>OX638075.1:27327905-29817691 GCA_951804385.1 Trifolium dubium | reverse complement strand
CTAGAGAAGCTTAAAAAAGGAAATTTTATTCACTTTTCTCTCATTGGAGAAATAGATAGGAATAGGATACTCTCTGTCTTAATTTAAATTATTATCTTTAGATGTAATGTAATTAGAGATTTGGGATATAATTAATCAAAAAATATTTTATTTTGAACTTATTTTTTACTCAATATAAAAGGACAGATACACCTTGTTTGTTAGTGCATACTCAATGGATCAAATTATGTTGGTTGGGGGTATTGTCAAATGTAATCAAGGTATACGTGGAATTGATTTACTGTGTTATACATACTTGCTAGCTTTGTCCTTGATTGGATTGGAAGTGGATTTGTGAAGCATATTATGGTCGTGACTCGTGAGTTTATGGTATCTAACCTGCATAATTATGCAGTGTGATTGTGGCTGGTTTTGCAATTCTATTCTACATTGCTGATCTTGTCAGTAGAGGGGCCTAGAATATTTTTGTCAATGAGGCTATTGGTTGCTTTGGTGTTTGGTTTCTGCATTCTACTTTGGTGATGTAACTTGTTTTAAAGTGAATAAATAGATATATCGAACAACTATTTTTTCATATTACATGCAATATTTCTATCAATTAAGTTATTTTTCGTCAAAAAAAGAAGTTATTTTCAATTCTCACTGACAAGATTGTGGTGTAATTGTTTGGTTAAATAGTATAGTGACTAAATTCACACACTTTAAAAATAGATAAGTGAAAAGCCCCTAATTCGAACTCAATTTTTTACATATTTTCCTGCTGCAATCAAAATTGTACTCCTCGGATTTAAAGTGCTACCTCAATGGTAAAAGTCAAGTATTATAACTTCAAAGTGCTGAATTCAAATCTAGTTAAGGACAGTTGTAATATGACATTTAATTCTAATGATAAATAAAAATTTTCATTTTCCCAAATAAAAAAAAATGTACTACCTTAAAAAAACATAAACATAACACTCATCCAACTCAACATGCCAAATAGACTCGCTATAGCCGTCACAAAAATAAGAGAAAAAGGAATTGTTATGTCTCTGATAGAAGTACTCCTTTCGAACACAATTATAAGCCAATGAATTTGAAAAGTAAAGTTTTATTTATAATCGTAGCCGGAGATAGTATAATAAAATAGTGCAAAAATCTATCATCTATCTAGATGCAGTCTGCATAATCTGTTGATCAAGTGAAGAATCTCACATATGACTAAATATATTTCAACAAAAAAAAGGCTCAAGAAACTACCAAGTTAGCATATTTGCGTTTAAGTTATACAACACTATAACTATACAGCTAAACAACATTAGAGAGAACTCTATTTAAAGTGGATTCCTCATGAAATTGATAATGGCAAGCCAACATGTAATTTTTGCTGAAGAATGTGACACAAACTTCATCTTCTGAGTTATGGTTAATTAAGCTTCATCAGAACACAAAAAATATTATAGTTTAAAACAGAATATGCAATATGAAACAATCACCGATTTACTCGTGAATCGTGCATTTACACCTCCGTTGTTGTTCTGAGAGTTCCTGTAATGTTCCGATTCATGAAAGATTAGTGATAAAGTGTGAAATAGCTTTGTGTGATAAGCAGTAGAATATTAGTTTTAGATAGCTAGAAGCATCACAGTAATATAGCTAACACTTTGATAAACTTGTATAAATACTGAGCTTGTAGCTCTTACATATTCAATGAGAATCATTTTCATTTCTCATCAATTCTAAATCTCTCTTCTCTTATCTCTCTGTAACCGTTTTCCTAACTAACTCAACAATTAGTCCACAACATACAAAATCACATGCATGAGTTTAGTCACATACAAAGTACCTCAATTTGATTTTGTAGGAACTTGACATAAGCTACCGCTTCATCTAACATCTCTGCAGTATTTGTTTGCTACAAAAACAAAAGAAGCTGTCACATTAAACTGCTATAAACTAAGTTACCTGAAAAAATTAAATGGCAAACTAAGCTCTAAAAGGCATTACATAACTGTTTCGGACTCAAATATTAAGCCATGTTTAGATAAACAGCTTAATTAAACACTTATAGCATAAACGCTTATCATATAAGTGCTTATGTATAAACTGTTTCTAAAACAAAATATATAATAAAGTCAAATGTGTTCTATACAAGCTGTTTTCATAAGCTATCATGGAGAACTTATGAAAATAGCTTATGGACATGTGTCATTAAAGGAAAGACTTTACTTAGAATAGAATAGAATAGATAGATGGACTAAGTTGGAATGATTATTCTCGATAACATTAAAGGTAAAGAGCACGAAGAGAAAACATGAAAAGAAATTGTTCGGGTTGACGAGCAGCAAATAAAGAAACATCAATGAATCATTAACCAATAATGAGGCGAAGAACATAAATCTATCCCCACTGGACATAAAACCGAAGAAATGATGTTAAAAATTCCAGTTACGCCTCACCTCAACGCACCAAATGCAAACAAAAGATGAGTTTTGGAGAAAAAGTGGACAAATCATACTTGACCATCAAGTTTATGATCTTTGAAATGAAACCTCTTCAACATTAAGGTTATTGCAAAAGTTTACATTTTCTAACAAAACATTATAAAAGGAACCTGAATAAAATGCGTAGCAGGGAACTGTTTAGGAGAATTTAATACCCCAAATTAAAAGCTTTCATTTTACGCAAATAAGCTAGTATAATGTTTTTAACATTCCGGATATAATAAATAGTCTGTTTTCATTTAATACTTTCAAGATTTGTTTCCTTAACCAGTGTCGTTATTATGTCAATATTTGGCGAATTCAGAGCTCAACAAAACCAAAGAGAAATGGTAGCTAAGTGGGTGCAGAGCTTTTCTTCACAGTTAAGAGTTAAGACACTACTAAAAAGTGATAGGATTTACCAATCATAAAAGATAGCACACACATTGATTCATAGAGGAATTGAACTATCAAAGCACTATCTTTCTAAGTAAATTTCATACAAAAACTGAAATGTAAATGAAAGGTTCTGTTTTCATAATCTTGTATGTTGTTATAAACTTATAACTATGAAGGACGAACACGGATACTGACACGTCGGCCCCAATAATAATTTGAAAAAATGACATAATTTAATGTAATTATATGTTTTGATGTTGTGTCAGTGTCCAACCCCAAGAAACGTCTGGGTCAAGAAGTGTCGGTGCTTCATAGGTTATAACAGGTACAGAGCATAAAGAACAACTTGCACTAAATTATTATTTCATAATGATCAAAAACATTAGAACAAACAAGTCATAGTGGTTTAAAATGAAAAGCAAAACCTTATCCATGTTTGGCACAAGTTCTTGAAGTTTTCTTATGCGGTCACTAATACGAGTCCTCCGAACCTACACAACAACATGAAAACCAAAAACAGAAAAGTTTACACAATTTGGATTAAACAAATGGCTATGAAAATCCTAAATTAGTATTAGCATAAGCATTATTACTATGAACTATGATTCTATGAAAATGACAAGTAAAAAAAAAAGTTACCCTTTCAGCAATACTCCTTGGATGCGTAGCAAAACCGCGCTTTGCACGAATCTTACAAGGAACAGAATCCTCTAAAATCTTGTCCATTTTAAGGTCTAGTGCATTACCACTATCCTCAATTCCCTTAAACACACAAAAATACATAACATGTTAACTCGATTTGACATATTAACAAATAAGAACAAAAACCAAAATATTTACTCATTAACAAGTGTTTAATATGATCAAACAACCTCCTCATAATGTTCTGTTATAGTATTCCATATTTGTAGATAGACAATCTAAACTACAGAATTTTGGTTTAGTCCCTGTATCGATTTTTGCAACATTTATAAAAGTAGTACGTACCTGTGTGAAAGGATTATTACTAGCATTGGCAGAAGTAGGGGTATGAGTTGAAGAGTGGTGGTGGTAGTAGTAATCAGATGATGATAAATATGGTTGAGAATCAGAAGTTGAAGCAGCAGCTCCTCCTCCTCCAGCAACATCGTTGTTATTGGAAAGCAGTTGAGTGAAACTTAAGTTGTCTTGTTCTTGTTCTTCATGTTCTTCTTTAAGAATAAATGATTCTAACCAACTCGCCGGAGTTGAATGAAACCGCGTCAAACCACCGCCACCACCGACGCCGGAAGTAGGTTGCATCGTGATTGTGTTTGTGTTTTTGGTTCGGTGTTGTTACGTACTTTTGGGATAAGATAGATAACCACAGAGACAGACACTTTTGGTTCTGTCTTCACCGCCGTTTTCTTTTACTACATTTTGTATCTTTCCTTTTCTTTGCTTCTCAGCCGCACATGTTGTCACTCACTTCTGTTCAGAACACTTGTCTCACGCGCTAAACATTCCTTCACCTCACGCGCACTTGTCTTGGGTGGGTTCAACTGGTGCATTGGGCTTATGTAAGTCCAGACTAGTTTTTTTTTATAAAAATGATGACAGTACATAATGTAAGATATGAAAGTTAATGACATGTGTTTTTTCGTCAGATAGTTTGCAGTGTTTAAATTTAGCCCTATCAGTGTTTGAATCTTGCCTGATCCTTATATTATTATATAACAATAATAATAATACAGAAGAAGTTAATGACTTGTATTTTATTAATTAATCAAATAATTAAATAAGATATGTGTCAAAAGAATTGTTAACATATATTTTTATATGGTTAATGAAATTAATGAAATAGTAAAATTTGTTAACCGACAGTTTAACTTAGTATTTTTTTGTACAAAAACCTACTCTGTATTAATTTGTTTTAAAAAAACATTTAGAATAGAAATGAGTGTTCCAAAATCATTTTTCAATTTAAATATGACCAGACATATTGAATAGTTGTTCAAAAATAATTTAGGCAACAATCAATAAGAATAAACCGAAATTCATTTGGGTTAGTCTGATGATATTGACTTGAAATCTGAGAGTATGCTTCTCAAGTTCGATTTTCTTCTGTGATAATTTAGTGTGATAATTTAAGTGAATTAGTTTAGCTTAAAAAAAGAATAAACCAAAATTTTCATATGATACTCAAATATAACTTTTATTTCAATTATAAATTTATTTATATGACTAATGAATTAACTATCACAAGTTCTTAGAGATGGCACATTGACACATGTACATATTGACTTCGAATTATTTATTGCTCGTTTGTTGCGTGTGTAAAATAAAATATTTGTTTCACTTTCACACACTCATTGTTCTCTAAATAAATATCTCCATCATTTAACCTTAAAAAGGAGAAACCTTTGTCCGATAAAAGAGTTCAATAACAATAGAGAACCACCCTAGTAAAGAAAAAAGATAAAAAGAGACAGCAATGAACTAATGTTTGTGGCTCAAAATGAATCAAATCATATACATAAACACAAACAACTCATCTTTAAAGAACAAGAAGTGAATTATCTTTAGCATTTTGATATGATGGAGGAATCAAATGAAGCTTTGTTAGAAGCTCAATTTACTGTTGTGGATGGAGCTGTTGATTACAGAGAACAACCTGCTGTTAGATCCAAAACTGGTTATTGGAGATCCGCTTGGTTTATCATAGGTAATTTAATTACTTACTTATTATACTTTTTTTTCTTTCTAGTTCATGCATGTTTCATTGTTTAATTTTTTTAAGAGTTTAATTCACTAATTTGTTCTCAGATTAGTTTCTGAGTGTATGAATTGAAAAATGCAACTACATTCATAAATGTCTCTGTTTTTTTTTTCTTTTTCAAGAAGCTAAACTAACCCACTTAAATTGTTACTGGAGAGAATTGAACTTAAGACTTCGAGGAGGAGCATACTCCAGGTCCTAAGCCAATACCACTATGTCCTAAGCATAAATGTCTCTGCTATTAGTTATTTTTGTGTTTAAATTTGTTTTCATAAATGTTCCATGAGCTGCTTAACTCAATTGGTTGGACATCGCATTATATATGCAGGGGTTTGGAGGTTTGATTCCCGATCATCTCACTTCTCCAATTTAAAAATGAAATTTTTAACTGCTAGACTACTTGACAAAAAAAAAATGTTTTCATAATCAATTTAGTCCTCAAATATATTTTTTCATTGCTCAATTTAGTCCATAAAACTAAAAAAAAAGTTTTCACCGCGTGTATCCGGCCCACTAAGCCAATCAATAATACAGTTCGGAGCGAGTTTTGGCATCAAAGTGAAGGTCTCCCAAAAAAATTAATTTTAAAGTCAAAAATCATATTTAACTTCTTTGTTTATTTCAATTTTAAATATAACTGTTTAGATGAGTTAAGTATCTCTGGTTGGTCCCCACTCAGTGAAAGCCATTTAAGAAGATTTTTCACTTTCACTTAGAGTTGAACTTAAGACTTTGTAGGGTATACTGGTATAGGTCAATACAAAAGATCTCTTTTTATTTACAAATTTATTCTTTTTTATTGGAAAAGCAACTAGAAAAAAATCTTAAACACGAGAATTTTTTTAGTAAAAACAACTAATAACAAAAAGATTAAATTTGATAGTTAAGTCTTCATGGTTGGTCAGGGCCACTTAAGCCGCTTAACACGGTCGTTATGTTGGTCGTTACATTGATAGTGAGAGTTGAACTTGCAATTTTGTATGCTATATGTCAACTTTTGACTAACAGGGTCAACTCAATTTACAAATTCTTAGAATTGAAATGAATTATGAATGTTATATATGCTTAGGTGTGGAAATGGCAGAGAGGGTATCATACTACGGAATTCAAGTGAACTTGATATCATATCTAACAGGACCACTCCAACAGAGCACTGCAACAGCAGCTGAAAATGTGAATATTTGGGCTGGAACTTCTCATCTTCTTCCTTTGTTTGGTGCTTTCGTCGCTGATTCTTATCTTGGTCGATACCGTACAATCATACTTGCTTCTCTTATCTATATCTTGGTTAGTTCTTTTTAACTTCAAATTTTTCCCTCTAATTTAACATGTTACAATATTATTCATAATTAGTATTACGTTTGATTTCGGTTAGATGCATTTCATTCACACGCACGTATCTCAGGCGTTCAATCAAGATAAAACAATCGAGATTTTAAGGTATATTTAATCTTTTTTTAATCTAAATTAAAAAATCGAGCTTGAAATTCGGACTACCTAATCTTGTTTGAACGACTGAGATGTGTATGCGTACAATCATAGGGTTGCGACAGATCATTTTTTACGTTGATCATTGGCTTAATATGATTTACAGGGACTAAGCTTGTTAACATTATCAGCTATGCTTCCTTCCCTCGCCAAATCTAAATGTCAAGTTGACAGTAAATTCACATTTTGCTCCCCAAATTCACAAGTAATCTTATTCTTCATCTCCCTCTATCTAGTTGCCATTGGACAAAGCGGACATAAACCTTGTGTACAAGCTTTCGGGGCTGATCAATTCGACGAACAACATCCTAAGGAGCTCAGAGCTAGAAGCTCATTTTTTAATTGGTGGTATTTTGCAATGATCGCGGTTTGCTCGGCATCCCTTTTAGTCTTGACCTATATACAAGATAACTATAGTTGGGTTCTTGGATTTGGAATCCCTTGTGTTGTAATGATCATTGCTTTGATTGTTTTCTTGCTTGGAACAATGACCTATAGGTTTAACATTAAGAATAATAACAAAAGTCCCTTTCTTAGAATTGGTCGTGTATTCGTCGCAGCGGTAAGGAATTGGAGAAATACCTTATCAAGCACATCTATTGAAGAGAAAAGTGATGGAATAGTTCTCTGTCAAGGTTCTAAACAATTCAAGTAAGAAATACAATGCTAATTTCTTTTGTTTTTATATTCCACGTCTAGTAATTAGTTCAATCTTGTTAGTAGCATCTTGAGTTTGGCTTTTGAGTTTTATGAAGTTCAATTTTTAGTTTTATGAAATGCATTATTTTATGAAATATGGTAACATTTAACTTCATTCCCGTATTATTGTGTTTGTAACTGATAACAAACCCTTCTTGCATTAGGCGTGTCCAAGTGTCGGACATTATCGGTGTCAGACATTGATAGACACATATGATACATTACATTATGTCATTTTTATCAAAATATTATTGGTGTTGACGTGTCCGTATCATGTCCGGTGTCCGTGCTTCATAGATCACTGGTTTGTCCATGCCATTTGAGGAAGCAATATTTTTGGAAGGTTCCACATTTAGTGTTCAATGTATTGGTTCATATGCAATTATAGTTCATAACTAACAACAAATCTTAACGAACTTGCAATTAATACTGACCAATATGTAACTATCCATAACCAGCTACAACTAATTCTAACTAAAGCCTGAAAGACTAGGAGTCTATGACTATTTTGACTTGGCTTGTGTTTTCTGTATTGACAGCTTCCTCAACAAGGCATTGCTAACACCGAAGGGATCCAAAGAAGACGATGAGATGTGTACGCTTAATGAGGTGGAAGAAGCAAAGGCGGTACTAAGGTTAATTCCAATTTGGGCTACAAGTTTGGTTTATGGTATTGTGTTTGCTCAAGTTTTTACATTCTTCATCAAGCAGGGAAAATCTATGGAGAGAACAATATTACCTGGTTTTGACATACCACCCGCTTCTCTTCAATCGATTAACGGACTCGCCATAGTTCTCATCAGCCCAATCTATGACCGCATATTTGTGCCAATAACAAGATCTATTACTGGGAAACCCTCAGGCATCACAATGCTTCAAAGAATTGGCACCGGAATTTTTTTATCCATATTAACAGTAATAATTGCAGCTCTTGTTGAGATTAAAAGACTAAAAACAGCACAAGAGTATGATCTTGTTGATGATCCTAATGCAATTGTTCCAATGAGTATATGGTGGTTGGTTCCTCAATACGTTTTGTTTGGAATTTCTGAGGTTTTTACTTTGGTTGGTCTTCAAGAGTTTTTCTATGATCAGGTCCCAAATGAACTAAGAAGCATGGGACTTGCACTTTATTTGAGTATTATTGGTGTAGGAAGTTTTCTAAGTGGCTTTCTCATTTCTATGATAGAATATTTTAGTGGCAAAGATGGACATGATAGTTGGTTTTGTGACAATATTAATAAGGCACATCTTGATTACTTTTACTGGCTACTTGCTGGATTAAGTGTGTTGGGATTTACTTTGTTCATTTACTTTGCAAAATCTTACATTTATCATCACAAAGGTATCATCACACAAGGATAGGAATTGATTAAATTTTCTATTATGTCATAGTTTGACATGCAAGATGTAAGAACACTAGATTTTTATTAGTAGAAAATAGAGTTTTGGAATAACTAAATTATTATTGTTTTTGTTGTATGTTTACTTTTTGAATTATTGATAAATTATTATATTTACTGTAATTGTGCTTACCTCGTAATTTTGACTCTATCAATATTTTAAATTAGTTTCTGTCTTTGTTAAATGTTTCTAAATTTGGGTTATTGTATTTGTCAAAATTTTCTCAATTTTGTATCTCTGAAGAACTAAATTGAAAAACAATTAACAAAGACAAAGATTAATATGAGATATTGATAGAGTCAGAGACTTATTTGAGAATGACTTATAAAGAGACTTATTGGAGAGTGACTTACAAAGATAAAGATATGAATCAATTTAATGGTTACTCCAAACTAAATTCATATTAGGAATTGAAAATATGAGATGAATTTATTTAATTTTTCATTAATATTCCTCATTATTTTAAATAGATTCATGAACTAAAAAAGATCTATAATTACACCACTAAATTAAATCATAAAAGATTTATAAAGTAATAAAATTTATGTGGGTCTTACAAAATTGTTGTATTAAAAGTAAAAGTAAGGGTCTTGCTAACGAGTGCACTCTTTAAACATATTATTTAAAGAAAGATAAATTGTTCTCTCTATGAATTGATCTCTGGACTTTATTCTACCTAATTTTTTGGTTTTGTTTTGGTTTTTTAATTTATTTTTTGTTTTATTTTGGTCCTTTAGCTTAATTTTTTGGTTGGTTTTGGTCTTTTAATTCTTTCTCCGGCGTCCACTTTTGTCTATTCTTTCACGAGACCAAAACAAAATCAAAAAAATAATTAAGCGACTAAAATAAAATTAAAAAATATGTTAAAGAACTAAAATGAAATTTTTAATAATTAAATCATTAAAAAAAACCAAAAAAATAAGTTAAGTGATCAAAACAAAAATTTTAATAACCAAGATATTAATATAAAACTAAAAAGTAAATTAAAGAACTAAAAGAATAATTAAAAAACAAAGAAGGATCCAATATTAAAAAATGGGTGCCAACTTGTGTACCCCTACAAGATTTGGGGGTATTTACCCTCATCTACTACAAAAAGTTTTGAGCGATACATTTTTTTATAAAATACACCGTTAGATTGAAAGTTTATATCATATAGATCATTTGTGTAAAATTTTAGACAAATCTAAAATCATTTGATATGCTATTGAGACACATAAAAATTAATGGTGATTAAGAAATCACAAAAATTGTTAATTTTGATGCGTCTAAATAACATATAAAATGATTTTAGATTTGTCTAAAATTTTACACAAATGATCTATATGATATAAAATTTTAATCCAACAGTTTATTTTACAAAAATTTATATCAGTTTAAAAATATTTAAGTCGTTGGAGGTAAATACCCTCAAATTTTGTGGGGTACACAAAAAAAATACCTAAAAAATGACGTTGATAAGTGCGCAAGCGGTGACCTTTTATTGTTGAAGAATTAATTACGATATATAAACAACAAAACAAACACAAACAAACAACCCATCTCTCAATTTTGCTTTATGGAGGAATCCAACGAGGTTTTGTTAGAAGCTCAATTAGCTCTTGTAGATGGAGTTGTTGATTATAGAGGTAAACCTGCCATTAGATCCAAATCTGGATATTGGAGATCAGCCTGGTTTATCATAGGTACATACATATAATTTCATATCTCTCTGCTGCAGTATTGGTATCGTCCATTTAAAAAATGGACGATTTCATCGCTGCAGAGAGCTCAATTCCGAATAAATTGAAAATATATATATGTTTATTTTCTAAACATTTTTGTAATGTTTGTAAATGTAATGTTTTAGGTGTGGAAGTGGCAGAGAGGGTATCATACTATGGAATTCAAGGGAACTTGATATCATATCTAACAGGGCCACTTAAACAGAGCACTGCAACAGCTGCTGAAAATGTGAATATATGGGCTGGAACCGCTTCTCTTCTTCCTCTCATAGGTGCTTTCATTGCTGATTCTTATATTGGTCGATACCGCACAATTATATTTGCTTCTTTCATCTATATATTGGTCAGTTCTGTTCATTACTTTTTCTTTTTCAAAAATTTATCATATGGAGTTGTGTCCGTTCATCTTAATAGAAGTGTTTTATTGCTAGTTTGTTGCGTGTATAAACAGTTTCACACTCATTGTTCTCTAAAAAAATTCAGATAGTTGTCTAAGTTGTCCAACACGTTAAGTGTTAATAGTACTACCTCCGTTTCAAAATATAAGATTAATTTTGACCACTGCACGTGCGACAATGCATAATTTTGATTGTCAATATCTTTAATTATTTATTAGTAAAAATTATAAAAATCTGATATTTTAAAAATACTCATCAAAACGAGTCAAACAATATTTCATATGTTAATATTTATGTCTATATATTACTAAAATAATATGATCAAAACAAAATACATGAATAGTGTCATTTAGGCAAAATGAATTTTATATATTGAGTCAGAGGTAGTATATGAGTGTTGAACATCGCGACACACCTAATCCTAGAAGTATGTGTGCTTCATAGGACATTAGTGACTATTTTATGACGATTTTTGAAGAGATTTGGACTTGACTACTTAAAATTTTAATGTTAAGTTCTTACTGCTAAATATTTGTGGATGTGGATAGCAAATTATATTACATCCACATTATATATATATATATATATATATATATATATATATATATATATATCCATTGATGAATGTTTAATTAAAATATTTTTTATTTTATTCACAAATACTTGTTAATTTACCTGACTCGTACTATTTTGAAACATAATTAACACTAGTTAACAAAAATCATCAATCTCCAAATACATGTCAAAATTTATTTTACATTTGATAAATTTAAAATGCAAAAAATATGCATATCAAGTACAAAGAATCGTAATTAATCATGAATGTGTACATTTAAGTTTATAGTTCAACCAGCAACATTAAACAGATAAATTATTAAAATGAAATGGCCCATGCAGGTCTCGAACCTGCGACCTTCGCGTTATTAGCACGACGCTCTAACCAACTGAGCTAATGGGCTCCACATTGTTTATAGTACTATGGATAGATGAGCACTTTATTAGCTCATTTTTTATTTTGATCATTGGCTTAATATGACTTACAGGGACTAGGATTGTTAACATTATCAGCCATGCTTCCTTCCCTCACCAAATCTAAATGCCAAGTTGACAGTAAATTCATATTTTGTTCCCCAAATTCACAAGTAATCTTATTCTTCATCTCGCTCTATCTAGTTGCCATTGGACAAAGTGGACATAAACCTTGTGTTCAAGCTTTCGGGGCAGATCAATTTGACGAACAACATCCTAAGGAGCTCAGAGCTAGAAGCTCATTCTTTAATTGGTGGTATTTCACTATGGTTGCAGGTTGCATGGCCACAACTTCAATCTTGAACTATATACAGGATAACTACAATTGGGTTCTTGGATTTGGAATCCCTTGTGTTATAATGATCATTGCTTTGATTGTTTTCTTGCTTGGAACAATGACTTATAGGTTTATCATTCTGGATAATGACAAGAGTCCGTTTCTTAGAATTGGCCGTGTATTTGTAGCAGCTGTTAGGAATTGGCGAAATACCTTATCGAGCAAGGCAATTGAAGAGGAATGTGATGGAACACTTAGTCATCAAAGTTCAGAACAATTCATGTAAGAATATACTATTTTTTCTTGTTATGTGTAGTAAATTCAATCTTATTTGTAAGTCTCATCTTTATTAAGCTTGTATTTTCTACATTCACAGCTTCCTCGACAAGGCATTGCTAACACCGAAGGGATCACAAAAAGACGATGAGACTTGTACGCTTAATGAGGTGAAAGAAGCAAAGGCGGTACTAAGGTTAATTCCAATTTGGGCTACAAATTTGGTTTATGGTATTGTGTTTGCTCAAGTTTTTACATTCTTCACCAAGCAAGGAAAATCTATGGAGAGAACAATATTACCTGGTTTTGACATACCTCCCGCTTCTCTTCAAACAATTAGTAGTCTCGCCGTTGTTCTCTTTAGCCCTATATACGACCGCATATTTGTGCCAATAACAAGATCTATTACTGGGAAACCCTCAGGCATCACAATGCTTCAAAGAATTGGCACCGGAATTTTTATATCGATTTTCACAGTAGGAGTTGCAGCTCTTGTTGAGATTAAAAGACTAAAAACAGCACAAGAGTATGGTCTTGTTGATGATCCTAATGCAATTGTTCCAATGAGTATATGGTGGTTGGTTCCTCAATACTTTTTGTTTGGAGTTTCTGAGGTTTTTACGATGGTTGGTCTTCAAGAATTTTTCTATGATCAAGTCCCAAATGAACTAAGAAGTATGGGACTTGCACTCTATTTGAGTATTGTTGGTGTTGGAAGCTTTCTAAGTGGCTTTCTCATTTCTATGATTGAAAATTTTACCAGCAAAGATGGTCATGAAAGTTGGTTTTGTGACAATATCAATAAGGCACATCTTGATTATTTTTATTGGCTACTTGCTGGATTAAGTGTGTTGGGGTTTACTTTGTTCATTTACTTTGCAAAATCTTACATTTATCATCATAAAGGTAATCATCATACAACTACAAGGATAGTAATTGATTAGGTTTTCTATTATGTCATAATTTGACATGCAAGATGTTAGAACCCTAGATTTTAGTAGTAGAAGATTGAGTTTAGAATTATTATTGTTTTTGTTTTATGTTTACCGTTTAATTATTGATTAATTATTATACTTGTTGTAATTGTGCTTGAGTAATTTAACTTTGGAAAATTCAGCATAATAATTTAGTCTCTGACTTAATTAACATCTCAAATTAGTCCTTGTTTTTGTCAAATATTTTTTAATTGGTCTTTGTTTTTGTCAAAAAATTTTAATTTGGTGTCTTCAAATGATAAAATTGAGAAACAATTGTCAAAGACGGAGATGACTTTGAAATATTAATAGAGTCAGAGACTTATTTAAAAGTGACTTACAAAAACATAGACCAATTTAGTGGTTTACTCCAAACTAAACTTGTATTAGTAATTTATTTAATTTTCCATCAATATTGTAAAAGATTATGATTTTATTAAACTATATATATTCATCATTATTTTAAATATTCATGAACTAAAAAAGATCTATAGTTTTCTACCAAAAAATAATCTATAGTTACACCACTAAATGAAGTCATAAATGATTTTTTTTGTCATTGTTTGGTTCATAGAAGAAGGGGACCATAGTAGTCTAGAATTCGGCCAGTAAGTAAAAAAATTTCAAAAAATTGTTCCACCTAAGAATTGAACCCAAGTTTTTCCAAAATTGGTCTTTTGGTAAAACTCATTAATCACTTGAATTCAATGACTTAATGACTTGGTTAATCATAAATAATTTTAAAAGTAATAAAATTTATTTTTGGTCTTACAAAATAATGGTATCAAAAATAATAAAATTAATTGATACATAAAAAGAACGTTAGAAATTGAATATGTAGGGATCAATGTTCAAATTCTAGTACATCTACTCCGTCCATCCTTAAATATAAGACTTTGTTTGACCAGTGCACGTACATCAATGCATAATTTTGATCACAAATATCTTTAATTATTTAATAGTAAAAATTTGATATTTTGAAAGTACTCATCAAAACAAATCAAACGAAATATTATATGCTAATATTTACATCTATGTATTATTAAAAAAATACGGTCAAAACAAGATAAATGAATAGTGCAATTTTGTTAAACGGTGTCTTATAAAAAGGGACGGAGGGAGTATTTTTTATCATTAAGACAAAATTTTAGCTAATAAATTATTTAACCAAAAAGAAATTGAGTTGTATATTTTGAGAGAGATGTATGAATAATGTTGAGATCAACTGATCAAGTATTCATCGTGAATATTTAATTGTAGACACGATAAAAATGAGCATTAAAATAAATTTAAGTCAATGTACCATGTTGCTTCAGAGAGAAGAAAATAAAATCAATGTACCATATGTTAGGTGGGTCCTTGATCCAGTAACCATTACTGCCTTATCTACAATTAAATTAATTTAAATTTTAAATGTACTTTAAAATAACAAATATAAACAAAATTATATGATACTTCCAGTTAAAAATGGTGAATGTGTATTATAAATAGTTATTAAACACATTACTTTAAAATAGAATTTAAAAAATTTATGTTACCACACCTAGATTATATGAGTTTAATAGTTAACTATTTGGAATTTTTTTTGAATGTTATTGATATCAAATTAAAAATCAAAGAAAGATCCAATATTAAAGAATGACCTTGATGTGCACGCAACGCAAGCAAGTGGGGACATTTTATGGTTGAAGAACTAATGAAGATATTATAACACAAACAACTCATCTTCTTGAGGAAGAATAAGAAGTAAATCAATATTGGTTTGATGGAGGAATCAAATGAGGTTTTGTTAGAAGCACAATTAGCTCTTGTAGATGGTGTTGTTGATTACAAAGGTGAACCTGCCATTAGATCCAAATCTGGTTATTGGAGATCAGCCTGGTTTATCATAGGTACATACATACAATTTCATATCTCTACTCTCTGCAGCACGGATATAGTCCATTTTTAAAATGGACAATTTCATTGCTGCAGAGTGTAGAGAGATCTCAATTCGTAATAAATTAGAAAAAAAAAAGTGTTTATTTTCTAAACTAAACATTGTTTTTGTAAATGTAATGTTTAGGTGTGGAAGTGGCAGAGAGGATATCATACTATGGAATTCAAGGGAACTTGATATCATATCTAACAGGGCCACTCAAACAGAGCAATGCAACAGCTGCTGAAAATGTGAATATATGGGCTGGAACTGCTTCTCTTCTTCCTCTCATTGGTGCTTTCATTGCTGATTCTTATCTTGGTCGATACCATACAATCATATTTGCTTCTCTCATCTATATATTGGTTAGTTCTGTCATTCACTTTTTTTTCTTGTGTTTTGATTAAAAAATGTAATTTGGTGTCCGGTACTTTAGTAGTTAGAATTTCATCTTGTACGGTTATGTGGCGTGTTGTTTTCTGGTGTTTATAGCTTTGGTTGTGGGTCTTATGTTTTTTGGTTTAGTTTCTTGATAGGGACTGCTGCGCTAACCATTGTTGGTTGCCATTTATTGGGCTGCTGGTGCTGTTTTTTGGGGCTTAGCTTTAGAGCTTTAGTTGTTATAGCAACAGTTTTTGTGTTTGGTGGTTTTTTCTTTTGGTGTTTTGGTGTTTTGCGGTACTTTTGTATTTACACCTTCTTTGCGTTCTATGGTGTTTCTTACACTTAGTTCTACTTAATAATATTAGCCGTTTTAAAAAATATATCAATTCAAATCCGTGTATTTTTGGTGTGGATAAACCTTTTTATCATTTCACTCTCATCTCATTCATTCCGATCATCAAATCATTCTTATAACTTGAACTTCTATATTTCTTTAAAAAAAATTACACATTAATCTAACCCCATTAGTATTGTTGCTAATTAGTAATTAGTAAAATGTCTATATTTATGTCTATCATTGCTTTTGGTAAACTGTCTCTATCTTTCATTATTTAGACTAAGATATATGATAGCCAATCAACTGGCTATAGTACTAAACATAATACTTCTTAAAATTGTTCATAAATAAAAGTATTGTATTTACTGTGTTTCTTATGTGGAAAAAAAGTATTGTATTTCTTAAACATATTATTTTATCACAATTTTATTGTGTTTACCTAGTTTTGAGAAATTTGAGTTTGAGTTTAGTTTCCTCCATATAGTTGTAGCTACTAACCGAGTTTTTTATTTACAATAAACTAAATTTTATTCAATCATATGCTAAAATAATAATATTACAAGAGATGAAGATAATTAAATGATATTCCCTAAAGAAATTTAGATACTAATTAACAGAGTTGTTATTACAAGACATAGCCTTTCCATTTTTAAATATGAAAATATGGTCTCTCAATTTTTTTTGAAATTTCTCCACCTAATATGTTAAGTTAAATAATGAACTATAAATCACAAGATATAGCAATGCAATTTTATTTTGAAAAATGTTATGCTAATTTTATTAAAATTTTACTTTATCTCTCTCTATACATATATTATTTTTATTATCAAGAGGGCCTAAGTCCAAAAATGAGAACTTACAATGAAACTAACAGAGAAAAAGCAATCAAAGTTCTACAAAGTGAAAATTGATATAAAATATTAAAAATAATATGGCCCATGCAGGTCTCGAACCTGCGACCTTCGCGTTATTAGCACGACGCTCTAACCAACTGAGCTAATGGGCCACATATGTTTTTGGACATGGTTTTATTATCTGATTAGTATGACTTACAATATTTAATGTAATATTTAATTATATTATTCTTACTGTAATGCCTAATTAATATTCCTTTTAATTTTTTTAATAAGAAACATAACTCATAAAATGGTATAGACTAAATTAACACATTGAAAATAATTATTTTTATTTAGTTACTTTTGATTCCACCAACTTCATTACTCTTAAATATTTTCTTTCATAAAAAATAAGGTTAAAAGAATTTATGTTCCTAAGCCCTCAATTTTCTGGATCAAATTCAGCATTTTTTAATTATAATAAGTAGTAAAATTTGTTTTATTTGATGTGGAACACATTATTATTTGAACCATTTGATTAAAATCGGACTGTCATCAATATTCTAGATGCTTCATTACGTTGAGTAATTGATTGCTGAGGAATTTATTTCCAAGTTTTCTTAAGAATTCCCTCTTTTGATGTTGATCTAGCTCTCTCCTTTTAATTTTGCCAAAAAATGTTGTATTTGTACAAAAAATAGATGTATGAAATTTTGCTTCTTGTCATTAGGAAAAACTTTAATTTCATAGTACTATAGATAGATGAGAGCTTTATTGGCTCTTTTTTTATGATGATCATTGCCTTAATATCATTTACAGGGATTAGGATTGTTAACATTATCAGCTATGCTTCCTTCCCTCGCCAATTCTAAATGCCAAGTTGATAGTAAATTCATATTCTGCTCCCAAAATTCACAAGTAATTTTATTCTTCATCTCACTCTATCTAGTTGCCATTGGACAAGGTGGACATAAACCTTGTGTTCAAGCTTTCGGGGCTGATCAATTCGACGAACAACATCCTAAGGAGCACAAAGCTAGAAGCTCATTCTTTAATTGGTGGTATTTTACTATGGTTGCAGGTTGCTCGGCAACAATTTTAGTCTTGACCTATATACAAGATAACTATAGTTGGGTTCTTGGATTTGGAATCCCTTGTGCTGTAATGATCATTGCTTTGATTGTTTTCTTGCTTGGAACAACGACTTATAGGTTTAACATACGGGATAATGACAAGAGTCCGTTTCTTAGAATTGGTCGCGTATTCGTTGTAGCTGTAAGGAATTGGCGAAATACCTTATCGAGCAAGGCAATTGAAGAGGAATGTGATGGAACACTTCGTCATCAATGTTCAGAACAATTCATGTAAGAATATATTAGATTTTTCTTGTTATGTCTAGTAAGTTCAATCTTATTAGTAAGTCTCATTTATAAGCTTGTATTTTCTACGTTCATAGCTTCCTCAACAAGGCGTTGTTAACACCGAAGGGATCCAAAGAAGACAATGAGTCGTGTACGCCTAATGAGGTGGAAGAGGCAAAGGCGGTGCTAAGGTTAATTCCAATTTGGGCTACAACTTTGGTTTATGGTATTGTGTTTGCTCAAGTTCTTACATTCTTCATCAAGCAAGGAAAATCTATGGAGAAAACAGTATTACCTGGTTTTGACATACCTCCCGCTTCTCTTCATTCAATTAGCGGTCTCGCCATTGTTCTCTTTAGCCCTATCTACGACCGCATATTTGTGCCAGTAACAAGATCTATTACCGGGAAACCCTCGGGCATCACAATGCTTCAAAGAATTGGCACTGGAATTTTTTTATCCATATTAACAGTAGTAATTGCAGCCCTTGTTGAGATTAAACGACTAAAAACAGCACAAGAGTATGCTCTTGTTGATGATCCTAATGCAATTGTTCCAATGAGTATATGGTGGTTGGTTCCTCAATACTTTTTGTTTGGAGTTTCTGAGGTTTTTACTATGGTTGGTCTTCAAGAGTTTTTCTATGATCAAGTCCCAAATGAACTAAGAAGTATGGGACTTGCACTCTATTTGAGTGTTATTGGTGTTGGAAACTTTCTAAGTGGCTTTTTCATTTCAATGATTGAAAATTTTACTAGCAAAGATGGAAATGAAAGTTGGTTTTGTGACAATATCAATAAGGCACATCTTGATTATTTTTATTGGCTACTTGCTGGATTAAGTGTGTTGGGGTTCACTTTGTTCTTTTACTTTTCAAAATCTTACATTTATCACCATAAAGGTATCATCACACAAGGATAGTAGTAATTGGTTAATTTTTCTTTTATGTCATAGTTGGACATGCAAGATGTAGTAACTCATTATATTTTGTATGAGGGTTTGATTTGATTTGTTTTTATAAAGTTATGATAAAGTAATTACATCCTACACTTTTTTTTGTTTATTTAGTTCTTCTACTTAGTTTTGTAGTTTTGTGTTGTGTGTGAGGTGTTGAATTAATATAATAATAAAAAATTATGGATCAACAAAATTTTAAAAATAGCAACAAAATTTTATTTTAACTCATTAAAACGACTTGTTTTGTTTGTCACCCGCATGACCCGAACCTAAAAAACCTGAAGATTCAAACCGCCGAAATTGGGTCTAAATTAAGAGTTTCCAGTTTTTATTAATTTGACAATTTTCAAACGGAAATTGACCGAACCCGGCCAATGTTCACCCCTACTTACAATAGATGGGGAACCTCTTCCTTCCAAGTTCCAAATATGGTTGGGTTGAGTAGTAGCTAATTGGGCCAAAGCATGGGCTTCCTTATTCCTTTTACATTTTTTGATGAACTATTTGCACCAATTGCAAGGGTAGTAGTAATTAAGAATTTTACTACCATTCTTTGTCTAACATTCACCCTCCATGCTTGGTTCCTTCTTTCGTTCTCCAGTTCGCAGCTTCACATGATTGGATTGTCACGAGACCGTCACTTCAAGAATATATACTTGAACATATTAGAAAAGAAGTAAGAAAAATTGACACATTAATCCTCACTAGTTGATTTTTTTTACTCGATATATATTTTAAAAATTGATTGTTGGATTGAAAGTTTTTATTATTAATTTGGATGAAAGCATTTTCTTACTCGATATAAATAATTTATACTAATTTTACATAAGTATAAAAAATTGATAACAAAATATTGATAGGTCACTGATATTGACATTAACAAAATAATGGCGGTTGGCAAATCTCACAATCTGTTATTATCGTTCATGCAAATCTTATAAACTTGACTCATTTTAATAATTGAGCACAATCACCAACTGGAGTATGATCGAGTATTTAACAAATTAAATTTGTATGTAATTCACAAGTATTTTAAGTCATTTTTATACCTACCTATAATGATTGATAAAAAAATAAAAATAAAAACCACCTATAATGACCAATTAATTTAAGATTTATTTATTGAGGAAAAGTAGAAGAAAATAATCATGCCAGTTGGGTGCTTATATATTAATATCCATATAATGATATCACTTTATGTAAGCAAAGATTGAGGAAGGTTTTCCTCTAGTCCTTGGCACGTAATCTTGCTCATTTCTAAAATGCTTGACAATTTGTTTTGTCGTTTTTCTTGAATATAATTCATTTTTGGAGAAAGAGAGAATAAGCCAACAGATTAAGAATAGTAGAATGAGACAGCAAAGAAGAATAAGCCAACAGCTTTGGTTTGCTTGTTCAAGCAACAAAAGGAAAATATAAAAAGGAACATTTTAGTAGTATTTTGGAGTTTTCTTTGACACCGGTGCTATCATAAAATTAAATATTTTGTTTTGTGTTACAATTTATGGGTATGAAAATTATATTTTACTTTAGCAATGACTAATTTTTGAGAGTCTATTAAGATGGATTATCCTCTTTTAATCGAATTTTATTATTGAGTAACTTATTTAAGAGACTCAATAATACTGCTTATACCAACTTGTTTATTTTTAGAGCTCGTAGACGAAGTGACATTTATATCATCACAAACTTGCACACACAACTGCTATTTAAGTTTAAGGTTGAATTTCACCTAAAAAAAAGGTTTAAGGTTGAATTTAAATAAATCAAATGTGTCTAACATAACAATATAACATTTGTCATTTAATTTGCATTATATACAAAAATTCTCTCAAAAATTTGAATTTTTTTTCTTTTATATACATTATTGCACTCCCTCTAAAATCATTGATTCAAATTCACTTATAATAATTACACAGTTTTACATTGTAAAATCGTATATTGATTTAAGATTAGACGATTTAAATTTCAACTCAATTTAATTTTACATAATAAAACAATCTCAACTATTAATTTAATCAAACAACTGTTACAATACAATCCCATTCCCTAAACCTAAAGCCATCTTCTTCCATGCAAATTAACTTCCCTCTCCTCTAAACTCCAAAACAAAACAAAGCTAAGGTATGTAAAGGGTGTTCACCAAACAAAGCTGTGTGAGGGGTCCATTCTATGTGTGAAAAGACAAAAAATAAAACCTTTCTATTGTTTTTCTAGATAGACAGATACACAATACAACTTTGTTACAATACAATAATGTCATTTTTGTTGCCGGCTATTACTGGCTATGTTGTTAACGTTACATTTTTGCATTGTTGTTGAGATATATAAAATGAAAAAGTTAAGCTTATGATTCATAACAGGCTGTTCCAGGAAATATATGAATGTAGGGTACGTGTCAATATATAGAAGAATATACTTGTTTGACATTGTAGTTTACGACGTGGTCCACCACCAACGGCTTCTAGTTCTATGACTTTGATTTTATTCTCTATGATGACAACCCTGTTATCTTTGTTAGGAACGTTTCTGTTTTTTTCTTCTATTTTGAGGTAAGTGTTTGTTTTTGTTAGTGAACAAGACTCAAATTGGTCATCACAACAAAAATTGGAACTTAATTTGTTTGTCATTACAATTAAAAAAATGTCCCTTGTCAAAATAAATTGGGGTGATTACGAGACATAATACTATTATCAATTTTTTCTAAGAATTTTAATGTTGTTGCATGTCAAAATCATGATCGAATTTCTTTCGAAGAGGAGGAATTGTTGTTCCTGGATTGATAGAATAAAAGTGTTTTAGTTTAATTAATTTCAAAAAATATAAATATTTAGTTTTTTAAAGAGTTTAGCAGCAAAACTCATACATACTAAATGCGAAATGTGAAGAAAAGAGTTGTTCTGATCGATCCAATTATGTGCGACACACCGTGTTTTGAGGTATTGTTCGCTTTGAGCTTGTCTTGAGCCCTCACGGATTTGTCCTTATTAAAAGGTGTCTCGTTGGATTGAGATGTATGTGTGTTGTATATAAATTACCCTTAGTCTCGAGTTCTAGATTGAGATGTGTGGGTGTTGTAAATAAACTACCCTTAGTCTCGAGCTTCAAACAATGTAGGACTTATTGGATATACCAGAACAAGAATTCGTTATTGTTAGTTCGATTGTAACTCATACATATCAAACATTTATGTCATATTTTATTACATTAGTTGCACTTAAAATATATAAAAGTATATATTATATTCTCTAAATTATATTAAAATATTTTCAAGTGGTATTTAGCATAGATTTTTTCATATACTTTTAAAGATTAAGTAGAAGTATATAACCAAAAAAGAGATTAAGTAGAAGTAAGAACTTTTTAAGAAAAATAAGAGAACTTAAATTATTACATTTGTTCTTATTATAAAAAATATTATATTTTTTAGATTTATTAAAAAATTAATATTTTTGAGTTATATTATAAATTAAATATATCATTTTTGAAATGAATTTGAAAAATATATTATTATCTATTAAGAAATGATATAGTAATACTTCCTCTGATCTTAAATATAAATTAAAATATGTTAAGTTTAATTTGTAGGTTAAATACATTTTAACTTTTATTCATATTTAAGATGGGAGGAACCGGTCTCATATATAAGAAATAAAAAAAAGTATTGATGGTCTCAAATATAAGAAAAAGACACTACAATCATTACATTTATTACCATTATTCCAATTTTATCCTTAATTTAACATTTTCAATTTTTTTATAAAATTTATAATGATTACTTTTGAGAATATCAAAGGTCATCTACTACCAAAAAGTAAGGATAAAATTGGTAATACATGATTTCTTTCCATCATTCATCTACTTCTTAAAAGGGTGTGCTTTTTTTTTGTTTCTTATATTTGAGATCAGAGGGAGGGAGTACTAATTGAATTGAGGATATATTATTATTTTTAATTAGTTGCGCACGCCATGAGTCTTTGACTACATGACACTATGTATCGTTCTCGTTTAATTCTACTTTTAATTTGGTATCCCTTTCCATTTTATTTGCACCCATTTTATTTGTATTAATACCAAAGGATAAAAAGATAAGGACAAATAATTTTGTTTTATGCATATAGATGAAATGACATATTCTCTTTGTCTATAAATATAAGTAAAAATTGACTTTTGTGATTCATTTGACTATTGATGTATCTGACCTATATAGTCAGATACATCAACAGTAATATTTGTCAGATATATCAACAATCAAATGAACAATAACAGTCAATTTTGCTTATATTTATGGCCAAAAGGAGTAGTCTTCATAAATTTATACATATAAAATGAAATAATCATAATT
The DNA here is from genome assembly GCA_951804385.1 of Trifolium dubium. Lineage (NCBI taxonomy): Eukaryota > Viridiplantae > Streptophyta > Magnoliopsida > Fabales > Fabaceae > Trifolium > Trifolium dubium. The sequence goes on along the minus strand of OX638075.1, from coordinate 29,793,686 downwards.
TGAACCTCGGTTATAAATAATATGTCTAATAATTTCGACATTTTCTATCAGTTAATTTATAACTTCCAGACAGAACAAATAACAATTATTTTTTTATAACAAACAAGTACAATTGTTATTATGCAATCATCAGTGATATAAATTATATGTACCCAAAATGAAAATCCAAACAGTTTTATCGGTTAAATATGTAGTTTGTCTTCGCACTTTTGTTCCCACGTTTTGATATGAGGACTATTAGCAACTTTTTTTTGAACGTTCTAACACTCACTATTTAATCGATTAAATACGGTCTTTCATTTAAAAATAAATCTATTTAAAATGGTGAAACTTACAATATAGTTTAAATGTAATTTTAATCTCTTAAAAATAAATAGTTTTTTGTATGATTATTTATTTTTTAAATCGGCAAATATATTATATATATAATAATAGTCGACCATTAATATAAAACATACAAATTGCAAATAAAAATACAAAAGAACAATAAAATACCAACATTAATAGAAAAGAGTCTTTTGTATGATTGTAAGGTTATGGCTTCAACTCTCCCATATAATAATTTTAACAATTTAAATTTATAATTTTAAAAAGACTCAAACAATAGATTGAGAACTCTTACCTATTCTTTTTTTTTTGTACATAAATTCGTTTCTATTCTATTCTGTTGTGTTCTCCTCAATTTTAATTGCTTTGGTTCTCTTGTTTTAAAAATATTCAAATAGAATTTAAAAGATAATAATATAATGAGAATAACTTGTTTTTTGTGGTCTAATAAGATTCGTTAAATTAATTAAACTTGTAATGTAGTAATTGATGGTTATTAATTAAACACGATAACTCAATAAGGATAACAATGCATGCATTGTTTAGTCGAGATCAATGTATCTATTGCCGAATATAATAATTGTTTCCATCATTTGATTAGAGACACTTTAAAGAATGAAATAATTAATCTATAAATTTAAAGTTGTTCCATATTTAAAAAGACGATCGAACAATCGATCTTTAATTAAAAGAGGATAACCGCTCAACCACGTCACTGAATTGAACAATGCATGTATAATCCTTCTTATTAACGTGAAAGAATTTATTAATTGATTATTAATTCAATTTATGGTCACACATGTTGTCACCCAACCCAACAAACAATGTGTTTGATGGAGTTTAGTTAATTGAAGCACTTTTTTCGTGAACACCTTTCTTTTTAGTTCATCGTACGTTCAAATTAAAAATAGCTTTGATTTATTTATGCTCCACACTACTAATTACTATTACTTCCATTCCTTTTTACTTGTCGTTTTAGAAAAAAAAGACCAAAATAAGAAGGGTATATTTTTGCACCTTTTTACTTGCCCTTTTTTTAAGTATATCATATTTTTAATCCACCAATAAATTCCTTATTTTTCACAAACATTATCTATTTTCAAAAAAATTGTAACAAATTTTATTTAAAAACAAACAAAATTTGTATACAATAAAAAAGATTTTATTGTTTCAACAAAAACAATTATACACAATTTAGTCAATAAAATAAAATAAAAAGGATGATATAATAGGCAAAATATAACCTAAATTGCTAAAACAACAAATAAAAGGAACAAATATTTTTTTCTAAAACGACAAGTAAAAATGAACGGAGATAGTATTAATAACTGTTTTTTTTTCATAAACAAAAGGTGTAAAATATTTTGGTCAAAAAAAAAAAAAAGGTGTAAAATATATTACTATATAATCAGAAGAAAAAAAAGAAGACAAGAGACAAATTCAAACTAGGATGGAATCATGGAATTAATTATAAAAACACTACTATTCATTTTAATTTAATATAAAAATAATTGCTTCAAATATTCTTAAAATCGATTACTAATTAACTAATAAATTTGGCAAGCATTATGCTACATAATAACTTTAAAATTTCTCTTCTCACCCCCCCCCCCACCCCCCACACACACACACTTTTCTCTATTTTGCCCTAAATTAAAATCTCAAAATATCCTTCAGTTCATGAGTAAAATATGGTTTTTGTGGGGAATTTTATCAGGTTCGGATTATAAAATCCGAATTTTGTGGCTAATTCGTAGTTACCGTTTGTTTGCTTCACAACAAAAACAATGGCTTTCGAATCAAAAACAAACTTCAGATCCAAACATACAATAAATATATCATGATTTTAAATTCAAAGTGTCCGATCAAGTTAGCAAATTTTTAACTAAATACATAAATTTATTTTGACGAATTTTCTCTTATATTTTAAAACAAATGAGTACTTTATTATAGACACAAAAACTAAATTCAATATGTACTACATTGCGTAAAAATAAAAATATCTACTACATGAGTTTAAGTTTATTAATTAAATTTGTCACCACTTATTTAAGTTAGATTAATTCATTAGTCAAAAAAAAAAAAAGTTAGATTAATTCATTGGTACGTAGCCTAATGATATTTTCTAAATCTTATTCTTATCATTGATAACACGGCATTACAGATTCATAATATTTTTTATGTTGGTGTTGACATTTTTATTTTCTTATTACTGCTATTTTTAAAAAGGTTAAATTATTACTATGTTTTAGTCTCTTAATTTATTTTTTAGTTTTGTTTTCGTTATTTAACTATTAAAATTTTTGTTTTAGTCCCTTAACTATATTTTTTTGAAGAAGTTAAATAATTTTATTGATCAAACTAGATTAGCACAAGGTGTGCTTAATCTAGCAATGTGAAGTGTCACAAAGTATCAAAAAGAGAACATAGTTGGTGAAAAAATACAAAAACTATACACTCCTAATGATAATATCAACCAGCATGGCTACCGAGACAGGCCAAAGGCTTAGAGTACCACAAACTATAATCAACAGACAAGTGAGTAAACTTAGCCTTTAACCACCACCAAAGATGAAGCTTAATTTGATCTAATACATGAGCTGCAGAAAATTCTTGATTCTTAAAAAGTACCGCGTTCCGAGCATGCCAAATACGCCAAATTGTTGCCAACCACAGAATTTTAAAACAATGTTTCGGCTTCACCGAATGATACTGAAGACCAATAAATTGCAAAGCGTGAGAGACCGGCTCTGTTGGCAGGACGCCATATATACCTAACCAGTGCAAAACACCACTCCAAACCAAAAAAGAATTAGCACATCCAAAAAACAAATGTGACAATGATTCTGGTGACATACAACCAAAGCTACAAAGATGAGATCCTGACGGAAGAATGCCACGACGAGGCAAATTATCACGAGTCGGAAGGCGATTGTGAAAAAAGCGCCAAGCAAACACAGAAACTTTCAAAGGAACATACTTTTGCCATGGCATCATTGTTAACTGATGTTGAACTCCTACACCAGCACCATGTCTTGTCAAAGCCAGATAAGCTGCTTTAATTGTGTAATACTCGGTTGAACCACCGTGCCAAATTCACCTGTCAGACTGAGGCTGCAAAACAAAAGTATGAAAATGGCCACAACATTCGGCCAACAACTCCTCTTCCCAGACAAAAAGTTGTCGCCTCCAGACCCACCCAGCGCCTCCCACTCCCCAACCCCAGTCCCTTAACTATATTAATCATGGCAATGGAAAATAATTTTACCGAAACATTGCATATAACTTAGAACATCTCCGTCCCATGAGCTTAGCTCAATTGGTTGGACATCGCATTATATTTGCAGAGGGCGGGGGTTCGAACCCCGGTCATCCCACTTCTCTATTTTAAAAGTGGAATTTCTAGCCGCTAGGCTACTTGACCAAAAAAAAAAAAAACTTAGAACATCTCCGATAAAAATATTTTAGTAAGTTTTATAGAATGACAAATATGTTCTTAAGTTTTTTACTTATTGGAGAAACTTGACGTGACAAAGCGAGTATCGTAAAATTTACAAAAATACTTTAAATAAAATATGGTATCATTATTAATGTTTAGTTGCAAATTTGCAATAAAATATTTTAGCGAAAAAATCAATTTGATAGAAATGGCCAAACATAATAAAGACCACAAATTTGTAATTTTTGTAATTTAGTTATTATATTACTACATAAATTCCACAAATAATGTAAATTTTGCAATTTAGTTTTTATAACTTTATTTTTATAAGAAAGTTATTATATTACTATATAAATTGTCTGAAAATTGATGATTTATGCTCGTTTTGTCTTTTTATTTTTTTGGTACAATGCTTATTTAGCCTATTTATTATGATTTTACTATTTTTGAAAATTTTCAATTCAAATAGTTTAAATTTCTTTTTGTGATATTTCTAATTTAAAAATATTTACATAATTAAAAAAAAAATCTAAAAGTAATAAGTAAAAAAAACTACATGAAATTAGTAAAAAACAATATTTTCTCTAATCTATAATATAGACTACTTACATCTATCATTCAATCATTGAGTATAGAACAACTTTAAATCTTTGGGCAAACTATCCCACCCATGTGTTTCCAATCTAACGAGGACGAGGGATTATTCACTGCATTCGGCGGTGAATACCTCGGTCTCAACAAAAAAAATAAAATGACATATCATTAAAAATTCACATACATAAATTAGAGCAACAAAGTTTGAATCTGAACTTGAACGACCAACCAAACAATATCGATATTTTCTACCAATTATCAATATAAAATTGGCGGCTGAAATAAAAATGTGTATTAACCCTAAATCCTGGTCCGAGGTAATTATAGAGAAGAAGGAAAGGAAAGAAAAGAGGAAAAAAGAAAGAAAAGGAAATAATTGAATTGAATGAATATATCGTGAATAATAGAGAGATAAAGACAGAGAGATGAAAATAGGGGGCGGGCCCACAAAGTGATGTACCTGCTGTCTGACAGACTGTTTCTTCCCATTTCATCATCATCTCTTCTCATAATTAAAACACAACGGCACCAATCCTATTTTCTCCAAAACCCTCCTCATTCTCACTCTCCAATTCCCTTCCCTCTCTATTATTACTATTATACCCTTCTCTCTTTCTCTCTCAATACCCTACCCTAATAATATTTCATACTTTCTCTCTCTCATGGCTGAGGAACCTCAAAAACCAACTACTGAACAAGTGGTTACTACAACCACCACTACTGAAACCACTCCACCACCACCACCACCGCCTGCTGAAGAAGTTGTAACCCCCGCCGCCGCGGTTGTTCCTCCTGTTGCTGCTGAAGAAACTACTGATAAGCCGGCTGAGGATGTTAAGCCGGCTGATGAAAACAAGATTTCTCAATCGGTTTCTTTCAAGGAAGAAACTAACGTGGTTTCTGAACTTCCTGAATCTCAGAAAAAAGCACTTGATGAACTTAAACACCTTATTCAAGAAGCGCTTAACAAACATGAGTTCACCGCTCCTCCACCACCGCCTCCAACCACCAAAGCTGCCGCTGAAGAGAAAAAACCTGAAGAAGAAGAAAAGAAAACCGAAGAAGTAGTAGAAGAGAAGAAGGAAGAAGTAGTAGTTGAAGAGAAAGGTTCAAGTTCTGAGGAACCTAAAACTGAAGCTGTAACTGAACCTGAAGCTGTTGTAACTGAAACTGTAACTGAACCTGAAGTGAAGAAAGCAGAGGAAACAACAGTTGTAGAGGTTGTTGAGAAAATAGCTACAAGTACCGAAGAAGACGGAGCAAAGACGGTTGAAGCTATTCAAGAGAGTATAGTTTCTGTTCCAGTTACCGGTGAACAACCTGTTGCTGAACCTGTCGTTGAAGCTGTTGGTGAAGCTGTTGTTGCTGAAGCTGAAGTTGTTCCTACTACACCTGAAGAAGTTGAAATATGGGGAATTCCGTTACTAGCTGATGAAAGAAGTGACGTGATTCTTCTCAAATTTCTCAGAGCTAGGGATTTCAAGGTGAAAGAAGCTTTCACAATGATCAAACAAACCGTGCTTTGGCGAAAGGTATATAATATATGTCTTGTTTTGATTAACGATATTTTGCAACTTATAGCATAAGTGCTTATATGACAAGTGCTTATGAATAAGCTAGTAAGTTTCTGTAATACAAGATAAATTAAAGTCAAATTATTTTTGTATAGTCTAATAAGCTGTTTATAGATATACGCTTAAAACACAACTTATAAGCGATTATACTTGTATAATCTATAAGCTGTTTTTCATAAGTTCTTTCAAATAGTGTCATATCTGATTATACTGATAGAAAAGAGGTCTGTTTGGATTGACTTATTTGAACTTATCTACATGCATAAGTTTTATGAGATTGAGACTGTTTTAGAGAACATAAGAAAACAATTTCCACCATAGCATATTAAAAATAGTTTATCTTTATTTTATCTTTTACTATAAAAATAGCTTATATAAGCTTATACATTAGCATTTATCATGATAAGCGCTTGTGCTATAAGTTGTATATCCACATAGGGCCAAACTCAATAAGTATCCAAATAGGCTGGACTGGCTGGTAGTTAGTTTGTACTCCTTCGAATGTATTTGTTCTCAAATTTGGATCAAATACATGTGACCTTTTTTTAAATTCTTTTTGCATATAAGGGAGTACTTTGTTTTTTTCTTTTTGATAGAAGGGATTAGTTTGTTAATAATTTGTTATTGGTTAGTTGCTAACTTACTTTTATCTCTTAATTAAAGGAATTCGGAATTGAAGCACTTCTTCAAGAAGATCTTGGAACTGATTGGGACAAAGTTGTTTTCACTGATGGTTATGACAAAGAAGGCCACCCTGTTTATTACAATGTTTTCGGTGAATTTGAGAACAAAGAATTGTATCAGAAAACTTTCTCCGATGATGAGAAGAGAAACAAGTTCATTCGTTGGAGGATTCAGTCTTTGGAGAAAAGTGTTAGAAATCTCGATTTTACTCCATCTGGTATCTCTACTATTGTTCAAGTTAATGATCTTAAGAATTCTCCTGGACTTGGTAAGAAGGAGCTTAGACAAGCTACTAATAAGGCTCTTCAATTGCTTCAAGACAATTATCCTGAATTTGTAGCCAAACAGGTAGGTTTGATCGCTTTTCTTTATTGTGATTCTTTTTAACACATTATGATTTTTCATGTTTAATGACTAATTTCTTTGCTGAATTTAGTGCTTTTTGTTTATGTTTGTGTAGATTTTTATCAATGTTCCTTGGTGGTACCTTGCCTTTTCCAGGATGATAAGTGCTTTCCTGACGCAGAGGACTAAGAGCAAATTTGTATTTGCTGGCCCCTCCAAATCTGCTGATACCCTTTTCAAGTATGTCCTTCCTTCACCTTTTTAGTGCTTCATCATAAATTTAAGTCATGTTTTTTAGTCGATAAGAGAAAGTTGCCACAAACACTCATAATGGTATTATTGTCACCAACCTACAAGGTTTTAAATTGCCTTCAAAATCAAAGCAGCTTTGCAATCCTTGATATTGTGAATAGTTGATGTCAAATACCGCTTATTTTAAGGCTTTATGTCACGTGTCAATCCTTGATATTGTGGATAATCGTTTTCAAATGTGGTTGTTACAGGCTCAACCTTAGTTGGTGTTGTAGTTCTAGAGACATTAAAAAAACATTGATCTTGTGGTTCAGATTGCAGTCCTAGACTTTTATAAAATATTACAATTGCAGTTGCGATGCTATAGACATAAACACATTGTCATAACTGCCACAATTGCAGATGCGGTCAAATTTTTGAACCTTTAGGAACATACCCTATTAATATATTGTTATTGTTGTTGTTATTGGGCGAGCTTTTAATTGATAAATATTTGGCTGGAACAGATATATAGCTGCTGAGCAAGTTCCAGTTCAATATGGAGGACTGAGCCGAGAGGGTGAACAGGAATTCACCACTGCTGACCCTGCTACAGAGGTTACTATCAAACCAGCAACAAAACATGCTGTTGAGTTCCCAATTTCTGAGGTGAGAAACAAAAAATTGTTCGATCTACAATCTTATTTTCTTAACTAAGATCCTTATCATGATTTTAAATTGCGGTTGCGGTTACACTACAAACCTTTATTTTCCGGGAAAATGCAATCAAAATTCGGCTGCGTTTCCATTGCGGAGACCTCAAAATCCATAATTACGGTTGCAAACTGCAACTTAAAACCATAATCTTTATATTCATATTCGGTGTGTTGACTAAATGTTTGAATGCGCAGAAAAGCACTTTGGTTTGGGAACTAAGAGTTGTGGATTGGAATGTGAGCTATGGATCAGAATTTGTACCAAGTGCTGAAGATGGATACACTGTGATAATCCAGAAGAACAGGAAAATTGCTCCAGCTGATGAAACAATAATTAACAACACCTTCAAAATTGGTGAACCTGGTAAGGTTATACTCACCATAGATAACCAATCATCTAAGAAAAAGAAGCTCCTTTACAGGTCCAAGACTATACCAATCTCTGAGTAAAAAAAGGCTTCAAGGAAAAATGTCTGAATTCATTTTGACAAGAAAATGATACCAAGGTGAAGAAATATATGGGTGTTTTGAAATTATTATAAGGATTATAACATTATTGTGAAAGTTACTGGGTGGGTGACTTATATTCTTTTATAGGGGTATTTTGTTCATTTGGTTTGTAAATTATTTTGTTTGGGCAATTTTATTTACAATTATTATTACTATCTTAAATGGTAATGTGGTATTTTGTTTATTTGTATTGGAATTATTGGATGAAACCTTTTGGTGGATGGGACACAATTGGGTTCCTTTGTTAAAAAAAAGTTCATTGTTTTGGTTATTTTGTCTTGTCTTGTGACTTTGTGATTGAAAGGTGTATACTTGAGAATTTATTTATTGCATGATTTTTGCTTGTTCTTTCCCCCTATTTGAAGAGTAATATGAGGAGCATAAAATCATTTTTTTTCATCTATTTTCTGAGTTTATGCATTTCATTTTACCATTGAATCAATATGTCACATCGCATTTCATTTTTTTTGTTGATAAAATCACATTTCATTTTATTCAACAGTGAGACTTGTTGATCCAATGATAAAATTAAGTTTGTATATGGTTAAGGTTTCACTTTTGCATATTTGACAAAACCTATAAGCAAAGAATTCTGTGAGTGGTAATAGTTAGCACTTAATTTATTTTTATCTCAAATAATCCTTAATCTATTTTATCAAATGCATCTGTGCCTATGATTATGTGACATTAGTGAAGATGTACATATCCACCTTAAAATGATATGAATTTTATTTTTTTTGACCAAGATTTGAATTTTTTTTAAATTGACAGAATTGTCTCTTTAAGAATACCACTTAGATAACATGCTTTCTATGAATGATTGTGTCGGGGGAGATGAGACTTTAGCATTTGACATGATTTATTAACAATGTTTGAATTGTAAGATGGTGCATAGAGCCAAGATTTATTTTTTTTTTAAAAATATTTTTTTGTTAATATCCTAACATAGTGATTTAAATATATTATAGAAATTCATTATAGTTGGATATTAAGAATGATCAATACCTCTTTCTTTACGAGTATTTTACATATTACATATATATATATATATATATATATATATATATATATATATATATATATATATATATATATAAATTGTGTTTGTGTTTGTGTATCCTATTTGTAGCTTATATCTTTTTAAAATTGTATATTCATGCATCTATATTGCATCACAGTTGTACATGTATCTACATAAGAGTGAAGTGAGATCTACTAGTAACGTATGAATTAGTCAGGTTTTGTAGGCTCAAACAAAAAAAGTTATAGTTGTGTTTAAACGATAAGGATGATTTGTGAGAAGATATGTTCTTTTATTTTTATATTTTCCCGGTCGTTTTCATCATAGAAATTTGAAAGTAAAGATTCAGTTTTTATTAAAAGAAATAGAACAATTCAAATTTCGAGTTTATTTCTTAATTCAATTTACTATGTTTTAAATTTGAGGCGTCTCAGACACACTATATTGAAGAAGAACACAGCGGATCTTACATACAATGAGTTGGTATTTTATTGTAACTATGTTGTTGATGTAAAATATTTACTGTGTTTGTTTATGATTAATTTTTGTCGAAAAACTTTTCTCTGACTATCTTTATTGGCATCTATTTTAATTGATATATCAAATTGAGTTGAGAATTAAATGAGCAATACACATAAATTGGGTCTGGCAACCTGGCTTTGCTTTGTTGTCTTAATTTATTTCACATATAAAATAATATTATCATTATAATTTTTGCTAAAGAAATATAGTTTATCTAGTTTTGGTGAGTATTACAAGTTATTACAACACATCATTGATAATGGACAATGGATAGAAAATTTTCCCCACCTAATTTGGTGATAGAGGCATCTTAATTTGAGGGTCCATGCCAACTACCAAATAGTAAACAAACAATATAAGTTGTATTTATCCTTTTCTCACACTTTGTATGACATGTTTAATTCACACATTTTTTATTTGTCAACTATACATATTTCCTCCCATTTTAACAAGAATTATATATGCCTGTCAGGTAAGAAGAAAGTATGAAAGAGTGTTACATTCGACATGAGTTTAAGATTTAGGTGTTGGTTTGATGTTTTAAAGCAATAGATGAAGGTCGTTGAAATTAGACCATAACCATCAAAAGTTAGTTGATCAAGTGATAATTGACATTAGACTTTATACGGAGGACTACAATTCAATCTCTATAACTATACTTTGAATTAGTCGGTCGAATACCGGTGGCGTAAACCAACCAAGAGTAATGTAGAGATACTAAACATCACAAGGAAATTAAATAAAGGAGAAACAAAATGAACCAAGCCAAATACGTGTTGGAATCAAGTTAACCAAACATGAAAAATTGCCAAATAAGTCTAACCATTACGAACATTAGGAAATGATTTATTAGTAGAAACCTAGATTTGCAGAGACATGTTTAGTTTTCAAATAAATCATTAAATTTGGATTTATAAAATAAAATAAAGATTCACTCAAACAAAAAGGAAAAAGACAGAAAATATGACATTGCACCAGACGAAGGAAAGCTTTGTGACCTACAATTAGAATATTTTTACTTACACAGGCCCACGTGAATAAGCATGTTTGGACATAAAATAGAGGAGAATGTAAATTATGTACCAAAAAAAAGAAAGTAAATTTATGTGTATACATTAAAACAAAAAGTGAACAAAACCAACAGCAGAATGGTTTTCACACTTTTAAATAATCTCGTCTGTTGATTTAAATCAAGCGGCTACCAATTATAACTATGACATGTCACACACTTATAATAGAGAATATATTTTTGTAATAGCTATAAAAGAGTCATAAATCGAACACCTGACTATTTGTTAAAGATGTTCGAGTATTTGGTGTTTAGACCAAGGGCATATTAATATAACACTAAAGATAAAATAAATATTTTCTCAATATCCATTATTGAAGTATTTATACAACATGTGGTTTACCAACAAGGTGGGGTGGACATTGTAGGATCTATATGAGACACTTCTCTACCTTAATAATTGCTCACAACAGATAGAAACTAAACAAACACAGCTTGTATCCTACTAGAAGAGAAGGAAGGGACCTATGGAAAGGGACAGATTAGCTACATTTTGTTCACCAATTTATTAGTCATTACTCATTAGTCATTTCTTTACAACTGTAAAACATCTCCTACTCATGCAACAATTGCAATCATTTCTTCCACTAAACACAAAAATTGATTGCTTTCTTAACATTTCATTCCACAAACATGTGCTTGTATTATGAGATAAGCATCATTAAGCTCTAAACAAGTTTTTCCTAATACTCACACTTGGATTCCAGACACACACTAAGAGACAAAATGGCTAGGGAGCTGCAGAAATTTTGTTTCCATATTGATAAAAGATTGGAGATATCATTCAGTTCCATAATAAATTAACATGGTGGATATTAATTCAGATGAGGTTTTACAGTGAACCAGAACTTTTACTTGAAACTCTATCCACGATTATGACACTTTTCATAAATAACCAGAAACTTGTGGTCCCCCTCGTCCTTATTGTTGAGACAATGCCAGTTTGTTAACTGGACAAAGAAAAAATGAATGAGTTGTGTTTTGAGGTACTCATGTTTGCTTTTGTTTTTGTCAAATCATTATCGATCAAGTCACCGTCTCAACCGTGAAAATGAAAAGAACTGCAAACTTTTATGTCTGGAAGGATTAGGGTTTCAAATTGTTTTCAAAGATTGATCTATGACGGACCACCTATCGACGAGGTCTATTGCAGAACTTAGCTAATTTAAAATGCCGACCTAAGAGAATAGGGTTACATTACAAAGAACGAATAGAAGTATATATTTTATAGCCCCATGCATCTCCATCTCCCCACTTCTGAGGTAAAGCGGAATAAAAACATCTAAAACAATGTAGAAGAGCTGAATTAACACCTAACAGAGAGCAAATGCACATACAAGGACGGCAATCACAGCATCTGCAATGTTCAACTGAGACTAAAGTACTACCAATCCCAAGTTTAGAAATAGAATGAATATCAAATACAAGAACAACCTGTTTAGATTTACAGCTTAATTAAACACTTATAACATACGTGTTTATCATATAAATGCTTATGCCAAAGCTGTTTCTATTTTTTTTTAAAAAGTCAATTTTCACATAAACTATGCTATTTTCATTAGCTATCCTTGAGAGTTTATGAAAATAAGCTGAAAACAACTTATGAACATGTCACAAGATGTTTTTATAAGCACTCTTGAATAGTCTCACAAATGCCTATGTCAATCAATAAACTCAAATAAAATAAGTCAATCCATAGGCTCAAAATTGTACATCGAAACAACTTTTAATCTGGTTTTCTTAAAGTTACAGACAATTCTTCTAATACACATAATCTCAAACCAACTCGATATCAAATTTCAATGCTATAAAGGAGCAAATTTAGACTAGCTATTAAATGATTCTCTAGAAATTGGTGTAGTATTAAATACAATAAAAGCAGTGAAAACCATCTGAAAACAACTCACAATCAAAACTATAGATGAATAATTGGATATACGAACAAATTATGACACACATACTTCTTAATCTTCATGCTCAATTTCCTTCATGTATCACTCGAGATTTGAGAGACTAGAGATGATTTTCTCTCATTCAACGTAGGGTTTGATCTTGAACCTGTAAAGAAGCCTCTTCTTTTTCAAGGTGGGATTGTCAACAGTGAGGAACAATTTCCCAAGTTCACTAACTTTAAAGCTATTGGAAACCACCGGTTCATCAGTCGGGGACATCTTTGTAGCCTTCTGTATAATGACAGCATATGCATCCTTAGCATCAGGTTTGAATTCAGCACTATAACTAACCTCCCAGCCTACAACACGCAACTCCCAGACAATAATGCATTTCTGCAGATCACACAAGTCAATTCACTGAGTCATTCTATTCTTAGACTGACAACAAAAACAAACTAGAATCTAGCATAGTTAGAAAAAGAAGAGCAAAAAAACGCTCGCACGCGCACCTCATAAATAGCAATTTCCACAGTTTGCTTTGTGGTAGGCTTCACGGGAATTTCTGTGGTGGGGTCAGAAATGCTGAAATCCGGGTTGCAATCACAAAAATCAACACTCAGACCACCATACTGAACCGGCACTTGCTCAGGAGAAATATACCTATACAATTTCACAAACAAATACAGAAAATAAGTTCACAAATCACAACCCAACAAACAAACCAAAAGCTAGAATAAAAAAAGACTTCAGATTTCAATGGTAGCTGACGATGCTAATTGTTCATTTCACTAACTTGAAAAGTGTATTGGGAGACTTGTTTGGGCCTGCAAACACAAATTTACTCTTTGTCCTCTGAGTCAGGAACGGATTGATCATGGTATAGAATGCAAGATACCACCACGGCACATTGATAAAAACCTATTAAAATTGAAATCAAATAACAAACAAAACACACCATATCAGTCAGCATTTCATCATCACTTACTATTAATTTCTCCTTTCTAAAATTGACATAGATAAAAATGAGTGAATCACCACCATTTTAGTCTTCAAAATTGTAAGAATAAAGTAATTCGATCCTCCAAATTTACAAATTAACGAATTAGTCCCTAAATTTTAATATTGCCAATCAATTTAGTCCCTCTACCAATCAAGTCTGATAAATCTAAATCTCAAAACAGATATCAACAAAAACCCTAAACAAATTTATGGAAACAAATATGATGCTACTCAACACGCCCAAAACAACTTGTCATCTCAACATTTCTGAAAATTTGTCAAATGACCAACGAATATAATCTTAAAGCAGACACGACACTAATAAGCCTCAAGAAAATTAATTAATTGAATGTAATCACATGTATTAGACACCAGACACACCATCTATCAGAAGTATGTACTACAAACAAATTAACTACTAAAAACCTTCAATTTCTATTACTAGTAATACCATTTCACAAATTTGTATACTACAAAACTGTCCGTTCCCCACAATTTCGACAACTAAAATTGAGAGTATGAATCATCCAACGAAACGAAACGAACCTGTTTATTAACAAACTCAGGATAATTATCCTGAAGCAACTGCAAAGCCTGTTTAGTAGCAGCTCTAAGTTCCTTTTTAGCAGGACCAGGAGAGTTTTTAAGATCATTAACTTGAAAAACAGTATTAATACCACCAGGATTAAAATCAAGTTTCCTAATACTCTTTTCCAAAAACTGAATCCTCCAACGAAGAAACCTATTCCTTCTTTCTTCACTACCAAAAGTCTTATCATAAAGTTCCTTATTCTGAAACTCACCATAAACATTATAACAAACAGAATGTCCTTCCCTAGAAAAACCATGCATGAAAACAACTTTATCTAAATCATCACCAAGATCTTCATCTAAAAGTGAATCAATGTTGAAATCTTTCCTCCATTGAAGTGTGTTGGTGATCATAGTGTGTGATTCTTTGACTTTGAAATCTCTAGCTCGGAGGAATTTGAGAAGGATTGTATCGGTTCGGTCGTCTTGGAGTAAAGGAACGCCGTAGATAGAAACTTGGTCTTCTTTTAGGGTTTCGGTGAGGAGTTGTTTGAAGTGTTGGAGTGAGGTACGTTGTGAATCGGAGAGATCGCTTACTATGTTGCTTTCTTCTTTGAATGAGATAAGATGCTGTGGAATTTTTTTGTTCTGTTGTTGTTGTTGGGGTTGTGGTGGTTCTGGTGAGGGTTCAACTGCAACTACATCATCTTGTTGTTCTGATTGGGTTAGTTGTTTATCTTCATCGGGTAGTTGTTTTTGGTGGGTGACCGGGAGTTGTTCATCGGGTTTTGATTCTTCTTGTGGTTCCGGTAAGGTAGTTACTGTGGTCGAATCGGTTTCTTCATGCGGTGGTGGTGGAGGAGTAGGGTTTGAGCTGTTGTCTTCTTCTGCCATTTGAGAGAGAGAGAGAGAGAGAGAGTAGTTGTTGTGTTGTGTTGTGTTGTGTTGTGAAGTGAAGAAATGGGTTTGAAGTGTGTGAGTTGAAGTAAGTTGAACAAGTATGAAGTTCGTGTGGACTTTAGATTAGATGAACTCAAAAGACGACATTCAGCGGCCGAATCCTATGCTGTCTGTCTGTCATTGTTTTTCTTGTATATGTTTTTTTACTCTCTTTTTAATACTATCGTTTCTGAATCGTGTGAATCAATATGTTTTGACACTCAAATTTAAATTTAAAGGGGTGTAGTTGAGTGGTTGAAGTTCATCTTCTCTTAATTAAGAGTTGAGAGTTCGATTCTCACATTGGATATGGAGCAACTTTAAATTATTGGGCCAGCTATCCCACCCATCAACATGTCTCCAATCTAGTGAGAGATTAGTCACTGCGTTCGGCAGTGGATACTCCAGTCTCGACAATATATATATATTTTGACAGTCTGTTATTTTATAGATTTAATTTGAATGGAATTTATTAAATTTGATTATGTAATAATTTGATTGTTTTTAGTTGATAGAGTTAAATTAAGTATTACAATTTAGTTCAATTTTATAAAATGAAAACCGTCAACCTACCAAACTGCACGATTTAGTATAAAAAATATTTGTACAGTTTAAACTAAATAAAATTTTCAATTTAGATTAGTTCAATTTACAATTTTATTTTTGAATTAGTTCGAATAGAATCACTCCTACACCACACCATATGTGAATTCAATTTAGTCTATACTCTCTTTTTTCATATTTAAAAGGAATAATATATTTTATTTAAAACAACACAATATTATTATACATAAATCTTTTAAACTCTATTTAAAAAATTTACATCCTAAATTCCACAAGTAAAAAACTACAATTAAATCTACGCATACATACATGCATGTTGTCTTCTATTCATTCATACATGAAAACATTGCCGACCTAAATATATATATAAATCTCCTCCTTGTTGATCAAAAAACTCAGATGCACATCTTTCTTTATTGATAAAAACATCAAAAACCACATGTTATTTCATTCTATGTTTTTGGTTACAAATTTCTTTCTATTTTCTTTGGGACAATGATTTGTTTATTTAAGTCCATAAAAAATTAAAGTAAACTACTTTTTTGTCCCTTAATTATTTTCTGTGATTCTAAATATGAACAAAAATTAAAACATTTTTGTTTGAAATATAATAAAAAGTTTAGTTGGCTAACATAACTACACGTGTATTTTCTAGAAAGATAAATATATTATGTCAAAAAAGAAAAGAGGCCACACAAATACCAACAGGTCCCACTTGAAATCCTACAATGGATCTTTAGATAAACAATAAAAAATGCAAAATTTTAAATACCAAGTAGAAATTTAGTGAGCACTGAGCAAGCATTAACAAACAAGGCTATGTAACATTACAATTTTTTGTTTATAAATGGCTCATTTATTTTCAATCAACCTCAATACTTCTCATAAACTAGTTTTATCTTCAAATTTGAGGTATTATGGTATTAAAACAACATCAAAAAATGCATGTTATAGAGTTAGAAGAAGAGGAAGAACTTGGAATGGTTCAATGTTGCAATGTAGCAGTACAAGTAATTCAGAACAATTATATTTTGCTGATGAGAAAGTGAAATTGGAGATTGAGAATGATAGTGAAAATTTGAAGCAAAAAATTGATTTTTTGGTGTGTGAATATGGATGGAAAATAAGGAGATTGATTTTGAATGATGATGAGATAAAGATGGCAGCTGAAGTTCAAGCTGAGGCTTTTCATGTTCCTGTGGCTCTCTTCAATCCCTTGTTTTTTCAATTCTTTAAGGTTCTAACTTCTATCCTTTTATTAATGTCAACATTTACTTTTAGATTTTTATATGATTTGCATGTGCAACTTTATTTCTTGAGAATTTGTTTAAAAAGTAACAAGGTTTAGAAATATGATGATACTTGTGTGTAAAAATATGATGTGAAATTAAGGGATTATATGGTTCTTGTCCTATGAGGATATGAAATTTGAAGAGGGATTAAATCTCATCTTACTTTATCCTATTTAATTATCTCTACATTTTTTACATAATAATGTAATTTGATGGATGAAACAATTACATCACTAGTCAATTACACCATTGCTATAGCTTCTCAAGTTTTAGGATGGTAATAATTAATATGTTAAATTATACTTTTTGTAACTTAATAATCAAAGTATCCAATATCAACATGCATAACTTAAGGGGCTAAAATGAAATGAAATTTTTTTAAATGACCGAATTGTGTAACATTTGTGACTTAAGGGACTAAAATGAAACAAAACAACATAAAGGGTCAAAGTGAAACGTCAAATTAATTTAAGGGATCAAAAGTGTAATTTAGCCTATTTAATATAATCAACAATGTAACACCATGTAATATAATCAACAATGTTACATTTCATAATTAATTAGTTTAGACTTTTGTAAATTTAAGAAATCTATTGTTGAATCATTTCAAGTTTGTAAAATTTACAGAACTCATAAATGGTCTCTAAAATTGAAAATCTTCCATCATATTAATTTTTGTTTTCCCATAGATTAATTTAGTTTCTGATTTGCCTAAGGGTCAAATCAAAAAGAAAATTGGTAAATTGTAAGCACTTCATTATATCATATTAATCTTTTGTGTCAAGTTTTAAAATACTATAAATTTTGACCATCAAGCAACCACACCACATATTAATTTATTTGGCTTTAGCTGACTTATTTAATGCTTTATCTTGTTTTGAACCAAATAGGCTGAAGTGCTTTCAGGACTCCTTTACAAGCTTAAAAACTCACCTCCCAATAGGTACATTTGTTGTTAAGATACATGTTTGAAATTACATGGTTTAACGAAATCACGGTGGCACTGTGATTTTATTGAAACTTCAAATCATATCTTTTATAAAATCACGATGACTGATTGTGATTCTAGTGAACTCGTTGCGTATCAAAATACTCACGAAGATTACCATTTAGGTATGCTTGTTTGGTGGCTGAGAATGATCAAGATTCACAAAACCAACTTGTTGGTGTCACTGATGTTACTGTAATGAGAGACCAAGATGTGCTTGAATATCTCCCTGATGAAGCACAAGAGTACCTTTACATTTCAGGAATAGCTGTCTCCAATGCTTTCAGGTAATTAAGTTATTTGAAAATCATCAAATAATTTAAGAGACTCTAGAATAATTAAACTTTTTTAATGATTAAAGTAATTAACACAATGTTTTTTTATGCCATGCTGTGAAAATGTATGTTAATGAGAATAATTGATTAATGACACAGGAGGATGAAAATAGCAACAGTTATGTTGAAAGCATGTGACATAATTTCAAATTTATGGGGTTATGAGTTTCTTGTCCTTAGAGCTTATGAAGAAGATTTGGGTGCTAGAACATTGTACACAAATGCTGGTTACCAACTTGTGTCTAAAGATCCACCATGGACAAGTAATTGGATTGGAAAAAAATGTCGTGTTCTTATGATCAAAAGAATTAGTTTGTCTAATTAGATTATTAATTCAAAAAATTAAGATATATCCAAACAAAATAACAGAAATTGAAAATGTATTGATTTGTACATAGCATTTGGCAGCATATTTAGATCATTATTTCTCAATGATTGTTCACACTAAACAAGTTTTCTCCGATATTTTATCATTGTTGTCAATCACAGTTCAGAAAAAAATAGTAGGTTGTTCGAGTTCTGCTACGCTGCAACACTATAACTAACAGCCATTTGATTATAGAGTTGTTATTTTGACAGACAAGTTCGACACCGAATTTTAACGTCAACTTGGATGGTTAACACAGTTCAAAATTGTGGTTAATTACATTCGATAGATAATAAATAAATGAAGGTTTCACAACTCATTAATCATACACTAAACAAAATTAACAACAATTGTGAACACCAATTTAATCAGTCTAAACAAGAAGACTTTGTAAATTCTGCATTATCAGTAAAATCACAAACAAGGTATGTGATAGGACCAACCTCAAACAAAGCAAATAAGGTACGAGATAATCACATTTGAGGTGCTAGTTGAGTGGTTAAGAGTTTAGCTTTGTAACTTCAAGGTGCCGGGTTTAAATATCGTCAGAGACAGTTGTAAAATGATCAGTAGTGTCAATGATTAATAATAATAAAAAAAGAGTACGAGATAATCATGTTACACAAATTATAGTTCATTGTTCAAAAATTTGTTCTTGTATCAAGACATATATGACTTCAAAATCCTTAGAGCATATGATATATCCCATTTTATTCAAATCTATATAATTATAAACACACAAGTATCTTTTGTACAAAAATAGAAACTATAAATACAACATCACCAAGCAAACTGTGTCTATAGCTCCACAATGATTTTTCCAGCAGCATGGCCATCAATGCTCTTAGCCCAAGCATCTTCAGCTTTGCTCAAAGGAAACTTGGAATCAATAATTGTTTTGAGTTTTCCATGCTTCACTAATTGAGTGAGATGTTCCAAGCCCTCGCGCTTGACAGTTACAGAAAAAGGCACCGGTCGCTTCTTTGAAAAAGTAAATTTCTTCAGCGTGTAAGTCATGATTACACCCGGATTAGGTGCTAAATAAACTACAATCCCCTTTTCAGTCAAATTAGGTTCAAAAGTTGACCATGGTATTCCAGAGGCGCAATTTACCACTGCGTCGTATTTCCTACCAGATGGACTCTTCAATGCTGCTCCCTCAGGGGTCTTGTAGTCAATAACCTCGTCAGCACCTAAGCCCTTAACAAGGTCGATGTTGCGAGAGCCACAAGTGGCTGTCACATGGTTGTTTCCTAGTTTGGCAAGTTGAATAGCGTAGACACCTACGCCACCTGAAGCAGCAGTTACCAAAACGTTCTTTGGCTCGCCAGTGCCATCGAGCTTAATTCCTCCAATTACAGTGAGCGCATCACGAGCTGTAAGACCGGCTATAGGTAAACCCGCAGCTTCAGCTGCTGATACTTCAGATGGTCTTGCAGCTATTGAGCTCTCACTAGCCAGCGCAAACTCGGCTAGTCCACCTCCGTACTGTCATTGTAATTAATATACAAGTAATAATCATTTTTACAAGTATAAATTATATAGAATAGAAAACCACTCCATTCATGAACTTTTTTTGAAATTCACAGTTGAATTGAAATAACTTTGTGTGAAAGAAAGAGATAAGTACTTTATGTGTGAGGTTAGCAATAACTTTATCTCCTGCTTTAAAGTTCTTGACATGTGATCCAACCTCCACCACCTCTCCTGCTACATCAGTGCCTGAATCAAAGTCCCAAGATCAAAAGGAATGTTAATGATATCATAAAACTAAGTAGGGAATTAGTCGGTTTTTATAAACACTTTGATTAAGTACTTGTTGTAGGTTAAAGGTTTATTATAGCACTTATATAAGTTATTTCTACAATCAAGGAAAACAAATATAATCAAATTATTTTCATCTATTGTAGATAGCTGTTTTCGAAAGCACAAGATGTTGAAAACAGTTTACGAACATGTCATAAATTGTTTCCTTAATATCACACCAAAGCTCCATTTGCATAAACAACTTAATTAAGAACTTTTATAGCATAAATGCTTATAGTATACGTTATTTTTATAACAAAAACTAAAACAAAATCAAATTATTTTCATATAAGTTAAGCTGTTTTTATAAGCTATGTTTATGTTGGTATATAAGTTCAAATAATTTAATCCGAACAGGTTCATAGACTAGTGTATATGGCCACTAAATTAACACAAATAATAAAAGCTAATTCAAGCTAAGATCTAAGTAAAATAAGAAGATGGACTAACAAGGTATGTGTGGAAACTTTCGAGGCAAGAAAAAAAGGCGAAGAAAACCATTTTGAATCTTCCAATCAACTGGGTTTATGCTAGTTGCTTCAAGTTTAAGTAAAACTTCATTGGTCTTTGGAGTTGGAACAGAAACTTCAACATGCTGCATATATAAATGAAATTAGATTAATTGAATTCGATCAAAGTCCGTGATACAAAATTACAAATGTAAACGAAAAGAGATAAGAAATAGGTCGTCGTTACCTTCAATACGGAGGCACCTCCGCCATAAGAATTGTACTGAACAGCCTGCATAAGTTTTGCATACATAACTATCTAGCTATCTCCAAAATATTTGGACTCTTGTTTTGTTCACTTGTCTTTAGTTTATAACTCTAGTTTTCTGTTAACAAACTAGTATATGTTGATTGTTGACCATGCAAAAAAATTGTGTGGTTATGTTGAGTTGTTGACTGTGCTATTCCTCATAGGAATTCAAATGGTTTGTATTCATTATGCAAACTACATGCGTTTATTGTTGACTTGGGCAATAAGTGATGTGGAAATGTGGCAAATATCAGACACTATAAGTTCCATGTTCATATGTAATAGTTCATCCGGTTCTTTTTATAAGAAACAATTTACTTTTTAGGTTTGTTAGACACTTGTGTTGGGAGTTTTCCGCAAAAACTTAGACATGAAGATGATGATGATGATGATGCTGACAAACATGATGAAAGTTGCAAAAAAAAATTATAGCATGTGTATCACATTAAACTTTAGATTTGATTTGCCCGTGTAAACTATATGCAAATGGAATAATCGGTGAATCTCCTTCAATATATTTTGGAAACCTTAACACGGATTGCACACTCATGTCAAATATATCGATCAATAATAGTTTATAAAATAAGTTTCCTCAATTATTCTTGTGCACTAGAGAAAAAAAGATTAGAAGACATGACTTAGAAATATTTTCGGCAGAATTTTGACTCATAAGTATGAAATTGGTGTGTTTCTTCCGCCTATAAAGTATCTCTATTTATAGAGAAACTCAATGATGAAAGAATATAACCCTTGAAATATTTCAAGGACATTAATTTGAAATTAAACAATACATATGATTCACTCTTATTCGCAAGAGGTTGCAAAACTAAACCAAGAGACACTCATACAATTATATAATTTGAATAAACATCGCATTCAAGTATATTTGGGAAATTCTCCAACAAGGTTCATGGAATAGCTGATGTATTTGACCTATAATATAGATCAGATGCATCAGTTATTCAATGAACCTAAAGAAGAGAAACACTCTCTATCATCGCTAGAATACCAAACAAAATAAGAGCACATATAAAAAAAGTTATTTATTTCCAAATCACTCATCAAAGAAGAGAACCATTCTATATTCAAACCAGCAAAAGAGAAGAAACACATAAATTTAAAATCTTTACAGCATATGATGTAACCCTGGTTTATGACTATCTATATAAACACACACAATCATATAATGTGTAGAAAATTAGAAACTGTAAATACAACATCACCAAGCAACCTGTTCTTATGGCTCCACAACGATTTTTCCGGTAGCATGGCCATCAATGCTCTTAGCCCAAGCATCTTCAGCTTTGCTCAAAGGAAACTTGGAATCAATAATTGCCTTCAGTTTTCCATCCTTCACTAACTGAATGAGATGTTCCAAGCCCTCGCGCTTGACACTTAATAAAAATGGCACCAACTGCTTCTTCGAAAAGGTAAGTTTCTTCAGCGTAAAAGTCCACATTGAACTTGGGCCAGGTGTTAAATCGACTACAACCCCTTTTTCGGATAAATTAGGATCAAAAGTTGACCATGGTATTCCAGTGGTACAATTTATCACTACATCATATTTCCTACCAGATGGACTCTTCAGTGCTACTCCCTCTGGAGTCTTGTAGTCGAGAACCTCGTCAGCACCTAAACCTTTAACAAAGTCGATGTTGCGAGCACCACAAGTGGCTGTCACATGGTTGTTTCCTAGTTTGGCAAGCTGAACAGCGAAAACACCTACACCACCTGACGCGGCTGTTACCAAAACATTCTTGGGCTCGCCAGTCCCATCAAGCTTAACTCCTCCAATTTTGGTGAGGGCATCACGGGCTGTGAGACCGGCTATAGGTAAACTCGCAGCTTCAGCAGCTGAGACTTCAGATGGTCTGGCAGCTGTTAAGCTCTCGCTAGCTACCACAAACTCAGCTAGTCCACCTCCATACTGTCATAAGTCATTCAACATAACAAGAAATCGATTTGGATGATAATCATTCCATTCATGAAATTGTGATTCTTTCACACTTGAATTAACATAGATGACATTAAGAAATGAAAAAACAATAACCTAAGGAAGTGAAAGAAAGAAATAAGTACTTGATGTGTGAGTTTAGCAATAACTTTGTCTCCAACTTCAAAATCCTTGACTTGTGGTCCAACTTCTACTACTTCTCCTGCTACATCAGTGCCTGAACCAAAGTTCCAAAAGCAAAGGAATCATAATTGTATCATAAAGTGATGTAAAATGTTTACTTAAGCACTTATATATAAGCTTTTTCTATAATCAAAGAAAAAATAGTCAAATTATTTTTATATAACTATATAAGCTATAAGTTGTTTTGATAAACTATATTGGAGACATACAATAAATAAGTTGGCTTATAAATAATTTATATAAGCAAATAAATTGTTTATAAGCCAATATAAACTTAGATTTAAGTAAAAAGAAGGTAGTTTAGTGAGACATACAAGGTATATGTGGAAACTTTCGAGGAAAAAATATAGCTCGAAGCTGACCCTTCTGAATCTTCCAATCAACTGGATTAATGCTAGTTGCTTCTATTTTGATTAAAACTTCATTGTTCTTTGGAGTTGGAATAGAAACTTCAACATGCTGATTAAAACCAATGATTGAATTGAATACAAAAGTAAAAGGAAGAATAGACTAATTCAAAGAAAGAGCAAACAAAAAATAGAGAATCTTCTGAAAGGGATGATGATGATGATGATGATCACCTTCAATCCAGACACACCTTCACCATAGGAATTGTATTGAACAGCTTGCATAAGTTTAGCAGCCATATCAAACTCTTCTGTTAGCAAACTATAACGTTGACCATGCTGTATATTACTTATCTAAGACACTCACATGCTGTTACAAAAATTAAGGATCCATTTTCCTGTCTCACATGCCGGATGATACTAGAAAGTTTTAAATTTGTTGTTTAGGAACAATGTGTGTGTCCATTGACACTCTTTTATTATAATAGTTGTTTCATTGTGAGGAAAAGTTAGCATATTTTGTCTATAACATTTAGCTCAACTAGAATTGTAATGATGTGTATAAATTTCGGTGCTACATGTCATTTCATCTACGAACTAAAAAAAGTCAATGGAGCTTAACATGCATGATGCACATAGGTTGAGTAGTGGTGACATTTGATGAAATAGTTGATGTTGAGCAACTTATAAGTGAGAGAATCTATAATTGAGTAACATATAGGTTCACCTTTAATGATACTTAACGGTGTACCTTTTCCTAAATAACTAGAGGATCATCAACAACATAATTGACATTGTGAAATCATGTCACGTTGTTATCCAAGAGATAAATCATTAATTTCTAAATAACGTCAAATGAAAGAAGAGAACAATGTTTATTTTGACTAACATACTATAGTTACGAAGTTACCACCGCTATTTAGTTGTGATTTAATTTTCGTCAGAAAATCTATTGAGTATATGTACAAAATGAATTTCCTCTTACCAACCAAATTTTCTCTATACACATGAGTCAAACCACTTACTTAAAGAACTCAAATCCATTACCATTTAGTGAAGAGAACAGGATCACTAGAATATCAGATTAAAAAAAATCATTAAGAATTCATTTATTTCCAAACCAATATTCAAAGAAGAGAAACAATCAATCAATCAATATCACATACAATTGCAAACCAACAAGGGATAAAACATATATGAATTTAAAATCCTTACAGCAAATAATATATCCCAATTGTACAAACCAACAAGGGAGAATTCAAACATATATGAATTTAAAATTCTTCGAGAAAATGATATATCCCAGGTTATTTGTTATTTCGTTTCTATATAAAACACACAAACCTTGTGTAGAAAAATTGAAACTATAAATACAACATCATCAAGCAAATTGTGCTTATTGTTCCACAATGATTTTTCCAGTAGCATGGCCATCAATGCTCTTAGCCCAAGCATCTTCAGCTTTGCTCAAAGGAAACTTGGAATCAATGATTGTCTTCAGTTTTCCTTCCTTTACTAATTGAGCGAGATGTTCCAAGCCCTCACGCTTGACAGTTACAACATACGGCACCAACCGCTTCTTCGAAAAAGTAAGTTTCTTCAGTGCAAAAGTCAACAATGAACTTGGGCCAGGTGTTAAGTCAACGACAACCCCTTTTTCACTCAAATTAGGATCAAAAGTTGACCATGGTATTCCAGTGGTGCAATGTATCACGGCATCATATTTCTTACCGGATGGACTCTTCAGTGCTACTCCATCTGGAGTCTTGTAGTCGAGAACCTCGTCAGCACCTAAGCCTTTAACAAAGTCGATATTGCGAGCGCCACAAGTGGCTGTCACATGGTTGTTCCCTAGCTTGGCAAGCTGAACAGCAAAGCTACCTACACCACCTGAAGCAGCAGTTACCAAAACGTTCTTGGGCTCGCCAGTCCCATCGAGCTTAACTCCGCCAATTTCGGTGAGTGCATCCCGAGCTGTGAGACCGGCTATAGGTAAACCTGCAGCTTCAGCAGCAGAGACTTCAGATGGTCTGACAGCTGTTAAGCTCTCACTAGCCACCGCAAATTCAGCTAGTCCACCTCCATACTGTCATTCAACATAACAAGAAAAGGATAGCGGATAATAAGTAATGATTCCAATTGATATATTGGCATATGAATAAAAAAGTTGGATTGGACCATTGGAGTTAGGTTAATAGCCGTAATGTTGTGGATCCTAACCTTTTTGTTACATTAAGGGTTACACTACAAGTCAGGGTAGAAGAGCGTATGAATACCACTGTAACAGCTATATAATTTCACACTAGAAATCATGTGGCATTTTCATATTTGACAATAGATTTCAGATAAACTCGTCAATAGTACACCTCCATTTGAAGCATTTTTATCAATAGTGAAATGAAGTAATATTATTATGTAACTAAGAGAATGTGAGGTTTGATGAAAGAGGAAGGTTATTTTGTGATCTAGCCGCACAAACTACATCTCCAAACATGGGGTAAGGCTTCATAAATAATTAGTAATATATAGTGGAATACCCTATTGTGTCGGGAGTTGAGCTTTGACCCAATCCTTTCTAATTACTAAGTCAGAAGAATTCTGTTAGAAATTGTTATCTATATTTTGAAATATAGTTAATATTTTAAAATAAATGTAAGAACAAAATGATAAATGATCATATAATACTTCAACCACATTTATATCATTTAAATGACAAATTAGTATATGTTTGGATTCACTATTGGAAGAGTCAAACATGATTTAAAGACTTGAATTTGATTTTGATATGTTTGGCGGTTCTGGTTCTCCGTTATAATTGATTTTTCCTATAGAATTGATTCTAACGTGAACTTAGGACTTGTAGTTTTTTACATTAAACATGATTTTTACACTTAAATTAATTGTTGAACTCATACCTTAATCTAAATAACTTATTACAAAAATCAATTGTACAAGATCAATTCAAGAAGTTGGATAGACTCTGATATCATCATATTAGAATTTCAGTTGGGTCTAACTCAACCTTACTAAATCAACCGGCTAGTAAGGTGAAGATGGTCTCTACTAATAAACTCATGATTAGGGCTCATCTCATCCAATGTGGGATTCTTAACAACCTTCACTCCATGTTTGTTCTTGGTTGGTTTACCAATTAGTACAAAATATTAATCTATATCTCTTTAATTATCTTATTGATCCTACAAAAAGATGGCAGAATTTCACACTTTGTTTCCTACCATGTTTTTTCCCTAGATCTGAAACGGGATCGTTAGTAGTATAGATATTCCATTGATGAAATTGTTTATGAAATTCACATTTGAAAGTAAAGTAACCTAAGGAAGTAATTACTTGATGAGTGAGTTTAGCAATAACTTTATCACCAGCTTTAAAATCCTTGACTTGTTGTCCAACCTCTACTACCTCTCCTGCTACATCAGTGCCTGATAAATCAATCAATCAATCAATCAAACTCCCAATGTTTGTTAATCAATTCATCATACATAATAAAAGTAAAAAGAAGATGAATGACTGAATAATGATAGTGTACTTACAAGGTATATGGGGAAATTTGCGAGGCAAAAATGCAGCACGAAGAATACCGGTTTGAATCTTCCAATCAATTGGGTTAATGCTAGTTGCTTCTAGTTTGAGCAAAACTTCATTGGTTTTTGGAGTTGGAACAGCAACTTCAACATGCTGCTGATTCAAAACCAATAATTATTTAATAATTGAATTAGTGATGAAATTGTTAGGTTAATTTAATTATTAAAAAAATAAAATGTTTAGAAACAGATGAGAAATGTGATGATGACCTTCAAACCAGAGACACCTCCGCCATAGGAAGTGTACTGGAGAGCTTGCATAAGTTTGGCAGCCATATCTATCTGGACGGACACGGACTCTTTGTTTGTTTGTTTGTTTGTTTTGTTCACAGATAGATAGATAGATAGATAGATAGATAGATATGGTTGGTTAAGCTGATTTAATGTATCTACTTCAAAATTCTGACTAAATACTTTCATTTTCTACTTCATCCAAGGTAGTATCTGAATATAGTAAACTTTTTTTTTACTTTTTTTTTTCATTTTATAGAGAAAATGATTTTTTTTATAAAGAGAAAATGATTTGTTTAATACTAAAGTTATATAAAAATAAATACGAGTCCAAAAGTTTTAGCTCAAATGACGGAAAATGCCAAAATTTCTAAGCATGACGTCCATGGTCGAAGTTCGATACCTGATCACTTCAGTTTGTGTGTGAGTTTATTAAGAATTTGTCATTTCGTCTATATACCAAAAAAATAAAAATAAACAAATGCATAAAATATAAGAAGTTGTACAAAGGTATCTGATTTACGAGAGATAAAATGTAATTTTGATGTATATAAGCAAGGCGGATTTGGGGGCGGATTCAGGGTAGATATCAATGTCCCTGTTGCCACCCCATATTCGTCTTTTAAAATTGGAAAAATTAAAACCCGGACCAAAACTCAATTAACTTGGATTTTCCACAGAAAAAACAGGGCGGGACATGAATATCCGTGAGTATGAGTTTTATTGTCATGCATACTGGATCTGATTGTATTTTACATCAAATGGTTAAAATTGTGTTGTGCTTGTGCAGTATGCAAGACCTGGTTGATTTGTGCACATTGGAAATCACATTACTATCGAAGTAAAAGTTGGTAGTGTAGTTCAACTATAGGTAAGACCTACTTGCTATATCACTAGAATACTGAATAAACTTTTTCAACAACAGCCAAACATTTCTCACTTTACTAAATCATAATGCCAAACATGTCATTTATTTCTAAATCACTAATCAATGAAGAGAACCACTCTATATCAAATAAATCAATTATTTCAAAATCACTCATCAAAGAATCAAAGAATAGAACAGTTATATATCACATACAAACCACAAAGAAAGAATCAAGACGTTTGTTCAAACTATACTTATGGCTCCACAATGATTTTTCCAGTAGCATGGCCATCAATGCTCTTAGCCCAAGCATCTTCTGCTTTGCTCAAAGGAAACTTGGAATCAATGATTGTCTTGAGTTTTCCATCCTTCACTAATTGAGTGAGATGTTCCAAGCCCTCGCGCTTAACAGTTACAATAAATGGCACCAACCGTTTCTTCGAAAATGAAAGTTTCGTCAGCGCAAAAGTCCACATTGAACTTGGGCCTGGTGTTAAATCCACTACAATCCCATTTTCAGACAAATTAGGCTCAAAAGTTGACCATGGTATTCCAGTAGTGCAATGAATCACTGCATCGTATTTTTTACCGGATGGACTCTTCAATGATGCTCCCTCCGGAGTCTTGTAGTCAAGAACCTCGTCAGCACCTAAGCCCTTAACAAAGTCGATGTTGCGAGCTCCACAAGTGGCTGTCACATGGTTGTTGCCTAGTTTGGCAAGTTGAACAGCATATACACCTACACCACCTGAAGCAGCAGTTACCAAAACATTCTTTGGCTCGCCAGTGCCATCAAGCTTAATTCCTCCAATTTCGGTGAGTGCATCACGAGCTGTGAGACCGGCTATAGGTAAACCTGCAGCTTCAGCAGCTGATACTTCAGATGGTCTGGAAGCTGTTAAGCTCTCATTAGCCACCGCAAACTCAGCTAGTCCACCTCCATACTGTCATTCAACATATCACAAAAATAGATATTGAATAATAATCATTGCAATTAATATATTTAATATATTAATATATAGAATAAAAAAGAGTTAGATTAGAGAGAGGATCATAGTTCTAAAGTTGTGGATTGAGAAATATGTACAACATGGAGCAAAAGAGCATATGAATAAAACTGCAACACCGGTTATATAATTTCACACTAAATCTTGTGGCATCTGGGTATATTACACTTAAATTTTCAGATAAGCAAATCAATAATGCACTTTTATTAAAGAGAAGGTTATTCGTTGTTTAAGCTGGAAATCGGAACTTTCACAACCACGAGGGGCAATGAAGAAATATTATTGTGTAATTAAGAGAATGTGAGGTTTGAGGCAGACAAAGGTTGTTTAATATCTTGATTCTTGTGACCGAAATCGAGGAAATAAGGCTAATCAAATCATACATTTCTAGCGATCCCTCATATACTTCTTTTCCCATCAAATCCTTAAAATTTGGACAACCATTATGTGTATGTATCCCCTTGTCTACTAGGGTCATATAAAATGCTCGACAAACGAAAAAATTATACTAATGGTTAGTTCAAAAGATAATTTTTACCTTTACTCCATGTTCTTGACTGGTTAACCAATTAGCAAAAAGTAGTAATCTCTCATATTCTGAGATTAGACACTCATATCAACTTGGTCCCTCATTTTATATATAGTATAGTTATCATAATATTGGTCAAGTTATCAATAAACTGAGGGGCTAAGTTGATACGAGTGTCTAATTTGAGGGACCAAATTGGATATTTATACTTATTTATCTATCTATAATAAGTAAAGTCTTCTCTAACGACGCATGGTGAAATTGGATATTTCCCCAGAACTGTGCATATGCGTGTGAAAGAGTATGTGTTATGAAACTAGTATAGACTATATTTATCAAAATAAACAATAAAAAACTAGTATAGACTATAGAATAGAAAACCATTCAATTCATGAAATTGTGTTGCAATTCACATTGAAATAACATAGATGATAGGAAGAAATGAAGATCAGTAACAAGGAAGTGAAAGAAAGAGATAAGTACTTGATGTGCGAGTTTAGCAATAACTTTGTCTCCAGCTTTAAAATCCTTGATGTCTGGTCCAACCTCTACTACCTCTCCTGCTATGTCCGTGCCTGAATCAAAGTCCCGAGAGCAAATGAATCTTAATTATAACATAAAAGTACGCATGGAATGAGTCGTTTTAGATAAACAGTTTAATTAAGAGGTATATATAAGTTATGTTTGCAATCAAAGGAAAAATATAGTCACATTTTTTTTCGATAAGCAATGTTTGAATTATAAGGAGTACAAGGGGTACTCAACCCTTACAATTCATGAAGGAGTGTTTGACATAATATTCCCTCGAATACAATTCAAAGGATTGTTACACCAATCATCAAAAAGTACAGAATGCAACTGATCTCTTCCTATAAACCAAAACCAAGACAATTGCACTATATGATCTAATAAACTAGAAACATTAGGAATAGTCCCTCTAAATAAAGTATTATTTCGTAAGCTCCAAATGCACCACAAAGTAGTCAACCAAATGAGGTGACGAAATTTCTTCCCAATCCTTCCTTGAACCAAGTTACCGACAATGTTGAAGTGATCTAGAATGGATTCCGGATTGATAGGAACACAAAGTATCCACCTGTAAACACGTTGCCACACCATATTAGTGAAATTACAATGAAGAAAAATATGGTCTATCTCCTCGTAGTCCTGGTTACACAGCACACATCTCCTGTCCTCATCGTTGGAGAGAATACCCTTACGATATAAAGCTTCTTTGGTTGGCATTTTTGCTAGTAATAACCGCCATCCAAAGATGTGCACCTTTGAAGGTACGTTACACTTCCAAAGTTGTTTAAGCGCATACACTATGTTAGAAGGTATATGCGGTTCGGCTTGCTGGCTTTGTAACAAAGAGTAGGCTGATTTAACGGTGAATAAACCAAGTGTGTTTGGCATCCAACGTCTCCTATCTAAGGCGTCCCTGCTCGGCTGAATCTGGGCTAAGATACTATGAAGTTCTGCCGCTGCCGTGTGTTGGTCAGCATCCAACAAGTCTGACCATTCTAACTCCCACAACCAACAACCATTATCCCACCTACCCATATCTGATACGGTGGCATTGCGATTAGACGACACCAGAAATAATGTTGGATATGTTGTACGAAGCGATTCCAAGCCAACCCATTTCTCCTTCCAAAACGATATCTCTTGGCCACAACCAATATTATTACTAACATTGTTTCTAAACCAATTGCCGTCATTTTCGTTTCCTATACTTATGATATCCCTCCACCATAAAGAGGTATTCTTCATATCCTTATTCTCCTCTCCGTGCAAAAAAAGAGAAGCAAAAGATCCATATCGGAATAATAAAAGATCTTTTCGGTTTTCTGGATCAATTTTGCAGTTTTGATACGAAAAACCTACTCAGAAACATGTCATGAGTTGTTTCTTTAGTATGACTAGAAACCTTGAGGAGGAACACACTTCCAAGTCCCAAGCCAATATCACTAGGCCAACCCAATATACTTGGGTTGGCCTAGTGGTATTGGCTTGAAACTTGGGAGTGTGCTCCTCCTCAAGATTTCTGGTTCGATTTTCATCAGCGTCAATTTAGGTAGACTAATTTAGCTTCTTCAAAAAAAAATTCTAATTCATGCGGTTTCACAAAGGGGATCCAAAAACATCCTATAATATTCAGTTCCGTGTTTTTTTTATTTATTGAACGGCATATTAAGTTCGGTGTGTTTTCAGTTTTTTGGATCAATTTGGATATGAACACCCTACTTTGAGACATGTCATAAGTTGTTCTTTTAGTATGACACAAACATTTTCACAAATGCTTATGGCAATAAATAAACACAAATAAGTTGTTCATGATCCAATCCAATCAAATCCAAACTGAGATTCAATAAAAATAAGATGGATTAGTGAATGATACATACAAGGAATGTGTGGAAACTTTCGAGGCAAAAATAACGGTCGAAGTAGACCCTTCTGAATCTTCCAATCAACTGGATTAATGCTAGTTGCTTCCAATTTGATTAAAACTTCATTGATCTTTGGAATTGGAACAGGAATTTCAACATGCTGATTCAAACCAATAATTATTCAATTCTAAATGGAAATCATAGGTTAATTTAATTGAAAGAAAGAAGAAATGAGTGATCATCATTTCATTTCATTACCTTCAATCCAGATGCACCTTCGCCATAGGAATTGTACTCAACTGCTTGCATCAGTTTGCCAGTCATAATAACGATTAATTAGTGAGATGTACTCATATAATATAAGGTTACTTAATCACATTTACTTATTTCATTGCATGAAAAAATGTTAATGTTAATCCATCCAAGTCATAATTAAGCATCTTAAGCATATGGTTTAATTTTTGGTTGTATGAAGGACAATTTTCTAACCAACTAGGCTTAGTCATTACATACGACATATTTAATAATTTTGATATTTTCAGCGGCGGAGTGGGATGAGATTTTTGGATGTACTTACCTTATTATGAATCACGTTAACTAAAGATGCGTTAAGACGATAAAAATTAATCATCGCATAAGACATATCTATTCATTTCGATATTTTCTATTGAGTGAAATACAACTTCCGCTTGTTATTATTTTTTACGATTTAATTTTTTTGACCAAATTTTTTATGTTTTTAAAAGGGCCAAAATATTTTTACTACATTACATTTGGTCCATTATACTTTAATGAATGAATTAATAATGTAGTATTATCATGTAAAAAAGTGGAGGTGCTAGCTAGAAGAAGAAAGAAGCAAAAGACACCGCACACAGATAGAGCAAACCAAATACAAAAATTAAACAAAAAAGAAAGAAAGAAAGAAAAAAGAAAAAATGTTTGGAATGGGCGGAACAGCCACAGCCACAACATGCACAGGAGGAGGAGGAACATCAGTCCGATGGCAACAACCACTCCTTCCACCCTTCCGCCGCCGTCACCAACGCCGCCAAACTGTAATAGTCAGTTTCAAAAACAACAACAACAATAACAAACCAAACGATATGGATAGGGTTTTGAAAGAAGCGTGGCAAAACGCTAACGATAATTTTGAACGTTTTCTCTTCGAAGCTAAAAAAACCGCCCAACGAATCGACCGTCGTTATTCCGTTTCACAGCGTTTATCTTCCGTTGCTTCTTCTGCTGCTGATAGAGCTCGTCAAATTGATCGTGATTTCGAAATTGGAAACAAATATCGTAATTTTACTTCCGATTTTGCCCTTAACTGGCCTAAGGTTTGTTTCTACTCTTTTTTTTTTCTATTTCATTTTCATGTTTTTTATTTGTACATAGACGAAATGGCAAAACTATTATAAACTCATACACACAAGTGACCAGAGATCGAACACCAGACGTCTGGCCTAGCAATTTCGGCATTTTCTGCCAGTTGAGCTAGGACTTCCGGACGATAATATTAATAACAATAGCAATTGCAATATTAATTAATTTCATGTATTTTGTGTTTGTGATTTTTTGCAGTATAGGGTGCAGATTAGTAAATTGTTGGATAGTCCGGTTGGAAAAAGCTTTACGGTTAGTATTGATTTTTTCTTGTTCATCATTTTACTCTTTTGAATTTTGTGTTTGTGGATTTATGTGATGAAGAATGGAGTAGTAGTAAGGTAGAATTGTGTGTGTGATGAATTTAGAATTATTATTATTGTATGTTTTGGATTTTGTAATGATGGAATGGTGGAAAAAGATTTGTTGTTTAGGTTTTATATGCTAGGGTTGGAGCTTTTCAAAGATAGGTATAGGTTCGAGTCATGGCTCCCGAAAATGTTTATATATGAGTCTGGATTCATTGACACCGTTCTCAGTTGTCTAGAGTCTAGACAAAATACATGAGTTAATTTAACGGGCAATTATGGATCTATTGATAAAACAAAATTGATGGTTAAGATAAGATTTGACATCAAATAGAAGTTTGACACCAAGTGTGATGGATCGTGACTCTTTCTATATATATATATATATATATACTATGTTCGGTGTTGATATTTACTAATATTTCAATTGGTGTAGTGACTAAGCCTTGCTTTTGTAACTTCCTTGGTATTGGTTCCTACTTCCTACATCATTTTTTTGTTTCCATTTTCACACTAAGTTTGATTAATAAAATCACAAAATTGGCTTCATGGAATCAAATGCAGTTTGCCTTGTTTACCAAAATATCTTTACTACTGTGATGTGCTGCAATGCTACATTGACACTGGGCATATATTTGTTTAGGCGCCACAATGTATATGCACTTGAATTTGGTTCCCTAGAAAAAACTGAGCCAATCTTTCTGACTGTGGTTGCATGTCGTGATATTGCAAATTATCGTGGTCAAGTGAAATACGACCGATGCGGCCACAGTTGCAAGAATAAGGAATATTGACATCGTGGTTGCAGAACCTTTTTTGGAACATAGCTTGTTTATCACATTTTGCCCAAATTGAAAGACCGGAAAAAACAGAGTATTTGATAGAATTGATGGAATGTGTGTTCCATTTTACTTCAATCTGTTGTAAACAGTGACTTGTTTTTTTTTTTTTATAAGCAAACAGTGACTTGTTATGATTCCACTACATGTCACCCCACTTACATTAAATACTTCATAAATGGAATAGTATCAATGTTTTGACACATATTTGTTACTAATATGCATCCTGATTTGTCACAATATGTATCCAGAAAGAAACTAATAGTTATATATTTTTTTAATTTCCCTACAAATGACATATACATCTTACCAACGAAAGACACCGTTGTCACCCGGATGCTGCATAATACTGATAGTGGCATTTTTTCTTACCTTTTTCCCCCCATTTTAACCTTGTGTTGTTACTTCGCAATCCCCCCAAAAAACTTGGTCCTTCCATGTTGTACAGTGCATCAAAATGAGCCCCACCACTTTTCCGGCCAGGAGTTGTAATTGCACACACTGCTAGGTCCATTTTTATTCTTGGTGGAACTTCTTTATTCCATGTTGCTTTTGTATTTGGTGGACCTGCTTCATTGTGCTGGTTCACACATTTTCTGTGTTCTCGTGTAATTTTCTTGCCCGAGCTCCTATCTTGCTTTACACTTTGGTCGATCTGCAGAGTTGTACAACTGTTGTTTATTGTTTTCTTTGATGCCACTGTTGTTCTCGCTTCATTCTCACTGCTGTATTTTGTGCATCTGCTTTGTTGCTCTGATTTGCACATTTTCTGAGTTCGCATGTTCTTACTTTGCTGATGTATGCTCCTTTCTTGCTATATATATTGTTAACATATCTAGGTGGCATATCTTGATTTTTTTTAAATGTCCTGTATCCTTGTATCCACGTCGTACTTATGTATCTGGACTTCTTTGATAGCTTGTGTATTCGCTATTTGCTAATTCCGATTGATTCTCTTATCGAGGAGAAAGTTTTAGTCCTGCCTCTCATAGTAGTTGCTCCAAATGTGATAACTTTCTTTTACTTTCTCTTAAAAAAATTATGAAGGAAAAAAGTAACCATAAATGCCAGGCGCTTTAGATCTACGGTAATTGTATATACTGCACAAGTATGTAACTTTTTTTTTCTGACCTTCTAATATTATTGAAGTTATATCCATTTATTTATTGGTGCACATATAAACTCTATCAATTTCAAGAACTCTAGAAGTGACTTCCTTTGTAAGATTTAAAAGCCAATTCCAAATCTATCTATTTGACTCTAAAGAAGACAAAAATATACATACAAATTTTTATCACGTAGACATTTTATTTGTCTTGATTTTTGAATTTTATTGTTCGTGCTATATGAGTTTTGTTCATATCAAGCTAACATATATTATAGGGTATTACTTGATCATCAGTATATAGTATTTCTTCTAGTCTTCCTCTTTTTTTCCCTACTCAATTTTAATCCATTGTTACCAATTTGATTTTCTTTTTCAGACAATTTTCTTCATCTGGTTTGCATTCTCTGGCTGGCTTTTTCGGTTCCTGATAATTGCAACATGGGTGCTTCCATTTGCTGGACCTCTTCTAATTGGGACATTGGCCAACAACTTAGTTATTAAGGTATCAATCATTTCTATTAGATTTTTAATGTATAAATATATGTGCACGTATACATTGTCTGAATGAAAATTGTACTCAAGTGCCAGTGGGACGGTTTTAATCAATTCCTATGAGCATGAACTTTTTCTTTGAACTTTGTCTAGAAGTGGAATAATAAAGGTGGATGTGAAATTTTCTTTAGAAAAGCACAGACATAATACTATGAAAAATATTACAAAAATAATCTTGCTTGCCAATATAATAATTTTTTTAAAATCCTCCTCTTATTTTAACATGGTGGATCCATAAAAGAGAGAGGCTACAACCCAACAAGTCCTGAAGATTCAAGCCTTTTGATCTAACCAAGAATCACATTTTCCTTGAATCAATTATATCAAGTTTTCATTAGTTTTATTCAAAACTGAGCTACTTTATATATTAAATTGATTTTATGTTAATTTGGTCATACCCATTGTGCGAAGCTTATATAAGTTGGGTTTGAAGCTTAGGTAGCTCAAATCCATGCTAATTGGCACATACTTAAGTACATCAGATTATAATATAATGTGTGTCATTTATGGTAGTCAAGTGTGAAGTTAATTTAGTTGTGTTCTACTAGTTCATGATCATTTGAATTGTAATGTTTAATGCACCGTTTGTTTTGAGATTGGCTAAAAAGTTATGCTACTTTTGTAATTATGCAGGGCTCTTGTCCAAATTGCAAGACACAGTTCGCAGGTTACAAAAACCAAGTAGTTCGATGTACAAGCTGCGGCAACATTGTGTGGCAACCTAAAGGTAAAGGAGATTTCTTTACAAGAGGTGGTAAAAGTAACTCATCTAAGTCAGACCCTAACATCATTGACGTCGACTTTGAGGAGAAATGATGACATTATCAAATCGGATGGATAGACATTGCTCATTCATTTACTGACTCTGATTTTTCCGATGTTTGTGCTGTATGGAGCGCATATGTTTGGGTGTAGTTGTAAATCTTTATAATATGATGATAGTATAGATGGGAAAGAACACGAAACAGGAATGAAATAATAAAAAGTGTGTTCAAAATGTATACAATTTTTGGGATCCGGATTTGCTGTTGAATCTGCTTCACACAATTACACATAGTAAGCGATTTCAGTCTTTGATTTATGATTGAACGGTTCCGGTTTATGCAGTGTTGATTTGACAATTTAACACAATATTCAATGTTAGCCGTTCTTTTCTAATTGGACGATCAGCCGGCGTGGAATCGGTATCCCAGTTTTTGAAGTCATATAGGCAGGATTCATAAGTTTTGCATTTGTACTGCATTTAAAGAATTCCAAATTCTCCCCCAAAAACAATGAGGGGATATCAAAATTCTCAGTAATTCATATATTTGCAAATGATAACAGTTTGGATCTTGTTTACGGTTTTTCATATTCCCCTCACCCCCTTTTCCCTTTTTTTAATTATCTTCTGCCTGCACTCTCCCAAGGATAATTTGAAGCGTTTAATTGGCACAGCTTGAAAATTGTAGACATTGACTGAAAATGTTGCTTCTACATAGAATACCTTGAAAATTATATATATTGAACACAATAATAATGATGATATACTCCTACACAATAATAATGATGATATACTCCTATAACTGTACGTAATACAATGATGCACGAGTACTCTATTTTATGAAGAGTATCCGTATTGGGTACGTATCGGGTATTGGCACGTACTTGATACTCGTTGGATTCACATTCTTTTTTTGTTTAATGGATACTTGTAGGGTACTTACCGGGTACCCGCGAACCCTGGAAAATATGTTTTTTTTTTTTTTTTTTTTTTAAGGAAAATTTATATTTGTTTTAAGAATATTTATATTTGTGAGATATTGATGGAGATCAATGAGATCTATTTGATGGGGCTCGATTTTTTGAAGTAGCTAGTCTTTCTTTCGATTATTCTAAACTAAAGGCTGCTCTTTTTAATGATGATGGAGGGAGAAGTATTGAGATTCTGTCTTGACTCCATGTATAATCAACATTTTTAAAGTATTTTTTAAAAAATTATATCAATGTACTCGTACCTTAAAATTTTAAAAATGTTGTATTGCATACTAGTACACGTATCAAGTACCGGTGTCGTACCAGTATTAATGCAACACTGATGTAATATAAGTAGTACAATAATACAAAATCCATGGAACAATACTAATATATATCCTTTTTGTCAAAATAAATACTACTAGTATACATCCTTGGCTGGACATGCCCATAAAGGTTAATTATTTGGCTACATAACTTTAATATCATAAAATAAAATAAAAATAACACACAAACCATGGTAAGAGACTAAGAGGGACATATAAATCGGGTAAGGAGAGGTCTACGGATAAATTCCTAAAAAGAACGGTTTATCTTTTGGATGTACCTAAAAAAACACACGAACCATGGTAACAATCTCTCATTATGGAGAGTTTTGAACTTTAGGAGGTTGTTTATCAAATTTTTTAGCTGCATAGCCTTGGAAATTCTTGCTAACACAAACCTCAAAGAACTTATGACAATTCGCAGGATCAGCAAATAGACACTCGTAATACCGTTGTGGACAATCTGGCACATTACTCTCAGCACTATAGCCATTCAGAGTTGCCACAGCAAAGAGACCAAGAACAAGTGAAGCAATTGTTTTTGCCATATTGTAAATGAATGATGAGAATTGTAAAATGACTCTAGATTGCTCCAATATATAGAATTATTGAATACCTTAAATGACTAAAAAAGAATTATAATTGTTCATTAAAATACATATTCTAGATATATGCATCTTTGTAGTGTATTTTTTGGGTAAACATCCTCCACATCCGCAATTGAAGAGATTAATCCATCGAGATAACTGGCATTCATTTAATAGTTTAATCTCTCCTGACAAATTTTCTCCTATACACATTGGTTATAAACCACTCCTTCCGTCCCAACTTATAAGTACCTTTCAAAAAAAAAAAATCTAGTCCCAAAATATAAACATCTTTATAAATTACTAAGTGCATTTATTACTTTTTTTCATACGCATATCTCTAATTATTTACTAGTATTAATTTGCATTGGGATACAAAAAGTCAAATTTCTACACATATAAACAAAAGACAATTTGGTAAAATTTACGCACAAACTAGACACAATAATTATACTATCAATTTTTCTTAATCAGCGTGAAATATCTCAAAAGAGTTTATATATTGGGATCGAGGGAGTAGTCTTTATATTTCATATAAGATTAAGGGTCATGTTAAACAGTGCCCTCGGAACACTTGTTAAGCATACTAAAAATGGAAATATAAGATAAAATAAATATGCTTTTTGCACTTTCGATACATTGAATGCGCAAATTTCAAGACAGAATTTTCTTATTTATATGTTTAACCAATACTCTGAGGGCAATGCTTAGCATTTGCCTAAGGTTAAATTAGATTTTTAATCCCTTAACTTATTTATTTGTTTCATTTTAGTTCCTTGTTACATTTTGGTTCCTTAATTTATTTATTGGTTTGATTGTCCCTTAATTAATTATGGAAAATGTTAAACAGTGCCCCTGGGCACTAGTTAAGCTTATTAAAAAGAAAACTATGTCTTGGAACTTGTGCATTCAATACTTCTTTCTTGGAACTTGTGCCATATTTTTATCTTTTATTTCCTTTTAGTATGGTTAACAAGTGCCCCGGGGGCACTGTTTAGCATGACTCATTAATTATTGTTACATTTTGATCTCTTTACTATGTTCTGTCTGCCAAATAAATCAATTTATGTTAAAATTTGTCAAAAAATTGTTTACATCATCATTCTTCATCATCGATCGAGAAATCTACCGCACTTCATTCATCACCTTCATCATCAAACTCATAAAAGTTCATCACCAACCTCAAATTCTTCATTACGAAGATGAATTTTTCTGAGTTTAGCGATGAAGTTAATGAATTTTTATGTGTTCAATGATGAAAGATGCGCTGAATTTTTAGATTGGTGATGAATTTTGACAGATATTTTTACCAATAAATAAATTAATTAAGAGACTAAAATGTCACAATAATTAATTAAGAGATCAAAATAAAATCAATAAATAAATTATAGGACAAAAATATAATTTAACCTTAATAATAATTCAATTAAATATATTGATGTCAATAACGACGGTTGTCTAAATATGAAATAAATACTTCTTCCGGCTTTATTTATAAGTAAAAGTCAATTTTTAGGTTCATTGAATAAGTGATGTATCAACTCAAATATAGGCTAGATCCATCATTTGTTCAATGAATCTAAAAAATAACTTTTGTTTATAAATAAGACCGGATAAAATATATATTTCAATCAATTTTTTTGGGTGACTTTTGGCTCCTTGTCTTTTGGCTAGTGACTTTTGGCTCCTTCATATAACTCATAAGTCATAAACAACCATTTAATTCATAAAAAATAAAATTGTGTGTCAGTTCATTAGTGTGATATTATATTGGTGGGTGGTTTACCACCTATTGCCACATGTTGTAAGAATGGTATTGATAATTGGCTTTTCATAAGTTGTAGCAATTCTTGACCACTTAGCTAAATTTTGGATACGTTTCTTTTTCTTTCTACTTGTTTTTGAAAAAGTTTTTTCGTAGTATGGATACATTTTATATATTGATATAAAATATAAATTGAAATATATTGTCGATTTTGTGGGGATCATGCTAGAAATAGTATGAATATTTAGAAAATATAGTTGATTGGTTTAAATAGGTGAAAAATGGTAATTTTATAAATAATAAATTGATTGAGATTTGTGTTTGACAGTGTAGTCAGTATTTTAAAAATTAGACCGAATCGGCCGGTTCAATTGGTTGAATCGGGAACCAGAGACAACCGGTCTAGTTATTGCATTTTCCACATTATCAAACTAGTGGAAATTGGCGTGAACCGACCGAAATTGGTTAGTTCAAACCGGACCGGTTCAATGTGAATTTTAATTGTACAATAATACAAATCCATGGAAAAATACTAATATATATCCCTTTTGTCAAAATAAATAAATAGTATACATCCTTAGCTGGACATGCCCATAATGGTTAATTATTTGGCTACATAACTTTGATATCATAATACTTTCACACTTTGCACAAAATAAATAAAAAATAGATATATCAATAACACACAAATCATGGTGACAATATCTCATTAAGGAGGGCTTTTAACTTTAGGAGGATGTTTATCAAATTTTTTAGCTTCATAGGCTTGGAAATCTTTGCTAAGACAAACCTCAAAGTACTTATCACAGTTGGCAGGATCAGCAAAAAGACACATGTTATACCATTGTGAACAATCTGGCACATTACTCTCAACACTAAAGCCATTCAGAATTGCCACAACAAAGAGACTAAGAACAAGTGAAGAAATTGTTTTTGCCATGGTGTAAAAATGACTCTAAGTTACTCAAATATATATATATATATATAGAGGATGGATCCGTTGACTCTAGAAGTAACTTTGAGATGAGTTACTCCACTTAATATCTCATTATTTACGATGAATTTCCCTGATCCAACCATCAAATTAAAAGTTCTTATTGAATAGGTTTTTTTTTTTTTTGGATAAATTAAGAGCATCTAGGTATCAAGGTGTAAATAAACATCCCAACTAGGTTGGCACGCCGAAATACACCTGTCCTCGACCTATATCTCATAATAATATATTAATAATAAAAAGAAAATATGTACAAGAGTGGGGGGGGCCAAACCGTACCCCAAGAATAACAAAAGAAATAAAAGAAAATCAAGAAAAACGGTACTGCGGGTAACCCGTCTTGTCCTGAAGATATGCATCCCGAGCAAAGTGTGGAATATCATCCCACCATAATAAGTCAGTAATAGAGTGACCATGATTAGCAATCCTATCCGCACACTTGTTACCTTCTCGAAAAATATGAGTATGCCGAATAGTTAGTCCCTGAGCTAAAGCATTATTCCACCGGTTACGAAGATCCCAAATTTTTATGAAATTTAATAGGTCAACTCTACAAATTTTTATGAAATTTTAAAATTATTTAATACATCATTAAGTAATTTCAAATGAATGTATAATAAACTTTAAAATCACAAGTAAATGTTAATGCTTAGATGACATAGCTACGAATTTCAGATTTATATAAAAAATTGTGCACTTGATCATTGATATATAATAATGATAATCAACAGTTTGATCGGTGAAATTTATCACGAATAATGAGATATTAAGTGGAGTAACTTATTTCAAAGTTACTCTTTAAGTCAACTGTTCCCTACCTTAAATTGACTAAAAAAGAATCATAATTGTTCATTAAAATACATATTCTAGTGATGTGCATCTTTTTGTGGTAAAATAGTATTAGTATTTGTATTTTCTTGGTAAACATTCTTGCAATTGCAAAAATTAATCCATCAAGATAACTGAATAGTTTGACCTCTCCTAACAAATTTTCTCCTATATGGATCGGTCAAAAATCGAACCTGTGACCTCTCACAACTAGTATTTATATTTGATATAATATTTCAAATAAATATATTTCAATAAAAAAAAAATCGCTGGCTTTTGGCTCCTTCATGACTCATAAGTCATAAGCAACCATCTAATTCGTAAAAAAGAAAATTTTGTCAATTTATTAGCGTGAAAATAAAGAGGTAACTTAGAATGTGATTTCCTCCTTTCACCTACTGATGGGTCATCCTCACTGTTAAAAAAAATAAAAATACATGAACCGTGTCCGTTGTTTATTGGCAAATAATAATAACAAGATGATCTAAGACACCATATTTAAGTTTTCTCCTAAAAAATACAGTGCACCATAAGCTACAAAGATCTGTGTACATATTTTACAAGCAATAAGATTCCAGTGCTATTTGTAAATTGATATAAACCATCAGAATTTACACGAATGATTTTCCTTTTGTTATGTACATTGGAAGTTGGACTAATCTAACAATATTACTCTAGTCGGCCGTATGAAACAACTCTAATATGGAGAATCCTTCTAATGTACATTCTTTCGTATATTACACTGCATTACTGAATCTCAATTACATCGTGTAGAAGGCAATACCATCAACTACGTATGAAAATAAATGTCGTCCCAACAT
Organism: Trifolium dubium; assembly: GCA_951804385.1. Lineage (NCBI taxonomy): Eukaryota > Viridiplantae > Streptophyta > Magnoliopsida > Fabales > Fabaceae > Trifolium > Trifolium dubium. Next base: position 29,749,826 of record OX638075.1, on the reverse strand, counting down.
GTGCTATATATAATCATGTATAATCGGATGTCATGTTCTCTGTGAAAATCCTCTTAGCTTTGCTTGAGAAATTTCTGACCTTGACCCTGTCGGAGAAAGTCAACGGAACATCTTCCTCGACAGTATCTCTTGGATCATACCAACTAACAGACCTACTCTCATGTCTCGAGCTTCCAGCGCTATATACAATTGACGAATCCAGGTCTTCTGGTACGTCTCTATACAGGTGTTTTAATATAAAGAGAGCAGTATCATAGTCTCGCCAATAGTTCCTGTTCACCCGATAAACATGAAAATCACTTGAGTTGAGTCTTCAAAATCAAACCATTCCGATAAATATGATCTTTCTTGATAGTATGACAATAATGCGAATTCCAAATATACTTACGTGTGTGATCCTAGGGCTTGCAGATATGGATGCTCAAATGTCTTATCCTGCATCACAAAGACAATTCAAATTAATTCAAAATAAAAAGACCAGAGTTTTGAGCATAAATACACAGTCATATACATCATTTTGAGCACCAAAAGTTTTATAATTCTGATTATGCGTGTTATAATTTTGCACAATGCTTCTGACACAAAAGTGTTTGAACAAAATAGCTCATGAAATGTAATAACTTCATACCTGAAGCATGTGATCAATTCGTCCAGTTTTGCTTCCTGTCAACCTCTCCATCATTAAAGATCCATATGATGGTTCTTCCTCCTCTTCAGAACTCTCTCCTAAAATGCAGATAGGTATCGAACAAGAATATGAGAGACCAATTGTCACATTTGTGTGACAGGATTTAATAAGAAAAATTAACAATTTAACTACCAGAAGACCATTAAAGTTGAAAAAACAGCATCAAACATATAACCTTTTCCTGATTGCTAGCTTATATATTATAATACAAATTTTACAAACAAGCCATAGATACACCAACATACACACACTAGTAATTATAAACACAAGCACCTCATAAAAAGACTACTAGACATTTTAATTATTACTGCATCGATGTTCTTATAAGGAGATTGAATTCTCAAACACATTATATAAATTTGAAATTCATAAGAAGGCTATCAAATAAAAAAGAACCTGGAGGACTATATTACCTTCTATGTTGTCCGTATTTTTTGAATGACAAACTGCTAGTACCCTATCCTGCTTGGGAAACAGAAATTACAATTGTTACCACGCATGAGTAGAAAATTGTATTCAGATGAATCTGACAGGCTTATCATAAATTATGCATTTCTTCAGTCTCAAGCTTCAATTTTGCAAGTCAGCATAAAATTAACATGTGTTATTTATATTGAGCTGGGCTTGTTACCAACTCACCACACTTGTAATAAGTTTCTTATTAAATATCCACTTTCAACAAGAACTGTTAGTCCTACAATGAAAAGAGTCTTGAACTCCATTCTAAAACTAGCAACTTAAGATGACTTGAATAATTTTGAATGAATAACTTGCGTCACACAGTGGGGTTGTACCGTAAAATGATTTGCAACGATATCAGAGTTTAGCGGTATTAGTGTTTTTGTTTGTTTCTTCACTGATTTCTCATGAGTCATGATGCCTATTTCTAAGGGGGGATGCCTAATGCTGATTTCCACATACTTCTCTCTATTAAAATCTTTTCCTATTCTTTTTCTGCGTCTTCCAATAATAATAATAATAAATGCTTACACACTTTGGGTCCCACTATTTTGGGAATAAGCCCCACTATATCATGTGGTTCCCACATAAATTTGGTGGGACCAATATAAATTTCAACCAATAAAAGAGCGTGTTAGTTTAGCTAGCATTTCTCACTAAATTATTTTTCGAGAAAAAAAGAGGAGCTCACCCTTGCAGATATCATATAATTCTTCATTGCGTGAGTGCGAACTGCTAGATTTTCAGTGAATTCCTACAAGAAGACTTGCAGTGTTATGTGAGACAGTTATAATGGTCCAATGTAGTCATGTAACACCAGTATCTCTGCTGCCTCACCTGAAATCCTATATGCAACCGTTTGCCTCCTCTGTGATATGGAATCAAAACAGGACGTTTGCCAATGTATTCTTTGCAGACAAGTGGCTCTACCCTGTAACAAATTTAAAAATAGCATATGTCACACATTTACTTTTTTTATAAATTTTCGTACAGCAGATCCAATATTGGAAAATATTGTTATAGATGATTAGGCCGTGTATTTATCGCATTAAGCCTATATAAACGACTCTGTTGTGTGGCTGAGGCATGCGGTTTTCACCATCTCATGCATGTTTTCTCTATTTCAACACAATCTAAACATTAGAATAGATGCTCCAAAGAGAAGAATAAGAATTTAGTAAATAGACAGAATAAAAACAATTAGGAAAATTATGCAAATTGACTGGTGCCTGGTGGCAAGCATTTATATTGTCATGTTGAATGGAACCTTGAAATGAATTGCGTAAAAGAAAAGAAAACATGGGAAAATAAATCTTCTCTGAGAGTTTATCTGTTTACGCCTAAACCACTGCTCTGTTTTTTCGAAGTAACAAATCTGAATCTTATTTAAGCTAAATCACTCGTTCCTCCAACCTCGAATAAATTAATTGTTATAAATAACTGGTAGTTATGCTCTACTTAAATTACTTGTAGCAAATTATCAATATTTGAGAATATCTAGCACATATTCACTGAGGAAACTTCATTAGGGCTAGAACTATAACAAACCTGTATGCTACTGGATCATATGGGTGAAAAATGTTAAACATCTGCCGACAAGCGGGCATATCTTCACTAATATTTTCCTGTTCCCAATAGTCTTGACCTCTTCCTGCAATTAACAAGAAAGAATTTATCAACTTAGATGCATATAAAAAATTGGACATTTAAAAGTGGCATTTGAAATCAAAGAGATCTATCAAGACCAGAAATAAAAAATTTAATACTATATAAAGGACAAGCTGAGAAAGTATTACCAATGCCAATTCGGATATTGCGGAGTGCAAGAAATACACCAAGGGGGGATCCAACAGCAAAGAATGTATCAACCTGTCATAAATGCATTGTTAGTTATATAAGCAATGACCCATTTTTCGTAAGAGTTGAATATGTTAAAAATACTAAAGGAAATGTACTTCTCGATAAGAACATCCAAGAGTTTATATCCTAGATACAGAATTTGTAATAGTTTTAATACCTTGAATAGAAGCTTTGTATAATTTATATATGGAGTATAACGTTTTGTTGCATCTTGTGAAGGAGGCAACTCTGGAGATAACTGTGGCACTGCCACATGCATGTGAACATCTTTAACTGCATTTTGTTATATATTAGAAATCAAGACGCACATGGAAAATCATCTTAAACTTTTTAAAGGACACAAACTAGTAATTACCAGAATCCAATTCTTCTTTGGAATGACCATCAGCACATGATTCTAGATCAGCTACCTTGGCGCTCAATGAATCAATCTAAACAAAAAAATTGAGATAAAGGGCAAGTTATAAAGGAAGTCAGTGTTAGTAGTAGGGATTCTATATAGTCATGCATATAAAGGTATTTCATTTTCATCACTCATATGAGTTAAACAATGCACCCTTTGTATGTAATATACAAAGATACACACCAAACTCCCTATTGAATTACTGCTTCTCGGTATCTATGTCGCAATATGTTATTATAACCCATAGAATAGTGCACCCCATAATATGTTACTTAACATATTAGAAGCACATTGAAGGATAAAACGGTGTAAGCTTTGCTGAATTAGTAAAATAGTTTCATGAAAATCACTCGAACATTTATCATGAATTTTTCTTTTCACCGTGTCACCACCACTCACCACTGCTCCCTGCTCACCAGTATTTTCACAAATTGAGGCATTAACACACTAGCATCCATACTAACTCTGTATTATGGAACTATGATATAGGTCAAGTTCAATCTCTCTCTGTCTGAATAGAATCAAGATCCTAGTATCACCCTGGGTTCCATATTCTTCCTGACCCTCTTTCATTCAGCAACTGTGTTTCTGTTTTCATTTGTGCATAAGTATCTTGCTTTACAAGAAGTGAAGTGCATAACAACGAAATCTTTTAATCAATTAGTCCATTATTTATTTAAATTGGTTAGTTAGTTAGTTAATTAGATAGATAGAAGAAAATAATTAGATAAATAGTTTTTTCCAAAAAAACAATTAGCTAAATAGGGGATTCAGACTGAATGTACATTTGACAGCTTGTGAGTGAAAGAAGAAATCCCTTGTAAAGGAATATCGCCAATCTTGCTTCACTCTTTCTATTTGGTTTTCCATTGTGTTTTCTTTGAGTACCAAACAAAAGAATTCTAGGGCTTGCTTTCTTATTTTAAGGCCTCTAAACTTGCCTCTCCCTCTCTTGGAAAGGAAAACTTGGTAGAGAAGTCCATGAAAGAAAAAAAAGTGCAAATTGGAAACCAACCTCTTCCCGGAGCTTTTTGATTACTTCATCTTTGTTGTTTGTACCATTACATTCTTCCTTAGCCACGGGTAGCCCAAGATTCAAACTTTCTAGTTTATCCATTGCAACCGTTTTGTCAAACACCATGTTACTAGAATCAGAAATCTCAAAAACATCTCGCACATTACTTGGGCTGACAGAGCTAGGTTCAGCAATAAAATTGTGTCCACTTGATAAAGTAGGGCAAAAAACGGACTCCTCAGAAAGTTCTGCCTCCATTTCTGAAGAAGTCTGTTTTGTACTCATTTTTTCATCAGAGGGGCTTTTCACATTCAATGTATCATCCTGATTGATCGATGAGTGCTGAAAATCATTATTTTTCTTATCAGGGACTGGTTCCTCATCTTCACTATGTTCCCTGTACATCCATTCCATTGGAAATGGGGATGACAGATTATGTTGATGGCAGAGGATATCATATGAGAGGACACTTCCCAGAGAATGGCCATATAATGAAACCTACACAAAAGTCACCATAAAGTAAACCACTATAAATATTGAAAATCCATAGAGGGAACACGAAGCAATTTTTCCACAACCGTACCTTTCCATCATATCCAGGATTCCTCTTAAGAAATTTCATATACAGTCGGTTCAGTTGGTTGGATACCTAGAGAAGTGTAAATTCATAGGTTAAAAAATGGATGTTGTTCAATTCTCTATTACAATAGTATAACATCTAAATCTTCAAACCATCCAACTCAGAAGATAAAGAAAATATGAACTCATTATACACCTGGTTTTAAAAAATGGATAGATCTGCATCTGCAGTAGTGCAGATATACGCAATTGTAAAATGAAAAGTAGTTTTACTTTTCTTTCTTTATTTTGTAGTGTAGTTTTTGCAATTGCAGGACAGATGAGGATACAAGCATGCACATGCAAGGAGGTCCAAAAAACCAAAACTCTTATTAGCTTTTAAGATATGGAATTTATAGATCCTTGAGAAGATTAAACCAAGAATCAACTAAACATTGTATGGACTATGGAGGTTGCAGACCATCGAAGTTGTGCGTTCTTGTTCTGTTCCCCTATTCTTTCGAATAAAATACCTAGTTTCTATCAAAATCAATGCGGCCAAGTAATGTGGACATTTATTGTAGAATTAGTGAACTGTCTTTTTATGTTTCCTAATTTCATTTATTTTTGTTATATGTTTTATGTGCAACGCAGATGCCAAAATTGTAAATGGAGAAAAATAGTAAAACAATTTTGAAATGATCTGATGATTAATTTTAAGGAAGATTTAGAGAAATAATGAAAGCATTAAACACAGACACACACACTCTCTCTCTCTTACCGAGTCAATTATATCTTGACAGTAAATTGGGCTCATGTAGTACAGCACATCATGAACAGTTGCACTTAGGGTGACACGCAATCCCCGCACTCCATCCAAGGTAATTTTCTCAACAGCCGTTTCACCACTAAGCTTCAAACCTTTCCTCCACTAGATACCATGAAATCATCAACTAATTATAATATGGTCATATAAAGAAAGACTATAAACAAACATTAGAAAACACAATAATTGAAGCATTTGCTCAAAGTGAAATGTCACAAACACACTATAAGGATTTCAAAGTATTTCGCTTTTCCCTTAAAAAAGCTATATATATATATATAGGCATTCAATTTATGAATATATAAAGGGAATTGTTCTTTCAGAAAATAAACAGATAAATTTAAAAAATGACAAAAATAAAATAAGCTGCATGAAGCTCGTTCTGATATCAACCCTGTTTTGCTGGTTAAAACAATGGGAGTATCATACTAAATTCCAATACTCCAAAAAACAATTCCAGTATTCAGCATATAAGTTGCCCAAATTACCAATCACTTTTAATATAAATAATGCATGTTTCCAGGAAACAAAAATGCAACAGCACCACAAACACTCCAAATTGGTAAAGAAAGGAAAGATATTTAATTTGACAAATTTTCACAACTCCTGCAGAGATTTGCAGGGATATCTGGGGATTTGAGTCAAGTTTATCCGGTTATAGTTCAGGAAACAGGTATTTGGATCAAATCAATAATATATATGATCATTCAAACACTACAAATCAGCACACAATCAGTTTTAATTTTAACCGAATATAAATAAGGTCCAATGTGCCAAAACGAAATGCCAGGGGTGAAACACAGCTTAATTTTATCGTGAAGAGGTCAAAAGCATTATAAAAGGCTCGGAACATGAAAAAGGGAAACAAAAACACATCAGATACCTGGCATGGGATATAGAGGACCCTTTGAGTGCCAAGTTGGTGTGAAGTAAGATGCTGCTCTGCAAGACTTGCTGTAATATGGCGAAAATGGCCCACATCATCCACCAAATTAGATTTTTCCAACCTTTGTCCAATCCCATGAACCATAAATACCAAATGTCGAACAGGCACCTACAAACAAATATCATCATGCAATTGATTTCGAGCAAAAATGAGAGAGGGGACAGCTCTACTGGATGATCAAATTAAATTTCTTGAATTATATAAAATGAAGAGTCCCCATAGAGAACATGAGGAGACTAGAGTCTGTAAACATTAGTATAATGATGATAATAATCTGGATTTTTCATTACATACCTGCGAACAGTAATCATCCATCTCCTCCTCCTTCTTTTGCCTTAATTCATCCTATTAGAAGTTACAAGTTAATACAAATAGAACAGATTTGTACTTACTTCTTCAAGAAAGAACGAGTGCTTAGTTTATTCAATTATCCACAATATACAAGATGAAATTTCTTTTACCACGAAAACAAGTTAAATATATAATATCATTTACTATTGTTATAACAAAAAACAGTAAAATTTGACCATTCCTATTTGTTTGCAAGCTTTATTTTAGTTGAATTATTCCTCTGTTTATTCAAATATGCCCAGTTTTGGAAATTCTTTCTTATAACAATAGAAAGGTTCCTATCAAGCACTCTACTGGCAGACTATCTCTACATTATAGCACTACTAAAGGGAGGGAAAAATTGAAACCTGGGTTGGTTTTGGAGAATTTGATGGGGAGTAACCACGTCTAAGCTTGATTCCATTTCCAGTAAGACTCACAAAATTAGAAAAGCCAGAAGCATCAACATTTAGCCAGGCTTCCCAGGTATCATCTTCTCCTGTGAAAAGGGCATGCAGGCCCTGTGTCTTCATCATCAAATATACAATAGCACACCCGATATTAAAATGAAAAACAATACCTATCCATAAAACAATTAAATAAAAACATATCATCAACCATTGTCAAAATAATCTGCTTACTTGGGTGGAGCCTTGCAAATCGACTCGAGCAGCAAAAAGTCCTGACAGTTGGAATGTACGCCGGTGCCAAACCTATATACATAAATAAGTCAATAATAAATCATTTGCTTTCTGAAGCAAAAATGAATGCAAATTGAAAACTGACTATTCTCTTCCCTGCCCCAACCTACCCCTCAGGCCATAATAAGGATTTAAAATGCTAAACTAGTAAACTACACATGTGAACTAGAGATAAAACTATTATCTAAATAACAATACTTAATTAGATGCATAGTTTCTTAGCAGATAACATCAGCTTTCTCAAAAAAATACCAAAATTTGGAGAAGTAAATAGTTATGTGAAATTCTAAGAAGGGCAGTGCTCTTTGGAAATCCAATGTTTGCTGCCATTTGATACTTACCACTTAAGAGGATGCTAAAATTTTCAGATACATGTATTGGTCCGTCTTTTATGAGAACTTTGATGAGACTGAGCAATATTCGGTATTTGTTTTGAATTTTATGTCAAAACCACAGTTACAGCTAATCAATTGTAAAATCGTAGCAATGATTTCTATATTAAAAAATGCACTTTGAAGAATTATACAAACCTGACTACGATAAGCAATCTCTAGTTGCTCAGCAACATCTTCGCGAATTGGTAACCAGTCAAGGCCCCCTTTACGAGCAAACCAATGGCCTCTTAGAACACGTCGATTTTCTCCATTCCAATAAACAGGGAAACAATGTCTCTTAAACAAATCTACCTGTATTATTGATGACAATTATTATTGTTAAGACTACTGGGGGAAGATGACAGATGACACAAAATATAAATTAGTACCTCGTAGAGTCCTCCCTTCACAGGAACGCCAACTCTCTCTTCCTCAATTTCACAAAATTGATGTCTATCTAACTTGGTATCAGAAGTCTGTCGTTCTCTCGGTCCATCACTACACTCTGCATATTCTCTCCACCAGCTAGAAAGCATGTCTTCCTCTCGCTGTGAATAAACACAACCAAAACATATCGCTATCTAAAGGTCCCCAAAGCCATGATTCTAATCAAGATAAGTACAAGAATTAAACCCAGTATACATTTTATAAAACTACCTGCAAGAAAGATGCTTCAATTGCTAGAGAATCTCTCATGCCAAAACGAAAATAGTCACTCTTCCCCACTATCTCCGATCTCGGGGCCGACGCTGCTAACTCTACAACAGAATACCAGCAAAACTGATTCAAAATGCATATAGTAGAGGTTGGTGCCAATAGATCAACTAAAAACCAGAAAAAATGATTCCCCTGATCCTCTAGTAACGTGAGGGGCACAAACAAATAGCTTTGACAAATCTAATAAAGTTCCTAAAACATACATGTCTTCATGAACTCAATGGAAATACAGAAGGAGAAAACTTTCCCCACCCCACATTTCTAAAAATCCACACATGTTTCTAGAAGTGCATTTTCAGCTAGCATAATTAATCCAAAAGTATACTTCTAGACAGCACAAAATATATGTTTCTTTTCATATGTGTACATATGAAGCCATTTTGGGGGTGCATAAAGTTTCTCACAATACATAACTCAGGATCAAACAAGCCTATGGCAGCTCAGGCCCTTACTTTCTCCCACCAACAAAAAACCTAATCACTATCAATACTTATAAACATTCCTCGTCAGTTGCCCAAGAATCGGGTTCAATCTCTACTTCAGCAAAAACACATTTAGTTTTTGTAAGCCCTAACTTTTTGGTTACTCTCATTAAACAAGATCTTACTTCAAAGTTCACTTTAGTAGTAAAAGCATGTTGAACCTACCCAATCCCATGATTACCAACTGTGGTATCAGAGTCCTAGTCTTGAATCCTATGTGATTGTTTACCAACACAACTCTTCAACATATCATACACTAATCATGTAAGCTATATATAAATACATAGGTAAATACATAATCAAAAGCATACAAAAAAAGAAGCAAATTTCAATTTATCAAAATAACATCAAAGCATACAACAAAGTAAACTTCTAGAATACTACCTCCAGTCCTTAATATAAGAGAAAGTTTACTTTTTAAATACATTGAGTGACTAATGTATCACCGAATGTATCTAAAAAGTAAGTTTTTTCTTATATTAAGGACCGGAGTGAGTAATTGTAAAATTTAATAAGGATGAGCAAACACAAGACTTTCAGCCAAGGTTCAAAACTCCAAATTCATTCAACCTGATAACTACCTTAACCGAATCTAATTAACCACTTAAGTCCAACCACTTGGTCGAGCACAAGAGAGAAATTAATGAAGTAAATTATAATCTTCTTTTTATTTGTTTCCATCACCAATTTATTGCGAGTTCTGACATCAAGTGGTTTCAGTCTCTCTCCCAACCGCAGTTGCGGAGATCAAACCATGGTCCTCCTTACCACGTTCAGCGTCAATCATCACTGAATCAACTACCGTTTGATAATTTATAATAAAATTGATAGAACTTAAAGTGTAAAAACGGTATAAAGAGTAATAAAAGATACCATTAGGTGCCAAAGGGGTTTTACAAAAGTACCAACGAACATCACCACCATCAGAAGGACTAGTAGTTTGAGCAAGATACTTATGTCTAGCTTTAGAATGTTCAATAACATCTTCCAATCTAGCAATATTCGAAGGTGTATTTTTCAACGAGTCAGGAAGAAGAGTATTAGTAGTTGTAGTAGTTGTTGCTTCTTCTTCAACACTTTCCGCCATTATCAAACAATAGAAAAGCTTCGAGATTAGTTTTCTTCAATTTGTGAGAATTTTGGGTTGCGTGACTTGAAGAACACGAATTGTGATTTTGTTAGGGAATTGAATTGAAAATTGTGAGAAAGGAATGAATGAATTTGAGAGAGAGAAATGGTGATGGCAGACGTTGAATGTCAGGTGGTGATATGAAATTCAACAACCGATACACCGCTGGCTGACTGGTTGTTCAATCATAAACGCACCGTCGTATAACTATTTGTTTGTTTTTCAAGTTTGAGCATATTCCCCTCCGATTGGAGCGTCATTTAATACTTTTAGGGTCCATTTGGTGCAATAGAGAGACGGAATAAAATCATCGTATTTTATTTGAAATTTTGTTTGGTACACAAAATGATATAATAAATTAAATATATAGTTAATTATATTTCATTGACTCTTTGTTATTTTAATTTTTATTGTAAGTTAGATTATTTGATAGCATAATTATCGAACAATAATTTATGATGTTCTTTTTGAAGCAGAATAAATTAATTTATTTCATTAGTAATAATATGATCAATACAATAAGGTGTATGTGTATCAATGAAAAGACGGACACTAGTTAGAGATGAGGTCGCTCTTGCTAAACATTCTTATAAACTAGGTTATAAGAAAAGGTGTATCATGAAGGTAGTTTATGAAGACATGTCTCTTGATTAAACTAGAGATCTAGTCGCTCTTGCTAAACAATAAGGTGTATCGTGAAAATACTGAAAATAATTTATGATGTTAGCAAACTAAACTAGTTTGTGGGATTATTAACTTTCCCTGTATTCTTTTACCAAAACTTGTTATCCCTTATAAACATTCTTTCTAATAATATATAGTTTAATAATTTTGTGATGTTTTAAATTATGTAATTTATGTAAATTTCTCACCGGTAGACTACTATCAATACAATAGCAGATTTAATCAATTATTCAAATTTTATTAAATAAAAATGAGAACATGTAAAAAATTGAACCTTCAGTCTCTTCTTCCCAAATTGAACTTTCTGCTCTTGTCTTTGAAACCTTGGCATGTGGCAACGAGGGACACATAGTATATAGATAGTTCTTTTCATAGTATTCAATAAATTGGAAGTAAAACAAAGTAAGCAATAAGTAGTTAATGTTATTTCTTTTGTCTTTTTTCAAGTCATTGTAACATTGTGTTTTGTATTCTCTTCTTTTAAATAAATTAATAAAAGAATAAACGAATTGTCGATTACTCAAGGATGAGATTAAGGACATTTTGTTTTCTATGTTCAAAATGAAATCTTTATTTTTATATTTATAATCATATCATAATCCTAATAAAGTTTACAACCACTTTGCAAACCCTAATCTTGTTGATTTGGAGCAACCTAGGCGCCAAACCTCCTGATAATCATGACATAAATTATTTAGTAGTAGTTGATTTGCATTGAAAATATGCAACTTATAGTAACTAAGTGTGTATAAGTAATAAGCATGACAATTAAATGTTGTCGTTTTTCAATGCAAACCACGACAGTAGGTGTGTTTAAAGTAAGTATAAATATAACTTTTTTTACCACTCTGTTATTGCCAAGAGAAACTCTTCGAGTGCATTTATTGGACCTCTCAGCATACACCGTCATTATTAGATGAACAACTCAATATATAAAACATTGGCTTCAACGCCTCTGTCCAGTCAATTGTTTCAACTCCAACTTATCATTTACATATCAATTTATAGAGCAGTTGTGTGAACCTTGAATTTTATCTTTTAATTTACACCATGACCAATAGTCCCTACCAAATTTATCTGTGAAAACGAATAATGAAATATTTTTTTTTGCAATGATCTATATGCATTCTTATATAATCTTTAAACATTGAAACAAACTAAAAATAACAGCACAATTTTTTTTTGTTATAAACACAACATTTTTTGCTGTTGAAGAATATAGTGCATTCTTATAATTCAGAGTCATAGCCGACAACGTAGAAGTTCTGGACAAATAATTAATATGCACCCTAATAAAAAAGTTGTACTAAAAAAAGTAATAAACAATATTTTTAAAAGAATATCATCTATTTAAATTATAAATAGCATCAATTTTTTTAAAAAAAAGTCATTTATTTGTGTAATTAACATAAACAAAAGCTATTGGTTAAGCCTCTTGTACTTAAGATTAGTCATTGATTGAACATCTTGTTTCAACTAAGTGATATAACTATTAAATTTTAATTTTTTTGAGACCCCTATTTTTTGGAAGCCCAGAAACATAGCTTTGCTTGCTGACCTCGAATACGACCTTGCCTTATATCAATATGTTTTAGACAAAAATATAATATAAAAAATAAAGAAAAAATTCTCCACTTCACCTACAACTATCATTTTCAACATTTTTTGGTCTTCTTCATCTACCATTCATATGAGTCTTTAATATAATTTCTATCAAAAATCACATTTCACTCTTTTTTTTATATTTTATTTTTTATCTTTTTTCAAATATTATCTAAATTATTATCTCTTCGCTTTTCTTTCTCATAAATTCCTACACAGATCAACCAAAAATAATTGTAATTTTGTCAAATGATTGATTAGAAATGGCGTCAACTCCACTTTACGTGTTAAGTTTCTAATAACTCGTCATTTCGTCTACATATAAAAAAAAGAAGAAATGATATCAACTAACGACCCATTTAAATTATGAAAGAATGATTGAAGTGAATATCCATATACATTATACAGTGAAGAATTTTGAGTAATTTTACTTATAATTCATTTTTCAGTAAATTTTTTTGCTCAAGATTCTATTTATATATTTTATAAATATATAGAGGTTTTTAAATTAATTCAATTACAATAACCATTTTCATTAAAAGTCTTTTCTATAGTAAAGAAAAGACACACACTACAAATATTCATAATAATATTTATTTATTAAGTCATAACTATAATTTAACTTAGTATATATATAGTACATTTTATTTTTTTATGCGTTAGGTTTTATGTTCCCACAAATTAATTGTTTATAATAAAATTATAATTTTATTTGTATAAAAAAATTATAATCATATATATATATATATTAGTATATATACTGATATAAAGTTTTTTTTTTTTAAAATAAGAGAATTTAATAAATAAATAAAATTATAACAATAATAATAACAATTATTATAAGGCAAATGTTAATATGTGCCCTTGAGGCACATGTTAATGAATTAAAAATAGAAATATTTGCATTAAAAGCCGTGCATGTGATTTTTCAAAGTTAAAATATTGTGTTTTTCAATGTAAAACTTCTATTTTTAGTTTCCTTAAATGTTAACATGACCCTTATTATAATTATCATTTCTTACAACAATAAATAAATAAAATTTTTCCTAAAAAAAAGTTAATAAACAAGAAAGAAAATTCTAAAAAGAAATACACACACACACACTTTATTTTCTATCGTTTTCTTTCTCCGAACTAAATCCCTAGCCATCGAAGGAAACTCTCTATCGACTTACACACTCTGCCGCCTCATTCCCGCTGTCGATTTTCCCTCTCCGGCGCCAAACTTCACCGAACAAAACCTTCACACAAACCAAAGGTTCGTTTCTCATTCTCTTAAATTTCTTCAATTGCTTCTTCCTTTTACCGCATGATCTACTCTTAATTGCCATCTGCATTTCGTGTTTTCGAATCACAGAATCGTTTATTGTTAATTGTTTTCTATTTTCTTTCAATTGATACATCGATGCTTTTGCTTTGAATTTGATATTATTTGCAATTATTATTTTGCGGTGTAAAATAATGAATCAGAAGTAACGATTTGTTTGCCTTTTCAATCTTTGTTTTTGTTTTAGGTTTTTCGTAGTTATGAAACTGTTTTTGATTCTGTTTTACTCATTACTGGATTGTTGAACTTAGTGCTATAGAATGTAACGTTCGTTTAGTTGTGTGATTAGTCGGTTTGTGCTATTGATGAATTGAGCATGCATAGAAAATTACATATAGAGATAATTCCTAAGACCGATGGCTATGTTAAATAACCGATTAATGCAACAGGAAGAATTTGGTTATTTGTTCACGTGCTGCTATGTCACTGTTATTTTTTTTTTAAGACTGAGTATCCTGCCCAAGGATCGAGTAATTTGAGGGGCATAAATTCCACCGCTGTTCGCTAGTGTGTGTGTGTGTGGGGGGGGGGGGGGGGGCATTTGAAGGCCGAACACATGAAGTGACACTGGGAGGATTTGAACCTGAGACCTTGAGAGGAGCACACTCCAAGGTCCAAGCCTTCACACCAGGCCGACCCATGTGGGTTACCGTTATTATTTTATCATGAAGAAATTTTTATGTTAGTATTTGATGAAGAGGCAAAGTACATCTAGGGAGGAGGGTAAGAGATTATGCTAAAATATAAAATTGTATCAAATACCCAGCAAAAAAAGTTAAATGATGTCATGAGCCAAACTGGATTATTGGTGTATCATTCATGAGATGTACTCTGAAAATGACCATGAGGAGTGCATAGGACTGATAGGAGAGACGGTATACATGTTACCTATTCCATTACAAAATCTTGGCTTCTATATTGTTTCTAAAGTGTAAATTCATAAAGTGAATTATGGGAATCTGCTGGAAGCAAATTGTTTGTATAATTTATAGGCTTGGCCTCTTTGCTATGATGCACGGATATTGATACGGGGTACAGGACTTTTCATAAGTCTAACATATGGTATGTTAATATAATTTTTAAAATTAAAATTGAATTGAATTTTATACAAACACGACCAAATTGGTTAAAGACAGATTTGGGAGGCAAAATAATTTGAATTTGCTGAATAGAAGTCTTGAATTGGTACATAATTGCTTTGTAGAGTAGACTCTTAGTTAGTTGAATTTATAATAATCTTTGCACTAAACATATCCCTAAATAACGCGATTGGTTATGTAATTGCTGACTAGAATATTTTGTAATTTGCTATATTGCAAATCAGAAAGTAATCAATAAATATATACAGACAAATATAGAAAGGCGATATCTACATATGAGAAAATAGGGTATATTTTACAAAGTAATAAGGAAAGTATCAATATTATCAACAAATTGAGCAAGGAATTGATTTATCAGGCAGGGGAATGTAAAGGTGGTACGTACACCAAAATTACCCACTTGTACCATGTTTTCTTAAACATATTTTTGGTATGTATGTACCTGTGCATAATGCATATCAATGAATGTATGAATACGCATCTGGAATGTGTAGGACTTCAATTTTTGAATATCTGTGTGTTTATAGTCGCGTGACAATGTGACCTGACCTGACCTAAAATACGTGCATGATAACCTGATTCTATCATTCTATGGACATAAGTATATAATATGCATATGACTTGGAAAAATCTGTAGTTAGGTTGTTCAAGATATTAAATTCCAGCAATAATAAGGAATTAGCTCTGTTGATATTAGTATTCGGTGGCTACTCCTCTCCTTGTTATCTTTGATGTTCTTAGATTTGAGTGTTGGGCCTAACTAAGCCTCACAAAACCGGCTTGTAAGGTGAGGGTTGCCCCCTCACTTATAAACACATATTCAAGCCATCTTGCAACCGATGTGTGACTTCTTAACACACCCCCTCGCCCCAGCACTATTGGGCTTGGAGCGCGGATATAAATTGTGGATGGCCCAATCGATAGCAGGCGGTCACGCGGTGGATGACCCGATCGATAGCAGTGGCTATCGGAAGTGGCCCAGCGAATCGTGGATAGGCTCGGATACCATCTTAGAATTGAGTGTTGGGCCTAACTAAACCTCACAAAACCGACTTGTTAGGTGAGGCCGTGAGGGTTGCCCCCTCACTTATAAACACATATTCAGACCATCTCGCAACCGATGTGGGACTTCTTAACAATTGTCATAATAAAATTCACTTTATTTTGCTTGTGGATTCTTTGTCTGTTTTTCTTCTCCCTTGTTTATGTTTAGACACCTGGCCATGACAGAGACTCTCGATGTTCACCAAGATCCTTAAATATATTTTACCATGAGAAAGTGATATGGATAACAAATAGGATTAATTTATATTTTTAAGTTTTGGATTACGTTGTCTTTTTAAATTTTGATCAATTAGGATTATTTTATTTCTTTTAAATTTGAATTTCAAAGTTTCTTTATCTAGATACGATTCTGCTAGTTGTTATGGACCTATGGTCCCTGGCCTTGGATTGGGTCATAGGTCTAGGCATGATAGAATTTTTCTTTAGGCCTATGGTGAAAGTAAGAAGCAGACTCGACCTGGAGAGAGCCCTTCCAATACTAACACTAGTTTCTCTAAATTGATTTCTTACTTTTTTATTCCAATAAATAGCAATTTCCTTTTTAAAAATCATAGATAATGGAGAGAGTCCTAATCCTAATTAAGCTCTACTAGCAATAAAGATTATGTTATGCAGAATTTTATCTAGATAAAGAAACTTAAAATTCAAAATCGTAACCCTAATCAGAAATTCTAATTAATTGAAATTTAAATAGAAAATTACCAACATAGGTTGATCCAGTGATAATGGTTCAGCTGAGATTTCCATCGGGGCTTTGGTTCGAATCCCGCTGTCTATGTGAGGACTTTGTTGGCTTGTATTTTGTCAGTACCTCCGTCAGTTCTCTCTGAGCCTTGGGGTTCCCTGACTTTTGTTAGCTCGGGAGTCAACTCGCCTAAGCTTTTATTTTTCAAAGAAGAAAAGAAATGAGAAGCAATTATCTACAATAAGATAAGATACTGATTATAAGAAAGAGCTGTGTGAAAGTTTGAGTCATGAATCATTCCATCATGCCATTTATGTTTCCTATTAAGTATCACTTTCAAGTTGGAGTGGTTTTTATTATTAGAATAGTAGCAAATAAATGATTGGCTTTTCCAGGACATATTGTATAAAGCATGTCTAGCCCTAGGTGTCATAGCAGTGTGTCTGGCTTGATTTTACAGAAGTAGTTTATATTTCTTTGATAACATTTATTATATTTAACAATGACTTTTATGTGGATGCAGATTATTTAAAAGCACAGAGGTCTATTGATGCACTGTATCAGTTGCAGAAAAGTAATTTTGAATGTGCTTATTGGATAGCATATTTTCTCGTAGGTACTTAAGATTATACGCTAAGTGAGATACAAAGCGTTTGGAATGATTTGTTATGGCCCAACAGTCATCCAGGCTTCAGCGCTTGCTCACTCTCTTGGACAGTATCCTGCATATTTTTCTTTGTTTTCACATTCACTGAACTTATTTTATATAATATTTTTTTTTTGAGTTTTCTTTAACCAAATCTCTTAAGCTGGCTCAACCCAAGCAACAAGGTTGACTGCAGCTCGGCAGATAGGAGAGATTGCCAAATCGCACCCTCAAGACTTGACCAGTCTTCTTAAGAAGGTATTGACTTTTTCATTGTTTTGTTTACCTTGCTTTTGTTGCAATATCTTATCATATTGCTAGTATTGGTGTCATCCGTTCCATGCCGCTATCCGAGATTAGAAGAAATGAAAATTCAAAAGCTTAATGATTACTTGCTACTCCAATTTTTTGTACGAATGTTTAAAGTGAAATTTGACTATGCACTTTGGTAACATGGGTGTGCTAGAGTTAGCCACATATAATATTCTAAGCTCTTTATATAATATCTTTTTAACAAAATACTTTCGAAGTTATACAGTACAAATATTAAATACTAATGGTTGTTTTTCTCTTCTGGTTTTGTATATTGACATAGTGTGAATTAATTTCAAATTTATTTTAACAACCTGTTTTCTTATGATGTCCAGGTTTCTCAATATCTGCACAGTAAAAAATGGGATACAAGAGTTGCAGCTGCCCGTGCAATTGGGTCTATTGCCGAGAATGTTAAGCACATAAGCTTGAATGAACTTATTACTTCTGTTGTAACAAAAATGTCTGAGAGTGGGATATCTTGTAGCGTTGATGATCTGTGTGCATGGCCTTATTTGCAAGCAAAAATTACAGGAAGCTCATTTAGAAGGTTGTTCAATCAATAATTATTTGAGTTTTTTTTCTTCCATAAAAAGTACATTTCCATCTTCAAAAATGGAAAAAATGTTAGAACCAGGAACAAAAAAAAATGGTAGTGCAGCACAGGCTGCCTAATGCTCTTCATATAAAAATTGTAAATTTCTCGAGAGAGCAGGGGGAATAACAAAATGGTATGAAAGTTGCAGCTTTATGCCCAAAGTTGAAGCACCAAAAATTACATAAAGTAAATTTTTGCACCAAAAATTTATAGCTCCTTGTTTTTTTTGCCAAACCTTATATTGAACATGAAAAGCTGTTCCAAAGTAAAACACATCAAGCGTTCACATGAACTGAAAAGTCATTGTTTCATATTGTTTGTGAATAGTTTCCCCCCTCTTTATTACATTGAACATAACTTTTGAAATATTTACTTACTGATTTTGCCCCTTGACAGCTTTGATATGAATAAGGTGCTTGAATTTGGAGCTTTATTAGCATCAGGAGGACAGGTAACATAATTAATTTGTTTTTACTCAAGTAAAGTAATTTCTTGGAAGTGTTTATTGCACAGACTATTTATGTCTTGTTCCATTTCAGGAATATGATATTGGAAGTGATAATATAAAGAACCCAAAGGAGCGTTTGGTTCGCCAGAAGCAAAACCTCCGACGCCGTTTAGGTTAGTAAATTGTTTCAAGCTATATTATCTTAATGCCGGTGATCGCTGATCATTTATGACTTATTAAGTATCCACTCTAGTTGATGTAAGGACACTTGTTAGAACCTGACTAGGTGCTATGATAGCTAGAAACTAGAAAGCAAGCCTGCATTATTTGAAATTGCCTGCATTATTTGAAATTTAAATGGCCCTGTCTTATGTGAATTAAAAAGAGTAGCTGTTTTGGCATCGTAATGCTTGGGTGCCCTTTATACTGTTTGAATCTGAGTGTGTCGATTGATTTGTTTTCAGTTCATAATAATCATATACCTACTTGATGCAGAACTAAGGTCCTAAATCACCCAGGTTTATGTTATAAATGCCACAAGAGTGACACCCAATTACAACCCGATGAGGTGAGAGATGCAAATGATCCTAACTAAGAGAGAGTGAGTATCCTAACAAACTGCCCCAGGGAAGTGTGTGAATTGTAGGATTGGAGGGGAATATGCTGAGAATGAGTGTGGAGTAGAGTAGGTTGGAATTCAGTTGGACATTTGAGAGAGACTTGGCCTCTTGAATCGCATAGGGTTTACTTCGTTTTTGGGTTTTCTTTTCGTCTTTAGGACTTGTTATCATTTTGGTAACATACATGTATTTTCCATTAGTATAGAGAATTTAGTCTCTATTCTTTGTTCATTTTCTAGTATTCATTATTAGTATCAATGCTCTCGATCTCAAAAGCTTAAATGGTAAACATGAAAGTAGCAATGATGTCCAGCGTCGAAGAACACAACTTTCTGTAATGGAGGACAAAGATGAATGGGTTGAATAGAGGTTGCAGGATGAGATGCCTTTTCGCTCAAAAGGACAATATCAAAAGAACCAATCATAAGCGGTTTGCTGATGACCGAAGTAGAGGAATCCAAGACGCCATCTACATTTGCACTCCAGATGGAACCAGATGGAGGGGAAAGAGTTGAGGACTTATGTACAACACAAGGACAAAAATGGATTTTCCCGTGTTCAAATGAGAGGAGGCATGCACCTTGATTTTTTGGGTGGAACTGGTGTTGTCAAATATTGGCCAAGGCACAGACACAACAGACTGTGGTGGCAAAATTTTGATATCCGCCATCAGCAGTTTGTGAAGTATTGTGGTGCCATGACGTTTTATGGCGGATATGACAGCTCAAAATGAAATATTTGCGGCTTAATGCCAATTTCTGCCATCCACAATCGTCAGTGGAACAATATCTCCAGTCAAGGAGGATGAGAAGCTCGACCCAGTAGAGGGAATTTCTGAGGTTGAGCTTTGAACTAGTATCAATGGTGGGAAGAATATACTGAAAACCTCAGTTGGGAGGTGGTTAAGAATGCTTTGTTCATCAGTTTCAATCCACGTTGGTTTAAAACCTAGTTACCCCATTGTTGAACATTAAGCAGACTAGTCCAATTATGAAATATAGGGAGATTTAAAATGGTAATCACCCTGCTGAAGGAAGAATCATATAGGAAAGTAGTTTATTAATGAGTTTGTTAATGGGTTATGGCCTAAAACCAGTAAAACTAAAAGAAACCAGAAGATTCACAAAACAATAAAATAGAAAATTGAACAAAACCAGAAAGTCAATTAAAACTGTAGAAAAGTGAAGTAAAATGTATTTCATTACTTCATACTTCATAGGGTTACGAAGTTGTGTGCATGTGTCTGTATATTTATATTTATATTCATTCAAGAGACAAATGGACTTAGGCCTAATATCCAAAGTACTCTAACAATCCTCCTCAAGCTGGAGTGTATAGATTATATGCACCAAGCTTGTTACAAATAAACTCAATTCTGTAAAAAGACAGCTAATTGATCATTAGAACAATTGTAAATAGTGACAATACAGCCAAACAAAATTCTCTCTCCGATGAAATGACTCCACTTCAATGTTTGGTTATCTCATGAAAACCAGGTTAGAAGCAATATGAAGAGCAGTCTGATTATCACAAAACAACTGCATCTGAGCAACCTCTGTTAACTTTAATTCATGAATTAACTGCTTGATCCAAATAAGCTCACATGTGACCAAGACCATTGCACGGTACTCAGCTGCAACACACCATTCTATTTTCGTTTCTAGGAGACAAGTTACCTCCTATAAGAATACACTATTGTCACATTTTCATTTAAAGGAAAAAAAAAATTCATTAAAAAAATGCTTGGAATACTTTGCATTATGGTTAAAGCTAAAATGACCAGGTTATCTAAAAATGTTCCAAAGGAAAAACATTTTAGAGAGTCACTTGTTTTTGTTTTCTTCCAAATCTTATCCTAACTCAACCAAGTTTATGTGTTGCTGATTTCAGAAGTTCTTTTCTGTCGATGTAGGTTTGGATGTTTGCGAACAGTTTATGGATATCAATGATGTAATAAGAGATGAAGATCTCTTGGCTCACAAATCAGACTCGTATCTCAATGGTGCAGATCATAAAGTTTTTACATCTTGTTCTGTACATAACATCCAGAAAATGGTATCAAATATGGTTCCCAGTGTCAAATCGAAGTGGCCGAGTGCTAGAGAACGAAATCTTTTAAAACGCAAAGCAAAAAATAACTCGAAGGACCACACGAAGAGCTGGAGTGAAGATGGAACAGAGGCTTCAGGCACTCAAAATTTGACATCAAAAGGCACATGTCCTGATTCAGTAAATAATAGCAAGGTATTATGCTGTTTTACTTGCTAATTGTTTTATGGTAATTTTGGGCCCTTTCTGGCCATGTCTTTTACATTTTCATTCAGTTGCACTACTAGTTGGTATTGGTCATTGCTTGCTGATAACCATCTGTTATTATTAATTATTAATTTTATCATCAATTTGCTTGGCACATCCTTGTAAACATTAAAACAAGTTACATTCTACTGTTTGTCTTCGGAAATGCAATCTCAACCTTAAAATTATTGCAATGCAAATTTATTCATATTCCATCTGCAATCACAAGTCATAGTTCAGAATTATTTCATTGGCATTTTTCATAGGCATTCACGCAAGTTAATCACGATGAAGATGGATTTGAGCATGATGAAGAAGGACAATGGCCTTTCAGTACTTTTGTTGAGCAACTTATTATTGATATGTTCGATCCTGGTAAACATTTTCGCTAGTGTCACATTTTGTATAATTTGAAGAAGAATGTGGGATATATAGTCAGATGAGAGTTTTACATTCATCTTATTATGTTCTCTGAATGATTATTTTAAATGCTATTGCTAGTTTGGGAGGTACGGCACGGTAGCGTGATGGCATTGAGAGAGATTTTAACACATCAAGGTGCTTCTGCTGGAGTGTTGAAACATGACCCACACCTGGGTAGGACATCATTTGTGGAATTAGAAGACAAAAATATAACAAATATGTTGAAGAGAGAGAGGGATATTGATTTAAATATGCAAGTTTCAGCAGATGAGTGTGTCTTGAACTTGAAGAGGCCAAAACTTGAAGATGTATCATTGTCAACCTCTGTGGATAGCGTGATGACTTGCAGCAATGGCGTTGATATTGAAAACAGCATTAGTTCTGAAACCCAAGGGTGCAATTTACCTGTGGACTATGGGAATGGGAAATTTGATGGTAGTTCTATTGACATGAATCTGGAAACTCACTCTGACGATTTACATGATGCACACAAGGTACCTGCTAATATAGCTGAGCAGAAGGGTTATTCTGATGACAAAAAGATTCCCTCTGGAAACCCTAATGTGCTGAGAAATCTTCCTCAGAATAGTGAGCTGATGAACTTGGTTAAAGTGGCTAGAAGTTCCTGGCTTCGAAACTGTGAATTTCTTCATGACTGTGTCATACGCTTTCTATGTGTACTGTCACTTGACCGGTATGATATTTGGTTCTGTTCTGTATATCTTTTAAAAAATGAACTAGATCCTTTTGAACTTTATCTTTGGTGTAACCTATTGACAAATTTCTTTCGTCTGTTCTTACCATTGGCTATTACTGTCAATGTAATACTGCGGCACTGACTTTCTGCAGCAAGTATTATCTTTTGATAATTTTTGGTTATTTTATTTCAGCTTTGGGGATTATGTATCTGATCAGGTTGTTGCGCCAGTTCGTGAAACCTGTGCACAGGCATTAGGTGCTGCGTTTAAGTATATGCACGCTGCACTAGTAAATGAAACATTGAACATATTGTTGAAAATGCAGGTAAACATCATTTAATGGTGCATTTTCTTTATAGACGTGATCATTGCTTTCATATGCATGAACTATTCTGATTTTCTCTTGTCCTTTTCTTTTCCATGCCAGCAGTTTCTTTGATAACGAGTTTTGGTTGGAGGTCTTGTACTTCGATTAATTTTTAATCTTTCTGCTTCTGCTGTTGTCTTTTGTTCAGTGTAGTCCAGAATGGGAGATTCGTCATGGCAGTCTTCTGGGCATTAAGTATTTGGTTGCTGTTCGGCAGGTGCATATCTATTTGCTACCACTTCTGTTTTAGGTTATCCTATGTCTTATGTATGATAGTGCACATGCCTTATTTTTGAGTCATATGCATCCAAAAATTGGTTACAAAAACAATGTGGTACAGGTCTCATATGGAGTTTTAGATTTTTATATGTACAGTACTTATTTCTAGGAAGCTGTGTTTTTTCCTTTTGAAATTCCATATTTTCATGAGCAATTATTCTGGCTCTCGTTTCAAGTAGTTGTATTAGTTTTATTTCCTGTGCTTTTCAACGTGATAGAATTTGAAAATAGGGAGTCAGAGAAAATGAATTAAAGTGACAAACAAATAAAGCGATCTGAACTTTGAGAGCAAAAGCTTATCTTGTATTATAAATTATTGTCAAAACTCAAAAGATATTCTCCGAATAAAGGCAACTTACAAAATTATAGCAGAAGGTATCCTCTCTAACTGCAACAAAATTAACAGAACAGCTAATAATTAACTAAAACTGATTAATGTCAGCTTTGGCATGTTTAATTTAGATAGAATCTTAAAAAAATCATTTTATTTTTTGGCGAATTGTCAGAAGAGATGAACATCAGATCTATATTTAAAGACTAACTAAAAACAGAAAGACTCTACAAGCCATTCAGGATGAGACAACTGTCACCGTTGTAACAAACTGAACCAACTAGCTAGGAAAAGATCCTGTTGAGCAGGTATATGATAAGAACTCTATTCTCCAACCCCAGCCCCCACCTAAATCAATGTGCTCGTTTTTTCACGCCAAAAAAATAGGTCAAGTTCCATGTGTTTGGTGCTAGCATGTAACACTGGATTATTGGCCCGAGCCACTGCACTCTGATTGTCAGAAGACAAGAGGAAGAGAAACTGGAGGAACCTGTAGCTCACTAAAAGCCTGAAGCCACATAGGGAATTAAAGAGAACATCCTTTGAGATGTACATAAGGATGTAAATATAATAGCACATAGGGAATGAACAGTATGTCAAAGTCTCCCTTAATGCTGTTAGTTCTGAAGTGCCTACTGCCTGAATGTCCTAAACTCACCGGAATAAATGCATATTACAAGTTGGATTGCTAATAGCTAATTAAGAAGATTATATCTTTGTTCATTTTCAATTTGATATCGGTTAGTTCTTTCCCTGATAAGTAGATTGGAAATATGCTGAACACTCCAAAGCAAGAAACTCTTTGAACAAATAGACTCCTATTTTGGTGTTCCTCCAATTACAAAGGTTGAGGGCATCGAATTAGCTAGTCTGTCATTGCTAGTACCATATATGGAAATCTAGTCTGTTCAGTGTTTCTTTTTTTCTTAACATCTAAATGTCTTATGCTGACACAGGAGATGCTTTCCGATTTGCTTGGACGTGTTCTTCCTGCATGTAAATCTGGGTTGGAAGACCCAGATGATGATGTCCGAGCGGTTGCTGCTGATGCCTTAATACCAGCTGCAGCTGCAATTGTTGCTTTGCAGGGTCAAACACTGCATTCAATTGTGATGTTGTTGTGGGATATATTACTTGATTTAGATGATTTAAGTCCGTCCACTAGCAGGTATTTTACTGGCTAAATTTTTTTGTAAGTGTTACTTGCAGGTCCACTAGTGTTTTATTCTAAGGGTATATTACAAATAAAGGCTGTTCTTTATTTTATCATAACAAATGATAAAGAATATACTTGTCTGCTTAGTTTTTCTTTTCCATGCTTCATCTCAATGAGCCTTTGCTTTCATACCTTAGTTTATTCATTGTACGACTTGACGAGGATTGCTCTTGCTAGATTGTTTCTGAAAATCTTCCTTTGAACTAATGCCCTATCTACGCTTACTCGTTAAATGTGATGTATCCTTGTGCTTTATAATTGTAGTTCAACCTCGCCATCGTTTTCTAATATATACTTTGAACTGAAGTGACAGAATTTCAGTACTTTATTTTAGTTTAGAGAATATTTGGGGAATAAAGTTTTTTTTTATTGTTTTTTATAATTTTAAACAGATTTCCCGGTTTTTTGGTATGATTTGTATCTTATAGAGACCAAAAGCTCCAAACCTTTGCATGTTATATTAGACAAATTAACAAGTCATTTATCTGTTTGCAGTGTAATGAATCTGCTTGCAGAAATCTATTCTAATGAAGAAATGGTCCCAAAGATGTATAAAGTTTTTAAATTGGAAGACAAGGAAATAGAAAATGGAGCTGGTGGTTGTGGTGATAATGGAGAAGAAAATCCTTTTGTACTTTCAACTTTGGCACCACGTTTGTGGCCCTTTATGAGGCATAGTATCACATCTGTCCGTTATTCAGCAATACGAACTCTGGTAGTTAAAGCATTCCTTGTAATATAGTTATAATATGGTTTCCTTTTTAGAAAAAAAATGATATACGATGGAATGGCTTAGCCAATTTTTTTTCATTTTCAGGAGAGGCTACTTGAAGCTGGATATAAGAGAAGCATGTCTGAGCTCTCTAGTCCTTCATTTTGGCCCTCTTCTATATTTGGAGATACCCTTAGAATTGTCTTTCAGAATTTACTATTGGAAACAAATGATGATATTTTGCAATGTTCTGAGAGAGTTTGGAGTCTCCTTGTTCAGGTATATTCGATTTCCGTGAAACTATAAAATGGATTTTGTATTGAGTGTTGGAAATGATTATTCAACTTCTGACTGTTACAATTTGTATTTATTATAGACTAAAGATTAGTTCAGTTAGTTCTCTAAGTAAGACAGTTACTCTCACAATAATGAAAGACTGATGATTAATGATATAGAATACAACTAAAAATACTTGAGAAATGGTATATACAAATGATAGTTATCAAGGCGCCGTGAATAGAAAGCTACTGCTGCATTGGTTTGTAGGTGACTTTATGAAGACCAGTTGGTATTTATGTATACAATCAACTAGTTCAGAAAATAAGTTAGATTCTTTGTTGGGTTCCTGCCCAATGTGATCAAGAGAAAAAAAAGACTCAAGGAGCTTCATGTACTCTCCCATTTTATACTTTTCCATCCATCTCTCTCTCTCTCTCTATATATATATATATTAATTAGAGCAATAAATAACAGCTGCTGGATTAAAATAAAGGGTCCAGATTTGTAAACTGATTACTGTGGTCTTTAATCAATTGTTTTTTTTTCTCTTTAGTGTTATAGATGTCTGTATTATGAAAAAAGCTTGGTTTGGTCTTTCTCCTGCTTTCTTGGTTATTTAATTTCTAGATTTCCCATCTAATAATATTTCTGCCTAACTCATGGCAGTGTTCTGTGGAGGACCTGGAGACAGCTGCCAGGTCTTACATGACTTCCTGGATAGAACTTGCCTCTACACCTTTTGGTTCTGCTTTAGATCCCTCAAAGATGTTTTGGCCTGTTGCATTTCCACGAAAAAGTCAATTTAGAGCAGCAGCTAAAATGAGAGCTGTGAGGACTGAAAATGAATATGGCGGAGATCTTGGCCTTGAATCTACCATATCAACTATTCCACATGATAGAAATGGAGATGTTCCTATGAATTCCGTTAAGATAGTTGTTGGTGCTGAGGTTGACACATCTGTAACTCGTACCCGGGTAGTTACAGCAACTGCATTAGGAATTTTCGCCTCTAAGCTTCCAGAGGGTTCTTTGAAAAATACAATTGATCCACTGTGGAGTTCATTAACCTCTTTTTCTGGTGTCCAACGCCAGGTATGAATTTCTGACTTGCATATGGTTATCCTGCTGCAAGATGATTATCTACCTTTTACTTTTTCTGTCTTTAATGTTTTTATTGTATTTAGGTTGCATCTATGGTACTTATTTCTTGGTTCAAGGAGATTAAGACCAGGAATTTGTCTGAAAGCCTCAACGGTATTCCTGCTTCCCTCAAAGACTGGTTGCTGGACTTATTAGCATGTTCTGACCCTGCATTCCCGACAAAAGGTTCACTTCTTCCTTATGCCGAGCTTTCAAGAACTTATTCTAAGATGCGAAGTGAGGCTGGTCAATTGATAAATGCAGTCAAATCTTCTGGTATGTTTAGCGAGTTATTGATGACAACAAACATTGAGTTGGATAACTTGAGTGTCGACGATGCCATTGGTTTTGCATCAAAAATTCCAGCATTGTCTAATGATATTGCAGAATCTTTGAGAAAGAACACTATGGATGATATTGAATCCACAAAACAGAGGCTCTTGACAACTTCTGGATATTTGAAATGTGTTCAGGTATGCCTCAAACAATTATTGTGATTATTATTATTATTATTATTTAGAATTTCGTGAACTGAATTGGTATTACTTGGTTTTTTTCATCATTTATGTGTTTTAAGTTGTCACCATAGATTTCCTGACATGCTTGTTTCTGGTCTATGGGGGGTGTTTGCAGAGTAATTTGCATGTTACGGTTACATCTGCAGTTGCAGCTGCAGTTGTGTGGATGTCTGAGTTTCCGACACGGCTGACCCCCATCATTTTGCCTTTGATGGCTTCAATCAAACGCGAGCAGGTGCTACCTAAATTCTAACTGTTCGTCTTATGCATAATGTATGCATATTTAATTTACTGATAAAATACCTATCTTATCTTTCAGGAGGAAATACTGCAAACTAAGTCAGCTGAGGCTCTTGCTGAACTAATATATCACTGCGTTTCACGTAGACCTTGCCCCAATGATAAATTAATCAAGAATATATGTAGTTTAACTTGCATGGATCCCTCTGAGACCCCTCAAGCTAAATCCATTTGTTCTATGGAGAGTATTGATGACCAAGGTCTACTGTCTTTCAGAACTCCTGTGAATAAACAGAAGTCGAAGGTGCATGTACTCACTGGTGAGGACCGATCAAAGGCGGAGGGATTTATAAGTAGACGTGGATCTGAGCTAGCACTGAGGCTTCTGTGTGAGAAGTTCGGTGTTTTGCTATTTGATAATGTTCCTAAGCTGTGGGATTGCCTTACTGAGGTTCTTAAGCCAAGCTCCTATGAAGCTCTACTTGCCACTAACGAAAAGCAAGATTCTGTTGCAATTGCGCCTGTTAGTGATCCGCAGACCTTGATTAACAATATCCAGGTTAGTGTCATAGTTTTCTTCCTGTGGATTTGCCTCATTACATACAAACTTTTGCATCATTAGCTGTGCATTGGTATGGAGTTGGACTGCTGCATCATGAGATGGGATGAACTTATCAAAGAGATGCTTTGTGAGAATTTGGTTGTTGTTTTGTTTTATTTTTATTTATTTATGCAGTAAATAGCACTGAAAAATAATACTCAACTTTTGACTTTCCTGATTTGTTACTAAAAAGATTTTTTCCTTTTAAACTACAGTGCATATCAATATTTTCAAGTTTGGTATATATGCATTCTTTAGTTATACTGCTGTTTTTTTTTGTATTGCTTAATGACATTTATATCACTTTTTTGAGTAGTTCAATAGATTTTTCAAATTTATCTATATGCATTTGGACCCATTTTACTGACGCAAAATGTAATGTTTAACGCGCAACATTGTTTTTTTTATAGGTCGTGCGATCTGTTGCTCCCTTGTTAAATGAGGAGTTGAAGCCAAAACTTTTGACACTTCTCCCATCTGTTTTTAAATGTGTTAAGCATTCTCATGTCGCGGTTAGACTAGCTGCTTCACGCTGTATCACTTCCATGGCCCAATCAATGATTGTCAAAGTTATGGGAGCCGTGGTTGAAAATGCTATCCCTATGTTGGAAGATGCCTCGTCAGTTCATGCTCGGCAAGGAGCAGGCATGTTAATTAGCTTTCTTGTTCAGGGGCTTGGTGTAGAGTTGGTCCCTTATGCTCCTCTGCTGGTGGTTCCCCTTCTACGATGCATGAGTGATAGTGATCAGTCTGTCAGACAGAGTGTGACCCATAGCTTTGCTGCTCTTGTACCTTTACTTCCTTTAGCACGTGGTGTTCCTCAGCCAATTGGATTAGGGGAAGGTGTATCTAGAAATGCAGAAGATTTACATTTTCTGGAACAACTACTTGACAACTCTCATATTGAAGATTACAAGTTGTGCACTGAATTGAAAGTAACGTTGAGAAGGTAAATTGGACAGTAATTTAATTTTTCTGGTGTGTATGAGAGAGTTTTGGCCCAAAACCTTTGGGTGTGGGTGGGGTGTTTTTTTCATTTTGATACATATCACACCTCTCCCTGTACAGTTCTAGGTTTAATGAAACGTAGCATGTTGATATAATGGTTAAAACTTAATTTAGTGATTGTCCTCAGTTTTAAATCTTCTCATAGTTCCTGCTGGTGTTCCATAAAAATTCTTTGTGAAGTGTTCACAATGAAGATGATACATCTCCAATGATGCTGGATTCTTGAATCTTCTATGTTCAAACCTTATCTTCATCTCATCTGAGACAAATCAACCCCCCCCTCTTTTCTTTTCCCTCTATTTAATTAATATGTGACTGTTACTAATCTTCATACACATTATTAGAGTCAATTTTTAACCTTTTGATTTCATTTTGGTCCTTGTAGGTATCAACAGGAAGGCATAAATTGGTTAGCTTTTTTGAAACGTTTCAAACTTCATGGAATTTTATGTGATGACATGGGGCTTGGTAAGACGCTTCAAGCATCAGCAATTGTGGCCTCTGAAATAGTTGAGCGTCAAACTCAAATCGGCACCGAGGATCTTCTGCCATCTTTAATTATTTGCCCATCGACACTAGTTGGGCACTGGGCTTTTGAGATAGAAAAGTTTATTGATGTTTCAGTCATATCCAGTCTTCAGTATGTTGGTTCTGCGCAGGATCGAATGCTTCTTCGAGATAGTTTTTGCAAACATAATGTTATTATAACATCATATGATGTTGTCCGTAAAGATATTGATTATTTGGGACAGCTGCTGTGGAATTACTGCATTTTAGATGAAGGGCATATAATAAAAAATGCCAAGTCTAAAGTTACTCTTGCTGTAAAGCAGTTGAAAGCCCAACACCGCTTGATATTGAGTGGGACACCAATACAGGTTGGTGATGACCGAGGAGTAAATATTCTCATTAAAGGCAAAACTTATCACCACTAATCTGATTAACATGTTATCTTCTCTTGTAGAATAACATAATGGACTTGTGGTCCCTTTTTGATTTTCTGATGCCTGGATTTCTTGGAACAGATAGACAGGTATCTTTTTTGCTTTCTATTACTGTAATTGATGTTGTTACAATAATATAACTGCAACCTATATTGGTATTTGCTATGATTGAAAAAAAAATGAACCGCTGAACATGTTAAGTCTTAAAATGCCTGGACAAAATTATGATTAGATTTTGTACAAGAACTTGAAATATTCAATTAAATAAAATTGGACAGAATCTTGATTTGCACTTGATTTGTTTTTTAATAAAATCTGCTTAAGATTCTCTTTCACAATCTCTATTTTGTATGTTTTAAGAGGGGGGGTTGCATGTTTTATCATCTATTAATTGTAACATTATATAGTGGACGGGTAAAAAATCCTCAAAGGTGTATTTTCTACGGTGCAGTCCAATTGTCCTTCATGGGAATGGAGTTGAATCGGTACTTCAGTTAGTTTCCTATTTCTACATGTATCAGCTCAAGCGAAGTTGGAAATATGGCTGATTTAAAATGTCAATTCACACATGTAGCTAATTCAACTATGTGAAACTGAAATGTACCTGAAATTGACATTTCCATTGTTTTTTCTGTCTGTTACCGGTTTATCACGCAAAAACTCTCTTAAATGTGTGCAACTTGGCAACTTTTGTTAGACTTAACTTCTCCAAAATATCTTACAATTCATTCTCTAGTTCACAATACTACTTAATAACTCTTTAATCATTAAAATAACTTACTAAACTCTGTAAATCTCCTACAAAAAAAAGCTATTTCAATTTTATAAATTTACTTCATTTTCGATGATGCCTATGTTGAATGCATATCTAAGTGAGTTTGCATTACTATTAAACTGTTATTCAAATGCGTTAATTTTCCTCATGGTAATGTGCTTTTATGGCCGGTATCCGTTTCTTCAAGTCTAAGCCATCTATGTAGTACTTTCCTAATGATAATGCACAAATCCGATATGCCAATACATTTTGGAATTATTTTTCAATTGTTGTCCCAATTGGCATTCATTCGATGTGGGCTTTTAACAGTTCCAAGGCACATACGGGAAACCACTGTTAGCTGCAAGAGATCCAAAGTGCTCTGCTAAGGATGCCGAAGCTGGAGCGCTTGCTATGGAAGCATTGCATAAGCAGGTGATTTTCTCTTTCTCATTATTATTGCACTGCAAAATTTTGTGTTGTCTTCTAACAGGTTGTACTTTTTATCTTCTAGGTCATGCCTTTTCTCCTTCGGAGGACAAAGGATGAAGTCTTGTCCGATCTGCCAGAGAAAATAATTCAAGACAGATACTGTGACTTGAGCTCTGTGCAGCTTAAACTCTACGAACAGTTTTCTGGTTCTCGTGCGAAACAAGAGATGTCATCTATTGTAACAACGAATGAGTCAGCTGCAGTAGAAGGAAGTAGCAGTTCTACTAAAGCGTCTTCACATGTTTTCCAGGCAATATGATTTACATTTTAATTTTTAACAGTTTGTTATTGTTCCATTAGTCTAAATTTAATTTCTAACGCATAAATCCTTTCCATTTTTCAGGCACTCCAGTACTTGCTAAAACTCTGTAGTCATCCATTGCTTGTAGTTGGTGGGAAAATTCCAGATTCACTTTCTACCATCCTCTCAGAACTGTTTCCTGCTGGCTCTGATATCATTTCAGAACTTCACAAACTCCATCACTCTCCAAAATTAGTTGCTCTTCTTGAGATTCTTGAAGAGTGTGGAATTGGAGTTGATGCTTCAGGTTCTGAGGCTGCTGCTGGCATTGGGCAGCACAGGGTCTTGATATTTGCTCAACATAAGGTAGTACTTACCTTTTTCTTTGGGGCTAATTTCTTTCAAAGATTAATAAACAGTTTACTGATTTTTCATTTAAAAATTTGTATTGTGCGCAGGCGTTCTTGGATATAATTGAAAAAGATTTGTTTCAGACGCACATGAAAAAGTAAGATCTTGGATCCAGTTACTATTACTAAAGTAGATGTTTAGATTTGCATGCTTGTTTCATAGCATTTAAAGGTTTTGCTGAAAGCTCCTTTGGTAACTGAACAGATGCACATGCTTTTGCATGGAATCATGATTCTTGAAATTGATTGACTTTGATTCCAATTGATAATGACAACCTTCATTATTTTCCTTCTTGCTGTACAGCGTCACATATTTGCGGCTGGATGGATCAGTTGAGACCGAGAAGCGATTTGAAATTGTAAAAGCTTTTAATTCAGATCCTACCATTGACGTCTTATTGCTTACGACTCATGGTAACAAATTTAATCCTCCTTCGATATGCCCATACATTTTTATTATGACATTTATTTGTCTTGTAATTATAGCTTAATTTTATAAAATTATTTACTTGCAGTTGGCGGGCTTGGTTTGAACCTAACATCTGCAGATACACTTGTTTTTGTGGAGCATGACTGGAATCCTATGCGTGATCTTCAGGTAACTTGCCATCCATTCAATGCTTTCTGTAGGTTTTCTATTGCAGTTCAACACCACTCTAATTTTGGGATTCAAAATTAGTCATGGAATTAAGTTTTCTCTAGCAGATATTTAGTTTTTAAGATGAAACTCTAGTTGTGAACAGTGGTTGTTTCCAGCATGATTTTGATGGTGAATGCATATGCTGCCTTTTTGCATAGCCTCTGACGAATGACGATCTTTAATGCCCAACATCATGGAGCTTTTCTTGTCATCTTGCATTTTAGGGAATAACTGTCTAATATTATATTTATTTGTAATGACACTATTAATAACCTGCAGGCTATGGACAGAGCGCACAGGTTAGGTCAGAAAAAAGTAGTTAATGTTCACCGTCTGATAATGCGTGGTACATTGGAAGAGAAAGTTATGAGTCTACAACGGTTTAAAGTGTCAGTCGCTAATGCTGTCATTAATGCGGAAAATGCTAGTTTGAAAACAATGAATACAGATCAGTTGCTTGATTTATTTGCATCAGCAGAAGTTCCCAAGAAGGTATTAACACATGTTTATGTTTTGTATAGTTGCTTTATATGCAGAATATTATGAATAATAATTACCTGAGTGAATATTGAGCGAGATATATTTAATTAGGTTTGTATTTGCTATTATGTATATCTATCCTGCAATTCGAGGTTGCCAAAGGACTGGCGAGAAATCCACACATGTATTTACACATAGAAAAACTTGGATACAGGCCCTTAACAAACCTTTTTTTTGTTAATTGGGTGAATTTCAATCATGGTTCATTATATTTCCTAATGTTTTTGGAACGATAATTTGTATAGGGGTCTTCTGTTGTGAAGAATTCAGAGGACAACACTGATGGAGCTGTAGGCACTGGAAAAGGATTGAAAGCAATACTTGGGGGATTGGAGGATCTATGGGATCAATCACAGTATACAGAAGAGTACAATTTGAGTCAATTTTTGGCAAAGCTTAATGGTTAATGTTCCAGATTCATTTCAGAGTTAGAGTGTACATATACATATCCAAGACATCAAATTTTGACATTGTAACATCTCAATTTTTTTCTCCCATGCCCTTTTCCTCATATTTTGCCGTCACTTTTTGAGCAACCCCTCCAATGGTGGCATCTGCTTGTGTCCTGTATGCATACATGCAAGTAAATCGGTGTCTGTATTTTTACAGGGCATTGAGGAGAGGGAGGTTTGACTGAATGGTGAAAGTCCTATGTGGTTATTTATAGAGAAATGAACTAGGGAAGGCTTGGGGAAGGGATGGAGTAACAACATTTGTTTTGTTTTTTGGATTTTGTATATATACACATTCAATTCTAATTTATAGTTATAGTTTTTTATAACATGAATACCTTACATTTTGTTTCTTATGTTCTTTGCAAAGCAACTAATCTTAATACGCAAAAGGCCTAAAACTGTGCAATAATCGGTGACACCAGTGAGCTTTTTAATTTTGCAAGATGTTTTCTAGTTAGCAAAAAGAACTGAATACGTTTTTGAAAATTACTTTTCACGCCGCCCATCATTCTTGTGCCCAGTCAATACTATTGGATAATCATGATTATGATGCTAATCAGAAGATTATGTCCATAAATGCAATTATATGATATTTTAATTTATAATAATTAGTAAGTGATTGAAAAATATTTTTTTTTTCAATTCATAGAATGAAAATTGTTTTTCGAGTCCCTGTCCTTTCTCGGGCGCCCTCATAAATTACCAAATTACCGTTTTCACTACTTCGGTAGTGAACAACATTATCTATGACCTAATAGACCACTTGCATCCTATCAATGAAAATATTATGAAAAAATACAGTACATAATTTTTGACGAAAAAATATTATGAAGTTTTATATGGATGATTTATATAATACTACCTTTGTTCCTTTTTACTTGTCGTTTTAGAAAAAAAAGACCAAAATAGGATGAGTATATTTTTGCACCTTATTTTCCTAGTATGCCCTTTTTTTAAATATATCATATTTTTAATTCACCAATAAATTCCTTCTTTTTCACAAACATTATCTATTTTCAAAAAAATTGTAACAAATTTTATTTAAAAACAAACAAAATTTGTATACAATAAAAAAGATTTTATTGTTTCAACAAAAATAATTATACAAAATTTAGTCAATAAAATAAAATAAGAAGGAGGATATAATAGGCAAAATATAACTTAAATTGCTAAAACGACAAGTAAAAATGAACATATATTTTTTTCTAAAACGACAAGTAAAAAAGGAACGGAAGTAGTATAAGGTTTCAACTTTGCAGTGAATTTTGCAAAATTCATATTTGTTATAATGAAATCAACGATTTATGCACCATGGAAGGTATAATTCGCTTATGTGCATAGAAGCATTGACCATCAATATATAGTTAATAAATTTTACCAAAAGATAAATTTTAAGATAAATTCCGAGTTCGAACCCGAGTCAAAACGTCCAATTAACAATTTCGACATTACAAGCTATGATTTCGCAATGAAAAAACATATTTTTAATTAATACAAAAACATGGTACTATAAATAAATAAATAAAGAATGTTAGTAGTATAGTACTATTTGGTGATGGTTGGTAAAAGGAAAAGGATATATATGTATGGATACGAATAATGAGTAGTTGAGCTGAGTGTACTAGTAACTACTAAGAGTGTAAGACCAACAGAAGAAAAGAAAAGAGAAGAGAAGAGTGAAGCAGAGAAAAATATGGGTTCCAACATCATGAATTTCTCTTCAGCTTCATCATCATCATCATCGTTAATCAGAGTCTCTAATCCAAATCCAAATCCAAACAATAATAATAATCATACTAATCTACAAATAAAAGCGCGTTCATTTCCTTCTTCATCATTTTCAGTTACTACCACTCACCATCACCACCGTCAACTTCAATTTCGTTCTTCTTCTTCTTCCCGGCGATCCCTTTCGCATTCTTATTCTCATTCTTCTACGGTATCTAATCTAATCATTTCATTTCATATTCATTCTCAATTTCATTCAAATACCTAAATTAATATCAATCAATTAATTAATTAATTTCATGATTCAGATTGCGAAGGCGACTGCGGTGGCGGCGCAGCAGACGGAAGAGCCACTTCATGTTATGATTTCCGGTGCTCCTGCTTCGGGCAAAGGAACTCAATGTCACCTTATTACTAACAAAGTGAGCTTCATTCTATTCTATTTGACCTAACTTTTCACCTATTATTAATTAGTTTAATACTTAATCTACATTTTTTATTGACTAGCATGAGTTTAAAATTTAATCTTTTTTGTGTGGCAAATGGCAATACCCTATGCTTAGCTCTAGAGTGCTAGATAGATACATCAATCAAGGTTTTAAGTCGTCGTCATAGTTGAAATCCTTCATATTGACGAGAATCAGGTCAAATGTGGCACCATTAGGGTCGCGGAAATTTCAAAAGCCTGTGGTAGACTAAATTGTATGATGAATTTTAAATAGCAGAGTACAACACCAACACAATTTGAGTGTTATCAATTAAGATATACTAAAGAGAGGAAAGGCAAAAAATTGCCATCCTTCAGAAATTGACCATGTTGGTTGTCATGCTCAATATTTGACAAGAATGAATTTTCGATAATCATTTTGATCCATTGTCTGGGGGGTGGGGGTTGTGCTGGACCAGGTTTAGCCAATTTGCAGCTTCTCTTTGGCATCTCACATAGTGTTTGGTTGGGAAAAATGGATGGGAGGGATTATTTTACACATTCATTGTAAAATCTCTTCTAACTCAACATCTTTGGCTTCCCTCTAGTATTGGGGGTTTGGAGAGGAGATAAGGCAAATTTATCAAGTTTTATATGCATTTTTTTTAATATATATTTTTACGAAACGTGTATCATCTAAAATGTTGAATGCTTGTATTAAATGTTAAAAGAGTGTATAAAGTAAATTACTACTTCCCCTTCATTAAGATATCTCCATTCCTCATGAACCATGCAAAAAGAGGGTTATTTTCCCTCTTCTTGACCAAATAGAATATATCATTAAATTCCTCTCCTCCCTTCATATGAACTGTCAAGATGCTTAGGAGCTTTGCACAAATCATGCCCTTTGAAATCCTTAACTCTTGGTGTGTCTTACTATATTGTTTGTTAATTAAGTCCCTTTCACATGGTGCAATCGCTACAAGGCTGTTGGAGTTAAGACAGAAACTTTGGACTTAGATCAAACGGCCTTGCAGCCATTGGACCTTGTGTAGTATTGCAAAGGGATCCAAATCCCCGAATTTCTTACTATATGATTTTTGTGGCTATTGGACAAGACAAGATACTGGTTCACTACTAGATAAGACTGTTATTTCTAGTCTGCATTGAAATAAACATATTGATTCAAGTACATCTCATATATGCAGTACGGTTTGGTGCATGTTGCTGCTGGAGATTTACTAAGGGCAGAAATTCAAACCGGAAGTGAAAATGGAAAACGTGCAAAAGAATATATGGAGAAGGGACAGTTGGTCCCTGATGAAATAGTTGTCATGGTATGGTAGGGGAAATGGAAATAACCATAGAATTGCTATTCAAATATGTTTTCTCTCAATTTTTAATGATTCTTTTATTTTCTAGATGGTCAAGGATCGTCTCTTGAAGTCAGATTCTGTAGAGAATGGTTGGCTTTTGGATGGATATCCTAGGAGCTTATCACAGGCTACTGCACTTAAGGAATTGGGTTTTAAACCTGATATTTTTATTCTTTTAGAGGTAACAACTCGTGGTTATGTTGCTTCTAATATTTCAAATATTTCTGCCTCAGCTTCACTGTAATTTATCAGTCAATGATAAGTTAAACTGTTAAAGTAGTTGAATTTTTATTTAATAAAAAGAAAGGAATTGATGTCAAATAGTAACATTCAGCAGAGTATCATTCAAAGTATCGATATTGGATGTTAGTACCTCTCAACAAAACCTTGCATCTGGAGTTAAGACCGACCGACCCTATACCGACTTTACCATATATCCAATACATCAATTATGAACAACTATGTCGTTGTGACCTTGCAGTTGCAAGAGACACTGTACTTCTATGAAGTAAACACAAGAAGCCATTAGTCTTAATGCAGAAAGACAAATAAAGGTCAATGTTGATTTTATTATAATTATAATAACTTACATTTAAAATTTTCAGGTCTCTGAAGATGCTCTTGTGGAAAGAGTAGTTGGAAGGAGGTTAGATCCTGTTACTGGGAAGATATATCATTTGAAGTATTCTCCTCCAGAAACAAAAGAAGTTGCAGATAGGCTTACCCAACGTTTTGATGATACTGAAGAGAAGGTATGTCCCTATTAGAAACTCCAATGTATTGTTTCTGTAAAGATTTCAATTCTTTGATCAGAAAATACTCAATGCTCTCTGTTGACAGCTTGCAGAATTTTATATATATAAATATACGATAAGTACAACTGAAAGTTCTTTGTAATATTGTTTTCTTTCGACTTAGGTAAAGTTACGATTGAACACCCATCATCAAAATGTGGAGGCAGTCCTTTCCATGTACAAAGATATCACCATTAAGGTATGCTATATAACTTAACTCTCACTGACTATATATATATATATCACTACATGTCTAAACATCATAGACTTGCATGCTGTATGGCCAAGTAATCTCGTTTGTTGTTTGTGGAATATATATCATGAATAAATAATATTTACAACAAATCAGTCATGTCTGTTAGTACTGTATGCCACCAATTTGGAGTGCCCAAAAATTTCCCCCACAGTGGAAAGCACGGGCAATCCACAGTCTAATAGAGTTCATATCTTGTTATTATGGACAAGATTCCAATGGTGCGTTTGATGCACACTCAGTCATAGTATAAGCAAAACCAGGCTAAACACTTGCATTATCGTATAGATATTTGTCATCTATATTGTTTGGTGGTATCCACAACACAAGCAAAATAATATTTTCTCATGGGAGTCTCATGGCAAAGACAAGTAGTGACATCATGGGACTCCCATGGGACTGACTAAGTATATTTTCTCAGCTCAAAACTAAAATAAAATTAGCTGGCTTTTGTATCTTTGAACTAACGCCTAACAATATAATAGAACATTTTATGTTTACAGACATTGGAACATTTATATACTGGTTGATAGTTGTTTGTTGCTTAACGCTTTAAACTCGGCGGTCGTGTTGCTATATTATTTTTGGTGGCTGCTATTTTATATGAGATCAATAGGATCCTGCTAACTCAAAATTGCGGGGAAATATATTGTAGATTATAGTTCAGCAGGTTCTGCTCCATGTATTTTAATAAACAGTGAACTGGTTCTAATTAGGTGTTTTTGTTGTCTACAGATTAATGGAAATGCCTCTCAGGAGGAAGTATTTGCTCAAATTGATGGTGCGCTTACAACTCTTCTAGAGCAAAGGAAAACATCTTCAGAATCTATGGTAGCATAGACGAACATGGTATCACATTTAGATTTAGCATGGTGCGTTGATGAAGGTATTGTATTTTAAACTACATTTATTTATTCAGTTGAAAAAGTCAAAAATAAGTTTCATTTCATCATTAAGATCGATAGTACAGAGTTGTGTTGGACCTCATTTACAGTGATAGAAAACTCCGTCTTAAATTTTACAAGTTCATTTTAGTGAGAAAATGGAGGGTGTAGTGAGTCATAGTTTTTGGGTTGGTTCCTCCTGTTAATGTTTGTCCGTGTGTGTTGTGTTCTTTACCATTTTTCTGTATATTATTGTTGGAAATCATGTATTCGATTTACCAGTGGAAATAAAATAAGGAAAATTATCTATTCAATGTTTCTCTCGATGATATATTTTACATTGATGTCGTGAATTGTGATAGCATCATGAATGTGAAAATTAACACTAAAATGCTTAATTCTGGAAAACTAATAAAAAGGGTATAAATATAAAATTACAGTAATTGTCTCAGAAACATTCATCATATTGTGTTGTCGTTTGGCAAAAATATAAATAACAAATGTTATTCAAGATTAATTATTTTTAAAAAACCATATTATAACTAATATACAAACAAGGGTAAACTCAGATCAACTTGTATGATTTATCATTTTATCCAGTAAAATATCTGATTTGGAATAAAACAAAGTACAATAACTGGTAAAATATCTGGTTAGGAGTACAAATTGCAATTTTCGTTCCACTATTTATTATATGTGAATTTGTACTGTTAACGAAAAAACTCTTTCTTTCATGTTATAATATTTCTTTCCTTCATTCATTCATATAATATATTTATCAGGGCTGTCCCTCCTTGTTCACCAATTACATTCTTTTACTTCAATTTGTTTGTGGTGGGTGGTAAGAGTAGTTAAGCATTTAAGTTTTTTTTTTTACACATGTTAAGCACTTAAGTTGAAAACTAAATAAAATGTAGACACTTTCCAGTTTCCACCCACCTTTAACAACTAATGTCAAAAATTTCAAAATAGAAAGTTGTATTTTATGCTATCCATGATAATCTTTGACTTGTTTAATATGACAAAATTTAATCCACCTCTTGTCTGAGTTTCATATATAAGCTGTAGTTATATAATAACCAGCATTTTCATTATAATATCTCTTAGTTACTAGTAATTCTACGTATTGAGGCTAGGTTTGTGGACTATTTTACATGTTATAGCCTTATAGGGCAATTGAAATTGGAAGGTCAGCGATAGTAGTTTATTTGTACTAATTTGTACTGTAGTATATCTGAGAGCTATGCTGCAAGTACACAAGTTCAGCAGAAGCATGTACTTTTGGCATTATTAAAATACTACCATTTATAGATTACCCCTATAGGAGCAAGCTTTAAGACTTGCAGGGTATTTTAAGAGGATTTATAGATTATTATACA
The DNA here is from genome assembly GCA_951804385.1 of Trifolium dubium. NCBI lineage: Eukaryota > Viridiplantae > Streptophyta > Magnoliopsida > Fabales > Fabaceae > Trifolium > Trifolium dubium. The sequence goes on along the minus strand of OX638075.1, from coordinate 29,708,827 downwards.
CCATTGAAGTTCTAACGCTTACAACGGAATTGAACCTGTCTTTGGTTCTATTGACAAAAAATAGTGAATACTAATTGAGAAGTTAATAATAGTGAATAAACTTATCGCAAATAACGTATAAGTTAACTTTTAGACGATAAGTTAGGTGATTAAATTTGCAGGTTTGATAAAATTTACTTTTGAGAGTGTGGTTGTATTGAGGTGTTGGAGTGAGAGTGAGAGAAGTCTATGTGTTGTAATTTTTTTCGCATAGTAATAATTCTATGGTTGTCGATTTAGACAACAATCATTGTTTTTTCTCCAGTTTTAAAGTTTCTATGTTATATTTTTGTATTGTGATTATGCTTATTTTTCTTCTTCAACTAAGTTATTTACTTAACACTTAATAATCTCAAGAGTAACCAACTCTTAAGACAACCTCAAGTCAATTATATTTAGAGACACACCTTAAAATCATCCACTTCAAATCCATTTCAAAAACAACATCTCCATGTGAACATCTTTCATCCAATCAATTTTCATCTTTATGACCAAGTCTTCTCCAATTTGAACATCATGCTGTGATTGGAACCAGTGAATTTTAGCTCCTATATTAACAAACAAAACTCATTTCGTAGGTACATATCAATGTCCACCCGATTGTATAAAGAGGCATCCTTGCATAGCAAGTCATTTTCTAGCCTTATCATGCTGACAACTCTAAGTATGCAGTATAAAAAGAGATCATTCATTTACTGCGGTCATAGTAAATGAACAAAATTTAATGTATCATTTGTTGAACTGCCATTTTGAGGTTTCAAGCAAATTTAAAAATAAGAATCTTCAAAAGTAAAAAAATTATAATAAATTCATGTATTTTTTATTTAAATTTTTTCTTTAAAAATCAAAATTATTTATTATACTTAGCTACTTTTTTTTTTGACTAAAGTGTGCTTATAGCATTTCATTAATTAAAATGTGTTCAATACAATGTGGTACATCGACCAAAAGCTGAAAACTAGCTGATAATGTAGCCGCCTTTGCTAAAGTATGGGCAGCCTCATTTGCTTGTCTCCATACAAACTCGACACTAGAGTTTCTATAGTAAGTAGAAAAAGTGATTTGCTATATTTAGCTACTTGTAAACATATAAATTTATGCTATATAAATAATTAGAAATTTCTATGATCATCAATGATTTGAAGACTTGGGTGGTAAAAAGATGAAAAATTAAATCATACGATTAATTAAGTTCGATGAAATATGATGTCATGACGTGGCAAACTTATTACATCACTCTTTGTTTATTTTTTGGTGTGCTATTTGACACATCACACTTCGTTTTATTTGATGTTTCTTATTTTTATATATTGAAGATCATGTGTCTTTGTTTTAATATTCACTTTCATTTTAATTTCATGAGAGAAATAACAACATTACTATTGAATATAAGGACTAATAATAATACAAGGTCCAAGTAAGACTACATATATGTGTTGACTTAGTCTCAGTCCTAACAAATGAATAAAAGGTTAATTAATAATACTATTTCTCACTTAAGAAACCGCGTTCATTATTTTATCTTTTTATGCTTTTAGATTCTCATTAAAAAAATCTCTTCCTATGAATACCTTCATAAATCACAATCTCTCTCACACACCATGAAATTATTGAATTCTCTTAGCAATAATTTCTATGGCTTTTCATCATAAACACTTGTTTATTTCTTTATTTTTCTTCCTTTCTTTTATTCTTCCTATCATAAACACACTTTCAACTGTTTCAATTTCTCAATCTTCAAATTCCAACCAAACATTAATTTGTGTCCTACAACCTCAAAACAAACAAAAACACTCAAATCTTAATTGTACTAGTTTTCCACATAGTACTATTAAACTTGAAGTGAATCCTAATGTTTCATATTCTCAAATTGTTGGTGGAAATGGTTTTTTATGTGCATTAACATCATCATCAAATTCTTCAAATTCCATCATGGGTTGTTGGAGATTCTCACTCTCTTCAAATTCCACTACTAATGTTCCCTTTAAACGAGTCTACCGTGGTCCCTTTATCGAAGATATTGACAGTGGAAATTTCCATGTCTGTGGTATCGTTAAAGGGACCAACGATTTTCACCCTCAGTGTTGGCAATGGAAAGGTGTCAATTCAACCTTCGCAACAAACCCGAACATGAAAATGAACATGTCAAGAATCGCGGTGGAGGATAATTTTGCATGTGGGCTATTTGAAAATGAAAATGGGAATAATGTTACTTGCATAGGAAGTAACAAAAAAGTTGTTGGAAATGAACCAAAGAATGGTGGAAATTATTCTTTAATTGAAGCTGGTTCAAATCATGTTTGTGCTATCACAAATGATGGTAGTTTGGATTGTTGGGGTGATATGGTTGGTGAAAAACCTAAAGGGAGATTCATTTCATTGGCTTTGGGAGAGAATAGAAGTTGTGCACTTGGTGTTGATGGATTAGTTACTTGTTGGGGTTTGAATAATTTCACCATGCCATTGAGGTTAAAAGGGACTTATTTTGAGTCAATTGTGGCTAAAAAAAGTGTTTTTTGTGGTGTTTTAACTTCTAATTACACTTTGTTTTGTTGGGGTAATGAAATTTTTGAGTCAAAAAAAGTTGCATTCAAGGTGTTTGATAATGTGCTTCCTAGACCTTGTAAGAATCAATGTCCATGTGGACCTTTATCAGATTCTGCTAAACTTTGTGTCTCACCAGCCATAATTTGTAAATCTTGTTTACCATCATTTGAAATTCCATCCTCACCACCACCGTCGAATCCTCCGTCTCAAAGGCCTGCAAATTCATCGAAAAGTGGTACTTGGAGCAACAAAATGGTGGCATTTCTAGTGATTGGATGTGTTGGTTGTAGTTTCTTGGTACTAGTCTTATCTTTCTTCCTTTACAAGTACTGCAGAGGCACAATATGCAGATCTAAATCTAGAGTTCATGACTCTGGAAGATTAGATGATCTTGATCACGAAACTGAATTAGAGCCTCGAGCTAACCGTGCAGTTCTTGAGAAGAGGTTAAGTCATGTAATCAGCAAGGGAAATGGAGGCACCCATTTGGAGGAATTTTCACTTCAAACACTAATCGAAGCCACCGGAAATTTCTCCGAAGAGAACAAAATTGGTGTCGGTAGCTTCGGTTCGGTGTACCATGCTAAACTTGAAGATGGAAAAGAAGTTGCTATAAAAAGAGCTGATACGTTGACAAATTCACTTTCACTTGGTAATTTTAGTGTCACCAAGAGACAAGAAGACAATGACAGTGCTTTTGTGAATGAACTCGAATCTTTATCAAGACTCCACCACAAAAACTTGGTAAAATTACTCGGTTTTTACGAAGACAAAAATGAGAGAATCTTGGTATACGAATACTTGAACAACGGAAGCTTAAATGATCATCTACATAAGTTTCAAACTTCAACTATTATGTCATGGAGCGATCGAATAAAAGTAGCTTTAGACGCGGCTAGAGGTATAGAATATTTACACAAATACGCCATGCCACCAGTTATTCACCGAGACATTAAAACATCAAACATTTTATTAGATTCAAAATGTGTCGCAAAAGTAGCCGATTTCGGGTTATCGTTAATGGGTCCGGAAGATGAAGAGTCACACATTTCACTACTAGCGGCCGGAACCGTTGGTTACATGGATCCTGAGTACTATAGACTACAACTTTTGACGACAAAAAGTGACGTGTATAGTTTTGGCGTAGTTTTGTTAGAACTTTTAAGTGGATATAAAGCTATACATAAAAATGAAAATGGAGTGCCAAGAAATGTGGTTGATTTTGTGGTACCCTTTATTGTTCAAGATGAGATTCATAGAATTTTAGATCCAAAATTGCCACCACCAACACCATTTGAGATTGAAGGTGTGGCTTTTGTGGGTTATTTGGCTTGTGATTGTGTTCGTTTAGAAGGTAGAGAAAGACCAAATATGAGTCATGTTGTGAATAGTTTGGAGAAAGCTCTTGAGGCTTGTTTGGCTCAACCAATAATTGGTGGGTCCAATAGGACCATTAGTACTACTAGCACTATTTCTAATGAGTGACTAGTTTTCCATAATTCCTTTTCCAATACGCTTAACGCGTTTGTGAATTTTGAAAGTGTCAATATTTGTATATAGATTAAGATTACTATTACACATTTTTCTTCATTTTTTGTTGATTAATTTTGAACTAATTTCATTGTCACAACTTCCACGAGTCAAGTCTAATATACATTTTCTGTCAAAAAAAAAAGTCTAATATACATTTGACATGGTCTAAATTTTGTTTTCAATACATAATGATTGTATCATAGTCACTACTGATTGTTTTTAATTTTTAATTTCACTTTTTTTTATTATAAAAAGGGCCGAAGTCCGAAGAAGAAAAACTACTGAGAAATTACACGAGGGGTTGCAATCCCCAAAACATCATCGAGCAAGAGATGCCGAAAAGCACTCGGACAATCATTAAAGAAAACACAATATTGTTTAATAGAACAACCATTGTTACTCTTTAAAGTGAATAAACGGATAATTTTAACTCTAATTATGTTTCAATTAATTTAATTCCACTCTCCTCTATTATGTTCCATCGATTCAAACAAAACCCGAAGAAATCAAATTTCATGTCATAGACATACATTACATGAATCTTACTGTTTGAAAATGGTAAGAGTTTAGTAGTCATACGATATTGTTATAAACCAGTTTTGCATTTAATATTTAGTCAAAAAAAAAAAGTTTTGCATTTAATATTTAATGAGATGTCTCTATTTTTTTTTGTCACACTAATTTACTTGAAAATGCCTTACAAAAGTAGATTGATAGATTTTATTAAATGTCAATAAAATGTAAAATGTTTAGGCATACACGTCCTTTAAATTAAGTTATACTAATAATCTAGTCTTATTTTGAGTTAGTAATCTATGCCAAAAAAGTGTGTCACACATTGACAATTTGACATTGAATGACCTAACCATTAGGAAAAAAACGTATTATTTCTATTATTATTTTTTTATCGACCAAATCAATGTACCTCACAAGCAAAACAAACTTTTATTATTTTATTTAATTCATACTAGCAAATAAGTCAATGATTCATTTCTTCCTTCTAAATACAAAGTCAAAACACTCCGAAGTTTCCATTTTACTTTTAAATTGATAGAAGAAGTCAATAAACCACTTATATGTTCTTGTGTTAAATCAGAACGTTATGATATCAATTGTACAATAAGAAAAAACAAATTATATGATCAAGAAATGAGAGAAAAAATTATAATTTTATTAAGAGAATGATTGACATTCAACAGGTACGAATACATATTATACTTGCTCTATTCGAGTTAGAGCTAACTCAAAAAAATAAAAAACAAGTGAGAATTCAATAAAACTGTCATTCCATTTTCTACCCAATGCATCAACAATGAGTGGTTTAAAATGAAAATTAACATGATACATAATTTTGTAAAAATCACTAAATGCACCGGCTTTTTCTTCATTTTGGATCAAAGGGATCTCTAGGCCCGTATATATTAAAGGTCCATAATCAATAAGCTTATTTACAACATCAATCTTAGTAGGATGCAAAGTTGGGAGGTTTTTGGTGCACTTAATTGTGATCTTCAACACTTTAATCATATTTTTATTTTCAGTAGAATGTGTTGATGCAAGAATGTTTAGTACATTTTGATGGTCACCAAGATTATTCACAGCCCAATTAATGATGTTAGCTTCTCCAAATTCTTCTTCGATGGCTTTGCGATTGCGATCAGATACTAGTTCTAATAGAACCAATCTGAAGTTGTATACATAACTCTTTTCTGTTATTCTAGTTGTATAAGCTAGTTCTGCAAACAATACATCAAAATATATAAGTTAACCATATATAACTTTATTTGGATAAACAATATTATGAAACATGACATATATCAGATGTCACAAATAGTATTATTTTTGTGGGAAATTAGTTACTTATGAAACAAGAAACAATATATTGTAATTTTCTAATAAAAGCATGATCAAAATATACCTGAGCGATATAGCCATGTGTGCCATCCGAGAATTTTCTATAAACCTTGCAATACCAAAATCAGCAATTTTGGCCTCATAATTTTCATCCAATAAAATGTTGCTAGATTTAATATCTCGATGAATTACAAGCGGAAAACAATCATGATGCAAATAGCACATCCTAGAGCAATTTTATACCTCTAGTTCCGATCTAGTGTGAGGTCATCATTTATTTCTCTATGAAGAGCTTGAAATAGATTACCATTTGATATATACTCATAAACTAAACGACCCGTTCTTCCTCTAACAAGAAGAGCATTACATATTTAAAGGTAAGGAGAGGATTAATGTGGTTTGTATGACATGGTTTGTATGACAGATCTTCAAACTAGTATTCCTTGAAGCTCTATAGTATTTATCAACACACAAACCTTTGTTACCAGCAAAAGCCTTATCTCCACCCTTTATATACAGCCCAAATGGAATTTGACCCGAAATAAGATTTTGAGAAAAATCAATTGAGGTTAATTTCATTTCCTCTAAATATTCAAGAATTGAACCAGTAAATTGGTTTCCAAACAAATTCAGAGAATTCAAAGAACTCGTCAAATTTGGAATACTTCCGGATAATTTATTGCAAGCAAGATTCAAGTCCACCAACTTTGAACAGCGAACTAATTCTTTAGGTATTATACAAACTGGAATTTTACCAAAATAATTGTTTTTAAAAAGTTGAAAAACAACCAAATTCTTCAAATCACGAATTTGCTTTGCAGACAAGTCAATCTCTTGCATGTTTGTCAAATTTGCAAGTTCTCTTGGTATTTCCCCTGTCAAAATGTTTGAAAACAGCTCAATCTTGTAAATATTTTTCAGTTTTGAAATTGATATACATAACAAAATCTTCAAGATTTTGGAGTTTTCTCAACACATTAATCTCTTTTTTTCAGCAAAAGCCTTTTCTCCACAAATAATAAAAATCTCAAAAGAAATTCCACCAGAAATAAAACTTTTCAGAAAAATAACTGAGCTTAATTTCATTTTCTCTAAATTTTTAGGAATTGAACCTCTAAATTGGTTTCTAAACAAATTGTGAGATTTCATATGCAAATTCGCCAACTTTCATTTTTCACACATGTATTTTGAGATTCCATATAGGACTTTCATCATCGATGTAATGCTTGTGTTAAAAATGTCACGCCATTCTAAAAAACTTACATGCATGCACTTATATTAAGATAAAAATAAAATATAATACTGTTTTGAATTAAACTAAGAACAAGAAGATATAAAAATAATATGAATCAAACTTTGGAATGAAAATGGTTAAAATATATGAGATAATATTTTAGTTTGATTATCTAACCTAATATTTTAGGATTGTTGAATTTGAATTCTTTGGTGAAACTCATTAACCACTTATTACGATATTTTGGATGACCAAAATTTCATTATAAGTGTAACGAATGCTTCTTCTCCCTTATTTTCGGCCAACTAAGAATTCTCTCTGTTTTTTTTTTCTTCTTTGTGGGAAAGAACAAAGAATTCTCTACGATAGGATATTGGTGTGGTGAGTGAAGTGAGACTATAGATAATGGGTTTTTATAGAGAAAATTTATTATTCGATTGTGATTGGTAAATAATGAAATGTACAACGGTAAAATGAAATTATTGATGCAAAATTAATCAAAGTGGACATACCATTATCACATTGCTATATATGGATAGACAAAGTTATTATTCAAAGGACACGTAATTAAGAAGATAAGTAACCAAAATGGAATTTTGTGGTCCTCCACCTATGAAGTTTTTGCATACTCTTAAAATTTTATTTATTTAGCTAGTAGTAAAATATTTGTAGGACCAATCAATTTATTTTTTACTATTACTGAATTTTATTAATTAATTAGCCAGTAGTAAATCTTAATGCTGAAATCATCCAAAAGCATAAAATTAAAGGAAAAAGAAGTTAATAAAAGGATTATTGTAATATGATGCTCTCCTACTGATATGAATCTTTTGTACATTTTCATTTTACCTCGTTGAATTTTCCCATTTTCTCCTTATTCATTTTTTTGGGTAGACTAAATGCATCATCTGTGCGCAACTGTAAACATTAATTCTTTTGAGATAATTGAAATCTATTTAAAAGGTTGATCTCTCCTAACAAATGATTTTTTATATGCACCGATTGAAGATCAAATCTAAAATTAAATAGTTAAGGGATTCAAGTATCTACCACTTATACACTATGGTGGTTTTCTCCTTCTTCATTGCACCACACAATAAGTATTCATTTTACTTTTTTTCTTAAGTAGTTTGTTTGCTAATTATGGATGATTCCTTGTTGATAAGATAAAGTTATGCTTGTTGTTTTTTTATGTAAAATCAAGACATTAAGTAGTGGGTTTTTTGGTACAAATTAAAGAAGTGGTTGATGCTAGCTGGTTGTTGTGTTTTCCATCGCTAGCTAAAATTATGAAGAGGAGTTAATATGAAAATTAAACATTCATTTAAATTTAACACTCTCTTTTCAACTTTTCTTTTAATATATGTATGATTTTATTTTTAAATGTGTCAAAATTGATTTTAGAGATGTAAAATTAATTTTAATATATATGATCATTTTAAGATAATTGATTTTGTTTTTAAAATTAACTCTAACTTAAACGTGATATATTTATATTTAAACCAATTTTTTTAACTAAAATCAATTTTATGAAATACTTTTTTTATCATAAAATGAATATTCGATATGTCGTCTTTGCCAACTATTGGACAATAGGGAGTTATAACTTTATAAGTAATTGAGGTTAGGATTATTAATAGAATTAATGTGACGTGATATCATAGGAATTCAATACCTATCGATGGTAGTGTAATGGAAAAGTGTGATGGAGTGATATTAGTGAATTTTCCATTGTTTCCTTCATCATTTCACACAGCACAATATGTATTAATTATGCTTTTCACTTTAAGTTTGCAAATTATGGAATGATTTCTTGTTGATAAGGTAAAGCTCTGCTAATTCATCATACGTAATTTTAGGAAAACATTCATTTAAAATTCCTAATTCAACTTTCACTGTTTTATTTTTTTGTTTTTACTACTATGATTTGGTCCATCAGATCAATTAATCCGGTTCGAAAGCCAGTTATATTATCAAATGATTTCAATCCTCTCTCTATCGTGATCTGCGGGAATTAAACTGTAATTCTTCTTATAAAATCCAGTGTCAATCAATGTTGGACTAACAAAAATTCAACAACTTTCACTATTTTAGAGTATGTATATATAGTTTCACTTTGAGAGTCACACTACAAGAAAATATGGTTTTGCTATTAAAATTTTGCTACAAATTGTGTTCTTAATTAATCGATCTCTATTAAAATGCTTTTCAATTTCGATATTTTAAACTTTCCTGTCTTTGGTTACATTGATCTAAATTTTAAATCGTTGCGTTTTTCTTATATTCCAAACGCACTCTTTTGGTATCAATGCATCATATTTTCTACACCTCTCAAAAATATAATCACTATCATATAAATCTCAACAAGTAAACAAAAAGGGCAAGGATTTAATTTATTTACATTATAGACTTTGAAAACAAAAACCACTAGACAAAAGAATTTGCATCTTTCTCAAAACCACATCCTTGAGATTTCATCTTGCAAGGATCAGAATCAATAAGCATCTTAACAACATCTCTCATAGTAGGACGCAAAGTTGGAAGCTTATTAGTGCACTTAATAGCAATCTTCAACACTTTTATCATATAGTCAACACAATGTGTTGATGCAACTCTATCATCAAGAATGTTGAGTACACTTTCACGGTCATGAAGATTAGTCATCACCCAATAAACTATATCTTTTGCTTCACCATATCCTTCTTCAACCGCTTCGCGACCGGATACTAACTCTAATAGCACAATTCCAAAGCTGTACACATCGCACTTTTCGGTTATTTCAGTTGTGTAAGCTAGTTCTGCACACAACGCAACACAACACAATATATAAATTAACGATAGCACTATTTGAATATACAACTTAAGTAAATAGTTACAAGCAAACAATTATCATAGACGTTTCTTGATTTATCCTAGAAGACTTATGAAAATAAATTGAAAATAAATTTATATACAAGATGCAAAAATATTGTAGACATAACATTGTTGGATACTTGAAAAATAGAAATAATAGTATATTGTAATTTTCTACTAAAAACATGATCCAAACATACCTGGAGCAATATAACCATGAGTGCCAGCAAAAGAGCTATGATCCATTTGAGATTTTTCTGCAAACCTTGCAACACCAAAATCAGCAATTTTTGCCTCATAATCTTCATCAAGCAAAATGTTGCTAGATTTTATATCCCTATGAATTACAGCTGGAGAACAATCATGGTGCAAATAGCAAATCCCTTTTGCACCTCCCAAAGCAATTTTATACCTTTGATTCCAATCAAATGTAACCCTTTCATCTTTTATTTCTCTATGAAGAGCTTGAAAAAGATTACCATTTGACATATACTCATAAACTAAAAGACTTGTTTCTCCTTTAAGAAAACAAGCATAAAGTTTTAGTATATTTCTATGTCTAATTTTCCCTAAAATTTCAATTTCTGCTGCTAAAATCCTCACATCATTACCTTTTTCTAGTTGCTTTACAGCCACCATTGCGCCGTTTCTCTTTAACTCGACTCGATAAACCTTTCCGGTACCACCACAGCCGATTAAATTATCTTCTTTCAATTGACTTATTTCATCGGCATCAATATTCACTTGGTGAAAAGATGCTAATTTCCAATTTTCATGTCCTTCCTTTGGACCTTTTGTAAGCTTTTTTCTTCTTCGATTCTTGATGCTTCTACCAATCAAAATCGCAGCGCCGAATATAACAACAATGAAAAAGAGCAATACATATTTATAAGCAAAGATATTTCTTCTATGACCATTATCTTTATCACAAATCTCCATACCAGAATTCAATGATATTTTCATATTTTTCTCAACACATAAACCTTTGTTTCCAACAAAAGCCTTTTCTCCACCAATGATAAAAATCCCAGATGGAATTCTACCAGAAAGAAAATTATCGGAAAAGTCAACTGAGCTTAGTTTCATTTTCTCTAAATTTTCCGGAATTGAACCATTAAATTGGTTTCTAGAAAAATTTAGAGAATTTAAAGAGCTCATAAGCGAAACCGAATTCGGAATATTTCCAGATAAATTATTCCAAGCAAGGTTCAAATCCACCAACATTGAACACTTACTTAATTCTTTAGGTATTAAACCACTTAATGAGTTTTCTTCTAAATGCAAAGTAGATAATTGTTTTAAAAATCCAATCTCATGTGGAATATCACCGGTGAAATTATTGTTGTTCAAGTAAAGTTTCTCCAAATTCACCAATTTTTTAATTTGTGAAGGAACCTTACCTGAAAATTTGTTATTCATCAAAATAATTTCACTTAAACTTGTTGAATTTCCAATTTCCGAAGATACTTCTCCATTGAAATTGTTAAATCCTAAATCAATTATTTTTGCATTAGGAAGTGACCATACACCTGTTGGAAATTTTCCAGATAAAAAATTTCTACTGATCCGTAATCTTTCAAGTGATTTGCATGAAGCATAACAGTCAGAAAAATTTCCAGAAAAATTGTTTTGCAATGCAAGCAAAAATTTCAACTCTCTTTTTTCACACAAGTATTTTGGAAAAAAACCTGAAAATTGATTTTCTGATATGTCAATACTTTCGAGCGGGGAAAATCGGCCAAAATTCTCTGGAATTGTTCCGTTGAACATGTTTCTGTAAACCGAAAAACCTTTGAGATTTTCCATATCACCAAATCCAGCAGGAATTTCACCAGAAAAGTTGTTATCATAAAGTTGAAAAACAACCAAGTTCTTCATATCACCAATTTGCTTAGGCAATTTACCAAACAATTTGTTTGCTGAAAGATCAATCTCTTGCAAATTGGTTAAATTTGCAAGTTCTTCTGGTATTTCGCCTACCAAATTATTCGAAAATAACTCAATCTTGCAAATACTTTTCAGCTTTGAAATTGATTTGGAGATTTTTCCAGATAACTTGTTTCTAGATAAATCCAAAGTCTCCAGTGCTTCCATTTCATATATTGATTTTGGAATCTCTCCTGTCAAATGAGAACCACCAAGATAAAGCCACGTCAAGTTCTTCAAATTTCCAAGACTCTCTGGTATCACACTGTCAGTGTAAAGATTTTCTCCAAGACCAAGTGAAACAAGTCTAGTGAGATTCCCTATCCAACTCGGGATTCGTCCAGAAAAGTAGTTGGCCGAAAGATCAAGAACCTCAATGTCTCTCAAACCAGACATATCTGGAATCGCTCCAACAAGCTGATTTCCTGATAGATTCAAGACTCTGAGGTTTATAAATTTTGTTATTTCTGATGGAATTTTTCCGGAAATGGAGTTGGATGGCAATGAAAGAACTTGCAAGCTATGAAGAATTGAGATTGACGGAAAGATTTCGCCCGTGAGAGAGTTATCAACCAACGAGATTTCTATGACTTTCAAAGACGGTAGATCACATGTAATTCCATGAAAGTTGCATGGAGAGTTTGATTCATTCCATGAAGCTAAAGTATTCAATGAGTCGTTCAAATGGTTTTTGAAATCCAGAAGTGCTCGTGTTTCAATTGTTAGAGACACACATGGAGGGAAAATATAATGTGAAGTGAGTGACAAGATTGCCATGAAGTTGAAAAATTGAAAGAAATTGAAAATTTTATCCATTGAGAGGCAAAGTTCAAGGACAAAGTTGTGGTCGTGGAACTTCTTTTGAAATAAAGCTAGTAGGTGCTAGATGTGGATGAGATTTGAAGATTGATGATCAATGAAGCATGATTGAAGGTAAAAAGGTCACAATCCTACAAAATTCACTGATATTAAAATACAAATAAAACATAACCATGCAAATTGTGTCAACAAAAGAAAACAAAAACAGTATGTGTGGTTAGACCAAAAAAATGTGATGTTAATTGAAATGTCAATTTTAAAATAATGATTGCATTTGTCATTACTATAATTGTAATCAAAGAATTGAAGAAAGAGATATTGCTTTGAAGTCACTCATTTCACATCTTTTGCACACAATTTTTTTTAAATCTAACTTTAATTTGCTCTAAATGCAAGGCACACATAATAATTACTATGATTAAATTTATACTTTTTCTTTTTAATCATGAGTTATGGAGTATACTTCTTCCTCCATTTTAAAATATAAAAGAAAATTGGTCAAATAAAGTTAGTATATTTAGTCCAATTTTTTTACCAAATATATCGATTTCTTGATCAATTTTCTCTTATATTTGGGAATTGAGGGAGTATACTACTATTAATTATAACAACATTGGACATTAGAAATTTAGAATGATTTGTACCCAAAATAAATTAGAATAATGATGACTTTTAATATTTTTTTTCAATCTGCAAATGTTATTGATAAGCTCTATTCCTATAGCACAAGAAGTTGTAAGGCAAAGCTGAAAAACAAACTACAAGAAAGGCACATAAACACTACGTACAGGCTCTAGCACAATTAAAGCTTTAATATTCTAACTTAACTACTTTTTTATTTTGTTTTGAAAGACTAATTAAAGCTCATATCACAATGATATATATAAAAATTAAAGGAAAAGAATCATTGAAATGAGAAGAATTTTCAAAAAGAAAATTAATACAAATTTCAGTAACAAATGAATTGAATTTGAATTTCTAACCTGAAAATAAGTGTAAGGAGGAGTGTTTCTTGTTCCTTCTTTTCAGCCAAATGAGAATTTTATAGGAGAGAATATTTATTGGTGAGATGAGAATGTGGAATATGGTTTTTTATAAGAGAAAATTTATTAGTGGATTGTGATGGGAAAATAATGAAATGTACGTTAACCAATTAGAGGTGTGAATAAAATGGAATTATTGATGCAAATTTTTTTTTTTGAACATCAAAAATTATTGATGCAAAATAAATCGTAAGAAGTGGCCATACCACAGTGTTATATAGGCATAATTATTGTACATGTGGTGGAAAATTTTGTTAGAAGATTCCAAATTAAAGGACACGTAATTAAGGAGATGATGAGTCATCAAAGTTAAGACTTAGAAAAACATAAATTTGATAACTAGTGCGTGTACTATAAGTGTGAGGGAGAGATATTTAAAGAGAGAGATATTTAGTAGGAGAGCAACTTTCAACAAATGATATATATTGTGGATTAAATTTAATAACTAGTGCATGTACTATAAGTGTGAGGAGAGATATTTAATTTAGATAACAACTTTCTACAATTTTTTGTCTCGATACATAATGATTAATCATTATAAATTTACACATATAAAATAAAGGACTAAAATTTAAATTTTGATTATGAATATTTGATCTAATAATTTTTACATTTTATATTAGTTGAAATATGATTTGTGGATGAGTTCCACAACTTTCTATAGAAAGTTAATAGAAAATATATATTTTTTGTATAATTATCATTGTGATATGATATTAAAGGGTTAAATATATTTTTAATCCTTATTAAAATTTTTCTATAGAAAGTTAATAGACACCAATTAAATATCTTTTGTATAGGGTACATACTAGAGTGTTCATCTATATAAACCCAAAATGATATTTTATGTTTGGTAGTCGATATATCTAATCAAATGTCGACTACTTCTCATGGAAAAATTATTGGGTTAATTTTTTAGTTTTGTAATATATCTGATCAAATGTCACCTAATTGGATTAACTTTTTACTAACTTTTGTGAGTGCCAATTTGAAAAATATAACTACTTTTATTTTATTATTTTGAGCAAATTAAAAGAAATTAATTACTTATTTTTATTTTTTGGTTAATCAATAGTAGTTAGTGTCTTTGTTCCAAATGAAACTATGAGATATACTCTCACAGTCACCACATGAACTCTTTGGACCAACTATGAGACTAATATTTTGTTTTAGACTTAATCAATTAATTTTAAAGATCTTTGCCCCTCTCTAAAGACCAAAAGTGTATTATTTATGTGGCCCTCTCTCTCACCTACAATTTTTTCGTACACTTAGGATAGGTTTATTTTTAAAGATCAACAATATTCTCTACGTCTCAAAATAATTGATTTAATTGACCATTTACATATGTCGATACATATAATTTTGATGTTAATATATATCTTTAGTTATCTTTTATTAAAAATTATTTATTTTAAGAATATTTATCGAGACAAATAAATAACATCTTATATATTAATATTTACATTTATATATTAGTATAGAAAAATAGAGTCACTGTAACTTATGTGAATAGTGCCAATAGTTAAATTAAGTCAATTATTTTTGGACGAAAGGAGTATTAAATACTATAAATTAACTTGGCCTATAATTTCAACAGCCTATATATAGCTTTAATTTTATTTAATAGTTAGGTTGATAAAAAAAATGCAATTTGTATAGAAATTAGTCTCATACCATCTTAAATTTGAAGATGTGGAAAATTTTGAATTTAAACTTATATCCTTGCATATCTTGTTCGAGCACGTAAGTAGCGGTTGAGTTGTACTTATAAGATATTAAATTGATATATTTTAATTAATGATTAAATATATTTTTAATTCTTATAACACTACTAGAAAAATTGTATTTAGAGACCGATTTAGCGACCAAAATATTTTGGTCACTCTAGAGACCGAATTTGAGACCAAAATTTTGAGTTCAAAGTAAAAATATATTTGGTGGTTAAATCGGTTACTAATATAATATAGCGACCGATATAGAGACCGAATAATCGGTCACATAATAATAAATATTTTGGTCTCTAAATCGGTCACTAATATTATATTAGTGACCAATTTAGAGACAGATAATTAGTGACCGACTTAGAGACCAATAATTACTATATTTATATTAGTGACTGATTTAGAGACAGATAATTAGTGACTGATTTAGAGACCAATAATTACTATATTTATATTAGTGACCGATTTAGAGACTAATAACTAGTGACCAATTTAGAGACCAATAATCACTATATTTAGTGACCGATTTAGAAACTAATAACTAGTGACTGATTTAGAGATTAATAATAACTATATTTATATTAGTGACCGATTTAGAGACTAATAACTAGTGACCGATTTAGAGACCAATAATTAATATATTTATATTAGTGACCGATTTAGAGACTAATAATTAGTGACTGATTTAGAGACAGACAAAACTAGTAGTGAGAGTAACAAAGACATTAACTTTAAAATAAAGGCGTCGATTTGGTATGGAATAAGGATTAATTAGTTTAATTTAAATAATCGACATTAATAAATTTAATATAAGTTAATTCTTAAAGAAGAAAAAAAATCTTAGACAAAAAATATTAGTCCCACCGATAATTTGTGTTTGGGTCCTCCCTGTCAACTACCATCTCAACTTAATCATAAGTGTGCGTTTTGTTTATTTAGTTACAGATTTTTAGGACGTTGGTTAATTACTTCAAGAAGAAGAAATACATATTTGGAGGTTTTATTAATAACATGTCATAAAAATAATTTACTTAAAGTATGTAAAATGAACTTTTATAAATAAAACTATATAAAATTTAAAACATAAAATTTAGAGGACAAAAAATTTTAGATGACTAAAAGTTGATACTCCCTCTGTTCTTTTTTACTTGTCGTTTTAGAAGAAAAAAAATATTTGTTACTTTTTACTTGCCGTTTTGACAATTTAAGTTATAATTTGCCTATTATACCATCCTTCCTATTTTATTGACTAAATTTTGTATAATTTTTTTTGTTGAAACAATATAATTTTTTTATTGTATACAAATTTTGTTTGTTTTTAATTAAAATTTGTTACAATTTTTTTGAAAATAGATAATGTTTGTGAAAAAAACTAATTTGTTTTTTAAACAATTTTTTATTTTTAAAATAAAATTTGTTACATTTAAGTATCTAAACAAAGTTTGTTACATATAATTTCTTTAGTCTTTATCAACAATAATATAAGTTTAGTACGTTTTATAATTTTTTTTTGGTACGTATTTATTTGTCAATTTAAACAAAGTTTAAACTTATATTATTAAGTACTTGCTTCTATTGGATAATTTAAACTCATATTTGACTAAAGTACTTGCTTCTTTAGTCTTTATCAACAAAGTTTGTTACATATTATTAAGTTTATAAGAATTTGCTTCTATTTGACAATTTAAACTTATATTTTGTCAGTTCCTATAGTTTAATGTGTAGCAATGACATTGTCGTATAGGTATACGAGTCTAAGGGATATGGTGTCTATGAATGGAAACAACAGTAACATTGAGAATAATATTTCAGTTGAAAATAATCTTCTCAAACAAGCTGCTTTGACTTATCTTCGACGTATGCCCACTCCAATTCATCATTCTGGTAACAACAGCTCCTTTCTCGACAATTTGACACAATTTAAGTGTTTCTCCTCCGGCTGCGGCGCTGAATTTGGATGCTTTTGATGGTTTAGTTTAACTATTGTTAGATTATTTTGCGATACTACCTATGATGAAGAAGATCACGTTGATGAGGGAGAAATCAACCAAACAAATTAAAGAATCAACATCATGCATTGCATGGGATTGTTTCACAATTTGGAACATTCGATTTCACTTTCACCATTAGACTATGGAGATAGTAGTAGTAATTTTTTTTTCCACTTAGTTTAAGCTCAAAAGGTTATATTTTGTCTATTATACCCTCCTTCTTGATTTTTTTATTGACTAAATATTATATAATTTTTTTATTGTATCTATTTTCTTACTAAACTTATTTTATATAATCTTTTTATTGTTTTTTTTTGTAAGGTATTGTTTTTGTTTAGTTTTGTTTTGTTCCTATTTTTTGTAAAGAAAAAGTGTGTGAAAAAAAAGATTTTATTGGTGGATTAAAATTAGGATATATATTAAAAAAATGTATAATAGGAAGATAAGGTGCAAAAATACACTATCCTAATTTGGTCTTTTATTTTTTTTAAAACGACAAATAAAAAGGAATGGAGGGAGTAATAAAAAAAAAAAAAAACTCATTAGAGACCGAATTTAACATACCACGTTTTCAATTTGGTCGCTGAATCAGTCGCAAAAAAATGTAGAAATTAATTCTAAATTGGTCACAATAACAGTCTCTAATAAGGGTCACTAAATCAGTCGCTGATAGCGTCGTTCAAGGCGTCGCACGTCATGTCGCTTGCGATCTCTAATTCTATCTCTAAATTTAGTCACAAATTCAGTCACTAAAATTAGTCACCGTTTCGGTCTCTAAATTCAATCTCTAAATCGGTCTCTAAATTTAGTCTCTAAATCGGTCTCTAAATTCAGTCATTAAATTGGTCTCTAAATTCAGTCTCTAAATTGGTCACTAAATTCAGTCACTAATTCGGTTACAACAAATTGGTCACTAAATTGGTCACAACAGATCAGCCACCAAGGTTTTTACAACTGATTTTAATTGGTCTCTATATCGGTCACTAATTGATTTAGTGACTGATTTGCATTAAAATCGGTCTCTAAATCGGTCTCTAAACACGATTTTCTAGTAGTGTAAACATTTGAACTTTCTATTTTTAATCTCTATAATTTTTTCGTCACTTGTCCCTATAAAATTAGGCATGTATCTTTAGTCTTTATTGTTAAACTAATGTGTTTTTTTCAATGATTTTTTTGTAGATATGTTTAAACATTGTAAAAAGTTCCTCGGAAAAAAAAGAATTTAAAAATTTGATTTTTAAATTGAGTTTTCGATTACTTTTATTTTTAACTTTTAAAATTTGAAAAATTCATATTTAATTATTTTCATTTTAAAAAATTCTAAATTTTTTTTAAGAAACTTTTTATAGTATTCTAAACATGTATGAAAAAAAATTATTTAAAAATTTAATGATTATTAAATAATTTTATAAATTTTGAAAAATCGAAGGAACTAAATTTAATTTCATGAATAAAAAATTTATGGGAATCAAAATATGCCATTTTTTTATAGGGACTAAAAACAAAATTTTGTAACTTTATAAGAATAAAGAAATATTTAACCTTTAATTAAATATTCTTAAGCCAAAAGTTTCACCTAAAATTGATTAAGTTTAATTAAATGTTATATAAATTTCATTAATTTAATGATTAAATTGGTAAGTTAGAGAATAAATAAGTAGTATTAAATCTTAATATTAAGGTTAGAAGAGTTGCTTAAGCTCAACATAATATCACCTTGCATTTGTCAACTTTTTTTAGGAAAGTAATAAGTGATCGAGGTGTATGTTTGAGTCCAATACCTATCAATGGGTAGGGGAAAAAGTGTCATAGATTGAGATTAGGATTGAAATATGATGTGATATTTCCCTGTTCCTAAGAATTTACTTGTACATTTGTTTTATGAATGGACCACAAAAAAAGAAGCACTTGTCAAATTTACTAGCCACTAATTTTTCAACCAATGACTTGTCCTTTGATTCCTTCTTCATTTTACTGCATGATTAAATAATAATTTTTTTTTTGAGGAATAATTCCTATATTACTCAATCAGTGTAGTGTGATATATAGGCTGATAGCTACTAGTAGAACGATCCACACATGTAACCAATAATAGCTCCATGTCAACAATTTTTTCTTTTGGTTTTGACAACTCCACGTGAAGAGTTAGACTTGCAAGAATCATTTTTATAAAAAAAAAAAATATTCAAAGATATCATGCCTAAATTATGTTCATATAAATTCAATAACATTAGTTAACTGGAAAATTAATAATAATAATAATAATAATAATAATAAAGAGATTAGTGGCCGGCTAAAATTTTAGTTTTAAAGATGAAGAAAAAAAATATTTATCCGAGATTCAAACTCAACTCGTATATATAAAATATAATATTCTTAGTAATTGTTTAAATCACATAACAAATTATCTCTAGTTGAACACATAAATAAATTAAGGATATTTTTTTTTTTAAGCAAAATTAAGGATGTTTTAGTTTTATGCTTATTCATCAATCAATATAACAACTTACAATAGTACTCATGTTATAAACACCATTAGGCTTTTGGAATTCCAACAAATTCTTCTATTAGATGCTCAACTATTTTTCTTGAAGTAATCTTATCAATCTCATATGCTTTCATCTCATTTTTCAAACCTGCAAGAACAAGACATAAATTAGTAACAAACATTGCACTTATATTTTTTTGGTAACAAACATTGCACTTATTTTTATATCGAGAAAAAATGAAATTATTTTCATAAAAATACGATGAGATGCACATATATTATGTACGGTAAAAGTAGGAATAAGATATAAATTAAAAAATTTCTTTAAAAATAAAAAAGGAAACAAAATTGACCACTAACCTGGTAAATGTAAACTTTTGAGTGGCAATCGAGAGGAATTGAAGTCAAAGAAAAAGAGTAAACTCTCCAATAGCTTCATTGATTCCGTAGATACCAAGATTTCTCTCTAAACAATTGCAAGTATATATGAAAAGTGATTTAGACAAATTTAATTAAATAGGAAGAAAGGATCTAAATCACAATATCACTTAATGCAGGAACACTAACAAATAAATTATGTCTCTTTTAGTCAAAAAAATAAAATTATGTCTCTTATACAAATTTAATTTATAATTTTTAGGTAACAAATTCAAATTATGTTGAAAGATAAAACTCCGGCCTAAATTGTTATTTAATGTATGCTAATGTAGAAAAGAACGGAGGGAGTATATTGTTTTCATCATTTACAAAGAATACTCATTATTTTATTTTTGATTTTGACTTAAATATGTAAATGGTCGTTGTAAATAAAGATTATATGAATTTTATCCATATACTTTCAAATTATTTCAATATGACCGTGTAATATACTAATATCAAATTACTTTTGATTTGATCCTTCAATTCATATTTTTGCTTACTATCTAATTCATTTTCATTTACTAATTTTTTTTTTTAAAACAAACATATCATACAACATTCCGAACCTCCAAACTATTTTTTTTTTTATTTCTAAAAAATAATAATAAAAAACTCGAAACAATTTCACATGACCAAGCACAAAGTGATTAATTGTCACATTTTAGAGTTAAAGTTCAAGTAGAAATCCTCCATCTTCTTTCATCACTTTATTATAATTTTTTATTCTTTCTTTTGTGTCAATTTTTTTTTATTCTTTCTTTGATGGATTCTTTGATCTCTATTTTACTAAGAATTCCTACTCATAAAAAAATATTTAATTAATATATGGAAAGAAAAGGCAAACCTTGAAATTTTTTTCCTCGTTAAAATACCCTGAAATGATGATAAGTGCTCGAATTTTCTCTGTAGCTGTACCATAATAAACTTCATTAGAAAATTTCAATAATTCTGCAAAAAAATTACTATACTACTGTACAAACATGATTAAATAACCTTTTTGTACATTATTAATTCTCATTTTCTTAATAACCACATTTTTTATGAGATGGAGCGACTCACATTGGAAACATGTTATTTCTTGTGCTAGATTATCTGTGTGAGATAGAAGTTGTCCAATTGAAATTCCAATACAACTCATGCCAATTTGTGACATTGACCTTGAATCTGTATTATCTGATTTATTCAAAGGAAATGAAAATATTAGTAATTATATATCAAGACCTCTATGCATTATCCTACAATGCAACAAAAGACATTATAATTAAAAAGTATCCCTAGCTATTTAAAAAAATGTAATATTTGAGATACATGGACTAACTTGACAGATTAATAAAGTCAATGATTTTTTTAAAATACTCACAAAGTCAATAATCTATTTGAGAGTGTCTTACAAAATTAAGAATCAAATTAATAAGTAACCACTTCAATGCTACAAGATAGGTTGATGGTAATGTGGGAGAACAAACAAGGAGAGGAAGGAATGAGGGAGGGTGGACTCTAATCAACATTAATTTCCTTAAAAGAATATTTTGAGGAAATATTTTAAAAACAAATAAAAATGAGATGCAATCCTACCAAAATCTAAGTATAAGGAATTCAAAATTTCAAATGTTTTTGGGTTTAAAATTTGAATTAAATATATTTGATTTTTTAAATACATTTTGTTTCACAGAGAATATAATACCAAGGTTAAAAAAGGGTTTGAATATAGTCAAAAAAAGGGGTTTGAATATTGTTATAGACCAATCATATCATATCATAAACGTTTTCAAGTGAAATACGAAGTTAGGAGAAGCTAGCCACAAATTAACCTGGACCCCAAGATGTGTACTCTACATACTATTTTGTTTGTACCTTTCCCTAGGTGTCGGCCATGATATGCTATAATATCAATGGCAATATTCACAGTCACAGCCACAGGGTATGCATGATGATTTTGTAAACCAAATTGAGTTGAACTATACATTAATATGAATAGTACATGTAATATGAAAGATGTTATGTTTATGAATTTGTTTAAGATATTATTATTTTTCTTGTTTAGTTATAATGAAAATTGTGACTGAGAGCGGAAGGATTAGATTGTGTCATGACTTATTTATTTCCTTGGTGTGATTATGACCAGTTTGATTTAAAAGTAATTAATAACTATTACTATCAAATAATTTAGTGCATTATTGGTTTTCTTGATTGAAATTAGACAAGAAAATAAAGCCAATCACAATAATAAAATGTGCAGTTTTTTTAAGTGAATTTAGGCAATTAGATGCTAATTTTTCTAATAATGTGGTACACTCTTTTTAAATATATTATCCATTTCTCAGAATAAAAAACTTAAATAACTTTTTTTTTTGACAAAAAAAAAACTTAAATAACTTTTATCTCTTCCAAAAACTTACAACAAAATAACTAAGCAAGAAATCTTCCAAATAAAGTGAGGTGGGTCACATTGGTGAAATATAGGTGGTGTATATTGTTAGGCATTTTTCAGAGAATATATGCATGTATCTGTCATGTGAAATTATTCATCAAATTCACATGGTCATGGATAAGTAAAAATCAATACCTTGTTGTCCTTTCCACTTTTTAAAGTCCTTTAGCAGTATATCCCCTACTTGTAGAGATGATAGGTCATGCATTTTGTACCTTACTGTAAACGAAAATAATTACATCATGTTAATTGTTAAACCAAATTTCCAAATATCTAATATAAAATATATTAGTTTCATAGACTAAAATGAAATTAAGCTTTTAGCAAACAAATCTCAATGTAGTAAACTATAGTAAATTACTCTTTATATATTAACAAAATGTTACTTCGAGCTGTCACTATAATAAATAAATTTAATTTGACCATATTTTAATATTTCCTCCATTTCTAAATAACTGTTACACTTTGCGGTCAAAAAAAATAAAAAATAACTGTTACACTTGACTACTGCACACATGTCAATGCATATTTTTTGATGACTAATATGTTTAATTATATGAATTATAAAAAAATAGATATTTGAAAAATATTCATTGAGACAAATTGAATAACATCTTATATGCTAATATTTGTCATTATATATTGATAGAAATATATGGTCAAAGTAAGTTATATGAATAGTGCACACATATTTCAAACGACAGTTATTTATTTAAAAACGGGGAGAGTACATATTAAATAATTATGTTTATGAACATAATTCAATTGATAAAAATATTACTATAATATGCACGAAATTAATATTTGAATTATGATAAATTCACTTACTTATTCATATAGAAAAACATCAATTATTTATATTTTGAATGGATGAATTAAATTTACAGGAGGGAGTAGAAAACAAAATCGATAGAAAAAATGGTGTAGGACATACATAATTGATAGAGACCATTGCAACCATAACGACCAGCGCCATTGATCAATAATGAAGACATATACTTATCTTTGGACGTGCAATGAGGGTCCCTTAGATTCCCACTGTCCAATAGGATGCCAGCCAACTCCAAGTATTTACAAATAATTAAGGTTAGTTAATACATTATTTTTTGACAAAAGGTTAATATATTTTTACTCTTTGTAAATAATGAGGAAATTAAAAGCTACAAAGAAGTTGAAGTACCAGAAGTTTACTGAAGGATTTGCTAGTCAAAATTTCTGGTGAATAAGTTACAAACTTTTCAGCTATAGCTGAACAACAAGAACTTTCCTGTAGCCATGTTAACATATCAATTGTGATTCTTATAATTAAATGATAATTAAATTCTTAAATAAAATTGTTCTTCTTGATCATTTTACATTAATAGTACATGTAAAAAGCAAAAAATTTCCAAATGTTAAGAGTATTGAACTAAGCAAGCAACATAAAAAAGTCCTCTAAAAAACTCATCACAAATTTTGCTTTAGACCCAATTTATTCTTGGGTCGGCCTGTATATTTGCAATTGCAAGACAAGATTCATGTAAATATGTAATTTTCCATAAATAAGTTTAAAAAATGTTAAATCATAAGTTTCTAACTCTATAATATTCAAAATAAAATTTAAATTAATACCTCTAAAAAATTTCAGCAAATTTTGATCCTCAAATGTTTTTTTTTCACAGATTTTTAATCTTTGTTTTTATGTCAATTCATATGTACTCTTTACACTTTTGAATGAGTTTTTTATTCATGTTTATAATATTATAAGAATTTTCAAGTGACAAACTTAAAATATCATATTTAATTCATACATGTTAAAAAAAAATTAAACTTTTGCAAGAATTTTTTTTATAATATATACTAAACATGAATACTAAATCTCATTCAAGTATATGAAGAATACACATGAGCTAATTTAAAACTTGTTGAATTTTTTCATATGGACTAATGACTAAGACTTGTTGAATTTTTTCATATGGACTAATGACGAAATTTGAGATATTTATAGATACCAAAATCTGAGATATAGAGAAGACAAGATATTTATAAAACTTGTAGAAAATAAAATTAGTGGGGTGAAAGGTGCTTATATTTTTCATTAGTCACTAGTCAATTTGCCAAACATTCAATTAATCAAAGACAAGATTATTGTTTGTGAGAGTGAGAGATAGAGAAATCAATGAAAATTGTCATTTGGGAATTTAAGGTCTAATTACCTCTCCTGTTGTCACATTTTTGACCCATGGATATACTGTGTCACCCTAATCAACAAGAGTTAGTTAGAATGTGAATTGGTGTAAATTTTATGAATGTTGATATTTAAAAAAAAATTTTGATGTATGTGATCTATAACTGATGTATTGATTTGATCTATTTATAGATCTAATACATAATCAGTAATTTTTTTATAGGATGAAGAATTGCAAAATAAATTAACCTTTTTGCAGTGAAAAATTTCAACCACGGATTGCTTCAATTTCTGTGGTAAAAAAGAACAAGATAAAAATCAATAGTTAATTTCTAACAATTTTTAACAAAATCAGAACAGAATGTCAAATGTAAAATAAGTTACCTCTTGCTTATTTGCAATCCTGCTGCTCTTCAAAAGTAGTATCTTAAGACTTCCAAATAGATCATAATATGACATATCAATCTGTATCCACACAAATAAATTTAATAATTTTGATGGTATAAATAAATAAATACATACATTTTATAAGGCTTTTCAATAATATTACCACATTAATGTATCATAATATTACTTTTAATTAAAACATATTCATATTTTTCTATAGTTATTGTTGTCGATACATATTAGACTAGATCTTTCACCCATGCGTTGCACGGGAATTATAATTTATTATGACTAACAATAAAATTTATTATTATGAAAAATTATATGATAAAAACTAATTTTAAAGTCATACATTTCAAAATAAAATTTCTCATACACTACGTTTGACATGACGGAAGTGTCTTCGTCATTTTCATTACTTATTAATATTTTAATACTTTTTTTGAAATAACTTTAGATATTGCAACATACATTTTACCATGCGAAAATACTGGCGTCATAAGGTATATTCCTACATGTTTAAGAGACTGACCTTGAGACTTATTAATTGTTATTGCAAATGAAACAATTACAGGAAAGTGTGTTAAAACTTAAATGGAATTCTTAGATCAAATAAGAGACATTCTTGCTATAAATACCCCGTCACCAATTTTGAAATTCTTAGATCAAATAAGAGACATTCTTGGTCGGTGAGTTAATGTCACCGAAGGTAATATTGCTATGAAGTAAGTTTTATCAATTTTGGAATAACAATATTTAGTTGTTTGAACCGTAAAAAAAAAATTTAGTGGTTTGAGTTCTCAAAAAAACAAAAAAAAAATTGTAGATTGACTAATTGACCAATAATTAAGTATATGCACTATGCATGAATCAATTCTTAGTAGTCACCTACAATTTAAAGGTATGAGAATTACCAATGCTTAGTGGATTGACTAATTGACCAATAATTAAATATATGCATGAATTATTATTGCAAAGATATTAGTGGAGAGAACAATTAATAAAAAATGAGAGGGAAAAGCTTTAAATTTTAGGGTAAAAGTGATGCTTGAATTGCAAGCATCGTAACAAACATATAGTATAAAAGATGTTGGATGAAAGTCGAGCGGTTCGACTTTATCAAATTAAATTTAAAATGCAACTTGAAATATAAATTCATCAAACGCTGAAATATGTGAATGTAGATAATCTATTTTCTTTCTAAAACATGCTCAGAAAGTGATGACAAAAAGATGAAATATAATTGATCAATTTTTTTTAATTTTGTCAAAGATATTTTAGACACACTATTTGCATATACTAGCTAGTAGTTATTAAATTATTTTAAGAAAAAATAACTATGAAAACAAAGAAACTAAGTTAAAAATATTTCAATCAATTGGTAGGCCTATTTACAAACATGCGACTGTTGGACTTTATAATGTAAATTAAACTAACCTCATCAGCAAAAATTAAGGATGATTGATCAATTTGACATGAATCTAGCAACCACTTGAGTTCAACATGTGACCCAAGATTTGATCTGTTAATGTTGATAATTGGTACTATGCAGAGTTGTTCACTTTTTGAAGTTATATTTAGGTAAAATGAGTACATGATTGTTGAAGCCACAGTTCCAACATCTGCATTTATATACATATAAATCCAAGATGATAATCCCTTGATCGCATTTCCATATTAATTATGTTTCTAACTCAAATTCATTACAATTTACACACCCTTATTCATGAACACTTTTTGATTTTAGTTTAGACACTAACTTTGACTTGTTCATAGAGGATTTAATACAATCCAATAATTGATGTAGTCGAAATTATGGCTACAATTTAAAACCATTATCAAACTTTTTTTTTCACCGATAGTATCCAGTCTCACTTGATCGACTAATCTGGTTCGGGGTCAGTGTGGTCCCCGTCTAACCCCTCACAAGAGGAGTTGTGGGATCAAACTATTGTCTTTTTTACTATTAAGTTCAACGTCAATCACCACTGAAACAACTAACGTTTGGTATAATCATACACTTAATTACCTCAAAAAAAATTGAGTTACTTTGATCTATCTTCACAAGATACATTTATGGTAATTAACAAGCTTTGTAGTTACATTTATTTTTTTTACTAAAAGTTTTTTTTACGATAAATAAAGGTATCCTCCGCACGCAACTGAAGACTCATTTAGATTGACCTCTCCCAACAAATAATTTCTCCATTCGCAAGGTCCAAGGATTGTACCTTGAACTAAATGATTAAGAGACCTCGGTATCTACCACTTGTGCAACAATATGTTATTGGTAGGACTTCTATATGTTATATATATATATATATTATGGAAGATAAGAAAAAATTAAATTAATTACGTACCAGCATCATCTGATCCCAATACAGCATACAAGAATTTTCCAGGGACACCGGCACTAACATCATCTTTTCTTGCCTTCAAATATGCATTAAGCATGTCAACTCTTTCACATGATTCAACAATTTCAATTTCTGGTGATACTCCATTATAATATAAAGCTGCTGATAGTGGAAGCAGAACATTTGATAGCTTTTCTTTTCTTCTAGTAACAGTATATATCTTTTCCATATGTTGCAATAATATTGCAGGTGAATTTGATATTTCTTCTTCATTATTTTTTGATTGAATATCTAATTGTATAGATGGAGTGATTTTGCTTGTGTTTAACCATTTTTCAGATGGAGAGTGTTGTTCAAGGGATTGAAAGTTGAAATCTTCTGAGATTTCTGAATTATCAACTGGCAAATGATCTATACCCTTTTTAGAAATTTCTGAGACAAACTTTGAGGTTCTTGTTTCCTCAATATCTGAAAAAGATTCAAAACATTACTTAGTACATATTAGTTCTTTCATGAGAGTTAAAACTTCTGAAAAAGCGCTATTTAGCGGCCAATTTAGTGACTGGATATTTTCATTTTCTATAGCAACTGATTTATTGACTAGTTTTGTAATTAGCAGTTAAATCGGTTCTTAAATGAATTTGTGACAAATTTGTGAAATGTTGTGAAACTATTAGTCGATAATGTTAGTGGTCGATTCAGTGATCAATTTGAAATTTTTGATAACTAAATCGATCTCTATTAGATTTTTTTTTGTAATTGCTCACCTTTACTTAAAAGGCCGTCAAAGAATGGATTTTCTCTAGTACGAATATATGTTTCCTGCACATAAGGAAAATTGTTTAGAGAAAGAGAGATGAAGCGAAGATAATATCGAAATAAAATGCTGATAAATTAAAATGTTGTATTTTTTTTTGTACAATAAGATATAATGACCACTAGAACTTACACTAAATTCATGTGAATGTGTCTAGTTTAATAATATCGTCGTCATTGATAGTTGAACTATGACTTATAGATTACTTTTTATGTTTCTTATGAACCAATTCAACTAATTATAGAGGGTGACTTAGACAATTGAGTTATTGACTCTAGACAAAAAAAAAAACTAGAGCAGCTGACTATAGTTTTTAATATCAATAATTTAGTCCATTTTTGCTTATATTTCATTATAACATATTATTATTTTTTGATTTTCACCACGGGTATCCGACCCAGAGAATAATATTGTTTGATCAAATCAAAATAATTAAAAACTAATGAAATAAAATGAAGACCATAATAGGCTATAGGTTTAGCAAAATGCTGAAACTAAAATTAACTAAACTAATATGAACATATTGCTGAAAAGTAATATGTTTTTTTGGAATAGATGTTGAAAAGTAATTATAATGTTAATTGAGAAAAATTAAAGCATGATAAAGGTACAAATTAACCTGGTGAATTGGTTTCAATGCTCTTTCAGGTTGCATGGTTGAAACAATACTCAAATGTAGAACATACTATGTTGGAAAGAAAGATGAAAGTTTTAAATTATGCCAAAGGGGACGGCATATGAAGTAGAGAACAAGAAAGTGAAACAAAGACAATATGGAAATTGTTGGAGACTCCGAAATAAGTGAAACATATGATGTTTTAATAATATTATTAGGTGACAACTATTATTATCATGCAATTATGTCCTTCAATATGCTTAGTGAATTCAATGTAGAGGAAATTGTTACACCCACCCCATGAATCTCAAGTGACACCCACCCCATTTTTATTTTATAGGACAATATATTCATTCATTCATTTTTTACGAATTTTGGACAATTAGACCATTATCGGCAAAACCAACCGGACAATTATCGTGTGGAGTTGGCTCGGATTGATAGACAAAATACGAATTTTGATCAAATCTAAATCAATTAAAGTTGAATGACATAAGATTGCTATCAATTTTTTTTTTTAAAACGTTAGGCCGGATCCTTGACCGGGATTTGAACACAGTATCTCCACTTTGTGTGTGTGAGTTTTCAATAACTTTACCAATTTCGTCTATGTTTCAAATTATTTTTTAAAATTCGGTGCACCCTCTAAATAACAAACCCTAATTTTAATAGAATAACACATCATTGAAATAAACATAATACAATCAAATTTCTAGAGCCGTCAAAATGGATCGGGCCGCATGGGCCGGGCCGTCAAGCCTGAAAAAACACCAGGCCTGGGCTTGAGAATTTATACTTAAATTATCATCCGGGTTTTTTTAACTCGGCCCGAATTTACCGGTTAAAAAAATGGGCTTGCCCGCATGGCCCATGGGCGGTCCGTTAGCCCGCA
Organism: Trifolium dubium; assembly: GCA_951804385.1. Taxonomy (NCBI): domain Eukaryota; kingdom Viridiplantae; phylum Streptophyta; class Magnoliopsida; order Fabales; family Fabaceae; genus Trifolium; species Trifolium dubium. The sequence goes on along the minus strand of OX638075.1, from coordinate 29,678,686 downwards.
TATGTATATTTTTTTTTGTTTTTTTAGACACAACTCAAGTCCAAATATTGCAAAATAGTCACTAAATTATAATTATGTTTGATTATGCTCATTTATGTTTTTTTGTATGATATTTTGATTGTAAGTTATAATTGTATTGTTTAATTATGCATGAACATAGTTTGTTTTGAAAAATTATTTGAATTTATTTTATGTTATTTGGTTGATTGGTAACTTATTTTGAATAAAGTAAACATATTTGTATTATATTTGGAATGTTTAAATTTTTTCTTCCATAAAATTGTTTTTAATAGTGAAAAAAAGAAGAAAAAAAATAGTCTAATCCGGGCGGGGCTTACCCGAAAGCCCACTAGCCCGTAAAGGGCCGGGCTCGGGCACTAAATGTCTAGCTTATTTTTTATCCCGGCTTTTAAGCCCGGCCCGATAAAACTCGCCGCCTGTCCGGGCCGAAATGGGTCGGGCCGCCCGTTTTGACCGCTCTACAAATTTCAATGTTAATCCAAAACATCAAAAGCCCAACTCTAAAAACCTTCACTTAGTGAAATTATAATGACACGCGGCTACAATAGTCCTGAGAATTCTAATTATTTGATGAACTTTGTTGCAATCCCTCAATTTAGGTCTCTCCATGTTAAGTCTCTCCATTTGCCTTTGATTTCATGGTTAACTGATGATAACATGAAAGAATTAGCTTCCATTTTTCCCAATTTGGAAGTGCTTGATTTGAATGGTTGCCATAACATATCTGAAGAAGGTCTTCTTCATTAGACATTTGAACTTAAGATCCTGTGCTAGAGTGAATCTTGGTAGAATGAACTTTGAAGCTCCCAAACTGGAGGTATTGAACTTGTCATGTTTATGTATTAATGTTAATGATGAAATACTTTATGTGATCTCAAAGTATTGTCCCGGGCTTTTGAAACTAGAACTAGAATATTGTTCAAATGCCACAGAGAAGGGCGTGAAGCATGTGTTAAAAAACTGCACACAACTAAGAGAGATCAATTTGAGAGGTTGTCCTGTGTCTGCTAATGATTTTTCGTCGATGGTATTTTCAAGACCATCATTAAGAAATATATTTGATCGGCAAATTTGTTTCAGGAAATGGAAATGAAACATCATGGATCCTTTGTTTGCTAGCACTTTATCAGGACAGATTCTCTAACCTTCAATGTTGCTCTTTTTTGTGTTTTATTAAGGAATTTGACATATTTGGGTTTGGCGAATTCTGATCTATTAATGAAACTCTTTTGTATCATATCAGTTTTGATGATTTGTACGTATTGCTCACTATAGTACAAGTTGGTGGTGAAATTTTATTTGTTGTAGGAGTGTTCTGCTTCACCTTTGCTTTTGTACATGATAGATCAATAAAGTTTTATTTTAGGAGAAATTAGGCACACACAATTAGAAAATGTTTGTAATACAGGTTGGCATGTAATCAAACACTTAGAGAAATTACTAATATATATTTCAGTCTCAAAATATAATATAAGAGAAAATTGATCAACTAAAGTAATTGTATTTGGTTAAAAGTATATTTGGTCCAAATGTTTAACCAAATATATTAATGTTATTCGACCAATTTTCCTTTATATTTTAAGCGGGAGAAATATATAATTTCGACTCCTTGCAAGGATGTGAGTAATCGGATTTATTTGTCTCAGAAAAATTAATCCTATAATTTTAATAACCATTTAAATGAGAGCTTTGCCAAAACATAATGTTGTGTGAAATTTAGTAAAAATGATCATTAAGTTACAGGAGTTATTCATATTAGAATTTGTTGTGTATAGTCTCCGTAAAATAGTTCAAATGATAAAAGTTGAGTGACATATAAATTTGATAAAAGTCTCCGTAAAATAATACAATATCTATTCTTTATCTCTTTCCTCTTCATCTCTATACTTCAATTATATCTCTTATTTCGATTAATTTCATAACAATTTTAGCTTTATTCAAACAATATGAAAATTAATCCTCCAATTTACTTTCTTATATTAATTCTAAAAAATTGTTTATTGATTAAGGACACTTAATTGCCAATGACAAATTTCACTTAATAAAAGTAAAAACTGTCTTTAGAGATTTTTACAAACAGTTGGTGTGCCAACAAGTGTCTTATTTCCAACACTCCTAATAAATATATTTTTTATAGGTTATACTAACTAGTGCCCGGGCATTAGTAGGTTATCAAAAAGAGTAATATCTACATTGGAAATAATATTTTTTTAAAAGAAAAAAAAATTTAGAAAACACAAGTTCTTATAATTTCTTTATTATTATTTTTCTTAACCATTGTCCCAAACACTATTTAACATTTCTTTTTTTTGTATATTTAAAAAGACTAATATATACTATAAAAAAAGACTAATATTGGAAGGAAAGTCATGGATATTGGATAGACATGTAACAAAAAGATTAACATTGCTTAAAAGCATTAACTTCATGACACATGTTGATTAATGCAAACATAATATAAGAAATTAAAGGCATAATAGAATAAGTAGCAACTCCATTCTCATGATCCAGCATATGGATAGAGAATGAATTAATCCTCCTACTTTAGATTTCCTAATTACAATCCAAATACCATATAGGCTTAAACATAAAATTAAAAGAGTATTAAGGTTCATCTCAATTTAAAAGTTGCCATAAAGAGAAAGACATAAAGATTGAGAAATGGAGAGACAAAGAAAGAGTGATGATGATGAGATTCTCATTAATTCACCTATGTCCTAACCATGGTTGGTGAGCAAAGTGAAGTAACCCAAGGGAACCCAAATATCTCCCTAGGTTACATATGCAAGTGTTTTTGAGTTCCACATTCTATTGATGTAGTTCTCAAAATGATGATGAAATGTACTAAATATGCTAATTGGGAAAGTATAAAAATACTATCCCACCTAATAAGAACTAAATTGGGCTTAAACTCCCATAGTTTAGCCACAATGAATTTACATAAAATAAAAAAGTTAGTTATTTTCTCCCCTTACCCAAAGGGAAGATGGTTAATTGGTTGGTTGGTTAAACCCTTCTTTTTATGAAAATTAATTTGATCAACATGACTTATTCTAATTAACACTAAAGATTGTAAAACTATAGCTAGATGTTACCATACAAAAAAGATGGGACATCCAATGTCCATGATTGCTAAATTTTCCTCTTAATCCAAAGAGGTGTGATTAGCAATTAATTAAAGGGGATACCTATTTCTACAAAACTAGCTTAATTTTCTAATTGATGAGCCTACCTATTTGTGAGATTCTTCAATTTACAATTTTTGAAAAATCATTCTTTATTACTTTCACTTTGCCTTTCATGGGCTAAAGTTAATTAACAAGATGATTTTAATTTCTTTTTGGTTTAGCCTTTCCAAGGGCTAAGTTTTTTCATTCTTTTCCCAACTTAAGCTATTTCCTATAGCTTTTGTTGGTGATTAAAACATATTGATTCTCTTCAAAGAACCAATGCAACTTTTTTTTCTTGAAAAATAAAAGATAGAGAGTGGACAATGCATGATGAGCATGACTCTCCAAATTATATGGAGAGGAAACCTTTGGGCCCCTATGGGGGGCCTATGATGATGATGATGAGTGGAAAAGCCCAAATTCCAATGATGGGCTTTTTTTTCATTTGGTGTTAGTGAAAAGAGTGTGTGTGTGATGAGAGAACACCATGGTTAGACCAAAGGTTGATTGATGATTTAAGAGACTTCAAGAAGCAATAACTTGGGAAGTTTTGACACAGCTAGTGATTTTTTTTTTTGAGATCATTGATATGATTATATGATGAGGCTCTAACGATGAGGAATTGGAGCTTGTAGAGCCATTGTTACGCCTGTGGCACAGCAAAACACACTGTCAAAAATATTAGCGCCTCATTAGTACATTATCAAATTACATAATCAAATAAGCTAACAAACATTATTAGTATACAAAATAAAATAAGCTAACAAACATTATCAAAGTTTTAAATTACGGTTTGCAACAAATTCTAAACCTATGTACTTATCCGATGAAGTTGAATCTTGATAGTTTGATCTACATTACAATCCAACTATCGAGATTCAGCTAATGAATTTGTCTACAACTAAAATTTAGTAAATAATTTGCAATTTTAAGACATAATAGCAACACTCATTCTACCAATCTACCAATTTTCTAACACAATCCACTTTATTTGGTTAAATTCACATAAAAGTCGTCACATTTTATTAAACCCTATTTCAAAGTCGTAAAATCTACATAAAGTTTAATTCTTGAAAAAGATAGTGAGCGGATGTTGAAGGCAAAATTTTGGTTATGAATATGATTACAAATATTGGTTAAAAAATTAATTTTAAGATCTCTACAACGACTTCAAAATTTCAGTTTCAACTACATCGGCCGCATTTTCTACCCCGACTACAATTGCAATGTGAAAACATGTTTAGGAGAGCATAGTTAGAAGTAGAAACCTGATGGCAGGGCAGCAGGGGAAGGTGCAAGAGAAATAGGTGTTCCATAATGCTGAGCATAACCACCAGTGGAAGCAATTGGAGAATACTGAAACACTTGAGGTGGGTAGTTTACACCGTAACCTTGCCCTGAAGTGTAGCCGCCGGTTGTTGCACCGCCGGTTCCTTCACCATACTGAAGGTATGGATAGTATGCTGCAGCTGCTGCTGCACCACCAGTCATCATCCCTCCAGCATGTCCATTTCCATAAACAGGGTACTGTGCTGTTGCTCCACCGTACATGCCATAGTAGTTCTGCATTTTCAATTATATTACAATCACAGTTTACTTCTTAAGGTGAAAATTATCATTCTAATTAATTCAATGACCAAAGTTGTAAATTACTTATAAAAAAAAAAGGTCTTTATAATTTGTTCTTTATAAATAACATTAACATAATAATCAATAATTTTGAATTTTATATATTATGTTACAAAATTTTCATTAAATTTGAACACAGAAGTGAAATTCAAAGATGCAGATTATATAATATAAATTTTACAACATAGGACCCAATTGCAAATTTTGTATTGTATTTTTTTTCATATTTTGAATCTGGTCTTAGGTTTTGTTTGCATTAAATAGTATAGTAGTTAGAATTTCACTCTTTAAAATGAATAAATGAATATATATATTAACGTAAAACTTCAATTCCTACATATTACATGTAATATCTCTATCAATTGAATTAAGTTCACGAAAATAATTTAAGGTTTAATTTTGAATTATAGTATTAGATGGTAAAATAAAATATTGAGGACCACTACAAGCATGCAATTGGAATGCATTAAATAATTTTGGTTGAGCAAAAAAGGCTTTGAACGTATAGAAGACCGTGAAAGTATATTTGTTTAAATTGGACCACAAAGAAACAAAACTCTCACTGTTTTTCTTGTATCCTATTGAAAGAAAGTGAAAAAGTGGAAAGAAATAGAAGAAAGAAGTGAAAGAAAAGTTTGACTAGTGCAGTCCACAATCATTTGTTGGTTCTATTCTATGAAATGAAATGGAATCATCAATTATTAGTATTATGACTGACCAGCAATAGTATTCTGTTAAGGTCACCGACTTACCACGTTCACCTCCACATTCTGTATTGTAGGGTACAATAATGAGCTGTAGACTGTAGTGTGTAAAAAGTTGGTGCCCACATTCATAAGCAAGGTAGATTTCAATTTACTATTTTACCCTTTAATCCTATATCTTACTACCTCTGTTTCAAAATATAAAATTCATTTTGACTACCGCATATTTGTCACTAATATTTTTAAGGGTCTTGCTAACCAATGCACCCTATGCAATGGTTAAGGAACCCAAAAGTAGTAAATTTTACATTGAAACAATCATAACTTACACTTTGAAAAAGTTTGATACACAAGTTCCAAGATAATTTTACTACTTTTGGTTACTTAATTAGTACAAGGGGTGCAATGTTTAGCATTTGCCTATTTTTAATTGTGCATTAGTACTACCTCCGTCTTAATATATAAGACTCATTTTGACTAAATGACATTATTCATATATCTTGTTTTGACCGTATTTTTTCATAATTTATAGATATAAATATTAACATATGAGATTTTGTTTAATTCGTTTTGATAAGTACTTTTAAGATATCAAATTTTTATAATTTTTACTAATGCACAATTAAAGGTATTAGTGATCAAAATTGTACATTGGCGAACATGCAATGGTCAAAATGAGTCTTATATTTTGGACGGAGGTAGTAAAAATTATAAAAATATGATATCTTGAAAATGCTCATCAAAATAAATCAAACAAGATCTTATATGCTAATATTTACATCTATAAATTATGAAGAAAAAAATACGGTCAAAACAAAATTAATAAATAGTATCATTTAGTCAAAATAGATCTTATATATTGGGACAAATCTATTATGATTATGTGCATGTTTGATAACACGTTGTATGCATCCAAATCATGGTGATCCACCGTGATTCTTACACTTCCGACATAATACCAAACATGCACATAATCATAGGATATAGGAATAATTAATTCATATTGGTATAATAAACTATTATTTTCTTTGAATAAAATTATTTTATGTATTTAATATATATGTTATTTGACAAATAATTAATTTTAATTAATCAAATTTTGTTCAGTTTATATTTGGGCTCAAGATTTTTTTATAACATATTAGGGTTCGGAATAAATAAAGAATTTGGAATTTGAATATCAACTCTTACAAATAAATATGATAATTCACTTACTTATGAAGTATCTACGTTAAGTTGATATTAATAAGTCTCCTTTCTTATGGTTGGAAAGTATAACTTAATTATATTGACAAATAGTAATATTAAGCTCACACCTTTATTTGAGATTGAACTCATAATCTTGTAGTAGTAGTGAGTGAATTTTTTATGATAATTGTCACTTTGTCTATGAACCAAAAATATGTATTTTTTCCATTAATTTAGACTGAATGGAAATGTTCCAGTTAAAAGTAAAAAAGATATCCAAGCTAAAAGATGAAACATCATTCACTCTATATATATTTTGTTGAACAATGGTCACCATTTAATTAGAAAACAGTGATCTTAGAAATATATGACTCAAATTATTGTTAGTAGAATTTTTTTTGTTACCATATATTATCACTAAAATTTTCGCCAATTTTTAGTGGTGATTAATCTCAATTAGAGTTAGTGAAAAAAAAATACCGGTTAGAAAACATGACTCAGTTTAATATTAGTAGAATTTATTACCTTTAGTTGAGTTTTATAAATGACTTATAAGATTATATGAATGAGAGACCAAAAGCAAATGTACGTGTTTGGTAAAAGTGATGCTTGGAAACGCATCCTAGGTAAAAGGTAGAGTATATATCTAGAGCAGACAAAGAAGAGAAGAGAAAGTAAAAGTTAAAAGTACAAACCGTAGGGTAACTATATTCCGGTGAGTAAGAAGAATACCTGAAAATAGTGATCACAAGCAATTACAAATGAGAAATTCATTGTGAATATAACAGTACACATATAATTAAGCAGCAAATTTTAGTTGCTTATATTATAGTTGTAAAAAGAAAAGCTTCTTGTATTATAAACTAAATAGAGTAATAATTTGATGTACCAAAAAAAAAAAGAGAGTAATATTTTGCAAAATATTGAGAGACTACACAATATATTAAATACATGTGTAAATATTTGTACACAAACAATGCATATAATTAGTTAAATCTTTTACTAATATCACACAAAATGATGGACATATTTCCTATCTTTGTTATTTCCATATTTAATCCTCTTATATATAGATAGAGATATAAGTGATAAATGAAGAAAAGAAAACAAGTTTTTTTTATAAAAAAAGCCCACCAATAAAAAAACCATCGCAAGTTTCAAAATACGGAGTATAAAATAAATAAAAAAACAAGTACACAAACACATTATCCAAAAACAAGTACAAGCCCATGTGAAGATATTAGTAGCAAAAGTGGTGCATAAAATAATCACTCGTATACAAAAATGTGCTGACCAATTTTTTGTTATTGTTCAAAGAGAGATAGAGAAAAAGAAGTTTGATGGAAAAGCTACATAAAAAGGACCATGTGGACTATGGAAGTTATTTTGTTTTATTAATTTATTTAAAAGAATGCTACATATGAACTGTCAAGGCATGCATGCTAGCTAGCTTGATGTTAGTGATAAGCCTACCTAGTAATATTAAATTATATTGAATGATTTTGTTATGTATGAGTTGGAACTGCACGTGCTATTCCAAACTTATATACAAATGTAAATGGTGTATGTTAATGTGATATAGAAGAGAGAGAGAGAAAAAAAAAGTAGTGTATGGTATGGTAGAAGCATATTCATACCCATAAACATTATAAGGTATCCCTTGCTGGATGGCATAATGAGGGAAGGTTGCAGCTGAAGGAAAAGCTGATCCCACTCCTCCAAATCCTGTCTGGAAAGAACCCATTACCCTAAAGTTCCTCCCTCCTCCTCCTACAAATTAATTTTCATCATTAGATTAGATATATAAAATTAATAAACACTACCATTCGATATTTAATATAATTAATAATATTATCAATATACTAGGTCACAAACACATAATAAAAAAAATATTGCAACGACTTTCATGTGAGTTTATCTAAATTGATACAAATGTTGCATATAATATATATGAATCATGATTCGAATCTTAATACATTCACTTATTCATTTTTAAAAAGTAAATGAAAAAAATACAATGACTCTTAATATGGTATATGCTGGTTTGAATTGACATACTATTTTTTGCCTTGAATTTAGTTGCTAGATATTACGCACATTAGTATTCTATACTATTTAAAAAAAATTGAATTAACAACGAAAAAATAGTTATAAAAAAATGAAATTTATCCTTCATTTTGTCGGTTTGTTTAGAGACGCTAAATTTAGATATTTATTATTTTGTTTGAAGTATTATTGTTTGTTTTACTAAGTTTGAATTATTATTTTTGATAATTTATATATTTATAATAGTGTTCTAAGAATCAGGAAGATTTTGAAGTTATTAAAGCATATAATAACATATATATAGTATAGGTAATAGGATAAATGTACTAAGCTAAAAAAAAAGTATAGGAAAATGTAAGTTTAAAATATATATATATATATATATATATATATATATATATATATATATATATATCATTAAAGGGAATAAAAGCAGTAGAGTAGACTGCTTTGGTTCCATGCTTCATAGAGACACTTGTTTAATTAAGTTAATTTGTTTCCCGAAAACATACATGAAATATTGAAACAATCACACATGGATAAAAAGCATAACACATCTTTACACTCTGGAGGAATATTCAAGCTTAGCTGCCACTTAGCTGTGTGTCTTTCTTTTTAATCAAAGAATATTTTCAAGGTGTAATTTAAGTTTCACTCAAACAAAAAATAATATTTGTAAATGGAATATCCAACTAACATTAATCTTGTACGTGGAGCAGGAGCATATGAATAAGAATTAGTTGAGAAATTTAAGAGCATATTTTAATAGTGATAGACTAATTAAAGTGAAAAGATTTTATGTAACTATTCTTTGAGATCTTATACATCATATCAATATCAATAAAAAAAAATTAAATATAATCTTAATTAGATAAGAATATATAATGCAAAATTTAATTTATATGAACCGTTAGTATAAAAAGTTATACGTGTATATGATCCTCTTGTTATCCAAAATAAATATTTGTGAAGATATTTATCCAAAATAAATATTTGTAGAGATATTTTTCGCGCATGAAAATTAATCTCAAAGATTAAGAAACAAACTATAGAGAAGAAGGTTGTAGATATGTATATTCTTATTAAAATAAAATTACCATGCTTTGGTGTTGATGGCTTAGATCTTTGGACACCCAAAGAAGCAAGATTGCAATTAGCTCTTCTACCATCAATTATAGGAGCAGCATCAACACAAGCTCTCATTGCAGCATCAGGCTCACGAAAAGTAACCTAATTAATGGAAAATAACAAAAATTCATCTTAAATATTTATAAAAGAATTCATGGAAGAGAAATAATAAAAAAAAGATAAGATGAAATATACAAAAGCATTATATTGAACTAGTTTTGTTAGAGTGAAAGAAACTAAACATATGTTATCATGTATACTTCATTTCTTTACCAATATCTTAAATACGCAACAAAATATTATAAGTGTATGATTTATTCTGCTATCACGATCCATTGAGATTCAGACTTCATTACTTCAAATTCAAATTATTATTCGTATATAAAAAATATAATATATATTATAAACTTCACTAGATTACCTAAGATTTTTCTATTTGAAACAAAAATTCAATAAATAACATATATATAGAATAAAAACATAATGATAAAGAGATGAAAAACATACAAATCCATAGCCTTTGGATCTTCCAGTAGCTTTATCAGTGATAACAACAGCTTCCAAGATCTCACCAAATTGTTCAAAATATTTCTTCATAGTTTCCTTTTGAGTTTCCCAAGCTAACCCTCCAACAAAAACTTTGGTGTATGTTGTATCACCAAATTGTCCTGCCAAATTAATTGGAGTCATCTTGAATTTTCTTGATAATAAACTTCTAAATATTATCCTCTAGAGTTATCTAGCTATGCCAAAACTTCCCAAGTGTTATTTTTTTTTTTGGAGTAAAAAATGAAGTCTATAGATAGATCTAGGTGATGGGGTTGGAGAATATGAAAAAAAGATACTAAATTAGAAGGATCTTCTTCTCAAGGTTGTGGTTGGTGTGTGTTTTGGAGATGAGTGGTGGTGTGAATAGAAGAGAGAGAATTAGGTCAGAAAACAAAGAGAGAGAAAGAAATGGGAGGGAAGAGAAAGCAAAAGATGGAAAAAAGAGAGGAAAGAAGGCAACATAATAAGGACATGAATTATATACATAGCAGCCCCCACCCCACCTATTTGCATTATTCAATATACTTTTCTAAACTTTATGAATTTATTTAATTGATATAAATCGTCAAGTGTGAAATTATTTTATAAACATATATTTAATAATATGTTGTCATATTATTATTTAATGAATATAATATGTTATGTGGATCTTTTTTATAAATATATTATGTATTTTTAAACACATTTGATGTATGTGTAAAATAATTTTTTATTGACAATAGTGTATACAAATTTTTGGTTTAAATTATATATCTTCTACGCGCAATTGTAGAGACTAATTTCTCAAATTGAACAAAACTATGAAAAATGACAAAACTCTCACTCAAAAAAAAATTTAACACAGCTACTTTCTCATCAGAGCTAGTTTCAATCAAATTCAAACTTCATTATATGTATTTTTTATTTTATTTTTAATTTAAGAATCATAATCATAAACCGGGGAAGGTGTGATTTTGGTTCGCGCTTTTATTGGTTCGCGCTTATATTGGTTCGATTTTATTATTACAACTTTGTATAGCTGTAATCATTTGGTTCTATTTATTATTCAAATTTCCATGTGGTACAGTGGTAGTAGTACAACCGCATGCAATATTTTAACTTTTTACATGTGTTCATTTTTTAACTTAAACTAAGTATATGAAAAAAGTACTTAAACTAAGTAGGAGTATTTTTATAAATGATGGTGATCATCAGTCATCACCCTGTAAATTGATTTTTGTAAAATTTAGTTAAACTCAATACTCAATTTTAAAAAGATATAACAAAAATAAAGAGATAAGGGAAATAGAAGCATACAAAGATTTTTATACGAAATATGAGAGGATGATATACAATTTCTAGCACGATACAAATGTTTAACTTTCACTAAAATGCTCTTGTAAAAATGAAAGTTTCTTTATTTTCTCTTTGTTCTAAAAACTTAGTAAGATGATTTTAGTTTAGCTTAAATGTACTTTTCGTCTATCTATTTTGAAATTTTTAATCTCTTTTTTTTAAATAAGAAATTTAATCCTTCTATTTAAAAATTCAACATTTTTTAGTCACCCTCTCCTATTTAAATAATGTGGCATTGAGCTGGCGTGACCATGTTAGAATTATCTATTTAAAAATATATTTAATTAGTTCCATCTCTATTTTCTACATTCTTTCTTTGAAATGCCTATCAAATGTTCTAAAAGTCACATTGAAAATACACAGAACACAGGCGATTTTTATGGTGATTTTTTATGTATTTCGAAATCCATGCATGGTGTATAGGATAAAATGTGAGAGATAAAAAATAAATGTATACAGAGCTATATATGTGTGGAATGGAGTTACTATTATTATTTGTGGTGTCTGTTACTATTTTTTTTTTTTCATACTAGTTTACTGTCATCACATAATTGTTGCTGCTGTCTTACAGACTGGAAATAACTCCATTTTTGTTGTTTCTGGTTTTGCTGCGGCTTTTCAGAATTGAAAGAAACTCATATGCGGATGCATTACCGAAAGAAGGCGCAAGCATGGATAGGCATTGGTTTTGGTGGTCTGGCCATTGTTGTTTTGATAGCAATTGCTAGACATTAAGTTGCAATGCCATTAATTTTTTCATAAGCACACATATATAAGACTAACAGAAGCAGTTTTTTTTATTGTGGACAAAATTGCTGCTGTCTGGTATCAATCTGCAGCAACATGTCTGGATGGAAGATAATTATTATCATAATATCTAGCCATCATGCATGTGGTAGAACACTAGCAGATTCTGTGTAGAGATATCATTTTGTAAGGTAGTTGGATTTTGTTGGGAGAGTCATAGATTCTGCCTTCATTATCCGGTTGTCTAGAACATGATAGTGTAGGTATTTTGCAACCCTTTATAGAAGTTGATAGAGTGTATCTATCTTTCGATGCTCTGCCAGATGTTCGGTTTCAGTCATTTGTTTAGTAAAATATTTACTTATCGGAAAGAAGAAAATAAAACGGGACAAGAATGTAAATGGTAACTTGGTTATAGATCTGTAGTTCAACCAATTTCGACTATTTGATGATGCCTGCTTTCTGTGGGGCATTAAGCTAAGGTATGTAGGGAGGTATAGTGAAATGGGATATGCTACGGGAAGAGAGACGAGGTATTAATTTTAAGCAGTCACCCCATTGTTCATATTTGGGTAAACAATTGGTAAATTGAAGAATTTTTCAACAATATTCATCTATTGTATAACCTATTATTGAACTTTTCTTCAACTAAACAAAAAATACAAAGATCAGTTTAAACATATTCTTAGCACCAATTTTGGATCTGTTGCACTCCTATAGGTTTATGGAGGTTAAATAGATCGAAAACCTAATCGATTTCACTGATTTATCATGCATAATTGCATAGACTAATCACTCTAAACAGACAAGACTAAAGTAAGACAGGGTAAGATCCAATTTATATTGCGAAAGTTAACACACATCTGTTAAGCATACAATGTGCTAGTAGTAATTCTTCAATTAGTATGCAAGTAAATTTTAAACATACTTTTACTGTTTTTTTGCATCAAAAGTACTGCTATACATCAATTATCCCCAAAACATCATATGATTGAATCATACAATCAGATAACTACAACAGCAACCAAAGTTTTGTCCTACTAGATGGGAGTAAGCACTAATGCGACTAAATGGATCAAACTATACCATAATGCTCTATCACGATGAAGCATATGGCAAACAAGACAAAATGCTTCCTTTAAGCCAAAAGCCAAAATTCTTGTTTCAAATGAACATAATCATAATCTAAAAGCCAAAAATAGACAACGGCAATCAACCTGAGAAGCAGAACCATTTGATTATGAGGATTCTTCATGATAAAGGTGGAGCCCGAGCCCAAAGCGTGCACAAGCTCTTCGAAAAGCCATTGCTTCTGCCTTCTGTACAGGATCTCCATAACTTGTATCATCTATTGAAGCAGTACCAGTTGATTCCCTAAATATCTAGAGAAATAAATCAGGATTAGAGATGGATAAAAAGGAATTAAAATATAGCTATCTAAAGACTTCAAGAACAAGAGCAAAAAATGTCCATAAGTGAAGTCAAAAGAAAAAGATGCAAAAGCAATCTACAGTCATGTAAAATGTAAATTTTGTTGTTGAATAATACAACTTATAAAGCTTAATTTTCTCAGTCTAGCTCCACAGACAAGAATACTGAACAATTCTAAACCTAGTTCATATCTCGGTGAGTCAAATACTCTCGGACGACAGATGTTTTAAAGCTATATTAAGGACATGCTACATAGCTAGCTTAAGATTCAATTAAGTTTTTCTTAGCATCTATCTATTAATTAGATCAATAGTTCACCATCTTGTAACTATTCGTCAATCCAGCACAATTTGGTTCCACAAAATCACATCACAAAGAAACTGTATTGTGCGTAATTTACAATGTATATTGATGCAGAAAACATAGAAATGAAATACCACCAAGTCCATTAACAAAAAACTTTAAATAGATAGAAGATGCAAAGTACCTCAGCATCAGTCCCATATAGAGTAACTCGGTAGACAACAGAAACAGATTTGGCATCAGCAGAATAAGAGATATTCCGAACCTCACCAGACCACTCTAGCATAGACAAAAAATAATTATTAAACATTGATACAAACATAGCAAAAATTTAATAATCAAACGGGTATGTGGACATGTATATATACCAGGAGCATGTAGATTTAAAACGCGGTTCACAATATGCCTGCAACAATATTCAAAACAATAAAAGGTTAAATACATTTTCAGTTTCTACAATCATCTCGAATTCTGTTTTCAGTATTTGTATTCACTTTTAAGAGTCCATTTGGATTGACTTATTCAAATTTAGCTCCGTTTGGATAAACAACTTAATTAAGTAGTTATAGCATAATCGTTTATTATACACGTGCTTTCGTAAAAGCTATTTCTACAACAGAATGATCAAATTAACCAATCGTTAGTTGCTCCGGCGCTAGAAAGTGGTAGAGAGGACCACGGTTAATCCCCGCAACTGTGTTTGGGGGACTGAAACCACTTGATATCAGAACTCGCACGAGACATTTCCCCTAGAAACCAGAGGGTGGAAACAAAACAAAAAAACATAAAATTAGGGTTAGGGCTAGGGTTTTACAGAAAGTACCAAGGAATGTATCTAATAGGAAACCCGTCTTTCTCAATGCGAGTTTTCACAAGTGAATCAGGAACTTTTTTGTTCAACTCCTTCAGTATTTCAGACAAAGGTCTACAGATTCCTGAAGTCGGTACATCGTCTGCAACTTTGTCGAACTCTTCTGCTGCTGCTGCTGCTGATGATGGTGGTTTTGATGCATGTTTCAACTTTGCATAACAACGATTTTGGTTCAGAAAATAGCACACTGTTTTTCTGAGGTTATTCAGTTTTAGGGAAGAAGACAGTGATGATGTTGCCATTCGAAATGAGTCAAAAAATGGTCTTCTAAATTTTGGTGTGAATTGGGCTTAAATAATATTGTAGTCTAAATGGGCTTTTTAATTGTGGGCTTTTGATTTACTGCCCATTAGATTTCACACAATTTAACAGGTTGGTTCTTTTTTCTTTTCTTTTATAATAACGAGCGTGCCAACCGTGGCCGTTTGTGTAATATGTTTTTTTTTTATGATGTTAACTTATATAACTTATATATTGAAGATGATTATAAATTTGCTTTCAACTTTACTTGTTATTAGAAAAATTGGAAATTCAGGGTAAAATAGGAAACAAAATTGACCACACCAAAAGAGTGTATCATTTTTATATAGGTATATAAATATAGATATAGATAATGTCGAGCAATTTTGACATTTCTTAAGATAAATTATCTTTGGGGTACAAGTGAAGAATACATGTGAAGAATACTATGTAAATTTTCTATTTACAATGATAGGATTAGGCCTAAAACAAATTTGACTATATGAGACCTTTTTTGTTTCCATATGAGTTCTTTATCATGAATTAAAAGCAAAACACTATAAACTCTTGGGATCTTGCTTAGGTGTGGAGTGCCTTTTGTGGATATGGGGTTTTGTCTCGGAGGGTGTGGAGCTCTTGAAAATGTTCAACATGTGTTTGTGGGATGTGATTTTTCTTAAACTCCATGGAGGACTATTTTGAATTGGTTAGGTATCTCTGTACCATCTCTGTATGGAGTAGACATATATGCTATACAATTTTGTAATTTATATTATTTTGGTAAAGATGATCGTGTAGGTTTACAAGCGATTTGGTTGGTGTGTTGTTGGTCTTTTGTGAAAAGAAATAAGTATTAGACTTTTCACTCATAAGATGTCTTTAGATGTGATGTTCAATAAAGTGAAAGTTGTATCTTGGTGGTAGTTGAAAATGAGGAGGAAAATTTTTCTTGCTAATTTGAATATGTGATGGACTAATTCTTTGAATTTGAATTGCTTATAAATTAGTCTTTGGCTATCATTTTGTAATTTTGAATTTGTATAACTTTTTTCGTTAGACACACCTTTTATGCATAACTATTTAATATATTTATTTGGCTTTTTTTTTAAAAACTAAACTCCAGGGATCTTTCTAATAAAGTTTCAAATAATATATAATTTGTATTTCACTTTGATTCTGGTACATTGTTTGTTACATAATAATAAAAATAACATTAATAATACATTAAAGATTCAACTACATGAGAGCCATTTGCTTAATATTAATAGGATAACAATCATTTTGAGGACCATTCATAGCTCTCCAAGCAAATACATAAGCTGCAGATTGTGTTGGGTGAAAAGCATCCCAAAACACATGTTGTTCTCTGTTAAAACATGGCAATTGTAATGGTACACATGATATTTGTCCTCTGTTCATTCCAAGACCACAACAAGCTCTATCAACAACAGTGAATGCTGCACAGATTAAATTTAAAAAAATAACATTTATTAGTCAAATTGATCATCTTCAATTTAATAAAGAACTTAGTCAAAAGCATAAATGTATAAATATCAGAAATGGATCAGGTGAATGCACTATGATGTAGTCAATGCATCATAGTCGTCCGATTAAAATTTAAAAATTTTAAAATATAAAAAATTTAATCTTTAAATATAATTCGAACGGTCTGAATCACACTAACTACATGTACCATTAGGGGTGATGACTGCATTCAATCCAAGTCGATAAATATCTTACCATAGGCAGCTGGGTTATTAAGAATATCACCAAAGACATTATAAGTGTTTCCATATATAAACATGGCATCAGAATGATCTCTATTAAGCTTATCCACCATTGATCTCAATCCTGAATTGTAAGTTCCAACCATTTGATTTATTGAATCAACACATCTTCCAGGTGGGGCTGAACCAATTGCTCTTTGGTTAGGAATGCAACCAAGTGGTCCAATTCCTGCTATGAAGAACTTCCTCAATCCCAAACTATATAGTGCCTTCAATACAAAAATAAATTAATCAATTATACTTAGTCCTTAAAGTATATAAAAATAATAAACCTTCTTTAGAATGTATGAAACTTTGTCTCGATATGGTCTTTGTTGTTGTACTTGAAGAGATTGAGATTGAAGATATTAGTAATTCAATTCAAAAAGGAAAATCAAATCAGACCGTTACAAAAGTTTGGTAAAACTGAACTGAATCGTAAATATTTGGCACAAAGTTGAACATTTACTTTGAAAATTAACCGGCCTAGACGAAATAATTACCTGAAGTTGTCTTTCAAAGGTATTGACAAGAAGATAGGCAAATTGAGGGGAAGTATAATTTCTACTAGTGCCATAAAATCCAGGTAGAAAATAATTGTTGATATAGTCATTGTTTCCAGTCACCACAATTGCTATTGACTTAGCTAAGAATTGATTCAATGTAGTTGCATTCATCATTGACCTATATTGATTCAATGTGCTCTGAAAGTTTTGGATTTGCCTGCCCATGCTATGCCTATCACCCTGTAACACATCATAATATTGTAGTTCTAGTCACATATTGTTAATTAATACATTAAAAATTGCTAAATTAATATGAGAGAAAGAGAGGTGGTAGTGTAAATACTAGAGCAAAATAACATATATATTCAATCGTTGAAATTCTAATAAATGGCATTAATAAAAATTTAAGAATAATTGAGATAAGTTTGTTAAGTACATAATGTTTCCCTGATTCATCAAGAATACCACCAGAAGCTGAAGCATAATTAACTCCATTAAGTATTGTTGGTCCAGTAGTAGAAGAGTCTAAAAAAGGTGGAGGAGAAATAACACCCAACAGATCTCCTGCAAAGTTAAAATTAATAGTCGGATTAGTCCATCTAGTAAGCCGGATATTGTAAAATTAAAAATAATTGATATTGCCTCATGAATTTTGTTCAATTGATGACATTGTAATATACTAATATGTTGTGGTCAGAGTTCTAATTTAAAAAATATATATTTTTTTTAGAAGATGAAATTTTAATTACAATTTAACTAAAAAAATTGAAATTGATGTTTTTCAATAAACTAAAAAATAAGTTGAAAAAAGAAAGAAGAAACTATAGCTGAAATATAAGAGGACGTAAAAAATAATTTAAAAAAAAAACAATAACATAATTTAATTACCAATGAAATCAATGAAGGATTTTCCATTAGAAAATCTGCCTGTCCAACCCCTACTGTAATCAATACCATATGGATAGAAATTTGATTTTGCCATGGTATTTAGATGATTGTTGTTACCAACTTCAACAAGTGAATCTCCAAAAACAAGCAAAGCAGGAACCTTTTGTGATGCCACATTAACCACCCCATTATAACATAATAAAACTAGAACTAGAAGTCCACATATACAATTTTCCTTCATTTGAAACATTGTGAAAATAATGAAACAAAAAGTTTGAGTTGGAAAATGGAACAAACATTACATGTATATATATTAAAAAAATTGGTGGTGAATTGGTTTTCATCATTGTATAAGAAACGAGTAATACAAGAATACAAGCTAATTAACCCTATCATTTTTCATGTTTCTTTTTCTTTCCTCATGTTTTTTCATGCTATTTGTTACATCACTTTTCCTTCTTCTTTTTGGTTATGACATGAGATTTGGTGTGTGTCCAAACCTCAATTTTCATGCTTGTTACTTTTGCATATATTCTTCCATGAATCCATGCTGATTAGAGTGACCGAAAGTGTTTGTCTCAATTTTGGTTAAATGAAATGATTTGGAAAATCTGTTGAACACTGTAACTCATGTGAATGTGAGTGGAGTGTGGACAATCGAGGGGGAGGGGAGGGGAGGAATTTTTAAGGAGGTGAAGGGAGAAAAAATATAATTTATTATGTTGAGAAAATTACCCACACTTTTCTATTAAAATCCTAAATTATCCTCGTTTGAATATTAAAAATTTATATTTTATTTTTTTGAAAACAAAAAAATTTAAGTTTTCTACTCATTAGATTTTTTTTTGTTTTATATATCCATTATAATTTAATTCATATATTTTTTGGTTCAGGATAAAAAAGTAAATTCATTATTCTCTTCCCTCCCCTCCCCTAGTTAGAAATTTAAACCAAACATAAAAATTTAAAATATTCCCCTCTCCTCCCTCCAAAAACCCTGAAACAAACAGAACCTAATAGGATAAAACGATAAAAATATCTACCTACAAATTTGGCAAATCCTACAAATATGATCAATTTGAAATGTCTGAAATATCATATAATCTTCAAATTTGTAACTTTGCATAAGGAAATTTGCATATTTATGTCGTTGTTGAACCAAATATACGTCTTTATAATAAAATAAAGAAAAGAAAGAAGAAATAAACAATATATATGTGGCTTTTTTTTTTAATAAACAAAGAACTATATGAGAATACTAGTGTCATGCTTTTGATCGAAAAATATAAAAAAATTGTTATTTTTTTATGTTCATGAATCTATGCAAATATTATGGAAGCTTTTGATGTCTGTTTTGGTGGTCTAGAAGCTGATGAACAACTTTTTAAGAATGAGATTAAAAATGTATCTCTAGTAGGCGTTGTATGTTTTGATATTTTTCATTAGTATTCCGCTTATATACAGCATTTTTATCTTGTAAATTACTTTCGGTTTTTGTCTATCTTATACAGAGATTTGATTATTATTAATAATATATTTCTTGTTAAAAAAAACTGAGAATTATGGGAATAGGAATAGGGGAAAAAATCCCCCTTTATAGGAATTGGGGATGAGGATGGAGAACAAATTAAGGGGTGAGGCAGCAATCGGAAGAGGTGACCATTCTCTACCTTGTTGAAATCTCTAATACAACCTAAACACTTGTAATCAATTTACCTACTGTAAGTCTTTCAAGGTATCTAAAGAGCAATTTTACAAAGGTTTGTGTCTAAGACGATACATTATATACGGTATAACTCTCTAAGAGAGTATATACAATTTAATTCTCTATTGGTGAAAGATGATTGATTACTATCTAATTAAGAGAGTATATATTCGATTTATATAGTGGATTATGTTCCAAATATTCAACATCAATACATGACCATTTAGACAAATGTTGATTTTGCCTAACCAAATTTATAAAATATATTATCATTGTTCTGGTTTGATTATAAGTTCTTCTACACTTGCGCCAGATTCTATCTTTAGTTGATATATATAGATAACATCTCTAGTCTTTAGTCTCGATCCCAAAAACAATTGTCACAAACTATATTTTGTACTTCACTTCTAGCTATTTGCCTTTGCCCGTGTAAATATTGAGTGGTAGATGCTCCTTCACTTAAGCGAGACTATCTCAATATACCAATCTAACTATATATGTGTTTTGGTCGAAGATCCATAGTGACATATGTTGGAGTTGATTGCAATGTAAGTCTCACATTGTTAATAAAGGAAATAAAAAAAGGTCAAGAAAATTATATTGGAGAAGTCTCATATTACTTAGAAAAGTGGTGAATGGGGGAGCTCACATAGTGTTTATTCTCTGGTTGTCGATTAAGATAACGGCTGTTGTTTTTTCTCCGATTTTGGAATTTCCACGTTATATTATTGTGTTATTGATTGTGCTTCGTGTTTATTATTAATTCTTCCTCCATGTTATTTCCCAAAAACATATATTTGCCTATGCATAGATAAAGTCATGATTTTAAATTGTGATCGTAGTCGGCGTGATTTGTGGGAGAATTTTCAGTTTAAAATTCAAGTTAACATTGCTGAAAATCTTTTAAGGGAGTGTCTTTTCACCAATTGACATTTTTTTCTATAAATAGAAACACGTTATAGGCAGAAGAAAGACACCAATATAATACTTGTATGAATAATATTCTATCTAAAATATTTAAATCATTCATTCTTTTGTCTAATGCACGAGAGTAATCGAATGAACTTTATTCTGAATATCATTGATTAATATGATTGATATGAGTGTACAATTCATATCAAGTATTCCAGTAGTATCTTAAAGAGGATTCGTCGGTTATCTTATTCGCATCTAATTTGCATAAACTGGTAGAACGAGTCAAACTTAAAGATTAGTGTGATACAGGTGCTTTGGAATTTATTTGTGCAACCATTATCGTATTCATCTTTATCTTCTTCTAGTTCAAGTTTTGCACCAGTCCCCAAAACAAGTTCTAACATGATTGTGATCATTGTTGTTGTGGGGACACAAATTGAAGTTGTTGCAACGTGAAATAATTTTAAAATTTCAAAAATTATATAAAGTTGAACACTGATGCCATTGCACACTATCTATCCGGCCACCATGGTAGAATCTCAATTTCCTCTGTAAATAGTGTTTGGGTTTTTGGGATGTGTTTGAAATACATAGTTAGTGATTGCTAAATATAAAGTTTTAAAATGAAGCATATCGAGATTTGGTGTTCTAAAATTTAACTTTTGGTGAGAAGATTTGAATTAACATCGTTGTAATCTTCTAATGCGAGATTGTTGGTGCAATATGATGCGACCGTAAGTGAATGAATATCACACCACATGAATTACGGCTACAATTATAGATTTGAGCCGTAATTTTAAAATGTTAAAAGTCTCATATCGAAAGTGAAAAGATTTGAATATTAATTTATAAGTAGAAATAACCATCATCTTACAAACTTTAATTTTATAAGTTTAATTACGCTCTTGTATCAAAAAAAAAATTGAGTTACACTTTCAATTCAAAGTTTTAATATAATATTAAAGTTTGATTCAAGATTTGTCAGACCATCTGCTATCAGACTTCCACAAACAATTCACACCTTTTACATGAATCCCACCACTAAATTTAATAGTATCGAATCTAAACAATGTGTTATAAACTTCTACATTAAAAATGTCAACATAAATTTATAAATAGAGTCGATCATCGTTTTACAATTTAATTTTATAAAATTGACTTAAGATCAACTCCAAATTTTAATTTGAAGATGAACTAACTAGTTATATGAAACCAATGATTAGAGTAGCTAGCTGTCGAGTGTCGTACTAGTTGTAGTAGTAACATTGGCTACAATACATAGGACAAGATCATGAGTGAATCCTGCAAATTTGAGAAGAAAGGACAATAATAAGTACGTACTCCTATAACTTCTGACTTTGAATACCTTAATTATTATAGTCAACACGGTTTTTCAATGTAATCAATCACTGATTGCCTACCTTTTATTCGCTGCCATGCATATATTTTCTAAGTATATATTATTCGTATAGTGTATGTAATTCGTACAATAATATATTCGTAGTGTAATTCGTATTCTTCTCAACTCAACTTGTTGGTGTTTTTATTATTTCATACCCAGCTGGCTTAACGCGTTTGTGATCATGATTCGCACAGTATCATTCATCTGTCTTTTTTTTACATCACTATACATAATTATATTATTATTTATGAATACATGTCTTTTTATTCTTATCCTCTTGAAGCTTAGCTAGTTCTATTATTTTACTGCAGACATTTGTAACTAAAAAAATATATAGAACAAAGTTTAATATATTTGGATAAAATCATACCATCGTGGTATGTTGGGGTTTGGATTGGCATTGGCTGCTGTAGAAAAACTAAGTAGTGTCTCACGTGCGATCGAACAGTTCAGACGCATTATTGCGTCACATAGTAACTGCACCAAATCCAAATTTGTATGTTGGGGTTAATTCTAATTCTAATTCAGCTGATAATGTGATATTAATAGATTGAACGGCATTTTCATCTGAATTTGTACTCACACCTTATAATTGTGTGTGATTATGTAAATTTTAGTGGTATTTATATATGTTTTTGAAATTCAGAATAATTAGAATCACATTTTGTTGGTAATGACAATATATGTTTTTGAAATTAAGTGAACAATATCAAAGTTTATATAGAACTCATCCTTCTACAAGAAACATTCATTTTAACTACTCTATTATCAAAATTATGAAACTCATATGACTCTAATTTGCTAGCTTGTATATTAAATCCTTAAAACTTTAAATTCTTGTGCCAAAAAAAAACTATAAAACAATGGAGCTGTACCAAATTAACTTAATTAGGACAAGTGAGTAAAATATTTCTCAATAATTGTTCACAACCTAACCAATTTAACATTACCTTGGTGTGAAAGGTACAAATATATGGAAGTGAGTTGTTAAAAATTATTGTTAAGAAGATGCTAAGAACGGACTAAAAAGTTACTTGACAAAATTAACAGTAATTAATTGTGTCAGTTAGTGTAACCTAACCAACTTGGCATGATAAGTCATAAACTTCCCAACTAATTGACGAAATGGAAGATGGAATGTAGCATCTTAATTTTGAGGAGACAAAACAAATCCTATTAAGCCTAGTTGATAAGTACATAGTACTATTTAAAGTTTGCATATGGAACTAGGATCTACCTAAGTTAAGTGATCAATTAGGACACTTCTTTTGATTATATACTACTGTACATACTAACTAACATGTTTAAATGACACAATTTGATGGATACTATTGGAATAGATTTTCAGTTATATATTGATTTATTTTCAGGTACAAAATCAAAAACTCCAATAGAGTTTCGACCAGTATCTTAATATTCATGAACAGAAATAATAAAAAATCTAGACAATATAATTTTTATAATAATTTTTTAGATGCGTGCAATATAATTAATATAATAAGTTAATTTAATTAAAAAAAATTAATTTTGTTTATTTGATACTAATTTTTTTTTCTAAACTATTTTTTTTGGTACAATCTAAACTATTTTTTCTATCTTATGATAAAGAGGAAAAATTGTCACTTATTATATACCCTTCATTCCTATACCAAAAAAAAAATATACCCTTCATTCCCTTTTTTTTTTGGTACAAGATATACCCTTCATTCTAATAAATGATATTTTGTCTCGTCTATTATAATTATTTTAAAAAAAAAAATTGGTGACACTTTTTGATTAATAAAAATTTCTCATTATCAATTTAAAAATAAATACTCCCACTCTTTGTTATTATTATAAACAAATTTAATTATTATTATTTTTTGTATATTTGACAATTGATATATTTGAATCATATTAAAAATAAATATATTAATAATCAAATGTATCAAAAAAAATGAAACTTATATATAGCAGTGACCAAAAGAAATATTTTTATCTTATTAATTATAAAACAAAAAATATAAATAAATAAAGTAATATTAATTTGTATATTCGTCCGTGAGTTCATCCAATTTATCTATTTTAAAAGTAAAATTTCTTTTTATTGACTAAAAATGTAGAATTTCTATGAGTAATTGACAAAATAAAATAAAATTAATTAGTAATATTTTTTTTGACACAAAAATTAATTAGTAATATATCATCCAGATATTATGCTCTTATTCAACATCGTTTTCAAAGTAGAATCAAGTAGGACCACCAAAAATTTCCAGCTAGATCCAGTGCTACACAAAGTTCACGCACTTTCACAAACCATACACACTCCTTCTATTCTCTACATAAACCCCTCACAACCCCAAATAACATTAAACCATAACACACAAAAAACTCATCTCTCAATTCTCTATCTACTTAATTCTCATGTCCATCACAAAAGAATCTCAAACTCAAGTTCAAGCTCAATCTCAAGCCGAATCTCAACCCGGCTCAACAACAAAACGCGGCTCTAGAAAGCGTGATTCTGCATTCTACGGAGTGCGGAAACGTACTTGGGGACGTTATGTTTCCGAAATAAGACTACCGGGTCAAAAAACTCGAATATGGCTTGGATCATTCGAGTCAGCTGAAATGGCGGCACGTGCATACGACTCAGCGGCCTATTTCTTAAAAGGTAGTTCGGCTAGTCTTAATTTCCCCGAAGAAGTTGAATTTCTACCACGTCCTATTTCTTCGGCTAGGAGAGATATTCAATTGGCGGCGGCTAAAGCGGCTCATCAACGAAGCCCAAGCCGCCACCAACAAAATGATGTACTTATATCTACACACTCTTCTTCCGTTGAAACAAAAATGAATGAAGATAGTAGTAATATTAATAGTGTTAATAATAACAATATTAATGTTCATGATGATGCTAATGATTTTTCCATTGAGATGATGGAGTGGTGGAAAGAAGAAGAGTGTGTCACTACGACGTCGTTTTGGGATGTCAAAGATGCTCCTCTAATGAGTCCAACAAGTGTGGGGTCCACTTTTGGAGATATGATGACGTGGAATGAAGTGTTGAATTTCAACGATGATATTCTAGCGATGGTGCAAGGAAGCAACTCTTTAGTATATGTACCATAGTTTCTTTCTTTATTTTTTCTATTTTTTTTTCTACTCTAAGTACTACTCTTGCAATTAGTTGGAAAAAAATGTATATATAGTTTATAAACTCTTTAGTAAAAAAAAAGTTAATAAAGGAGGTCGTATAATTCTGAAGGAAATGTACAAGGATCTTATCATCAAAGATAGAATATAAAGATTTGTTTTTGTTTTTAAAGAAACCAATGAAATGAATATATTTTTGTCAAAATGAAAATAATACGCATAAGGTATGTCAATTTAAAAGGAACAAGATGCAATTTTTTTTGCTATTACTACAAACGAAAGTCACAACCACTACATCAATCATATATGCATATATAGCCTAAGTAAGTTGTTAGATTTGACCACCAAAATTTAAAATTGTGACTAAAAATTATATTTTTCTAATGCATGTTTGGTATCACAGAAAATATCTCAGAATTACAGTGATTCGCCGTGATTTTATAGAACTACAAAGTGTAGCTTCAAGATAGATTGCCGTAATTTTGACATTCAGACCGTAATACTACATATAAACATTGTTTTATACCACATCACACAATAATCCTGACTTTGTCCGTCAATTGATCGCTTGTCATAATTTTTTAATTGAATAGCCAATTTTATTTTTTTTGATAAACAGATAACCAACCATTTTTTTTCTTTTCAAATACACCATTAACAAATCACTCAAATCACTTGCAAATAATTCCGAATATTTATACTAAACAAAATGCCTAACCAAATAAATGACTACAACTCTTCTTCTTTTCACATCTATTTTTTGAGCATGTTGTAATTGCCTTGAAATCTCAATGGGATAAAAAAAAGGAACAAAGATATGCAAGGGAAACTGAAGACGGATTGCACTAATGTGTAGAATTGATGATTTAACATTCTGCCAGACACGTTTGGCATGCTGGCAGGGACGTGTGGCGTCCCCTACTTCAGAGAAGGTACTGCCGAGCATGTTGAGCGTGTTGGCAGGAACGCGCGACATCCTCTGCTTTAGGAAAAGTTACTGCCAGACACGTTCGGCGTGTTGGCAGGGACGCACAGCGTGGGCGCACGGATCAGACTTGCTTTTGGCTTTTTTACAAAGATTTGTTCCAGATTAAAATAGATTTGTTCTTATTTTAAAGGTATATTTTATTCTATATAAAGGGAGGTTTAGAAAAGGATTAACAAGAATTGAAAGAGTTTTGAAGTCAACAAACAAGCTAGTGATTAAAAAGATTTTGCTCTTGGTAATATTACTAGGGTTGGGTTTATTCTTAATTCTTGAGAAACACTATATATTATGTTTCTTAGTCACGGGAAAAAACTTGAGATTAGGGTAGAGTTAGGATTGAAGACAAATTTCTTGTAACCCTAATTGAGATTTCTTTGGAACGGTTCTGGAATTATTATAGTGAAACGGAGAGGTGCTCTCTCCCCCATATTAAGTCAGTTTGACTAAACTGCGAAAACAATATTATTGTGTCCTTTTATTGTTATTGATAATTATTGTTGTCTTGCTTATTTGATTGCTTATTTGTATTGTTTTACACATCAAAGTATTCATTAATGTGAACGTACCTTTATTTTCACAAAGCATAATAAGAAATTATTATTCAAAACACCACGACGGACCCAAGTTATCTTTAGTATGAAGCTTGTTAAGAAAAAAACCACCAAGCAAAAAAGAGATATTTTTGAGATTTCCATCAAAATTCAAATTCAAATTATACAAGAAATGTTATAGACTTTTTGAAACGAATTTAAAAGGTAATGTATAATTATATTGTGTTGCTTAAGTTTATAAATGTAATTTTCGAAAGTTGAGTTTTACTATATAAAAATGTTTGACAACACACATCTTTTGTCCGTCTATCTTTTGTTCATTTGAATATGGACCCGTTTGTTTGAGATTTTTTCTCAAAAAAATCACTTTTTTCATTTTTGATGTGTTTGTTTCAGATTTTCATAAAAATCATTTTGCTAAAAAAATTATTTTTGAGTCCAAAATGAAAAGCTATTTTCAACTGATTTTCTCAAAATCTATTTTTTTTAAAACAAAGACTATGTGTTTGTTCTCAAAAATGATTTTTATAATTGTAAACAAACAGAAAACAACTTTAGATTTTTTTCAAAATCTCAACAAAATAAATCTATTTTTAAAAAAAATCTATTTTAATCTCAAACAAACGCACCCTATATATATATGAGAAGATTGAAGCGATTGGTTTTTAAGGACATGCACATGTTATACTTACAAGAAGATTGGAGCGAATAGTTTTTGAAGGACATGTGACTCATACGTGGCACACTAATTACAATAACAAATTCAGTTTGATAACTTTCAAATTTTCTTATAAATAATAGAAAAGATAGTTCTAGAGAATTCACTTTCGAAAGAAAAAAAACACATACAACCGGAAACAAAAAACATCCGCATACTAGCACACACAAAACAGTGAAACACACAAGGATACATTTTTATGTGGCTCACTGGCTTGTAAAATTCTCTATTGATGTACGAAAATCAATTTATATAAATGCAAATTACTTTTAGTTTTTTACTATTCATAATATTTAGACTAAATCAATTTATATTAGTGCAATTTTGTTGGCTATTTTGAAGTATTTCAAAGTCCTTAATGTGGTCAATGAGTATGCATAGGGCACGACTGCCTTGTCATACTTGTATCGAGTGTTTTTTGGTAGAATGTTTTATGTAACATTTTATGTTTGATAAATTGTTTAAAAATATAGATTATTATTATTTTATCAATTAACTATGTTGTTGTTTTCTTTTTCTTTTCTGATTTATATATATTGATAGGAGCAAAACCTACAAACACAACTATTTAACAAAAGAAATCAAAAAATCGTCGCTTGAGAGATTCAAACTCTCGCGGGGAAACCCCATGTACTTAGCAGGCACACGCCTTAACCACTCGGCCAAAGCGACATGTTATAATTTAACATAGGAATTAATTAAGTTAAAAAACATAAGACTAACTTCAAATAATTTCAAACAAGGAAAATTTCAATCAATGATTCCATAATTATTCCATTCCATCCGAACCTAAAATCCTTTTGAAATCCATAATGAAGTTGTAGATTTGCATTGCTTTGCGTAAAAAAAAAAAAATGTATTGCTATCTTTTTACATATTATCTCCATTCTAATTTTCAAGACATACTTAGTACACACGTAATTGGTGTTAGAGAGTTTGCTCACCCAAATAAATGAAGAAGTTATTTTCTTGTTAATATCTTAATTTGTTGTATCATCAAAACCACATGATCAAACTGCCAATATCAATCAAAACACATATAACTTACAATTAATGGCATATATAGTCATATAGACCTAAAAATAGGTACATTGTTAGAATTTGATGCCCAATGACACCTATTATTCTTGTGGTATAAGAATTGCCAGTCAAAATTGACATAATCCTTCAAATCACTTTCGGGTAACTATATACTTTGTCTTAGTCTATTATCATGATACTTTGTTCATTTTTATTTTCTTCACATTTTAATTTTTTCAACTTTGATGTAGATTGATAACGCTCCAATAAACATTTATCTTTAGTAAAAAAAGTTAAATAATAGTTATTTGTCAATTCTTAAATTAAATAATACTTAACTTTGATGTAGATTGATATAGTATGTTTGATTTTTTATTTTTTTAAGCAAAATATTAATATGTTTAATTTAGTGCGTGGTTACACTTATTTGATTTGGGTAATGGGGTAATTAGGAGTTGTTTGTATAGGAGTTGATAACGTTATTACATATTCAATTATCACTTGGAATACTCATTGTATTTTTCTTTGAAAGAGGAATACAGACATTGTATTTGGTGAATGATATCTATGTATTAGTGAGGATATGCAAAAGCAAATTTTCAAAAAAATAAATAAATGAGGATATGCAAAAACCTAGGTCTACTTTGGATCAACACATAATATATTTAATTTTTATTTAAAATAATTACCCCTATTTTTGTATATTTTTGAACTCAATTTCCCAATTTTTATTCTTATACATTACAAATGCTATTTTGTTTGTATTTTTGAGAAATGTTATATATGTGGACATCACCTTGTGATGTCGTGATGTCCAACACCATATTTATATAAGGTTTTGTTTGATGATATGATATTATTGTTTATTATTATCTTTTTTCTCTTTTCTAATCACATCAATAATTATAAATTGTGTATTTTTATATACAAATATTATGTGACCACTTTAATTTTATTAGACAACTCTCTTCTCTTATTTATTTTTTGATCGACATCTTATAAAAATTAAACAATATTTATATAAGGTTATGGTGTTGGACGAGAGATTAATATTGTATCAAAACCTTATATTTGTGTAATTTTATAATAATGTCATAAAAAAAATTTATCTTCAAATAACATTTATTTTCTATTTTTTATGTGACTACTTTTATTAGACAACTCTCTTCTCTTATTTATTTTGCCAGCGAGCTGGATTAAAATAATTTTGTACCCATCAATATAATCTAGGTTATGGTTGGTCAAAAACAAAAATATAATCTAGGTTATGGATCAATCTATATTTCTTTTTTTTTTTTGACAGCCTTCTATATTTCTTATGTATATGTACATATCTATACTATTTACAATTACAATGGGTGTAATTATGACCCTATTAATTACAAATTCATTCTTATGCTTACTTGCCATGTGTCACACTATTATCACCCCATCTTTTCATTTTATTTTATTATTATTATTATTATTATTATTATTATTATTATTATACTATATACAATTTTTATTATACTATATTACTAAATGGAGAATTTGTAAGTTTTTTATCTATAGTATTTTAAATAATATTTGTAAGATTAATTTCGAAATTTTTATTCAAAAAAAATTAATTAATTTTTAATATTTTAATATTTAACCATAAAATATCATCAAATAAAAATAAAAAATATTACGAACTTCCACAAAATTTATATTCAAAGTGAATTCAAAAATATTTTCTAGAAACAAAAAAGTAATTTTGACATTCAAAGTGTATGGTATTTTTTTTTATCAACCATTATTATTATTATTTATTATTTTAAATTTATAATAGTTTAGTTATAAAAAAATTAAATTGCTTGGAAAAAATGTGAAGTTTATGATATCATGTAATTATAATTAACGAATGATATATAAAGAAATAATGATTTTATATTATTAATTTTCCTTTTCAATCAATTGATTTTAATTGCAATTATTACAAAATTTGAATTTGTTTCAAATCATTTTCAATCATAATTCTATTTTAGCATATATTTTTTGGCATTTTTATTTTATTTTTATAATTTTATAATTATATATTTTTTTAAATACTATAAGTTATCCTACTCACGGTAGAAAACAAAAAAGCAAGAATATTTATGAGTAATAATGAATAATAAAGTATAATACATCCAAACAAACAAAAATCACATTCTCACAAAAAATAAATCAAGTCTATAATTATGATCCTAAAATTTTGCATTTAAATTAATAAAAAAAAAGGTATATTAGTTAGTAAGTCTTCTCATGTCTTCAATATTCAATAAAAAAAAAGGTATATTAGTTAAAAAAAAGGTATAATTATGATCCTAAAAAAGGTATTTTGCATTTTGCATTATTCAATATTCATTGTCATGTATTTTCATGTCTTTGCATGAATTTTGAAATACAACGCAACATTTTTGTAAGTCTTCTCTGGACCTCTATTATTCTTTATTTTCTTATTCTTATTTCATATTTTCATGCAATCTATTTCATATTTTTAGGTGATCGAATATATTTTATTTTTAATCTCTTTAACTTTTTATGTGTGAATTTTTTATTCAAAGCCTCAACTGATTTTGCTTTGCTCTTTTTTTTTTTTGACATTGAAAGGAGCCAAAAGATTCAAAAGAAGATTATATGGAGAACAAACGGAAAATAGAAACTCCTATAACATCGGCAACAACTAAAGACTTAGTCACAATTATTAGAATGATTGTGGTGCAAGAATTTGGTTGATGATAGATTTTAAGCTATACGTTTTATTATTTATATGTAACATACATTGTATAAAGATTGATATGTATAATTTATATTCGATAAAAGTAATCAAAATTAATGCTTTCGTTTTTTTTTGTCAATCATTTTCATTTGTTTTATTATAACAAAATGAGTTGTAGGTTGTTGTATAATAGATCTATTCTTGAATGAAATTTTTTATTTATATTTATATAAAGGTGGAATTTGATTCATTATTCTTGAATTATTTTAAGCAACAACATTAGTGCCTTTTTTTTTCTTTCAATCTTACAAATATTGTAATTGGATTATACTGTCTCATTGATAAATAGCTTATAATATACTCGATGAAATTTTAATTCAAAGTACCTTCTTGCAATAAAAATAACATGGAATTCTAATGTAGAAGATGAATATTACAAATTTTATAATACATATTTTCGAAAAAAAAACTTTTTCAATTAACAAATTAGTACAATATTTTATATAATTTTAATTGCTTTGACTAATATTATTTTTAATTCTCCTATCAGTTTTTCTATGATTATTGCTCTAGCATTTTACCCTATTGTTTGGAGACCATGCAAGCTCGTGATGGTGATTCAACACATAAGAATTTGTTGCACTCATAAATTCACACAGATATATGCAATTTCAAATTTCATTTTCTCATGAATGTCTTCAACTTTGGATCATTATTAACATGAGACATAAATTATTTTTGTTGAGTATTATTATCTACCATAACTTTAGGTGACTTTGAAATAACGTAACGTTCTTAGAAACATGTTTACTACTACCTCTGTTCCTTATTATTATAAAAGACAAATGCACATTTCAGATTCATTAAAAATTATGTATTTTGATTCATTAATAGACCAGATACATCATATTTTTAATGAATCTATAAAGTACAATTGTCTCTTATAATGAGGAACGGAAGTACTCCCTCCGTCTCAAACTAGAGAAAAATGGTCAAAGAAAGTTGATGTATTTGGATCAAATTTTTGACTAAATACATCAATTTTCCTTGACTAATTTTCTTTTATATTTTAGGACGGAATAATAGTAATTAAGAAGTTTCTTATCATTATCTTTTTGAACAGTTTTACTTCATACGATGACCGGTTACTTGCCAATATTTACAAAATGAAGGAGATTTTCATTTAATTTAAACATTTTAATTTTTAAAAATAATTTTTTAATTGCATTATTAATGAGGACTTATAAATTTGTACATATTTTATGGAATAATTTTATTGTAATTTTTGTTTATGTATATTTTAACAAGTATATTTGTGTGGATAATTTTACATGATCTAACAACTACAAAAAAATTTCTACGCAAATTTTTCCCGTGCGAGCATTATTAATTAAAGTGACAATAATTAATAATGATACTAATTTTAATTTTAGAACAGAGACAATAATTAAAGTGATACTAATTAATTTTAATTTTAGAACAGTGTTCTATAAATTTGAACATTGTCCCATAAATTATTTTTTTGAATCAGTCACTATTTTGGAATAAGCCGGCGGGTTCAGGCCAGTTACTTCATATTTAAGTATTAAGTAGCTGTCATATATTTCAATTACTTCCAGTAATTGACAAAAAAAATACTAAAAAGGAAATTAAAATTAGCATTATTGTCTGTTCTAAAACAAGTTAAACATGATGCATCACACTTTTATTGCTTCTTAGTCTAAACATTTCACGCATTCTCATGTGATATGCTCAAAATCAATGGCTATGAGATGGCCACCTTGAAAATTGTATTACTCAGATTCTTCCAAAACTTACTAATACTACATTTTTACTTAATGTTAACCCCACATTGTTTTTAATCGGAGAAATATTATTTACAACACTTTTTTTCTTTTATAATTTTATTTAGTGGTTTTTATTTAGACTTAAATGATCTTTTGATCTCTGTATGTTTGCAGATTTTTTGTTTTAGTCTTCGTATCTTGTTTTTTTGCAAATAAGTCCTTCAATGTACAAAATTTGTTGGTCTTAGTCTTAAATGTCAAAACCTGCAGAAAAATTTGCACGAAAACGACAAATTTTCTTGCGGATTTAAGAACTAAAACCAACAAATTTTGTACATTCAAGAATTTATTTTCAACAAAACAAGATACAGGGACTAAAATTAAAAGTTCGTGAACATATAAGACCAGAAGATCATTTAAGCTCTTTATTTATAAGTGTGAAATTTTTCACCATCATTTGATAATAATTAATTTTTATGTTTTCACGTAATATGTTTAAACTTTAAAATTGATGAATATGATGACCAGCTTAAAAATATTGTATTAATCTGACTAGTTTTAATATTAGTTCCCAACTTTATGATTATTGTCCACTTTATATTGAAATAATTATTTTGAATTAAATGCACTAAGTTTCTTTGTGTGAAATTTTTATATTTTATCAAATGGGTGATTATTACATTTTTATTTATAACATTAACACCAATTTTCTTTTTATCAGAAAAGTATTTATAGCACACTCTTTTTAAATATTTTTATTTATTTAATCATTTTTTATACGAGTACTAAATATTCATCTTAGCAGTGACTAATCTTCGTCATAAAAATAGAATGTTACGTTACGTTACCTCCTCTCTGGATCAATTTTTTTCATAGTAAAAGTTAGAGATCAAACTTCAACTCATTTGCTTAAGATACTGGACAATGTGACGACCGAGACCAATCACATGTTAGTTCAATGAAATTCACGAGTCAGGCTAAATTAACTAGTAAATCACGTTTCTTATTTGATGTGATTCATTTTCAAAGTAATAGGACCCACATAAATTTCAATATATTACGTAATGAACCTTAGAAAGTGAGTGTTAAAGAGCGCATTTATAGCATTAATAGAGCTTCTTTCACTTTATTCATGAGACCTAACATGGTAAATAGCGTGTGAATGTCATGTGTGTGTCCATTCTCAATTGCTTTTAAACCTACGCAATGCTAAAAATCCTACTTGTGTGTCTTTTATTTACTAACTAACTTTTTCCCATGAAAATCATCCCAAGGGCTCAATTTAAATTCAAGGTGCAACCATCACAAAGGAAACTTGTCCCTTGGAATTACATAGTCTCTTTGTTGCAAGGACCAATTAGTGTGATCAAAAAAATGAGAGGAAAGCCAGTTTCAGCAAAAACCATTTTATTCCTATGCATTGCTTGCTTTCTTGCTGGAACACTCTTCACTGGCCAAATGTGGACAAGCCCTTCCTCCAACCATGGAAGTCCGGTGCTATCGACCAAACATGACCGTGTTCTCAAACGAGTAAGTACAAATTAATTTGTTTGAATTTAGTAAGTTTAGTTTTTGATTCGAAAGTTATCATAGATTACCATATGTCCGATCACTATTTCAACAATTGATTTTTAGATCAATGATTAGATGAATCTATTAATTTAATGAAGACGAATTCGTTCTTTTTTACTAAAAAACGGTATCAATGTTTAGTCAAAAATGAAAAAGACGACCTCGATTTTATTTTTTACTAAGAAGGCGAATGTGAATCTCTAATTCTGTTTTTTGCGGATATAAATGTCTCATGCTTAATTTATTTTTCATGTAGAAAATAATTGAAGGTGAAACCGGAGATGTAATGGAGGAAGTCACAAAGACTCATCAAGCTATCAAGTAAGATAGATTTATATAAGATGAACTGTTGCATTTATTAATTTTAACTTAAACGTATTAATTGATAATCATTTGTGTGAAATAAACTGTTTGTGAACAAAATTAATAGGTCTTTGGATAAGGCAATTTCAACATTGGGAATGGAATTGACATCATCTAAGACAAGCCAAACTGGTGGACAAGGGCAGCCTTTGAGACAACATGCTTCTAACCATAGTACACAGAAAGCTTTTGTTGTAATTGGTATTAACACTGCCTTTAGCAGCAAAAAACGACGAGACTCGATACGCAAAACATGGTTGCCTAAAGGTACGTATACGTTACTCATTAAGGGATCTAAATTTCCAACCGTCAACAAAGTAAATAATAATTGCAGGTCGAACGGTCCCTATTCAAAATAAAATCGAAATGTTAATAGTTCGATTTTAATCTAATACTACCGATTGTTTAGCTCCATTGAATGTACGGTTTTTTAAGCGGAGGAAATCCATAATTCTAAATCAAACAAAAGGTATCAACAAGATTCACGAAAGTAGTTGGTGCACAGTGTTTGTGTCGTAAATTCTGAGTTCGATTTTTAATCCTAAATAAATATCTAAATTAAATTGGTATAGTCTAACATTAGATAATTTGTCTTTAATTCCAACATTTAATTTAGTGAAAATGTTGCTTAAAATTGAAAACAGGAGATAAGCTTAAGGAACTAGAGAAAGAGAAGGGAATTATTATAAGGTTCATGATTGGTCATAGCACAACACCAGGAAGCATTCTTGATAAATCAATTGATGAAGAAGAAGCAGAACACAAAGATTTTTTAAGGTTAGATCATGTTGAGGGCTACCATGAATTATCCTCCAAGACAAGACTCTTCTTTTCTAGTGTTACATCTATGTGGGATGCTGATTTCTATGTCAAGATTGATGATGACATTCATTTAAATCTTGGTAAGTCTTTTTAATCTTACTAATATGATTTGCAAGTTCAATTACTCTGTTCTCTCTTTAAATATTTTTTGTTAAACTATGTTTAGATGTAATTTGCATCAAATCATATTTGAGATTATTATTATTTTTTCATTTTTTGACAAGATTTCGAGTTTTTATTTAAATAGAGTTTAATTGTTATGCACTGATAGTATAAATTTATTTTAAACATACATTAAATTAAATCATACTTTTATATTCCTTTGTTTATGATGTAGGTATGCTAGTGAGTACACTTGCTAAGTACCGATCAAGACCCATGGTTTATATTGGTTGCATGAAATCAGGTCCAGTTCTATATCAAAAGTGAGTATTTTCAATCAACAAAAGAAAGCAATTTTATTTTTTTTGGGTATAAAGAAAGCAATTGTTAATATAAATTAATCAAAGAATTTTATGTGAATTTTAATTTTTTTGGCAGAGGTGTAAAGTATCATGAGGCTGAGTACTGGAAATTTGGAGAAGAAGGGAACAAATATTTTAGGCATGCCACAGGACAAATATATGCAATCTCTAGGGATATTGCTGACTATATATCCACCAATAGGTAATTTCATCATTTTTCTTTAAAGAGTTTAATATTAAACGCGATAAAGTCTGAACATTATTTATAAGTAGGAGTGAATTTTATTTTAAAAGTCGGTTTTGTTGAAACCGACGTTAACAAGAAATGGATTAATTAATCTAGTTTGATTTGATTTGATCTTGCGACATTTACACATCAACTTTTGTTTTTCAACCTAGTTTCGGGCTCCATGTTGGGTTTGCTAGGTTGCGTTTTTTATGTGTATTTGTCTATGTAGTATTTGACTTCATCTATTGAATTTTTTTGTCTGATTGCCATACCACTTATGTATAGTAGGTTGATCTTGTTGTAACACACTTTTAGAGTTGTTTATTACACTTTTGTGTGATTGTTGGGTCATGTTGTTTGTTCCTGGAGTTTTTTATATTTTTATATTTATAATATAATTCTTTTGCTTATTAAAAAAAATATATTTTATTATAAAAAAATTAATATATTGAAAATGTTTACTCTTAGTTAGTAATTAACTTCTAGCATTTTTTACCCAAATATTTAACTTCTAGTTGAATTACTTTATGAATACTACTAAAACACAATTTATTTATATTGCAGCCTCATATTGCATAGATATGCAAATGAAGATGTATCTCTTGGAGCATGGTTATTGGGCTTAGAAGTTGAACATGTTGATGAACGTTCCATGTGTTGTGGGACACCCCCAGGTATCACTTGTTACTCTTGTTTTTTCCTACATTATAAATTATTTTAAATTTACAATAATAAAAACATAGTAATAAATGAGTGAATGACCAATGAAAGGTAAGAGTTATTATTTAAATTTTCTTAATAAAAACAGTTTTTAATTTTATTGTTTGTTTAAGCAGATTGTGAATGGAAAGCAAGAGCAGGAAACATGTGTGTGGCTTCATATGATTGGAAATGCAGTGGCATATGCAAGTCAGTGGAGAGAATGAAGGATGTTCACAAAGCTTGTGGAGAGGGAGATGGAGCTGTTTGGAATGTTCAAATCTAATTCATAAGTTATTAATATATGGAAGAAACAAAAAAATAGAGTTTAGTACTTTTGCATGAAGAGGATTTGAAATTAACCATCTTCATTTTATCATTTAGAGTTATTATTTAGAGCAAATTGTCATCATTTCTTTGAGAGACAATAACTATCTATGACTATCTTCATTTTGTTTGGCTTTTCAATTTCCAATCAAGTTTCCTCCTCTATATATATTTTTCAATATATTAATTTTTGAATTGATGAGATAAACAATAGATGAATTAAAACAATCCAATAATCCGTTAATAATCCACTTAATATTTTCTCTAAATATATGATACAATTCATCCATTAAACATTAAGTTTATCCGGTCTATCAATTCTTATATTTTTATTGGATGAATATCCATCCAATCCATCTATTTGAAGAATATTTAATTTTTTGACAAATTTTATAATCAATTTCTCTTTTCAAATTTAATTAATATTTCATGTACAATTATTTTATGAATGAATGCATTTTTGCTATGTTAGGCCCATAAAGAAATAAATAGATTTTTATTTGGCCCAAAATAGTTTTTTGTAATGGTATGCCCATAGTAGACTTTTTATTTAAAAACAATATAGATAATTCTTTTGATAATACAAAAAAAATAGTTAATTCCTTCGAGGTGCCTCCAATCTAGCAAGAGAATAGTCACTACGTTCGGCGGTGGATATCCCGGTCTCGACCAAAAAAAAAAAAATAGTTAATTTAAACCTATAGTTAATTTAAATATTCAATTTTTTTATTTTGAATTATTTATAAATTTAATTTAAATATGTTTTTTGAAACAAAATAAACTCAATTCATATCATTACTCAACAAAATGTCAATACAAGGAGGAGCAATATCAAAAACATGATAACAATCTCAAGAATTGACCGCCCTCACAAGAATGCGAACAACCAAATGTACTTACCACCTTACAAACTTAAACTCAAAATTGGAAAATAAAGATAGAGTAGTTATAATATTGACAACAATAGAACTAAATGATATGAATTCCCTACACTACTAGTAAGAATAGCATTCACTAAAGTTTGAGAATCACTTTCAAAAATCATACAATTCCATCCATGTTGCGTAGCTACTTGAATTGCATATAATATAACAACACCAATCCTTCTCATTCCAATGTAAACAACTTTGCTACTTGCTAACTGAGATAGTGGACTTTTTGTAGACACTTTTATAGACAACTTTTTTTCTAAAATTGAAGTATGGCAAAAACCTAACATCTCAATTCTCAAGTGAAGATTAATATTTAATAGTGTAAATTATTTTGTGTTAATATTTAACCTCTCAACTATTTATTATGTAAAAAAAAAAGGTCAATTTGACCATATTTTAAAAATATAAAATGAGAATTGTAGTAATAATAGTAATCTAGGACTCGATTCCCTCTCAAGTAATAAGAGTTGAGAGATATATGAGTTAGATAAAGAGATCAATAATTCAATTTGTGGCCGAAGTAATTTATCTTTCTCATATAAAAAAAAAAAAAAAGTAAGTTAAGACTTTAGGCCGAACAAAATTGATTGCGGGCAGCTCGTGTCCACACCGAATAACTGATTGAAGATTCATTCATTCTACAACAATCAGTTTCATCACAGCGATCGATCAACATCAATGCTTTCTTCTCCGATCACACGCTTCTCTCAATTTCCTTCATTCAATCAAGCTAAGCATTCTTCTCTTCTCTTCTCTCTCTCTGTTTCTTCACTCTGTTTTATTTCTTTCATCTGCATCATGATCGAATTCTAACACTTTCAATTTGTATTTTTTCATACACTTAACAGATCTAGGGTTTCACATGTTACGCTTACGCATTAATCTGAACTTGCATTTATCTGATTCATATCAATCTCAACTTGTTTTTATCTGATTCGTTTCGATTTAGATCTGAATTTTGTTTATAGTTACTGCTTTATTGTTCCATACATTAAGAGATTATGATTTTTAAACACTAATCAATGAGTAATTATACTAATTCTGTTCAGCAATGCTTTTTATAATAATTCCTCTGTTTTACATGATAATCGATCGCATGTTTTTTATCGCTATATCTGTTATATAGTTAGTCGAAAACTCTATTTAGTTGGCAATGTTTATTAAGATTTTGACCTAATTCGTTTGGAATTTAGTTAGCTACAAAAACTTAACATTGATATCAAAGATTCAAAGTTGACTATTGCAATTGTGATATGTGGTTAAGGGTTTAGCTTTCAATAACCTAATTTATCGATTTAAGAAGCAAAATCAATTATACAAGCTTATTAAAAGCTGATAATTTGAGCATTGATCATGAAAGCTTTGATATTAGGTTTTTAGGTCTAATATTTATGCTTGATTAATTGCTTTTTCATGCTTTTTTTTCTCGAAATATTTTCTCGTAGTTAGTAATCTGTAGAATCAAACACAAAACTTAACAGCTTTAATCACAGTTATTATTTTCAACTACCATTCAGAATATGCATTTACTTGGAAAAGGCAGCACAAAACTCAGTATGTGCAAGCTTGTAGCAACTGATTGGGGATTCTACAGCAACAATAAACAAGAGTTTCGTCAAAGCAATCAACATCAATGTTTTCCTCCAAAATCCATAGCTTCTCTGGTCACACGATTCCCTGAATTTTCTTCAATTCATTAAGCTAAGCATTCTTCTCTTCTCTCCTTGTATGTTTTATTGCTTTCATCTCCATCAATTTTGTATTTTTAGAACTTGAATTGGAATTTAGAATTTCGATACATTTAACTGATCTAGGGTTTAACATATTACACATCAATCTTCACTTGCATTTATCTGATATGTAGATTGGAACTTTGTCATAATTACTGCTTTGCCATTCATCCATATAGAGATGATGATTCTTAAACTTAATCACCAAGCAAGTTTTACCAATACTGCAATGCTTTTAATAATCAATCTGTTTTAAATGAGGATCTGTCAAAATCACTAATATTTATATTTTGTTCTGTTACATAGTTCTTAATTTGGCAATCTCCATTAAGTTTTTGACCTTATTCGTATCGGATTTAGTTAGTCCAATCTAACATGATATCAATGTTGCAATTGTGATCTATGGTTAGCAGTTTTGATTTTAATTAGCTAATATTACTGATTTTAGAAGCAAAATCAATTATGCTAGCATATTAAAAGTTGAGCAGGTGACCATAAACCTCAAAAGCTTTGGTATTAGGTTTTTGATTCTAATTAAATGCCATAAAACTGATTTTGTGATGTTGAATTTGGTCTTAAAACCTAAGAGTTTCTGCCAAATAATTTCAAAGATTTGCACAAATTATATTTATATTTTACTCTGTTACTTTATCACACTTTCTTTTACTCAAAATATTTTGTCACTATTAATATAGCAATGTAATCTTCACAATCAGGCACAAACTGAACAGCACTAATCACATATATTATTTTCAACAACATTGCGAATATACATTAACTTGGAAAAGCATTTTAAGATAATTTGTTTTAGGATGCATGTTTCTCTATCATATTTCTCTTTTAGATCATTCTCTTGAACACTATTTTCTTTTTCTTATATATATAAATCGCTTTTTAATGCAAATCTTTTTTTTAGCTTCATTGCATTGTTTTTTATTTTACCCACTCAAACTCCAAAATGTAAGAGGAAAATGCAAGAATTTTTTGACAAAAGAAACCAAAAGTATTGATAATGACTACCTATGCCCTATAGTCAATAACTTCTTTGTTAAGTGCAGTCAATAAATTGGAACCGTTGAACAAAAATTGAACGGTTCATGTTTTGAGCTCCTAGTCTTAATTCTGATTACTTGAAGTTGGAATGTGAGCCATTCAATCTGCATCAAATGGTTCTGATTTGTTGACGCCGTTGTTGTTAAGACTGTTAACTAAATTGGAAGATTGGATGATCTTACGATCTTGCTCCTCCTGAGTGGGATCATGGTGGGATCACTTGATAGATCATTGAAACTGTTATATAGGTCACTGCCAAGTGATACCAAAAATGCATTTTCAGGGTCGGGTTTGCACAACCCAATTCCAGTAACACAGTCTGACCAATGTGGTCCCACCGCTGTCACACGGCCAGGCTTCTCGCCCCTCAAATCACCATCTGTGGTGCAGTCAAGCTGGTATGGTTCCAGCTCTGTTATTTATGCGGCCTAGCCGATCTACATCAATGTCACATTGTCTCCATAACCCTTGAAAGATACACGAGACAAGAGAAAGGGAGGAAGACAAAGAGAAGAGAGGTTTAATGATTTTTAGGACTGCAATTTCCTTTTTTTATCGACTCTATCTTACTACATGGTTTCATGATTTTGGCTACTGGTTTCGGTTTTTAGGACTGCAACTTATGTTTTCTTTATTAGATAATCAGACCCTCTTCCTTCACGGTTTCATGATTTCTGTACTGGTTTCTGTTTTCAGGAATGCAATTTCCCTTTTTTATCAGACCCTATCTTACTACATGGTTTCATCATTTTGGCCACCGGAAGTTCTGTTTTTTCAGACCCTAATCTTCCTACATTGTATCATGATTTTGGCTACTGGTTTTTGTTTTCAGGACTGCAAGTTATGTTTTTTTTTTTTTATCAGATCCTCTTCTCTCATGTCATGGTTTCATATTTTTGCTTCTGGTTTGTTGCTCTGTTTTTAGGACTGCAATTCCGTTTATAGAAGTTTAGTTAGGACCCGCTAGTTCTGTTTTTTATGGTTTCATGGTTTTAGACTGCTTAAAAGATGCTTCCGTTTTAGACTGTTTCATGGTTTTAGCCTGCTTAAAAGATGCTTCCTCTTCTTTTTTTTGCTTCATGGTTTTTTATGGTTTTAGACTGCTTAAAAGATGTTTCATGGTTTTAGGTTTCACGCTAGTTCTAGCTCTGTTTTCAATGATTTACCAATCGTTCATAATTGTGCAACACATATGTAGAGTGTTTATTTTGGTTATTACCTCTGGTTTCAATTGTTATAAGATGCCTAATAATTTGTGGCATGTTTTGACATGTAGACATTACTTTATGCAGTCTTTGAAATATGCATATTTAACATGATATACCTTTTTAAATTCTGCAATCTACTCAATAGTATGCACATGCATATTATGCAGTCTGTGCTGTTTTATACAACCAGATGCCCCGGATAATATGCACATATGGTTTTTTCAATTGTTATAAGATGCCTAATCTCTAAGGGGGGTTATTGGATTGAGATTTTAAGGGATTTTAATGGATTTTGAGGGATTTTAATGGATTTTGAAAGTTTTGTGTTATTCAATCAAGAATTTTTTTGTTTTTTTGCAATGTCACAAAATCTATTGTTATTCAATCATGATTTTTAATCAAGACTTTTTTTTTTGTATTATAATCCCACGAAGCTTTTTAAAAAAAGTCTCTCAAAATCTCACAAAATCAATATAATCCCGCGAAGTCTTTTAAAATCTTCAAGACTTTTTTGTCAAAATAATCCCTCGAAATCCCTCAAAATCTCAATCCAATAACCCCCATAAGATAGGATTAATAGCGTCTAATCTTGACTTGTAGACACACTGTGAAATATGCATATCTAACATGACTGATATATTTTATTTTTAATTATGCAATGTACGTATTAGTTATTCATACACATGAATATTATGGTTGTGACATGGTTGGTTAAAAATCTTTGTTGGGGCAAAGATGCCTACCAAATAATTATGCGTGTGGTTTTCTCTTTGGGCTTGTTAGATGTGTTTTATTTGGTTTCACATGGAAAAATATGACTAGGACAATTTATGTGCTTTGATTTTGTAGTCTTGTTGTGATGTGTTATATTACATAATTGATTTTTGCCTTTTGCTTTATGTTTTCACACAATTTTAGCATCTGGCTTGACAAAACCAGTCAAGTACCTTGTTTATACTGCTCATAATCCAGTATGGAAATTTTGGTTTTGTGCAAGTGACATATTAGAAGCTCTAACTAATGATTAGGATGCAATATTAATTTGTTAATAAAATACATAAAGAAGCCAAAGATATGAAAACTAGGCTGTGCCATGGTTTGTTTTTCCTTGAGATCGTTTAAAACAAAACAAGCCAAACTGACAAAACTAGAGTCTTGGCTCTCAAAAAACAAGTTTACAAACTGTTTGTAACTTTGGCTCATCTAGGCTCAAAAACCTGGCCGATAACTTAACTGTACAATACATACAAAGACTACAAAACCTCATCGTACACCAAAATAATCTATACTACAAGCAAAAGGTGCAGAGGTTGTTACGGCATCTCCTCTACAGGATGTGTTTAATTTACAAGCCTTGCTAATACATTTCATACATACAAACTTAGAAGGCCCATCAGAATTATCAACTCCAGCACATCTGGTATGCTGCCAGACACCACAGGAATCACATGCTAACATTTGTTCGCCATCGTCGTCCTTAGCACCACAAGTGCAATCAACTTTCCATTCTTCAGTTCCTCGCTCCACTCGGTATCTGCTTAAGCCATTTTTGGCTGGGCAATTTCCTAGAATTTCCACTGATCCATTTGTACCAAGAAGGAATTTCACAGTTAGCAAATCCTTGTTTGAACCAAATCCTGAAAGTTCTTGAGCTTCAAACTTTTTGTACATTACATATATATCTTGGAAAGCTTTAGTGACTTCATTCTTGAGGTCACCAACAGTAGCATCCAAAGGCAACGTAATTAGCTCTGGTGGTGGTGATGGTTGGTCATCTTTAGGGTGGTCAGAAAGCTCCACATGACACCAGAGCTTAATAGCTGAAGGCAGTTCTTTCATAACTTGTTGAATTTTGTAATCCTTCATAAACTGCTTACAGTCAAGAAGCTTTCTGGCTGAATCACGCACTGTTTTCCTCATAAACTTGGGTCTGTATTTGATCATTTTTTCAGGGTGAATGATTGAATTAAATAGGAAAGTCAAATCAGAAATCACTTGCTCTTCTGAAGGATAGTTTGAATTTGATC
Source organism: Trifolium dubium (assembly GCA_951804385.1). Taxonomy (NCBI): domain Eukaryota; kingdom Viridiplantae; phylum Streptophyta; class Magnoliopsida; order Fabales; family Fabaceae; genus Trifolium; species Trifolium dubium. The sequence continues at coordinate 29,633,798 of OX638075.1, read as the reverse complement.
TAAACCCACTAGTCAAAGGTACCAACCTATCAAGGATACCAACACAAATATTAGTTGAGCCTAACATCAGGAACCTACAATTTAACAAAAAATGGCATGTCATCACTCTTACCTGAATTCAATATTACTGGATGTGGGATTGCATCGCGAAGAAACTACTATTCCATTTGCAGCTAATTTCCCTTGCAAATGCTTAAGACAGTAGTCTAATAGCTCTGGAGATCCAACACGCCTACTTACTGCCCCCTTCAGAGTTTGCCGTGTCACCCATTTGGCCTCATTACAGGCACCTGATGCAAGCAATACCTTGATCAAAGCCTTTTGCACATCTTCAACATCATTTTTAGTCCATGCACATAATAAATTACATGGACTGGCATATTCATGCTGTTTATCAGTCTTTGCACTCCTGGGCTTACGAAATTTATGAGCTAATTGCAATAAAAAGGAGAAGAGATCTTTAATTGTCAGAAGTTCAGTTTCTGCCAAAGACTGATAGAGAGAAATAACAGACTGCACATGGTTTCGAGGTCCTCGGTCCTGAAATGAAAATGAGGACAAGGGCATGTTGGACAATGTATCAACTGCCTCATTGTAAGCATCTTTGGTAAGAGCATAGCTGCCAGTTCCAAATTCATAACCCCAATTGCCATACCATGAATGCCCTTTTGTAATTGAATGAAGCAAACGATAATCCAGACCAAATTTCTTTGACAAATCCATCACACTTACCTTCCTATACAAATATATAGCACAATTAACAACAGAGTAAACTCAAATCTGAAACAAAATGTGAGCAAAATGTGAGCAAGTTGAAGGATTCAAACCTAACAGAAATTGCAGCACAAAGCCTATCCCAGAATCCCATAATATCAGATCCAGAGAGAAGCGTTGAGCCGCCTTCTCTTCCATTTAGTGTAAGCAAGTGACCATAACCATTGGAATGGATAACTCCATGCAGAAGATGAGTGTTCTCTTCCATTTGAAGATAAACACAATCCTCAAGATCATCAACAGAGATGTCAAAATTGCACGATTTGCACCTGAAAAGATATCAATTTACATTTTCAATCCTTCTAAGTTTTTAATCCAAATTAAATAGTGAAGTTTAAGACAAAAAAAAAGAAGAAAATGTAACCTTTCTTCAGACAATGGGACAGGAGTTCCACATTTTGAACAAGGTCTCTGGTATGCTTCGATAGCATCACTTGCCGACCTTATTATGAAGTGATATCGCTTTCCACACACAGGATGAGCACTCCATCCTTTGTTTTTTTCCACAAAAAAAGTCAGTATCAAAACTCAACTTTATCCATAATTCCATATATCCACCAAACACAACTTAATTTGTTTTTTACTATTAACCAACCACATCACATGATCACCCAAAACATCTTAATCATGATAAAAAACATTTCATAAAAAAAGTTAATAAACTCAAATATTCATTTTAAAAAACAAGATAATATTTAAATTAATGCATTAACGAAATTAAACTAATATAAAATTAAAATGCTGTCCAAAAAAAGTAAAATTAAAAAATATCTGGACTATTTAGTCTTGACCCATCTTTAAGTTTTGTGAAAATAATAATTTATTTGAGCTTGCTGTTTTTGTTACAAACATTTTTTTTTGGTAGAGTTACAAAATTAAATTTAATAATAATATAAATAATTTTTTAATAATTAGGAAAAAAAAGCCAATAATGTAGGAAAAGATAGTATCCGGTGGAGCCGAGTGGGTAAACTAAATTAATAAAATAATAAAATTAGTAATATTATTTTGTAATGACTCGACGATTCGACTCACCAACAACTCGACACTGGTCACAATAAACAGAACAACGAGACCTGGTTACATCCTCTTCAATAATGTCAAGGGCAACCATAGAATTAGAAAGATCAGAACCATCACCAAAATCCCCAACACGAAAGAGAATCTGCCACGTCATCAGTGACGAAAAAAGAGAAGGAGGAAAAGTAACACGAGCATGATCAGAAACAAATCGGTGAACACCGGTACGAAAAGGAACGGTTGTTGTGACTGAAGAAGGGAAAGTGTGAAAATCATAAAGATCTGCAGTGACTCTTCGTTTCATTCTCTTTGTTGGTCTTTCGTTAACAACCATAGTAGGGTTAGGAATAAGTTAAGGTTGAAAGATCTAAGAGATGTGTGTATATGAAGAGGTTGAAGGAGGGTAACGGTTGAAGTGGCGGCGGAGGGTGGAGGAGAGTAAGAAAAGGAACAAGTGATTAGGGTTTGTTTGTTTGTTTATATATATTTATAATAATTATATATATCCGGTTTTTGCGACAATGGTGTCATGAACCATTAAAACCTTTATTTATGCCGGTTCTTTTTCTTTCCTTCTTTCTCACTCTCCTCTATGAACCGCCTTTTCGATTTCTTAGCCTTTTTAAGCCTTTTAATATCTTCTTTTATTATTAAACTAAATCTTTTATTATTGGAAAAAATATCTTTATTTAATTAAATATATAACCAACCAAAAAAGAGATGTGAATATCCAAAATAAAGACAAAAAGATAACATTGAACTAAGAGGAATGTGGTAAGAGTTACTCCCTCCGTTTCAAAATGAGTATCGTTTTAGCTCAAAAATTTTGTTTCAAAATGAATGTCGCTTTTCAATTCTCAATACAACTTTTTCTATTTTTATCATCTATTTACTACTTTATACACTATTTCCAAAAAAATAAAGGAAAAAATAAACTTAATTTGGTAAATGTACTATTACTTTTAACATAATTATTGTATTTCTTAATATATGTGAAAACACCAAAAGCGACACTCATTTTAAAACGGAGGGAGTATGATACAAAGATTTCGACTAAATCGTAGTAATAATAAATAAATAAATAAATAAATAAAAAGAGTTTTTAATTCGGATTTCATCATGAATTATGAATTTATGATAAGCTTAAAGATAAAAACATAGATAATAATAAATATTTTTTTTATACCATAATTTTTATAACTAAAAAGTCAATATTTTGCAATCATATTTTATAATATAATTTAATTAAATATGAATAGAAAGTAAATTAACAACAAGTTAGGAGTGCTCATGGATGTAGATTGATCGCGAATCCGCAAATTTAATTCAAGCCAATTCAAAAATTATCTAAACCCGTTCATTAATTGGTAGAACTCGACCCAACCCGCTGAATTCATATATTACTAATTTAGGTATCAAATTTTACATTTTTAACTCGCTGTGTGAACTCAACCCGCTGACGTGGCGTAATTATTATTATTATGTTTGGGAGAGTATGGTGGGCTGATTCTACCCAAAAAAAAAGAGTATGGTGGGCTGAATCATTTTGCTTTGGAATTTGTTGCTAAAATTTGTTACTACAATTTGTTTTTTTTACTATAATTTATTGCTATTAAAATTTATTTTATTTTATTTGATTTAGAAATTTTATTTAATTTGTTGTTAGTGTTTGGAACTCATGTAATAGATGTGTTTTGTAGATTTGTTATTGTTTATGGATAAATTTTTATTTGAAGTTAAAATAGTACAATATGTTTTATCCAATTTAAGTTTTATTGTCAAAAAAAAAATCCAATTTAAGTTTTAGTATTATCCAATTTAAATGTCAGTAATGTGTAACTCACAAAAAAAATGTTAGTAATGTGTGTCACAATTGTGTTGACTTCAATTATATTATAGGTTTTTTAGAATTTTTTTAAAACGTATATTTTTTTATCAAACAAATATTTTGTAATTTTATGAATAACCCATAATTTTTTGTAAATTTTAGCCTATTGTCCATCTCTTATGTGACGTTGCGCCATATTGACAAGTCTCACATGTACAGTTAACGACCATGTTATCAAAATATAGAATAAACAGAGTAAGGGTCAATTTAATTAACGTTTTACAATTTTAGTATCTGCCTATTTTCAAATATTTGACAATTTTTTTAAATATCAAGAGAAAATTTACTATGATAGTTGCGCAATTTTCAGATGAAATTTAGAAAAAATTTAACCGCCACAGTTAACAAATTCAACCACCGTAGTTAACTTTTTAATGTAGTGTTGACCTCATTAGCGGCCAATAGCCACTTCCATTGTAATACAAATATCATATGATTCATATCTCACATTACTTTTTGCAGACCCACTTAGTAAATTATATTAAATAGGCCTCATTACTTTTTGGGCTTTAGATGTCTACATAAGCTTCATAGCCTATTTCCTCTGTCCCAAAATGTAAGCAAATTTGACTTTTTAGGTACATTTGATTATTGATGTATTTGGTTCATATTATGAGTCAAATACATCAATAGTCAAATGTACCTAAAAAGTCAAATTTGCTTACATTTTGGGACGGAGGAAGTACTTCTTTACAGCCTGTTTTAGAGGGGTGAAATAAGTCAACGAATAAAATAAACAACTTTTTTATAACTATAAGGCTATGTGCAATGGTGTGTCATATTCAACACCCATTTTTTCACTTTTTACACTCCACATCATCATTCAACACACATTCACAAAACTCTCTCTCCAATAGTTTTTTCATTACCCCACCACTTTCTCTACCCCACCACTTTTTATTTTACATTTTTATTTAAATTTCAAATTTTGTTTTTATGATTAAATAAAATTAGATTTATCGATTAACATTAAATTAAAATAAACGAACACTTAACCAAAAAAATTATTGCGATATTTCACTAAAAAAGAACACTTAAACTTCAAAATTAACACTAATAAACACTAATAATATGATTAAGAGAGTGAAAAATTCGGATTTTTTTTCTGTGTCCAAATGAAATGAACCAAGTCTCTATTTATAGAGAAATTTTTTTTACGAATTTTGGTGAAAAAATAAAAAATTAATTTGCAGTGAAATAATTGAGTTTAAAGATAAGAATTCATTAAAAATCTGCTCAGCCAATAGAAGCATGTCGCGTGTCCAGCATTATTTTCAATTTCATCTCTCTCCGCGTCAACGCCTGCAGCCACGCGCCCTGTCGGCGATTGTGGCGCACGCACCCAATTTCAACGAATTACGGCTTGACGCGTGTCCCTTGCTGGCAGGTTAAAAATTGTGAATTTGATCAACACTGGCTGCGTTTTGTGACATATTACTCTGTCCTAAAATATAAAAGAAAGTTGATCAAATAAAATTAATGTATCTGAATTAAAGTTTTAATTAGATATATTAATTTTTATTGACTAATTTTCTATTTTTCTCTTATATTTTAAGACGGAAAAAGTACTATAATATTTTCGTAAACTTTAATAGAATTATCACATTATATACACTAATATACAGGAGTTGTAGCTCAAGAACACTCTACTTATTACTTGACCCCAAAAAAAGGACATTTAATGGTATTCGTGTGATTAGTTAATGATTTGATATAAGTTTAGTCATTCATACACGCACTATACACTTTGTGCTTATTAAAAAAAAAAAAAATACACACACTACACACGTGTAATTAACATTTCAAAACATGAAAATAGGGATTTGCATTTTGCACTAATAATATATATAACCACTAATTAAACATACCCAAAGATGACTTCAAAATTAAGGTATTGATACCATATTTCATAACATTGTATCAATGCCTTGAGCACAGGATTTTAGTGTAAAAAATTTCCACAGGATTTTAGTCAACATGCATGGCTAAAACTTAAAAGCTGTCATCAGTGTGTTTTAATTTAGTCTATATATATAGCAGAAAATTAACATACATGCATGAAAGCATATGGACTTTGACAAATGAAATTTCCATGAATTATCCTGATTGTTTCTCTAAAGAAGATATTGTAAGCTACTCAGCGCATGCTACTATGCTAGGAATTAAACAATTGTCTCTTAAGTTGCTACTTTAATTACACCTGAAAGCCAATACTAGTATTCAATTACAAATGAAAGTAAATTACTCAGCTAATTATAATTTCTTTTTGTTACAACTTTATTCATATTTTTTTTAAGGAAATGTAAGGATTATTTGATGGAGGAGTAGAGAGATGTGAAAAGAATATAAATGCCAAGAGTTGAATATCCACCATCGGCATAAAAAAAAACTAGTAATACTAATATTGTGGTTGGCACATTTTTGTTATCATAATTCATACATATATATACGAAGTTTTTATCATAGATTAATTAGTAGTGATTAATCTCGGCTGAAGAATCTATTCGACACGTTCTTCTTTCCAACAAAATTTTCTTAATTATTTACAAGAATCAAAAAGTAAATTTCTACAACTTATTTAAAAGTTTAAAAATCTTACCACTTGATTTTATTGATATAACAAATAATTAAATATTGTACCACACTCTTTTGCAAACTAAGTTTTATCCATATATAAAATAGCTATGATTCTAGTAAAAAAAAATATAGCTATTATGATTCGAATAATCTTACTAACAAAGTTGTTAATTAAGTTGTCCATGTAACTTTAGCTAAGATGGCAGACAAAAAGACTATTGACACGTTAGCAAACAATCTATTCTAAGAGTATATATAAACCATGAAATTTTCATATTATAAGGATAATAAAAAGTTATTGTAAAAAAAAAGGGGTAATATAAGTTACACGTGGTTTTGTCAAAAAAAGAAGTTATATGGGATAAATTAAAAATCGTCCACATTGTAGGGGTAAAAATATATTAACCTTTTTTTTATAAATATAATTGACATGAAAGGTCTTGATCCACAAAATATCCGAAGACATCGACCAACACCCAAGTCGATGAAGATTTTAGGTGAGCCTGAAGATTTAATTACCATAGTTGAGAATATACATTTTATTAGGAGTTAATGTCTTTTTATATAGGTGACGTGCAGTGAATCAGAGAAAGATGATTTCCTAATGATTATTTCTCCGATATATGTAACCCACACATTATCATCTATTTATCATCATAGATATTGATTTAATAACGGAATATTTATCTGGTATATCCCCGAACTCACCTAAATGATTGTATTCTATAGATCATTTGCTGATTGAACCTTGACCTAGTTCGAAATAGGTTTAAACTAACCCATATTGGAAAGATGGATAATAAATCACCAAAAATACAGAAAGAAAGAGTAAGATTGAATCAAACAACGTAATATGTAAACACTTCAGGTCATACCCACATGTGCTTGCCCCAGCTATGGCGACTGCGTCTCCAACTGTTACTATAACAATTATAAGATTGAACCCAAAATGTGTTGAAGGTTTATTTGATATGATATATTGTCAATAATTTGCATAAAAAATTGACTATGAGAATGATTTTATTAGTATTAAAATTTGGCCGTCCAATGAGATGTGAAAATCCCAAGAAGCTTTAGTAGCTATTTTTCCTACAATTGCTTCATCAACAATCAAATAACCCATAAAATTATTCTTGTTTTAATTCTTGGGATCGTTTACTGATTTAAATAATTTTAGAAAGCTAGTTAACGGATTTCCATTGCAAGAGTAAGCCAATGCCTTTTGAGAAGCGCGTGGATGCATTATTTTTTTAGTTACAATTGTTATAATTTTTTCCCAATTGATTAGAGGTGACTAATATTTGTTGAAACATCTATAAAACACACAAAGTATATTTTTCCTTCCAATTGAATTTTTGCTCTATAAATAATAAAATTTAAGAATTGAACATCTATGATCTAACTGCATGTTTAAGGAATTTAAATTTTTTATGGTCCGTTTGATCTGCAAAATAAAAGTATTAGATCGACTGAACAATACAAGATAAAATAACATAGGACAACTGTTTAAGATATTAAACAAATTTTGTTTTGTACGATATTTGTTGGAGAAAAATTTATTTTAGTGATTTAGACAACTAATGATAAGGACAAAAAGTTGTCTCATGTTTCAATGAAGAATAATGATATATGTTTCTGTCAAGTCCTTTCAAGTCCTTTGTCTTTCAATTAGTCCAATCTCAATGACAATTTCAAAATCAAATACAGTAAAACTGAAATTGTTATGTACGGTCATTTTGGAGCTCTTTTGCACTTCTTGTGCATAGACCTTTTGTTTAAATAAAATTTTGCAGCATTCAAAAAAAAAAAGTATTGATCGAAAAAAAGCATTGCTTATCTTTGTATGTCTAGGCAAAACAACACAGTGTACGGCCACGAATATTCCATACATGGTAATAATTTGAATTCAAGTAATCCCAAGATAGATATTAACCTTAACATGATTGTCAAAAATTTGATAGCCTTAACATAAAACTCATCGAGTACTATGTTGGCAAAACCCGGTTTTACCTTGTTTTTGTTCTGTTTTCCTATATAGCATGGTTCGGTTCAACCGGTCCAGTTGGCAAGTGCCATCTACTAGTTTGGATTACGTAGCTTGGTTATAGATGTGTTGCTTCTCTATATGGTTTTTGCTTCATATAATTCTTGGGGCTAATAGTAATTACTAATTAGTTGATCATTCAATCATCATAATAAAGTTGCTAATAATCTTGAAAACCATTAGAATATGTGGTAATTACAAGACTCACATTTATACCATAATTGAATTTTATAAGTTATAACTAAATTTAAAGAAACTCTTGAGTGATTACAGTCAGTTGAGCATACTATATATTTACGGCACACCGTTGAGAAATATGTGAATCATATAAGATAGATTTTCTACATACATGAAATCTCTAACCACCTACTTAAAAGAATTAAGTATTCTTATCACTTAGGTTGATTCTTCATTGATATTCGATGTATATTTTTAAAATTATTAATTGATTAATTAAGTTATAAATATTTTTATGTGTGTGCCAAATAATTGCATGACCTTATTCTTCCAAATGTCAAATTTACCAACTATGGTTTTGACTAGGTATATTATTCCCTAGCTTTAACCACAAATGAAGCATGCCTATATGTATTTGTCGTAATATGAGGTTCACATATTTCACAAGCAAATTAAGCACCACTAACAAATTGTTGATTTTTGTAGAGTTCATTAGTTAATTGCTAATTAAACGATATTTAGGGCAGAAAACCTTAACACCGACATATATGAATGTACTGCATGCTACTATTAAGCGACGTAACTCATCTTAAAGTTAATCATAGAATCAACGAATTCTTAAATATATATAATACTAGTCCAAAATGCATATCAAATAAAAATTTATTGCGCAACAAAACATTACTAAAACATAATAATACTAGTGTAATTTGATTACTCATTAAATATAATACTAGTATGAAAATAATTCGATTGAGAGGTATGAGAATAATTCGATTGAGAGGTTAGAACGTAACTCACCTCCTATGTCCTACATATTTTTGATGGAGATTAATCATCACTAATAATAATGAAAATTTTCTATCTATATCATGGAAATTCAAAAATAGAAAAATGAACAAAAATATTTCCCTTTGGACATGAGTTAGGGAATCTTAATAATTAGGTTATACTACAATTACTAGGGATTGGAGAGTGCACCTTACGCTCCCTATGCTTTGTGGGGGAACCCTACGAATAATTTTAAAAACATTAAATAAAAAGCATAAAACAATGGAAAGATAACAATAAAAAATAACAATCATACTAGTCACATTCATTCAGTAAACTTGCTTTTTACGATAAGTAGCTTTAACCATTCCCGTCGGCGTAGTCACCGGCCGTCAACCCTTTCCAAGAGTGTAGAATGGTGGCGTTGACAACTATGATGGTATATAACCTCCATGCTTCCAACCTCACGTACAAAAATTTATTGCTACCTCAAAAGTTCAAAAGATAATATAGAGAGAGAGATCATAAAAATATCTATATAGGTGTGGTGCAACTTGTTTCTATACTTAAGTGATTAGATGAGTTCTTCTAATGGAGGTGTGCCGCCGGGGTTTCGATTTCATCCGACCGATGAAGAGCTGCTTCATTACTACTTGAAGAAGAAGGTATCCTTTCAAAAATTTGATATGGATGTTATTAGAGAGGTGGATTTGAACAAGATGGAACCTTGGGACTTGCAAGGTAAAGTATATTTTTCTTAATTTTAGTTGCTTATTCTAATAATAAGCTTTTAGCTTGAGAACATGCTTATTACAATATATATGTATATGAAAGGGATAAGCAAAAGCTACTTAATTTTATTTATGTGTTTTGAGTAACTTAACTCCCTCATGTATTATTGTTTTTATGTATCCAAATTTAATTTATTTATTTTTTTGACGAAATGTATCCAAATTTAATTGATTTGGATGCTCATCATGTTTTCATCATTTTATTATTTACAATAATAAACTTTTTTTTCTTTTCAAAAAGATAAAATTGGTGAATAGAAATTATGTACTAATGTTTGAAATTCAACTTTGCCCGATCCCCTTTTCTTTATATGGAACGAACAATATAACTTATATAGGTAGTAATTGGTATTGTTATTTTTCGTTAGTTTTTTTTTAAGGATGATAATGATAATTGAACTTCTAACCTTTTGTTAATTACTCTATTCCCTTTCCCTAAGTACTTATCCACCACAGCCACCAAATAATTTTTATATCTATACCAATTTCATCGTCTTTAACGTGGCAAAGTTAATCTCAAACCATTGAACTCGGGGTCAATAATCAACATATTCGATCTCATATTCTATGATTATCGATCAAAACTAGAATGAATAATATTAATAAAGATTAAAACCAATTGAATTTATAATTAATTAAAATAGAGATATGATTAAACTAAATGGGTTAAACTAATTTAATAAACGATTTTGTATTTTAATATATCTAAGAAAAGAATTTTACTAAGACACTATTGAACTTTAGAAAGTTTACAACTTTTTTTTTACAAAAGAAAGTTTACACTTTAACAATCATCTTATCTAATAAAATGATTGTTTAATATGAATCTCTAAAAGTAACCATTAAAATTTTAAATAATTTTTAATAAAGTATTTCATCTCTCATTCTCATTTTAATAAAAAAATTATGTTTTGAAGTAACTTAACTACTTAAGGTAAGTGCTAGCTTAATAATAAGAGTTTAATATTGTAACTCTGAGTTCAATTGCCGCCAATTGGATACTAAAAAATAGTAACCCAATTTTTTTCTAATGTTCTTACTAAAATCAATAAGAGTTGGACACTTTTTTAAATTTGTTGGTCCTTATATGGATATAAGGAAAATGCATAATTGCAAGATTATGAGGAGTTTTGTGCTCTTCGTCAATTGCACGACAAAGTTTTGTACATCTTGAATTTACTTGGTTTTATATAAATTATCTTTTCTTATCCAATTTTTTTTTTTGAAAACATTATATTTGTAATTTGGTCCTACATCGATTAGCATAAATAAAACCAATTAAAACAAATGTTAATAAATAGTGTTATATATTCTCTTTTGTTGTTCAAACAAAAAAAATTAATACATATTATATTTTTGGCCATTTGAAGTGTTTGCTAACTTTTAAATTTTTCATGATACACAGAAAAATGTAAGATTGGATCAACACCACAAAACGAGTGGTACTTTTTTAGTCACAAGGACAGAAAGTACCCAACAGGGTCAAGGACTAATAGAGCAACAAATGCAGGGTTTTGGAAAGCAACAGGAAGAGACAAATGCATTAGAAATACTTACAAGAAAATTGGAATGAGAAAAACTCTTGTGTTTTACAAAGGTAGAGCTCCTCATGGACAAAAGACTGATTGGATTATGCATGAATATCGCCTTGAAGATGGCAATGATCCTACTAATGTATGCTTCTTTTTCTTTCTCTATGTGCATTTTTTTGTTGTTGCAATAATCTACATGTGCATGTTAATTAAAATTAATGTCAAGTTTATAATCACTTCACATGTACATCGTTAGATTGTATGTTGTATGAATGGTACGTGGACCCGTTGGATTGCATTCTTAAATAGATAAATCGTGTGGTCGGGTATAGTTCTTTGTATTGAGAGGGTTGAGTACTTACTATACTTATTCTACGTGAGCTGGGTAAGTACCTCTTGTACTTTCTCCTTCTCGTTTTATTAATAAAATCTTATTGCTGTTCAACAAAAAAAAACTTCACATGTACATCGTCAAAATTCAGTCCCTAATTACCGAATTTGATATGCGGGTAAACCATTAGACATTTTAAAAATTAGGGATCAAAATCATCGATTTGACTAATTGGATCAAAATTGTGAATTAAGCAAAATAGAGGGATATAAATTGTATTTTAAGCCTTAAAATACTTATGCATATATTGTTAACATGTTGATTTATGAATTAAATGAATTTCCAGGAAGATGGTTGGGTAGTATGCAGGGTATTCAAGAAGAAAAACTTATTCAAGATAGGAAGTGAAGGTGGATCCACACACAATCATGATCAACAAATGAACAATATTTCCTCAACCAATCCTCGCTCCTTCATGCAAAGAGAAAACCAATATTTACTACATCAACAACAACATCCTAACCATCCAAGAAACCTATCCGGTTTTGAGCTCGAGAAACCCGAGCTCAGTCTCCATTATCAACACTTGCAAAACTCTCAATACTCACTCTTCCACTCCCAATCCCAACCTCAACCTCAACCTCTACAAGTTAACTTTGATTACTCATATGCGTCATCGTTACAGTCAGAACAACCTATTATAGTGAAACAACTTATGACAAACCCTAGAGATTGTGAGAGTGGTAGTGATGGTTTGAGATACCAAGTTTCTGAATCTGGCATTGAAGTTGGTTCATGTGAACCACCTCAAGAAATGGGTGTTGGAAGAAGTGAAGGAATGAATGAATGGGGTATGCTTGATAGGCTTGTGAATGAAGACTCAACCAAAGTGGCTACTAGGTTTGAGGATGCTAATCCTCATCAAATTAATCAACTTTCATTGAGGGGTGAGATGGATTTTTGGGGCTATGGAAAACAATGATAATGATTCTTCATTTTATAATTATATTGATATTAAATTAAGATTAATTTATTAATTGTAAGATATATGATTTTAAATTGCAATTGCAGCAATGCTGCAGTTGTATTGCATTAATGTGGTTGCAAATATAGTTGTTATTACATTCCAGATACAACTTTTATACTGTGGCAGCATGTAATTGTGGACCACAACTTAAACTAAGATGTAAGTTTGGCTATATGGTTCTAACCATTTAATTATGGTATAGAAAAGACATGCATATTATTATTATTATTATTATTATTATTATTATTATTATTATTATTATTATTATTATTTTGATATTGATCATTGAAGATTGTTTGTAACATTTCAAAATATATTAATTAATTATAATTTCGATTCATTGTTTGTCTTTGTCATGTTAAATACTATAATTCAATTTGAAAGTAAACTTAACTATGGTTATTATCAATTTTAATTTATAAAGTACTAAAATAAGGCGCCTTCTAGGGTGGGAGAGATTAGTAAATCTCCCACCGTGGGCGAGTGAGCTTATGCTAAACTTGTTTTATATTAAAATTTCTTTTTTTTTCTTTTTTTTTTTTTACAAAACCTTTTCTACTTTTTTTTGTGGTTGGTCATTCGCGATCACTGGCTTCCATAATCCCTGCAGAGAAAATACTAATGTTTTAAAATCAACATTTTAAGAAAAATTGAACATGAAACAAGAAAGAGGAAAATTATTTTTTAGTGCAAATAATGAACCCAGACAAAGTGCAAATCATGTAGCTTATGTCTTCTCATTCTTTATTTGAGTTCATTTTGGATATTGGTTGAAGGAGGCATGGTGAGGAGCTGTCAAATGTTTTTGTTTGATAATTGATAGGTTATGGATATGCTGGTTCGAATCTATGTTAAGTGAGTTATTTGCAAGAGAATAACCACATCAACTAAGTTAAGTCGAGCAGGTGATGTCAAATTTCAACAATAAGAATTAAAAAGAACTTGGAGTAGAAATTACTAGAATCAAAGGGAGAGGAGTGTTTGGGTATGAGGTGGTGGTTATGATAATATATTATAAGTCATTGGGTCTAAGTTATTGAGCCCGTTAAGTTTAGAGTCTATTAAGTATTAGGTTTACTATATAATGTCTTGTAACTATTTCATATGTAAGTTATTGGTATTATATGAAAATCTTAATCGTCTAATTTTCTATTTTGTATCAGATTGTATCAGTATTGTTAATACAGTATCTAGAGCTTGTTTCGATCCTCCTTGAACTTGCTCGCTTGTTTCTGTTGTTGAATAGTTGAGAATTTGTTTGCTTTGTTTTGTAGATGATCGATTGAATTTTGTGTTTCCGCTAGTAATAAAAAAAGAATTTATCGCACGATATCAATACTGCTTTTAAGGCTTGCTACTTGGGAATTTTGAAGTTGAAGTTAAAGTAAGTGCTTCGGTCAAACAGTGAAACTTGCATATGTTTTTGGTAATTGGTAAATCAATTGGCTTTGAAGAAATAATTTGGTGACCATAGTCAAAGTAAATCACACATCCTTTGGAATGTTTTTGAAATATTTTTGGTTTTATTATTAATCATCATGTTAGTGCAAGTTCAGTTGGTTTCAAAAACAATAATAGGATAAAAATTAAACAACTCATGAATATTGTTTGTAGTACATAGATGAAATGACAAAACTATTATAAACTAACACACTCAAAGTGGAGAAATCGAGAATCAAACCCCGGTCATGAACGATAGACTTAGTAATTATAACATTTTTGTCAGTGAACTAATATATTATATGGGTTTAATTAGTATGTTATGTCGGTGTACATTATTATACATATGTATCCAATAATGTGTTATTACGCCAATTAATGAATATGATAACTCATTTGTTTTTATATTCATTAATTGACGCAACAACACATCATTTGATGCGTGTTAAATTAATCGTACATTGACAGATTATAATAATTAAATTCAATAATATATTTATAATTTAAATTTTAAATATGAAATTGAAAGAAAAACAATGATTAAAATTGAAAAAGAAGTAATATAAAAAATAGCATTAATGTGTCTCGCGTATAAAATGAGTATGTTAAATAGAAAATTAAAATAAAAATGAGAGAGAGAGAGCGTGCAAGTATGCAATCAAAAGACATGACCATTGGTTTTCTACCAAACAAAGGGAAAGCCAAACTACTTAGTAGACAATTTTCTAATGGTTAGACTTCGAGAGATATGCTATACTTTTCATTGAACCTCTATTGGTAAAGTATACTTTTCATTGAACATTTAATTAGATTTAAAATGCAAAAAGACAAAAAAGATATAAAATTAAGCTTTTAATGAGAAGATTTTAGGGTAATAATGAAAATTTTATGGTAATCAAAATTCTTATATTAATAAGAATAGATACCGGTGCGGATATAAATATGAGTACCATATGCACTTCTCTTTATTCATAACTAGTAAAAGACCTGTGCATTCAAATGGGTCACGTTAAATAAATTATTGTTTTCGTTGCAAATTTTATATGCAAAAATTTGTTAAATAAATTACCGTTCCCGTTGTAAATTTTATTTACATATTATAGACATCAAAACGAACTTTTTTGTCTCGATATGATAAAATTTGAAACACATAATTATTTTCAAAATTCGAACATTAATGTAGGATTTTTAGAAAATATTTGCTTATTTTACATGAGAAAATCCGTCAATTATTTGCATCGCGTTCATTACAAATTTTATGTACTTATAAACGTTGAAATAAATTTTTGCGTTTTAAAAGGATAAAATTTAAAAACACATGAATATTTTTTATGGTGCATAGATGAACGACAGACTTAGTAATTATAACATTTTTGTTAGTTGAACTAATATATTGCTAGTATGTTAGCTCGTGTCATGCACATGATTATTTTCTTTTTTAATATTATTTATTAATTTATTCTAAATTATTTTTTGATTACTTTATATTAATATTCAATATTGAATTTGAGATATTATATATTTTATCTTATGAGTTGTTTAGATATAAATTGTTGGAATAAATATATTTTTTGACAGAAATTTGAAGTAAATATATTCTGAATCGTATAAATGAAATTAAATAAAAATAATTTATATTAAAAAAATAATATTTAAAAATTTAGAAGTTTAAAGAAAATAAAACAATTTTAAAAATTTAAAAAAATAGGAAGGACTAAAAACATATTTAATCTAATAAAATAAATTTTTAGATTGAAAAGTGACATTTAAATCTATATTAAAGAAAAATAATTAATTTAATATTTTGAAATTTTTGTAGTCATGATTCAATATGGTATAATTCTTATATATCATACACAAGTACATTTGTTTTAAAAAAAATTGAAAATGATTTTTGGTGTATTGTTTTTAACTTAAAACATTTTTAGCAATTTTTTTTTATATAATCTTCAAATAAAAAATTGTTTAACGGACCTTAATAAAAAAATGATTTTTTTTTATCTTTTTGTTACTAATTTTTTTAAATCACAAAACTCTCACATTTTTTCATCAAAAAATGAAAAAATCCCACATTCAGCGACTTTTAACGTTTATTATAGATTTATTCAATTGAATTCCATCAAACAACATTTTTTTAAATACAATGTAAAATAAAATATATTTTTTCATCGTCTTGTCACTTAGTTTCAACTGGTTTCGTAGTAATCCATATATAATTTTTTTAATAAAATACATAGAAGTAGACAACTTTGCATATCACGAAACATCCACATTTTTTTCGTCAAAACAAAAAACTCGCATTCAGTGATCTTCCTACGTTTATTGTAGATTCATTCAACTGAATATCATCAAACTACATGTTTTATAAATAAAGTGTAAATTAAGATATATTTTTTCATCATTCTCTCACATTTTTTCAACTTGGTCAGCAGTAATCTAGATGTAAATTTTTAGAACAAAAAAAATTCAAATAAATAGACAACATTGCATATCACAAAACTCACATATTTTTTCGTCCAAAAAATAACTCCCACATTAAGTGAACTACATTTTGTTTAAATACATTGTAGATTAATATGTCTTTTCACAACGTTCTCTCATCTTGTTTTAACTTGTGTCGTAGAAATATGCATATAAATTTCAATAACAACAAAAAATACATCGATCTTCCTAAGTTTATTGTAGATTCGTTCAACTCAATTTCATCAAACTATTTTTTTTCTCTTAAATACATCGTAGATTAACATATATTTCTTCATTGTTGTCTCACTTTCTTGTTTCAACTTTTTACTTAGTAATTTACATGTAAATTTCAAGAAAAAAATATAAATAGATAGACAACCTTGCATATTACTAAACTCCGACATATTTTTGTCTAAAAAAAAAACTTTGCATAACACAAAAACACAAAACTCCGACATTTTTTCGTGAAAAAATAAACTTTTACATTTAATGATGTTTTTACGTTTATTGTAGATTTATAATATAAATTTTAAATATGAAATTGAAAAAAAAACAATAATTAAAATTGAAAATAAAAGTAATATAAAAAATAGCACTAATGTTTCTCGCGTATACATGGAGTATGTTGAATAGAAAAATTTTTTAAAAAAATGAGCAAGAGCGTGCAAGTATGCAATCAAAAGACATGACCATTTGTTTTCTACTACCAAACAACGGGAAAGCCAAACTCCTGGCCTAATTGTTAGACTTCAGGAGATGTGCTATACTTTTCATTGGATGTCTATTGGTAAAGTATACTTTTCATTTGACATTTAATTTAAATTAATTAGATTTAAAATGCAGAAAGATAGAAAATGATATAATTATTTTTTTTTTAAAGTTCGGTATCCGGTTTAAAGACCGACTAATTCGAGGAGATCAATCCCACCGCTCATTTGTGGGGAGTATAAAATTAGGCTTTTAATGAGAAGATTTGAAGGTAATAATGGAAATCTTATGGTAATCAAAATTTTTATATTAGAAGTAGATGTTGATATGTATATCATGGATCTAGATTTTGTGCACTTGATAAATGGAACAGTCATATAGTCAATAAATTTTAAACCGTGGCGTTCAATTTTATATTAAATAAAAATTGAAAATCATCTCAAAATTTAAACCGTTTGATCTTAATTATACAGTTTAGAACCGCTGACTGCATGCAGAGCGACTGCATGTAATCAAATTCCTTATCTCAATCTCCCACTATATATACAACGTCCGCTAAACATTTGATCTGTATATTTCAAATACGATCTGGTGCACTACAAAACAAGACACAAAAACAAAATGTTGCATCCATTTGCATCTCCTTGCTCAAATCATGCTTCTACCACATCATTCCCTTCCCCATTACTCCTCAATTCTACCTCGTTTAACCTCTCTCAAAAATCTCTAAATTTTCTTTTTCCCTGCAAGCCATTCAACCTACCTGCACTCCGGTCAGTTAGGGATACTGCTACCTTTTTACCACACTTGGATATCAATGAGACCAAAAGGTATATGTAACTATTTCTCTTCACAACTCTTGTCTTTTTATTTTTTAACGGCAAAATATTATTAATAAGATCAGTTTCAGTGTAAGATGAACTGAAACTAATATAAGAGGTTACAAAACAGAGGCGCCATATAGAGGCGGAACGCCAGTGAAAATACCTTCACAACTCTTGTTTGTGCTTCATTACTATCTTTGGTTTTTATTATAAGAAAAAGGGTTAACAAGTATATACCTCTTGTAAAGTACATGATTTTTGCAAGGGAAAATAGGCTAATACCCCCTGTAAAGTATGCAAATTTTGCAATGTCTCCCTGTAAATTTTTTTTTTGAGAGTTCCCTCCTGTAATGTTTGAATTTTTGCAATACCCCCTAGATTTTTTCAAACATTATATTTTGCGGGAGTTTTTTCTTTGCGGCGGTTTAAAACCCCCACTAAAATTATATTTTGCGGCGTTTTTTATTTGCGGCGGTTCAAAACCCCCACAAAATGTAATGGTTGAAAAAGTCTAGGGGGTATTGCAGAAATGCAAATATTGCAGGGGGTATTCCCAAAAAAATATTTTATAGGGGGTATTGCAAAAATCATGTACTTTACAGGGAGGGTATATACCTATTAACCCTTTTTGCAATACTCCCCATAATTTTTTTTTTGAGAATACCCCCTGTAATATTTGAATTTTTGCAATACCCCATGAACTTTTTCAACCATTATATTTCTGAACCGCCCTAGTTGACATGCCCTTCTCTAAACGTGTCATAGTGAGTGGCGTGTTCACAAAGATAGTCTCTTCTTCGAAAGCGCCAACTGAACACTTGCAGATTTTTTTTTTTTTACTCTTCTTTAAATGTGCCACTACTTTTTGAACTCGCCACTCTCAATGACACGTTCAGAGAAAGACAATGTCAACTAGGACAATTCTGAATTTTTTAAAAAGGGGGGGTATTTTGGTATTATTTTGGTACAACATGATTTTTTGGGTGAAAAAATCGAAAGAAAACTAAAGATTATATAATTCAAATTATATATTGGTATGCGTAAGGATAATAATTTTAAGACGGAAGTAGTCATTTATTATACTTAATTTAACTTTTTCATTTTGTAGCAAGAAAGAGTTCTTTGAGGTGGAACTACAAGTTAGGGATTATGAGTTGGATCAGTACGGTGTAGTCAACAATTCTATTTATGCTTCTTATTGCCAACAAGGTGAGAACTCATGAGCTTACATGTAGATTTTTAATGTACTTTGTGGATCTTGGGTATGAAATTTTTTCAAATTTTAAAACCAATTATCTCATCTTTTGAGGTGTTTTAAATTCAATGAATAATTAGTCACTATATTCAGCATTAAATATTTCGATCTCAGAAAAAAACTAATAATCTTATATAAATATCTTCATCAGGTCGTCATGAATTTTTGAAAAGCATTGGTATTCATTGTGATGTCATAGCTTCTAGTGGTAACACTTTATTTGCAATGTCAGAACTATCCTGCAAATTCATTGCACCTCTTAGAGTAAGTCACTTCCAAATTTGTTGATCTCATTTGTGTTTGTTAGGAATAATAAGAGTTTTTGACAAACTATGTAAATTTGTTAGTTTGAATGATAAATTTGAAGAATATTTTAAATAAAGATATCTTCTCTTTTTAAAGGTAAATAAAGATATCTTATAAAGTATATTGGGCCAGTTTGTTATAAGTTTTACAAAAATTACTTTTTATGTTTTTTTTGGTACTGTTAGTTTTTATGTTTTAGTTATATTTAATTATGTGAGGTTTTCTTAAAAATAAAGAGTTTTATTTTTTTTCTTCAGAATTTTCAATTATCTCATCCAAACTCATTATTTATAGATTTATTTTTTTTGAAAATAAAAGGTAAATTTTTATAACATTAATTAAAAAAATTATATACTACCTCCGTTCCTTTTTACATGTCGTTTTATAAAAAAATATTTGTTTCTTTTTATTTGTCGTTTCGACAATTTATGTTATACTCTCTTTTCTATTTTATTTTATTGACTAAATTTTGTATAATTTTTTTTGTTGAAACAATATAATTTTTTATTGTATACAAATTTTGTTTGTTTTTAAATAAAGTTTGTTACAATTGTTAAAGAATAGATAATGTTCGTGAAAAAGTAAGAAATTATTGGTGGATTAAAAATATGATATATATTTAAAAAATTGCATAATAGAAAAATTAGGTGCAAAAATACACTCTCCTATTTTAATCTTTTTTTTAAAACGATAAGTAAAAAGGAACGGAGGTAGTAACATTTTATCGATATAATCTTTCAATTTGAATGAATGCATATTGTTTATTTTGTTAAAAATAAAATGTACATTTACAATTGTTTGTTTTAATTCTTAAAAACTTTGCAACCAGAATGGAGACAGATTTGTTGTTAAGGTCAGGGTTAGTGGCTTTTCAACTGTTCGGGTATACTTTGATCATTTTATCTATAAGTTACCAAACCAAGAGGTATATTTCCATCTCAATTTAAAGTTTATTTATTTATTTATTTTTTACCATTTTTAAAAATATTTGTTGATATTTGGTGAATTTTGTGACAGCCTATTTTGGAAGCTAGGAGCACAACTCTTGTGCTTAACAAAAACTATCGTCCTATACGACTTCCGGAAGATATTAAGGCTAACATTGTTAAATCCATGGGTGGTCATGACAAATTTTAATGCATATTTCAATTCATACTTCTCCTTGTCTTTAATTTAATGTATAAAAGAAGATTTAGTTTTACTATTGACAATTGATGTATTTAGTCCTGTATTATAAGTCAAATAAAACGATTATTTTATAAATTTAAAAATTAAAATTTATTTATATTAATGATCAGAAGAAATATAAACTAGCAACACACACGTCGTGTGTGCAGGTGGAAGCATAATAAATTTGGTAGTTGCAATATGAAGTCTGTTTGTAAGTCGCATTTTATGTATCAGTGATAATCATTTGTCTTGCATTTTTCTATGTATCATTGAAAAATATTTGTCCCATGTTTCTATTTTATGTTTATTAATAAAAATGTGTCCCGTGTGTTTTTATGTATCAACGAAAAATGTGTTTGGTGTTTCTTTTCATATTTATTAGTAAAAATAGTTGTCCATGTTCTTTATATTAACTAGCAAAACATATTTGTCCCGCAATTTTTTACATATTACAATATTGACAGGAATAAAATGCATTGGGTGAATAATTGATTGATGTAGTTTGGTGGTAAAAGTATCACATATTTTAAATAAGACATGAATTCAATTATTCAAATCTTGTTGAGAAATATTTTTCTGACAAAAAAAAAAATTAATTGCATGAGTTCAGAAGTCATAATTCAGAGTGATAGAAAATGTCGATAAAAAATATCGTAATTGTTAGGCCGGACACGAGACATCCATAATCAGAGTTTGATTTTCGGTCGCTTCACATAGTGTGTGGTTTATGATGGCTGTGTTATCTCATCTATATATAAAAAATATATAAAAAATGCAGTGTGTCAAAAATTACAGACAAATTAAATATTCACATTATTTTTTAGTTTTTAACCTCTAGTTCTAAAGGGAATGAGTCATAGTAATTCAAAGTTCGGGTGAATTCTGACATTACACAAACAAAATCAATAGTCTTTTTGCATACTGTTATAAGTATAACAGAACTCTCCGGTGCAAGGAATCGATCAAGGGAAAAAAAACTCTAAAAATCTAAAGTCTTCTATCTAAAATTGAAGAAAAAACTATTATAGAACAACTAATAACACATAAATACAACCTACTTGTTGAGAGGAGTATTTTCTTTTTTTAAAAAATAAAATGATATTTATTCATTCAAATAGATAAAATATATCAAATACAATCACATTCAACATTGGTATAAAAGTAAGGATGAATCTGCAAACAAACTCACATCATTCAAGTTAATAACATACAACGGCAAAATGCCTACTAGTCTACTACAAATAATATGAGAAAATTAAAATCACCGGAATATCCATATCTCCAGATTTGAAATGTTGATGCCTAAATCATCGGTTGATTTTGTAATTGACTGAAATCGATCTTTCAAAATTTTTGTAAAGTTGATTTTGTAAAGTTCTCACCGAAAAAAATTTAAAAATAAATACTACCTCTGTTTTTTATTATAAAGCACAAATACATTTTTTTGATTCACTAAAAAATAATTGAATATGGATTCATTAATAGACTAAATAAATCAATTTTTTAATGAATTCAAAAAGTATAATAAGGAACATAGTAGTATTATACATGAGATAAATTGTCACTACTTACAACTTAGAGGGTGTAGTTGAACAGTTGTAACTCATCTTCCTTTAACAAATGATTGAAGGTTCAATTAAATTATCACTACTTATTTACGAGACAACTTATCACTAATATGAATCACCTGCTTTAACTGCTTCACACAGTAAATGACCTCAATTTCTGATCAAACGGTAAGAATAATTGGCTAATCAATCCAACAATTTCCTAGTATAAAATTTGATTAAAAAAAGGTGTCACAAATATGTGAGCCAATCAATTTCCATCACAATATATATGTCAATTATATTTCTCAATAATAATTTAATTATCCACAACATTATGTTTGTTTTTTAGTGAGACTTTGTTATTTAGCGGTGGAATCAAAACAGAGGCAACCGTCTCTACTCCACTAAAAATACCCTTTCCAAAAAATAAATCATTTATTTATTTATTCATTTTCATTTGATGACACCATTTTCTGCAGTCCACATCAATTTCACAAAATTCCCAACAACAACAATAATTTTGGATCCAATTCTTGAACTGAAGTTGAGAGTCGAAAAAACAAGAACATGTTGTGTTTGGGTGTAGTTGGTGGGGCCACAAAATGCCTTCAGCTCTATGATTCCCGTTACAGAATCAGCAACAACAACAAAAACAGATTCATTCATCTAAACAAAAACAACAACAACAACAATAGTTGTTTTAATACTAGGTGGCGTTTTATGGCACTTGAATCAGATTCTTCTTCTTTTGCTTCTTCTATTGATTCTGATATTACTGATAAAAACTCTGCTACTGGGTATTTTTCTAACTTTTTCTTTCTACACCCTCTGTTTTAAGAAATACACTCACCTCTTTTCTATTTTAGGGGTAATATGGTATTTATTTTTAATGTTTTAAATGCAGGTTTTGCATTATTGAAGGACCTGAAACTGTACAAGATTTTGCTAAGATGGAACTTCAAGAAATTCAGGATAATATTCGGAGTCGAAGAAATAAGATTTTTTTACATATGGAAGAGGTGATGTGATGATATTTGCTGTTTTGTTTTATGCAATTATATATTGATTTGCTAATGCTTATGATCTTTGGAGGGATGTTATGCCTGTGGTATGATCCTTTGGCATGACAGTTCAATCCGAATGGCCTTAGCTCAGTTTGGAACAATATCCAACTATTGACTTCTTTCCTTATACTAATGTTTATAGAATCAAACATGGTTTTAGACTTTTATTTTGTAGAATAGAAGATGTGTTTCAGACCATTGCTGCTTGTAGGTAGGAGTCACATTCAAAAATGAAGATGTTACAATGAAAAAATATGGGATAAAGTGTTCGACAATTGGATTTTTATTACTCATATGGTCGCTGTGTTGATCTATACATAAAATTGAAACGGATTAAGATTATGTCGGTCTCATTTTTATGTTCACTAACTTTCCAAGTTTAATAATACAAACAACCTGTTGAAAATTCAAATTACCATTTAAGCTATTTATACCGACAATATACTCGTATTTTTGTAGGTTCGTAGGCTTAGAATACAGCAAAGGATTAAAAATGCTGAACTTGGAATTTCGCAAGAAGAGCAAGATAATGAAGTTCTTAATTTTCCATCATTTATTCCATTCTTGCCTCCTTTGGTAAGTTCCATAAGTAGCTAGTTCTGAATTATGAGCAATTGAGCATAAAAAATTCTCTTTCAATTTGGAGGGTTTGGCGAATGGTAATCAACTACATGTATTTTCTGCAGACATCAGCAAACCTCAGACAGTATTATGCGACCTGTTTTTCTCTTATCAGTGGGATAATTCTTTTTGGTGGTCTTCTTGCTCCGAGTGTAAGATTTATCAGCACTTAGTTTTGTGTTTTATAGCTTGTGTAATTGCATATGCGATTTTGTTTGCATTAAATAAGTTGCAAATTGATTATAATATATTTACTTTAACGTTATCTTCGTTGTGAATCTGACCCTTTGTACTGGTGCAAAAATTGCACCATTACATAATCTTGAACAAATAGAGAGCTAGTTGACATAGTGTTGCGGAATTGAACAAATTGTTTTTCTGCGATATTCTATTTAGTACAAAATGTTGTCAAATAGATGTTATATTGGTGCTATAGCATTGTACCGTAACAGAAGTTGAACAAATCGGCATTCTTTATTAATAATGCTTATGAAGCATTGCAATTTGCAAATTGATGGATACTGCAATTTTGTTTTTACTTAAACGTTCCCACGGATATATCATGGTTAACTTAAAATCAGTACTGCGATATACACATATACTATTTATTTCCATTAATTGTCACACATAGTAAGCATTATTACATATAGTTTTCAACTTTCAGTCATTCAAACTCGTCTAATATTCATCTCATTTCTCAGTTGGAGCTTAAGCTTGGAATAGGGGGAACATCTTATGCAGATTTTATTCAAAATATGCATTTGCCTATGCAGTTGAGGTAGTGCCTGTTTTCTGATTTGTTTTCGCCTATTTACTTAACCCTCTTATATAGTCCTGTACTCTCAAATTTGAAGTTCTATCAATAAAATCCGCAAATTCTCTCTATAGACTGATATTTTCTTATATTAACTAAATTCTGTTTGATATTGTAGTCAGGTCGATCCTATTGTGGCATCATTCTCCGGTGGAGCAGTTGGAGTAATATCTGCATTAATGGTTGTGGAGATAAACAATGTAAAACAACAGGAGCAGAAAAGATGTAAATACTGTCTTGGTACTGGTAAGATTTCAAAACTTCTTCTGAGATCTGCAATTTAGAAGTCGAATTTCTAATAAGTGGAATTGAAGCATTCCTGGGTTTTGTTTTGTGAAATTCGTCCGTTGAAGCTAACGGTAAAAGAGTTGACATTCGTATTGTACTTTTTCCGTGTCAGGATATCTTGCATGCGCTCGCTGTTCAAACACAGGAGCACTTGTTCTGATAGAACCTGTATCCACCTTCAATGGTGGAGATCAGCCTCTATCACCACCTAAAACTGAGAGATGTTCAAATTGTTCCGGATCTGGCAAGGTTAGTCATTTAGAAGCATTTACTTCATTTTGTTTAGTTCAGCGCTAATTATATTTAAACTCATTCGGTGTAATAAACAACACAATGAAAATAATATTAGGATTTAATTCATATACACCGACTGTAATTCTCTTTTACAATGTCAGTCAGTCATAAGTATAACCATTCCATCACTAAAAAAGTTTGACTTTTTAGTATCTAATGTAAAAGTCATAACAATGATAGTTTGTGATTGGTTGACATTTAATAAATTGACAGTACATCATATTCACTCGTATAATATTAAATTTACTAAAATACCCTTTATGATTGAGAATAATGTTTCAACTTTCATACTGAATTCTGATTGAAGGTAATGTGTCCAACATGTCTTTGCACTGGAATGGCCATGGCTAGCGAGCATGATCCGCGAATCGATCCTTTCGATTAGAGTTTTAATATTGTGATAGATATATCCTAAGTAGGCAATTTCAAATTGTGTTATGGTATATGTTGCTGTTGTGGAATAATGGGATTTCTGTAAATATGTATAAACACAATAATATGCAAAAGAGAGTTGTTAGGGATCCAAAGACAGACAGATTCCTTTATTTTTGAGAATTTTATGTGTTGCAACAAGAAATTTTTATAGTTACTATTTGAGAATGGCCATAAGAAATTAGGGACACAACAGCTTCTTGTTTTAAGGCAACGTTTTCTCAGAAGGATTTGTCATGTGGAGATAATTTTTTCTAAATTTTTATCGAGACAAAAAATATATTTAATCCAAAAAATATTTTAGGCCCTCAGTTTCAAACTTATTATTTGGGACCTAGGGGGTCGCCCTCTCCGCCTTACCTCAAATATGACCCAGAACCCCAATTTTGGACTTGACTTTTGGAATATAGGACGGTCGTCCTCTCCGTTCTATCCCAAATATGGCTCTACTATATCAAACAACTAAACAAAATTGTGAACGTAATACTTCTCTTTTTACAAAAATGAGCAACCTTATGACCGATGGGTCTAAATTATGTTAGTAACGACCCAAATACAATACCATTACCGCAAATTAGCTATTTGAGGGTGATATAATCTAATCAACTGTAAACTACAATCGTAAATGAGAAATTTTACTAATAGTCAATATATTGATCTAAGAGCAACAATACAAATAACTTTGAATGCATAGGACTGACATTGTACTATAACTAAGCAATGGAATGTTCAGTGATTTGGAAACTATGTAAATTTGGCCTTCAGTGATTTGAAATCCTCATTGGAGGTGTTCTTCTAAACTGCAATGTTATATAATCCCTCACCATTTACCAAGATACTCATAATATACTAGTAAGGGATTTGATGATTCCAAATAATACAAATTGGGATGTGGCTAAAATCCCAATTATGCAGAGAGGGATTGAAGGAATGTGTGTTAAAGTATAGTATTAAGCAAAGAGAATGAAAGTGAAACCATTACTATTTACCAATGAAAGTTAGTTAAAAGGATTCTATTTACAGTGAAGTGGAAGATGTATCATAGCTATCCTATACCAGCATACACTGTAGCTTACTATAGAGTTAGATTTGGCGGGAAAGCTAGCGATACAAAGAGCCTAGTAACTTGTACTGCAAGTTAGGTGCACATGATAGGATGATCACATCATTTTAACAATGTGTGGAATGCTCGTATCCCACATAAGGTTTGTAATCTTGTACGGAGAATTGCTTAACGACACCTCTAGGTTAGATGAGTGTCATGTATGCAGAGATCACACTGAAACAGATTGGTACTTTTTTTTCCGAATGCGACATTAGTGTTTGGTGCTGGCAGCAGGTGGGCAGAGTATAACAGTTCAAGACAGAATGTAGCATTTCCTGACTGTAAGATCACTGGTTTTGGATGTGTAAGACTAAATAGATGTTATGCATTTTTTATTTAGAGGGAAAAATTAATAACAGCTAGATGTTAATCATTGATTATATGATACCAAAATTTCTAATTAAAGTAAACAAAATTTCTCTGCTTTGGGAAATATCTTGCAAGGATTTATATACATTATAGACTTCGGATACAAAAACCATTATCATCTTTCTCAAAACCACATTCATATTGTGCAAGGTTTAGACTCAATAAGCTTATTTACAACATCTCTCATAGTGGGCCGTAAACTTGGGAGGTTTTTAGTGCACTTAATTGCGATCTTTAACAATTTAATCATATCTCCAGTAGGATGTGTTGATGCAACTCTATGATCGAGAATGTTAAGTACACGCTCACCAAGATTATTCACAGCCCAACTAACGATGTTAGCTTCTCCAAATTCTTCTTCAATAGCTTTGCGACCAGAAACTAGTTCTAATAGAACAACTCCAAAACTGTATACATCACTCTTTCCTGTTATTCTAGTTGTATGAGCTAATTCTGCAAACAAGACATCAAAATATATAAGTTAACCATATGAAACAAGACATATATCAGAAGTCACATATAGTAATATTTTTGTGGAAAATGAGTTACTTATATAACAAGAAACAATATATTGTAATTTCCTACTAAAAGCTAGCATGATCAAAACATACCTGGAGCAATATAGCCAGGTGTCCCAGCAAAGCTATAACCCATCCGAGAATTTTCTATAAATCTTGCAATACCAAAATCTGCAATTTTGGCCTCATAATTTTCATCTAGTAATATGTTGCTAGATTTAATATCTCGATGAATTATAGGCGGAGAATAGTCATGATGCAAATAGCTTATTCCTTTTGCACATCCTAGAGCAATTTTATACCTCTGATTCCAGTCTAGTGTGAAGTCATCATTTATTTCTCTATGAAGAGCTTGAAATAGATCACCATTTGGCATATACTCATAAACTAAACGACTCGTTCTTCCTTTAACAAAACAAGCGTAAAGTTTCAGTATATTTCTATGTCGTATTTTGCTTAGTATATCTATTTCTGCTGCAAAAGTCCTCACATCATCATCACCTTGCTCAATTTGCTTCACGGCCACCACCACGCCGTTTCTCCTCAATTGGGCTCGATAAACATTTCCAGTACCACCGTGGCCGATTAAATTGCTTTCGTTCAAATCACTTATTTCATTGGCATCAATATCCATATGGTGGAAATATGCTGATTTCCATTCTTCATCTTCGGCCATGTTTGCTCTTCTATTCTTGGCGCTTATACCGATCAAAATTGCAGCGCCGAATATAACAACAGAAATTAAGAAGAGCATTACATAATTAAAGGCAAGGAGAGAATTACTAGGGTTTGTATGACATATCTGCAAACTAGTATTCCTTGAAGCTCTGTAATATTCATCAACACACAAACCTTTGTTACCAGCAAAAGCCTTATCTCCACCCATTATAAACAGCCTAAATGGAATTTGACCCGAAAGAAGATTTTGAGAAAAATCAATTGTGGTTAATTTTATTTCCTCTAAATATTCAGGAATTGAACCAGTAAGATGGTTTCCAGACAAATTCAGAGAATCCAAAGAGCTTGTCAAATTTGGAATATTTCCAAATAAATTATTCCAAGCAAGATTCAAGTCCACCAACTTTGAACAATGACCTAATTCTTTAGGTATTAAACCAGTTAATGAATTATGCTCTAAATTGAAACTGAATAATTTTCTTAAAAATCCAATTTCATGTGGAATGACACCAGTGAAATTATTATTGCTCAATTCAAGCATTTCCAAATTCACTAAATTTATAATTTTTGAAAGAACTTTTCCCGAAAACTTGTTGTTCATCAATAAAAGTTCACGTAAATTTGTTGAATTTTCAATTTCTAAAGATACATCACCACTGAAATTATTGAAACCTAAATCAATTATATTTACAGTAGGGAGTGACCAAATACCTTTTGGAATTTTACCAGACAAAACATTCCTACTGATCCTTAATCTTTTAAGTGATTTGCATGAAGCATAAGATTCAGGAAAACTTCCATAGAAATTGTTTTGTAATGCAAGCAAATCTATCAACTTTTTTGTTCCACACAAATACTTTGGGAAATACCCTGAAAATTGATTCTTTGATATGTCTATTTGTTTTAGCGGAGAAAATCAACCAAACTTCTCTGGAATGGTTCCGTTAAACATGTTTTCGTGAACTAAAAATCTTGTGAGATTTTCCATATCACCAAATCCAACAGGAATTTCACCATAAAAATTGTTATCATAAAGTTGAAAAGCAACCAAATTCTTCATATCACCAATTTGCTTAGGCACTTTACCAACCATGTTGTTTACAGAAAGATCAATCTCTTCCAAATTTGTCAAATTTGCAAGTTGTTTTGGTATTTCCCCTGTTAACTTGTTTGAAAACAACTCAATCTTGTAAATATTTTTCAAGTTTGAAATTGATTTTGAGATGCTTCCGGACAACCTGTTTATTGACAAATCCAATGTCTTCAAAGCTTCCATTTCAAATATTGCTTCTGGAATCTCTCCTTTCAAATGAGAATCTCGAAGACGAAGACTAGTCAGGTTCTTCAAATTTCCAAGGCAATCTGGTATTACACTCTCAATGTAAAGATTTGCTCCGAGATCAAGTGAAACTAGTCCGGTGAGATTCCCTATCCAACTTGGGATTCGACCAGAAAAGAAGTTCACTGGAAGATCAAGAACCTGAAGGTTTCTCAAACCAGACAAATTAGGAATTGCTCCAACAAGTTCATTATTTGATAGATTGAGGACCTTGAGATTTCTAAATGTTGCTACTTCCAATGGAATTTTTCCGGAAAAGAAATTGGATGGTAAAGAAAGAACTTGAAGGCTTTGAATAATTGAGATTGATGGGAAAATTTCTCCGGAGAGGGACTTATCATCGAAAGAGATTTTTGTGACTTTCAAAGATTGTGGATCACATGCAACTCCATAAAAGTTGCATGGAGAGTTAGATTGATTCCATGAAGCTAAAGTATTCAGTGGATCCTTCAAATGGTTTTTGAATTGAATAAGTGTTTGTGTTTCAGTTGTTAGAGACACACATTGTTGGAAAATATAGTTTGATGTGATTAACAAAATTGCAATCAAGTTGAAAAATTGAAACAAAGTGGAAACCATAGCCATTGAGAGAGGACAAGGACAATGTTATGGTGGTAGAAAAACTTTTGAAATAAAGCTAGCTACTAGTAGTTTGATGATGAATGAATGATCAATGAACGAGCTTTGAGCAGTGAAGATGAATGCACTGATTGTGGTGCTAGAAATTCTTTTGAAACAAGGTTACGTTGTGAGAGAAACAAGGTTATTTTGTGGTGCTAGCTAGAAATTCTTTTGAAACAAGGTTATGTTGTGAGAGAAACAAGGTTACGTTGTGGTGCTATTTATAGTTAAAGGATGCACTCATTGTGGTGCTAGAAATTCTTTTGAAATTTGATGTTGATCGGTGAAGCATGCACTATTGTGAAAGAAGCATAGCATTGCTTAGGTATTTATTCACATAGAGTTAACATATTTAGTAGGACACATCGTGTTTAACTCTATTGGTTCGTTTTAATAAGGAAATAATATATACTCACGATTTATGTGAGTGATCTTGCATTTGTGCGACTCTAATACTAAGGCATCATTTGCATACTTCACACGTCAATATCTTCAACAAAATGGTTGGTTCAATGTGATATTAAAGAGATTAGTAGGATTAATATATGCAATTTCTTGTTTCTCTGTATCTCTTTTATGAGAAGTAATTCATATTGTCCATTCTTTTTTTCAGTTGTCCTTTGTTTCTTTCTTCATTTCAATTTTTACCTCTCAATCGAATAGTGGTTTGTTACTACTTTTAAAGTAATAATAGTTCCTAATTCCTATATTACTCAATCTAGAGATATGAAAACTACGAATTTCTTTGTTTTGTTTACAATAACTCCGCATGCATGAATTTTGACTTACGTACACACACATATAACTTAAGAATCATTTTTATAAAAAATATTTGAAGAAGATATCAATATCTTCAAGCATAACTTTCTTTTTTTGATAGAAACATATCCTTAAGTTTTGTTCATATAGATTCGATAACTTAAACATGTCCACAAAACATTTAAACATGTCCACAAAACATTTCTACTATAATGTTGTTTTAGTGGAAGACATAACTACTATTATCAGTTTGAAAACCAACAAAGGAAAAAGTGAATTTGCTAAATCAATTTTTTTTTGAACGGCTAAAATTTTATTAAAAGGTCAAAAGGGGTACAAGAAGTACCGCTCCTGCCACAAGAAAATTACAAACAGACTAAATAAACCAACAACAAACAACAATCGACACAAAATAAAAACACCACACCACCAGGATGCAAAACAAAAACACTACACAAAACTATCACTGAAACATACAATCTCCCGGGTTCTAACCCCATTCATATAATAAACATGGCCCTTTTGCCAACCTATGCGTAACCATTGCCAAGAGAAACGTTTGATCAATTCCATCGCCGTCTCCACCTCCCCAATCACATTATTAAAAATATAATCATTTCGCATCTTCCAAATAACCCACACAAACGCCAACCACACTATGGAGTGGCCAATCTTGACTTTCTTATTCCTCCCATTTCCCACTAGAAGACTATATGACATAAGAACCTCCGGAGGGAGAACAATAACAACACCTAGCCATTTACGCATCTCATACCACACGGAGGAAGTGAAATTACAATGCAAAAACAAGTGGCGAGAGTTTTCCACCCCTACACTGCAAAGAACACAAATATCATCATTGTTTTGCAAAATCTCTCTATGCCTAAGGTTTTCTTTGGTTGGAATTCTATTACGAAATAATTTCCAAGCAAAAGCACTAACCTTTGATGAAACAACGGCCTTCAAAATATATTTAAAAGAAAAGGACTCCGTAGGGTTTAAATTTGTAGCCGGCAATAACAAATTATCTAACGTGACATACAACGACCTAACCGAAAAACCCTCCTCCACACACGGGCGCCACTCCCATTTGTTACCCTCTTCCGATAGTACAACATTTCCAATCACCTCCTCTAACTCACGAACCATATCCTCCTCCCACACAAAGAAAGCTCTTCTCCACGTCAAACCCCACCTCCACTCGCCCTCCACCCGCCACCCCATCTCCAATACCGTATTCTCTTGTTGAGTCGATATACCAAAGAGCCTAGGAAAGAGATCAAGTAAAGATGACTCCCCCACCCATATGTCCTTCCAAAACTTACTCGTATTTCCTCACCCCATCTTCTTCATTGCCACCTCCTTAAACCAACCCACCCCATTATCCAACCGGCACAAGTCACCCCACCAAGACAAGCACGGACGACCACTAGCTGAGGCATCCAAGGTAGGATTAAACAACACCCCTTCTCCATATCTAGCCTTAATGACATTCTTCCACATCTCCTCCCCTTCCTCCACAAGTTTCCAACGCCATTTACTGAGTAAACTCAAATTAATCAATCGCAAATCACGTATACCAAAACCTCCTTGATCTTTTGGCTTGCAAATATCCGCCCACTTCACCCAACACAATTTCCGCTTTCTAGACAACCCTCCCCAAAGGAAACTTCGTTGCAACTTCACCACTTCTTTCCAAACCGACACCGGCATCCTCATGTATGAAAGATAAAAAATTGGGATAGAATTTAGTACCGCATTAATCAAGACAATCCTCCCTCCCAAACTATTATATTTATTCCCCCAATAACTCAACCTTTTCTTTATTATAGCCTCCAACATAGGAACCCAAGTTGAATAACGATGCGGGTTTGCACCCACCGGAAGGCCTAGATAGCGAAAATGCACACCACCGATACGACAATTTAAGAAAGATGAAGCCATCCCATGGAACTCATTAGAAACATTAACACCAATACAACAACTCTTCCAAAAATTTACCTTAAGGCCGGACGCCATCTCAAAACCTCTAAGAATCGCCTTGATTGCCCATAAATTTTCCACCATCGCGTCCCCAATACATAAGGTATCATCCGCATGTTGTAGCATGGACACCGGCAACCCACCTCTACCACAAACAAACGGACTAAAACGACCCCTCTCCACCGCCTTTCTCATAAGAGAACCCAACCCATCCGCCACCAAAAGGAAAAGAAGAGGTGCTAGCGGATCACCTTGCTTTAGCCCTCTTTTTATGCAAATCTCTTCCGTCGGACTACCATTGACTAGGACCGACATACTCCCCGAACAAACACATGCTCTCATCCAATCACGCCATTTCGAATCAAACCCAAACATTTGCAACATATAATCAAGGAACCCCCAATCTACCGAGTCATACGCCTTTTCGAAGTCGACTTTGAAAATAAGACATTTTTGCCACTTTCTTTTGCAAATTCAATCCCCTCATTAACCACAACCACCCCTTCCACCAATTGTCTACCTTTCAAAAACGCGGATTGAGTATTTGGAATCAAGTCTCCCATCACCCTAACAAGCCGATTTGCAAGGACCTTGGCCACCAATTTGTAAAGGCAACCAAGAAGGGAAATCAGCCGGAAATCACCTAGACGTTGCAGAAATCACCTAGACCAATTTGTTAAATCAAATGATGTTTAATCAAAATTCGGAAGTACAGTTCAAACCCCCTTCTCGTTTTTCATCATTAACACACGTTATCATTTTGAACCTTAGTATCTTTATATTTTCATTGATTAATTTTTTGTATACTTTGATTATATCATGCATCACATAATTTTATTTTATTTTTGACGAGATTACGCATCACATAATTGTTTCTAACTTATTAGTGAAATTTGATTTAGTTATTTTGAATAGTAGTATAATGTTGTCGCCCAATTGGGTTGGTGTCTACTTGCGACCGTGTTGTGTACTCTTCACAATGTCTCAAATTTCATTTCAGTTGATGTTGATTTTGGTGGATTATTTCATACATAATTAAAATTATTGTTTTAAATAAAGCTCCCGCAAGTGTATGGTAAAATATTATGCTTTTGATTTGTGTATCAATAAAAATCTATAATATTGTACCAAAAAATTATATTTAATATAGATAAAAAATATTTAATTTTACCAGGTGGACTAATTATTCTCCTATATTTTTTTTGGTGTATTTAGATAAAATGACAAAGTCATCATCATAAATTTACACACAAAAAAGTGGAGTGATCAGGGATCGAACCCGTCATAGACGTCAGATCTAACAATTTCTGCATTTTCTATCAGTTGAGTTGGGACTTCAGAATATTCTCCTATATTTTTATTTTATATTTACAAAATAATTTATGTTTAAAGTGCAGTCAACTATTTATTTATTGGTAACCCAAGGGGTGTGGTTGAGCGGCATGGGGCTCATCCTCCCTTAACCAAGGGTTGAGGGTTCGATCCTCACCTTGGATATGGAGCAGCTTTAAATCTTTGGGCCAGCTATCCCACCCTTCGAGGTGCCTCCAATCTAGCGAGTGAATAGTCACTGCGTTCGGCAGTGGATACCCCGGTCTCAACCAAAAAAACTATTTATTTATTTATTGGTGATAATCAAAAATATTTTCAAAAATATAGTCAACTATTCAATTAATATATATCCTTTAAAGTATAGTCAACTATTCATTTTTTGACAATAATAATCAAAAATATTTTATATTTTAATATTTATATAAAGTATAGTCAACTATTCATAAATAAAAAGTTCAGTGTTCAATATGGACTTACAAGCTATATAAACATAATCACTCCTAAAAAACATATCAATGGAGACATCAAGAATATTTATGACATTTTTGTTAGCTTTCTTTATCATCGCATCAGGTTTGTTACTAAATGAGTGATTATTTGAGAGTTATTTCATAAATTCTCTTTTGATTTTTAACTTCATCCCATTTACATTCTCTCATATTTTATATATGCAATGTTTTTGTTTTTTATGTGTATATTTTTTTTGTATGTAGATATGTATAAGGAAACACATGCCAAGGGAGTGAATGAAGATACCGATCTTATAGATTGTCGCACAACTGCCGACTGTATACGCAAACATTGGCCTTGCCCAAAGGGCACTATGCCCGAATGCGATGATAACGAGTGTTTTTGTATACATGCTCATCAACAAGCAAACACCAATGACATGCATATTCCATCACAAAAATTTACAAATTGAGTTATAGCATATATATATATTGTAAAATAATCACCATGTTTGAATGAGAAAAAATAAAATGGAAAGGGTTACCGTACCATATGTTGTATTCAAATCTTATGAAAATGATATAAATTTGTTAGAATTTATTCTAATATTTAGTTTGCTATATATAATCAAGTTTTTGATTTTATAAAAAAATGGATTTATGTTATTTAATGTGATCCATTCGATGATGCTTAAGTCTGACAAACATAATCAATAATAATGAGTTTCGATCATTAATACTGTAGATCAATTTCTAGAGTCTACGATGGGTGGTACTAAGGTTGTGGTCTTATAAATAAATTGGCTAAGTCCTCTTTACTACTGTCCCAATTAAAAAAAATATACAAACGGAGGGATTGTTGCATTTTCTTACGTCCACTTATTCATCTATGGAAAGCTGATATTTTAGCCGATAGACTACGTACCTAACATAAAAAGTATATCGGTTTCATTGAATGTAGGACTTTTAGCACACACAATTTAATATATCATAGTTCTCACTAAACTTCTATTTTTCTCTCACGCAAAATAAACTTAAACTTAATTCAGTCACATCTCATTTAAAGAAAGCACTCGTTCTATTAAAATGGAATCATTTGAGGGTAAATTCCTTCAATACAATAAGTGAAAAACAAAAACATGTTAAGTGTAAAAGAGTATAATCTCAATAATTTCATTTGCCTAAAAAAAAAATATTTTCATTAAAATAATGACAAAAATCTTTACTAGCTATTTCATTTGTTTTAGTTCTCTTTCTTGTTGTAACCATTATGGATGCATCAAGTGTTATATTCGCATAATTGATGTATTTAGTGGGACATATCAAATTTAACTCTAAGATTGCTTGGTTTGTATAAGGAAATAATATTCAAGATTTATGTGAGTTATCTTGCATATTCGTGTGACTCTAATACTAAGGCATCATTTGCATATATACTTCACAGGTCAATATCTTCAAGAAAATACAGAATATTAATTGGCTGGCTTTCAACAAAATACAAGAGAACTTTAATTTGCTGGAAGTGTGAAAAATGTTGAACTAATGATGCATAATTAATCTAAGTGGTCATACCATATATAGTTATTATTTTGTGATGGAAATTAAAATGAGTTTCAAGTTTCCAAATAGAGATGAGTCAAAATTTGAAGTGAACAAGAGATTTGATCAAGTTGAATTATTAATGCCTGCCATGAAACAATCGGTCCATGGTGGAGGATCATGATTCAAACATTGGTCCATGCAGTGAATTTACAGTTTCTACTTTCTAACTTAATAGGATCATGAACGTTCGGTCTAATAATTTTAGTATATTTTATCGGTGAACTAGCTAGGAATTTTAGACTAAACGTTCAAGTGTACTGGTTTTAAATATAAACCAAAAAATAATTACTTTTGGTAGTCTAAACAAATGCCAGACTACTATTTTTTATAAGAAAATTTTAGGGAATAAGGAGGAATAAGTGATTGAGGATTGTTTGTTTTAGAGTCAAATATGCCAATACACCAATGTTGTAGGGGGGAAGTGTATGAGATTATTATGATTAGTATGGCAATTTCAATTTTCACCACTCTAATAATTGTTACTAAGTAATAATAATTCCTAATACCTAATTCCTATATTACTCAATCTTTGTTTTGGTTAAGCATGATAACTCCGCATGCATGAACTTTGATATATACATATATATAAGAATCATTTTTATAAACAATATTTGAAGATATCAATATCCACAAGCATAACTTTCTTTTTTTGATAAAACATATATATCCTTAAGTTTTGTTCATATAGATTCTCGATAATTTAAACTTGCCCACAACACATTTCTACTAAAATGTTGTTTTAGAGAATGACGTAACTACTATGAGTGTACAATAGAAAAATACTAAACGTCACTAGTTAGTGTAATAAAATCTTGTTAGCCTGATTTTGAACCATCAATAAAGAAGTTGAGTTGTTAAGCACTTAAAAGTCTGATTTTGAACGAATTTAAAACAACGGTTTAATGTGGTTAACTTGTAGCCGTCTTAAAAAGATCCTCGTCATTAAAAACTCAAATGGCCTATTGATCGACTTTAAAATGTACTTCGTTAAATCAAATGGTGTTTAATCAGAATTGAGAAACACAATTCAAACCCCATTTCTTGTTTTTCATCATTAATTAAAACAGGTTCTCATTTTCAACCTTTAGTATGATTTTTTTTGGTACAAAACCTTTAGTATGATTTAACAAATACTATCTTGATATCTTCATGAATTAATTTTTTGTATAATTTGGACGGTATGACACCTCTCAAATTAATCAGTCATTGGGCTAGATACCTAATTTTTTTTCATAGAAAAGATAGTTCAATGTTAAATCAAATTTGTGCTTAAATTAAACATTGCATCCAAGGGGAAATATTGTGCTTCATATTTGTGCATCAATAAATATATATTTACTAATAAAAAATATAGTCAAATGTTCTTTAAAGTATAGTCAACTATTCATTTTTGACGATAATAATAAAAAAAAGATTTGAATTAAGAAAATAATTATGAGTTTAATTGTTATGCACTGACGGTGTAAACTTTTTTTACACATACATCCAATCAAAATACAAGAAATTGCCACTTTTATAGGCTAGTTCCTAAAAAATCCCCATAAATGCTTACATGGCGTGATTTAATTGGATGCACGTGTAAAATAATTTTACACTGTCAGTGCATATAAATTAAATTCAATAAGGATTACACTATCTTGCTTTAATATTTTTCATAAATAAAAAGTTCAATGTTCAATTTGGACTTGTATGCTATATAAACATATTCATTCCTAAAGAACATACATCTATGAAAACAATGGAGACATCAAGAATACTTTCTCTTACTATGGCATTTTTGTTAGCTTTTTCTATCATCGCATCAGGTCTATTACTAAAATGAGTGATTTGAGAGTTATTTCATGTATTCATCCAATTTACTGTAATATTTCTCTCATATTTTATATATGCAAGCAATGTGTTTTTGTTATTTATGTGTATTGTGTTTGGATGTAGATATGCATAAGGAAACACAAGCCAGGGAAGTGAGTAAGGATGAAGGTCTTATAGATTGTTGCACAGATGCTGACTGTATACGCAAACATTGGCCTTGTTCAAAGGGCACTTGTCCCAAATGTGGTGATAACGAGTGTTTTTGTACACATGCATGCTTAACAAGCAAGTACACCAATGACAAGCATATTCCATGAAAAAAAATTTAGAAATTGAGTTATAGAATATTGTAAAATAATCATCATGTATGAATAAGAAATAATAAATAAATGGAAATGTTACCATACCATATATATGTTTGAATTTATTCTATTATTTAATGGGCTACAATGATTTTAGTTTTATGAAAAATTAGTTTGTTATTTAATGTGATGCATTCGATGATACTTAAGTCTGATAAATCTCATCAATAATAATGGACTTTGGACACAAATGTAGAATTGTGTAGGATAAATCTGATCAATAAAAAATGGCTCCCAAATGTGATAGTTTAATAAAACACAACTGAAATTCAATCAACGGGTAAGGAAATGACAACATTGATGAATCTTTTCCTTTATCAACTTAAGAGCAAACTTCTCTTCACCTAATCTGTTTCTCTTTGCCTGCATGATTGGAGGAAAACACTTGTTTAATTGTATACTCATATATACACCTCTCATGAAAAAGAAGAAAAGAAAAAGAAAGAAAAAAAGAGAAATAGCTATTAGAAAGTGAAAATTTTATTGCAGTAACAAATCACTTTACATACCATATACCAATTCCAATTTAATATAATTATAAGGAGCAAGACCAAAGTAGCATACACAAAAAATAGGACATACATTCATTAAAAGATAACATGACTGACTACCAAAAACACATGATTAACATTTATGTGAGAACTAACAAATATTCCTAGCTTTAA
Organism: Trifolium dubium; assembly: GCA_951804385.1. Classification (NCBI taxonomy): domain Eukaryota; kingdom Viridiplantae; phylum Streptophyta; class Magnoliopsida; order Fabales; family Fabaceae; genus Trifolium; species Trifolium dubium. The sequence continues at coordinate 29,594,043 of OX638075.1, read as the reverse complement.
ATTTTGAAATCAGAAAAGTGTCACAATACAGCACTGTTTTCATGTATCCAACAAAGAACAAAAACATAGATCAATGGTTTCTACTGAGTGCAAGAATATAATTACAACTTCATATAACTAACAACAACAGGAAAACGAGATAAACCCTGCAAACCATGCACATAGAAGAGAATCAACTATGATATAAATAACTAAACAAATGATTGATTAAACATTTGTGGTGTAATTTTCCTTTTATATATGATATATGATTTAATAAGTACATATATGCTTCATGGACAGAATGTGAAGACCGAAGACCGAGGGAATCGTGTATCTCATCCTCAAGTAAATGGCAGTAGTAGAAACTAGAAACTATAAAGCTAATGGGAAAGAAAGATGAAATATAAGTAAATAAACAACAATGCCTCAAAAATTAAAATAAATAAGCAACAATTAAGAAAGTTGTAGACATAACTTACACTGACTAGTTCAGTTCTCAAATAGTCAAATCTTAATTCAACAAGCAATGATCAACAAAGCAAATTATTGAGAATGCATTAGAGTTTGATTCCAGAGACCACAATAATAAACATCAAAGCAAATTATCAAGATGGCATAGTTGATTCCATAGGCCATAATAAACATTATGCAGCATACGAAATGTTCTTAGATATAATTTTACTATTAAAAAATAAAATTTCCTATAGTGTAACGCTTGTTCGAGTCATCATGGCATCAACACTTACAACAACAATAACAACGTAACCAAGCTTTATCCCAATAAGTGAGGTCAACTACATGAATTAAACGATATCATAGTGTTCTTCTAGGTCTTCCCCTACTTCTAGTGATTTGACTCCCCTCCGTATGGTCTACTCAACTTACTGCAGAGTCCACAAGTCTTCTCTCCACATGCCCAAACCACCTAAATCTAGTATAGTTTTTACCATCTTTTCTACTAAGGATACTATCCCAGCTCTCTAATGTTGTCGTTTTTAATCATGTTCCGTCTATTCTTATCACACATCCAACACAACATCCTCATTATCTTAATATAATCAGCTAAGGAATGAATCAAATAACATTTCAAAATGACATTTAATACCACCATCTAATCAACACCTCATAAATTGTCAGGGGGGTTCAACCATATACGGTAGATCTCTTATTCTTAATATTATTATTATGCTGCAGTTGTTATTTATATTATTAGGCAGCAGTTATCATACAGTTACAATATAAATGGGAAACTGAAGGAAAAATCAGAAGGTATAATTTCTTTTGAAATTGGATAATGGTTACCACTTACGAAGCTCTCAAGTTCTTCAAAGAGAGAGACCAAGACTCTTAAATTCTTGGATGAGAATCCATTGTAATTAACTCGTATTTTCGTATTCCTCATTCTTTAGTTAGTTTACCATATTTTTTTCTATTCTAATCCTATTATATATCATCCATAAAAGACAGTTTTTGTGATTAATTATGTAAACTGTGGTACCAGTGTCTATCATATTCCTTTTTAGTCTTGTTGTTTCCCATTTTCTCTCAACATATGGTGACACTTTCTCTTCACTTCCCAATATAAATACTTACTAGGTTTGAACATTTTTTTCATTCATTTATTTCTAGTAGACACTCACTCTCTCCTTCACACAACACAACAAGGATGATTCATTACAAACATAGTAACAATAAGAAGCAGGATACAAAAGATTGATAGCAGCAAACTTATTTATTTTCATCTTTATGCACATTGTATAGTGAAGGCTGAACCAAACAACAAAAGTGGCAGCAACAGTAACACCAAAAACACAACATAGACAACAAAATCATCACCAGTTTAGCTACTTTGTTCAAGAAAGATAATCAACTCCGGTAAAAACATGGCACGGTAAAATATTACAATTACAACAGAGCATTGAAATCACAGATACAATGGAACTATTAAGTAGAAGGGTGTTTAAGGTTTATATTGCCATTTTCTATCATATATGGAGTCGAAAAAACAATTAATTGAGACACTTCCCTTAAGGCTACAAATGAGGCAAATGGGGCATTGAGTTCATTTATGAGGCCATGGATGGAGCTAATGAGAAAATACGAAAAGAGTTCAATGATGTAAAAAAGAGGTACTTCCTAACTATCCATGTTTATAGGATGAATAAAATTTGAACTTTAGTTTTCAAATTACACAGTAATTTAATTTTAACTATACAATACATGCGTACCATTTGATATGATAGAATATGAAGCTAAGTTGCTAACCTGCCTAAAGCTCGTGTAGAATTAGTTTTCATTAATGCCTTCTAAACCCTGAAATTGAAAACAGTATCATTTAACATATGGTATTTGTTAAATTTCAAAAAATGTATCGTAGCATGTAGAGATATAAATAGTGTCTTAAACTCCATATTAACATATGATGGCTGGCAGCCAAAGTTGTTGATGTTTGGAAAAATAAAAAATAGAGAACAAAGAGATAGAACAAGACACACCTGCGTATTGAGATCTTCTAAAAAACAAGAGAAACCAAAGGATGACTGTGATAGCCCCTGGTGAATAAGTATTGATTAAAATCAGAGCATTATCTAAATATGAAAAAACAAGGGATAATATATCCATCATAACACCACCAGCATACGAATGAGGAAAGGTGTTGGTTTCCATATCATTTTGGTTCGGTTCGGCAAGGCCTAAATTTGAGCTTATAGCTTAATAGTTTATAAAAAAAGACTTGTTAGGCAAGGACTTTTCAGAAAGAGCTTATAGATTATTTTACTAGCTTATAGCTTATTTTTGCTATTTCAATTAGCTTATGAGCTTATAGCTTATCATATTTTCTTCTAATTTTACCCCTATCATCCTACTTCAAAAAAATTAAATATGAATTAAACTTATATTTTTTTATGTCATTTTACATTTATCAGAGTCCCCGTCTAACAACTAATTTTAGCAAACACATGAATTAACTTATCAGCCATAACTATAAGCCATCAGCTATTTTCACTTAAGTTTTTTCTGAAGCAGTGTTGTTTGTTTCCACAGTTTACAAAAGCAAGCATTGACGAGAGCACAGAAACAAAAAGATTATACATCCACAAAAAAAAAAATTGTTACCTGAGCAGCATCGTTTGTTAACCTAACAACACCGTGTTGAGATGATGGAAATAGTATGTTTGCTACGGCACTGAAGACAACGCAGGTCAAGAAACCTAAATAAATAATTTACGAAGGAACGAGATGAATAAGAAAAAAAGTAAGTAATACATGATATGACAGAGGCTCTATGTACTGCCGAAAACTTGCGAATTTTCCTCCGGATTTAGCTTTAGAGATCGAAAGCAAAAAAAAAAAATTGGTTGATTCAGAGACTTATTTAAAACAAAAATCGATACAAAAACCAAAATTTGGCGCACATAGGAAAGTAGTGAGTACCACTTATAGGGAGGAAGCTGAGATAGAAGGAAACAAAATCAAAGGAATCCTCGTCGTCGTCGAGAGGACTCTCTTTTTTATATCCAGCGGCGAGAGAAGGAAAATGGTGATGCAAGAAGTCTTTGAAAGGAGTGAAGAAGTGAATAAGCTCTTCTTCGGTGAAGCGAGTAATATATTCTTCCGAGAAGGTTGATTCCAACAGCCGAGACTTATGCTCGTACGTCAGGCCGGATGCCTCCGCTTTGGTTAGGCCAAATCTCTTGCATATGATGTTGTTCATCAGAGTCTCGTCGAACGAATGAAGAATTCCCTCGGCGCCCAAGAAGAGAGACATCATTTCAAGCTTTTAGTCCAACAACCAGTATTTTGAAAATCAACTTTTGGATAATTTAGATTTTTTTTTTGAAATATAAAAAATTATAAGTTTTTTGGTGGTTGTACAATTATTTAAATATAATATATCATGTAAATTAAACTAATATGTTATGAATCTGAAATATTATATTTTATGAATTGCTTAAATATAAATTGTTAGAGTAAAAATATTGTGATTCGTATAAATGATATTAAGTAAAAAAAAGTTATATTGTACTGAAAAAAAAGTTACTACCTTCGTCCTAAAATATAAGATCATTTTGACCACTGCACATTTGCCAATACATAATTTTGATTGCGAATAATTTTAATCGTCTATAAGTAAGAATTATAAAAATTTGATATTTGTAAAATATGTATCGAAACAAATCAAATAAGATTTTATATGATAATATTTATATTTATATACTCTTAGAAAAATAAGGTCAAAACAACACATATAAATAATGCATTTAGTCAAACTGAGTCTTATAAAATGGGACGCATGTAGTATGTTAAAAACTAAAATTTTAAAGATAATAAAACCCAATTGTTAAAATTTATAAAAAATAGTAAGGACTAAAAAGTAAAAACGTACTTAATAATTTAATATTTTTCAATATGGTTTAACTCCTATATATCATACACTAAATTCATAATAGACATTAAACAAAAGGTTAAATTAGATATTTTTCCCCTTAATTTATTTTGATTGTCATTGTAACAAAATAAAGAGCTGACACTGAAATTGCCGAGAAAAACATAAATAATGGATACAAATTCTATTAAAAGACGTTATAATTTAAAATTTAAAAAGTTAAACATTATAAAAGAAATACAAAACCTCGCACATTTTTTCGTCAAAAAATAACTCCAACATTCAGTGAACTTCTAACATTTATAATAGATTTATTAAAATCTCATCAAGCTACCCAAGAACATTTGGATGAAATTGTAAGGGATTTCTTCCATCTTAACCATAGCTCATGTGATTGAAATCAACCCTGGGAACGCAGCATTGTTAAATACCCGGTTCAAACCAAAAACAGTCAAAAAATACTAATCAAACTACATATTTTTTCAAATACAATGCAAATTAAAAAAAAATCTCATCGTTCTCTCACTTTATTCGTATGAATCTCATCAAACTACATCTTTCATTAAATACAATGTATAAATTAAGATATTTTCTCTCATTGTTCTCTCACTGCAAAACTCTCACTTTTTATGTCAAAAAACAAACTCCACACATTCAATAATATTTCTACATTTATCGTATAATAAGAGGATCATCTCTCAAACTGTTATCAATCGTATTAGTGCTAGTGTGGTGCTAACGGGCGACACCTCAAGGGCTTTAGCTTCTCTTTCAGTCCAGGAATGCCAATTACATTATACATATGGCAACTTTTTTTTTCATACAAGCCTTAATTTCTAGCTATTAATCTATCTACATTACTAAGAAAGTTATTCAGAAAATTTCCAGCCTTCCTCACTTCTCTAATCGAGATAATTGTCATTACCTTAAACAACATTCAAACTTCAAAGATTGGAATAATTAACACAACCATATAGCATATCCTATAGAGTATCGACTACACAACGTAATAGTTACAAAACAACACAATAGTAAAATACAACTTAAATTCAAACAACATTTAAGGAAATGACAACATTGATGAATCGTTTCCTTAATCAACTTCCGAGCAAACTTCGTTTCACCTAATCTGTTTCTCCTTGCCTGCATCATTGGCGGAAAACACTTGTTTAATTGTATACTCATATATACACCTCTCATGCAACAACAAAAAAAACGAGGCTATTAGAATGTGAAATTTTTATTGTAGTAACAAATCACTTTTACATACAAGTAAATGGGAAAGAAGATGGAATATAAGTAAATGAACAACAATGCCTAAAAAAATAAAATAAAATAAGCAACAATTAAGAAAGTTGTAGACATAACTTACACTGACTAGTTCAGTTCTGAATCTTAATTCAACAAGTAATGATCAACAAAGCAAATTATCGAGAATGCATTAGAGTTGATTCCAGAGGCCACAATAAACATTATGCAGCATACAAAATGTTTTTAGATATAATTTTACTATTAAAAAACAAAAACTACTATAGTGTAACGCTTGTTTGAGTCATCATGGTATCAACACTTACGACAACAACAACCAAGCTTTATCCCTATAAGTGAGGTCAACTACCTGAATTAAACGATGTTAGAGTGTTCTTCTAGGTCTTCCTCTACTTCTAGTGATTTGACTCCCATGTCCCCTCCGTATGGTCTACTCGCCTTACTGCAGAGTCCACAAGTCTTCTCTCCACATGCCCAAACCACCTAAATCTAGTATAGTTTTTACCATCATTTCCACTATGGATACTACCCCAGCTCTCTAATGCTGTCGTTTCTAATCATGTTCAGTCTAGTCTAACACACATCCAACACAACTTCCTTTCAAAATGACATTTAATACTACCATCTAATCAACACCTCGTGAATTGACAGGGGAGTCAACCTTATTTAATAGTAACAATAAGAAGCAAGATACAAAAGATTGATAGCATCAAACTTATTTATTTTCATCTTTATGCACATTGTATTGGTTGAACCAAACAACATAAGTGGCAGCAACAGTAACACCAAAAACACAACATAGACAACAACATCATCACCAGTTTAGCTATTTTGTTTAAGATTGATAATCAACTCCGGTAAAAACATGGCACAATAAAAGACTACAAGTACAACAGAGGATTAAAATCACATATCAACATTAATGGAAGTATTAAGTTATAAACAACAAAAGGGTGTTTAATGTTTAAATTCCCATCTTCTATCAATTCTGGAGTCGAAAAAACAAGTAATTGAAACACTTCCCTGATGCAAATTTTCTATCATAATGGGATTCAAATCTGCATCTCAACTCCACAAAGAAAATCAATTAAAAACAGGATGTGCAAACTCTAACATGTTATGTTAGAAGTTTTGCAGTGGAGGAAGCTGTTGATACTGGAGCATGGAACTTCCTTCTCTCACTGACCAACCAATTATTGAACATTTTCTTTTCTTAATAAGACAGTAAATTATTTTTTCTATCTGCGCTGTAGTAGTAACATTAGCAACAGTAATTCAGTTATATATTTTAATTTCAATCCTCGTCTTCTCTTGCAATATTCATGCTGGATAGAGTATGCCTCTCCCTCTAGTATTGATAAACAACCACAGCTTAGGATTGAAACCACCAACCATAATACCATGAGACTATGGTCGAATGTTTAAAGCAAGAAGTTAAGGCTAAGGCTACAAATGAGGCAAATGGAGCATTGGGTTTGTTTATGATGCCATAGATGGAGCTAAGGAGAAAATACAAAAAGAGTTCAATGGTGTAAAAAAGAGGTACTTCCTAACTATCCATGTTTATAGCATGAATGAAATTTGAACTTTAGTTTTCAAATTACACAGTAATTCAATTTTAACTATACAATACATACCATATGAAGCTGACATGCCTAAAGCTCGTGTAGAATTAGTTTTCATTAATGCCTTCTAAACCCTGAAATTGAAAACAGTATCATTTAGCATACAATATTTGTTAAATTTCAAAAGATGAATTAGGGTATCAAAAAATGAATTAGGGAAGAAGGTTATCATAGATGTAGAGATAAGTAGTCAGTGTCTTAAATTCCATATTAACATATGATGGCAGCCAAAATTGTTGGTGTCTGGAAAAATAAAAAATAAAGAACAAAGAGATAGAACAACACACACCTGCATATTGATATCTTCTAAAAAAACAGAGAAACCAAGGGATGACTCTGAAGGTACCACCAATTGCCCCTGGTGAATAAGTATTGATTAAAATCAGAGCATTATCTAAAAAGGAAAATATAAGGAATAATATCAATCATAACACCAGGCATCAACAGATGAATGAGGAAAGGTGTCGGTTTCCGTATCTTGTTCTTAAGTTTTAGGCTTGGTTTGACAAGGCCTAAATTTGAGCTTATAAGCTCATTTGATAAAAAAAATGATTTGTTTGGTAACGACCTTTCGAAAAGAGTTTATAGCTTATTTTACTAGCTTATAGCTTATTTTTTATAAGCTATTTCAATGAGCTTATGAGCTTATAACTTATCATATTTTCTTCTAATTTTACCTCTATCATCCTACTTCAAAAAAATTAAATATTAATTAAAGTTATATTTTTTTTATGTCATTTTACATTTATCAGTAGTCAATCTACCAAACACTTCAATTGTCAGCCATAAGCCATCAACTATAACCTATTTTTCCCAAACATAGCCTTAATTACAAATACCACCTATTTTCACTTAGTTTTACAAAAGCAAGCATTGAAGAGCACATAAACAAAAAGATTAGACATCCATAGACATTGATTAGCATTGATTAGATTCATAGACATTTTATTTATTAGATTCATTAAATGATTGATGTATTTGGTCTATATTATTAACCAAATACATCAATCATTCCATGAATTTAAAAAACAAAAGTTTTCTTATATTTAGGAGGTAGTACTATTTATAACATTAATTTTTCCTATTTTATCCTTTAAAACAATCATTAAGAGAGAGAAAAAGTACACTTAAATATCTACTTTTTAGTATTCTAATATTTACTATCAATAAAAAGAAAGAATATTTTAGTAAAAGTCATATTCTCTTTGGTCAACTACGACACTTAAAATGGTACAGAGAGAGTATATGATTAAGAATTTGATTATTTTTTTTATATATTTTAGAACGAAGTAGTAATTGTTAAAATTGTTTGTCTCTCCAAATAATTGACTTTTATTATTTATTACATAATTTTTTAATGTTTTATCCCTTATTATTCATCATATAGTTTAATGATTATGGAAGATAATAAAGTAACTATTTCAAAGTCGGGTGCCAATAAAAAAGACCGATATTTGGAACTATTATTAGTGAATGTCGTAAGTTATTAAATTTGATTCGAAATTGTTAGGTCATATAATATTCAGAAACAAATTAATCGGGTAATTTATGATTTGGCACAAACAATTAGTTTATGTGTGTGAAATTGTTAAATAAGTCATTTATTTTGGGACTATTGAATTATTTTTATTTCAACTTTATATAAAAAAAATATTGTATTTTATTACTACTAATTATATGCTATGATATAACCCATATGATGATGCCTCATATTTGTTAGGGACATCGAGGGGGGCAGCTGGGGGATCATCCACACGAAGACCAAGAGTATTGTACAAGTGAGTTGGACACTACACTCTTACCCAAAACTTTAAGGCATTGAGTTTATGGGTCCTCACTTATAAATGCTCTACTCTCCACACATTTTTCCAATATGGGACTTCTTCCTCATACTACTCACACTTAACACTTCTTGAGTTTCAACAATATTCACTATATTCGAAAGTGAATATCTTTATCTATCTCGAAAAAAAAAAATAATTATATGTTATAATTGGGGTTCATCTTCCCTGGTCGATGATTCGAGTCTCGCTGCAAAACAATTTTTAATCTCTACATCAACTATTCCATGTTATTGTTCACAAGGGTGGGGTTGACACACAGTCAGACGTCAGTTAGGTTTCTCTTGGCCACGCCCACACTCCAAAGCAAGCGATTTACGTATGTTTTATCTACCTAACCTATGCCGAAAGCTTCCGAAGTTCGTATTGTTGTTGTAGGAGACGATGGAACCGGTAAATCAAGCCTCATCCATGCCGCGGCCTACAATAATTTCAAGGAGAATCTCGTCCCAGTTTTGCCTCCCAAAAAGCTTCCTGTACATCGGTATCGTGATCGTGTCAAAATCACTCTCATCGACACTTCGTCCCGGTACTAACATTATTGGTTTTGTTTTTGTTATTATGATTTCTTTGATAGACAATGTCATGCACATTGCTATAATTCTTACTTCTTAGGAAGTTCAATCGAAATTGTTTATGAACTATGAAGCCCAGACACGACACGGACACTGACACGTCGACACGGATAATTTTTTTGAAAAAGTGATAAATTTCAATGTAAATGTAAGTGTCGGTGACACGTGTCCGACACCGGGACACGCCTAATTTAAGGAGTGTCGGAGCTTCATAGTTTATGAACTTAAATGGAGCCAAATTCAAGCTTGAAAAAATCCTACCAATCTTTCGAGTTGAATTTCGAGCTAAAAACAGACTAAACATAAGTTAAAAATGAACTTAACTTAATGAGCCGAGCCGAAGTGTTCCTGAACTTTAAACAAGCTGAACTTGAGCTGAAAAAAAAAAAAGTGTGTCAGACATGTTCATCTCGATTCGACTCGACTCATTTCCAACCCTAATTATATGTTTATGTCTCTGTCAGGGCTTTGTAGTTTATGTTTTTTTTTTTGCCTAAATGTATAATACCTAAAACTTCTCTTCATGACATGCCAATTGTTACTTATTATGTTTCTATCATTGTGGATATTGCTTCGGAAATGTCTGAAATTATACCTTCACTGTTTCACTTTATTCTTCTTGTGCTTGTTTAGTGTTGATGACAATGATCGAGTTGTTCAACTACAGCGGGCTGACTCTGTTATCCTCACGTATGCATGCTATCAGCCCGACACATTTCAAAACCTAAGCACATTTTGGCTTCCTCATCTTCGCCAGCTAGAGGTTCTCATATCTCTTTTTCTTATTTTTTCAATTTTTAGGGGCTGTATGATTGCTTGACATAAAAGATATTTGAACTTAATGAACAGGTCAAAGCTCCAGTTATAGTGGTTGGTTGTATGCTTGATCTGCAATATGGTAATCAAAAAGTGAATCTAGAGCAGGCGATGCCACCACTTATGCAGGAGTTCAGAGAGATTGAGGCATACATTCAGTGTTCAGCAAATAGGAGCTTCCAGGTATCTTTTATTTATACTATTGCAATCAAACTCGTCCGTTTTTAAATCTTATTTTAAAAGTGCTATAATTACATATTGATTTTGTTTCACATACAATTGTAATTTCCTTGTTGAAGGTATTTGAAGTTTTCTACTTGGCACAAAAGAATGCCCTTTATCCCCTAGCTCCTTTATTTGATAAGGAGTCACAGACTCTACAGCCTCGATTAGTGCGGGCTTTGAAGCGGATTTTTACCCTTTGTGATCATGACAAAGATGGGGCTCTTAGTGATGCTGAACTTGATGCTTTTCAGGTTTTTTTTTTTTTTTAATTTTTTTCTTCTCGTATTAAATTTCAAAATTGTCGCTTGTTTATTATCCGGGTATATAATATTCTGACACCTTGTAGATTGAATACAAGTTTGTTCACACCGTGTTTAGGGGTGCTAAAACAACCGATAAACCGTAAACATTTTGTAAAAAATCTGCTGAACTTATTTAAAAAATCCTTACTATTTCGCTAAAAAACCGAGCCTTATCCGTTCGTTATAAAAAGAGAAAACTGGTACTCACTTTTAAAAACCAGTTAATAGCCACCAAACCTTATCACATGTGCTCACAGCTGTTCATCTTGTTACTGTCACTCTGCTGCTTTAATCACACACATCTCTACTAATTTGCACCCATCTCCTAAAACATGAAAATAAGTATAAAGTAAAGTTCACCAAAAAAATGTATATGGCCAGGAAAATAATTGTGTGTTGTGTAAGAGAAAAGAAAATAGAAGAGACCAGGAAAATAAAATAAAAATAGGAGCACTGTATATGGCCGTCGAGAGAAAACAATGATGGCGGTTGCAGCGAAGTGGTCTCTCTGCAGCTATGACGTTTTTCGTTGAGATAATATCAGCCAAATATGTTGAATTTACTTTTGATTGAACAAAAACAAGTACATTTGAGAAAATCCCTCCCTAATTGATTTATTCCATTGCTTCGCTGGTTTCTCGACACCAGAGTGTCCAAACCCTTCCAAGAAACCACTTTTAGTGAAAACAAATCAGTTTTAGGCAGAAAAAACGGTTCTATACTACTTTTGAATTGGACTGCACTCGACCAGATTTCCAAAAAAAAAAGCTTTTTGATGAAAGAAGTGTTAAGAACTAAACTGGACCAAACCAAAAATATGTTTTAGTTTGGTTTGGTTTGTTTCATGAACTGTGCACACCCCTATTTGTATTATGGTAGGTTATGCTGTGGTAGATTAAATTGTGTATTGTGTATAAGATTTGTGAAAAATCTAACTGAACTCTCTACAGGTTAAATGTTTCAATACTCCTTTGCAAGCATCTAAAATGTTTGCTGTAAAGAGGTTTGTGCAAAACAATTTGCCTGAAGGTGTGAATGAGCGAGGACTTTCTTTGGCAGGATTTCTATTTCTTCACTCCTACTTCGTAAAAAAAATGCCCCGTGAGGAAGCATGGACCGTGGTCAGGAAGTTTGGATATAATGATGATATCAAGCTTGCTGATGGTTTGATTCCACCTTTGAAATGTGCACCTCATCAGGTGTTTCTTTTTAGATGAATTGCGGCCTTGTTTATTTTGTTCTTTATATGTTATACATGTTTGTATTCATTTTGTTGACTATAAGAAACTTATTTTATTCTATTCTCATTGGATTTAATGTCTCCAGAGTGTTGAGTTAACAAATGAAGCAATTCATTTCTTGGAGACAATCTTTGATGGCGATTTTGTATGTTATTTTTGCAAATAACACCCCCGAGTAATTTTACTTTTTCAGGCTGCTTCGCAATCATTTTTGGGTATTATCTCTTTTAACCATATATTTTCCTTCCTCTAGGATAAGGTGCTGCAACCCCATGAAATTGAAGAATTGTTTTCTACCGCTCCGGAAAGGTAGATAGATTGCTTGTAATCTTTCTTATGTTGTGCAATTATTCAAATGTTCATACATGCTTTAAGGATGTTGTCTATACGTGACTTTTCTTCATTGTTTTTTACATAGTCAAGCTACGACATTTTTCATATGTATGCCTTTTCCAAATCTGAATGTCAATTAGGACTCTTGGCAATGTTATTTGATATTTTATGACTTTTAATTGCAGTCCCTGGATTGAATATCCATACAAGGATACTGTTGAAAGGAATGCATTTGGAGGAATATCACTTGATGCATTTTTGTCAGAGGTGCACAAGTCTTTTATCTTTGTCTCTAGTCCCTCTTCCTTGTATTTTGTCGAACAATGATTGTAGAAAAGTGGCGGGCTTCTATGGATAGTTTTATCACTCAATTTGATACATATTTTGACAATCAAGTTTGCCTTAGTTTTACATGATGCATGGCTATATGGCTGGGCTGTGCATCTTTTCAATGCATATAGCATTTAATTCGAATAACTGTTGATTTATATTGTATGTTTTCTGAACAGTGGGCTCTCATGACACTTCTAAACCCAAAATTTTGTGTGGAGAACTTGGTATATATGGGTTTTCGTGGTGATCTGTCATCTGCTATCCGTGTGACTGGGAGGCGACACATGGATCGCAAAAAACAACAGTCAGAAAGAAATGTATTGCAGTGCTTCATCTTTGGACCTATGAAAGCTGGAAAATCTGCATTATTGAATTACTTTATTGGAAGGTATTTTAGATGTTACCTTGAGGTTCCTGGTAACACATCTTTAATCATTGAGCATCATCTTATTGCTGTTGAAATTCATAATGCAGGCCACATTCCGAAGCTTACAATCCAACCGACAAGGATCGTTATGCTGTGAATGTTGTTGATATTTCTACGGTAATTGATAATTCTTACTGTGACAGGGAAAGACATTTCATTTCTTTCACCTTTTCTCGCACCAAAGTCTTCATTTGATGTATTCATTTTGTACGTTGGCATTTATTTCTTCCAATTCATGATTTATCATTTTGTTTGCAGGAAAACAAAAAATATCTTGTTTTGAGAGAGATTTCTGAAAGTGGAGTCACAGAGCTGCTGGCCAACAAGGAGTCTCTGGCCTCATGTGACATTGCAGTTTTTGTTCATGACAGGTGACCACTTATATTGAAGTTCATAATACCAGCATTTGATAGAAACTATGGATTACCTTTTTTAAAATTATAAGGATAGGTTTTCTTATTAAATTATTCCCTGGTGCCTTTGTTGTATATAATATAAACAAAAATTGTAACTTGTTTTCGTGGATTTGTAGCTCAAAAGCAACTTTTCAACATTTGAAATCCAAAGCATTTAGAAAAACTCAATTGTGCATTTGGATGAACTTCGTAAAACAATGTTGGTTGCATAGAGGTCAGCTGACAAAATATTCATGCTAGGTCCGACGAGTCCTCACGGGAGGCATCGTCTAAACCCTTGTTAAGAGTTGCCGGTCATGGAAAAGACACTGGTTTTCAGGTGCCCTGTCTTGTAGTTGCAGCTCAAGATGATCAAGATTCATTTACAATGACTATTCAAGAGGCAAATCTGGTATTTTTCATTATTTTATCCATCTGCATTGTCATATACGTAATTGTACATGCATATTGACGTACTTCATTGTTGGATGGGTTAGATAAATAGATATTACATCATTGGAGTTCATTTTATGACTCTGTTTGCCTTTTATCTGATTATATTTGGAAGGTTTGTTTACTTGGTGAGAAAAAAAAATGTTCATATTATAGAATATGTTCATTTTAATTTGCTAATAAGGAGAGATTTGTGTGATGGAGAGAAGATAAAATGCTGGCAAAGGATAATTTATCTCCGAAAATAATTCTTTCTTCTTTTTCATTGTTTTCAAAAATGTGAAATGAACATAAATTTTAGGAAACGAAAATAGAAAATGTGTTCCCAAAGTAAACGAGACCTTATATTTTACTACCTTCTATACTAACTCGCACAAGAATGCAGAAAGGGAAGAACATACTGTTTATCTTTTTCATGCATAATATGTTGACATGCCAGCGTGTTTTGTAGGTTAGACAAGACATAAGAGTAGAGGATCCCATGCTAGTCAGTGTGAAGTTAGGGGATTTGAACAATATATTTCACCGAATTGTGACTGTTGCTGAAGCTGGAACAACCCGCAGGCAGTACCACGGACTCATAAATCAATCTCTTGTGTTGGTTTCAGGTATATCATTTTTCAGGTTAACTTTTTAGTTGTTGGTTAAGTTCCTTTTGTGAGTCTGTGGTTCCTGAAAATATTTATTTCAATCACAATAAAATATAAGTGCGACTTTTGTTTCAAATCATATTGCAGCTGGTGTGGCCATGACAATTGGGATAGTTCTTTCTGCAATGAAGAATGCGTCAAGGAAGAATAACAAAGTAACTGAATAACATCACTAAAACATTCAAAATCTAAACAGTGCAAAATCATCCACCCAAAAAGAATGGATGCAGCCTGCTTTTGGCTAAGCTACATTGCCTTTTAACATTAAAGGCTTTTTTATGCCTGCATGTGACTAGGAATCCCATGAAACTACAAAAAAAACTGTCAAGACAGATTTGACTGAGACATAAACCAACAAGTTACCATTAACAAAACTCCATTAGAAGAATTGGCTATTACATGTAAAATGTTACTTGTTGCTACATTTATTTATAATATTTTTTTCTTCCAATCTTTTTGTAAAAAATCTGTTATATATTTAATGCATTTATAACTTTTTTTGATAAAAATTAATTATAACATGTTGTGCTTATGATTCGCAGTGCAAATTATAATTTTTTTTTAATAAATATCATTTTTTTTAAACAAATATCCTCTACATGCAACTAATTTCTCAAGCAGAGTAGAACCATAAAAGATGGTTAAAAGTTCTTTGAGATCCTTTACCATCTCATTCAAGTGGCCATGCGCTATTTATTTAACATTTCTAGGTGGACTATCTATTCTTCTATATTTTTATTTATATTTAAATAATATTATATCTTTTTAAGTGCAGTCAACTATTCACTTTCTAACGTTATCTTGTTGCTTAATACATTTATTACATTATCTTGCTTTTATTTCTTTCAAATATCTAAAATTCAATGTTTAATATGGACTCGCATGCTATATAAACATATTCGTCCTCTTAAATAACATACATTCAGTGAAAACAATGGAGACATCAAGAATATTTTCGCCGATTATGGCATTTTTGTTAGCTCTTTTTTACCATTGCATCAGGTCTATTACTAAAATGAGTGATTTGAAAGTTATTTTATAAATCGTCTTTTGAATTTTTACTTCATCCAATTTATTGGTATATTCTCTCATATTTTATATATATATGCAATGTTTTTGTTATTTAATTGTATTGATTTTTTTTATATACTGTTGATAATAAGCTTATGGAAACACAAGTCAGGGGAGTGGCTTAGGATGTCGATTTTTTAGAATGTAGCACAACTGCCGACTGTATACGCCCTATTGTGATAATAATGAGTGTTTATGTATACATGCTCTACAAGCAAACACCAATGACATGCATATTCCATTGTAAAAATTTACAAATTGAGTTATAGAATATTGTAAAATAACCATTATATGTTTGAATAATAAATAATAAATAAAATGTTAGAATTTATTCTAATATTTAGTGGACTACAATCAATTGTTGTTTTTGGTTTCATGAAAAACGGACTTATGTTATTTTTTTTAAATGACAAATATAATTATATAATATAAAGATAAAAATGGACAAGAGTGTAAAGTACAAATAAATATGATATATACCTACAAGAGTCTAGACTTTGTGCGTGGATAAGTTTATGGAAATTACTCTATCCGTCCTAAAATAAGTGTTACAGTTGACTATTTTACACTATTTACATAATCTACTTTGACCATATTTTTTTACTTATATATAATTGTAAACATTAGCATTTAAGATATTGTTTTAATTTGTCTTGATGAGTATTTTTAAGGTATACAATTTTTATAATTTTTAAAGATAGATAATTAAATGTATCAACGATCAAAATTGTGCGTTGACAAACGTGAACTAATCAATTGTGACACTTATTTTAGAATAGAGAGAGTATAATGATAGTGGACTTTTGGGCAGGATATGTTTATGAAAATAACAATAATGTGAGATTATGACCGGTTGTAGCCTTCAATAGGGAATTTAGCCGGGTGGCGTATTTATTATGTTATTGAGACAATATTCACCTCAATTTTGTCTGTAAAATCAATTCAGATAATAATTGTGATAATTTTTTTTACAACTGTGGTACATCATTTTATGTTACTACTTGCGTTTTGACTAATAGTAATTAGTCAATATGAATTTTGTTATGTTATTGTCAATTGACGGGTATATATTAATTAGGGGCCAAATATATCTATAGGTTTTTTAAGTTTTCGGTTTGTACCACATAAGTTTTTTAAGTTTTTTTGTAACACATAAGTCCTTTAAGTTTTTAGTTTGTACCACATAGGTCCTCTAAGTTTTTTTTGTAACACATAGGTCCTTTAAGTTTCTAGTTTGTATAACATGATGAATATAATTTAAAAGGACCTATGTGTTACAAAAAAAACTTAAAGGACCTATGTGATACAAACTAAAAACTTAAAGGACTTATATGTTACAAAAAAAACTTAAAGAACCTATGTGGTACAAACCGAAAACTTAAATAACCTATAGAGATTAATTTGGCCTTAATTAGGTTATTGATAATTCTTCATTAGTCACTATTTTTTTGGAGATTTTTAATTGTGTTTTAAGTCTATTTTTTATTATTTTAATGTTTAATTTTGAGTCTTTTGGAATAAATTACATTTTTTGATTTATTGATACAATTAAGTTTTTTGTTCTTTTAATTTCTTCATTAATCAAATATTTTGTTTAGTTTTTATAAGTAGAGATAATTTTCATCTTAGAAGTCAGTTTTGTAAAATTGAATTAAGCCCAATCCAAGTTTTAACATGATATATGAGTCTCTCCAAGATCTATATAGGTCGCATGTTATCATGTTTATGCTATTGAATCACATGCTATTTATATCCACCCACTAAATCTTATAGTGTTGGACGTATAAGGTTGTGTGTTAATTAATCTCACACCCCGGATGTAGGATGACTTAAACATATGAATTTATAAGTAGTGAGACAATTTTAACCTTGCAAGTCGATCAGTTATATAGAGTTGAGTTAGGCCAACCTCAATTTCTAACAGAAATCTTAGCCATTGAGTTCAATTAATGACAAGGTTTTGTAGCTAGAAATTCTTTCGAAATAAGGTAGTGGATGTGGATGAGATTTGAAGTTTGATGATGATTGATGAATGACCAATAAAGCATATGATTTGAAGGTAAAATGGTCAACAATTCTGAAAAACATATATGCACTGATAGTGATTGTGAGGAGGATAACTGTGATTGTGAGAAAGAAACGGAGCATGCATAGCTATTAACTTATTCGCATAACTTGATATATTTAGTAGGACATATCAAGTTTGATTCTAAGACCGGATGGTTTGTTTAAGGAAATAATAAGATTTGTGTGAGTGATCTTGCATTTGTGATCTTGCATAGCTATTAATTGTGTGACTCTAATACTAAAGCATCAATTGCATACTTCACACGTCAATATCTTCAAGAAAATAAAGAATATTAGTTGGCTGGCTTTCAACAAAATACAAGAGAACTTTAATTTGCTGGAAGTGTGAAAAAAGTTGAACTAATGATGCATAATTAATCTAAGGGGTCATACCATATATATAGTTATTGTTTTGTGATGGAAATTAAAATGAGTTTCAAGTTTCTAAATAGAGATGACACAAAATATATATGAAGTGAACAAGAGGTGTGAAAATATTTGAATTATATGGATGCCATGAAACAATTGGTCTATGATATTGGACCACTATTTTCCATCGTTAGAATAATTTTACGATATTTTCTACCAATGAAATTAGCCTATGGGGAAGGGACTGAGGTTCGAACACCGGTCATAGATGTCCGGCCTAACAATTACGATATTTTCTACCAAATAAACTAAATTTTTTGGACTTAACATTGAAGCGTAATAGTTTTAAATATAAACCAAAAATTAATAATTATTTTGGTAGTCTCTAAACAAATGTCGATTTTTATAAGAAAATTTTGGGGAATAAGGAGTAATTTGCAGTACAAGTTTCTAGGCTCTTTGTATTTCTAGCTTTCCCGCCAAATCTAACAGCTTTGTAACTAACTCTACAGTAACCTACCAATGTTGTATGGCAATTTCAATTTTCACCATTCTAATAGTTGTTACTACTTTTTAAAGTAATAATATAATTCCTAATTCCTAAATTACTCAATAGTGAACTTTCTTTGTTTTGGTTAAGCAAGATAACTCCACATGCATAAACTTTGACTTATACATAAGAATCATTTTATAAAAAATATTTGAAGATATCAATATCCACAAGCATAATTTTCGTTTTTGATAGAAACATATCCTTAAGTTTTGTTCATGTAGATTCGATAACTTAAACATGTCCACAATACATTTCTACTAAATTGTTGTTTTATAGGAAGACGTAACTACTATTAGTATGAAAGCCAACAATGTTGTCACTAGCTAGTGTACAAAACCTTTGTTAAACCTAATTTTGAACCATCAAAAGAAATTGAATTGTTAAGCACTTAGCTTGAACCTGAGTTTAATTTGTACCAACATAAAACAACGGTTTAGGTCGGTTAACTTGTAGCCGACTTAAAAAGATCCTCGTTATTAGAAACCCAAATGGCCTATTGACCCGACTTAAACAATGGATATATTGCATGAAATGATGTTTAATTAGAATTGAGAAACACTGAAACACAATTCAAACTCCCTTTCTTATTTTTTATCATTAACTCAGGTTCTCATTTTGAATCTTTAGTATAACTTAACAAATAGTGTCTTGAAAATCTTCGTCAATTAATTTTTTTTGTATAATTTGGTTATATATATTATGCATCACAATGTGTTCTAACTTATTGGTGAGATTTGATCTAGTTATTCTGATTACTTCTAAAATTGTTGATTAATAGTACTCTCCCCGTCTAAAAATAATTATTACAGTTTGACTGTTTATTTATTTTGACCGTATTTTTTTACTAATGTATATGATAAATATTAGCATATATATAAGATCTTGTTTTTGTTTTGTCTCAATGAGTATTTGAACAATATTATTTTATTTTTTTACTTTTTATGAAAGAAAACTAAAAATAATATTGATTAAAATTATGCATCGGTATATGTGTAAACTGTAAACGAAATATTTTAAGACGAAGGTAATATATAATGCTGAAACCCACTTGATATAGATAATAGTGTTAACTTGAGACTTTAGAATTTGCGGCTCACAAGATCTCAAGTTTGATTCATATACCAGCATACATTGTAGCTTACTGTAGAGTTAGTTACAAAGCTGTTAGATTTGGCGGGAAAGCTAGAAATACAAAGAGCCTAGAAACTTGTACTGCAAATTAGGCGCATATGATGATCACATACATTTTAACAATGTATGGATGCTCGTGTCCCACCTAAGGTTTGTAATCATGAACGGAGAATTGCTTACCAACATGTCTAGGCTAATTAAATGAGTGTCATGTATGCAGGGAAAATGCTGAAAAAGATTGGTACATTTTTTTCGTATGCAACACATGTTTGGTGTTGGCAGCAGGCGGGCAGAGTATAACAATTCGAGCAGAATGTAGTGTTTCATGACAGTAACAAAACTGATTTTAGATGTGTAAGACTAAATAGATGTTATGCATTTTTTATTTAGAGGGAAAAATTAATGACAGTTAGATGTTAATCATTGGTTATATGATACCAAAATTTCTCATCAAGTAAACAAAATTTCTCTGCATTGGGAAATATTGCAAGGATTTATATACATTATAGACTTTGGAAACAAAAACCACTATCATCTTTCTCAAAACCACATTCATATTGTGCAAGGTTTAGACTCAATAAGCTTATTTACAACATCTAGCATAGTGGGCCGTAAACTTGGGAGATTTTTAGTGCACTTAATTGCGATCTTCAACACTTTCATTATATCTTCAGTAGGATGTGTTGATGCAACTCTATGATCAAGAATGTTAAGTACATGCTCACCAAGATTATTCACAGCCCAACTAACGATGTTAGCTTCTCCAAATTCTTCACCAATAGCTTTGCGACCAGAAACTAGTTCTAATAGAACAACTCCAAAACTATATACATCACTCTTTTCTGTTATTCTAGTTGTATGAGCTAGTTCTGCAAACAAGACATCAAAATATATAAGTTAACCATATGAAACAAGACATATATCAAAAGTCACAAATAGTAATAATTTTGTGGAAAATGAGTTACTTATATAACAAGAAACAATATATTGTAATTTCCTACTAAAAGCTAGCACGATCAAAACATACCTAGAGCAATATAGCCAAGTGTGCCAGCAAAGCTATAACCCATCCGAGAATTTTCTATAAATCTTGCAATACCAAAATCAGCAATTTTGGCCTCATAATTTTCATCTAGTAATATGTTGCTAGATTTAATATCTCGATGAATTATAGGCGGAGAACAGTCATGATGCAAATAGCTTATTCCTTTTGCACATCCTAGAGCAATTTTATACCTCTGATTCCAGTCTAGTGTGAGGTCATCATTTATTTCTCCATGAAGAGCATGAAATAGATCACCATTTGGCATATACTCAAAAACTAAACGACTCGTTCTTCCTTTTACAAAACAAGCGTAAAGTTTTACTATATTTATATGTCGTATTTGGCTCAATATATCAATTTCTGCTGCAAAAGTCCTCACATCACCATCACCTTGCTCAATTTGCTTCACGGCCACTAGCGCGCTGTTTCTCCTCAACTGGACTCGATAAACATTTCCAGTACCACCGTGGCCGATTAAATCCGTTATTTCATCAGCATGAATATCCATTTGATGGTGAAAATATGCTGGTTTCCATTCTTCATCTCCTGCCACATTTGCTCTTCTATTCTTGGCGCTTATAACGATCAAAATAGAAGCGCCGAATATAACAACAACAGTAATCAAGAAGAGCATTGCATAATTAAAGGTAAGGAGAGAATTAATGTGGTTTGTATGACAGATCTTCAAACTAGTATTCCTTGAAGCTCTATAATATTTATCAACACACATACCTTTGTTACCAGCAAAAGCCTTATCTCCACCCATTATAAATAGCCCAAATGGAATTTGACTAGAAAGAAGATTTTGAGAAAAATCAATTGTGATTAGTTTCATTTCCTCGAAATATTCAGGAATTGAACCACTCAACTGGTTTCCAGACAAATTAAGAAAATTCAAAGAACTAGACAAATTAGGAATATTTCCAGATAAGTTATTCCAAGCAAGATTTAAGTCCACCAACATTGAACAACGACCTAATTCTTTCGGTATTAAACCATTTAACAAATTATGTTCTAAATTTAAAGTGAATAATTGTCTTAAAAATCCAATTTCACGTGGAATTTCACCAGTGAAATAATTGTTGCTCAAGTCTAGTTTTTCCAAATTCATCAAATTTATAATTTTTGAAAGAACTTTTCCCGAAAACTTGTTGTTCATCAAAAAAACTTTACTTAAATTTGTCGAATTTTCAATTCCTAAAAATACTTCACCATTGAAATTATTGAAACCTAAATCAATTATATTTAAAGTAGGGAGTGACCAAATACCTTTTGGAATTTTACCAGACAAAACATTCCTACTGATCCTTAATTTTTTAAGTGATTTGCATGAGGCATAAGATTCAGGAAAACTACCATAGAAATTGTTTTGTAATGCAAGCAAATCCGTCAACTGTTTTGTTCCGCACAAATACTTTGGGAAATACCCTGAAAATTTATTCTCTGATATGTCTATTTCTTTGAGGGGAGAAAATCGGCCAAAATTCTCTGGAATTGTTCCGTCAAACATGTTTTGATGAACTAAAAATCTTGTGAGATTTTTCATATCACCAAATCCAACCGGAATTTCACCAAAAAAATTGTTATCATAAAGTTGAAAACCAACCAAATTCTTCATATCACCAATTTGCTTAGGCAGTTTACCAACCATGTTGTTTCCAGAAAGATCAATATCTTGCAAATTTGTCAAATTTGCAAGTTCTTTTGGTATTTCTCCTGTCAATTTGTTTGAAAACAACTCAATCTTGTAAATATTTTTCAAGTTTGAAATTGATTTTGAGATGCTTCCGGACAACCTGTTTATTGACAAATCCAATGTCTTCAATGCTTCCATTTCAAATATTGCTTCTGGAATCTGTCCTTTCAGATGTGAACCTCGAAGATAAAGATAAGTCAAGTTCTTCAAATTTCCAAGGCCCTCTGGTATTACACTCTCAATGTAAAGATTTGCTCCGAGACCAAGTGAAACTAGTCCGGTTAGATTCCCTATCCAACTCGGGATTTGACCAAAAAAGAAGTTCATTGAAAGATCAAGAACTTGAAGGTTTCTCAAACCAGATAAATTAGGAATGGTTCCAACAAGTTCATTATCTGATAGATTTAGGACTCTGAGATTTGTAAATGTTGCTACTTCCAATGGAATTTTTCCGGAAATGAAATTGGATGGTAAGGAAAGAACTTCAAGGCTGTGAATAAGTGATATTGACGGGAAAATTGCGCCGGAGAGGGACTTACCATGCAATGAGATTTTTGTGACTTTCAACGTTTGTGGATCACATACAATTCCATAAAAGTTGCATGGAGAGTTAGATTGATTCCATAAAGTTAAAGTATTCAGTGGGTCCTTCAAATGGTTTTTGAATTGAATAAGTGTTTCTGTTTCCACTGTTAGAGACACACATTGTTGGAAAATATAGTGTGATGTGATTAACATAATTGCAAAGAAGTTGAAAAATTGAAACAAAGTTGAAATTTTAGCCATCGAGCTAGAGAGACAAATATATAGTTCAAGGACAAGGTGATGAAGGTAGAAATTCCTTTGAAATAAAGCTAGCTACTAGTAGGTGGTGGATGTGTATGAGATTTGAAGTTTGATGATGTTCAATGAAGCATGATCAATGAACGAGCTTCGAGCTGTGAGGATGAATGAGAAAGAAATATATATAGGATTGCAGGGCTATTTATTCACATAAAGTTAACATATTTAGTAGGACATATCTTGTTTAACTCTAAGATAGGTTAGTTTGTACAAGGAAATAATACTCAAGATTAGTGTGAGTTTGCATTTGTGTGACTATATATACTAATACTAAGGCATCACATGCATACTTCACACGTCAATATCTTCAACAAAATGGTTCGTTCAATGTATAAAGAATGGTTCAGGATTTACAGAATATTAATTGCCTGGCTTTCAACAAATGCAAGATAAATTTAATTTGCCACAAGTGTGAAAAAGTTGAACTAATGATGCATAATTAATATAAGTGGTCATACCATATATAGTTATTGTTTTGTGATGGAAATTAAAATGAGTTTCAAGTTTCCAAATAGAGATGACTAAAAATTTGAAGTGAACAAGAAATGTGATCAGATTTGAATTAACTGATGGCCTGCGTACTATCATGTATAGTTTTGTTCTGATGGAAATAATACCTTATGAGACAAAAATTTTTTTTGACTAATACACAACGAATAAATACGAGAGGTCTCTACAACAGATAACAAGTGGATCTAAGATAAGTTCTGATACCATATTAGAATTTGAAAGACATAAACTCAATCACAAAAATTAGCTTGAGAGTTGAAGTTTGTACTATATTTATAAAGTCTATCTATGTCATATCTCTAACCAATATAGGACTTCTAACATATTTTCATTCATTTAAATTTGTAAAATACATCAATCAATCATTTGTACCAAAAAAAAAAGTACACCAGTTTAAATAAAAAAAACACCATACAAAGATGATAAATTAAAACAAACACCATACCAATGCAAGATTGGAAATTAATTATTCAAACAACTTTGTACCTACAGGAGAAAAACAATGATGAAAAAGAAATCAAGTAAAAGAAAATTCAAAAGAAACTTAACAAAAATGTGAAAAAAACAATTATTTAAATAAAAAGAAACTAAAAGACAATTAAGAGAGGTGAAATTGATCTTAAATCACCCTTCTATAATGGATGGGCGAGAAGAAGAAGAAGAAGAAAAAAGAAAGAAGAGAGAAATGGGACTTTAGAGAGAGTGACCGGTATAAGGTTCTCATTTTCTTACCCAATAAATTATATTATATCGGTTATATATTGACTCATGCAGACAATGCAGTCATCACTTTTGAACTATCTGATTAATATGACGGTTCAATATATTAAGAATTTTTTTGATTTTTTATTAAATATAATTTTTTTAATCAAATATTAATATGCGTACATATTTTTAAAGTCTATTAAAGAGATTAGAAGAAAAAAAATTTGTGGTAGATTAGAGAAGAACTAATATACCAATTTTTTGTTTCTCTGTATCTCTAGTGAATGGACCACAAATTAAGAGAAGTAATTCATTGCCAATTCTTTTTACTTCATTTAAATTTTTATCACTCGATGGAATAGTTATTTGTTACTATATTACTCAATGATCTGGAGAGATGACAAAAGTAGAACAATTTCATAGGAATGTAATCGATAATAACTCTATGCTGATATTGATATATCCGCATGCATGAACTTTGACTTACACACACATAAGTATCATTTTTATAAAAAATATTTGAAGATATATCAATATCCACAAGCATAACTAACTTTCTTTTTTTGATAGAAACATTTGCTTAAGTTTTGTTCATATATAGATTCGATAATTTAAAACCAGTCCACCACACATTTCTATTAAAATGTTGTTTTAGAGGAAGACGTAGCTTACCATGAGTGTGAAAGCTGACAATAGAAAAATACTAAATGTCAGTAGTGTAAAAAAACCTCTTCTTAAGCATGATTCTGAACCATCAAAAGAAATTGATTTGTCAAACACTTAATAAGCATGATTTTGAACCTTAGGGGGTGCAAAAGGTGCTCTAAGGTGCGGAGCTTTTATTTTTACAGTGCTTCCAAAAAATATTATATATGTTAATAGGCTTTTAGAAAAAAAATAATGACTAAAAAATAAAATAAAATAAAAAGTCATAATATTTTTTAATTTATTTCTGTTGACTACCCTAAAATGGCTATATCTATGTTTAAGAAAAATAAAATAAAGTGAACATAAAAAAATTGTCCGATTTCAAATACAAACAACAATATATGAATGTATCTTCTCTTTTTTCTTCTCACTGTTAGAAGAAAGATTTTTTTAAGTAGGTAGAAAAGAATATTTTATTGTTTTTATTTTGTACAAAAAATATTTTATTGTAATTAAAAATGTTATGTACAATTTGAAAGAGTATTGCTACTATTATTTTAAATTTTGCATTTTTTATTAAAGTGTTTATTTTTAATATTTGGTGTTGGGCCTACAAATTGTTGGAACCTCCCCTACATTTGAATTGATCTAGTGGTGTTGACTTGGAATCTTAAAGTGCTCCTCAAAATGTCTTAAGTTTGATTCCCACCGAAGCCAGTTTAAGTGTACAGAGCAAAAACTCTAACTTTAAAACAAGTGGACAATAGAATTTGACCACTCGAGTTAGTCGGTCTTTGAACCTAATCATACCAAATTTTCAAAAAAAAAAGTATAATGTTAAATCAAATTTATACAATAAGTATAAATTGCGTCCGAGGAAAAACATTGTGCTTCTTATTTGTGCATCATTAGAAATATGTTTAATATATATAAAAAATTATTTAATTTTTTTAGATATGGACGACTCTATCCTCATATACTTTTATTTATATTTAAAATATAATATATCTTTAAAGTGTAGTCAACTATTTTTTGACGATAATAATTAAAAATATTTTCAAAAATATAGTCAACTATTCATTTAATATATATTCTTTAAAGTATAGATAACAATTCATTTTTGACGATAACAATCAAAAATATTTTGAAAAAAATAGTCAACTATTCATTTAATATATATTCTTTAAAGTATAGTCAACAATTCCTTTTTGACGATAATAATAAAAAGTATTTTGAAAAATATAGTCAACTATTCATTTTAGACGATAATAATAATAAAAAATATTACATTATCATGCTTTAGTTTTTTTCATAAATAAAAAATTCAATATTTAATATGATCTTACATGCTATATAAACATATATTCATTCCTAAAGAACATACATTCTGTGGAAACAATGGAGACATCAAAAATATATTCTCTAACTATGACATTTTTGTTAGCTTTTCTTATTATCGCATCAGGTGGTCCATTACTACAATGAGTGATTTCAGAGTTATTTCATGAATTGTCTTTTGATTTTATTTTAATTTAATTTCATCCAATTTTTTGGTATATTCTCTCACATTTTATATATATACAATGTTTTTTGTTATTTATGTAGATATGCATAAGGAAGCGCAAGCTAAGGAAGTGAGTGTGGATGAAGGTCTTATAGATTGTCGCACAACTGCCGACTGTATACGCAAACATTGGCCTTGCTCAAAGGGCACTATGCCCATGTGTGATGATAACAAGTGTTTTTGTATACATGCTCAACAAGCAAACACCAATAACATGCATATTCCATCGCAAAAATTTACAAATTGAGTTTTAGAATATTGTAAAGTAATCATCATGTTTGAATAAGAAATAATATAAATAAAAAGGGTTACCGTGTCATATGTTGTATTCAAATTAAATCTTATGAAAACGAGAATAAATTTGTTACAGTACATTCTAATATTAAGTGGGTTATAATCAAGTTTTTCAGTTTATGAAAAATGGGTTTATGTTAATGTGATCAATTCTGCTTAAGTTTGACAAACGTAATCAATAATAAATCAATTTTAGACACTAATTTAAATTTGTGTAAAACAAAGTGTTATTGAAATGTTAAGTTATTTTTAATCTTACTTTTTATAAAAAGAACCAAAGTTTAGAGAATGAGAGAATAGTAAAAGCTTAGTATTTAGTCAAAAAAAAAAAGAAAAAGTAAAAGCTTAGTATTCTTTTCATCATACATTTAGCATTGTACTTCTCTTTTATTTATCATATTTTGACATGATATGAATATATATGAGTTTTTTAATTAAAAGGTAATAGTTTAAGATAAAAGTAATAAAAATCATCACCGAAAATCAATTTTTTTGAATTCATTTTTTTTGAATAATTTTTTTCTAAACATACATGTAAGAAAATCATTATTAATTAATATTGGTAGCAAAATATGTGAGTGATAAACATCTCATACAGGAAAAGAGAAATCAAAAAGATGAGAGAGAAAGGGAGAGAGAGAAAGGGTGGGGGGAAACACTTTTTGAATCCAGAAACTAACCAACATCAACCAAGAACAAAGAAACCCAATCAACCATTTAAGCCAGGAACAGTGGGATACAGAAATCAAGATGGTAACACTACTACTATCTTCATCACTAACTTCCCTGATGAAGTATCTGCTATGGAGATGTGGGAGAGATTAGCTTGCTTGTGGAGAGTAGGAGAAGTCTTTATTCCGGCGAAGAAAGATAAATTTGGGAAACGATTTTGTTTCGCCAGATTTGCTGAAGTCAGAGACGTGGAGGATTTGCTGAAGAAGATTGAAGACATATGGTTCAGTACCTACAAAATCAGAGCTAACATTTCAAAATTCAGACGAGATGAAGTTGCCCCTGATTTGAAACACACCCCCAATAACCACAACAAAGGCAGTAGTGTGATGAGAAACGGCGATGTGAGGAAGGATGTATCATTCAGACAAGCACTGAGAGGAGATCATTGAAAGAAAAAGCAAATGAGGCAGTACCAAAACAGCAGAAGTGCTTACCACAACAACAACCTGATGAAGAGAAACCTGCAGATTCAATGAAAACGCCTTGATGGTGGAGATGGTGCCGGCTAACCTTGCAAAACTTGAGCAGGCTTATGTAGGCACCTTAGGTGAGGAAGTGGAGTCTGATAAGATCCAATTGAGGATTGAGATGGAGGGATACTAGTGGATTCAAGCATCCTTATTGGGGGCAAATCTGATGTTGCTGTCAAGTTCCAAGGTGGGAGGGGTTGCTGAAGCTCTCGAGTTGGACTTGCCTTGGTGGAAACAGTTTTTCTCGAAGATTGAAAAATGGAGTACAAAGATAACACCGGTGGGAAGGAGGGTGTGGGCTAGGATTTTCGGTGTTCCGCCACAGGTTTGGGGAAAGGACTGCTTCCAGGCCTTGGTTCAAAAAGTTGGTACCTTGGTGGCAATCGACGGCGAAACAGAGGACCAATCACGCCTTGATGTGGCAAGGGTGCAGATCTGTATTGAATCTTGGGATTGTGTCGACTACACCCAAGTGATTCTAGTCAATGATCAGTACTTTACAACAAGAATAGTAGAAGAAAAATTTGGAGATGCGGATCTTGGAGTCAACCGTCATAAAAAGAACAACAACTTGTATAGTGATGGTTCGGTTGATAGAGTGTCGCAAACGGAGGAGGAAGAATTTCCAATAGCCACTGATACAGAACGTCTGAAGGAGGGAGAAGGCAGAATATTGGAGTGGCATGATGCCGATATGCTGGCTCATAGCGGCGGAGAAGAGGATGCTTCTATTTGTCCGTTGGCGACTCTGAAATATCCAATGGGCAACGAAATCGTAGGTACAGGGAGTAAGAGACAGATGATAGTGACAGCTTGTACGAATCTAGGAGTGGGTGAAGAAGAAGACAGTAGGAATGAACCGTTTGAGGATTGTTGTGTGGATGAAAACAAATTCTTGGCTTTGACTTGGTTGGGGGATGAGGGTTATGATGGTTCCTAAGAAGAAGGTGGAGACAGGTCGCTTTCGGAGAAGGAGGATGATGGGATGAGGTCTGACTCAAATCTAGGTTTAGCTAAGAAGAAGGAGAAAGACAACATAAGACTAAATGGACTTGACTGTACTCCTGAGGTGGGCCGTCCACTATTGGGCCAACCCGTGCTGGGCCCTAGTGGTTTTGACAATACTAATTCTAATTCAATTCAGGCTGATGGAAGGGGTGTAGACATGAGGGGAAGGAAATTAATAAATGGAGGGAGCTCTTCCAAAGTTCATGGGCATGTTGGGCCTAATGGGTATGAATCTGAAAACCTTTCTGTTAGTATTTTAAAAAGCATTGAAATAGCCCAGCTTGCTCTAGAAAATAAAAAGGGGTGTAGGACTGGTTCTGGGCTGGGAGGTGCTAATAAAAAACAGAAAAAGCAAGAGAATTTCAAAGAGGGCGCGGGTGGAGGGCAGTTGGTGGGTATTGGAGGGTTTGGAGGGTTAACAAAAGCTGACCGTTTTGCTTCTATCATTCAAAAAACGTCCAAAAAACAACATCATAAGAGGGTATATAAGCATAACCACAAGCACTCCAAACGAGCTCTAAGTATGGTGAATGCAACTAGTGAAATGGTTCCTTTGGTTCAAAGGGATAGGGGCGAGCAAAGGGTGACAATGGCCGTGTCATCGCTTGAGGTGTCTCTAGTGGAAGGGGAATCTAATACGACTAATGAAGAGAGGTATAGGAGATATCGGGTAGAGGCGGAGCGTCTTTTCAACATCGGGGTCAATCTAGGAGTGTCAACTAATGCCGAACGGATTTCTATTGTTGAGAAATTAATTGAATTGGAAGCAAAAGAAGTGGATAATGTGGAAGCATGGGAGGAGGAGGAAGTGTCTCAATGATTATTTGTTCATGGAATGTTAGGGGGTTGGGGGGGAGAATCAAGAAAAGAAAAGTTAGAGATTTAATTTATCGTGAAAAGATAGAGGTGTTGGCAATTCAAGAGACTAAAGTAGGTGCGGTGGACGATCGTTTGTGTTCGATACTTTGGGGAGGCGATGAGGTGGGGTGGAGTAGCTCTCCGGCGGTTGGTAGGAGTGGAGGGTTGATAACCTTGTGGGATAATAGAAAGTGCTCCTTGTTGTCTTCTTTCCATGGTCATGGATATTTGGGAGTTGTCTTGTGGTGGGGGGCTAAAAATCTAAGGTGTGCAATTATTAATGTCTATGCTCCTTGTGCTCCTCAAGTTAAAAAAGCTCTTTGGATTGATATATTGGTGGGTATGAGAACTTACGAGGCACATTTCTATTGTCTTGTGGGTGATTTCAATGTGGTGCGGTGTAGGGAGGAGAGAAGAGGGTGTGGGGGGAACGAAGGGAGGGCGGAGGAGGAAAGGGAGTTCAATGTGTTCTTGAATAATGTGGGGTTGGTGGATCTACCTTTATTGGGTAGGAAATTCACTTGGGTGCAACCTAATGGAAGGTGTATGAGTAGGTTGGATAGAATTTTGGTGTCGGATAATTGGTTTGAGGAGTGGGGGGCGGCTTCCCTTTGGGGTCTCAAACGAGATGTGTCCGATCATTGCCCTCTCATTTTGAAATATAATGATCATGATTGGGGACCTAAACCCTTTAGATTTAATAACTTTTGGCTCAAGAATAAGGCGTTCCGTAAGGGCGTGGAGGATGAATGGAGAGGAAATGAAGTGGGTGGGTGGAAGGGATATGTTTTGAAGGAGAAGTTAAAAAGGATTAAAGGGGTAATTCGAGTGTGGAATAAAGAAGTGTATGGGGGGGTTGATGGTAAGATCCAAGTCCTTATCGAAGAGATTGATGCCTTGGAGTTAAAGGGGGAGGATGTTGGGTGGTCGGAGAGTGACCTAGAAGCTAGAAAAGAGAAATTTGCCTATCTTTGGCTTTTATTGAAAAGCAAGGATAGCAATGAATTTCAAAAGTCTAGGGTGCGGTGGTTACGTGAAGGTGACGCAAATACGGGCTTTTTTCATGCTTGTGTAAAAAGTAGGAAGAAATCTAATTCGATTGGGGCGCTTAGAAGAGGAAGTGATTGGTTGACTACACCGGAGGGGATTAGATTGGAAGTGGTTGAGTATTTCAAAAGGCATTTTGAAGAAGAGGTATGGGAGAGACCAAGACTTGATGGCATTGAGTTCAAGCACTTGACCCTTGAAGAGATGAGTGACCTTCAAGCCGAATTCAAGGAGGAGGAGGTTCTAGCGGTTATTAATTCGTCGGATGGTAATAAGAGTCCCGGTCCGGATGGCTACAATTTCGCGTTCTTTAAGGCCTTTTGGGAGATGATTAAAGTTGACATTTTCGGGCTTTTTGGAGAGTTCTTTTCTTCGACTAAGCTTCCGAGTTGCTTTTCTTCGTATTTTGTTACTTTGATTCCTAAAGTGGTGTCTCCTCACACTTTGGGTGAATTCCGTCTGATTTCTCTTCTCGGAAGTCTATAAAAACTTGTGGCAAAAGTCCTTGCTAATAGATTGGGTAAGGTCATGAATTCTCTAATATCCTCCAATCAATCGGCATTTATCAAAGGCCGGCATTTGGCCGATGGAGTGGTGGTGGTCAATGAAGTGGTAGATTTAGCGAAACGGGGGAAGAAAGAATGTGTAATTTTTAAAGTGGATTTCGAAAAGGCGTATGATTCGGTGAGTTGGAAGTTCCTCGATTATATGTTGACTAGAATGGGGTTTGGGGTAAAATGGAGAGCATGGATGAAAACTTGTGTTTGCAATGGTAAGCTATCGGTGTTGGTTAACGGGAGTCCGACGGAAGAGATAAATATTAGCAAAGGTCTAAAACAAGGTGATCCCCTAGCGCCTTTTTTGTTTCTCCTAGTAGCGGAGGGGTAAATGGCCTAATGCAAAGGGCGATTTCCTTGGGTTTTTTCAAAGGGTTTAATGTTAGTCCGGATGTGACGGTTTCTCTCCTCCAATATGCGGATGATACCCTTTTCATTGGAGAAGCTTGTGTGGAGAATCTTTGGGCGTTGAAGGCTATTCTTCGGTGGTTCGAATTAATTTCGGGCCTCAAGGTTAACTTTTCCAAGAGTAGGTTGTATGGTGTGAATGTAGGGAGTTCTTATTTGGAATATGCCGCGGTTTTTCTCCATTGTAAAATTGGTCGGCTACCTTTTATTTATTAGGGGCTTCCGGTGGGTGCGAATCCGAGGTTGCAAACTACTTGGGAGCCGGTGCTAAAAGCCTTGGAACGGCGTCTTCTATCGTGGAAAAATCGGTATGTTAGCCTTGGAGGGAGGGTGGTTCTTCTCAATTCGGTATTGTCATCTCTCCCGGTTTTTTATCTCTCATATCTAAAAAATCCTACCAAGGTGAGAAAGGCGATTATCCTTCTTCAAAGAAATTTCTTGTGGAGAGGAGTGCTTGGTGCTAGGAGAAAAATTCCTTGGGTTAGTTGGAAGGATGTTTGCCGGCCGAAGAAAGAGGGAGGTCTAGGTGTGAAAGATCTTAAATGGTTTAATCTAGCTTTATTAGCTAAATGGAGGTGGCGTATCTTATCGGGGGAAGACTCTCTTTGGGTCAAGGTGTTAAAGGCCAAGTATGGAGAACTTGAACGTGTAGATTTAACCTTGGGCCGTAGACACTTGTGTTCCTTGTGGTGGAAGGATATGGTGGGTTTAGGGGTTGATAAAGAGGTGGTGGGAGATTGGTGCCGGAGCATTTTTGTCAAGAAGGTGGGAAATGGGTGTACGACGAGATTTTGGTTGGATCATTGGATAGGAGAGGGGCCTGTATGTGGTATGTTCCCGCGTCTTTTTAATTGCTCTACTTCTCCGAATTGTTACATTAATGAGGTGGGTGATTGGAGGGGCGAAAATTGGGTTTGGAGGTTTACTTGGAGGAGGGAGTTTTTTGTTTGGGAAAAAGAGATTCTTGATAGGTTCATGGAACTAATTGAAGGTACCTCCATCTCTAACTCGGCCGACTCTTGGTCCGTTAAATTGGATGGTGGATTTTCGGTAAGCGCTCTCTACGATTTTTTCTACTCGAATTTCTTCCCTCCTCCATCCTTGTTGTTAGGTTCCATGAATGTGGTGGCGGGTGTGTGAAAAAGTTGGGCGCCCTCAAAAGTGATTGTCTTCTCGTGGCAAACCCTCCTAGGCCGTCTCCCGACTAGAGTTAATCTAGCTAGGAGGGGTGTTGTGCAACGCGCCGGGGGTGATTGGTGTGTGAGTTGTCATGGGGTACCGGAAACGGAAGATCATCTTTTCATGTCTTGTTCTATGGCTTGGAGGGTTTGGTGCAAGGTGTTTAGATGGTTTGGCGAAGATACGGTCATGCCGGGAAATATCTCGACCTTGTTCGAGTCTTTCCTAGTCTCTCAAAGGAAAGGAAAGCGGGGTTGGAAGGGCATTGTGATGGTTTGGCATGCGACTATTTGGATGATATGGAAAGCTAGGAACGAAGCCATTTTTCGGGAGAAACCCTTAGAGGTAGATAGTATTGTTGAAGGCATCAAATATGTCACGTGGAAGTGGTTCCTGGCGATCAAGGGGAATATTCCTTGTCTTTTCTTTGAATGTGGTACTTATCCTCTTGATTGTATTCTTAGATAGTTAGTGGGGGTGCCGGAGATCATGTTTTCCGGTTGTTTTTTTGTGCTTCCTTTGTGATTTGGGTATAGTACTGTCTGTACTTTTGCTCCCCTATGGGTGGAGTACATCTTGTACTTTAATCCATTTGTTATATATATATATTTGTCGTTTCAAAAAAAAAAAAAAAAAAAACATGTAAGAAAATCATTCAAAAATACACATTGTTTTAATAGTAGAGACCAAAATTAAGTATATTATAAGAATAAAAACATATTTAACTTATATACTCATACATGTATAAAAAAAAATTAATTTTTATAGTGTGGCCATGGCCACACATGGCCTCAACGTAACATAAATCTGTCACTGGTTACGTTGTTACTGTGGAAAAGGATGTACTGCAGATTTTGTCTCAATAACCCGCAAGAAATTTTCTTGAGGATTATCTAATCCGCTTGAAAGTTTTGCTAAAGATCTGAAAAATTGCAGGAAATAATTACCCAAGTATCAACTGGAAATCAAAATCCGCAGAAAAATTATATATTTCTAATAGTGGCTTCATAGAATTTAAGTCTACATGGACACACGTTTCAACTATGAGATTTCTTTAACTAAATTATTTGTTTTAGTTGTGGAAATTGTTTCTTTTGTGTGAACAAAAATTGTTATTTACAAGTTACAAATAAAAAAGGAAAATATTATTTCTCTCGATCACGTTTTGTCACATAAATTAATAAAAAATTATGCTTCTTTCTTAGAGCTTTTTCCTTTCACAAAAGTTTTGTCTCACACACACACGCGCGCACACACACACACATACATGTGTGTGTATATATATATTAGCTTTTCCTTCTTCTTTTTCTACTGAATAACTCTCATAGCTTAATTCATCTTGTTGTTATTTTTTTATTTAAATAAAAGTGGTTTTCATCGTTGTGAGAATCTATTTATAAATTAAAAAAAATTGTCATTGAGGAAGAAGAAATATCGAGAATGGTAATTTTTTTTAATAAAAATAAATTTGTTGAGGGCATGGTGAAAAATAGAGTTTTTCTTGTAGTGTATTTTTATTTTTAAGCAAATGCATTTTAGATGAAAAATATTAATAATTAAATGAATAAATGCCAACCTTTAGATTAAATAAAATAAAAGGTTAAGATTTGATGTCAAAATAAACTTTGACATCTGCTCTCAACGTCTTGACTCATTTAACATATATAAAAAAAATATTGGGTTAATTATCTATTACCCCTTGTAAAATATGTCAAAGTTATTTTACCCTCTGTAAAAATATATTGTTTTACCCTATTGTAATATAAGATTTTGTGTTTTACCCCCCTTGACTCAAGTCAACCGCCGCAAAAAAATCATTTTAACGAGGATTTTAATCGCCGCAAGAAAAAACTGCCGCAAAATTTAATTTTAAGAAGGATTTTAAACTGCCGCAAAACAAAACCGCCTCAAATTATATTATGGTTGACTTGAGTCAAGGGGAGTAAAACACACAATCTTATATTACAGGGGGTAAAGCAACAAAAAAAATTTACAGGGCGTGAAACAATTTTGGCCTATTTTACAGGGGTAAAATGTAATTAACCCAAAAATATTTAATTTTCTAGGTGGACTAACTATTCTCCTATATTTTTAATTATATTTTAAAAATAATATATCTATAAAGTGCAGTCAACTATTCATTTAATATATATATATATATATATATATATATATATATATATATATATATATATATATATATATTCTTTAAAGTACAGTCAACTATTCTTTTTTGATGATAATAATAATAAGTCAAAAATATATTCTATGTTATATTTATATTAAGGAAATAATTATTACATTATTTTGCTTTATTTTTTTCAAAAATCCAAAATTCAATGTGCAATATGAACTCACATGCTATATAAACATATTCACTCCTAAAGAACATACATTCTGTGAAAATAATGGATACATCAAAAATATTTTCTCTTACTATGGCATTTTTGTTAGCTTTTTCTATCATCGCATCAGGTCTATTACTAAAATGAGTGATTTTAGAGTTATTTCATGAATTGTCTTTTGAATTTTTACTTCATCTAATGTATTGCAATATTTTTTTTATTTATATGTATTGTTTTTGTATGTAGATATGCATAAGGAAATACAAGCTAGGGGAGTGAGTGGAGATATCGATCAGATTTCAGATTGTCGCACAACTGCCGACTGTGTACGCAGACATTGGCCTTGCTCAAAAGGCACTTGTCCCAAATGTGATGCTGGCGAGTGTTTTTGTATACATGGATGCCCTCAACAAGCAAACACCAATGATATGCATATTCCATCACAAACATTTACAAATTGAGTTATACAATACTCTTATTGTAAAATAATCATCATGTTCGAATAAGAAATAATAAATAAAATGTTAACCGGAAAGGGTTGCCTTACCATATGTTGTATGCAAATTAAATTTTATGAGAATGAGATAGACATAATAGTAGAGTAGTGATGTATTGTCCGAGGTTTGAATTTTGGTACATTTATTTATTCATCTTTTAAGGAGTGATATTCTAGTCACTATATATGCAAGTATGCAACCCGACAAGAATAAGTAAACTAATAGATTTTAAACAATCATAAATGAGGAACTTCACTTATAAATCAATATATTGAGCTAAAAGCAATAATATAATGTTTCAAAAGTGATATTGGCTTGGGACATGAGAGTGTGCTCTCCTCGAAGTCTCATGTTCGATTCTCTCTAGTGTTAATTTAGGTGGACTTATTTAACTTCTTTAGAAAAAATATAATGTTTCAAAAAAAAGAGCAATAATATTAGTATTCCTTCCGTCCCAAATTATAAAGAAAAAAAAATCACGTATTCCTTCCGTCCCAAATTATAAAGAAAAAAAATCACACTTATTAAGAAAACACAAATATAAGAATTTGAAGTATAATTATGTGAGATTTTTCTTGACATAAGTTGTTGGATAGAAAGATGTATGGTAAAAGCATTTTTTAATGGTTGTTGTTTGGTGAGAAAGTGAGATAGAAAGAAAATTAAATAATGCAATTTGCATTCAATTATATGATAAACACATTCTTGAAAATAATTTTTTCCCTATAATTTGGGACAAAAAAAAAGTTTTTTTTCCCTTCTAATTTAGGACGGAGGGAATAATTTGGACATGACTCTTCACCCAAATTTTTGAAGTATTAAATTTAAAAAATTTCGTACTTATTATAAGTTTTCACCATAAACTATTTCATTAATGTTTACGTGAACTTAGTTCAATTGATACGTCTACTTATTCACCTTTAAAAAGAAAAAATTAAATTTAGTCGATAGATTGCCTAGTACCTAACAAAAAAGTAATAATAATCTTGTCAAATCAAATAATAATAATGCCGAAGTGAAGAGAGAAAGAAGTGTAGGGAGCACGAAAGCAAAGGGAGGGGTATGTCCACATAACAGATCTTGATACTACCTCCTTCTTTACTAATATGTCGGACGAGGAAGACATGGTGGAGGTGATATGGGAGGTGGAGGCAGTGGCGTCTCCCGGACCCTGGGTCAGGGGTGCAAATAATTTAAAATTTGATCGTGAGATAAGTAAAATTTAAATTTTTTAAACATTCATATCGGAACCAATGAAAATCGTACTGATTTGTAAAAAATATATAGATAGTGTAAATATATGTACCAGATCATATTGAAAACTATTCTGGTATCATACTGTTTGTAGAACTTGGACCTTCAATGATAACTAGAGAAGAGTTCTTTAAAATCTCAATCACTTTATGATGAAAAAGTATTTAATGCCTTAAATTTGTGTTCAGTGGAAGGTAAGAAATACAGAATTAAGTTCATATTTGGTTAACAATTATGAGTTATACATTGACAAATCATAATATGTGTAGGAACGCATTAAGGAAAAAGATTATACAATACAAACCAAAGTATTCCGGCAACAATTTATTGACAAAGTAACATATATCGGAGTAGCTTTCAACATGGTCCGGAACACATATTTACACTATATTTTTAACAAAGAAAAATAAATGACACGAGTGCAAGTAGAGTGCAACGTCTAAAATTCAGGGGGTTCATTATCAATAAAATTCATATTATTAGTACAAAATATCAAGACTGAGGGGGTGCAGTGCACCCCCTCAACTATATGCAGAGACGCCCCTGGGTGGAGGAAGAGGAAGACATGGTGGGAAAGCTGAAGGCAGCATATGTAGGGTTTCTCGTGGAACAAAGGGAGCATCAACTCATTCAACAAAATTTTCTTATGGATGGTTTTCACAATATCAAAGTTGCTCCTCTAGGGCACTTGAAAGTTCTTATATCCAGCTCAGTTCCTGAAGAGGTGAAAGAGTTGGTGCGTGGGCCGTTGTGGGGGTGGTGGTGTTCATGGTTTGAGCGCTTTGAAGTATGGTCACCCGATTTGGTGTCGAATCATCGTCTATCTTGGTTAAGATGTTATGGTGTTCCTCTATACATGTTTGGGGAGATGCACTGTTTAGGACAATCACATTCAAATTTGGTGTCTTTGTTGATACAGACCATAATACAAAAAACTGTTTGAGAAGTGATTCTGCTAGAGTCAGGATCAATACCAATAGTTCTTCATTAATCGATGCGACAATATATGTCAGTCGCCGGAGAAGGAAAGCGATGTGGTGGCGGTGGGGACGTGGGGTGGCTGGCAATGAGGTGGGCCCTATGGATGAAATTATTTTCTCACACTGATATCCAAAAAAAATCAAAATATCTTCAAAAATAATTTTCACCATAAAAAGATTTTTTTATTTTTTGTATTTTGAATGGTAGCAATGTAACAAAAAAAAAAGGAACAATAACAATAAATTATTTTCAATAGTAATTAATATCAAATGAATGAGAGAAGAAAATACATGAGAGGAGACAGAAAAATAAATAGTTATAGCTTATTATATATTAAAATTAAAATAAGATTAAGATTATATTTAAAAAATAATATATCTTTAAAGTGCCGTATTCTATTCATTTTTTGACCATGCCAAAAAAAAAAACTAATCATTTTTAAAGATTATTATAAAAAATATTTTCAAAATATAGTCAATTATTCTTTAAAGTATAGTCAACTATTAGTCAAAAAAAAGTATAGTCAACTATTCATTTTTGACAATAATAATATAAAATATTTTCTATGTTACATTTATATTAAGGAAATAATTATTACATTATCTTGCTTTAATTTTTTTTAATAAAATATTCAAAGTTCAATATGGATTCACTTGCTATATAAACATATTGACTACTAAAGAACATACATTCTATGAAAATAATGGATACATCAAAAATATTTTCTCTAACTATGGCATTTTTGTTAGCTTTTTTTATCATCGCATCAGGTCAATTACTAAAATGAGTAATTTGAAAGTTATCTTTTGAATTTTTACCTGTATTGGTTATATATTGCAATATTTTTGTTATTTATGCATGTGTATTGTTTTTGTATGTAGATATGCTTAAGGAAATACAAGCCAGAAAAGCAGCAAGTGAGAATATCGATCAGGTTGTAGATTGTCGCACAACTGCGGACTGTATTCGGAGACATTGGCCTTGCTCTAAAGGCACTTGTCCCAAATGTGATGGTGGCGAGTGTTTTTGTGTACATGCATGCGTTCAACAAGCAAACACCAACAATGACATGCATATTCCATCACAAACATTTATTACAAATTGAGTTATATATAGAATATTTTAAAATAATCCTTATGTATGTTTGAATAATAAATAATAAATAAAATGGAAAGGGTTACCGTATGTTGTTTTCAAATCTTATGAAGATGAGATTAACTTGTTAAAATCTGTTCTATTATTTAATGGGCTACAATCAATTATTGTTTTTGGTTTTATAACAAAACTTTTGAAATTACAAAGCAACCTGATATATGAGCCTAAATTATGTTCATATCAACCCAAATGCAATACTATTAGTTTTGTAGTAGTTAGGGAGAAAGTAATAATTCAACCATCATCACCAATTAATTACCACAAATTTGCTATTTGAGTTTAATATAGTTTCATTGATAGTGTCACGTGAGCGAGAATTTAATCACATCCACACGATTTAATCCAAGTGTCATTGTTTTGTAGTGTTTAATTGTTTATTATAATAAAAACTAGTTTTTAAAATAAATTTCTATGATTTTTTGCTTGGACTTGTCTCGTGGAAGGTTGGTAATTTCGGATGCATCTTATTCGCATAACTTGATATATTTAGTGGGACATATCATGTTTAACTCTAAGATTAGTTGGTTTATATATGGAAATAATACTCAAGATTTGTGTGAGTGGTCTTGCATTTGTGTGACTCTAAATACTAAGGCATCATTTAATTTGCATACTTCACACGTCAACATATAGAGATTAATATAATCATTAATATTTAGATGTTTAATAAAATATAATATCATCATGAGTATAAGTACAATATTATTTTAACCATTGGAGTATACTCAAAATATATTCCCTAAAAAAAAGACAATTGAAATTTTTAAATAATGTTGACCCTTAAACAAAAGGAATTATGAATTAATTTTAACGAATCCTATGATCCAACTAATCTAAAACTTAATTGACAGCTCATGTCAACTAATATACAAATATTCAGCCATGTTACTTGTATGTAAAGTATATGTTCTATCAACTCAAAGTTCAAGTTGGCATTGAAGGATTAATTAAAAAAAAATTGAATAATATTTTATTGTTCCATTTATATATCCAAGATCATGCAAAGAACACATATGGTTGTTGAGATCAATTTTTTTATTTCCTATATATACAATTGATACAATGTTGGTATTTTATATACCATAGAAGTAACTAGTGATCATAAACAGTTAACACATAAATTTTATTTTGTTGAAAATATTTCTGTTTGAAAACGCAAAGAATATGAACAGAATTGAAGAAAATGAGATTGTGATCGTTGGAGGTGGTATATGTGGCCTTGCAACAGCCCTTGCCCTTCATAGGTATTTTGCAATTAATCCAAATTTTTATATAGTAAACTTTAATATCATATAAGATAATTTTAGATTTTTATAATTAACTTTGCAGGATGAAAATAAAAAGTTTAGTGTTGGAAAAATCAGAGGAGTTGCGAGCTACAGGGGTAGCTATAATGGTGCAAGCTAATGGATGGCATGCACTTGATCAGCTTGGTATTGGTTCAACTCTTAGACAAACTGCCATTCATATGGAAGGGTATTAACGTCTTTCTAACTCAATGTTTTCTTTTGCATTTGTCTAGTTTTCATAACCGTGATTCTATGTGGTAAATCAGGTTTAATTTGCTGGATCTTACAATTTGTCTCTGCAATTGTATCGCAATTGCGGTGTGATTTTAGCTCTATGATCATCATGTATTCATATCAGACAATTTCAAATAGTTTGTTTAGATTTTCGATTCTCACCAAAATATTTAAAATTTCAGAAATCTAAATCTTAGAGTACTTCCGATCTAAGACTCTCAATCGCTATTTAGTGTATGTTTGGTTTTTTTAGTGGTCAAAATTGCTTTAGGAGGTATAAATTTGATTTTAATATGTTCGGTTTATTAAAGTATAATTAATTTGACTCGTAATCAATTCTATTTGAAGCTATAAAGTATAGTTCATAATTCTAGAGTTAATTTTTACATTGAAATTATTTATTCAACTCAATTTTACATAAATGTATCTAAACATAAATCACTGTCTTCGATTAAAATTTAGTCAAAATCAATTTTATAGAATAAACTCTGCCAAAATCAATTTTTCTCCCCATCGAACAAAATATATAGTTAATTTTTTTTTGAACAAATGAAAATGGAATATAAAAATAATCACTATCAAATAGACTATTGAGCACAAGATGTGCCAGAAGGCCTAAAGATATTTACAAAAGTGTCATACAAAATAACCTCAAAAAAAATAGTCAATACCCAAGCATAACATCGGGCTCGACCCCACATATGCTAGTTCGCAACTAAACTCACATGCTTTGATTTCAACCACCAAAAAGAAAAATGCTTGACTTTGTCGAGCAACTGAAGTATGGATTGCGTTGTATTTCTAAATAATCTATGCTTTCTTTCATTCCATACAATCTAAACACACACGAGCCTTATGAACTGCAAAAAAAGACTGTCACTATCGGTGACCACTTGCTGAATGAGTAAACTGCACTAAGTTTGCTTTCGTTGACAACCTATCATGCAAGAGCCTCTAAATTAAACAAAGATAAAAACTTTTAAGAGAACTTATTTGTACTAGATAAGATCAGCCGCAACATCCAAAATAATCTCGTCGTTAGAGGTCAAGAGCTGATATATACTATGAACTAAATAACCTGTCACGAGATCAGGCTACCACTGTTAGGAATCTGAAGACTAAGTCTGCAAAATAAAATAATGCCACTTAGTATAATTTATAAAAATTAAAATTTATTTCATAATATACATCAACCACAATTGCAATGACCGCAACCCACCCACTCGCAACTGCGCAAATAACCACAATTTAAAATCATTATGGTAATCAACTAGTTCATAATAATCTCAATTGTTGGATTAATTCCATGATTAACATCTACTAGATTTGGTCTAATGGACGAATTTTACTATATGACTTCTATTATTAATTTCAAAATTTCAATAACATCGTCTTATATTTAGCTGATGATAACTAAATGTACATTTTCAGGGGAAAATACGTATCTCTCGGTGAGGATAATAAGCCAATGGAAATATCATTTGGGTGAGTTGGCAGAGAACAACCTCTACGATATGATTAATAACATAAAGTAAAATATCATGTGTACATGTAACATCTCATAGTTAATAAATAATTGATTTTGTTAAACCAGGATTAATAAAGAATTTAGGTGCTTAAAGCGCACTGATTTGATCAATGCCATGGCCAATTGTTTACCGATGGAAACTATAAGAACAGGGTGTAAAGTACTTTCCATAGAATTAGATTCAGATACACACTATCCGCAGCTTCCGCAGCTTCTTCTTAGCAATGGAAATATCCTTCAAGCCAAGGTATGCGTGTCTTTTCCTATAAAGCATAAATATGAATACCAGATACGATATTGA
Organism: Trifolium dubium; assembly: GCA_951804385.1. Taxonomy (NCBI): domain Eukaryota; kingdom Viridiplantae; phylum Streptophyta; class Magnoliopsida; order Fabales; family Fabaceae; genus Trifolium; species Trifolium dubium. Next base: position 29,550,847 of record OX638075.1, on the reverse strand, counting down.
TACGGATATGTTTATATTGACAACAATTTTTATTTTGTTTTGTTTTAAATGAAGTGGTAATCCACTAAAATTAAACTCACAAATGTAAGATCCTGAGTTTGAACTAGGGTCATGACATTCGTCCTATCAATTTTAACATTTTGTCAGTTGAATTAGGACCAAATGACAATAATTTGATAAAGTTAATTAATTAAATATAATTGTATGTATCACTATCATACATACATATATATATATGTGTGTGTGTGTGTGTGTGTGAGGGTTAATAGGTTTTTTAACTCTCGGACGAATTTTGATTTACCTTTACAATTTTTTATTGATTACCCTTTATAATGTGAGGATTTTATCACTTATCCCTTTGTTGACTTTTTGCTGATGTAGCAGGCAAAAAGTCAACTATCTTGTGAGCAAAATGTTAACAAATAAATAAATGATGAAATCTTCACATTAGTGAGGTTAATAAAAAAAATCAAGAGCAAATCAAAATTTTGCCACATTAGAGAAGATAATAAAAAATAAAAAAGAATTTGCATGAGTAAATCAAGATTGGCCACATTGCAGAAGTTAAAGCCTATTAAGTTTTAACCCTATATATAACTTGCAAATATTAAAATTAGTCTCATTTATATTTGTTGGTATATATTAGATTGTTATTGGATGTGATGGAGTGAATTCTATGGTTGCAAATATGGTTGGACTACACCAAACAAAGCTCTTGAGTTTCTCAACATGTGTTGCTCGTGGATTCACAGAGTATCCAAATGGTCATCAATTTCCTAGTGAGTTAACTATAATGAGCAAAGGTCAAGTCCAACTTGGAACCATCCCAATGACAAACAAGCTTGTTTACTGGTTTGTAACAAGGCTCGGCACTTCTCAAGGTCATATAAATATTATTCTCCTAATTGTATAGTTATTAAACTCTTACAATATATTAAATTTGGAAAATGATTTTCAATCTCAAAGCAGATTCAACAATTTCAAAAGATTCAAATCTTATCAGACAATCTTTAATGGAGTCAGTGAAAGGTTTTCCGAAACATGCGATGGAGATGATACAAAGTTGCACTTTGAACTCCTTGCATCTTACTGACTTGATCAAGTACCGCCCGCCATGGGATTTGCTTTTTAACAAGTTCCATAAGGGAACAATAGTAATCGCAGGTGACTCGATGCATGCCAATGGTCCATTCCTTGCCCAAGGTGGCTCAGCTTCGATTGAAGACGCAATTGTTCTTGCTAGATGTCTAGCACAAAAGATGCGTAATACAACGAATGTGATGATCGAGCGAAGCATTGTAGAAGAAGCATTTGAAAAATATGTAAAGGAAAGGAGGATGAGAATTTTTTGGCTCTCTTTACATACTTTTCTTTTTGGGAAGAAGCTTGATACAAAATCATGGATAGTGAGATTTGCACTCATTGCAATCATGTTTGTTCTATTCAGAGATATAGATTTTCATTCACGTTATAATTGTGGAATTCTACCTAAAGAAGAAGATTTAAATTAAATTTGAATATTGTAAATGTGCTACAAAAGTATAGTACGTGTGCTTAGTTCTTTAAGATTGATTAAAATTAAATGATGTTTTATTGTTCCATTTGTTCAAGGTCATGCAAAGTATACACGGTTGGTTGTTGAAATCAATTTCTTGTTTTTATTTTTTTCTTATTTTTTTATAAATATATTTGATACAATTTAGAAATTTTGTACCATAACTAACTAGAAATAAATTGTTAAACATAAGAAAAATGCTATTTATAGCGAATCCATCCCGAACATGTATTCCGCATTTACTATTGACTATGAAGTTCCGACACTCCTTAGATTAGGTGTGTCCCGGTGTCGGACACGTGTCGGACATGTATCGTGTCCGACACCGACACTTGCAATTACATTGAATTATACCATTTTTTCAAAAAAATTATCTGTGTCGACATGTCAGTATCCGTGTCGTGTCCGGTGTCCGTGTCAGTGTCTGGGCTTCATAGACTATTGACTATCATCTTTCTAGCCAAATTTCCTTTAAATTCCGCAAAGCACTGGTTTTTCATTGGTAAATTGTAATTCACGATCCTTTCGTGATCCATTTATTCTGCGTATATCAATGATGTAAACATAAAACACATTTTATTTTGTTGAAAAAATTTCAGTTTGAAAACGCCAATAATATGAAGAAAATTGAAGAAAATGAGATTGTGATAGTTGGAGGTGGTATATGTAGCCTTGCAACAGCCCTTGCCCTTCATAGGTTTTTCCTAATTAAACCAAATTTTTGTACATTAAACATTCATATCATACAAGATAAGTTTTCATTTTTAACAACTTTTCAGGAAGAAAATAAAGAGTTTAGTGTTAGAAAGATCAGAGGAGTTGAGATCTACAGGGGCAGCTATAATTGTACAAGCTAATGGATGGCATGCACTTGATCAACTTGGTATTGGTTCAACTCTTAGACAAACTGCCATTCAAATACAAGGGTAATTACGACTTTCTAACTCAACGATTTCTTTTGTATTTGTTTAGTTTTCAGCTATGAATCACGGACACAGACATGGGTACCGGACACTGTTGGGACACGAGGGGGCAGCCTTAGGGGATCATCCATGGGTTCAAGAACAACGATATAAGTGTCAGACACCACACTCTTACCCAAAACCTTAAAGCATTGAGTTTGTGGGTCTTTCTACTTATAAAGTGTTCAACCTCTACTTTTCTAAGCAATGTGGGACTTACTCACACTTGCCACAACAGACATGACACTGACACATCAACAAGGACACTTTCATTGCTACGTAGGTTTTCAGAACCTTTATTCTATATTCTAGGCATGGTTTCAAATTGTAGTTCGCATCTGCAATATTGCAGTTTGCTTCTGTAACCACTATGGCTGCAATGTAACCACGTCAGAAACTGTATCAGACGATTTTAGACATGTTTGTTACCCTTTTCCACAAAGTAAAATTTCAGAAGTCCAAATTCCACTTCGGATCTAATAAACAAATCGTCCACAACTAGTATTAATTTCAAATTTTCAATAACATCATCATCTTATATTTACCTGATGATAACTTAACGGTTCTTCCTCTTGATCAAACAGTGTGGGCTCATGAGGACATTTTTCAAACTTTTTTCTCTGAAAGTATGCTTCTATTTTGTTGTACCATGCCCTAGGGGCTTGCCTAAGACCATACAATGCCTTTTTCAGTTTATAAACCTTCTTCTTATCACCATTGTCATAACCAAGAGGTTGACTGACATAAATGTCTTCACTAAGTTCTCCATGTAAAAAAGCACTTTTTACATCTAATTGATATACTTTCCACTTGTTGTAAGCTGAAATGGCTAGAATTGATCTGATTGTATCCCATCTTGCCACAGGGGCAAACACCTCTTTGTAATCAATTCCATGCTTCTGTGTATATCCTTTGGCCACTAACCTAGCCTTATATTTTTCAACTTCTCCCTTTTCATTATATTTGGTTTTGTAAATCCATTTGACTCCAATAGTATTGCACCCAATAGGCAATGTTGTAAGTTCCCAAGTGTTGTTCTTCTCAATAGATTCCATTTCAGTTTCCATGGCTTGCCTCCAAACCTCTGATTTCACAGCTTCCTCATAGTTATTAGGATCCTCACAGTTACTGAAAATTGCAAGATTGTGTAGATCACCTTCTTCCATTTCTTCTTCTGCTTCTACACCAGTCACAAAGTCTTTGAAATGACCTGGTGGCTTTCTTGGTCTTTTGCCTAACTGATTGTCATTATTAGTAGGTGCCATTTCATCATCACTGCTTAGTATCATGTCTTCTTCATGATCATTGTGTTCTTCATTGTTTTCTACATGACCCTCAGCTGCTTCTTCATTAGTTCCACTGTTTTGGGCTAAGTCATCAAGAATTACACTCTGCTGAGTCTCCTTATTCCACTCCCATGACTTATTTTCTTCAAAAACCACATCTCTACTTATGACAATTTTCTTCTCAACTGGATCATACAACTTGTAGGCCTTTGATTCTTCACTAATACCAAGCAAAACACACACTTTGCTTTTGTTGTCCAGTTTCTTCCTATGATTATCAGCAATGTGCACATGACCAATACAACCAAAAACTCTAAAGTGCTGAACTGTTGGCTTAGTCCCACACCATGCTTCTTCTGGTGTCATGTCCTTCACACTTAGTGTAGGACTTCTGTTGATCACATAGGTAGCCCACTTCAATGCTTCAGGCCAGAAGGATTTAGGAATATTTTTTGCACTCATCATGCTCCTAACCATGTTCAATAGAGTCCTATTCTTTCTCTCAGACACACCATTTTGCTGAGGTGTATAAGCTGCAGTAAGTTGCCTCTTTATCCCTTCATTGCTGCAAAAATCATTGAATGTCTTAGAAGTGTATTCTCCTCCCCTATCAGTTCTAAGAGTTTGTATCACACAATTTGATTCATTCTCAACTAATGCCTTAAAAGTTTTGAAAGCAGAGAAGGCACTAGCTTTATCTTTCAGCAAATAAATCCAAGTTTTTCTACTATAATCATCTGTAAAGGTGATAAAGTACCTGTTACCACCATTTGAGCTTGGATTTATAGGACCACATATGTCTGAATGGATCAATTCCAACTTTGCACTAGCTCTCCAGTTGGCTTGTTTAGGAATAGTATCTCTGTGTTGCTTGCCAGTCAAGCAAGCACTGCATTTCTCTGCACTATCGGTGATTTCTGAAGTATAATGTTAAAGGGCGGCTGTTAGAACATCGCTTCTATAGTAACTTTCCGTCCTAAGTTTATGCCATGTATATAGAGTCTCTGATTTCACTACCCGGTGACAATGAACAAATATAAGATGAATTCTAAATTTATGCGTGTGTAGCTAGATTGAATGAATTCTAAATTTGTGATTACATGTTTTGTAGAAAATGCTACTTGCAATTTGAAAACAAGACAAAACTGTAATTCATCTTTTAGGAGTTGCTGCAATTTGAGACAAATTAATTATTTTCATTCGCAACTGAGGTAGTAATGACTAAATTCTAATAAAAATGGTAATTAATTAATGACTAAATTAAACTACATGAAAATGCATGTACTAATTATTATTTTCCTCAACAATCTGTTGAAGCTTCTTGCAGAAATCATCAATATAAGATGACTCCAGATCTTTAGTAAGCAAGATTTCTCTAATCTTACCATGATTAGTCTTAACTTTCTTACTAATTTCATTCTCACCATCCATCACAATACTCACAGCTTTATAAACACTATCCTTAGTATAAAATCCATCTTCACCTTTCTCAACTTCCACACCAACTTTCAACTTATTTCCCATCATTCTAGCATTCAATACTTGATCACCAAGATATGGTAACAAAACCAATTGACACTTATTCACCAATGCTTCTGATAAAGAACCTGAACCACAGTGTGTAATGAAACAACCTACAGAAGAGTGTTCCAAAATCAATTGTTGTTGAACCCAACCACCATAAACAACACCTCTTCCTTCAACCCTTTTTGAAAACCCTTCTGGTAATGCTTCTTCAATTGTTGTAAAACCAATAGGAGGTTTCAAAGCTGCAAAAAATGGCATACCAGTTAACTCAAGACCAAACATTAATTCTTGAAACTGATTTGGATTTAAAGCACATTCACTTCCAAAACAACAATAAACAACTGAATCTGTTTTGAATCCACCAAGCCAATTAGCCCATTTTTCGTCCAAAACAGAATTTGGGTTTTCAAGTATAACCGGTCCTGAAGTAAGAATCGGTTTATTAAACTGTTTATGTATGTAATCAAGATATGGTCCTTCAATTTCTCTGCATGTTCTATATCCTAATGCATCAGCTTCATTGAAAGCAAGGACTTGTCGATCGTAGAAAAGAACATTGCTACCAAAAAATTCTGTTCTTTGAGCAGCAAAGGCTTTAGCTTCATGATAATGAAGCTTGATTGATGAATCAGGGTAACCAGAAGGAGGTTCAACGAGATCAAATTCGGTTAAATTTGCACCAAGTGAATATGTAGCTGGTGTTAGAACATAACCAACTGTGACTGCACTAGTTGTGCAATAATGAATGGCTTTGATCCCTAAAGGTTTGGTTAAATATGGAATCCAATATGTGAAATCATAGAAAACAATGTGAGGTTTGAGATTTGTGAGATGAGTTTGAATGTCTTGTTGAGTAAGATCCATTGCTGTCATGAGGAGTGGGAATAAAGCGTAAGGAACATCAGCTGTTGTTTCTGCATTGGGAGGGAGACCATCAACATGAGGAACTGTGATGGTGATGAAGGTGATAGATTGTGGGTGGAGATTGTAAGATTCTATTTTGGATTGTACATTTTTTGGTGTGAAAAAAGTGATTTTGTGACCTTTTTTAGCTAACTTGTTTGCTAGGTGAAGAAATGCGTTTATGTGACCCATGGCAAACCATGGATACATTGCTATGTGTAAAGAGAATGGTGGTGAATCCATGATCAATGAATCAATGAATGAAAAGAACAAGCTAGAGCGGGTGTATGTGAAGGAAGAAGTTTGGTCTTGTATATTTACTTACTCTGGTCTCATATATATATATATATATATATATATATATATATATATATATATATATATATTTACAAAAAAAAATATTGAAGGTCTCAAATATAAAAAAAAAAAAAAAAAAAAGTAGTACAATCATTACATTTATTACCATTATTCTAATTTTACTCTTAATTTAACATTTTCAATTTTTTTATAAAGCCTATAATGATTACTTTTGAAAATATCAAAGGTCACCTACTATCAAAAAGTAAGGATAAAATTGATAATACATACATGATTTCTTCCCATCATTTATCCACTTCCTAAAAAGGTGTGCTTTTTTTTTCCTTATATTTGAGACCGGAGGGAGTATATACAAACAAACAGTTTTGTCTTGTGTTGTAATTTGATTCAAATTATTTTATTTCAAGAGTCTTGTTACCTAGTGCCAGTTTACCAAAAAAAAAAATATTTACATTGAAAATTGTGTTTTATTATTATAAAAAAGTACATTGCATAAATTTCAAAAATATTTTTTCTATTTTTGTATCTTTAATTATTACTCTAAAGATAATGTTTATCATTTTGCAAAATAATAATGCATATGCATTTAAGATGCAAAAACAATGTGAAGTGGTCCATCACCCACGTCGTCCATATATGACCCCACTTTTTATTATAGGGTTAATGCTCATTTACTCCATGTAAGATTCTGTGTTTAATCTTCTTTGACACAAACAATCATTATTTTGCAGCAGTTTTATTTGCGGCGTTTAAAATCTTCGTTAAAATTATATTTTGTAGTAAGTTTTTTATAATTGATTGAGTTTAAGGAGGTTAAGCATAAAATCTTATTTTATAAGGGGATAAAGCAACAAAAAAATACATAGAGGATAAAATAATTTTCATGTATTTTACAAAAAGGTAAAAACGTATTAACCTGTTATTATATATTGGTTTTTTATTAACTTACCCCTAATGATTTATGGATAATTGACGTTAAACCAATTAAATTATGTTATATGAAGTTATTTATTTAAGTCAAATTTATAAACTAAGTCAAAAAATAAAAGTCAAATTTATAAATTAGTTTTAATTATTTTTATTTTCAATTAATTATATTTTAGATGTTTTATTTTATCAATTTATATTCTATTTCATAATTTCAAATTGTTCTATTTCATTTTTTTATAAGCAAATGAATATAAGATTTATAAAGAGTACAAGAGGTACTCAATCATTACAAATCAAAATATCTTTCTTTAAAAGCTAAAAAAAATATTTTAAATGATTATTACACCAATCGGAGAACGTTACGGGACATCCTTTAAATGTTCATATTTCATAGTTTCAAGAGTTATGGTTATATTTTTTGTTGTAAAAAAAAAGAGTTATGGTTATATTTTTGATCTCTTAACTTATTTTTTTAGTTTCATTTTGATCCCATAATTAATTATTGTTTAATTTTGATCCATTAACTATACTTCGTCTACTAAATATGTCATTTCTTTTAAATATTATGAAAAATGTTAACCTTAGAAATTCATAAAAATTCATCATATTCATCACACTCTTCACTAAACTTGTTAAATGACAGATTATGAATTATCCCTCATGCAAGAGCATATTGGACTTGAAGCGTAAATATGTTTAAATTTCCACTTTTTAATTAGAAAGTGAAGGGAGTAGCGGAAATTAAACTCTAGACTACTTAATCATAAAGATTTTATACCATATCAAATGAAAGCTTAAGTTATTAAGAAAAAACATATAAATATAATGCAATTAAATTGTGAAAAACTTTCATTTACGAAAAAAAAGGGAAAGGAAAACCAGATTTTCTATGTTGTGATCATAATATCGATCAAGTTTAAGGAATTCAGATTTGACAAAATCTGCAAGAGAAACTTTATATACTTGCAGCATTATTAGTCACATATCTACTTGACAAAGTTGGGACATCATCTACTACCGTCGGTAACGGTATTCTAAGCTGGACAATGAGAAAAAGTTGGGACATCGTCTACTACCTGTACCGGTAGCCTAAGCTAGACAAAGATGGAAAGTTGAGACATCATCTATGACTGTACCAGTAACTTAAGCGAGACAAATGATCAGAAGTTACCTACTACCACACCAATGATAACTTAATCAAACGGGTAATATTCCACTATTTGAAATATAGGAAATCAATAATTCTATCGAGAACTTCAAAAGTGACACAGGTAAGTTAGATTGTATATAGATTACTTGTAAAGAGAAAACGTCTCTAAAATTCTTTAATAATATCTCTTGATAGGATTCATTGAGGATAAAAATCACCTGAGAATAAATTGAAGTAAAATGTATAAATTGCATAAATTTTACTTAACTAGTATATAAACTCAAAATAAATTCCTTAAAAGAGAAAATAGATTGAAATTTACAATGGTAAGATTTTTGGGTGTTGAATGATATGTTGGCCTTTTAATTTGGTGTAGTAAGAGTGTTGAAGATGAGGTGGAAGAGAAGTGTTGAAATTGTTCAACATGTTGAAGGACTAACCCAGGGGGACACGCGACACTCAACCATTTGCCAAGCCAGGCGAGTGTTATGCACACGCGGCCTTGCTAGGAAAGATATATACGGACCATCGCCAGCCTTGCTATTAATGACAATATAACTATGAGGTATCACACAACATGTTGATGTGCAGTGTGGTGGAGCTAACTTATAAATTTGAGTTTTAAATATCATTTTAGTTTTTGTATGTACGAGAAATTTTAGTTTTAATTATTTATTGATTTTTATTTTTAATAAGCCTTTAAATAAACTCAACATTTTGTTTTTAATTCCTAAAACTAAAATCTGTAAGAAAATTCGTAAGTTTATTATAGAATTTCCTACAAAATTTTCTATGGGTTTTTGATTTAGGGATAAAAATCAAAAAGTTCTTGTATTTTTTTAAACCAATTTATGTGTAAACTTTATATTTTTTTTTTAATTAGTTCTTGCATTTATATTTATAATATTATGTGAATCCCTCCCAAAAAAAATTAAATTTTTTTAACAAAAGATTGAATTTGAATAATTTGACAAAATAACTACACATTTTAAAACATTGATAAATTATGAAACAATAAACATGATACAAAAAATAAATAAAAAAAAGAGATATTTGATTAGGAATACTAGAAATACAAAAAATAAGAATTTGACAACTGATAATCCAGACACACTTACTTAAACACTCTTACTTAAGCACAAACTTAATATTTTGCATTTGAGTACATCCAATAATAAACAATACATATAATAAAGGGTTAAATATGTTTTTGATTCTTATAAATATTTGGACCTTCTATTTTTATTCTCTCTAAACTTTTTTCTCACTTTTAAGTCCCTACAAAATTCTCCAATATAAATTTTGGTGCTTACTTTTAAGTCAACTCATGTATACTAATTAAAATTTGGAATTATGTATTATTGTATTAATGTTTAGTATATTAAAAATTGAATTGATTTTTGCAAAATTTGAATTTTTTTAATTAGTGATAAATTAAATATGAATTTTTGAAGTGTTTGCGCTTAAAAATTCATAGTTAATTCATCATTTGTTAAAAAATTATTAATTTTGGTTTGAGTAATTTTTATAATATTATAAACATGATCCCAAAACCTCGTTAAAAAATTTGAATCGTACACATAGTTGAGTGAAAAGCATGGACCAAAAATCATAATCATAATCAGAAATATTTGGAGGACCAAAAAGTAGGAAAAAAATTTAGAGGGACTAAAAGTAGAAGAGTCGGATATTTATAGGGACTAAAAACATATTTAACCCTATAATAAAATACGAGGTGTCATATTTAATGAGTTTTATTTTGTTGTATTTTTTTACATTTTTTAAAGTTAAATATGAGGTGTCATGTTTATATTGGATGTGTCGAAATCCCAATATTAAATTTTGTGCCTAAGTAAGAGTTTCACTCGATAATTGGTTATGTATCTACTTATCACACTTAGCTAGCACTTTAACTGTAAACATAAAACTCTTTTTTATAATATGATATTATTAATTTACATTACTTTCTATGTGTTTAATTTAAAGTAAAACTAAGATAAATTGCTATTTTTAAAAGTTAGTTTAAAATAAAATTGAGATTTTTTTTAGACTAAAATTTTGCCAAATTCAAAAAATATTTTGACCAGTAATAATGATATTTGTAGTAATGTCAAGAAAAAATATATAAATATTTGTAGTAAATAATTTTGGTCCCATTTATATAAATAGAGATGTCGGTGTAATAGTGTAATGGGTGTAATAGTGTAATGGAGTACTACGTACTAGGAAATAATGACAATATAATTATGAGCCTTCACCAGGTGCTCAACTACTACGATCACACAAGATATTGATGGTTAGGTTATGTGCAGTGTGGTGGAGCTAACCTATAAATTTAAGTTTTAAATATTATGTGGAATTTTAATTTTAATTCATGTATCGTTTTTTATTTTAAATAAAGCCTCTGAATAAACAAAACATTTTATTTTTGGTTTTTAAAATTAAAATTCGCAGAAAAATTAGTAAGTTTACTGCAGAATTTCTTACGAATTTTCTTGCTGATTTTTTATTTAAAAAACAAATTGATACAGTGATTATAAAATCAAAATTACGCGTACATATAAAAACGAAAAATAATATTTAAGCCTAATTTTTAGGAGGACCACTAAAATAGTAATCTTTCATTATGATATTTAGTCATAATTTAAGTCAATTTATGTGTAAACTTCATATTTTTCATCAATTCTGGTATATATATTTATAATATTATGTGAATTTCTTCCAAAAAAATTAAATTATTTTAACAAAAGTTTGAATTTGAATAATTTGATAAAAATAACTACACTTTTTTTTTGTCAAAAAGAAAACTACACATTTTAAAACATTAATAAATTATTAAACAATAAATCATGATTCAAAAAATAAATAAAAAAGGGATATTTTATTAGGAATACTAGAAATCCAAAATATAAGAATTTGACAACTAATAATCCAGACACTCTTAGTTAAACACAAACTTAATATTTGGCATTTGAGTACATCCAATAATAATCTATACATTTAATAAAATACGAGGTGTCCTATTTAATGAGTTTTATCTTATTTTATCTTTTTTACATTTTTTAAAGTTAAATATGAGATGTTGTACCAAAAAAAAAAAGTTAAATATGAGATGTCATGTTTATATTGGATGTGTCGAAATCCAAATATTAAATTTTGTGCCTAAGTAAGAGTTTCACTCGATAATTGGTTATGTATTTACTTATCACACTGAGCCTAGTACTTTAATTGTAAAAATAGTTCAAACTCTTTTTTATAATATGATATTATTAATTATTTACATTACATTCTAAAGTTTATCCTTGACTTTATTCAAAAAAAAAAAGAGTTCTAATTTGAAATTTTTGATGGAGTATAATATCCAAACTAAAATTTAAATATTCAAATAAAAATAGATTATATGATCCAATTCTGCTTAAATAAATGATTCACTTTATTTTATAAAGTGATTGCAGAGCTAATCGCGAATATTTAAAAGCCTTGTTAAATATAATAACATCTACCTTTTAACCATTGAAGTAAAATGTATAAATTGCACAAATTTGACTTAACTAGTCTATAAACTCAAAAGAAATTCCTTAAAAGAGAAAAGACGGTTGAAATTTAAAATGGTAAAACTTTTGAGTGTTGAATGATATGTTGATTTTTTAATTTGGTGTAATTGGGGTGTTGAAGATGAGGTGGAAAAGAGAAGTGTTGAAATTGTTCAACATGTTGAAGGGCTGACGCAGGGGGACACGATGCACACAACCATTTGCCAAGTCAGGCGCGTGGCATGCATGCGCAGACAGGTGCGTGTGAGCCCGCATCGACGCGGAGAGAGAAGAGCTTTTTGGATTGGAATGCGACATGTATCTGATTCTAATTGGTTGTCTGAATTTTATGATATTAATACTTTGGACTCAATTATTTCATTGCAAAATAATTTTTTATTTTTTTACAAACATTCGTAATTTTTTTCCTCTTGGTTCATTTGATTTGGACCAAGAAAAAAAATCAAGTTTTTCACTATCTTAATAAAAAAGGTTTTTTCTTTCTTTAAGAACAAGTGTAAATTACGAAAATTTCTCAATTCTCCCCATCATTCTTTTTCCCCCCTAACTACCTTATTTACCCTTGAAGGGTATTTAAGCAAAATTCATGACATAGATCCCGAAATAAAGTTCGGGATCTTCCAAAACTTGCACAATTTTGAGTTTTAGATCTCGAAATGGTGCTTGCCTCCCAAAATTATGCACAAACTTGTGGTGGGTATATATATTAGCAATAGAATTCTTTTATTAAAGAAGATCAAAATTTAAATCTTTTTTATTTTTTTTACTAAAAAAATAATATTCATTTATTTCAATAATTGATAATGATAGAGTAATATCATATTAAAAAAGTAATTATTTACTCACAAAAAAAACATTGTGGTAAATAATTTTGGTCCCACTTATAAAAATAGAGATGTCGGTGTAATAGTGTAATACTCCGTACTAGGAAATAATGACAATATAATTATGAGCCATCACCAGGTGCTCAACTACTACGTACGATCACACAAGATGTTGATGGTTATGTGCACTGTGCAGTGTGGTGGAGCTAACCTATAAATTTAAGTTTTAAATATTACATGGAATTTTAATTTTAATTCATGTATCATTTTTTTATTTTAAATAAATCTTTGAACAAACAAAACATTTTAATTTTGGTTTCTAAAGCTAAATTTGTAGAAAAGTTCAGAAGTTTACTGCATAATTTTCTACAAATTTTCTTGCTGATTTTTTATTTAAAACACAAATCAATACAAAGATTAAAACTAAAATTACGCGTACATACAGAAACGAAAATGATATTTAAGCTCAATTTTTAGGAGGACCGCTAAAATATTAATCTAATATATAAAAGAAACTATTAAAAAATATGTATATTATATTGAGTATGTGTCTTTTTATTTTTCTTAGATGTTTTTCATCATGATATTTAGTCATAACTTTAAGTCAATTTATGTGTAAACTTCACATTTTTTAATTAGTTCTTGTATTTATACTTATAATATTATGTGAATTTCTCCCAAAAATTTAAAAAAATTTAACAAAAAATTGAATTTTAATAATTTGATAAAATAACTACACATTTTTTTTTTGACAAAAAAATAACTACACATTTAAAATATTGATAAATTATTAATCAATAAAATATGATTCAAAAAATAAATAAAAATGGGATATTTGATTAGGAATACAGAAATCCAAAATATAAGAATTTGACAACTGATGATCAAGACACTCTTACTTAAGCACAAACTTAATATTTGGCATTTGACTACATCTAATAATAATCTATACATTTTTTTGATTATCAAAAAAAAAATCTATACATTTAATAAAATACAAGGTGTCATATTTAATGAGTTTTATCTTATTTTATATTTTTTACGTTTTTTAAAGTTAAATATGAGATGTCATGTTTATATTGGATGTGTCAAAATCCAAATATTAAATTTTGTGCCTAAGTAAGAGTTTCACTCGATAATTGGTTATGTATCCACTTATCACACTGAGCTAATATTTTAATTGTAAAAAAATTCAAACTCTTTTTTATAATACGATATTATTAATTTACATTACTTTCTAAAGTTTATCATTGAAGTAAAATGTATATATTGCATATATTTGACTTAACTAGTGTATAAACTCAAAATAAATTCCTTAGACGATTGAAATTGTTTAAATAATGTTTTTTTTGGGTAAATAATGTTTTTTTTGTTCTAAATAATGTTGACCCTTAACAAAAGGAATTATGAATTACTCTTAACTAATCCTATGATCCGACAAAATTAAAACTTAATTGACAGCTCATGTCAACTACTCCCTCCGTCCTTTTTTATAAGATCATTTTTGACAAAATTGCACTATTCACTTATTTTGTTTTGATCGTATTTTTTTAATAATACATAAATGTAAATATTAACATATAAGATCTTATTTGATTTGTTTTGATAAATACTTTCAAAATATCAAATTTTTATAATTTTTATTATTAGACAATTAAAGATATTAGTGGTCAAAATTGTACATTAGCGTACGTTGGTCAAAAAGGATCTTGTAATTAGGGACGGAGGTAGTAATATACAATCTAATATTCAGCCATGTTTTTTGTCAAAAATAATATATTCAGCCATGTTTTTTTTATGTAAATTATATGCTCTAACAACAAAAAAAGCTAATGGTCTATTTGAGAAAAATAAGTTATAGTTGGTAGCTGATAGTTTATATATAACGTCTGTTTGACAAAAATAAAGGATGGTTGATAAACTAGTTCATAATTTATTACTGATAACTGATAAATGATAAATTAATTAAAGTCTTTAATAAAATTAACAATCATTTAACTGATAAATGTAAAATGACATTCTTGATTAAAAAGTCTCTTGTAAAAAACTTCATAAAATAACTTAATTATATTTTTAGTCCCTCAACTTATGTTGTAATTTCATTTAATCACTTAACTATTAAACGTTCCATTTTAATTCTTTAACTTTAACTTTGACTCCCACCCTCAACCAATTTAGTCCTTTCCATTTTGGTGTGTGACGTGGCATGTATTGACTCCCCAAAACATGAAGTGATTCACTCATGTTCAACCTTTTGCTGGAAAAAATTAGGGTTCTTTAAAACTTGTTGCTCTTCTTCCCACTCTTCTTCTTCATCTCACTAGTCTTTTTCCTATACTTTCCAAAATTAGTCACAGACCATAAATTTACTGAGAGTTCTATTTATTGTTCTTGTGGAATTGTGGGTTGGTTATTTATTTTTCCTTACTAAGTTATCTCTTAAATCATGAACATGGAGATCTAGTCCTAAAATAAAACCCATCCAACATGAACAGATCCACCTAAAATGAACAGAAGGACTAAAGTGATTGATAGAGACAAATTTAAGAGATAGAAATGAAACATTTAATAATTAAGGGAGTAAAATAAAAAATAAATTAAGGAATGAAAAGAGTAATTAAACCTAATAAAATCTATAATTAAATTAATATTTAAGCTATTAAAAATTTAGAAATTTAAATTTATTAATTTAATAATACTAAATTATTTATTCATTGAATTTTTTTTTACAATATTTCATTTTTATACTTTATAAAATAAATTATAGATCGATAATTGTTTTTAAGTGAACAAATAATAGTTTTTAAAATATATACATACTACATCATATAAATCAAAAGACTAAGAGCTCATTTGATGCGTAGGATAGAGCTAGAGACGATATATGATAAAATTAACATATCTTACTTATATATTTTGTTTAATGCATCAACATGATAAGATAAATTAAACTTATTATTAATCATATCTCATTAACAATTCATTCTTATTTCTTCACAATTATATAAAATTAAGTAATTATGAATAGCTTTTAATTAATGTCAATTAAATATATCCTTTTTTTAAAGGTCATGTTAACATGTGCTCTAAAGACACATTTTAAGGATACTCGATATAGTAATTTTGTCTTGAAAATTAACAATATTTGACTTTTAAAACTATGAAATGCACAAATTTCAATGTTAAATTTCTTTTATTAGTATACTAACAAATGCCTCAAAGGCACATGTTAACATTTTCCATATTAAAATTGGTCACATCTATATTTCTTGGTAAATTAGATTGTTATTGGATGTGATGGCGTGAATTCTATGATTGCAATTATGGTTGGACTAGATCAAACAAAGCTCTTGAGTTTCTCAACAAGTAATGTTCGTGGCTAGAGCTGTCAAATGGGTCGGTTCGGCTCAGTCCAGCTTGGTCCATGGGGCTTCGAACTATTGATGGGCTAGACTGGTTCGGCCCAATTTTAGTTGGGCCATGATTTAGTGAGCCCGGTCCGGCTCTGCAAAAGTCCGGTCTGGCCCAATGGGCTTGTGGTCCGCTTCAATCCCATTTATATTTATTTTTTTCACTTTATTCGTTCTTTTTTAAATGAATTTGATATATTAGTTCTTCATCATTATTAATTTTATTCAGATAAAACTGTATGCAAATGTAAATTACTAGAGTTTTAGGTAAATATAATTATTTTTATTGAATTTACACGTTAAGTTATGTTTTTTATAATAATTTTTTAATTAAATTATAATTTTTATACAAAAACGATATAAAAAGTTGGATAAGGGCCCAACCCAACCCAATTATCAGAAGGGCTAAATGGACTTGGGCCAGAAAAATCCAATTGCTTTTGAACCAGCTATTTTGAAGCTCAAACCCACCCAAGTTCATGGGCTAATAGATCGGCCTGGTGGCCCGGCCCATGTTGACAACTCTATTCATGGCTTCAGAGAGTATTCAAATGGTCATCAATTTCCTTGTGAGTTTGTTATAACAATCAAAGGTCAAGTCCAACTTGGAACCATCCCAATCACCGACAACCTTGTTTACTGGTTTGTAATAAAAAGGCTCGGCACTTCTCAAGGTCATAAAAATATGTACTTATAAATACTTTTTCTTAATTGTATACAGTAGTTATTAAACTCTTATAATATTTTAAATTTGGAAAATGAATTTTAATCTCAAAGTAGATTCAACAATTTCAAAAGATTCAAATCTTATCAGACAATATGTAATGGAGTTATTGGAGGGTTTTCCGATACATGCGATGGACATGATACGAAATTGCACGTTGGACTCTTTGCATCGTACTGATTTAATCAAGTACCGCTCGCCATGGGATATGCTTCTTAACAAATTCCATAAGAGAACAATAGTAATCGCAGGTGACGCAATGCATGCTAATGGTCCATTCCTTGGCCAGGGTGGCTCAGCCTCGATTGAAGATGCAGTTGTTCTTGCTAGATGTCTAGCACAAAAGATGCGTCATACAACGAATGTGATGATCGAGCGAAGCATTGTAGAAAAAACATTTGAAAAATATGTAAAGGAAAGGAGGATGAGAATTTTTTGGCTCTCTTTTCAGACTTTTCTTTTTGGGAAGAAGTTTGAGACAAATCATGGATAGTGAGATTTGCACTCATTGCAATCATGTTTGTTCTATTCGGAGATCGAGATTTTCATTCGAATTATAATTGTGGAACCCTACCTAAAGAAGAAGATTTAAATTAAATTTGAATATTGTAAGTGTGCTACAAAAGTTTAGTCGTGTGTTTTGGAGAGCACATTTGGCAGTACCCTTAGTTATTTAAGATTGATTTAAATTAAATAATGTTTGGTTGACATTCTCTCTGGGTTGAATCACATTCTATCATTGTCATTCTTGCTTTCAACAACTTTTTTTTATCCCTTAGTATTTGAAAAATAGGTGGCTCAATTGTGTGGAGTTAACTAAGAAGGTGAACTTCATTATTTCTTATATTTATCAAGAAGGAAATTAGTGTGCGAATGGTATTGCTAATTTTGGTCTTCATATTCAGAACTTATATTGGTGGAATAATATTCCCTCTAGTATTTATAATGCATTTGTTAGAAATAAATGTAGTTTAACTGAATATAGGTTTTGTTAATTTTATGTTTTAGAGCACTACACTCTTTTTGCGTTCAATTGTCTTTTTCCTAAGGGTTTTACATGTAAGGTTTTTAACGAGGCATTTGTTTTTTCTTTGTAGCTCCCACTTTGGTTTTGGTCTAGTCCCCCAAGTTTATGTATTACGTTTCTTTATTTTATTAATATTTTTGGAACTTGCTTTGATCGGAGGTGGTTGAGAGGTGACTAGCAGACTAGGGGTGTAAGCGAATCAGTTTGGATCGGTTTTGAATAAATTCAAGGTTTAAACCAATAAACTCTCAATTGATTCGGTTTAGTTTGGTTTGACTCGGTTTTAAAAATGAATTTGATCCAAACTAATTGGTTTGGATTAGATACTATACTCAGTTTGTAATATTTTATTTTTTTCGATATAATCTCTACTATTATTTTTTTAAATGATATACTTCAAACTCACTTTATTAATAAATAAAGGAAAGTAAAATTAACAGATGTTATAATTAAGCATAGTAGAAAGCATATTGGTATACATTATAACAACATACAAATATACTCTCTCCATCCCAAAATAAGTGTCATGTACTATTTATAACATTAGTCTTATCCCTTAAAGCAATCATTAGGTAAGAGAAAAGGTATACTCAAAAATCTACTTTTTAGTATTCCAATGTCTACTACCAATAAAAATAAAGGGTATTTTAGTAAAAGTCATATTTTGTCTCTTTCTTTTACACACTTTTCTTAAAGTGTGTGATTTGATCAACTGCGACACTTAAAATAGGTTGGATGGAGTAACAATTAACAACAACTCCTACATTATAAATGGGCAATTGGCATAGTAGAAAATGAGTATAACAACAACAGTAGTTTTTTTTTTTTTGAAGTGAACAACAACAGTAGTTTTTTTTTTACACAAACAACAACAGTAGTTATTCACTGTGAAAATTGAGTATCTATAATCTTGACAAATGTGTAAGTGAAAAATTCACTATTGCCGAGCATTTTTGGTGGTTTCTTAACTTTTGATAGTTTTGATTTAAATTTAATAGCCCTTGATTTGACCATATTGATTGTGTACTTTGCTTTCTTAAAATTGTGTACCTTTTATTTTGCTTGCACCACAAGTTTTGATGGATTCTTGGTGGAGTAGTTCTAAGGCACTTAACAATTGTGCAAGTGGAAAATTCACTATTGCCGAGCCTTTTTGGTGGTTTCTCAATTTTCGATAGTTTTGATTTAAATTTAGTAGCCCTTGATTTGACCATATTCATTGTGTACTTTGCTTTCTTAAGAGTGTGTACCTTTTCTTTTGCTTGCACCACATGTTTTGATGGATTCTTGGTGGAGTTCTAAGACACTTAGGTTTTGGTTTGTCCTCTATCAGCTATGTCACATCGATATTAAACTATTATTTTCTTTTGATCTAAGGTTGTGTCGTTTCCAAAAAAAATAATCCTATTTATACTTCCTTTTCCTCCATGTTTGTTTGTCCGCTCCCATATTTGTTTGTCCGCTCCCATAGTTCTTAAGTCTTTTGATCTAAAGTTTGTTTTCCTATTTGATATTTAGTATGTACCTTGGAGTTGAAATTTTTTTCCTTGATTTGGTGACAAGAACATTGAAAGAAATCTATGTGCTGTAAAATGTGTACACTTTTACAGCACATTGGATCTCATAATTATATTAGTGGATTTTGGCTATTGAATTTGGGCCCATTTTTTAACAAGCTCAAATTCAATAGCCAAAAGTCCAAAACTAAACACGGAATAGTTGTTGTTGTTGTTGATTATGAGATCCGTCCGTCCGCTATTCCGTGTTTGGTTTTGGACTTTTGGCTATTGAATTTGGGCTTGTTAAAAAATGGGCCCAGTGGACTATTATTAGGGATCGGTATGATTCACCGGTTTAGCGGATTGTGAAAATGAAAAGTGAGAATCGAATCAAACTACTTCGATTATCACCGGTTCAATTCGGTTTTGGATCTGAACCAAAAAAGTTGGTTTTTCCCCAGTTTGGATTGTATCATTGGTTGAATTGGTTTTTTTCGATTCACTTACACCCCTAGAGGTGCCAACACAGTTGAGATGTCTTAATCTCTCTTATCTTTGCTGATTCATTTATAATAAAATAAAACGATTAAATAATGTTTTATTGTTCCAATTGTTCAAGATCATCATGCAAAGTATAAACGGTTAGTTGTTGAGATCAATTTCTTGTTTTTATTTATTTCTTATTTTTTTTAAAAATATATTTGATATAATTTCGAAATTTTGTGCCATAGTAGTAACTAGAAATAAACCGCTAAACATAAGAAAATTTCTATTTATAGTGCATCCATCTCGAACATGTGTTACTTTCATTTTTTTCATCAAATTTCCTTTAAATTCCGAAAAACACTGATTTTTATTGGTTAAATTGTAATTCACAATCCTTTCGTGATCCTTTTATTCTGGATATATCAATGTTGTAAACATAAACACGCATATTTTATTTTGTTAAAAATATTTCTGTTAGAAAACGCCAAGAATATGAAGAGAAATGAAGAAAATGAGATTGTGATCGTTGGAGGTGGTATATGTGGCCTTGCAACAGCCCTTGCCCTTCATAGGTTTTCTGCGATTAATCCAAATTTTTGTATATTAAACTTTCATATCATATAAGATAAGTTTTACAATTTTTATTAACTTTCCAGGAAGAAAATAAAAAGTTTAGTGTTAGAAAGATCAGAGGAGTTGAGAGCTACAGGGGCAGCGATAATTGTACAAGCTAATGGATGGCATGCACTTGATCAGCTTGGTATTGGTTCAACTCTTAGACAAACTGCCATTCAAATACAAGGGTAATAACGACTTTTTAACTCATCGATTTCTTTTGCATTTGATTAGTTTTTCAGCTATAAAACAAAGACACAGATATCAGACACGACATGGACATGACATATTGACAAAGACACTTCAATTGCTTCGTAGGTTTTTAGAACCTTGATTCTATATTGTAGGCATGGTTTCAAATTGTAGTCCGCATTTGCAATATTGCAGCCTTCATCTGCCACCGCACCGCAATTGCGGTGTGATTCTAGTTACATTACATGTATAGGTGCAATGTAACCACATCAGAAACTGCATTGGACGATTTTAGACATGATCATTTAAATCTTTTCAAAAACAAATTAAAATTTCATAATTCTAAATTCCAAAGTATTTCGGATCTAATAAAAAATCTTCCCAAACTATGTATTAATTTCAACATCATCATCTTATATTTAGCTGATGATAACTTAATGTACATTATCAGGGGAAAAATTCTATCTCTCAATGAGGATGAGCCAAAGGAAATAGCATTTGGGTGAGTTGGAAGACCACAGCCTCTATGTAGAAATCATACGTGTGTAACATCTCATATTTAATGAATAATTGATTTCATTAAACAGGATTAATCAAGAATTTAGGTGCTTAAAGCGCACTGATTTGATCAAAACCATTGCCAATTGTTTGCCAATGGACACTATAAGAACTGGCTGTCAAGTAGTTTCAATAGAATTAGATTCAGCTACACAATATCACCAGCTTCTACTTAGTGATGGAAGTATCCTTCAAGCCAAGGTATGTTTGTTTTTTCCTATAAAGCATAAACACAAACACAAAACACGATACAGGCACAAACACAGACACGTCAATTGGTCATATGTATGATGTATCAGTATTGTATCAGTGTCGCACGGATGAAATTGCAAAAGTTGCAATTAGTCACATTTTAATGTTTGTTGGTGTAGTAGATTGTTATTGGATGTGATGGAGTGAATTCTATGATTTCAAATATGGTTGGACTACACCAAACAAAGCTCTTGCGTTTTTCTACATGTGTTGCTAGAGGTTTCACAGAGTATCCAAATGGTCATCAATTTCCTAGTGAGTTTTCTGTAATAAGCAGAGCTCAAGTCCAACTTGGAACCATCCCGATGACTGATAAGCTTGTTTACTGGTTTATAACAAGGCTTAGCACTTCTCAAGGTAATTAATCATATTTCATATCATACAAATATATGTTTACTACTAAAAAAAGAGTGAATTACGTCCGTAAGTACAACTCATACGACAAATTTAATGACATGAATATGTTGAAGTTCAAATTTAAAATTTCCCAGAAAAATATGATTAGAAATTGGGTTAATAGGTGTTTATCTCCTGCAATGTGAGCGAGTTTCAGTCCTTGTAATACTTTTTTATTATCTTTGTAATGTGATGATTTTATCGTTTACCCCTGTAACATTTGTGTAGTTATTAAACTATTATTGCATCTTAAATTTAGAAAAATGATTTCTTCAATCTCATTGTAGATTCAACAATTTCAAAAGATTCAAATCTTATCAAACAATCTTTAATGGAATCAATGGAGGGATTCCCGGTACACGCGATGGACATGATACGAAGTTCCACGTTGAACTCCTTGCATCTTACTGACTTGAAGTACCGCCCGCCATGGGATTTACTTCTTAACAAGTTCCATAAGGGAACAATAGTAGTCGCCGGTGATGCGATGCATGTCACTGGTCCATTTGTTGCACAAGGTGGCTCGGCCTCGATTGAAGATGCGATTGTTCTTGCGAGATGTCTAGCACAAAAGTTACATATTACAAAGAACTTTATGATAGAACGAAGTATAAAGGAAGCATTTGATAAATATACAAAAGAAAGGAGGATGAGAGTCTTTTGGCTCTCTTTACATACTTTTCTTATTGGGAAGAAGCTTGATGCAAAATCATGGATAATGAGATCGATATTCCTTTTAATCATGATCATTTTATTTAGAGAACAAGATTGGCATTCACGTTATAAATGTGGAACTTTATGTGAAGAGGAAAGTGTAAACTGTTAGTGTAAGTGTGGTATGAAGATACCAATGTTTTACATTAGAACTTTGTATTTCTATCGATTTAATTATTAATTAGACTAAGACCTGCACAATGTGCGGGTTGGAGATGACTTATTTAAGTGTTTTATAATTGTACGCACAAAGTTAGTGTTGTATAAAAGCTGTATGATTTGATTGCGTCAATAATATGAAGTGAAACATACACAAATAAGAAGTAAATGTTTAAGTGAAAAGAAATACAAAATCATGGAAATGTAATAAAAGAACTGAATCTAAATTAAAAAGTGAAATAAAACCAAAAAATTTGGTCAATCTATTGAAGTCTCTTTGTTTATTTTCTCTTGGTGGGCATTTGTTGGTCCTCTATTTTAGGTGGCTGAGTTTTATAGTAGTTCTTTAGGTGTCTTTGTTGGTCTTCTATTTTGGATGACTAATTTTTTTGTAACTGTTTTATAAGAGGAAAATGCTAGTTATTGCGAAAAGGTTACTACGAATTTATGACGATGTTGTTAATGCTATATCTTGGCCCACCGTTTTATATTTTACCACCCATGTATTTTAATAAATTTGAAAGATCTAACGGACTCAAATCATCATTCGGGATAAATTCGGGATGTTGTATTTCGCTACATATAGCATCTCTCTTTATAAGAGGTATCAAATTATCTTAATTATATTTTGTAACTAATAAAATGAAATGTGTAACCTATAATGGTATAAATGCTTGTTGTGTTGCTTGTTAAAGAAAAGAAACTATAGTGAAGAAAATATAATAGAATGTAAGTCAATAGAAATACATACTTTTTGTACCCAAAAAAAATGCATACTTTTGAATGACATGGCACAAATAATATTATACTGATAAAATATTGATGAGATGTCAACTAAATAATTTGGGGCTCTAATTTAAAAAATATATATAAATATAAGTAGATAAAGTATATGACTTTGTATCTAAACCAATTTCATTTTTACAAAACATTGATATAAAGTTGGGTAAAAGAAAAAGAAGGTCATCCAACTGAACTTTTAATTTATAAATAGACTTATTTTTGGCTCTTCAACACATTATTTATATAACTAATTATTTTCATCACTTATTATTGTTGTTTCTGTTTTGAGATTTACCCTGTCCATTAACGAAAGGGTAAAAAATAAATATTAAAGATATAACGAAGTTTAATAGAAAAATAGTAAACTTGGATGATCATCAAATTTTTATGTGAGATTTTTACCAAGGTTTTTTTTTTTTTGACAACTGATTTTTACCAAGGTTAAATAGTAAATTAAGTGACATGACATATTGATTAAGTACATTTATGATACATTCTAATTATATAAATGGCTTCTTGCAATTCTTAAATGCTATAAACTATTTAATTGAAGTTAACACATAGCATGAAATTTTTATTTATAAATCGATAAAGAAAATCTATTTGTTACATTTTAAAGAGAAAAAAATATGACTCAAATTCTCATGTATGTTTATGCTTTGATCTTATTTCTTTCTTTATTTCTTAATGTAATCAATGGTGGTATGTAATTTTTCACACTATACTCATATTTTTTAATTTATCATATACACAATATTATGTAACATTTTAGTGACATATTTTTCATTTGACAACGTAGCTCGCATTCCTTGCCTTAGAGATGAAGATTGTCCAGTGGCAGATTTACCTATTGTTATGAAGTGCATTGATAATTTTTGTCGATTCGACCTAGTTGGGATATATCCTCTTCATCCTTTGCACCTCATTGATTTATAAAAATAAAATAAAGAACAAATTTGCATTTTATGTAATGGACTGGATTTTAATGGTTTTGCTTATAGTTGTAATGTGTAAGTTCGTATAGAAATGTGGTATTCTCTTGTAGGTTGTAGTAGATTGGTGTCTGGGTGAACTGAGAAATTGGTTTCTTTATAATATAAATAATATTAAAGAGCTAAATAATTTTTTCTTTGCTACAAATATTGTGAATTTTGATTATAGTTATAAAAAGATAAAAATGAAATGTTTTTATAACCTCACCTAATTTCTTTTTTTTGTTTATGATTCGTAATGGCTAATTTATGTCAAAATTACGATCTTTTTGTTGAAGATATGTCCAAGTTATGGCTCAAACTCGTGCAAAAAAAATGTTTAAGTGAATGAAATAAAACACTCAGTTTTTAATTTTAGAGACTAAAATTATAATGCACTATATTTTTTTAGAAAAATTTGGTTTTCAAGGCATCAACTGGTTTCAGCCTCCTCTCGAACGTAGTTGCATGAATCAAACTATGATTTTTTCTATTAAGTTCAAATTCAGCGTCAATCACCACTACCGATTAACGTTTAGTATATTTTTAAATATTTATGGTAAAGGTGGTGTTGTAATATTTATGGTAAATGTGTATACACCAATAAAGAGAATCAGAGATGATAATGTGATCCTATAGATTAGTTATTTTCAGACATAATGGATGTTCAAGACCTCAACTCTTGCTTCTTGAATTAAAAACAAAGGAAGAGACAAACTACAGCTATAAACACACTTTAAAGAGAGATTCTATTAAGTGAGTAATAAGTTCGATGTTGGAAACAATCCAAATTATGTTACTTATCAAGTAAACAAAATTGCAGCCATGATGTGAAGGGTGCTGACATTTTCCAACAACCACCCCACATTGTTGCAGCCATATCTCTATCGGGATGTGTCTGGAAGCCAATACCATTACACCAGTATTATGTTATGTTATGTTATCTCTATCTGTGTGTGTATTAAAGGCAAAAATATTCCTTTGCCAATGCCAACCTCTTTTCCTTTTCTTTGTTTTGGCTTCACTTTTAAAAGAATGAGGTTAGATTGCAAACGAAAATCTTGTGTTATTGAAAGATTTAGTTAACTTTAGTTTGAAATCAATATTCAAATGTGTCCTAATTTTTATAGTTATTATATTTTGGTCTTTTTGTTTTAAGGTGAATAAATATATCAGAGTTTCAATTTTGATCTCAGCACATTACGTGTAATAATGTCTCTATTAATTGAGTTGTAATTTATTTGCGCATATATTTTTTTCCGAAACTTGTATTAATTTGATTAAAACAATTATTTTTATCCTAATTAATGTACTGATACATCAAAAATCAAGGACCATGCATGGCATGGCCAACAACAGCTAAGTAGGCAACTGCAACTCTTCCGGACTAAATGGGACGGCCCAAATAGGTTAGCAGAAGTCTAGCTTGGCCCAAAGACTTATAAGTGTAGTTTACTACTTTAGCATACCATAGAAACTTATTACTACTAAGTAATAAAGGGATTTTTTTATGAATCAAGTATCTTCTACACAGTTAAAAAGATTAATCTCTCAAATATAGATATATAGATTGAAAATGAAATGATTGAGAGACAATAATTTTTATAAGAATGAGAGGAGTATTAGTAACATTCTCTTTTTTGAACACTATATAATAATCTTTTATTAGTTGAAATTAATGTGGGTCTCTCACTTTAAAAATAATGTAGAAAATTAAATTCTAATAATTGAAATTTTCTAGAGTCCTTTTTATATATCTTATAAAAGATTAGTCCTTACTTTTCCTTATTGCTCCTAAAGTGTCAATGAACTTTAGTGGTTTTCGTGAGGTCGTAAAGTGTGTGATGACATGTTCTTTAGTGTTCTCAAATATTCTCCGTTTTTCTTGAACGCCGCGAGTAAGACCTTGATGATGATGGTATTAGCGGATATTGGTGGTTGGATGGCTTCGTCAGTTGATGTGTTCATCCCCTGTTTGACGTGTAAGGTGTTGGCATTAGTAGCAAGACTCATAGAGTTTAAGTTTATGACATACTATAGGTCAAATTTAAGTCTTCATTTTTTTGACATGTCAAACTCTGACTTTGATAAAACTTAGTTTAGTCTAGCATATTTCCACTCTTAGCTATTATAATTTTTGATTGATGTCTTGAATTCGCCAATTTACATCTAATGTACTTTATTTATATATTCATTTACATTTTAGTAATTTACTAACAAATTCTATCAAATATATCAAGATGATCATAATTCGATAATGCAAACATGTAACTAAGAAGCCAAAAAACAATCTAATAATTCAGTTCTAAATTAATCATTGAATTTGTTTGCTCAAAGTGATAAATTTCAATATGAATAGAAAGGTATTTGTCATTAAAGGGAAAAGGTGTTTTAAGTTTGAATGAAGGTAGATATTGAAATGAAAAGAAAGAAAAATAAAGTCAAATGTTAGGAGTGTAAACTGTAAAGTGTTCCAAACTATTCAAGTTATTATTATTCAAAAGCATACAATACATCTTTTGAAATACATGGTATTTGAAGCTAATATTAGGGAGATGGGAAAATAGCCTCTGAGTAAGTTTGTTAATAATAAAGAAAAGAGAGTGTTAGAAAAAAGGGGAAAGAAGAAAGGACATTGTAGAGTTATCGAAGGGGTTGGAGACGTGGATGGGTGCATCGATCATCCAACATAGCAACACCCAATAGGTAGTTTGGGTCCGGACCACATAACAGTGTGCGGTCCCCTCATTTACAAGTTCAAACTAGAAGAAAAAAACAGCATTCAAACTTCAAAGGATAGGGATTAGGATATATACTCGTGGCTACTTATGCAAATAGACAAGAGTATGAATGTATGATTCATGTTTTCTATGCACGAAAAAAATTTGATTGAGATGAGAGGATCCACTTTATATTTTTGTAGATTTTTAAACGGTGAAAGTTTCATATTTATATTATAATATCCAAATAAAAATAAAATTATTACTTAAAAATATAAGTCATGTTAATATGTGTTCAACGATAAAAACTTTATTTTTTTGTTTATTGGTTTAATTGTTAGAATTCCATCTTAATTTTATAAAAGTGTATAATACTAATTTTGACAAATCACTCTCATTTTAGTATATTTACCATGATAATAGAAATATACGAAATCACTTGATAGAATTAGACCAGGGGCGTTTCCCTTCAATGGTGAGGGGGTGCAGGTGCACTCCCTGGAATTTTAATTTTTTAACCAATACTCCTATGTTTTTTGCATTTTGCACCCTCTAAATTTTTTATTTTTGTACCATTCATTCAAAAGTTCAAGCTATTTTTTTGAAAGAAAAGTCCAAACTATAATTCACTATAGTCTCATTATTTACTTTCAACATTTCTTTAAACCTCTCTCTAAAATTAGATCTCTTAAACCCAACCACCACCACCACCACCACTTAACAATCGATTTAACAAGACAAATAGTCGGTTGCTTAGCTTATTTGTATGACTTGTTTGTGTCCAACCAAATTGTTCTCTCTTCTTTTGACAAGAAAAAGTTGATAAAATTTGCAAAGTTTTATTCAAAAAAAAATTGTTCAACTAGTTTGCTGATGCTTGATAATCAACTTGAGACTTGCATCATTGATATGCGGAAGAGTATTGAATTTGCAACTAGTTTTCGGCTATAAAGATTGTGAAGACTAAACTGCGTAATCGAATGAGGGATGATTTTTTTATCGATTGTCTTGTAATTTTTGTTGAAAGAGATGTGTTCAACAATCTAGATAGTGAGTTGATCATTCAGAGATTTCAAAACATAATTCCGCGTAGCAGACAATTGTGATATATATATATTATTTTTTGCGTACAATGTAATTTTTTAATATATATATATTACTCCCTCTGTCTCAAAATAAGTGTTGCAGTTGACCAGTTTAAGTTTGCCAATGCACAACTTTGATCATTAATATCTTTAATTATTTATCTTTAAAAATTATAAAAATTGTATACCTAAAAAATACTCATCGAGACAAATCAAACAAGATCTTACATGCTAATATTTATATTTATATATTAGTAAAAAAATAAGGTCAAAGTAGATTATGTGAATAGTGCAAAATGGTCAACTGCGACACTTATTTTGGGACGGAGAGAATATAATTATTAAAATATTAATTAAATTTTGCACCCCTAAGCTAGGATCCGAGCAACGCCACTGAATTAGACTTGATAGAGAAATAGAGAATACTTCAGTTCAATATTTCAAAAGAAACTGTATTTAGAATCAAAGTTCACTTTAAATCAAATTAATCGACTCGAAAAGAAGAAGAAGAAAAAAAATCAGCTGCTGATAAAATAATAGTACTGTATACAAAAATATTCCTATTAGTGCATATTTTTTTCCCGCGCAAGTGCATTAGGAAATTCCAAATCATATGACGACAACCACCATCATCAATGTAAATGATACCCTCGCTTCCTAGGGCCCCACACCATCCTTCACTTTAAGAATCTAACTGTCCTCCATTACCCGCAAATCAATGTCTCCAAAAATTTAAACATTTTTTTTTTCTTCTTCCTTTCTGTTTCAATAAATAATGCCATAAACATTTTACTTTTTAACTCTCCGGTAATTTAGCCAACACGCATCATTAAAATGTAAGGTAGTAGTAGTACGTACAACAAATATAATTGCACCAAAAATAATAGTAATAAATATAAAGTTAAAAATATGATATATTTTTAAAAAATAGCATACTAGGAAAATAATGTGCAAAAATATATCCCTCCTATTTTGGTTCTTTTTGTTAAAACGACAAGTAAAAAGGAATGGAGGTAGTAGTAATAAATATAAAATTATAATAGATGATGTTCAGAAATATTAGTTAAATAATATCAAAATTATTAGAATGAACGTTTATAATTAGAGTTGGAATTTCAATCTCCAACTTTTTTGAGTGAATTTTCAACTGTTTATATGCCAAAAAAAAAATTACAATAATGACAAATAAGATTTTGTTAAGGGGAACATCTTTGGATTAAATATTGAAAATTGAAATTCATATTTATGATATGCAAATTTTAGTTTTTTTTTATAAAAATTAACTCATTTCATTTCATAAGGTCTAAGTACAAAAAAAAAGTAATACAACTCAAAGAGACTGCGACTAGACCATAACTAATCACCTTAACAAATGTGTGAACAATCATGTTTATTTGCCACTCGATTAACTTCACATTTAGTTTAAATCTTAGAGAGCTAAAATTGTATTTTGTCTTTAAATATTTTTTTGAAGGTTCAAATTTCAGTTACCTTACTTTGATTAAACCCAAATAGTTTCACACTATTCCTTTTACAAAGAACAAGAATTCTCCCAAAATACAATAAAAAAATACTAAAACCCTTTTACTTTCGGTGTATAAAAAAAGCCACACACTCATAAACATCACGTTTTATACTTAACTCCCTCTCACTCCCATCTCATCTCAGCTACTCAACTCAACTCCCACTCTCTCACTCTTCAAACTCAAAAAACAAAAAAAATGCCAAAACCCTCCCCCACCCAATCACCGCCGTTCACGGCGGCAACAGCCCTACCCCTCACCATAATCATCCTCTCATTCCTCCTCACAGCAACAGCCTACCGTCCATGGCCCCAAAACCCCCAACAAAACACAACCGACAACACCTTCGAAACCTCAAAAAAATTCGAAGGTTCATCTGAGTTCGTAAAACTAAGGTACCACATGGGTCCTGTCTTAACCAACATCATAACCGTTCATATAATCTGGTACGGTAACTGGCAACGCAACCAAAAGAAAATAATCCGCGAGTTTTTAAACTCAATCTCCGCTAATAACTCACCTCATCCTTCAGTTTCCGGTTGGTGGAAAACCGTTATGCTTTACACGGACCAAACCGGGTCCAACATCTCAAACACGGTTCATCTCGGCCAAGAAAAAAACGACCGGTTTTATTCCCACGGTAAAAAACTAACCCGTTTATCGATTCAATCAGTAATTAAAATAGCTATTACATCAAAAACAAAACCATTACCTATAAACTCACGAAGCGGTGTTTATCTTGTTCTAACATCTGATGACGTGTACGTACAAGATTTCTGCACGTCAGCATGTGGGTTCCACTACTTTACTTTTCCATCGTTGGTTGGTTTTACTTTACCATATGCTTGGGTTGGTAATAGTGAGAAATTGTGTGCGGGACAGTGTGCTTATCCATTCGCTGTTCCGCAGTTTATGACTAACGTGAAAGCGTTTAAGTCACCTAACGGTGACGTTGGAGTTGACGGAATGATAAGTGTCATTGGTCATGAGATTGCTGAGCTGGCAAGTAATCCGTTAGCGAATGCATGGTATGCGGGTGGGGATCCGAGTTTTCCGGTGGAAATAGCGGATTTGTGTGAGGGTATTTATGGAACGGGTGGTGGTGGATCTTATACCGGTCAAGTTTTGGATGGTCATGATGGTGCCACGTATAATATGAATGGGATTAGAAGAAAGTTTTTGGTTCAGTGGCTTTGGAGTCATGTTCTCAATTATTGTACTGGTCCTAATGCTCTTGATCATTGATTTTGATGTTGATGAGATATAATATCAGTGTATGTACAATGAGATATTTTTTACTTTTTTCTTTTAGTGTTTGTGTTTTTTGGGTTGTTTTGTGATTTTGTGGAAATGTTGGGGTTTGGTAGTTAAGTTAAGTTTGTTCTTGTTCATTATGCAAATAATGTAATTTTGATTGCATATGATATATGATATATGATTATAAACCTCTCATTTTTTTGTGTCACATTTTGGTAAGGGAACTTGAATTTTGTATGATTGACGATTCCAATTTTGGAGGAAGAAAAATTGTTGAGGAGCGCTAGACAACACGACGTGCACGATGGAACATTCATATGTTTCTTTTGTTTCTATAAAGATTTTTCTGCTCAATTATATAATAAAGCATGCCATCGTTACTTTTGCACGACTGATGCTCTCGTACAAACAAGCATTTTCCAAAATTGATTTTAGAGATACGAAATTGATTCTACATTTGAAATTCTTGATGTTTTAGTAGCCCCCATTGGAAATGTGGTTCCAAACTAGACGCTATATAAGTTTAACTTGAAATCAACTTTGGTGTCTTGACAAAAAAAATAAAACAACTTTAGTGTTCATTTTTCAACAAATTGAGTTTTACTCTTAAATTTGTTGTTTAACCAATTTTAGAGGTCTGGCAATAATTTTTTTACGTGTTTAAATGTGTTGAGCATATCCCGTAGAATAATTCAGGTGGTAAAAATTGAGAGATATATGAATAAAATTAGAGAAAATTTAGGGATTAATTTCCGGAGGGAGCAATTTATATGTAAAAAAAAGTGTTGAGTACAATGTTTTAGATGAAATTATCCCCTTTGATCATTTTTTTTGGTGTAATATCTCATACAACAATATTTTTAAATTTATTGAATAAATAACATACTATTTTATTTATAACATAAACTAGATACCATATTATTTATTTAACACGGCCATAAAAAATGTATTTTTATTTATAAATGTAGTAAATGTGTCCGGAAGGACTACATTGTTGGTGTAATTTTAATTTGTTAGAGACTCTTGTAAAGATTATAATCAAAGTCACTCTCATCTAAACATGGACATAATCATTTATAAATAGATTATGAACATGTGAGTAAGATTATGATTATACCTAGAGAATTAAAGTGAGTAGGTGATGACAATAATAACTAAATCAAATTAAATTGTTTAGGTATGGTTTAATAAAACCATACTACTACTATTTTTAATGAAATTAGAACGGTGGAAATGAATTGTACCACTAGTATTGAATGAATAGGCATTGCTAGTTGCTAGATGAGATAGATAGAAATGATTGAATGTGATGGACATTGGTATACTTTCGTAGGTGCTGATGTTGTACCCTCACTATTGCTCATTTCACTATTCTTGTCCTTCAAAACCTACACAAGGAATCAAGAGGAAGGACCTTTCTTCCACTAAAAACAAATGACAGTAATACCAATAATGCAATAAATTTCTTTTGTCAAAAATATAATGCAATAATTACTTTGTCTCCTTGGGTTAAGTTTAATTGGAAGAGTTATTGTAATATTTTACTACTCAGTCATTACTACTCATTAGATTATTTGAATAAAAAATAAAAAAATGTCAATGAGTGTCTGAACACTAGTTGAACACTAGTTAGTAAGATCCGACAAATAATAATACGATAATTACTTCTACAATAATATAATTTAGATTTGGTTATTTTTTATTTTTATGTAAATCAGTGATCCTAACGAATTCAAGGGGTGTGGTTGAGCGGCATGGGGCTCATCCTCTCTTAACCAAGGGTCGATGGTTCGATCGTCACATTGGGCATGGAGCAGCTTTAAATCTTTGGGCCAGCTATCCCACCCTTCGAGGTGCCTTCCAATCTAACGAGAGAATAGTCACTACATTCAGCGGTGAATACCTCGACCTCGACAAAAAAAAATCAGTAATCCTAATCCTACGTGCATAATCCATATCATAACAAGAAATAAAATAAGCTTTCATTTTTTTATAAGCGAAATAAGTTTTCAAAATTACCTTAGATAACTAACTCCAAGTTAGTTAGAAGGGGCGAAAAAGTAGTTAATATGAGAAATGCCAAGTTATGTAGGTTGCTTCCTCTCTATACTATCCATGTGATCATTTACTTTTTTTTCTTCTTCAATTCTTCAATTAAGTGTGGTGAATTGTCATCTCTTAAGCATATATAGTAACCTTTCCAATTTGAAAGGATACTCAAGTGTGATGAATTGCACTACTGAACTTGATGCATGCTTCGATAGGGAAAACTTGATACATATAGTAGCTAGGTTGTACATTAGATGATCTTGAAGAAGTTACGATCTCATTTTAAAATTGAGAGTTAAATTTAATTTAATCTTATATAAAACCAACTTATAAAGTGAGAATTACGTATACTTAAAAACATATGTACAATAATCCAAAATTATTTGGATGAGATGATAAGAGATCTCTTCCAGCTTAATCAGAGATTATGAGATCGAAATCAACTGTCCGACTCAAATAATATTGTTATGAATGCAACAATATTAAATTCTTTTGAGGGTGAGCATTGTCATCATTTGTGACACTACTCAACTCAAAGAATTAACCTCAATTGCACACAGAGTATATCCGATTAAAAAAAAAACTATATGTACATGTCATTTTACTTTCGATATAAAACTTTTTTAACACATATAACTACTTATTGAGCAAGTTGAAAGGAGTGTAAGTATATTATTCTTTGGCTAAATGCATCTCTAGATCCTTTAAGTTTTTAGTTTGTACCATATAAGTCCTTTAAGTTATTTTTGTAACACATAGGTCCTTTAAGTTTTTAGTTTGTACCATGTAGGTCCTTTAAGTTTTTTTTGTAACACATAGGTCCTTTAAGTTTTAAAAATGTAACACATAGGTCCTTTAAATTTTTTTTTTGTATAACATAATGAGTATAACTTGAAAGGACATATGTGTTACATTTTTAAAACTTAAAGGATCTTTGTGTTATAAAAAAAATTTTAAAAACTTATGTGGTACAAATTAAAAACTTAAAGGACCCACGAATTGCATTTGGCTTGTTCTTTCTAATTTCTAAGCATTGTCACAGGAGTCAATACTCGTGGAGAAATTTCTCTATCAAAGTTCAAAACAGAGAGGCTCGTGTTGGGGTTTGTTTGCTTGTGTAAAGTTTGCATTGTTAATTAGGGCCTAATCTATGCATAGGATAGGGCTATGTTTTTTTCTTATTAAATAAATTACATCATCCGAGTTTTTATATAAACAAAACAAAACTACATCATTTTAAAAAGTAGTGTATCTCTTGATTTTCTTAAAACAATAAAAGTAATTGTGATTTCCAAATTACTCCCTCTCATGAAATTTGTTCTATGAGAATAAAACAATTATTTAAAATAAAATTTAAAATAACTAAAAAATAATTTAAGAAGTAGTTTTGTTTTATGTGAAAATCATAGTCTACGTTAAGCGAACATCCTAAAGTAGTATATTAATTGAAGAACTTAAGCTAAAAAATATTCCTAATAATGCTAAAATTAAGCAAAAAGATTCCATTCATTGTACACGATAAGTGAGAACTCTATATCACAATATATTGGAAAGAAAAAGTGAATAT
Source organism: Trifolium dubium (assembly GCA_951804385.1). Classification (NCBI taxonomy): domain Eukaryota; kingdom Viridiplantae; phylum Streptophyta; class Magnoliopsida; order Fabales; family Fabaceae; genus Trifolium; species Trifolium dubium. Next base: position 29,515,851 of record OX638075.1, on the reverse strand, counting down.
ATCTTTGTCCTTTAACATAAGTCGTGCCACTTGGCTGCTATAATAATTCTCTCATAAGAATAATGAGTATACTATATGATGATTATATGTGAAATTATATACAAGGCAACTTAATCAATGGAGTAAGAGTTTTGTTATCGATGATTCATGCCTATCATTAAATTGAGTAAAGATTCCATTGATGTTATATATGAAAAGGCAAGTGTTAAAATCGTTGTTAATATGTGTCTTAGTTGAGGACAGTAGTTAAATAATAAAAAGTTTTGCATTGAACCCACATCACATTGGAGTTCATTGATTAACCATTTGTTCTTATGTTTATGTTTGTTCAAGAGAATTTTGAAATTTTGGTATTCAGAGGTAAGAGTTCAATTATGTGAGCTTAATTTAATTCAGTTGGTAATACATTATACTACCTCTGGTCTTTATTATAAAAAAAATTTGTTTTTTAAATTCATGGAATGTTTTATGTATCTGGACTATATTATGAACTAGATACATCAAACATTCCATGAATCTAAAAAGTAAATTTCTTCTTATAATTAGGACTGGAGGGAGCATTATATATGTAAGAGTGAAGTTCGAACTCTAATCATTTCACTTATCTATCTTAAAAGTATAATTTCTAGCCATTTAACTATTTGACCCAAAAAAGGAGGTTTCAATATATATGGTGCTTAAAGAAAAAAATCAAACATATCAACATCCGCCTAAGAGTCTTTGAACTATTTTGCTAAATCATTCATTTGTTTGATGTTGAGTCCACCTTAGTGACAAGTTTCTGTTGGCAAGAAAAACTTACAATAATTTCATAGATGATATAACATCCAAATAATATATAAAATATAAATAAGAGTTTGCTAACGAGAGTTTCCAAAATACTCTTTAAACATTCTATTTAAAAGAAAAATTATTCAAAAAGTTAAAGCATTATAATTTCCAATACCTTGACTTTATTATTTAAAGTTTTAAAAAATACCTTGAGACATTCGTTAGTATTTGCTTATAAATAATGGTTACAAGTATATAAGATCACAAATATCCTCATTAGAGAGGAAAGTAAGCTCCAAATTCCAATATGGCATAGCAAAATAATTAACCTTTTTATTAAAAGATTTTGTCTTATTTTACCAAAAAAAAAGAATTTGTCTAAAATAATTAACCATTCAACTTTTAATACATATACAACATTACCATAATTGTTTTGTTTCTACTCTGTAACTAATACTATTTACACCACTCTTAATTCAACATATTTGATCCATTTTAAAACTCTTTAATTTATATATTTTTATTAATATATGTAAATCATCAAATAAATCAATCATTTTAAGAGAAAAAAATAACATTTACTTTGAATACACTATCAAATTAGTCACTAAATTTATAAAAAAAAAAAAAAATTATATTAAAGATTAGTGAAAATATATACACGGCAATAAATATGTATGTACATGATACGTGCTTGCAAAGTCAAGAAAACCCAACAAATCTAAGGAATGAGCTTGGTCCTACTACAAGGGTCAAGGGGCCATCACTTAGCCCTTTCTCAAATTTTTAAAGAAAACTTTATAGGGTTTTGTGAAGAGAGGCCATGATAGTACACTCCTATGTCCTACTACTCTACTCCCCATCTCTTTGTTTATGAAAATCTTGAAAATGCATTTGGGGTCTCTTTTTTCTTAAAAGTGGGGTATGTTTTGTTCTATAATCTATACCGGCCAATAAAAAAAGCACCCATTTGCTCCTTAGAAACCCAACCAGAAAACGAAAAGAGAACCGATTGATCTTTGTTTTTACACCATGATCTCGATCCATGGGATATGAGGATCTACCTTTGTATTTTGCAGCAGCACATTCAAGGATATTTATTTTTTGGTATGAGAATTACTGTTTGTATATACTCTCTAACATAATTAATCAGGAAGAGAACACAAACGAGTAATAAGTTGTGTCTCTATCTTTTTATGGACCGTAAAACCAGATTCATTTAATAGTATCTTTATAGACTTATAAGAAATAACACTGCTTGCATGATCTTTGAACTCTATTCATATGATTTATAACCTTTGCTGCCCGATCGGAGTTTAGCAAAATTCGAGGAAAAATATGTAATTATGTAATATGAAAAAAAGAAATAGCATTTGAGATTCTATTCTTCTATATCCGAGCCCATATAAAGTTAAAAATGTTAAATATAAATAGTATAAAAGTACGTTGATTGTCAATATGTTTTTCATATTTGAGTCACATTTTGCTTAAAACAACTTTGAATGTCGAATGTCCAATAGTAAAATTGGAAATTCTTGATCTTACAAGTGGAGAAACCACAATCAAATCTTCACATACAATTTTCCTTCCTTCCCACCCAATTAATTAAAACAAACACTAACTGATCAATCACTTCCGCAGCAAAAATACACAATTGATCACAACTTTTATTTTGAGAAAGAATGGACATATTATTTATGAACTTTAACATTGTTTACCGATTTCGACCATTAATCTGAATTCAACGGTTGAGAGCAGTAACTATGTAACAAAATTATTGTGGAAAAATTCAACTCCATATATATGGAATATGATTGTGTAGTTTGTCAAATTTGACACATTTATTATATTCGTGATTTTTAGATTGAAATTGGGCAATTCAGATTTTAAGTCTTGTTATTTTTTAACTCTTATAATCAATTAAGTGTCTATCTATATGCATGTACACCACACATTTTGCCAAAATCAGCGAAAAACACAAGGCAAGACCTTGGTATTGCAGCGTCTCAGAAATTACACCAAGAACAAAGATATATGTATGTTTGGATGTGCACACGCTCAAATAAATAGACAGTAAAATCTATATTAAAATTTAATGTTCTATTTAAATCGAAAGTTATAAAATATTAAGAATTTAATTTGTATGCACTGACAGTGTAAAATAATTTTACACGGTCAACCAATAATAACCATGTATTCCGCCACGTCACCTCACTTTACCCCACTTTCTTCGTATGACATGGGAGATTGGAGGTTTCTTATTGGATGAGCGTGTAAAATTATTTTACACCGTCAGTGCTTATCAATTAAACTCAAATATTAAATGTATCATTTTTTAAAATAATTTTTTTATTTTAAAATTGCTTTAAATATGTCTTTTGCGTTGTAACTGATAACTAATGAAGAGTATAAAAACTAAAATTCAATTTTAACAAGTAACATGCAGTTTATTGTAAGAAGCTTTCACGTTTCAAATACAAGTATGACACAGAGCCGTATTCGAGCAAGGGCAACAAGGCCTACAGCCCAGGGCCTCCAAAAAGTAAGGGGCCTAAAAAAAATTATAGTAGTTATATTACTTAGTTGAAACAAAATGCTCAATCAATAGTTAACAAAAAAATCTTAATTAGTTAGCAATAATAACAATTGAGAATAATTTGTTGCAGAATATACAATATGAGGAATTGATAAAAAAAATTGCTTCAAAAATGCTAGGAGGTAGACTTTATTTACATACAATTTTTTTATTAGGGGTCCATATTAATTATTTGTCCGGGACCTCTGAAATATCGGCTACAACATTGACTATGACATGGTCAGATATGTGCTTTATGATATTTTTAGACGTGTAGAAATTTATGTGAATAAAGAGACATCACTGAACTTCCTGGTTGAATCACAAAAAGGAAGATCGACACTTCGCCCGGCAGATCTTCTGGTGTATGGATGGGTAGGAGGGAAACATACTTGTCTAGATTTGAGTGGAATTTCCCCACATGTGGGATTAGGAGTTGGTGATTTTACTGTGGAATGAGCAACCATCAAAGCTGCTTCAAGCAAAATGGTCAAATATGAACAAACATGTTGTGACAAATCAACATATTTTTATACCTTTTGTTTATAAATTACTCTTTTTTATACAACGATAGTTACATTTATTAATTTGTTTAATATTGTCTAAACCACTTATATTTTATATTTTAGTAGGGAAGTGTTATATGCAATATTTTACTAGTAGTGGATATATACTCATGGTCATGGGGATTGGGGACATGTCTTTTCACCTAAGTTAAAATTCTCTTATAAAATTTTTCAATGAAACAAACTTTCTAGGTAATCTTTCACCGAATAATCAAAGAAAAATAAAAAGGGACGAGACTGAGTAGGCGATACTACGAGTGCATTAAATATTAAGGTTTGATCCAAAAGAGATAACAAAATTCAACATGAGATGAGACCATATATTGGTTAGTCATCAAGTAACGCAATTTACGGAAGCATAGCTGGATTTCACTATGTGATTATTGACTTCATCAAGTTGAAGAAAGAAAACAACAACAACAACATGAATAAGAATTAGAGAGAGTAGCCTTTGTAGGTGAAAGTGTCTCTGACAGTATGACAAAATCGAAGAATACATCACTCACCCTTGAATTAGGGACATTTTATGTTCCCATTGTGAGGTAACAACTCTAACTCAACTAGAGCATGCTTCTATTGGGTTTTGGAAGTTCTCCAATTTTTTATACCTATAAATTTTGGTATATCCTAGTATCATTTTTTATATTTATATTTATATATGTAATTCTATAACTATATTTTAAAATATCATTCACTTTTACTTAGGCACCTATTTGATTCCTTCAAAGATCCCATTGAGAATATGATCTTAGATTTCATTTCATTCTTGGTATTGAATTTTATTTTTTTACAGCATTCTTTGTATATACATTTTTTTGTTTGAAAAAGCCAACAACAATTTATTAAAAGAAGTGGCACAAAAGTACAAGCCAAAATTGGAGGCCAATACATACATACAATAATAACAATACATACATAAAACAATGGAAAATGTTAACATGTGCCCCAAAATGTCAGTGAGATAAATAAAGAAACTTTTGTATCGATATCCGTGTATTAGTGTAATTTTTAAATTTTTCATGTTTTCAATGCACAAAATTTAAAAGAATATTTTTATTTTTAGATTCTTAACATGTGCCCTTAACATGACTCTAAAACACTATCTGATACAAACCAGAACCCTTACTTGATGGTATTGAATATTCATTATGAAATGGTAGATATATTACCGGTGAGGTTAAAAGAATGTGGGACACATGTATGTTATTGCATTATTTGCTTATAGTATAACATTACCGACCTAAAGTTAGAGAAATGAATACAAATTTATTACGAGTTTCTTTGCGTGAGATAGGAAGAATGCAATAATTAGAATATGGGATATGAAGTTGATTCAATATTATTTCAATTCATCTGAAACTTCACATATTTTTTGGTGAATGGGTACACGCAACATTTAATGGATTAGGTATTTCAGACATCTAACCCATCGTAATATTAAAACAAACTTAAGATTGAGTGGTCCATATATATGGCCCAAGATGAAAATAATACTCTTGTGGTTGGGGTATATATTCATAGCCTCAAAGTAATAATGTTCTCCATTTAATCTTTTTGTACAATTTAAGAAGTTGTTTATTTTGTAAGAACATTTTTTATTTTTCAAAACATGTGTTGAAACCATGCATTAGCTTGCCATCTTTAAAATTTTAACAATATACATTGTTATTAGAAGTATAAGTTATATAAAAATTGAAATAATGACTTAACTGTGAAAAATAGTTATATTTAATTAACGTTAATCATGTTATTTTCTTAGGTACCGTTTGGCTTGACTTTTTTATACTCTAAAAGTTACTTTTAAAATAAAGTTAAAAGTAAGTGCTTTAAAAATAAAGTTAAAGTTGTTTGGTTATTCTATTTTTAAATAAACTTAAAATAAATATCAAATTTAAAATTTGTTTTATAAAATATTTTATAAAAGTGATATAATATTTCTTTTCATATTTATTTTGAAAATATAATAAACAAATATTAACAAAATGTAAATGAAAAATAATTATTCAGAGAATACATAAATAACTAAATTTTGTCAATTTTATAATATCGAAAAAAAATTATATTTGTTGAATTACTCTGTTTTAATTTATATACATTGTTAGTATATAATGCACATGCATCAAATAATGAATTGACACATCATATATTATGTTTAAAAACACACAATATATCACATATGCATTTGTAGAGATATTTTAAGAGTTTATCTATAAGAACAAAATTATAGTATATACTTTAATTTGAGTATATATAAAAAGTTTTACATGTTACTACATTTTCTTTTTACATTTACGTGATACAAAATTTGATATTTTATTTTAATTAGCACCCACCTTTACTGGAATGTAGATGTTAAAATTAAAATTAACATATATTATGATATATTGATTTTGATACGTACCAATACAGTACCATTTAAATAGATTAAAATTGATACTTAGTGGGATTCGAAGTGGGTCACACAAGGAACTACCGAAAAGTTGTGGCTTTAAGTAAAAAAGTTCCCTGTTACTCCCTCCGTCCCAAAACTATTGTCTTTGTTGACTTTTGAAATTTATTTTGACCGCATTTTTCTACTAATGTATAAAGACAAATGTTAGCAAATAAAATCTTGTTTGATTTGTCTCAATTAGGCATGGCAACGAGACCCAGTTGAAACGGCTTTTCCCCGCTAAATTCGGGGCGGGGGCGGGGAAAACCCGCATATAGAATAAGGGGGTGGGGGCGGGGGCGGTATGACATTCCACCCGCCCCCGCTATGTCCAATTAAAATTATTATATTACCCTTATATTTAACAACATTATTGTATATTTATTCTTTTTAAAGGTAGTAATCTAAAATATAATATTTTTTATGTTGGATTAGGTTTATTCATTTATATATCTTCTTTAAAAAATAGTTTTGAAACATTATATTTTTTTAAATATAAAATAAAAAAGAAATTTTTTATTATTATAATTTATGCGGGTGGGTGCGGAGGCAGGGCGGGGAAACCCATTCTCTGTTGGGGGCGGGGGTGGGTGTTCAAAAATCACCCCCGATAGAGTTTGGGGGCGGGGGCGGGGCTAGTACAAGAAGGCGGGGGCGGGGTTGGTATTACTTAAACCCGCCCCCGCCCCGCCCCGTTGCCATGCCTAGTCTCAATGAAGACTTTCACAATATTAAATTTTTATAATTTTTCATGAAAGAAAATTAAAGATATTAATGATTCAAATTATGCATTGGTATACATAAGGACAATAGTTTTGGGACGGAAGTAGTATTAACTTTGCTAAAAGCACTTAATTTACACATAAAAATTAAGTAACTTGTTAATTTAAGAATTTCTTAGAAAAACTGTTTGGCCCAACTTCTACTTATATAGAATAGAAAAGTTAGAATTAAGCAGGGCCAAACATACCCTTAGCCATCGTTAAGATTTCTGATGATTTTAAGCAATGGTCTAAGACGGACCAAGTCTACAAAAAAGTGATCTATTGTTGGTGAAATCTTGTCTTGCTTCTAAAACTTAATCAAAACATATAGGGCCATACACACTATTTTCATATAAATGTAATGCGGCTGTAAAACCTTTCTCATTGATTTGTTTCCGTCTTCATTTCATTCGCGTTATAAAATTTATACTAATACATTTCAAAATCTAGAGCGCAAACCATTCAAAAATACTGTTCGACTTCTAAAACTCAAACAATAGCAAGTTAATCTTTTTTTTTTTATGATTGATAAATATAACACTTAACCACACAATACTTGGCAAAGTAGCACTATAACTTATCCATAAATGCTCCAATATATTAAGTTTTCATATAAGAAACCTAGAGAGTGATGAATGGTAAATGGAAAAGTATGAATAGAAAATAGAATTCACAGAGAGTGATGTACAATGAATTTCACATAAGTCTGTCATAAAGTACTCACAAATCTTCATGTAAACAACTAATGATACACATGAACTAAGGAACGCAATAACTTCGCAAAAAACTAACAAACGCAGAAATTCATAAATGCATAAACTAAGAACCTAGAAACCCAAAAACAAAGAAAATGTAGAAGTGAACAGCATTGCAATTATTGTCTCGCATAATACTGTCACTTATCATAAAACTTTTACCCTGTTAGGACATCAGACACACTATTTTCGCTCCGTGAGTTTCTCATTCTGCTTATATTTAACCGCTCCAAATGCTACTGCTCCGGCAAAAAACAAGAAAACTGTAGGGGTAAAGGATGGATAAAGATACTTGACAAAGAGCTTGTCCCACTTTTCTGGTAAGAAACCTGCAATAACACATCAAAATATCAGCACAATATTGATGCAAAAAGACACTAATTCTTCAGTTATCGGCTTGAGCCTAACTCAACTAACTGATTAGGATATAGTAGCCTGGTCTGCTTGGAGAACATCTCAGGTTTGAGTCCAAATCAAACTCACAAGTAACTTCATTTTTAGAGTAAAGGTTAAATGAACATTAAAAAGATGCAGAGACTTATTTGTTGTCAGAGAAATGAAAAATATTAATATGGTCCTCAAATGTTTTAATTGACCCTCAGAATAATCATTCTGAGACGTCTTTGAAAAGTATTAGTTTGATGGCATTTGACATCTTTTTTAGTACAAGTTGATACTTTTATTTTAGGGTGTGTTTTTCCTCAAGTATTAGTTATAGTTTATGATGCACCGATACTTGATGCTGTCCGATACAATGATAAACTCAGATAGTCCGTCGATACTCATAAGTGCAGTATCAATTATCAATGACATTTTTTGAAGAAAATAAAAATAAATCCTTACAAGCAATATATGTTGTCGATAGGCTCTAGTTACCACTTCATGGCTCTTCACATGTCACATGTATGTAAGTTTTGTTGATGTTAAAACTCAATCCCTAATTATAACAAATGCAATTTATATCACCACTTCACCCTTTTAGATCTTAATCCTGTTATTCCTCTAACAATGGGGATTAAGCCCAAAAAAAACAACATTCAAATACAAGAGAACAAAACTTACCAGATAACAATAACAATAATTCTCTATGTTTGATAGTCTAAGATGTTTGATATCAGATCACAACAACATTCGGGTCCTTTCTTTTATCAATCGGGGCTAATAGGGACTGTGGTAATTCGGACGTTGGGTTTGGCTAATTGGACCCGACTTGAGTAATTTTCTCACTTATCTATTAGGTGCAATTCACATCACTGTTTCACAAATTCTTCACCCATATTCAAACTTTCAACACTATTTTCAATCACCATCACTGAACTTTCAATAAACTATTTATCATATTTTGTGATTTTATTTTTTACATAAGCACCCTAGACTTATTGTATCCTATACTCTTTAAGAAGTGACATCGAATCAGATACACACATCATATTTGATATATCCAATACTCGTATCATGTTATTGCATAAGAGGTCATGAACTTCACTCTAGTATTTACAAGCTCTACTTTTTTATGTTGCCTGAGGTATCCTCCAACTAGAAACCCAGAGACTAGTTTATCTTGAAGTTGGAGATTTATTTAAGAGGTTGACATATTCTAACTTATGTTCTTCCATACAGACAAGTTGGTACTCAAATCCCAAACCACATGCTTAAGAGACCAAGTTACCTCTCAATCCAAATGTGTCACGCTCACACCTATTAAATTTTCAACCCCTATTTAAATCATATACGACTAGCAAATTTGTACTTCTCATTTTATAGGGAGATATCTAAGGTTTTCTTTTTCTTTATCTAAATGACTATATCGGATATTTACTCTATTACCAGCTGCAACATGACTTTTTTTCTTTCTTTCTTTTCAATACTACAAAATTAAATAGCAAATGAGAATGTGATTTCAAATTAGAGAGCTTATATTTTAGTCCTTTGATATGCTAATAACAATACACTATTTTCTATTTCTAAGGGTAACTCTCTCAGGTTCCACAAATAGAGTGGCTCTTATGTTTCTATAACAAAAAACAAAAAATAGCGAATCTTATATAGCAACAACACTTCAGATTGAGACGTGTGTCTCTCACATGTTTGTGACACCAAAACTTGCGATTATATACAATTGCTTATATTTTTTAAAATCTTATGAATGTCTACAATTCATGTCTAGTATCGGCGTCTATTTGCTATAATATCCTTAATTATTTACTCTATCACATTTCACTCTATAGTGTACTATTGATAAAAAAATACTGTAGTATTTTTACAAAAAGTTCAGGTGAATTGGGCTCTAAGGCTCACCAAGGTGAGGGTAGGCATCTGATGGGAGTTGAACCCACACCCTTGTCCGGTATGTATCAATTCCTTACCCAACTAAGCCAACCTTCAATAGCTTATAGTTACAGCTTAGAACTTATTTTCATAAGCTAATTCAATTAGCTTACATCTTATCGTAATAGCTTATCATTTTTTTCTTCCAAATTTACCCCTATCATCTTACTTTACAAAATTTAAATATTAACTTAATATATATTTTTAAGTCATTTCATATCTATAACTCAATTCAACCGTTGATTTTACTAACCACTACAAATTCAATCAGCTAACTTATCTACAGTAGTGAATAAGTTAACTCATAAGTTATAATTTCATCCGCTATAAGCTAGCTTATAACCTATCCGCGAGTTTTTACCGAATAGGGTCTTAAACAACGAAAACTAACTTAGCAAGTACAAATCAAATGAACTAGAATGTGTTTTCAAACTAACATGTAAAAAGAAGGAACCAAACCTGAAGCTGCAAGAGCAATACCCTCAACAAGAATAACCGAACCAAAACCAAGCCAAGCAAGAACAAAACCTTTTTCAAGTGAACTTTCTTCAACCGGTTCTTGTACCGAACCGAAATCAGGTTTTTGAACCGGATTACGACGAGTTATTCTTTTTCCAGTTATACTCTCTTGAACCGTTTCCGAACCAAACCCGGTTTTATCAACCGGATTACGACGAGTTATTGAAGAATCTCTTTCTCTTTTCCCTTTCCGTTTTCTTTTACTGTTTTCATTCGACGAACCAAAACCAACACCGGGTTTGTTTTTGGATATTGAATCGGACGGTTGAGATGAGTTTTCGGATTTAATTGTGAAGATTGGAGAAAATGAGTGATGTAGTTTGGTGGTGAAGGAAGTTAGGAATTGTGTTTGTAGCGCCATTTTTTATTTTCTTGTTGGAGATTGAGCTTAGCTTCACCACATTTCTTACACACACATCCTATCTTTACTCTCTATTATTTTTAATCTCTTTAAATATATTAATAAAAAAAATTAGTTTAATAAAAAATGACTTATGTTTCAAATGACTTTTTTTGATGACATATTATTAGTTTGATAGTTTAGTTACTAATCTTTAATAATTTTTAATTTTATTTTGATAATATTGATAATTTTTAATTTATCTATAACTTTAAAATAAAGATTAGATTGTTAAACTACAAAATAAATTAATAATATTTTAAAGTATAAATATTTAATATTTTAATTACATGTTTTGAAGAAAAATAAAGACTAAAATTGAAAGTTGAAAATATTAGATAGAGAAGTTAAAGTTTGAAGAAATTTTAAGATCGATCAGGAGTTCAGAGTGATACATGTCTCTTTATGGATTGATGATTGTGGCTTAGTCCAAACAATCATATTCATAATCATAATAGATACTCCATCTGTCCCTAATTATAAGACTCTTTTTGATCATTGTATATACGTCAATGTACAATTTTAATCGCTAATATCTTTAATTATGTAGCAGTAAAAATTATAAAAATTTGATATCTTGAAAATACTCATCAAAACAAATCAAACAAGATCTTATATGATAATATTTACATGTGTATATTATTAGAAAAATACGGTCAAAACATGATAGATAAATAATAAAGTTTAGTCATAAAAGGGCGTTATATTAAGAGGGACGGAGGGAGTAATATTTTAGAGTATTTTTATCTCTAGCTATTTAAATTAGAATTCTTAACACTATTTATTGGACTTACATTAACACATATATTTACATTATTTGTTTCTACCTGATTTTCATTAAAATTTTAAATATTAATTCAATATGATATAACTAATATTTAAATGAATATGCAATAAATAATTTTGAACTAAGTAAATTTTTAAAAAATACATTATTTTATATATTTTGTTATTGGATTTTTCAGAAGTTGTTTGTTGGATGTGATTCAGATATTTTTCCTCCAATTTCTTGATATTTTTATGAATGAAAAAGAAAAAATGTTTATTTTATTATAAGAATCAAAATGTGAAAGATCAATGTGCAAACAACTTTGCTTAAAAATAAGAATTAAGCACTTTCAACTAAACTATCTTTAGTGGCAACAATAATTAAGCACTTTCAACTAAATTGTCTTTTAAAAGTAGTTAAGAACATTGAGATAAATTAAGTTGCTCAAGTCGTTCATAACATTATAATGAATATGAACTTTTTTTAAAATTACCGTTGAATTGAAAGTTTATATAATAGAGATCATCCATGCAAAATTTTATAAAAATAAAAATCTTTGATATGTTATTTAGACTCATCAAGATTAACAGTATAAAAAACTCGTAAACAGTTAATCTTTATGAGTCTCAATATAACATACAAAATGATTTTCATTTTCTTAAAATCTTGAATAAATAATCTATATGATATAAACTTTCAGTCAAACGGTGAATTTTGAAAAATTTGTATTTGTTATAATGAATATATATACATATAAGTGACTTCCACATGCAACGTCAACATGTCTTGCAACATTTGCATTTTTTTATAAAAAAAAACTAATTTTTTAATAACTACGGACGTCACATGTGAGTTACATAAGTGATTATTCACATATGCGTTGTTTGACTAAAATTTGCACTTTTGTTTTTCCAATGAAAGTTGACTCATTTACTTTGAGTTTCTGACTTTGCCCGTTATTTGAATTGAAATTCAATTCCTTAATTTATTCAAAAGTAGAAAAAAACATCTCTGAAATCTTTGACCAAATAATTTAGTCACAATGTATTATAGAACAAAGTAGAAAAACAATTTTTAGTCTTTATAAAATTTTCTTCAATTATTAATCGATTTTATTTCCTTGTTAAGTAAGCTTTAATTAATTGTAGAATTCAAATTTATATATACTTTTTATTTATTTTTACCCTCAAATTCTTAAGAGAAAGATACATCCATAGTTCAAAATTCGAGAATGATTCTGACAAAACTCAAATTTATATTTAATTCATCTCATACTAAAGTCCTAACATTAATATATAGCCTCCTCCTCTATTCTCCATTTGAATTTTTCATTACTTTTTCTATCAAATTTATTGTGGTACAATACTTTTCTATTTTATACTCAAACAAAAAATGCATAATTTAATTTATTGTATTAAATGTTATATTGACTATTATAAAGAAATGTTATATTTGACTCATTAATTGTTTTTGTTTTCTATATAAAATTGAAAAAAATTTATTGTTGAGTTTGTTCATTTCCCAATGTATTTAATTTTTTTTGTTGTATATATATACACACATACATCATACATGTATGTTTCACATGGTAATCAACCTCAACAATGCAGCCTCACTCTCATCATGGTAATCATGGCTCTCCTTTCTGTATCAATGGCTTTTGCTCAAGTGGACTGGCAGAGTTACAACAACCTCAACATCCACAACATCAACAACAACCACCTCAATATAACCAGCAAAGGCAAGGGCTTGTTGCTCCTATTCCCAACCCTCAAGTTCATGCTTCAAATGATCCTACCTTTGCTGCTCTATTCCAGAAACAAAGGCAACAAATAGATCAATTCATCAATACACAGGTTAAAATTCATAAGTGTATATATATATATATATAATATATATATATCATGAAGTGGGATCAAGGTCCATTTCGAAAGAGAAAAAGACTAATAAAATAATATGTTTTTATTCAATGAGTCTTACTCTCTCTGAAGTGGACTCTTTCAACGGTTACCGATTTATGCATTACTTATAAGTTATAACTACTCATATTTATTGGGTTAATAGGTTTGTATCCATGTAATGGGGACGAACTTTACTTTATTCCATGTATTTTTTTTTATTACTTCTGTAATGTGAAGATTTTCTCATTTATACCACGATTTATTGATTTTTTGCTGACGTGCAATGAAAAATGTCAACTGTCATATCAATAAAAAGTCAACATAATAGATAAATAATAGAATCTTCGTATTATATAGGTATTAAAAAAATATTACAAAAGATAAACCAAAACTCGTCCACATTATAGGGATAAAAACTTATTAACCATATTATTTTACTGTCTTTCATTTGTCCATTCTTATGGCTTTTTTTCCTAACAGAAAAATCAAATGCAACTCATGTTACAACAACATCAAAGGGAGCTAGAAAAGACCGCATATAAAAGCATGGAAATTTATTATTGGCAAGAAGTTGCAAGAAAGAACGAAGAAATCGCAAAAGCTGAGATGAAGAAAAAAGAGATGGAAAATTTCGTAAGATGTCTAGAGCTAGAGACAAGGGAATTGAAGAGAGTAGCTGAAGAAAGAAGAGCAAATGTAGTAGATTTACATAACAAGCTTGAAGAGGAGAAGAAGAAGAAGAGACTACTTGTTGAAAATGATGCAAGATCACATTGTGGTGAAAATGAAGAAGCAAGAGCTGAAAAGCGTGTGAGATATGGAAACAATATGGTCTTTTGTCAAAAGTGTAAGACAAACTCTTCTAATGTCTTATTTCTTCCATGCAGGCATATCTCTTCTTGCAAAGTGTGTGAAGCTTTACTCCAAGTTTGTCCAATATGTGGATTAGAAAAAAAGGGTGTCATTGAGATTCAGAGTTTAATTTGATTTCAGAATTCAGATTGATATTTTTCTCGGCAATAAATTAGTATAAATAGCTTAGCTATGCTAAGATAGAGTATGAGGATCATGATCTATATGATGTTTGAGAGTTTATGATTTGGTTGCATGTTTTATTATAAACAATGAAATTATATTTTTTTATATCATATTATTATCTTTAAAATACAATAATTGGCTAGTATTTTTTTAAGGTAAATGCTAAAAAGTGCACCAGATACGTTTTTTAATTAAGCCCTTTAAATAAATAGTAAGTTTTTATAAATTTTTAAATAAATTATATAAAGTCAATACATTGTAAATTGTGCTATTTAACTTTTTGAATAAATAATTTCTTAAATAGTATGTTTACAGATTGTACTTAACTTAAAAAGACCCTAAACTGAACCATAAAATTTTACCTATCAATTACGGGGGCGTGAATTATTACGCATAAGTCTTTACCTATCAATTACTTGGAAAAAGTGTTTCGGTTCATGTTAGAACTGAATTTGTTCACATTCAAGTAAGTCAAATTTCTTGAAAAACCAGGCATTTTAAAAGAGGTTATTTCGGTTAGAAAAACCAATTTGGAATACTATAAAAAGTGTTCCAATTCACGTTAACTTTTTGCATAATTTTGGACTTCACTGACATTTTTGTTTGTTAATAAAAGTCAAATTTCTTAAAACTTAAATGAAATATAATATCAGACATTTCAAAAGAGATTATTCCAGTAAAAAGAACCTAACTAAAACAATTTTAAAAAGTTTGTACAAAATAAAGAAAAAAACTTTTAAAAAGTGTTCCAGTTCACGTTTACACGAATTTTAGTCTAGTGACAATTTTATTCTAAACTGGCTAAGTGTTGAATGGATGCTTCCACATAGTTTGGTATCTTTGTTGAATTTTTTGGCTGAAACTACAAGAATTAAAACAATGAAACTTGGTTTGATTATGATTTGGAATGCTGTCATTTGGTCTTTGTGGCGATACCGAAACCGGATCATTTTCGAAAATGAAACCAGGGGTGTCGAGGAGTTGTTAAAAGAGTTAATATTATTGCTTGGAAATGGTGGATTGATAAATCAAAATATGGTCCGTGTCTTTTTTATGAGTGGAGATCCAATCCAATGCTTTGTCTGCGGCGGTGAATGCGGTGAATGGATAGCCTATACTCTGGTTTATCAAGAGATGCTTGATGCTTGTTTTTGTTTGGCTGTTACTGTCTTAGGCCTTTCCATGCTCCTCATGTTTTCCTCTCTTCATGTCTTTGGTTTCTACTTCTGGTTTTGTTTTTTTAGCTTTAGCTATATAGTCTCTCTTGACGTAGTTGTTTTGTTTTGTTTATAACTTCTGGCTTAGTCACCTTGTAAGTGCTTTGCTAGTGTTTTTCCTTTGTACATGGAACACTATTTATTAATAAAATTTTGCTGAATTCATAAAAAGTGACAATTTTGTCAATCACTAAAAATCAAATTTCTTCAAAGTTAGTATGACATAACTCAATTATTTTTAAAAAGATTTTTTTTTCTCTTTTTTTTTTGCAAAATCAAAAAATATTTCATTAATTTTTTTTGTCGAAATAAAAAAATTGGGAACTTGTTTCTCACTATCGAAAAATTCCGTGCACTTTTTTTTTCTTGAAATAAAAAAATCGAGAATTTTTATCTTGATATTGGAAAATTTTCAATTTTTTTTTATCAAAATAGATAAAAATGAGAATTTTGAAAATAAATTTCTTTCTTTGTCATTATTAATTTATTCAAACAATCAAAATGAAAAATTAATTTCATGAATTTCTTCATGTGGGTTTCAACTTTCAACATTATTCTATTAATCAAAAAGTTTAGAAGTAATTCATAATAACCGTAAGAAATCATACTAAAAGTTCAAAATTTAAAACATTGAAGTAATTAGAACCAATGTTAGTGATGAAAAACAAAAAAAGGGATTTAAATTGTGTTTCCCAATTCTGATTAAATGTCATCTGACTTAACAAATCCATTTTTTAAATCGGGTCCATAGGCCTGAGTTTCTAATGACAAGAGTTTTTTTATATCAGGCTACAAGTTAACCGATCTAAACTGTGTTTTAACTTGGTTAAAAATTAGGATTAACAACTCAGTTTCCTTTTATGGGTTCAAAATTAGGCTTCCACACACTCATAGTAGTTACATCTTCCATTGAAACAACATTTTAGTAGAAATGTGCTGTGGACATGTTTAAGTTACCGAAACTATGTGAACCTGCAAAACTTAAGCCTATGTATATGTTTGTATCAAAGAAGAAAGTTATGCTTGCCGATATTGATATCTATCATCAAATATTTTTTTATAAAAATGATTCTTATGTGTGTGTAAGTCAAAGTTCATGCATGCAAAGTTATCATAAGTGCAGGAGAAAATGTTAGAGTGGGCAATAAAAAAATTAAGATAGATTTTTATAATAAAAAAGAAAAAAATACAAAAAATTGTACACAATGGGAGTTGAACCCACTCCCTCTAAATAACAGGAAAGGCTTTTGCCACTAAACTACACACATGAATCAATTTATATTATGCGCATTACACATATATAAGATTACATGTATATTTTATTAAAATTTCTAGAACATATTAGTAATTTCAATTTTTTAGGCGGTGGGCGGCCGGCCACCCGGGCCACCCCTGAATCCGCCTCTGATCATAACCAAAACAAAGAAATGAAGTTTCCACTCACACACATAGAGCTATTATCACTTACATTAGTGTGGAATTGTTCTACTTGTTAAATCTCTCTAGATTGAGTAATATAGGAATTAGGAACTATTATTACTTTAAAAAGTAGTAGTAACAAATAAATATTCAATAGGAGTGGTGAAAATTGAAATGAAGAAACAGTGGACAACTTGAAAAAAGAATGGGAAATGGATTATTTCTGTTAGTGGGGCGATGCTGTGTAGAGCTGCATTCCGTGAGTCTTGATATTTTACACTAATAATATAATTTTTATTGATATTGAACATCTGAATTTTAGACTTTGCACCTTACTTGCACTGTGTCATTTTTTTATTGTGTTATGTGTTGATAAATCAATAATTGTATGACTCTCATTTTCCTTGTTGTTTTTTGTGTTATCACAATTATATTATTAATTAGTATATTATACGAGAATTAAGATTAATAGTTTGCTTCTTAAAACTAATTAGTTTACTAGAGTATCAAATTATTGATTTTTAATGTGGAAAATATATTGCAAAAATGCATACTTAAGTTATAAGTTTTATAACTTTCAAAATCTCGAACTAAACCAATTTGTTATGTACGCTCTAACTCAAATCTCTTTCTATTATTCATTGTGTGTGTGCGCGTGTGCGCGTGAGCGTGCGTGCGTGCGTGCGTACGTGAGCGTGCGTGCGTGCATGCATGAGATATTATATTTATTAATTAAATTTAAGAAAAATATTAGGTATATATCAATATGAGTGTATACGGCTTGAGAGAGAAAGTGATAAAAGATCAATATTTGTATGATAATCGTGATAAATAAGCGATATAATAAGAAAAGATGTATAGATATAAAATAAAATATTGAATAAATTAAATGTTGTTCAAATATCTAATAATTTTAAATTTAAAACATTATTATAAAAAAAATGTAAACGTCTGCACCCCTAACCTAATGTCTGAGCATCGCCACTTGTGGCCCATTCACTAAAGAGATACAAAGAAATAAGAAATTGGCATGTTAATTCATCCTAATCCTAATCTCATACACTTCTTCCCTACACCATTGGTATAAAGTATTGGCATATTTAACTCTGAAACACAGATAAAACTCAATAACATATTATTACTCCATATTCCCTAAATTTTTCTTATAATAAAGAAAAACCAAAGTACTTATTATCTTTTGATTTATATTTAAAACCAATTCCACGTCTGCCTTATTTATGTGTATAAATAGCTCTGCAATCCTATTTGTCTTTCTCATTCATTACCTTATGTTCATTGATCATACTTCATTGAACTTCATCAAACTTCAAATTATCTCATACACATCCACCATCTACTAGCTAGTCTTTATTTCAAAAGAATTTCTACCACCATCACCTTGTCCTTGAACTATATATTTGTCTCTCTCAATGGCTAAAATTTCCACTTTAATTTGTTTCAATTTTTCAACTTCTTTGCAATTATGTTAATCATATTACACTGTAATTTCCAACAATGTGTGTCTCTAACAATTGAAACAGAAACACTTATTCAATTCAAAAACCATTTTAAGGATCCACTGAATACTTTAGCTTCATGGAATGAAACTAACTCTCCATGCAACATTTATGGAGTTGCATGTGATCAAGAATCTTTAAAAGTCACAAAAATATCATTGCATGGAAAGTCCCTCTCCGGCGAAATTTTCCCGTCAATCTCAATTATTCAATGCTTACAAATCTTAGAGTCCTCAATCTATCAGACAATGAACTTGTTGGAGAAATTCCTAATTTGCCTGTTTTGAGAAACCCTCAAGTTCTTGATCTTTCAATGAACTTATTTATTCTGGTCGAATCCCCAGTCGGATAGGGAATCTAACCAGACTAGTTGAACTTGGTCTCAGAGCAAATCTTTATGTTGAGAGTGTAACACTAGAGTGTCTTGGAAATTTGAAGAACCTGATTTATCTTGATCTTCAAGGTTCTCGTTTGAAAGGAGAGATTTTAGAAGCAATATTTGAAATGGAAGCATTGAGGACATTGGATTTGTCAATAATCACGTTCTCCGGAAACATCTCAAAATCAATTTCAAACTTGAAAAATATTTACAAGATTAAGCTATTTTCAAACCAATTGACAGGAGAAATACCAAAAGAACCTGGAAATTTGACAAATTTGCAAGAGATTGATCTTTCTCGAAACAACATGGTTGGTAAACTGCCTAAGCTACTTGGTGACTTGAAGAATTTAGTTGATTTTCAACTTCACGAGAACAATTTTTTTTTGGTGAAATTTCAGTTGGATTTGCTGACATGGAAAATCTCAAAATATTTGTAGTTTACAAAAACATGTGCAACAGAACGACTCCAGAGAATTTCGGCCGATTTTGTCCGCTCAAAGAGCTGGACATATAAAAAAAAAAAAAATCAATTTTTAGACTTTTTCCCGAAGTACTTGTGTGGAAAAAAAGTTAATAAGTTTGCTTGCTTTACAAAATAATTTCTCTGGAAGTTTTCCTCGATCTTATGCTTTATGCAAATCACTTGACAAATTAAGGATCAGTAGAAATATTTTGTCTGGTAAAATTTCTAAAGGTATTTGGTCACTCCCTATTCTAAATATACTTGATTTAGGTTTCAATAATTTTAGTGGTGAAATATCTTTAGGAATTGAAAATTCAACAAATTTAAGTGAACTTTTTTTGATGAACAACAAGTTTTCAGGCAAAATTCTTTCAAAAATTAGAAATTTAGTGAAAATGGAGAAACTTGACTTAAGCAATAATAATTTCACTGGTGTCACTCCACATGAAATTGGATTTTTAAGACAATTATTCTCTTTGAATTTAGAGTATAATTCATTAACTGGTCATATTGTTCAAAGTTGGTGGACTTAAATCTTGCTTGGAATAATTTATCTGGAAATATTCCGAATTTGTCGAGTTCTTTGAATGTTCTGAATTTGTCTGGAAACCAATTAATTTACTGGTTCAATTCCTGAATATTTAGAGAATATCAGACTAACCATAATTGATTTTTCTCAAAATCTTCTTTCGGGTCAAATTCCATTTGGGCTGTTTATAATGGGTGGAGATAAGGCTTTTGCTCGAAACAAAGGTTTTTGTGTTGATAAATATTATAGAGTTTCAAGGAATACTATTTTGAAGATCTGTCATACAAACCACATTAATTCTCTCCTTGTCTTTAAATATGTAACGCTCTTCTTGATTTGTTGTTGTTGTTATGTTTGGCGCTGCGATTTTGATTGGTATAAGCGCCAAGAATAGAAGAGCAAACATGGCAGGAGATGAAGAATGGAAACCGGCATATTTCCACCAGCAAATGGATATTGATGCTACAGAAATAAAGGATTTGAACGAAAGAAATTTAATCGGCCACGGTGGCACTGAAAATGTTTATTGAGTCCAGTTGAGGAGAAACAGCGTGGTGGTGGCCGTGAAGCAAACCGAGCAAGGTGATGATGATGTGAGGACTCTTGCAGCAGAAATAGATATACCGAGCCAAATACAACATAAAAATATAGTGAAACTTTACGCTTGTTTTGTAAGAGGAAGAATGAGTCGTTTAGTTTATGAGTATATGTCAAATGGTAATCTATTTCAAGCTCTTCATAGAGAAATAAATGATGACTTCACACTAGACTGGAATCAGAAGTATAAAATTGCTCTAGGATTAGGGGTGTGCAAATAAACCATTTATTATAATCCAAATTACTATTACATTGAACAATTTTTTAAAACCCAATCCAAAGTTAAGAAAAAATTTGGTGCCCCATTTGTAAAAAAACCAATTAAAACCGGTTCATAAAAATTCAATAATGGGTATCCAGTTATTTTAAAAAGTATATTAAAAAATATAATTTTTCTTGACCAAAAAAAAATAAATATAATTTTTAATTTTTTATATTAATTCATTAATAAAATAGATTTATATATATTTTTTTAAAAAATTATTATATAAAATAGTGTTTTTATACAACAACAACTTCAACAAAGTACTTTTTTGACAAAGCCCAATACTGTTTTAGTAAACCCAAATTTCTTTTTCACACCTCCTTAATTACTTTTTACTCAAACTCTATAATATAATTAATAAATAAATAAATAACTAAAATGAGATGGTGGTGTTGGCCGGTCAACTGCTTGGTCAACGCCGGAGCTTCGGTGACCGACACCACCAACCACCTATATTTTATTAATTTAATAATAATAAATATAATATTTCATTTTAAAATTTTATTTTTTTAATTTAGTAAAACCTGTTTTTTATTTTAAAAAATAACTGTATTTTTTATTTTAAAAAAATTTATTTCAAAACTATTTAATTAATATTTGATTTTTCTTACTAAAATCATTTTTTATTTAATGTTTTTTTGCAAAAAAATAAAAATAGTTTAACCCCAATTGGTAGCCGCCAATTGGTAGTGGGAATAGATTGAAGATACACTTTAACTTCATGGTTCGATTATCACGGAAGGCAAAAATTCCACTAGTGAGGGTGGAAAAGATCGTGAGATGGTAACCGAGTCATCCACTAAAAAAAATAGTAGGGCCCAGACTGTTACAATTAACATTAAACTTAATAGAAAAAACTGTGATTCGATTACTCACAACAGCATTTGAAAATAGATTGAAACCACTTAAAATCGGAATCAAACTATAGTCCGTCATTTATATAGACATTGAATAACAACTGTTTCGCGGGAAATTCGTTTAACGAACTATCTTTCTTCTCTGAAAATCAAAACAACCCGAAAATATCTCTTTCAATTTTTCATTCTCTTTCTCTTTCATTTCATTTCTCGATTCAAATCTTCTCTCTCTTCACAATGCTATGAAGAATCCAAACCTCATCATCGATCCATGTCGTCCTACCCTCCGCCACCAGAACACGAACCACCTCCACCGACATCGTCACCGCCGCCGGTATCATCCAAACTTCAGAAATCCTCTCACATTCTGAATCGAACAACCACCACCGCTGCTTCATCATCATCGAACAACAATGAAATCGACGAATGCGAAGAAGAGAAGAAGAAAAATAAGAACAAAAATAAGGTTGATGATGATGATGATGATGAATCCGTTCTTGTACCTGAACGTGAATTGGAACGTGCTGAATCTTCTTATTCTTCTTCTATTTTGCAAGCTTCTTCGTTAGGTTTAAATCAAATTCGAACGCGATTCTCTTCGCCTCTTCGTCATTCTTCTTCTATTGGTGCTCCTCCTGTTGCTCTCAATATCAACAATGTAGCCAAAGCTAGAATCAAATATTCACATCCAAAAGACCTAGGTATATATATATATTCATTTTTTTTCTAGGTTAATTAGATTCTCAAATAATATGAAATGAAAATTGATTTTATTATTGTTTAATTGTTTAATCTAATTGTTTAATTGTTCAATTGATTTTGGAATGAATTGGTTAGTGAATTATTTCATTGTTATTCTTCATTAGGGGATAAAGTTCGTTGGAATTCCAAATCGTTGAAAGCTTATTCCCAACTCCTCCCTGTGTTGGAGGTGATATATTATTATGATCTTTATTGTTTTTATATATATATATATATATATATATATATATATATATAATCCATCCGTTTCAAAATGAGTGTCGTTTTAGCCCAAAAAATTTGTTGCAAAATGAATGTCGTTTTAAATTTTCATTGCAACATTTTCTAGTTTTAGCCTTTTAATTATTATTTTATACACAATTCTCAAGGAAATAATAGGGGTTAATTTAGTAAAAATGTTATTACTTCTGATATCATGATTTCATTTCTTAATATTTGTGCAAAAACATTAAACAAAACTCATTTTGAAACGGAGGGAGTATTATGTGTGTGTTTAGTTTAGTTTAGTTATAATATCTTGTGTGTGTACTCAATAGTTGGAGAAATGTAGGTAGCTCAGATTCATGATGTGTGTTTTTGTTTAGGGTAATCATGCAGCTTTGGCCAAAGAAATACAATCCCCGCGTTTTCAGGAAATCCTTCGACTTACAAGTCAAAGAAAAAGAAACACTGATATTAAAAGCTTTTCCCATGAACTCAACTCCAAAGGAGTTAGGCCTTATCCAATCTGGAAACATCGTGCCTTGGGGCATGCGGAGGTACTCTTTTTATTGATCATCAATTTGAAAATATTAAGGCCGTATTTGGCATAACAATTTAACTAAGCGCTTGTAGCATAAACCCATATCATTATAGATGCTTATGTATATTTCTAAATTGTTTTCATTTAAGCTATGATTTGTTTTCATAAGCTATCCTGGAGATCTTGTGGAAATTAGGTGAAAACAGTTTAATGACATGTCATAAGCTATTTTCATAAGCTCTTCCAAACCGTTTCACAAGTGTTTATGTAAGTAGATAAGCTTAGATAAATCGATCCTAACAGACCCTAAATTTGTTAAACTCCCTTTTTTGGTTTTACATTGAAATGTGCAGGAAGTCATGGGGGCGATTAGAGCTAAGTTTGATAAACTAAAGAAAGAAGTTGATATTGATTTGGGTGGTTTTGCTGGTGATTTGGTGGGTACTCTTGAAAAACTATCTGGGTCTCATAGTGAATGGAAAGAGGGGTTGGAAGATTTGTTGGTTGTTGCCCAACGGTGTGCAAATATGTCACCTGCTAAATTTTGGATTGAATGTGAAACTATTGTTCAAAAACTAGATGATAAACGACAAGAAATTCCAGTGGGGGTCCTCAAACAAGCTCACACGCGCCTGCTGTTTATTCTTTCTAGGTGCACTCGTCTTGTGCAATTCCAGAAGGAAAGTGGTTGTGAGCAAGAGCGCATTCTTGGGCAACACCAACTCAGTGATCTTGGAGTATATTCAGAGCTAATTGCAAAGGCTGCAGAGAATTGTGGTCTTCCACCTAGTGGACCTGAGATGGCTGAGCAGTTAAAAAAGTCACATGCAAAAGAGCAAGACAAAGTTATAACAGAACAAAGTCAAGCTGACCAACATGCAAGTGTTGTGATTGACAAAGTAGAGGTTAATACAGCTAAAAGTGGTGAGTCAACTCCTGGCAGTTATAAGATGTCTTCTTGGAGAAGGTTTCCATCTGCGGCTGAAAAAAACCGCGTAGGTCAAGAGTTAGTGAAAGATGAAAATGCTGAAAACTTGGATACTTCGTCATGTCATCGTGAACATTTGCAGACGTCAGCTAGAATGCAAAAGCTTTCTTGGGGATGCTGGGGAGATCAGCAAAATCTACATTATGATGATTCAAATTCAAATATGATTTGTAGGATTTGTGAGGTTGAAATACCAATCGTAAGTGTGGAAGAGCATTCTCGAATATGCACAATTGCTGATAAATGTGATTTGAAAGGCTTAACTGTAAATGAACGGCTTGAAAGAGTTTGTGAAACTATTGAAAGGTTACTTGAATCCTGGACACCAAAAAGCACACCTAAAAGCACTGATACTCATGGAGAAAGCTTTGAATTTGCGAAAGTGTCGACATCAAGTATGCACGAAGAGTTCAATGAGTTATCTCTAAAAAGAAACAACATGACTCATAGATGCTCTGAAGAAATGCTTGACCCTGCCCCTGAACCTGATAACAGTTTTGTTGTGGATGATCTAAACCTTTCACCCGAAATATCATGTGATACTCATATCTACTCAAAAGCTGATCATGGTGCAAATGTATCTTCACCTGGAAGCTTGACACCACGATCACCATTGGTTACACCAAGAACAAGTCAAATAGAAATGTTATTAAGTGGAAGAAGACCAATATCTGAACTTGAGAGTTATGACCAGGTATACACTTCCTTCCAGTTATTCTTCATAATCAATCATTGCAGGCAGAAATACAGATGAAAGCATATTATTATCAACTTGTATATAATATCTCCCATGAAATTCATCTGTCAGATTTATTTTCTTGAACGAGACATGCTAGTGTTGCACCCTTTTGAATACACACTTGAAAACATTCTTTGTTCTATTTTTTAAAAAATGTGTTCACTTTTGAAAAGTTGAATGCAAGAGTGGGTTCATAGAATGAGCGCTAGAGTTCCTCCCTGAATTTTTTTTATTGATTATTAGACTGTCAAATGACAGGTAAACAAGCTAGTTGAAATTGCTCGTGCTGTTGCAAATGTGAACAACTGTAACTACAGTTCTTTGGAGTATTTGCTTGATCGCGTGGAAGACCTGAAATATGCAATTCAGGACAGAAAAGAGGATGCACTTATTGTGGAGACTTTTGGTCGACGAATAGAGAAACTTTTGCTGTGAGCATTTGTCAAATTTTTCGTTTTGTTACAGGCCAACAATATACTTTGGTGATTTTTAAAGTATTATGGATAAGATTTTTTTTCACCATTTCTGTAGCACCACTATTTTCAGTATAAACTAAAAACTGCACCGTTTCCATTTTTTTTCATGCTATCATAATAATGCTTAAAATCATACCTTGAATTCTTCTACACCTTTATAGGGAGAAATATGCTACCCTTTGCGGGCAAATAGAAGACGAAAGGGTAGAGTCATCAAATAGCATGGCTGATGAAGAGAGTTCAGTGGAAGAGGACACAGTCCGTAGCCTTCGTGCTAGCCCGATTAATGCTTGTTCTAAGGACAGAACCTCTATTGAAGATTTTGAAATAATAAAGCCAATAAGCAGGGGTGCGTTTGGACGAGTTTTTCTTGCTAGAAAAAGAGCGACTGGTGATTTATTTGCCATTAAGGTAAGCTTCCTTAAACTGAAATGAGTCAAATGATTTTTTGCAAAATGAAAGTTGAGATAAATTGATTGTATGAACTAGTGCTTATGAAAAGCATCTATATTTATTCCTGAAGATGTAAAACCATACGAGTATTCTTCGGTCGGATATGACTATTCTTCAGTCCAGTATTGTCAGTTGGCTATGGTTGGCTGGCTATAATAGCCTATAAAAACCATTTGAAAATCTTCTTGTCAAATTAACTAACTAACTGAGTAATGAGTAAAAAGTTTTAGCTATTCCTTGATATTTTGTAGGTTCTGAAAAAGGCAGATATGATTCGTAAAAATCAAGTTGAAGGTATTTTGGCTGAGCGAGACATCCTTATATCTATTCGAAACCCTTTTGTGGTAAGCAGGCCATACCATGTCGCTCCTTACTACATTTGTGAAGTTGATGCCCATTGTTAATAAATATATTTTTCATGTCACTATGATAAACAGGTCCGGTTTTTCTATTCTTTCACATGTAGAGAAAATCTTTATTTGGTCATGGAGTATTTAAATGGTGGAGATCTCTATTCTATGTTGAGAAACTTGGGTTGCTTAGATGAAGATATGGCTCGTGTGTACCTTGCAGAAGTTGTAAGCATATTGGCTTTTGTAGCTTCTTGGTTCAATTTTATTTTATTCTTCATTTTATCTTATTCTTGGTCACTCCACAGGTTCTTGCGTTGGAGTATTTACATGCCAACAGTATAATTCACAGAGACTTGAAGCCAGATAACTTATTGATCGGTCAAGATGGTCACATTAAAGTAAGTATCATGGATTTATTTTCATACCTCCTTCCTTATCAACAACAAACAATTATCACTTTTAAATGACATTAGGAATGGACAGTGCACCTACATGGTGTTGGGAGAGTTGTCAAATATGACTCCCCCTGGGTAGGCTGGGTTGGATTCCTAGAGTCGCTCATTTGGGAAGTAGCTTAGTCCTGGCAAAAATAAAATCAGACTTCCCAATGCTGGTTCGAGGATCGGTCCCATAGCGGGCCTAAGCCGTAGGAATACCTTGGGGAGCCTACCGGGGGTCAAAGATCCTCATTACAATAGGTTAGAAAAAAAAGAAAGAAAAAGGAATGGATAGTGCCTAATTCAACTAAAATTGGTTACTTTGCTAATATTGGCTCCGCAGTAAGATTGAGATAGGCTTTGATATCAGATTCGAATTGCAAAAGGATTAACCTAACTCAGCCACAAAAGATAGTTCAAAGAAAAAAAAAAGTGTTCAGTGCTTCATTACATGGGGTACTTTGCTTACTCTTATAGCAAGCCAATATGGAAATTTAATGAACTTTTTTACACCCAAGATTGGACCTTTTAACTGCAAAGTTTAAAATAATTGATAATGGACATTTCAAGGCGACTAAATATTTGGATTGAGATTGGGTTTTTATATTGTATCAGAATTGCAAATGGAGCCAATATGCTGAGTAACAGGGCACACATTTATAGGCCTTTACCCATGAATTGTATTGTTGTGGCCCTTGGGCTATGGATTTCTATTAATTACCGTAAATCATCTTACGATGGTCTAATGGAAATACTATTTGATGCTTTTTCTAAATGTTTAATCCTTTTTAATACAGTTGACAGACTTTGGACTCTCAAAAGTTGGTCTCATCAATAGCACAGATGATTTATCAGCACCGTCATCTTTCACTAACGGTCTTTTTGGCAATGATGAACAAAAAGCTCGACATGTTCCAAAAAGAGAAGCCCGTCAACAGCAAGCAGTAGTTGGCACTCCAGATTATTTGGCACCCGAAATACTTCTGGGCATGGGACATGGTTTGCAGTTTATCTGCTGATTAAATAGTACATCTTATCATATGACAAGTGCTTTTAGTTAGCCAATTCGTTTTTAAAGATGCTTATAATGCTTTCGCTCCTGTAGGTGCAACTGCAGATTGGTGGTCGGTGGGTGTCATACTTTATGAGCTTCTTGTGGGTATTCCACCTTTTAATGCAGAACATCCACAGGTAGGTGAATATTTAAAGATTTAGATGGCAACTTTATGTTTCTTCTCTATTCTAGATTAGTTTTGTTTGAAAATCTAAGATTTGTCATTCAAAACAAAAAACTTTGTTTGAAAACCACCTCATTTAACCACATCACTTTATTATTTAATTATCTAATTGATTTGGTTCTAAATTAGAGATCAATAAGAGTAACTCTCTCCTTGTTTGGTTTGCAAATGGAGGGGAGGGAAAATAATTCTAGTGTATTATTATACCTTTATAATATTAGATTAGATATTTTGGAGAAACCAACCACCGCCGCATGCCACATCATTTAATGAATGTGATACGTCATGTGTTTTTAAACACAATACATGATGTGTCAATTCATTATTTGATACTTGTGTAAAATAATTTTACATTAACGGTGTATATATAAATTAAATTCTTAAAACAATTGGTTCAACGACAGAATTTCCACCGGTTGTTTTATCAATTCATCCGGTTCTCCATAGGTTTTGCGATAAACCATTTTTTTGGAGTTAAATAGACTGAACACTTGGGTAGAACTGGCTGGTCCAGTTTTCAAATCAACATCTGGTACCTTTGCTTGGGGCATTGTTGATAGATATGCATTTTCAAATTTTACTTGATGCTATTTATAGGGTTATATTTGTTTTAATTTTTAATCTGGTTATAACTACCTATGGATTAAAGAGGTTAATGAAAGAGGTTAATGAATTATATTTTGTAAATAAGGAAGAATACCATATCTTAACACTATTGCTCATTGTTTTTCTTTGCAGCAAATTTTTGATAACATAATTAACAGAGACATACAATGGCCAAAGTATCCTGATGAGATCAGCTATGAAGCATACGATTTGATGAATAAGTAAGCATTATAAAATTAGATATGCATTTTATGGATCTTTAAAAGAGATTATGCTATGAACATTCTATTCATATTTACCTCAATAAAAAGTCTAATATGCACAAATCATGCAAGTTGGGGGACGCTATCTGAGATTAACAACATAGAACTCTATACATTAATATTCCTGTCACGTTGATTAAGGCTGACAGTAAAGTTCTCTTTCAGATTAATGAACGAAAACCCAGTACAAAGATTAGGTGCAACAGGAGCTACGGAAGTGAGTTATTTATTGCCTTTTGCTCGCAAATTATGGTATTGCGTTTACACAAAAAGCGACAATATATTTTTTTGGCAGGTTAAACGCCATGCTTTCTTCAAGGATATTAACTGGGATACGCTGGCAATGCAGAAGGTCCTGATTTTAATTTTATTTGATCTTGATATGTTTGTGCCATATCTTTTGATTTCTTACACTGGGATCCATCCAAATTTCTACAGGCTATGTTCATACCATCGGCTGAATCTCTTGATACAAGTTATTTTATGAGCCGCTACATTTGGAATCCAGAGGATGAACATTGTGCTGGAGCTAGTGATTTTGATGACATTACTGAAACTTACAGCAGTGGTTCAGGAAGCGGCGATTCATTAGATGAAGATGTAAGAATACTTTTTAATTTCAGTACTTAGGCACTATAAATTAGCTTGAGCCATTTAGTAGTGGACCCGTGCTACTCTTTACAATGGGATTTACTCAGTCCTAATTTGATTTGCTTAATTTTAAGTGGATACGAGTTATTCAGTTTGCTTGAATATAAATTTGAAAGTTGAAACCTATATTTTACAAATAGAAGATTAATTGTGAAAGATTCAGTTAGCTTGTAAGCCACGAGTTACAAGTCTGTTCATATCAATTGCTTTTCTATACCTTTGAAATTGAGTTTTTAATTTAGTATGAAACAATTTTTTTCACTTTAAACTTTTTTCCTCTTTTACATGATTTTTTCTGACTATATACTGGCTAAGCAGGGTGATGAATGCTGTAGTTTAGCAGAATTCAATAATCAACCGCCTCTTCAGATGCAGTTCTCGTTTAGTAACTTCTCATTTAAGGTAATACCTATCATGCTTGGTTTTATATTTTGTGCATTTAATTGGATATATTAGGTCAAGATTATTGTATGTTGATGTATCAAGTATCAACAATCATAAAGCATTTATTAGTCACTTATACTATATAATAAACTACTCCCTTTGGCCACAACTCTATGCAAAACTGCACGTTTTAAGTTCATTGAAAATTAATGTATATAGCCTACAATATAGGCGAGATACACCAATTATTCAATGAACCTAAAAAGTGCATATTTGCTTATAAAAATGTGGCCGGAGGGAGTATCAGTTATGATTATAAACTTATAGTGTATGAAATACGATATATAACATGCCCCTCGTTATTTTATGGTATTAACGTTTACAATTATATCAGTTTAGCAAAGAGGGCATTTAATTTTTATCATTGAGTATTTGACATTTACATCTAAATGCAAAGTTGGATTATGATGATAGTGTGATATACAAATGCACTAAAGTTTGATAAGGTATTGTAGAATTGGCATACTAGTTATGCTAAAGTGGTCTGTTTATTATTTGAAGGAAATGTCTCTTTTATCTTTTTCTTCCCCCATGTTCTTTGTATTGACTTGCTCTTAATTTGTTTGTACTTATCCACATGTATTGACAAAAATTCTTTTATTACTTCTTTTGCTTACAGAATTTGTCTCAGCTAGCGTCTATTAATTATGATATGGTGCTTAAGAACAAGGATTCACCCAATGACTCCAACCCATCTGTTCCATGATGTAGCTAAAGAAGTTTGTCAATTTCTCCAAGCAGTAAGGTTCAAATTGGAGGACTTCTGGTAGAAAACAGTATGGACATTTTTAGTACTAATGCTAATCCATGTGATTATTACTACTATATTATTAATATCTTTTTAGCAGTAATGTAACATGCCTCAGTAATTCTTCTTTGTTTTTTACTACCTTTTAGTTAGAATGGTAATTATTTTCTATATTCATTTTTTCTAGGATTCAATAGAGTAAGACCACCGCGCTGCCGGTGTAATGTCTCTCACCCTTAGCTAAATTAGAGTATTCCTTGTAGAAAATTCATCTTGAAATCTCGGATAGATTAATTTCTTGTACATACACATATATAATATATATTGCAGTAGAAAAATGAAGAGATAAAAGTGAAATGCAGTTTTTTCATTCTTGGTACATGTATATTTATATAAACTACAGCCTAATTATTTAATATGAGCAAATGTAGTAGAAAGAGAAACTTTTATAGCTTTGAAAGCACACTGTTTCAACCATCCAAAACCAAATGTGCTAGAAACAATTTCATTTCAACAAAGATTTCACCAGTTCAATCCAACAATATTAAAATTGCTCTACTGATTTAAATGAAACTGTTTACAAAGTACTCCACCCCTCCGACAATAATTGTCACATTTTAACCTATTACTCATCTTAATTATTGATGTATTTCAACTGTCATAAATGTATTTGAGAATAATAAATTGAAATTGAGGGTAGATTTGGAAAAAGAGCAATTTTTATGTAAATGTGAGAATTGAAAATTGAGGGAGTATAAACTTAAATGACAAATTGTCAAAAAAAAAAAAACTTAAACGACAAATCTTAATTGGATACTATATAGAATGAAAAATATCACGTCCTTCAAAAAGCTTTTAACCCCAAAATTATGGGACGAATTACACTTTTCACCTCTCCTTTACTTAATTGAGTATGCCACACCCTAAATTATACTATTGTTTTTTTTGTATATAAATTATTAACTATTGCAAATTTGATTATACATTCAACTTTAATTTATAAAGAAAAAATAATTTGTATTTTGACTTGAATTCGATGCAAGAGGGATCATTTACAGAGTTTGTTATGTGCGCAAAGATTTGCCATTTGATGTTAACAATGGATAATAATGGTAAATTTGTTAATGTTAACTCAATGGTTTTTTTTTAACCAAACAAAATATCAATTGGGAAAAGGAATATATCTCGAAGAAGATTCAATTTATAGGGTGTGTTTGATCTGCTAAAAAACAAGGTACTGGACAGGACAAGTCCTGTTGTACTGTGTTTGATTGTGAAACTGCTTCAGGGACTGGACAAATCAGACAGCAAGGGACAGCACAAAAACAGAAATTCTTGTCCTCCACTAAACCATAACACAACTTTTTGCCCATAGTACAAGTGGTCTAAAATACCAAAATACATTTTTTTCCACCAAACATCGTATAAAACAAAAAATTATTCAATATCATAAAATTTTGTCCTGTGCTGTTTTATCTTGTGCTGTGCTGTCCAGTACTTAATGTTTAACAGATCAAACGCACCCATAATCTACCAAGAAACTGAAGGAAAATTTTCACAAAAATTGTCAATTCAATGAATAATTTTTAAAAGAAAAACCATGTAAGTGACAAAGTACATTCCTTAATCTTTACTTTGAAATGCGATAACCCTTAGTATCCTTGTTCTCTTTTTTCCCCCATTTTCTGTTCACTTATCACTCTCACTATGTCTATTCGAGCACCTTTCAGATGAAAATAAAGTCAGGGGAAAACTAAGTTTGTGCAGAATACCAAACAGCAAAAGCAGAGCACTTCAAGACTTCTTTGGCCTCTTCGAACTTCCTTCTCTTTTTTCAATCTCTGCAGATTTTTTCTTGTCCTTCCTTTCTCTCTTTTTCAGAGCAGTCATGTGAGCCTTTAATATAGTTGCATAAGAAGCTTGGAAGCGTTGATGATCCTTTGTGCCAACCTTTCAAATCAGAATTCATTAAAATTAAATATTAGGACTTGAGAAATCAAACTTATATTAACCATGAAAAGCTGGGAGTGAAGAACAGAAATAGACAAAAATCAGGGGGAACTCACGCACCAAGTTACATCAAATTCAAAAAGAAAAAATCTACAGAAAGTAGGATACTAACAAGAACTGTTCACTTCCAATCTACTTTCAGCTTATTTCCATAAGCTCTCATGAATTGTTTATGAATTAATTTTATCTTTTATTATCAAAATATCTTTATACACAAGCATTTACATCATAAACACTTATGTTCTAATTATGAACACTTAACTGAAGGCTTTGCAGAGTCAAATACCAACAGAAAGACACTCTATTCTATGATAGTAATAACAAGTTAGAGAATGAGGATCGTGCACACAATCACACATTTTTATTTTTCTTCTATTATTTCCCTTCACTTTCTTACATACACTCCATTTCCATTAACACTAACATTCCCATTTCCTAATAATCACAGCCTCCCATTTTGTCGTTAAGAAATCTAACTCTTCCACTAAAACAACTACCTTCCACCTCTTGTTAATTAGCTAGAGACATAAAAACAAAGTGATATACATACATACACACACAAACACAATTTATATTTTGTGAATGGTCTCAATGGCTTTCTATGACCAATCTTGCCACCTCTAGTCCCTGGATTTCTTCTTCCTAAATTTTAATGATAAAACATTACCAACTTGACCCTGAAGTGTATATAGGAGCCCAAAACCAAGTAAGATGCCAAGATAGACAACCAACTTCGATTAATTGATCCAGCCTAATTACATAAGCCTAAATGACATTAACAAATGCAGAGCCAAGGTTAGCTTGGCATAAACCATGAAGTATACATATATAACAACACCTATGATAATTATTCACAAAGACGGCATTACCACAACAAACAGAAATATAAATAGTGTCAAGAGATGATCCTCTATGTTGCCCTTCATTTTCCTAAGCCCAAATTGCACTAACAAAAGCATAGCCATAATTGGTTGTAGCCCATTAATCAAGGATTACATAAACTACTAGACCAACATTGCAAGAGTTCAGTGGCACGTAGAAATTCAAATATACATACCGACGTAGAAATTGTCTTTTTCCCATCAGTGGCACGTATAAGACATCTATACTCAAGTGCTTCACCAGCAGTAGCCAATTTATTCCTCTGAACTTTAGATTTCAAAGATGCTGAAAAATAAAAGCCACAAAAACAACAAACATAATATAAGTTTCTCATCATATAAACCCAAAACCTTCGTATTGAATATAACAACATCAACACGCGTGCACACATACATCGTTTGAGAGTAACCCAAACTGAACCCTTCTCAGTGCTGCGCTCAAACATGCTTGTTAATTCATTGAGAAACGGATCTAACTGTAGCAGAACCTAGCAAAATCATGAAACATAATAGTAATTAGGATCACAATTAATCAAAATCATTCATTAATACTGCATTAATAGTTTAATACTAATAAATTATAGATCAAGATAACACTTTGATTGTTTTCCAATGAATCCAAGTCAAAAATTTGAAGGAAAAAAACTAAATAATCGAACTAACATTGTGATTTTCTGGAGAAAAATTACGCAATTGAACAAGATTTAAAGGTTGAAGCGATGATCTTAATGTAAATTGAAAATAGGAAGATGAGAAAGAGAATGCGGAAGAAGTGATTTTACCATGGTCGAGTGGCGGAGGTTACGGCGGTGTATGGCGTCGCGTTTTGTAGCGCGATGAAAATTCGACGGAGAAAAACCCTAAAACGCTGTTTTGGAGACGATCGGAGAGGAAAGAGGAAAATAGAAAGATGAAAAGGAAAGCATGAAGAAAAGAGGGTTTGCAAAAAAAAAAGGGGGTTAGGTTGTATTAATGGGCTTGGACTTTTTGAGTCATGGGCCTTGTAATACTTTGATTGTTGAGAGGTTCTTTTCGCGCAACTTCTGAAATTTTATAAATATCTCGTTTGAGTTCTGAAGTTTGAGCGTTGAAAAATATGGTTTGAGTTGTAGCTGCCCTCTAGATCTTCTCCACAACAACGTAGGCAAGGGAACCATCTTCTAACTCCCAAGTACTAGTTAGTAGTGCGCCTGTTGGATTTGACTACATGTAAATACTATGTTAGTTGCATTATCAGTTTATCACCCTCTCTTTATGCCTCCTCCTCTATAAGGTCTCGTCTTTAGTTAGTCTCAGCGAATCTCCTTCAAGTGTCAGGATCATATGAAGATGTGATATCTGAAAATACCATCTCATATAACTAGGCACAATGAGTCATGGATAATCACCTCGATGAGCACCAATGAAGACACAATCCATGTAATTGGCATAGTGACAGTCAACCCAGTGTCGAGTGGTCAAAGGATGAGTTAAGACTACTAGATGTCTAGGAATTGTCTAGGCATAATTAAACTAACGCAAAACTCGCTCAAGTAGGTATTCAACCAGTCCACATCTAATCCGACCAGAATAGAAGTATATCTCTTTGAACATGTGTGTGTGACACAATGACTCACTCTATAAATTAATACATAGATCTTTCCATACCTAATCTACACATCCCATATGTCGTATATGATATTTTGAACAATTAAATCAATAATATATACCAGCTTTTTTTTTTTTTTTTATAATAACATATACCAGTGTTAGTAAAAAAAAATGTGTTAATTAATAGTTAGTATTATTGTACCCAAAAAAAATGGTTAGTATTAAATCATAAACATAAACACTCCTGCAACTATCTTTAATTAACTAAACTAAACAATTGCTTATCAAAAAAGAAAAACTAAATTAAACAATTGAGTTGTCCATTTTTTCCTCATGATACATGCATTTGTATCATCAACTCTCATTTTGTGAGTGTGTATCCACGCACGCACGCTACATGTTTGACAAAATCCCCTCTCTCGCAACGTAACAAATTGAAATCAATCGATTCCAAAAACCTCAATCGAATCAAATGAAACACACCGTATAATACTTAATAAAATAAATAAATAAAAATAAAATAACAACTATAAAAAAAAAAAAAGGAAGCATCTAGAAAAGAAAAAAAGTCACCGAACCCCACTCCCACCCATTACTCACTTTCACTTCTCCTTTTCTCATTATTTTCTCTTCTCTTCCCTGGTTCCACGTTTCTACCTTCTCTTTTCCCCTTTCATTTTCTTTCATCAAAATCACCAAATTTCAATTACAAACCAAACAATCTTGAAGATACTTATTCTTTCCAAAGTAAAGCTTTAACAAATGTGATTGGATAGAATTTTGGGATTAGGGTTAATGCTCTAAGTGTAGAGATGAGTACCCATATCTTGAAAGTTGCTTATTGAGACTCTTTGAGGTAAATATATCACCTATAACTCAATGATTTGTCTTTGGGCATGTGATTTGGTTTAGAAACTTAATGTTAGAGATTAGAGTAGAGGTTGGGAAATTTTATGGATTACACATGTTTAGATAAACTCTAGAATGACTTTCTAAATCATTGTAAGTATTATTGATGTTCAGGTTCGACAGTGGTTGCTTTGTCTACTTCTCCAAAAGTTGTCGGACAGCAAATTTAGCCGGTCTTCATAGTTGTGAGTTGATAACGATCATTATAATATTTTTCCACTACTATATTATTTATATTTTGATTATTTTCTATGTTAGTGTTTATTAAAATGGGAAACACACCCTTTGAATATTTTTTCTTGTCATGGATACTTTAGTTTTGAAATCATCTATATTAATATCGTTTCTATTTGGATTTGACAATGATTTGTTGAGTAAAAGATTTAAAATTGAGATTTGTTTGCATATACTACGACGTTAGTTTTGAGATTTTGAGAATTATGGTTTTGAGATATATTTTTGGAGATTTTGATATTTTTATGTATTCGATTTGGATGGGACTTGGATTTGGATTTGGACTTATGATTTGGATTGGATTTGGATTTTTATGTAATTTTCGATTTGTCGTGAAAGATGGTTTTAGATGTGTTTTGAGAATTGTGTTTTGAAAATACTGGTTATAATAACGACAACCTAGGTGCACCTAGTTATGTGATTTCAGTTAGAGAGAGTTACTCCGTTAGATGGAGCCACCCCTATGGAAAGGCCGCCATTAGGAGGAGAGGGTTATCAACGAGATGTAGACTTCCTAATCGAGAGTTTTTTTTTGAGAGAAAAGAGCTATCCGTTAGATGGAGCTACCACTAAGAGAGACAACTCTTAGGAGGAAAGAGCTATCAACGAGATGGAGCTAGCTCTCGGTTTTATTGTGAAATTTGTTCTCACCAAAGTTGGATTTCTTACACTTTCTTTAAAGGTTAATCATTTTGATTTCCAATAAAATGTATCAAGTTTCTATGCTATGCTTGAAGTTGATTATTTGGATTACTTTTAATTACATCGATTTCTATTTTTACTTTAACGATGTTGATTTGATTTTCCACCGTTTTAATGAATTCAATTTAGCATTGAAATTCATTTTTACTAAAGCTAAAGTTGAGTTTCTGTATTTTCTTAATATTGATTATTTGATTTATAAAAGTGTACTAACTTTCTATATTTTCTTTAAGTGGATCATTTTGCCTTCTTTTAATTTATACCCGATTTCTATATTTCTTTTTGAGTTGTTGAATTAGTTTTCATTTCTTTATAACATTCGATTTTAATTAGTCTTGTTTTATGGACAAGTTGACAAATGAATTTTCATGTGTACTTCATTATGGATTAATTATATATATTTTTATGATTACTACCTATGTACATTGAAATTAGATTTGATAAAAATAATTACTCGTGCTCTTTGTGTGTTTCCCTTCTAGTTGGTGGTGGTTGTTGTCTCTCACTAAGTCTTTGTGACTTACCCCCTCATCTTATTTTTTTCCAGATTTACACTCAGTTGAGTAGCAAGTTTTTGAAGATATAAAGATTCATCAATGTCACTCTTTTGGTAGGCCTCTTTAATTGAAGGCTATTTTGTATTTGCATTTTGTGTCGATTGCGTATCTGCAGCTATTTTGAGTCAAGAAATATTCTTAGTTTGGAATGTAACAATAGTGATTATGTAAACCTTAAACTTTTTACTGATAGCATGTTTATTAAACAGAATATTGACTTTAGAAACGTTGAAATTTAAAAGGACACTCTGTTGAAATTTTGTAAATACTAATTTGAAGTACAATTCATTTTTTAAAATCTATGTATTGTTGGTCATTTTGTCTCTAGGCTTGCCAGACTAGTGTTAGTCTGATGCGAGTTTGGGTTGTGACATCAACAATCGAAGATTCAGAAATGTGGAAACGCGCAACCACTACTCTTAAATCATGCATTTCCCTTCACAATCACATCACTAAGGTAACTACTATAACTAACTAACTTTCGATTATTTTTCACTTCATCGATTCATATTCTCACTTTTTTTACTTGTTTATGATTTCAGGAAGGTTCTAAACATAATGCTTATAATTTTCATAGATTTATCTCAGGATCGCCCTTACACTTTCAGGTACTATTAATTAATTACACTTTTATGATCTTCAAAGAATCAATAATTTAATGATTTTTTTTGTGCAGATTTTTGTGAAAGTGGTTATAATTTTGTGTTTTTTATATTGAAAATGATTTTGTAGAGAAATTAATTACTCTGTTTCGTCCCTGTAGGATAGTTCAAGTGGTATGAGCTGGGGACATATAGGTTGGATATATAGGTTGGGTAGAGGGAGGTCCAGGGATCAATTCCTGGAGGGAGAAACTCTGCTTCCTATTTTAAGTACTTTCCACCATTTGTCCCTGACTTTGTAGAGTGCTCTTAGATAAGTCTCACACTTTATGAATATTTTAAAAAGGCCCCGGCTCTGTCAAATTTTATTGATATTAGTCCTTCTTAGAATGTGCTAGGGACTAAATCGAATAAATTTAAGGGACCAAATGGTTTAATATAGGGAACAACAACAGTTTGATAGAGGTAGAGATCTTTTTGAAATATTTATAGTTTCAGGGACCTATTTGAGAGTGTCTTATAAAATCAGGGACTAGTTTAGTGATTTACTAAATTTTTCATTGGTTTGTTCTAATTAGCCTAGCAGCAAAACTCACGCACTAAGTGCTTAGAGGTGGGGAGTTGTGGGTTCAAACCCGCTCTCGGCGTATCAAATACCCTTGCAACCTTTTACTTATGAGCTGTAATTAATGTGTATGTGTATATTTTATGTATAACTATTACTAAATTTCCTTTGTGAATAGATGTATCTAATCTTGACTTTTATCTTCGTAGACAAATTAATAGTAGGCTTATGTTTGAAAAATAATTGTTATTGTGTATCTAGTAATTTGAAAATGTATTAAGTAGTAGCAAATGAACGCAAAAACTCAGAAAACATTGTAATGAAACAAACGGACTCAAAGTCTGTCTCGATAGTCCTCGAGCTTAGTATATGAAAATATGTCTCATTAGTATGTAACATCTTTTCAATATATAACAGTAGAGACTAACAACGCAAAATTTCATATACTTAAGGGACTGCTTATTATTCTTATACTCCTTTCTTTAGAGACTGAGTAGGATAGATAGTGATTAGTAATACTTGGAGGATTGAATTGAACTTTTATACTAACCGTGTGCTAAAATCAGTTAATTGTATGAATGCATCTAAGTAATGTGTGTTGCTCCTTTCTAAATGGTTAGATAAACCTTTTTTTTAATATCATCATTCACTCTTTGGTTTTTGTTATAATACAATCACAAGTTTGGGGATATATTCAAATTTTTGAGTGTCAATGATTTATTGTTTATATAAATGAAGAGTTTATTGCTTTCGAATAATATTGTCTCGTGTATGATACTTCAGTGATCTCATTTTTTCTTTGTTCCCTTTGATGCAGGAAAAAGATGGGATTTGTCCCAAACATTTAGATTCGGTTGTAACTTTTGTTTTAGGTAAACATGATGCATTTATTGTTTAAATTGTTGACTATGTTGCAGTATTGTCAAATTTCCATGGGTTTATAGCATGACGGATTTTGTGCCAATCGGCACAGGCCACAACTCCTATATTTGCCATAGGCTGCAATGCCATGTTTACATGGTGGATTTTTGGCAGACTGGCATAATCTGCCTTCGTTAGCACTGATCTAGATACCCTTATTTTGTGAATGTCTCGGATTGTGAGTTTCATGATGTTCTCTTCCTGTATATCCTGTGTTTCTATGTTTGCAATTAACATTACACATGGATGTAATGTCTTCATATTTAATATTAGAATTGGCAGGTAGACCACTGAGGTTGGTAGGGCCCTTTTCTTGTAACTTTAAAGATTAACCACAACAAATTATTAAATTAAGCTAATGCATGTTGATTGTTGATAATGTCTGTCATTGAATGTCACTATTTTTAAATTCATGGATATCGAGAATTATAATCAAGGATGGTTAATGCTGGAGCTGGTACATCTAGTTGTTTATATATTATTCAATTATATGGCTAATCCTAGAACAAGCAGTAGCAATATTTTTCTAATTCTATGTTTGAACTCTTGTAAAAAATTATGAAGTTATTTGAAATGCTTACATAATTGATTGTTCGTTTGTTCTCATGATCTATCTAGATATTGTTACTCAAATGGGCACGACTAAAGGCTAACTGCACAATTGCTAAGTTATTCTATCTTTAATCTTGAAAGAAAACCAACTAAATGAATTAAGGAGTCCTATAATAACTCTTGTTACATACTTGGGAGTTTTGTTATTTAATCTTAGAAACAGAGTGTAGTATGTCATTAATGATTTTATCCACTATTGTTTTTGGCTGGCCATAAACATTGTTCTCATGTTCTCAGGGGGACCTGGTAGCGGAAAAGGTACACAATGTGCAAAAATTGTTGAAACATTTGGATTTAAGCATCTGAGTGCTGGTGATCTTTTGAGGAAGGAGATGATTGCTGATAGTGAATATGGGTAATTTTCTAAGATTATAATTTTATAGATGTTTCCTCGGTGCATATTTGGGATTTTAACTATAACCTTCAAAACAGCTCAATGATTTTGGATACAATTAGAGAAGGAAGAATTGTTCCATCAGCAGTGACTGTCAAATTGATTCTAAGAGAGATAGAATCTAGTGACAATCATAAGTTTCTTATTGATGGTTTCCCTAGAAGTGAGGAGAATCGCATAGCTTTTGAACGAATTGTAAGTTTGAGTTTTTAACTTCTTATCACTTAAATTTAGGTTGTAGAAAGAAATAATCTCTCCTCCTTTGGCCGCTTCTTTCTAATATTAATGAATTGATATAGTATTGGGTTATTTTTCACGCCAGCTCTGATTTTTCTCTGCATTAAACTAACTACAAATTTGCCACATCGACTTTATAGTTTATACCTTTTCAAATGCACTTTTTTTGCATATTAAAACAAATAATTTCATGTAAATAATTTCTTGTATTTACCAAATAAACCTCTTCTTTGTGCAGACTGGATCAGAACCAAATTTTGTTCTTTTCTTTGATTGCCCTGAAGAAGAGATGGTGAAACGGGTGCTGAGCCGTAACCAGGTTCTCCTTAAATCATTGATGATGTATTTCAGTGACTGATTTGAAACTTCTGTCTGATATATGTTACTCATTTTAATCAGGGTCAAATTGATGACAACATAGATACAATCAAGAAACGTCTTAAAGTATTTGAGGCATTAAATCTTCCTGTGGTTCATCATTATGAAAAGAGAGGAAAACTTCACAGGGTAATTGTTTAGTTCCAATTTTCATTTGAATTTTGTAGAATTAGCATTATAGAGACCTATACGACCTTGACTTGAAAACCTGCTTTTTCTTAAACTTTTGGTTACAGATATTTTAGTTACTTGCCTTTAAGGTGTATGCTACTGTGCTGCTTCAATATTCTGTTTAATTTATTTCCAGGTGGGAAAATTTACAAGCTAGTCTTATTGGGTTTGACTTATTTTATGATTTGAGTTGGGAGTTAGCTATACTGTATGTTTGTAGGCTTTATAAATAGATGTGATTAGGGGTGGACACTGGTTGGCCACGGTCAGATTCGGTCTGAAAATCGTCCACCGACATATAACATATGTGTAATAAACCATCATCCATTCTATCCTTTTTAGACTATTAGGGCAAGTGGCGGGTCTGACGAAGTAACAGATCCGGGTACTCCTAAAAGTGCATTCACGTTTGTGTCGGATGGGTTCAGATACTGCTGATAGATATTGATTTTATTGAATTAAAACCTTCCGAGAGGAAACACTGTCAGTCTCTGTTATTTTTCTCTGGTTCCATCCGGTATTAAATTGTGATAACTATACAATGGATTTTTTGTTCGTCAAAAAAAATACAATGGATTTTTCTTTTGATAAAAAATCAGTTATGCGTTAAACAAATCATCTTCTAGTCACCAAATTCTTCATTTCATTATGGTAAACGAGTTATAAGTTAATTATATGACAATCTAATCTCTGCAGATCAATGCTGTGGGAACAGAGGATGAAATATTCGAACAAGTTCGGCCAGTTTTTGCGGCATGTGAGGTATACACCAAATTGTCACATAATGTTAATTGCAAATGCTCAAGACACATAATGCCACGTAAATTAGTGCATTTTTTTTATTCTCCCAGTGCTCCGAAATTGTTAGGACCAGCCCTGGTCATTATTATTACATGTTGGGTGACATTACTTTATCATCTAAAGTGATTGCTTACTTTAGAGAAACTAAATCCATTTATTAGTTTTGACTGCATTTGCTTCATCCACAAATCTATACAACCATCCATCAACATGCCGCATTTTATTAATCACGCCTTTATTTGCTTGATCATGTGGGGTAGAAAAGGGAAATTTGAAAACACCATATTTTTGGGTAGTTGAAAACTTATAATTCTGAACTATATGTCCACCTTAGATTCCATCTCTTTATGTGGATTAAAATTGTATTTTATTATTTAAAAGCTCTGATAACTATCATTCTATGCAGCAAATGGCTGCATGAAAGCTGTGTGAATGGGATATGTTGTGAGAGCATTGTAAATTTAGGTGAAGTTCGGATGTTGCGGGGACTCTATATTTCCTAGTTAACTCGTCCACTGAACAATTTCAAAGTGACCGGTTGGAATAGTTCGAGTTTTATAACACTGTCGAACCTTATCCCTTGACAGGAATAACAGTAGATGAATGTAAATGTTTGATACACAAGCCAACATTGTTGACTAATACCAACAATGTGTTGGTTCTAGTAAAAGGATTTGGATTCTTTTGAATTTGTAATTCTGAATTCAATTTATATTTGCGTAAAAAATAAGATTTTGAGGGATTTTTCCTTTGGTATCTTCTGGTAATAAAAAGCATGTGTCCAACCAAGTATTTTCTCATTATAAGCATTAAATTGCATATAAAGTTTATGAATTCAAAATTATTAAATATGATTGGATCTACTTGGAGTTGACATAAAATGCATAAATTCAACATGTCATAAGTTTTTAGGTGATATACCATTAATGCATGATTCCGTTTCTGTACAAGACCATATGTTAGGTTAACTGTTTCCCAACATAGCCTCTAAAATAGTGATATTTGCTAGGAAGTTGGACTTTAACATACAAAATACTACCACTATACAATTTACCTTTCAATCTAAAAATAAAATAGTGATATTTGCTAGGAGGTTGGAAATACAAAAATACAATTTTCTGGCACATCATAAAAATAACATGTATTAATATATTGCTGCTCACATTTAAAAAGGGAGTTTTCTTGAGATGAAAATGGAGATCCTAACTTAATGGCGCAAGTTGTGTTATACTCGATCAATAAGAAAAGCTATAACTTAAAAAATAAGTCATTATATAAAGTTATCATCATTGTTAATAGTCCTAACTAGATAGCATAGACGTGAGTTAAAAAACTTGAAGAATTTCTTCCTAGTGACTACTACTTCAACCATCAACGATCACTACTTCATTCACCTCAATCTGACTACACTACTATGACAATGACACCTCATCACTTTCAATCACTATATTAAATAAAAAATGTTGTGATAAAAATAATTATATGTATTTTTATAACTGTGGGTTTTATAAATGAAGGTACTACAGTTCAATGTTCAAGCAAATGATGAATATTGTCTAAGATAGTTGTCTCAGTAGTTGCGGTAACTTACACCACATTTGGAAGTTTGTGGTGTCAAATTAATAGTTTTTAAATTTTATTATTATCTAGACTTAATTGTTATTTTTTTTATCATTTTTAATTATTTTTATATATTGAATAAATTCATAATTAGAACGTAAACAAAAAGAAATTCATAGTTAGAACTTAGACGACATAATCACTTTAAGCAAAAAATAGTTGAAAATAATAAAAACTATATCACTTGATAAACCTAATCTGGAGAATTCCTATGTATGTGTCTTAACTTTAATTTAATATTTTTGACTAACACTTTTATTTTATTTTATATTTTGACTAAAATTGACTAACGACTTTTTTTTTTGCTTTTTTATAATTTATTTAATTTATTTTCCAT
Source organism: Trifolium dubium (assembly GCA_951804385.1). NCBI lineage: Eukaryota > Viridiplantae > Streptophyta > Magnoliopsida > Fabales > Fabaceae > Trifolium > Trifolium dubium. Next base: position 29,471,367 of record OX638075.1, on the reverse strand, counting down.
TTTTAAAATTACAAAAGTATATGTAAAATAAAGGTAAGAACAACACTCTAAATGCCACAAATTTACATTATCTTAGTAATACATCAACACAACACAACACAAGTATAAAAATTCCCTAAAAATACGCACCCAGTTGTCGTATATATAGAAACATATATCATGTAAAAGAATGATTTCCTTGATAGAAACATATATAGTATGGTTTTAAATTGCAAATACTAGCTTCTAATTTTTATATATCGCAAATGCAGCCCATATGATTGAATTGTGATGCCACAATGTTGTAGAAACTTGAAAATCCTTTATCTTGCAGCCATAATTGTAGTAACGAACATTTAACTACGATTAATAGTTAAGTCTGTTTACAAAAGCCAAAGCATTGCTTGTCAAGAAAGCAAGATTACCAACATTTGTTTTGATCTTCTTCTGCACCGAAGCCCTCACTTCCATTTCATCAAACTCATCCGTACATGTTCCTTCATTCGTTATAGCTGAACTCATTCATGTCTTTATGGTATCCCATTGATACATTTGATCACTAGTTTTAGTACCATTCAATTGCGCAAGCCCATTGACCGATTGTTGGAGTAGATCCACCGTGTCATCGACATTTTCACTACAATCGGCAACAACCAAAGTTTCGGGATGTGTTAGCTTCTTGGAACTTAGATTTTTCAATGTCTTTGATACACTTTTTGCTGACTTTAGAGCTAGTAGTATAGAAATTTTGGTGAGTGTTAAACGGTTTATTTTGATTTTTGATATGTATGGAGAAAGTGACTTGTAGCAAACATTTGAGTATGTGGTTGAATTACATTGAGTTTTTAAAAACTTTTTGTAAATTGTTGAAGTGGAATTTGTGGTAGGGTTAGATGAACATATTGTAGTGTCAATAAGAGTTGAGATGAATAGAAGAGTAAAAATTATTTTGAAGAGATTAATGTGACACATTGAACATCCAATAAGATTATGCAATTGCAAAGCCATTGTCTTTGAGATTTCTTTCTATTGGTTCATTAGAAGAATGCGGGTGCTTTTATATGAAAAATGTGGCAGATTTGATAACTTGTTACAATAAATTCATTTGTTCACAAGCAACTAGTTTTTTTGATCAAGATTTACAAGCAACTCAAAACCGTGCAAGAAGGGATTGCATGTGGCACATGTTGTTATTGTCAAAGTACACGTAATAACAAGAATCTAGATCGCTTGGATATACTATAAGATCAAATATTTAAAGGGCAATTTCTATGGTACATTGAATAATTTCTAATATACCGGTATATTGGTATCAAATTAATAAATAAAATGAATATTTTTTTAAGTGAAATAATTTTTCTATCATTAAAAACATTATAATAACCAAATATCATTAATCAAAATTGTCAAAAATATAAATTTTGATATTTTTTGAATTTTTATTCTTCATAATAGTCAATATTCAATTTTTTTATTGAAAAAATGTAAAAATATTAGTGTAATCATTATAAACAACGAAATTGTATTTTTTCTTGTGCTATTATTATATCTACAATATAATAATCAACTAATAGTGTTTTTAATTCATAAAAATAATCGTGAATTGATTAAATTATTATGTCATGTACCGATACACTTGAATTATTCAAGTGTACCGTAGAAGCTCCCATATTTAAAGGGATAAAACAAGGAACGCATGCATATGATCTCATAATTGACTTTGATTGGAATGTATCATGAAGCACACAAAATAAAATGAATGGCTGAAATTTTATATTGTGTGAAACTATCAAAATTTGGACTTGTATTCCGAATTATTAGATCGTGGATGGACGGTCGAGATTTACTAGTACTCCAATATTTGAGACCCATTACAAATGCATTAACATATCACATTGACATGATTGGATTTTTCTATGATTAATTTACTTTAGTCATTGTTATTTGTTAACATGTACTATTTATTCATTATTCTATGTTATGTTAGTTTAATTTTGTTATATGTTACGGTGTTTTAAAATCTAGCAATAACTATCGAGTTATTTGATTCAATGGTGATTGACGTTAAATTTGATAGGGAGGACCACAGTTCGATCTCCAGTAACTGCAGGGACTAGAACGACATAATGTTAGAATTGACCTCCAAACCAGATTAAACTAGTGGTAAAAACCAAAAATATTTTTTTAGCAATAACTGAGACATTAAATTCAAGTGGTTAATGAAATTAAGTTAAAGGTGAATTTCGGAAGAATCTTATTCTTTCTTTAAGTGGAACAATTATTGACTAAATTTTATTTAGCTCGTGGCTGAACTAGACTATTAAAATCCTTTCTCTTAAAAACCAAAAAATTAATAAATAAATAAAAAAAAGATGTAGTGCTGATCGAAACTAGCTAGACTTTTAAATGAAGGTTCATTGAATCAATCGGATAATAAATATATAATTTTAACTTCCTTCTAAAATTAATTAGATCATTTGAGTCTTTAGAAATGTAACAAAAAAAAAAATAGTAATTTGAGTCTTTAATTAGAACTAGTGTACACCACTGCATGCCTATACACCACCCACTAAATGTAATAGTAAAGCAGAAACAAACTATTATAGTAATCTACCTACTTTTACCATCTCCTACAAACATATCTCATAGTTATGTTATGTATTCATTTACAATAGTTTTTCAATTTTCTCCCCCTACGTTCTCCCTTTTATTATCGACATAGTAACCCATTCCTAATATACACCAAACTTCCTAAATGAAGACATTTTGTTGAAACCACATGAGAGATTTGAGAGATAGTAATGCTATGTAGAAATGTAGAAATTGGTTGCGTGAGAAAATATTATGTCCCACACTGCTAATGAAACGTGCTCAAGTCTATGCAATTGTTTGAACAAAATTGTTTCATATACACCTATTTTTTCATACATGCATATATCCGTGATACATGATTAATTATGTGTAAAATATGGTTAATTTAGTTGAGTAGATGATTAAATGAATTTATATTAAAAATAGTGGTTAATTTATGTAATAGAGTTAACCATAATTAATACTTAACAATTTTGATTGTATCATCTACTTAACGGAATTAATCATATTTTTTAAGATGATTAATCAAATGTTGCATGGATGTAGTAACATTAGGTTTCCATTTATCGATCATTATTGTTAAAGCTTTAAATAGTTGGGCACAATTTCGGGGAAAATAACCTTAAATAGAGGTATACTGGTGGATTGAATGATATTTTATAACTTTCACTGGTTCCACAGTTTGGATGATTTTTACCGATTTTATTCATTTTGATCAATTTTGAATTGGTTTTTCTAGACTTCTAATTAGTTTTGTTTCAAGGTGTGATGAGGATTTGATTGTTTGTTTGAATAGTCGATGGAGTAAGCGTAGGATTATTGGTGTTGTTATTGATCTTTAATTTGTATTTTATTGTCCTTTTATATCTTTTCTTGCCATATATATATATATATATATATATATATATATATATATATATATATATATATATATATATATATATATATATATTATACTTATAGTTGAGTATTATAATATATTTACTTATTCAAAAAAAAGTTTTGTTTCTTTGCATGCCAAGACACAAGAGGAAAAACCTAAGGCTATGTTTGGATTGATAGTAAATGATAAAATGAAATAGAATGGAGTGATAAATAAACACGTTCTATTGTTTGGATTTGTAAAATATATAAATGAAATGAAATAAAATATAATAGAACCCATTTTATCTCATAGACTCATACTGTCCAATCCTTCAATTTTTCATTACTCCAATTTGAGGTCTATACAATTTATCAAACATTTGCATATCAATAGGAGATGGCAACAGTTCACCAAAATTTAGTTTCTTGCTACAAGTGATAGAGGCATTAAGTTGAAGCTTGCCCCCACTATAACACAACACATTCTTTATTTTAATAATTCATATCGTACAAGGTACATATGTATATGCCTTCAAAAATCACGATATCGTTCTTTAGAAGTTTAAAAATCGTTGGTATAATTGTATTTATTTCTGCTCTTTTTGAACTTTAGAATTTCTCTGTTGGATTCTTTTCAACAAATTGTGTGTGATACTGCAAATGATTTGTGATAATTGGGATGCCAACATATTTGAGATATCAATTTTTTACAAGGAAAATGCTATTTATCCCGAGAGAAGAGCGCGTGAATGTATCCCGACATAGGTGTCATGCATTCCACTCACCCATTATTTATTGACTTCCATAATTTTCGCCTATTACTGAATTGTACGTAATTGGTCCATTTGTTGTTCGTGATGCATTTGGGATAAAACTTTTCGCTATGTTTAACATTGTTCTTTCTACAAATGATGTTTTTGTCATGCGCTAGCCTTTATCTAAAAAAGAAAATACAAGGTATAGATGTGCTACCCGGATCATCTAGTTTTTTATGTATGAAATTTAAATTATAAGAGTTTTTGTTATCACCCCATTTTGCAAATGTTTTAAAATTCTTATAGTGTAATGTAGGCATGATCGCCAATTAATGCTTATTGTTTTTCACTTTTGTTGCAAAAAATTTCAAGACACAAGTAGCCCTCTAACATTTTTGAAATATAATCAAAGGTGACATCACTTTCCCTAATTTTTTCTTTTTCTACACTTTGCTCACAATTGGGCAATGTACAAGCTTCTTGTCTATTTGAACCAAAAAACATGTACAATTCATTCATTCTAACCGCATTGTGTGTAATGTGCATCAAGAATCCATTCTAACTTTTTATATTGTTCTTTTTATGCTCTTTAATTTATTTACCGAATTAAATACATCCTCACGAGAAAGTAGAATAGCTGCGTCAAAAAAAAAAGAAAGTGGAATAGCAAGAAAAATGTACATTTCATTCAAATTTGCTCCAAAGATATGAACTATTAAGAGTAAGAAAGAGAAAAATAACTACTACTGTACAACAAAAAAATTAAAGAGTACCAACCAAAAATTGCTTGGAGATCACGATCAACTACTAAAATTTATAGGCTTAATTGGACATTTGGTCCTAAAAGTTTATTCTAAGTTTTAATTTAGTCCTAAATATTTTAAAAGTTTCAATTAAGTCTCAAACGTTTGACACGTTTTCATTAGTAAGTCCTCCCCATTAAAAAATTCTTAACACCATTTAATTAGCACAGGTGGCAAAGAGGAAATGCTACGTGGACGTCTTCTTCTTCTTAAAAAATAACAAAAAGCTCCACTACAAGAAAACTAGCAAATAGCGGCACATTGATTGCGGCAGTTGTTATAAAACCGCCGGTAAACATAAAAATAATAATAATAGTAGCAGTTTTATGGCGGTTTTGGAGAACCGCCGGTTTAGTGTAATAAACCTGCGGTTTATTATGGTCTACTGGCGGTTGGACTTTTTTTTTTTCGATTTGTTTTCTCTGTTTTTTTAATACTCTATCTCACATAAAAATTTCATCGTTCAATTCAACCCATCTTCTTCTTTCTCACAAAGCCCTAATCTTCTCCCCACCTTCAATTCAACCGGCGCACAACTCACTGACTCAATGAATTCGTTCATCCTGCGACACTCAAAAAGCCTTTTTCTCACGAAGCCCTTTTTCTCAAAACATCGACTCAACGACTTCGTTCACCACCGGCGGCACTCAAAACTTCAACTTTCATTCATGCTCAACTTGCTTCATTCGTTCTCCTCTCCAACCTATTCATTCATGTTCAACTTGCTTCACCACGTTCAGGTTTAATTTCTCTTAATTTTGTTTCTCATTGGGTTTAGGGTTCAAGCTTTGATTATGATTAATGACTTTTATTATTGTGAAATTTTTGATTTATTGTTTCCAATTTTTTCTGGTTATACATTCGTAGCCAATTATACATTTGTAGCCAATGTTTGGTCAAACAAATGTTTGATTTTTCAAGTTCTGTAACTGATTCTGATTATATTTATAGATTTTATATTTTTTATTCTTTTCTATGTATAGATGGTTTTGAAGCTGTGTTGATTTTGCATTTTTTTCTATGTCATTTGTTGGTTCCGAAGCTCTAGGTTGATTTTGCATTTTGTTGGTTCTCTACTTTGATGGTTGAACTGCCGTCTGAGTGGCAGTTGCCGAGGTGGAACCTTCGGTCTATGTGAGGTTAGCTTCCATAGTCAATTTCTTGAATGTCAGCTTCAAAGATTTGATATTTTGTATTTGGGTTGTGTTTTGGTGTTGTTTATTTCAAATTATTTTATACTTAAATAATAAGCTATAAATTGATGCAGGATAAATTTATCACCATAAAGTATAAAAACTGTTATTTGATTATTTGTGTATGCATTTTTTTTTATTGTTTTCAACCATATACTTAGATTAGTGTTGTCAAAAGGGAACCTGATGACTGTCATATGCACACATGTTACTATAGATGATTGTTGCTTATTGATAATTCAGTTTATTTGGTTTCCCTTTCTAATATTTAACTATTACTCCCTCTGTTTAATATGTGTCTCATTTGAGTTGTGCGTGATTCTTACGAAAATGATTAATTGTTTTGATTTCAATGATAAAATGAGTTTTGTTTACCAAATTCCCTTATTAATTGTAGCTAGGTGGATTAAGATATAATAAATAAGAGTATATTAGCGGAAAAAAATAGTTAATGCTCTTCCCTTAATATAACATGTAGACTTTTAAAATAACTTATGCCAAATTTCAGGTCGATGAATTGTTGCTTAAGCAAATACAAATGTTTTATAATCTATTGATCAATTAAAATTGTTTGATAAACTTGCTATTGTTTTCATTATTTAGTTGATCTATTTTGAGAATCATAACAAGATATAAATAATTTGTCATTTTCACCCTCATACCAGGATGAAAATTGATATATCGCAGGTTTCACCCCCTTTTGTCTTTGATTTGTGAGTTATTTTCTCTTGTTAATTTATGGATTCTTTAATTTCTTATATTAAGGTTCAAGGTGTCAATTTCTATTGGAATTGGGTTAATTTCAAGGTGTCATTTATTTTATAATATAGTCCAAACTGAGAAAACCTCAATTTGTAAAATTAGCAGGTCTGATGAGTTTGTTTACAAGTTATTTGCATGCATTTACTACATTATCAAGTTTGATATTGATTATTTTCTTTCTCATCTATGTATGTAAATCAGATTAAACTCAGCTTTATGTGTGCTATAATATTTTTGGCATTTCATAAGTATAATTTCCTTTTTCTGCATATAATGAGTTTTTCTAAAACTTTTCTCCAAAGATAGAGGTGAAGATGGAGGTTCTTACAAAGTTGCTGATGAGTTACCCATTGAAGGATTAGTAATAGTAGTAATGATTGATATCTTCTACCCAAGCCATGAATTTAACTTATTAGCTTATTGATTGTTGTCTAATATAGAGGAAAACAGATCAAAATGTGAAGTACCGCCAAAAGCTATGTCTTCCCCATACGTTGGGCGCAAAGACATTGACACGAATAAGGGATGATATGGTATACAATTAAATTATGAGAAAGTTATTACACTGTATATTTATTTGAAAATATTACATTGTATAATTATAAAAACTAACTATATGGTGCAATAGTTTAGGAAAACGAGATCGGTGGACCTACAATAGAGGAGACATGTACGATGTCTGTCACAAGAAGCAGAACGAGACATATGTTAATGATGAGGCTATAAAAAATGTAAGAAATTGCTTATTAATGATGAGGAATCTGCTAGTTGCATTTGTCTTTAATATTAATATTGTCAATCTAGTACTCTTATTAATGATGAGGAATGTGCTAGTTGAATATTGCATTTATAGTATGAGACACCTACCATACATTATACACACTCCATTGGAATACTCATGATAATGATAATGAACATTGTGAACATTGTGATAATGAATAATGAATATTGAATAATTAAAAGCTTGTTAAACCAAACCTGTAGTGATCTTCAGCCAAAGCACTTGTTGCATGAGTCACACTATGAAAGCCCTTATAAGCAGTTTTCATTTCGTAGTTTATAGCTATGCATGCAAAAACTCATTCTCACTTGATCAAATAATTATAGATTTTAGTTTTTGGGTTTTGTATAAGTGAAAGTGATGTTAAGATTCATATGGCAGTGATAAGGTAATTGAGAAGTTATATAAGATGGATTTTCAAATTTAAATGGATTTTTGACAACTGATTTTTTCTCTTTAATCCAAATTGACTTTCATCATCTCCTTTGTCTTGGTGATCCTCTTTTTGTCGCAACTCAACATCGATAGTAACATCATGTTCTATTTCTAGTTTAGGCACAGTGATGTCATAAAAAAAAATCTAACACATTTTCACTATTGGAAACTTTAATGTTTGGAAAATCTTCCATCATCTTGAATGGTGAAATTTGTTTAGATCAGTTTCCATCAATTTATTCCAAGTTTAAAAGTGTGTGTATATATATATATATATAGTTCAAATGATTCTTAAGTTTGATTTGTCTGTCTCTTAAATTTAGCATTTTTCTATTACTTCCTAAAAGCTAAATCTACTTGTGTTAGGACTTTGAATTACTATCCAGTTTTCAAGATTTCATTTGGTGACGTTTGCTACGATTGACAAAAGGTACTGACAACTCATGAAAGTATATTTTCTGTTGCAATTATTTGCTTTTATCGCCTTCTCAGATTACAAGTATTGTCATGGTGTCTTTTCATTTTTATGGCAACTATTATATTATGGCATCTGTTAGTGTTTTGCTTCCTCTTTGTTTGGGTGCATCATCTTTGATAGGCCCTTGGGTTTGGTTTTTCCTTCTCTCTTCTTTAATTGTTGTTTCAAATGTTAGTCTACAAGCCACACTTTGATCAACTGTTCAAAATAACTGGTAGCCTTGAGAAAAGCTTTGAAGGTAACACTAGATCAATAATTGAATGTGTCATTGTATTTTTTCTTGTCAGTGTCTCAAGTATCCTGTTTTTGCTTCCCTAGGGACACCAGAGATTGCCAGACCAGAAAGAAATAATGATAATAATGAGGTAATGAATTCTAAATCTATATGTCCTGGCAATGCAATGATGTATAGTAGTAAATTCAGTTTTCCAGCATCTATATGATTTTTGAGTTGTGTTAATCAGAAACCAGAAAGGCTCAAGTATGTTTGCTGGAACAAGGGACAAATGTTGTGGTTGTTAGAAAACATTTCATCCAACTAAGAAGGTAATTAGTGCGAGTTTTGAATCGCGGCAGGTTTAACAAAATAATGGAGTGGCTGCAACATAGAGGATGTCTAGTTTTATTTGATGTGGCTGCAACAGAGCTTGCATGATTGACTTGTTCCATAATGGACAAAAGTTTGATTAAGTGTACAAACTCTTTTATCAAAAAAGATTAGTTGCTTAAAAGACCTTATTGTATCGCTTGTTTATATTTTTATCTTATTGAATCACTTTATTTAAAATTCTGAAATCATATTTAATTAGTATACATTAGTTCATGTTTTAAGTGAAAAAATTAATTTAGTTGCTTTAAAAATGTGTTTATTAATAATTGTGAGAAAAAATATATTTTTTTTAATAAAATATAAGCATAGCGGCGGTTCCAAACCGCCACAATCTATATATATTTTAAAACAAGTTTATAGTTACCGGTGGTTTCAAACCGCCGCAAAATGGATTAAAGTGTTGCGACGGTCTGTCTGGCGGTTGCAAAAACCGCCGCTAAAGTAGCTTCCGCCAGATGATATAACGGCAATTTTGGAACCGCCAGAAATGTGTCTAGTGGCGGTTAAAAACCGCCGGTAACTTATAAAAAAAACCGCCGCTAAACACCAGTTTTCTTGTGGTGCTCATAAATCAAATTTGGGGAAAAATCAAAATTAGGGTTCATTGTTTTTCTTCTTCTTCTTCTTCTTCTCAATCAATAAATGGCAGGTAACAACTCTTCAAACAGTCCTTCTTTCTCTCTTTAGTCACTCACGAACCCTAATTAAAATTTTCCCCAATTTGCTTCTCATATGCAGTACTTTTAATTTTAATTTAAATTAAGTTATTTATCGGACGTGGCCATTTCCTCTTTGCCACCTGTGCTAATTAAACGGTGTTAGGAGTTTTTTGACGGGGAGGACTTAATAATGAAAACATGTCAAACGTTTGATACTTAATTAAAACTTTTAAAACGTTGAGACGAAATTAAAACCTAAAATAAACGTTTGGGACTAAATGTATAATTAAGGCAAATTTATATTACAAAATACAAACGTATTTAGTACACCAGTCACAAATGTTTTTTTTTTTTTTGAGGAACCATTCACAAATGTATATTATTTATGTACAAAATCATCATGTATGTTTTTTAAGCAAATGGGGTGTAGATGGTTAACCAACTACAACACCCTAAATATATAGATAAAAAAACATAAACAAAAGGAGAAGGGGGACATCGACCACAAGCTTCCTAAAAATAAGAAAAAGAAAGAAAGAGCACAAACGCTACAAAAGAAACAACAAGAAAATACTAAGGAACCCTATCCCTAGAGCGGGTATTATGCACCTGAAATCCCTTTTTCTAATTCTTTTTATTTGCCCTAGACACCATCTCTGTTAAAGGCTCTTCCATAGCAGTAGAGCGGGTTTTCAAATAATTAAGAGCTGCTTCTCTCTCTTCCTCATCAGTATAAATCCTATGCTTTAAAATGGTATAATATGATATTGACATGTTTATTGGTATGATATTGTATTTAATTATTAATTAAAAACCACATAGAAGTGAATTGATGAAATCTATGAAGGTATTTTTATTAAGATAACTAGATTGTGATTTTGAAATTAAAAGTCCCAACTATAGATAATTAAAAAACGATGAAGGAATGAATGGATTCATTAGACATCAAAAGATTAAAATTTTAACGAGATATTGAAATATAAATAACTAATTAAGATGTCGTTTATTCGAATAATACATAATGCAACACTACAATAATTCTAAATACATAGCAAAGCCAACAAATTATAAGTCGCAATAATCTAAATATTCAGTCTTAACTAGATCACAACATGAAACTAGTTAAGCTTGTGTGCTTCAATTGAAAATAACACGAAACATAAAAAATATATAAATATAAGGCATCTAAGGTGAATCTATCCCTCCGATAAAAAGAATCAGGAGAATCCTTGTCTTTCTCCTCCTCCCAAATTGTTGAATCCTAACAAATGAGGGTTCAACATAGGATTTTGAAAAAACTGTGCCGAAAATGTTTGAGCTTGAGGTATGGGTTCATGATGCATATGCATATTAAAGGAGAAACCATTTCCAGCACCAAATGGTATGGCTTGGTTAGGAGCATCCTGAGTTACAGATCTATCAGCATATTGAGCAACAAGCATCTTCAGCTTCTCTAGGGCCTTCATGAATAATTCAAGTTGCAGCATATTCATCCCATCAATGGGACGAACCCACCAATACAGATCCTCAGTCATCTTACGCACATGACTCAACTCATCGCCACACCTTTTCGCGATGTCCATCAGGTTGCTGATTTGAGTCAACAGAGCATTATGGTTCTACACGACAGCGCTACGGTGAGCCTCAATGAATTGCATGGTTCCATCACTTTGAGGTGGGATACGTGAAAGGTAACGATCTATGATCGTATGAACATTTGGGTGACCAAAAGTAAATACCTTCCCACTAGGTGAAAATACAATAAGAACAAGATCAACACCACAGAGAGTACAAAGCTCGCTAGCTTTCTTGACGAGCCCGCTACGACGCTTCGAGAAAGTCACTTGAAGATGGCTCTCATTGCTTATCTTTTTCATATCGATCTTTTGGCGACCTCGGGTTTTTTTCCAGTCGACATGGGCGATGAAGCAAAAAAAAAAAAGAGAAAGGCGATTAAAAAGATGGATGTGTTTATGATTATAGAGTAAGAAATGGTAGATTGAAATGGGGTACAAGGAGTCATTTTATAGGCAAATTTTGTGTCTATTCTCACTCACATTATTGCTACATTAAATATTTTTTGAATCGGGAACTTTTCCTTAAATCTAATTTTTAATGGCTTATATGGTAGGTAATTCAATGTAAAAAAATATACCATTTTGGCAATTTGTATATATCTTAGCTTCTTTGGCACGAGTTTTGTCAAAAAAAAGATTTTTTTAATTTAAATAATTTAAAATAAATAATAAATGCATGTGTATAAATGCATATCATCGTGTTGTATGTTATATCATTTAAAATATATTAAATTACCATTTTTTAATATAAAAATATGATGGAGAATAGGGGTGCTCAAATCCAATCCAATCCAAAAAATAACCGAAAACCGGACCGAAAAAACCGAAAACCAAAAATAACCGAAGTTTTTCGGATGTGTTTGGACCACCTTATATCAAAACCGATCGGTTCGGATCAGATTTCGGATAACTTCATGAAAACCGAACCAATCCAAACCGAACCATAGTTTGGGTCATAAACTCAACTATTTCTCTATTTTTGTTATCCCAAAAAAATATTATTTCTCTTTTTGTAAAGCGCGTTAAAATAGAAAACATTTTTCTACATTAGCAACACACAAAAAAAATGTTTATGTTCTCCCAATCCATCACTGTCTCCTTTAAACCACCATTGTCTCTTTGTTTCATCTAGCAATGTATTTTAAATCTAAAAATATAATTATTATTGTAAATGCTTGCATAACTTTTTATAAAAGTAAAAAGTATTTTTTTATATTGACGAGTATTTATGTTTATTTAAAAACCGAATAAAACCGAATAAACCGAACCGAAATAAACCGCATAAAATTGGATCGGATAATTTTTTTAGCAATCCAAAAACCGAACCAAACCGCATACTGTTTTTTATTTGGATCGGATGATTTTTTGCCTCATAATCGATCCAAACCGAACCGCGAGCACCCCTAATGGAGAAAACAAAATTGTGTAATTTTTAAATAGAGGAATTAATTTTGTGAATGAATAAAAATAGAGTAAAGCTATAATTGAACCTATTTTTTTTCGTCAGGTAGTCTAGTGGATATGAATTCACCTTTTTTATAGGTGAATAAGTGGGTATACTGGGTTGGAACCATGATCACTACACTAATATGCAATGTCCTTTACCAATTGAGCTAAGCTCATGAGGGCATTAAACCTAATTTTTTAATTGGATTTAATTTTAAAATCAAAATCTTTGTCATATTTTTCTTTACTCATGTAAAAATTAATGTGCAATAAGTATAAATCCTTTATTGCATTTACAATAACTATTTGTATTATAAATGAAAAAGATTTGAGTCAATAACTTACGTTGACAATTATAAATTAGTCATATCTTCCTTTAAAAAAAATTATTTTTTTGTCACTTTAATTAATAATAATTTATCTCTTTCTCAATTCTTTACAAAATTGAGTCTAATTGACACTTTTTTTAAGCCTAGGGTGTAGTTGAGCGGTTGATGTTTATCCTATCTTACCTAATAGTTGATGGTTCAATCATCATCTTAAGTACGAAGTAACTTTAAATATTTGGGTCAGCTGTTCCATCCTTTGAGGCGTCTTCAATCCAACGAGGGGAATAGTCACTGTGTTCCACGGTAGATACTCCGGTTTCGACAAAAAAATTGACACTTTTTATAAAATATTAATATTATATTTTGTCAAAGAATATATTAATATTATTAATAAGCAATCATAAAAAAATATTAATTTAATTAATTATAACTATCATAATTTAAAAAACTATCATAGTTTAAAAAGGAAAAGCATAATTTTAAAAGTAAATTATATATTAAGGTAATTCTAATTTAAATTTTTTGGAAGGTAATGAACGTTAGGCCAAACAATTTCAATATTTTTTATTAGTTGAACTAAGACTTCTAAATAATATTTAGTTTAATTTATTTACATCATATGCATGGAAAATAGTTTTTTTTTAAAAGGTTAATTATATTATACTCCCTCCATCCCTAAATATAATACCTCGTTTGACCAGTGCACGTACGTCAATGCATAATTTTGATCACAAATATCTTTAATTATCTAATAGTAAAAATTATAAAAACTTGATATTTTGAAAGTAGTCATCAAAACAAATCAAACAATATATTATATGCTAATATTTACATCTATGTATTATTAAAAAATTACGGTCAAAATAAGATAAGTGAATAGTCAATTTTGTCAAACGGGGTCTTATAAAAAGGGACGGAAGGAGTATTATGGTTGACTTAAGTCAGGAGGGTAAAGCACAAAATCTTATATTATAGGGAGGTAAAGCAACAATTTTTTGTTACAGAGGGTAAAACAACTTTGGCGTATTTTACAAGTGGGTAAAATGTAATTAACCCTTTTTTTAAATAACTAAATATGCTTGTACGCAGATTCGCTGGGTAGTGCCGTGGTGTGTGTATCCTACTATCCTTTACTTCGGTTTATAGACCACTTTTGTTGTTTTGATTCGTTTGTATGCCCGTTTAGGAGATTGTGGTTTGAGTTTGGTTTATATCCCCTTAGTATTTTGTACTAATATTATTTTCTTTTAATATATTTCACCCCATTTTATAAAAAAACTAAATATGGCTCGCTGTTATTTATTTATTTATCATTTAATGCCAAATTTTCTCTGCTAAACCAAGCATTAATTGATTATGATTTTATTTTGTATATCGAAAAAATAAATTGTTCCCTCCAAAAATTGATCACTAGATCTTCCCAATTCAACTCATATATGTCCCTTAAGTTTTACCATTTGAACTATCTTATGAAACTGAAATTTGATTAAGATTTGATATAGTTTCAAATAATATTTTCAAATAATCAGCATTAATTGATTAAGATTTTGATATATTTCAAATAATATTTTTTTTATATTAATAATCAGATTTATTTATGAAGTGATTGAAGTTTGCATTCTAATACGTCTATTTATTTTTTTATTTATCTGCCTACAACTTAAGTTACTTTTTTTTTGATAATACAATGTAAGTTACTTTTGATATATTTCAAATAATGTTTTATATTCCCCTTTATTAACGTGAACTCAGGGTATGTTTGGTTTGACTTTAGATAAAATTAATTTTGGTAGAACTAATTTTATTAGAACCGACGAGTTTAGTAAAATTGATTTATGTTTAGATACATTCAACTAAAGTGATTTGAACAGTAAATTTTAGTGTAAAAATCAATTATAAAGCCAAAAGCTACAATTTCTAATTTTAAACAGAATCAATTATACTTGATAGAAACTAAACACGTCAGATTCAATTCTACATGTCCTGAATCAATTCTAATTCCTCTAAAATTGAAACCAAATATACACTCATTGATTTTGAGCCACCATTGAACAAATTAACCTTTACTTGATGATGTGTCAAACTAGTTGGTTTTTTTTTTTATTAAAGTGTAGTTCTACTTGGAATTGATGTTTTACAAACATTTTTTGTTTGAAAAACAAAAATCATTAAAATTTACATTTTAACAATTTTATCTAAAAATCTTCTTCTTCAAAAATAAAAAAGAACTTTGTTGCGTGTTGTGTTGTTATTATTGGACTTATAACTCATTGATTTATATTTATAAAATGTGAGACATACATTATCCTTGGAATAATTGGGGGTTTATATTTAACAATCAATGATAATAAGCCACATAAATGGATTTGCTTTTTAGATTACTCAAACTAACTTTTAATTCACATGCAGATATTGTATGTGGTTGGTTTAGTTCTCATTGATAGTTATGTATAAATACTCACAATTCATCGAGGTAATCTTAAATTTTTTTTTAAAGTATAGGATAACAATTTAAAAGATTTTTGGTACATCAGCTACAATGTACAAAAAAAATAAATAACTACATTCTAAATTTCTAATTAAGAATATGTTATAAGGATAGTCATCAAAGCATCCGTGAAGAATTTCAAACCTTCAATTTGGTATCATTTATAGCATCCAATTTAGTAAGAAAATCCTCACTAACATTTCTTTCCCTAAGAGAACAAAATAAATTAATCTCACAATCCAAACTCAAGAGATAATGAATTAATGTTTGCAATCATAGGCTACATAGCAGTGAAAATAAACTTGATGATGAGTTTATCTATAAGATTAATCACACCTTTAGATTATGAATAACAAATGAAACTTGATACTTTTAAGTCGTTCATATTGTCAATATATATTAAAATGTACACTTTTAAATTTTGTTTTTCTAATAATCAAATTGAAAATTGTCATACTATATTTTGATTTAATAGTATTTTAAAATTAGTTATAAAATTTTAAATTAGTTACAATAACCAATTTAAGCCGTACTCACATAAATCAGGACAATCTAAAATCACTTCAAAAATTGACATAGAAGATCCTTTACCAACTTAAAATCACATATATATAAGAGTAATATATAACTTAATATTTGTTTATAAAACCTAATACGGACGGCAACGCCGCGCCGTCCATGCATCCGCGCACATGTATCCTACTAGTATATACAATATATATTTCTCAACTAGCCACCACTAAATTAAAATTAAAATAATATATATTCTCTATCTAACTAACACAACACTCTTTGACTAGAAAAAAAAACTAACACTCTTAGGACGTTGATTTTGTTAGATGAGATGATCCCAACTCCTCACAAGTCTTCATACTTATAAGAGATTGAGAGGAATAATGTTGTTTTATTCTCTTTTACATGAGAATTTCACTTGACCGACCTTTTTCCATATTTAAGAATCTTCACATAACCATTGAGCAATAACAACCACTATATATATATATATAATATCATTTTTTCAACAAAAGGTATGGATGAGCATTGAGCATCAAAATGATAATTACATCTCAACTACTTAGCACCCCACAAACATCAATCAACTACAACAACTAGTTCATAAAAAATTAATGCCAAATTCACTTACTAGTGTGTTTGGCCAAAATCTCACCAACTAATTGCTACAAATTTACACACTTAAATTTAATTAAGTGCACAAACTTGAGAATGATATACCAATTACATTAATAATGCTCCAATTTGAATCTACAAAAATAGTTATATACCTTAATCTAGCTAGCTACTTTAACCATGTGTGGCAAGTTTATTTATCAAAGCCAAAGCATTGCTAGTCAATTGAGCTACTTGCACAATACATCTTCTCACAATTTTCTGTACATTTTCCGTTGCATTAATCTCTTGGAATCCGTCGGTACAAGTGGTTTGATCCGTCAAAGCAGCACTAACCCAAGTTTGTACATCACTTATCGTTAGCTCAAAATTTGAATATCTAAGATGACTCATCTCATCTATAGATCCTCGTAGTTCATCGAGAGAATCACCTAGCAATTCGATGCAATCCTTCATAGCCGCGACCTCTCTTGGCTTCAATCCGTGGGTTTTAGCGAGCGTTGACATCAAAGCCGAAGTTGATTTCGTCGTTGCAAGAGTCACATTCAAGGCCGTGCCTGTTAAAAGCACATGATTTGTTCTAATGAAATTGGCATGCTTCACTAGGGAGGCATAGCATAGTCTTGGATAAGTTGTTGAACTACAAGAAGATCTAATGAATAATGTGTTGGATTGTTGGTATGGTCTTTTATATGCTTGGATGGACTGTGTGATTAAAACAAAGGCAAAAATTATGAGAAAGATCTTTGAAGAAAATGCTTCCATTTTTTTTCTTGCTATGTTATTTTATATATCTCAATTGGGAGTTGGGTTGATGATGAAAAATAAGAGTGAAGGTAAACTATATATAGGACTATAAATGTTATAACTTTGTGGGCTATTTAATTTATTTTTATGGCATGTGGAATTTTTAATTGGTCCTACACACTTTATTATTGTAAAGATAAATTGAAGATAATTAAGCTAATAGAATGATATTTTACAGAATGATCCCTAAATGCCGTTGTATGCTATTAATCTAGGTGCTGTGAGATTGCTTGCAGATTCACCTTTTTCAGTTTTTAGCAATTCCGAATTTGTAATGATCTATGTATTTGTTAATTTGAATGAATGAATTTCGTTTTTTGTCAAAAAAAAAAAATACATGTAATATCCTTATTAATTAAGCTAAGTTTACGGAAACTATGTTTAAAAAATTTTATGTTGGTTTTATTTTATAAGTTTGTCTAATTAAAATTTCTGTTTAAATCCTCCGCATAGGCATAGTTATCAAAATTATACTTCCTTCATTTTAAAATGAGTGTCGTTTTAGCTCAAAAATTTTGTTCCAAAATGAATGTCGCTTTTCAATTTCCAATGCAACATTTTCTATTTTTATCATTTATTTACTACTTTATACACTATTTCCAAGAAAATAAAGGAAAAAGTAAACTTAATTTAACAAATATACTATTACTTTTAACATAATGATTGTATTCCTTAATATGTGTGAAAACACTAAAAGCAACACTCATTTTGAAACGGAGGGAGTATATACATGGATAATTTATGAAGTACTAACACGTAAACAATTTAGACAGAATTTATACCGACATTATATTAGTAATATAAAAATGACCAAAAGGACGAATTTATACCGACATAACTAGTAATATAAAAGTTCAATTTCAAATTTTTTAAACATAAATTATGAACATAAAATTTAAAATAAACGCAGGATATACCAAACAATAATTAAACCCAAAAAATAATAATTAATTGGGTCTAGTGGGTTTCTAGTTCCTTCGAATTTGAACTGAAAATAGTGACATTAATGTGAGTAGGGCCTCAAGCACAAAATAGTGTAAGCCATCTCGTCCAATTTGATTATGATTCTTTTTTTGAGGTAGTATTTGTCATCACGTTTGAGATTCTACTACTTTGAACACTATGCAACACAGTAGAGTGATGGTCCAAAAACTAAATTTGGCATAAAACCGACATCCTAAGATAGATCATAGTTGAATTAATCAGTATGAATTTACCTAAAGACATAGGTATTTATGAGACTAAATAATTGAAAGAATTTATTACGACATGTTCATAAATCATAACGGGTCCTCATCTAAGATTAAGTGTAATGTTAATAAGTTATTGTTTAATTGGATATTTGGTCCTTAAATTAGTTTATTATTAGTTTTATTTTGTTCTTTTAATCAATTGTTCTTACAAATTGATCTCTTAATTAATTAATTTATTGATTTTATTTTGGTCATTTAACTACTTGTTGTTACAAATTGATTCTTTAGCTAATGATTGATTTAATTTTGATCTATTAGCTAATTATTGTTACAAATTGATATCTTAACTTAACTTTTGTTAGTCATTTTGCTCATTTCAGATTAACTTTTTAAAACTACTATTAGATAGATATACATGGATGATGATGTGACAAATTATAGTCTATAATGTGTCTCAAAAAACATTAAAACTAAAAATAAAGATTTAACTGGAAAATGTTTAAATATATTGTCACAACTCACAAAGGTACATTCCAAAGAAGTGTAATGCAGACATGGATAAGGCTAAATATTCTGTATGCCATGGTATTTAGGCCAATAGGACTTAGAGTTTTTCCCATCAGTACCATATTTTTTAACTTTTTCAACGTACACAATTAATCAAAAGTTTTTTTTTACATAACTTATCCCTGTATCTTTGTGCTTTACTTTGCTTATACACATTTCTTAGTTTAGTAGCTAAAATTTATGCTTAACACTCTTTGGTGGAATAAACAATTAAAACCATAGTTGAGACACAATTACGTTCTTAGTTGATACCTTCTCAAACTTTCAAGTTTAACAACTGTTGAAAACGAGTTTCTAAAAAAAAAAACAAATTTGAAAATAATTGCCAACCGAATAAAAATTTACCGGGTTGAGTCGCGGATTAAATTCGCTCTCTTTAAGACATTTCGTGATACTGCTAAATTTTGCAAGCAGTCGTAATTGTTCACAACGTCTTCAGAATAAAACAGTCCAGTTCAATAATTGTATATCGATATTCTGCTGCACTGTAGAAATCGATCAGAATTACACCCTCTGTGATTGTAAACAATCACTTGTAAATATTGGTTATGCATAACCAATTCGTATGTAATATAATTCCACTTTGCAGCAAAACAATGAAAAAACGATAAAATATTTGTGGAGCAGAAACTGTATTGCGATTTTGTGTTTTGGAGTTTTTCTGTGTGTTTTGAAATGAAACAGAGAAGCAGTTTATATACAGGATTATGCAGCCAAAAATTCAGATAGGGTGGAGCGGTTTTGACTGAGTAGTGGAGCTCAGCAAAACCGAAACCAGAAAAAAAATGTGGAATCGTGGGTTTTGAAATTCAGAGATAAGCCTACGTATAGGAAGACTTATCTTGAGGGGGTGGACAAATTAGTCCCTTCATTTGGGATACATTTGAACTTCCTCTTTTATGGGTGATCTGGTGCCACACGTTCGGTTCAATTTCGTCCATTTTGTGGACATGATCTATAAACCTTATTTGTTGGGGCAATCCTCACCTTCTATTGTTAGTGGCGCTATCAACACATATAGTTAAAAACCTAATTATCGAATCTTATAATATTTTAACCAATTTAAAGTCTTAACGATCCTGATAGACCTCAATATATATAAATTTGAACAAGATTTAAGTCACCCATATTTTGAAAATATTTACACTCTCTAATAAATTATCGACTGAATAAAGTTCGACCCAACTCTTAATCGTTTGTATTGCTACCTAAACGGAGTCTATCACATATACTTAATTAACACATTACACATATGCTTCCAAAACATATAACAATGCAACGGAAAAGATTAGAGAATAGTGAAAGATATTTATGTATTGCATGTGTGGATATATGCGATTTTACAATCATCATCTCTCAAGTTGTAATGTAATTTGACGTGGTGGGGGAACATCACATATTTTTAATTATGCTATTCCAATCAAACTCTAGGTGAGTAACAACCGAACATTTGTACAAGTAACGTGAACAAATTAAGATTAGTTAGTTAGTTAGGACCTACAAATATACCCCAATTTTTCATCATCTATAGATTCTATGTATGATGCGACTAGCACACCTCCAAGTTGTAAATAAGAACAACACGTTGTTGTTGATAGATTTGGTACGTAACACATTATTTTCTATATATTTATTTTGATTACAAATATTGTTTTTTTAAAGGAGATTACACACATTGTTGAAATATATTAAGTATGAATTAAGATTCACATCGGTTGAAATAGTAGAGATTAAGTAATATATAAATGAGTAGAATCATTAACTGGATGTTTTAAGAATTTAGATGAAAATGTTGTGTTAGAGTTATTTTTATGGTTGCTCTTGGCCCTATGTGTTAATTCAAATCGGTCAGCAGGCTCCCTCTTGATAATAGCCCAATAGAAGAAGTATCATAGCCTGGATCCAACCTAGTGAAGCTCTCTCTCGATATCCAACGTACATAAATATATAGAAGACAAATGAATAATAAGTTGTGTTGCTAATAAGTGATGTTTGAACACATTTTATAATGTTTTGTTACTTTGCTCGAAGCAGCGTTGAAGATTGTCTATACACTCGTAAAGTTCTCAATATCCTTAACCATATAAGTGAAAAAACTCCAATTAAATTTACACATACATGTTATCCTCTCATATCCACCCGGCTTATATCATATTCATAACATGATTCAAGCACAATAATCCTATTCTTGTCTGCCACCAATCCAAAGTTATCTATAAATAGGGTCTCAAAATTTGCCGCGGAAGAAGATTTTCTAAAAAAAAATAATCAAAAAACATATTTACAACTTGGAGGTGTGCATGTCGATTCATACAAAGAATCTTTAGATGATGAGAATTGGTGATATACTTGCAACATGGGTCATATTAATTAATCTATCTAGTCACTTATTTGAGAGCGTAATAAACATTTGGATAATCTAGTCCTTCGTCGAACCACCATTAGTAATTGGTTTTTTCTTCTGTACCCCAATAAGATTTAGGGGTAAATACCCCCAACCATTTAAATAAAATTTAACTGATATAAATTTTTATAAAATATATCGTTGAATTAAAAGTTAATATCATATATATCATTTATATAAAGTTTTAGATACATCAAAATTAACAGTTTTATTTCGCAAACACTGTTAATCTCTATGAGTCTCAATAACATATCAAATGATTTTAGATTTATCTGAAATTTTACACAAATGATCTATATGCTATAAATTTTCAATTCAACAATGTATTTTATAAAAAATTATATCGCTTAAAATTTTTTATAGTAGTTGAGGTAAATATCCTCAAATTTTGTAGGGATACACAAGTTGTTAATACCACTATTATTAGATCATAAAGAGAGGAGCTCGTGATCATTCAAATTGAACCAAAAACAATCACACAAGTTAATTGGTGCACACAACATCTTAACTTAAAACTTTAAAACAATAAATTTATAGATCATCTCAGTTATATATGTTGTTCACTCTTCAATTTTTTATAAATAGTAGTCATGGCTCCTACAATGGTTTGGAATTTGAATTTCTTAAGATCATGATGCCTTACATGCAGTTATGTATATTGTCATGAATCTCAACCATTAATTAATAGCTACACATTTAATTTACAATATATGTGCTAAATTTTCTCACTTCTGCATCATAAATCTCAAAAATTAATTGCCACACATTTACAATCTTTTACACGATTATTAAGTAGAAATACACCAACTTGATGCTACATAACTTAAGACTGAAACACCAATTACATTAATAATGCTCCAATTTTGAAGCTAGGAAAACTACATATACCTTAATAGCGCTACTTTAACCCTGTGAAGTGGCAAGTTTATTTATCAAAGCCAAAGCATTGCTAGTCAATTGAGCTACTTGCACAATTTTCCCTCTCACAATTCTCTTAATATTTTCCGTTGCATTAACCTCTTGGAATCCATTGGTACAAGTGTTCTCATCCGTCAAAGCAGCACTAACCCAAGTTTGTACATCACTCATCGTTAGCTCAAAATTTGAAGTCTTAAGACGACTTATATCATCGATAGACCTTCGGAGTTCATAGACAGAGTCACTTAGCACTTCGACACAATCTTTCATAGCCGCAACCTCTCTTGGTTTCAATCCCTGGCTTCTAGCGAGAGTTGACATCGTAGCTGAGGTTGATTTCGCCGATGCAAGAGTCACGTTCAAGGCCGTGTCCGTTAAAAGCACGCGATTTTTGTGAATGTAATCCGCGTGCTTCACTAAGGAGTTGTAGCATAGTTTCGGATAAGTTGTGGTGCTACAAGAAGATCTAATGAATAATATGTTGGATTGTTGGCTTTCATTTGCTTGGATAGAGAATGTGATGAAACTAAAGGAAAAAATTATTAGAAGTATCTTTGAAGAAAAAGCTTCCATATTTTTCTTCCTATCTTACTCTATATCTCAATTGGGACTTAGGTGTGGATGAGAAAAAATGGGAAGGATAGTAAGCTATATATAGGACTACAAAAATTATAATCTTATAATTTTTTTAATCATTTTGTCGCATGTGAAATTTTAAATTAGTCAAAAACATACGTTATTATAAAATGAAGAAAAGTTACTAGAAAATATTTTAGGCTTTCTTTGCGAGTTTGAAGGGGAGGAAAAATATAAAAATCTTCCGCAATTTTATAAAATATTTTGTGCAAGTAATGCTTACAATTGTAGGGAATGATAAAACAAATACTTATGATTGATATATTTTAAATTTTGAGAATATTATAACAACATAAATAGAAATTTTTGTGCAAGGAATATCATTTTTTGGTCATAATTTTGTGATACTTATTTTATACATACTATGTACATTAACTAATTAAAACTATAATTTGTTCAAGTAAAAAACCTAAAATTGTAACAAAAAAAAAACTAATTAAGACTTATCAAATAATTAGACTTGTGGGGGTTTCTAAACCAAATGTGTTAAACACATCTTGTCCAAGTTGAGTTTCAAGTAGCACTTGCCATCACGTTTGTGATTCTTGCAAGTTTTAAATTTCACAAATATCGACATCCTAAATAGACCACAAGGCATTTTTTTTGCTACTCTTTTGGGTTTTTTTAAGATTGGTATATCCACCGCCGAAGTAGTGATTAATCAATCGTTAAATTAAAGACACTTCAAAAGATAGGATAGCTGACTCAAAGATTTAAAAACCACAAAACATATTTTTTAAGGTAACTAAATCCTCTTACTCCACTTCAATGTGTTTTGACAAACTTATATCTTACTTTGAGACTGTCGTTACACAAAAAACTCATATGTGTGTATAAAAATATTCATAAGTTAGAATTTGCCATAAGACAAATGTGTGTTTCGTTAAAGCCAAAGTTTGAGAAAAAAAATATAGATATTGAATCACTTGAGGTAAAATTCTATTTGGACCCAAAAAATGGACACTTATTTTAACTAAAATTGTAATTTTGATTCACTACATTATTGTGGGAGTCTTTCTATTTAATTAAACACATTCTTTTGAGTTAGTTTAATTTGTAAACGGTAAATACCAGACATACAAACACATGTCAACTTTTTAAGATATTAAACAACTTTTTTTTATTGTATGATATTTGATGGATAAAAATATTATTTTAGTATTTTATACAATTTAATCTTCAGACAAGTTTTACTATGATCTATAATTTAATGAAGGATAAAAATTTCAATTTTTAATTAATATATTATTTCTCAATTTAATTTGTCTCCATGATAGTTTTAAAATCAATCACGACATATTATTCCAATTCCAAAACTAGCAATAACCAATGGCTGCAAAGCAAAAGATTGAGAATAGTATAAGATATTATTTGCGGATATATACAATGTTAAAATCATCTCTAAGTTTTAATTGATGTGGGGTACATGAGTTTTGATTTCTTTCTCGATGATGGGTAAACATCAACATTTCTTAACAGATGATGCGTCAAAAAAAAAACTAAAAAAGTAGCTTTGCTTAAACTTTATTTTCAAAAAGGTGGTTGCAATTTTTTTGATCATGTACGCTTGATATTATGGGATTTGAGAAAAGAAAATATAGATTTGAATTTGGATAAAAATGTGTTTGACCATGTCATAATTTTCATTATTAATCAAATGCACCGTTTAAAATGGAAAGAGGTCTTAGACAAGGAGACTCCATCTCACCGTTCTTTTTAATTTTAATAGAAGAAAATTTTCATATAATAATGATGAAAAAGGCTATAAAGAATAATGTGTTTCAAGAGTTCAAAGTTGGGAACCATTACATTCCAATCTCATACTTGCGGTTTGTCGATGACACTCTGATAAATTTTTCGGCTCATAATAGATGAGACGATCAAGGAATGAAGCAATTGCCTTGCATATATATCTTGGTGTCAACGACACCACCGGTGTTTTGGAAATAGAATGTCGATGGGTCATCGGAAGGAAAACTAGAAAAGGTCGAAATAGGAGGTGTCGTGCAAAATCACACGGCGGAGATCTTGATTCTTGGCCAAATTTTTGGCACTGGTAGTCTGGTAGGCAGGCATCCAAAACTCCAATACAGCAGAGTACCTAGAAATAGTTTGTGAACTTGAGGTGACAATTGAGTCATATTTCTTCGATGTGACTTAATTGTAGTATCTAATTAACAAAATGCAATTACATGAGTGAAAAAACATGAGTCATGTTTGTGTATTGGAGTGCAATTACGGTTCGATCTCTCACAACTGCGTTTGGAAGAAGAATGAAACTACTTAATATCATAATTTGCCTCCAACTCTAAACTACTATGCCCCTTTCTCAAAGGAGCAAAAATGTTTGATAGCATTTCGGAGCAATCATGGCTCCAAAAATGGTTTGGAATTTGGATTTTATAAAGAGTTAATAAACAAAAGTTTTGTATATTGGCATAAATCTCAACAACTAATTGGTACAAATATACAATCTTATACACACATAAGTTGAAGTACACCAACTTGATGCAGCATAACTTGAGAATGCAACACCCAATTACATTAATAATGCTCCAATTTTGAAGCTAGGTGAAAACTACATATACCTTAATTAACTGAGCTACTTTAACCATGTGTGGCAAGTTTATTTATCAAAGCCAAAGCATTGCTAGTTAGTTGAGCTACTTGCACAATCCTCCCTCTCACAATTGTCTTAATTTCTCCATTCGCATTAACCTCTTGAAATCCGTCGGTACAAGTACTCTGATCCGTCAAAGCAGCACTAACCCAAGTTTGTACATCACTTATTGTTAGCTGAAAATTTGAAGTCCTAAGACGACTCATTTCATCGATAGACCTACGGAGTTCATCGACTGAGTCACTTAGGACTTCAACGCAATCCTTCATAGCCGCAACCTCTCTTGGATTCAACCCCTGTCTTTTGGAGAGAGTTGACATGAAAGCCGAGGTTGATTTTGCCGATGCCAAAGTCACGTTCAAAGCTGTATCCGTTAAAAGCATGCTATTCATTTGGATGAAATCGGCATGCTTCACTAGGGAGGTGTAGCATAGTTTTGGATAAGTTGTTGAACTACAAGAGTTTCTAATGAACAATGTGTTGGATTGTTGGTATGGTCCTTCATTTGCTTGGATAGAGTGTGTGATGAAACTAAAGGCAAAAATTATTAGAATGATCTTTGAAGAAAAGGCCTCCATTTGTTTTCTTATGTTACTTTGTATTATCTCAATTGGGACTTTAGTGGATGAGAGAAAATAAGAAGAAAGGTTAACACTATATATAGGACTCAAAAAAAAAAATCATTGTTTGAGTTAGCACTAAAAAAAGAGGTATGAAATTTTTAATTTTTTGTTGTGGTTAGTGGAATTTTTCTATTGGCCCTACACAAGTTAATATAAATTGAAAGTTATTATACTTGACAAAATACAATGAAGATAATTAAGCCAATAGAATGAAGATATTTTAGAGAAGGGTCACAAAGTGTGGTCCAAACTAAAAAAGATATCGGTTTTTATGATAAGGACATTACCATATGGGAAGGATGTGAAACTAAATTATACACACATACCATATGCATGAACTAATTTAACTTGTTTCAATAATTGGGACTTGTGGGGTTTCTAGTTCCACTAAATTTGAACAGAAAATAGTGACATTAATGAGAGTAGGGCCTCAAGAACAAATGAATCATACACATCTTGTCCAACTTGAATATGATTTTTTTTTAAGTAGTAGTATTTGCCATCACGTTTGTAATTCTACTACAACTTGGAGTCCCCACATTTTGGAACCCATCAATCCATAAACTTACAAGCTTTAAGTTTGGCATATAATCGACATTCTAAAATAGACCATGTACGTGGGCTTATTTAGATCAATTAATTGGTTGTTAATCCAACTAATTTAAGAAACTAATGAAATTTTACATTAAACTAGAGAAAAAGATAGTGGTATAGATTGTTGTTTATTTACCTTCCGTTCATATATTATTATCTTATTTCTTGATCAAGTTAAAATGTGTCAAAGATACTACTCCCTGTGTTCTTATTTATAGAAGTCACGCGTATTAAGAAAATTGATTTTAATAAGGAGGAAAGAGAGTAAGTGAGATGGTGAAGTAGTAGTACGTCTTCCAAAAAACAATTTAATGTTATTCAAAAAATAATTAATGTTATTGAGAATTGCAAATAAATCTTATATAAAGTGATAAATATATAAATTATAGCTTAACTTATAGAAAATGTCGAAATTGTTAGACCATATGTCTTTGAATGAGGTTCGAATCTAACTTAATTAGCAGCAAAATCTCAAAATTGTTAGACCAGATGTTTATGATCGAGGTTTGAATCTCAATCTTTTCATTTTATATGTGTAAATTTCTAATAACTTATTATTTCATCTATGTACTAAAAGAAATTTAGGTAGACTGATTATTATCAATAATTGTAAAGGATATGACCAATCACAGCATGGGAAAAGATTAGAGAATTATTGCAGAAGATAGATATTTCCTTTTTGTGGATACGAAGGGTGTTAAAATCATCTCTCAAATTGTAATTGACGTGGGGTACATACTTTTTAATGAATGTCATTCCCAACTAGAATTTTCATGATTAATACAAATTTAAATTTTAAGAGAATTTGAGTTCGATCTTTTGATAAAATAACTTTTTGATCAAATCAGAGGATTAATAAAAATAAAATGAGACACGATTTAGGCTAACTATTTTGTTCAAATTAGTTATTTAGGACCTATCAACTTATATCGTTCTCATGCATCTAGAGATCCAATGTATGGTTCCAATAGCACATCTCCAAGTTGCAAATACATGCATTTTGATTATTTTGCATAAATCTTCAACTCATCCTTAAACTATTACTCTCTCTAATTTAGCCTCTTAACTATAAAAATATAATAAGTAATTTTTAAAAATATATTAATTTATCAAGTGAGTCCCTCGTTTCTTTTGAAAAATATATTAGTAGTTTGTTAAACCGGATATTCATGAACCAAGTTCAAATCCCGACCCTTCCAATTTGTGTGTGGGTTTTTAATGACTTACTATTTTGTCTATATTCCAAAAAAAAAGAATTACTAGTGGATTACATTGATGGAATTAAAATAAATTACTTATTATATTTCAATTACCATGAGATCAAGTTAAAAAGAGAGTAAGAGTTTATCTTATTTTTTGACACATGGAGACTGGAGAGTAATAGTTTAAAAATCTAATGGTTTATTCATCTGTTTCTCTTCTTTTGCGACAACTAAAAATATGAAATTGTCATTCAAACATCCAAGATTCACCAATTGACAAACAAAACAAGACTTTTCTAAAAATCTAGAATGAGAAAACAAGACAATCAAAATTAATAGTTAATAAACTCACCAATTGATAAACTATTAAAATTATTAGGTTAAAGCAATTAAATTACATGACTTTTCTTTTCTCTCTACTAGACAAAATAAAAAATAAAAAGGCTGTGGAATGAATCCCTTGCTGCGATACAGTTTGAAGCAATAATAGATTTTGAATGTTGATTTAAGGTTAGACTGTTCAGATTTTAATTCTCTCCCTAATTTACATTTTACATCTCTCAAATAAATAAAGTTCACAAGTAATTTCTGATATATATATATTATTTTATTTTTGTAACAGTAATTTCCGATATTTTATCTCACATGTACTGTTACTGTATTACATATTTATAAACCAGTAATAAGAACTAACAGTAAAAGGCGACAAGCTTTACAAAAAGACGGAAACTAACTAGACAAAATTATTATTGTGATTAGTTAAGACTTAAGAAGGAGAGGAATAATGCAAAATTCAAGTGCAAAATCGGTGGTTTAATCGATAGATAACATCACTAGTTCACTACAAGTCTTCAACATTAGTTTGAGTTTATGTTGTAACAGTTCAATAGGACCTTTCTAGATTTAGATAGCACAAATACAAATTCCAAATCTTGTATAAAATCAGCAAGTGCCATTAAAATGATTGGTAGGGAAAATTCTACATGAGCATAAGTCAGATTCCCTCAATCACTCAAAAGATACATTCATACAGTTCAATGGGAAGGAAATCCATGAGGCTAAGAGGCTTTCTTGGGCGGCGTCATGTTAAAAAGGAGGAAAACGACTGCTTTGATGGTAATAATCTTGAACAACGATGAAACGAGGATGTATACCAACAAGCCTGTAAGGCGTAAAGCTGAGTTATTACATAAATTATCCAAGTATAACACTAATTTGTACGTGGACAAAATACTAGTATTCAGAATTTGACAAGAATTGTTTACCAGTTTGTAGACTAGGAAAATCACCATCAAAATTGCTTGTTCCCCGATTACTAAAATATTGGATAACCTACAGAAGAGTTTCCACACAATCATAAGGGTATTTCTGAGGAAAATGTCAACTATTATCAACCATAAACTTATGTATTAATAAAAGTGCATTTGAGATTTAAATGCATATGTTGTAGCTGAACTGCAAATGAAGATATAAAATTATCAAATTCGGATAGCGGCACGCAGCTGCTGACCTAAAAAACGTTATAGTGGGACAAAAAAATTGCTATTCTGAATTTTTTTTTTTGCTTATTAAATACTAAACACCATATGCTGATTTTTTTTTATAAAAAAAGGTATTAAAACAAGTTTAAGCATCGAAGACTTATGCTAGGTAATTCCAACCGTTAAATTGAAACCCAGTATTAAAACAAGGTTTTTATTATAAGCATTAGAAGCCATCATGAGTGAATAGCTTCCATTTGGGCCGCTATAGTGAATGCTACAGTCACCATGGAAAACATCTCCACTACAGACGTCCACGGTGCCATATAGCATACTATTGACAACATATTAAAACCATGATCAAACTATAACATTTTCATACCTAGATGATATCTACGGAGGCATATGCTACTGCAATACATTTAGTGTACTGGTGTACTGTGTAATATGACTGCACATTTATGGTTCAATATCAGACTATCAGCTGTGCCTTTGTGGGAATCGGGTTGTTTGAAATGCAAGGTACACTTTAGAGAGTAAAAGGAACAGAAAAGAGAAATATAAAAAGGAAAACAAAAAGATACTTAAATTACTGATTGCATAACCTGTAAAAGGAAGCTTTACTGCAAGGAGTTTCAAACAATTTTTTTTTTAATCTGGTGGAGAACTAGAAAATTCGTTTCAGATGCTTTCTTAGTTATATTTCTCATGAAGGTTTATAAGTTTTTCTCATATAGGATTTCAGTGAAATATTGGCATATTTACCTTCAGCAGGGAATAATGGTTAGCAAGAGAAGCAGTGAAGATAAGCAATGCTATGGATGATAAAACGGCATATAATCTCAACAAACCCGACCGACTTCGTCTTCTACCTTTTTCAGAAAATTGACAGAGATAGCTCATTTAAAAGGTTCAAATTAAAAAACTCAATAATAATAAAGGAGAGTAAAGAACTTCAGTTTTACCAACCTATATTCGCAATGATCAGCAAAACAACACTAGCAATAACAGAAGAAATGGCAACTGTATTTGGCGTATCTTCTTTTGTTCCTGGTAAAAATGTGAATATCACTCCTATTAACAGAAACAAAGCCTGCAGGGCACAATTTAAAATTTTAAATCTATATCAGATAAAAATAAAGATGGAACAAGATATAGGATACAGATTCAGTCTTTTTCATGATAAATTCTAAAAGCTAAAGATAGCATTATTACATGGCTATGAACATCAAACAAACAATAGACTACAACATTTAGAAAAATCAAGGACATTATAAAACAGAACTACTCCTGACACGGTGACTAGCCCAAGAAATTACCACTATTGCTAGAGTATGAGCAATCATGTTTGCCTGTCTGCTTACAAACTTCACCTCAAAGTTTACATGAAAACATAAATTAAGAACTATACTAGAGATAATGGCACTAAATTAGGAAACACCTCTAGGCGGAGAATGAATTGAGTCAACAAACAATTTTGACTTTTGAGTTACTTTCAAAATTTAGTCGATCCCATCCCATATTACTTGCCATCCGTATCGCTTCAAGCAAAGCAAACACTTCCCCTTCAATAATAGTCATATTCATATGCTTTCAATTTATTTGAGCCATAACGAACATTCTGTTGCTATATCTAATACCAAGACCCTCGTGAAAACCAGCATCCACATTGCACTTGTACCACCCTACACTAGGCCTCTCCCACAATCTAACAACAACAAAAACCAAGCCTGATACCACCGCTAAGTGGGGTCGACTACATGAATCAAACAACGCCATAGTGCTCTATCAAAAACCATGTCTTTCTCTAACACTAACTCATTGATCTCTAGATCCTTCCTGAATCCTGATAGTTTATCTTATATCTTATACTAATAAAACACTATACATAACATCAATTTATTATTTTCATAGAAGAATCATAATTATAAAGAAAATTAATTTAATAACTAAATAAAATCCATGATACCTCAATTATAAATAAAACAGAGAGACGTTTCTTCCCCTTTGCAACAAGTTGATATCCTAATTAACAAAATTAAAATCAAATTAAGAACAGAAATTAAAATTAAACAAAATTCATATAAAATGAACAATGTAGAAAGAAAGGGATTAGGGTTTTGGAGAATGGAACTGACTTGAATCAACTACCATACGGTAGGAATAATCGGAGCCATCGGTTCCTGAAGGTCTTCCCAACGTTGATTTTCTTTGCTGCATTTTCTTCTTTGTTTTTGGTGTTCACTCTTCAGAACAGAGAAATGGTAAAAATTAGCGATGACGATGAAACGACATCGTCAAGGGTGGTCACAGAATTTCTACATTTTGGACTTAATTAATTGGGCTTCAGCCCAACTTAATTTTATGTATCATTTTTAACTGAAAATTGCATAAACATGGTAAGACCAAAAATATTTAGAAGATATAACACGAAATTTTATAATTTTTTGATTCTAAAACTTGAAATTGTAATTTATGTGAATTTTAAATTAATAGGAGACATTTTGGTAGATACGATCCGAAACACAAATTTTTGTAGTTACGATCTGAAATATCATAATTTTTGGGAGTTACGATATGAAAAACCTTAATTTTTAGGAGTTATGATCCGAAATAGTGTTTTAAAAGCCAGCTAGTAAACTGTATCGTCATTCTACTCTAACACTCAACCTCCTCTTCCAAAAGTAACATGCAATTTTTTTAAGGGTTTCACGTTTTAAAGCTTGAAATCATCCTTTATTGGCTCATTTGGAGTATTACAAACTCATTTGAAGACATAAAATAGGTAATCTTTGCTTTAAACCGGTTAATTTTTTATTTTTTTGAATAAATTCTATGTACGTAAAAATTGGAAGATAACTTCTAAAATCTGATTGGTAGATATCTTCCGAACTGAGTTTGGAAGATAACTTACAAATTCTAGTAGTAAGCAAATGTATATTATATTCTTATTATTGTTGCTGATCGTTTTCTGCCGCGTTCGTCGTCGTTCGCAAGGTTCGGCGAAGGAGAAAGGATCGACGAAGGAGAAGGAGCGGATCTGAAATCTGAACTAATAAATTTTATATTAGGCAATGTGGTTTTGGTAGATACGATTCAAAATAATACCGTTTTCAGATTATACATACTGAAATTTTTATTTCTCTAAATTGAGAGCATTTTGAGTTTTTTGGGGGCCTGGGAGCAATTTATGCGGGGCCTAAAAAACAAATTTCTTTTTAACTTTTAATCTTAAATTGGGAGTACTTTAGTATCACTTTTTATGAGAATAACTATATTAATCTTAGTAGTTTAAAGTTTGGGCGAGTTGTAACAAAATAAGTAGTTTCAGTCATCTCTCAAACGCAGTTATAAAAAATTGAATTATGTTCGTCTCTAATAAATTTAACATCAATTATCACCGAATCAACTAAAGTTTGGTCACGCAAACCTTATTATATTATAAATCAATTGGTATCTATTTATATGAGTTTTAAATTAAATGGAGGTTTGGGGTTTGATGTTGTGTTAATGTCTTTAGGGGATGATAAATATAAAATACATTTATATATGTTCTTTGACATTTAAGTTAAGTTCTATTTAATAAAAATAGAGGATGGAGTAGTTTATAAATAGCTTGTAAATGATAAATTAGTTGATTAAATTTGTAGTGTTTGACAAAATTATTAGTTAGATTGACATTTATTTTCTTTTGAAGGTATTAGTAATTTTTTAATTTTTATTATTTTACTTTTGAAGTTATTAGTAAAAAAGTTTACAAAATTTTATCTTGTGAATTTCTGCTACCTTGTTTTTAAATATATAATAGAAAGGATAACTTAGCATCTTAACTACAGATAAGAAACCTAAAGTGACTCTGCTTTGTAGTAGGAAAAAATTCATACACACACGAAAGATACTGTAATAAATAAGTTATCCAATTTTTTAAAATAATCCACGGTTTGAAGTTTAAGTTATGAAATTGAAATGTGCTACTATAACATCAATGCAATAAATATTTTAACATAGTCTTTTCATTCTAAAGCATCACTTGAGGACATGTTATAATTCAAGTTAGGGGGCGTAATGACTCACTGTGAAGTTTTAAGGTCTTTGATACTTGAATTGTTCTCGGTCAATAAAGTGATCTCCTTTATTATGTAGTCATAATTTAAGTAGATTTTTAGTATTTTGAATCAAGCACATTAGGTGCTATGTTTTGTAGATTTTACATATTAGGGTATGTTTAGTATTATGGTGGATGTGTCAGATTATACTCAATACTTATTTTTAATTGTTGAATATTTTTATTTCTCATAAATTAGTGATATATTTAAGAAATGACTAGTAGTTGACGGAAAATAATACTCCCTCCGTTTCAAAATATAAGGGAAAATAAAAAAAAACACACTTATTAAGAAAACATAAACATGAGAATTAGAAATATGGTTTTGTGGGATATTTCTTAGAATAAGTGCATAGAAAGATGTAAAATCAATTTTGATTGGTTTTCTTTATAGAGAAAAGCAAAGAGAGAGAATTAAATGCAATTTACATTTAATTTCATGAGTATAAGGGAAAAAACATTTTTGAAATTGATTTTTTTCCTATTTTGGGACCAAAAAAAAATTATTTTTTTTCTTATACTTCGGGACGAAGAAAATATTTTTTAAGGGAAATTTTTTTATTAATTGACATTAATATGGTCATTTTACACCCATTTGCTAGGATTTGAACTAGTGCCTAGATGTTACATGACTAAAATCATACCACTCAGATACATCTTTAACATTGATATATAAGAAATTAAATCATTTAAAAATTTGGAGGGTGGGCATGTAACTGTTCAACCACACTCTTCCTCTGCGGCCACGTAAAAGTATTTGTTGCATCTATTAATTCGATATTTTTCCAAGCACCACACTCATGGGAGTTCAAACAACCTCCGTTTAGGTTTATTATCCAAGTGCATTCATCACAATGGTCTTGATTTTGATTGAAAATGTCAAGATAATGACGATGCGGGTTTTCAGGCCATGTAAAACTACAAAAGAATAATGTACCACCAAAAAGATTTGAATGGAATGAAAAGGTGTAACGATCTCCAAAACTAATTGTGTGAAATCCAAGATCGTCATCTTTAGATTTGCAATGAACAGTGATATTTGTGGGATTATTTGGAGGTACCACTACAGTATTGCAAATAGTTACTTTTACCAATGGATAAATAATTGATGCATCTCTAGACTCAAATGCAACTATAATTAGGAGAATTGAAAATTTTAAGATAGTTGAATGTGAAGCTGCCATTGATGTATGCATAATGCCCACAAGACTAACACCAATCTTAATTTATAGAGAAATAAAAAACTTTAGCCAATAAATTTATTCAATGCTATATTATATTATTCTTTTTAGTCAATTTTTTATATTAAAATATAATTTCTATTTAATGCTATATTTATTCTTTTTAGTAAAAACAAATTAATGTTTCATAATTATTCAAAATTATAAATTGACAAAAACATTTGACTAAATCATAACAAAACGAGATGGAATATTAAATAATTGGTGAACAATTACAAGGGTTTATAAGAATATAAGGATCTAAGAGGTGTCATCTCAATAGTATAAGAGTTTGATTTTTTAAACTCAGTGACCCATATCAAGGACAACTATAAATTGGGTAGTTGTGTCTCGGTTATTAATTGAGTAGTATAATAAGAAAAATAATATTAAAAATTATTTGATTATTTTTTTATGGTACAAGAGTTAATATTATAAATCCAATATAAAATTTTAAATATTGTAAATCCAATATAAAATTTTAAATATTGTAAACTTTTTTTAATTTATTAAAATGTAATTATTGTTTAATACTATATTTTATATATTATTTTTTTTAGTCAAAAAAAATTATTATCATTTCACACTCTGTAAGGTTTCATAATTATTGTAAAGTTATAATTAGAAAAAATATTAATTGTAAAAAAAATGAAGTGGAACCTTCATGTGAATTTTATTTTTGCATGGTTAGGTACTTTATGTGAATCTTTTGTTGAGGTATATCATTTGGTTAGCTACGATTTGGAGTATTTAGCAGATGCACAATAATTGTATCTTCCAGGGCATTAGTATCAATGGGCCTATTTTACTGAATCATATCTGTTACAGTTCTTGATTTTGGCTTATTGGCCGGCATAGTCCCACTTTTGATGTATTTTTTTCTCATTGGTATACTAATCCCTTAGATTGCTTCAGTAGAAATTAATAAGAATCGCATGAATTGTAAGAGTTGAGTACCCCTTGTGCTCTCTATAATTTGAGCTCTTGCTTATAAAAAAAAAAAATATATATATATATATAAATAATTAAGACCAGTGTCCTGACTTAAAATATTATTCCTTAACTAATAGCAGTACGGTAATTCTAAAGTCACTTTCGAAAGTTCGATATATCTACCTGCTTATTGAATAATTATCTCATTTCTGATTCCAAAAGTTAGGATTAATACTCAATTGGTACTTAAATCAACTAGACTTTAACCCGCGCATTGCGCGAATAAACATTAACATGTAATAAGTACAAATAAGTTATAAATTTTTAGAATCAAATTTATATAAATATTTACATGTTTGTTCAACTTGGTAGTGGTACAACACTCAAAATATATCAAAGCTATATATGTTTTATAGATTTGGGAAAAGTAGAATTTGTTCATTCACTAAAAGAAATTTTTATCTAAGTTAATCCTTTGTATGGAAGCACATGGGAGAGTAAGTCTAAAATATTGATTTGACATCAAAGTTATTTTCAAAAAATTTTATTGTAATCACATTTAAAATAAGGAGTCAACTTAACTTTTTTTATTCATATTGTAATGATCTTTGGAAGTTTCAAAATTCTTCATTCATGTTGTATATTCCTCCAGAATCAATATCATTACCTTCCTCCATAGAACTATATATGTGTTTTTGCAAGACTTCTTGTCTCTAGATGCACTATAAGTAGACAACCAAGTAGAAAGTGAATAAAATAGTAGGAGCTCGTCATTCGGAAAATGCAAAAAATGAAAAAATGTCACCGAGTAGATAGTGAGGCACATCACATAAGACGCGTCAAACATTCAAAATACATATAAACATAACTATGTATTGAAGTGGAAACATAAAAAATAGTGGCTATACCGTGGCCTAGATTGAATCAATAAAGTCTTTCAATAGTTTCTATGTAAAAAATTGTTGGAATTTGGAGAGATATTGAGTACAATGTTGAGTGGGCGAGTAAGTATTATTATTGGCTAAAATAATAGTTTGTGGGGAGTGAGAAATTAATAAGAAACAGGAGGGAAAAGTTTAAAATTTAGGGTAAAATTATTGCTTGAGTTTTAAGCATCGTAATAAACATATAGAATAAAAGATGTATTCACATATATAAATAGAAATACTTATGAAAAGCAATAAACACAATGATAATTGAATAAACAAAGAGTTAATTGCAATAATATGATCATCAACAAAATACATGATTCCAATAGATACTAAATAGTTAATCTATTCGACCTAACCTAAACAATATAGCGATTCATATATTCTTAAAAATAAACGAACTTGTATACTCCTTCAAGATTTGGAAGTAATTACCCCTACACCACTCAATAATATTTTAATCGATATAAATTTTATAAAATGTATCATTTGATTGAAATTTTATATCATATAGATTATTTGTATAATGTTTCAGACAAATTTAAAATCATTTAATATGCTACTGAGACACATAAAGATTAACGGTGTTTACAAAAATCACACAAACTGTTAATTTTAATGCGTCTCAATAACATATCACATGATTTTGGATTTGTTGGAAATTTTACACAAATGATCTATATGATATAAAATTTCAATCTAACGATGTATTTTATATAATAATATATATTGGTTAAAATATTATTGAGGTTATTGAGTAATCGAAGAGGTAAATTAGAAAAAACCAATAAAATATTGTAACACTTTTAAAATTAAGGCTTAAAAATCATTTTGGTCCCTGTATATACATAGAATTTTGGTTTTAGTCTTAATATCTATTTTTGTTCTAAATAAGCCCCTGCATTAACCAATTTTTTTGGTTTTGGTCTCTGTCATTTGTTTTCGTTACAAAAACGTCTACGTGGCAAACATTTTGCCATTGTCGCTGCTGATTAGATTAATGAGAGGGAGGGGGACCAAAACCAAAAAATTACATCATTGCAAGGGACCAAATTCAAAAATTCATAATTTTACAAATTAATTAAAAAACCTAATTTCTATTTTTCTCTGTCTTACTCTTGTTCTTCTTCGCTCTAGTCCAAAAATTTAAAACTCTCTTATCAAAACACTATTCTTTCTCTATTCTCTCTTTATCGAAATTTGGCATTGTTCTGTGCTAATAGCAGTACTTGTTTCCCAAAATATATAATCCTAAATATGAATTCCTAATTTCCTACACATAATGTTGTGAATTCCACTATGCCAGTGTTGTGGAACATAGGATGCCATTATGCCAGTGTTGTGGATTCCTCTCCAAGTACCTTTTTTTTTTAACAAGACATTAGAACAAAGATATGCAAAGAAATAAATACTAAGGTTACAGCAAAAAGAGTTGTTGTTCCAAATTGGTGATAAAACTTCAGTAGCTTACCTCTGTACTTTTTCTTTCAGTGCACCATTTTTCTCTGCTGGTGTCATAAAATTAATCGAAAACTCAACACGTACCATCACCCTTATTATTGTAGGAGGTCGAACAATGGTCATCCACACCAAATTCAACACCAATCCAATCAATACATTCGTTGTATATATACAACATGATCAATCAATCACACTTATACGGAGAATGAAGCTATTCTATTAACTAAGAAACTAATCATAACAAACTCCTAGGTTGACTTACCTTAGAAAAGTTAGTTATCCATTATGCAGACATTTATTGACTTGTTGCACAAGTAATCTCTTTAATTTGTTTTCTATTTCCCAAATCACAATGTTAACATATACTTATACATAATTATAGTTTTCATCAAAATAAAATAAAATAAAATACGCACCGCTAATACTTCCTCCGTTTCATTATATTAAACCCTCTGACCAATTTCATGTTTATTGAGAAATGTTAGTAGTGTAATTATTGTGTCTAATTTGTGTACGAATTTTACGAAATTGTCTTTTGATTGTATGTGTGTTTAATTTGACTTGTCGTATTTCAATGCAAGTTAGTGTAATGATTAAAGGTATGTGTAGGAAAAAAAATGCACTTTGTAATTTATAAAGGGACTTATATTTATGGACTGAATTTTTTTAAAAGGATGTTTATAAAATTTGGGACGGAGGAAGTATAAATTAACAATCTTTCAAATTTTTAATAAATATCCGTGTAAAATTATTTTACACCATAATAATATTTCCTAAAATCCATTATATTAGATAGGCTACTCCTAAAAATTACTTGAAATAAGCCAAAACACCAACAAAAGGAGCATTGATATATGTAGTTGGTTCTGATTGAGAAACATTATATCTTGAATCTAGAAAAGAATCATCATCTGATGGTCCTCCAACAATTGCACCTGTTAGTATGTTTATATTTGGTGTTGATGATTGAAAATATTTGTCTCCATCACGACATCCCATATGTTTTGGATTCACAGCAATTGATGGTAATGTTGAACCTCGATGGTGTATCTTCTGAGGGTATTTTTGTCCATAGCCTACCATGTATGACATTCCTAGTGGATTGTTTCCTAGAATATAGTCAACCTACACCATGAAAATTTAGAAAATCAATTTCAAAAATAGAAATAATAACATAAATTAAAGATAAAAAAAATAAATTTGCTTATAAAATTTGGCGTCTCAAACACTCAGCAGTGTAATTTGAGACAAATGAACTAGCCATCTGAATTGTATTGTACAAAACAAAAAGAACATTGAAATTAAAAAATATAAGATTTTTTTTTTGACTTCAATTAAAAAATATAAGATTAAAATTGCAATAATAGCGATACTCGAGAATAAAATATTTTTATTTCAACAATTGTTATATAATTGATTATCAAAAAAAAAAAATTGTTATATAATTAATTACCTGAGATTTTGCAAGATTAATGAGGTCAGATGGTTGGGCAGCTACATTTCCACAATGTACCACTTTGTTATTAGCTTGCATATAGCGAGCATAAACAATTAATAGAAATGAGAATGATGTTGCATGTTGTAGGTTACTTGATCCAGGTTTGAATAAAAGTCCACCTAATTAATTACAAAAAAAACTCAAGCAAATCAAATCAAATTATGATATATATATGATATTTTTATCTTATATAATAAATTATTTATGTATTTTCAATTTATGTAATTTAAAACATGATATAGGAATAAGTTTTATCTCTTACCTTTGGAGTATGTAACTGATTTGGTTGGTGAATTGGGCAACAAAGAGCATATAAGGTTGTCTGCATTGGGAACAAAAGGACTTTGATTTGCTTGATTGTTCATCACCCACTGCCAAAATTGGAAGAATATATATAAAATGATAGATATTTAAGAAATGTCATGACTCAAACTATATTATATATAGTTGTTTCTAATTTGTATCAAGTGATAAGAAAATTAAATAAACAAAAAGTGTTGTGTAAAAGAATGTTTGTTCAATTTGAGTTTATAATTACATGTATCAAAGAAAAATGACACAAACCTGAGAGACAAGGACATTAATGCCAGCATGCTTTGAATCCCATCCAAATTCAGCAAAACTACCACCATAAGATAGAACTTCAACACCATTGAAATTTCTCATAACAACGGAGGATTCTAAGGATTGTATATTTGAATTTACAAAGTTCCAATAAGTTTGATCATTAGAAGCCTTATACAGCCATGCTGCACCCCAAATCAACTCATCCTAAATTTCGTTACAAGCAAAAAAAAATAAAAATTATTAAGCAAGAACACTAATATTATTTAACCCTTATTTAAAATGACTAAAAAAATTTATTTCATTGATAATATTGGAATGAATTAGATTTTTTTTTAATAGCAAAATTTTATATATGAGAAAGTATGGAAACAAAGAAATAGATTATGAAAGCCTTACCATGTAGTTATTGAAATCACAATAGAAGGGGCATACTGCGTCACGTATGGCATCATTATAAGACCCACGGTGATTATTTGCAAAGTCAAACACCTATATATTATGTAGAGATATATATAATAATTAGTTGAAAGGTAGGTATTAGGTAAATAAAATATCAAATGAATATTTTAAAATAAATTTCTCTTCTCAAAAGAAAAATATTTTTCTTTCTATAAAACTAAGAACAAAAAAGGTTTATACTTACATATTGTGCTTTGTTAGAGGGATAATTGTACGTAATGTGCATCAATATACGATTATTATTGATTATATGAATGAAAAATGTTACAATTTATACAAGTAAATCTATCATAATTAACCAACTAACTATCATATAACTGTCATAACTCATAACTACCATAACGTCTAGTTTGATTAGTTTACTAAGTAACTGTGATTAGATGAACTAGCTAACATATGGACTACTTATAACACAAGCTAACAACAAAGCTCAAACACATGATTCAAATACAATGGATTGCATTCACAACATATAACATGCTTGAAATATATATTTTGGTTTTGAACTATTTTCAAATCTTATTTCTTTTTAATATATAGACTTCAACATTCGCCAATTCTTCACATAATTTAGAAATACGAGTCAAATACTTTTAAAAAACATTAAAAAAAATTCCAACATCGATAGCGAAAAATTCAAATTGAATACATATACCTGTTTAGCCCTAGCGAGAAGAACATTGGAATATTGACCGTCAACTTTTCTAAATACAATAGATGACGCCGCAAGTGCAGCCGCAATCTCAGACGAAACCTCTGAGCCAGGCTTCTTTTGGGTTAGAAAATAACTTGTTCTAGAAGTGTCCATGTCTTCTGGTCTTTCCCAACAATCATGATCACTAATGGGATTTCCAACTTGTGCTACAACAATATTTGGGATTTTTGTGGCTTTGAGGAAATAATCAGTTCCCCAACGGATTGCTTCCAATGCATGTTGCAAATCTGGTCCCATAAGATCTCCAAATTCTATCACACTCCATGCTAGCATTGTGGTTGTAAATGCCATAGGAAAATGGAATTTTACATTGTCACCAGCATCATAGTATCCACCAACCATATTAATCTGTGTTTGGAATACAAGTTTGACAAATTAAATTAAGGGATTTGTCAACAAAATATTGAAATTAAGTGAAATAGGAAAAAATAAATATTTATTTAATAGTTTTTACACACTTTTATTTTTTTCATAGACGAAGTGTTAAATATATCACCTAAAATTCGAAGACACAATTGCAAAGTTTTCGATTTGAATGTATAGATGAAAATGTTCAGTCTAACAATTAATATTGATATTGTTGATTGATCTAAATACTCTACTTTCAGAAATTTTTTGAAAGGTTAAGTCTAGTAGAAAAGTAGAATTTTTAGTAAAAAAAAAATACCTTTCTTTTTCAAAATTTTCTATTCATTCAAGTCTAGTAAAAAAGTAGAATTTTAATTTCTTCATGTGAGGTTATTACTTGTAATTAGAACTTTTATAATCACTTGAATATATATATATATATATATATATATATATATATATATATATATATATATATATATTAGTTATATTCTAAAGACCGCATCTATTTCAGACCAAGTCCTCTTGCTAACAAAATATCCCTTGAATAGGTGCACTATATATTTATTTTGACCAATATTACAAGACATTTATTTTTTGATACATATGCCTAACTTAATAGTAAAAGATTTTAAAGAGGAAATGAGGGAAGTGATTTTTCAATTTTTGTTTTCACCACTATTATCCAATATAGTCGGCCAATTAATTCGATTCGGAGCGAGTTTTGTAAGTGGTTTCAGCTTCTCAAGTGGAGATCATATCGTTGTCCTCCCTATCAAATCAAATACTAATAATAACTAACATTCTAGTTCTTTTTTTTTTTTTTGGTCAGGTAGCCTAGTGGCTAGAAATTCACCCATTAAAGGTGAATAAGTGGGTATACCGGGTTCGAACCCCGGTCCCTGCATTTCCGTGCAATATGTCCAACCAATTGAGCTAAGCTCATGGGACTAACATTCTAGTTCTTAATACTCATAAATATAGAACACTTTTTCTATCTACTTTTATTTCGATCATCAAGAAGAATAAGTTATATTCAGACTAAACGTCTCCGGTTATTTAATTTTTCAGTTATCTATAACAACAACATTCACGTGAAATTATTACTTATAAATGGACTTTAGTAATCACTTGAATATATACAAATTAGTTGTTGATAATATGAGTACAAATTATGTGTCAAAAAATTTGTACCAAGGAAAAAACAATGTGACAAAATATGAGTACCAATAAAATTTTTACTTACATGAATATCTTGTCCATCATGAAGGGCAGAGTCTTTTCTCCAATTCATACGTTGAGAAGGTGGCAATTTTCCAGATCTTTGACCTTCAAAAAACAAAATGCTTTTCGTCAAAGCATCACCATAGTTAAGTGAAGCTGAACTTGCCATTGTAGCCATCATCATTGTTAATAACAATGACAATTTTGACATTGCTACTCTTTTTCCTCTCATGTTTTTTATGTAACTCCTTTTTATTTTCAATTTTGAAGTATGTTATTTGAGCATTCACCTCAAAAATTATAGCTATAAATAACGAAGCAATATTTCTTATGAAAAGAAATAATAAAAATATGTATTGTTTTTACAATTTTAGAATTAAATCTTAAAACTATAATTATAGGTATAGTGATTGTCGGAAATTTGATCTTAAAATTTTATTTTTGGTACAAATATGATCTTAGAATTTAATATAATTCAATTATATATCCGAAAGATGTATTTGTTTTGCAAAATTTCCTTTCTTAGTGCTTCTAAAATGGCTAAATGTGTGGTTGTTTTTTATGACTATATTCTTTTGCAGAAATCAAACGGAATATACTCCCACCATTCCAAAATTATTATCTTAGAGCTATGCAAGTGGATTAAGAGACGACAAAGATTGATAAGTTAAATCATTTTTACTTTTATTTTATTAAGAAAGAGAAAATACATTTATTTAATGTTTTAACTTTTGTAAGAGTACAAATGATAAATTAACATTAATTTTACATTGATTTCTAAAAAAGACAATAGTTTTAGGACAAAACTAAAAAATTAAAAGAAAAATAATTTTGGGACGGAGGGACTATTATATACGGATTATTATTAGTCAAAAATATATATTATACAGTACACATTAATTAAAGAAGATTCACTTTGTTTTTATTGGTAAGGAAGACTCATAAGTTTGAATCATGTTTAAAATATTTCATTCATTTTTATTTTGGTAAAAAACCTTCTTTTTTTAATTAATTATTTTTTGTCGTAAGTATATGCTAGTAAAATTATTAGGCCTATAACTTAAATAACAGCCCAATATCACTCAGTATGACAACCACGTTCATCCATATAATTAATAGCTAACTTACTAGTCAATCTAGCCAATTTAAGCATT
This sequence comes from Trifolium dubium, assembly GCA_951804385.1. Lineage (NCBI taxonomy): Eukaryota > Viridiplantae > Streptophyta > Magnoliopsida > Fabales > Fabaceae > Trifolium > Trifolium dubium. The sequence goes on along the minus strand of OX638075.1, from coordinate 29,426,830 downwards.
TCCTTTACAAGCATAAGCATAGTTGAGTTTGGGGGTTGTGTATTGAGATAATAAGGTTACTGGACTTACAGAATAAATAGAATGGCCTAATTAGTCTGACTCTATGAAGCCTAATAGGGCTGAGTGGGATCATGCAAATAGCTTTAGCTGATAAGTAATTGGCCAATATCAGTCTATAAAAGGCCGAGTTCCATAAACTCAAAACACACAATAATTTTACTAGGCTGAGAACTTAACAATAACTATTAAACCTTAACCATCGCTATTCAATACAAGAACATATAGAAATATACAAATTTATTTATGTGCCTTGTTCTTATGGTTGTTGGACAAATATCTTCAATTCTTCAATGAATAATGTATGCATCAATTTTTTTTAATATAAATTAATAATATACATAATTAATATGCATAATTATTACTATTAATAATAATAATATATGTGATACTTAATTAAATTATTCTTTTTCCATTTATGCAAAAATTAATATTGTAATATTTTCTAATGAAATTGTACAAAGCACTGATTATATACCAAATATTATTTTTATAAAAAGTATTTGTAAACTTTTTTTTTGAAATTATATACACAAATATTAATAAATTAAGGCATGAGGTTAGCTAGATGAAATTTGACTTTAAATGATAAATAAACAATAATGAGCCCTATTTAATTATTTGCAAAAAAAATTAATAAACCAGTTTCCATATATGTAATGTAATAAATTAAAAATGATTTTCTTATATGAATCAATTAAATTAAATATAATTATATCCTTAACAAATTAATTTTTGTTTTAAATTCTGATTTACCTGTCCCTTACCAAAAAAAATCTGATTTACCTTTTTAAATTATAATATGTTATATTAAATAAAGTAATATCTTTTTAGGTGTTCAAGATAATCAGATTCAATTTTTTAAAGAATTTAGAAAGAGATAAATTTTTTTTTGGTAAACCAAATGTATCCTCCGCACGCAACTGCAGAGACTAATCCCCTCGAGGTAACTGAGATCCATGTAAACAAATGTTTCTCCATACGCACCGGACGGGGATCGAACCCAGAACCAAATGGTTAAGTGGCCCAAACATCTACCACTTGTGCCACACTATGTTAGTATAAATTATTATTAATTAAAAGAAAAAAGGAATATGCAGTGAAAGTTTTTCTTATTTTTTTTATCATTAAATCTCATTTTTTTTAAAGATTCAAAATTAAAATGTTTTATTTTCTATCTCCTTGTTCTCATAAAAATAAAAGTAAATTGCAATTAATCTCTCTCTCACTCATTTTCTCAATAAACAGCAACCAATAACAATTGTTTTTAGATCTTCCAATGCAACTTATTCCAAAGAAAACTCACAAAACCATACTTCAAATTTTTATGTTTTATTTTTTCTTAATAAGTTTGATATTTTTTGCCTTATAATTTGGGACATATGTTGCGAGTATTTTAGCAAAAAAGGTAGAAATATTAACATAATTATTGCAATTTTTACATTAAATTACCTATCATAAAAGCAATAAAAATGAGATTTAATGATAAGGTCTTTATCCAAAAAATATTTAATGTAGTAATGTTTAGCATGTTAAGCCACGTCACAATATTAGCGAGAATATACAAAAAATTTGGCTATAAATTTGGCCCTTCACACCTCATTTCAATATGTCATTTCTCACTCTAAATTCACAAACACATCCATCCTTTTATTCGCCCTTCTCTCTTTTTGTGATTTAGCCATGTCGAGCGAAAAGAAAACCCAAGGTCGTCAAAAGATTGAAATGAAAAAAATGAGTAATGAGAGTAATATGCAAGTGACTTTCTCGAAGCGCCGTAGCGGGCTCTTCAATAAAGCTAGCGAGCTTTCCACTCTATGTGGAGTAGATGTTGTTTTGATTTTATTTTCACCTAGTGGAAAGGTATTTTCTTTTGGTCACCCCAATGTTGAGACGGTCATAGATCGTTATCTTTCACGGGTTCCGCCTCAATACGATGTCACCTTGCAATTCATTGAGGCTCACCGTAATGCCACTGTGCGCAACCATAATGCTACGCTGACTCTGGTGAAAAACGATCTAGACAATGATAAGAGGTGCAATGATGAGCTGAATGATGTGCGCAAGATGAATGAAGCTCAATACGGGAGGGTTTGTCCCCTTGATGAGATGGACATGGCCCAACTTGATTTTATAAAAAAATCCTTGGAACAATTGAATAAAATTGTTGATCATTATGCTAATAAGCCTGCAACTCAAGATCATCCTCCTACTCAAACTCTGCCATTTTTTTGATGAAAATGGTTCATCCTCCATCATTCCTTTTCATCATCAACCAAATGCTCAACAAACTGAAATGTTTTCAGGACAATCTTTTCAAAACTCTATGTTTCAACATGATTTTCTTGGGTTCAACAATATGGGAGAAGAAGGGGGAAATGGGCCCTTCGGGTTATTTGGATTTAGGGGCTTATAATTTCCCTCAGAAGCCCTTACATTAAATTTTTTTTATATTTCATGTTGTTTTTAAGTATTTTCAATTAGTGCACACAGATTTAATTAGTTTCATGTAGTGATCTAGTTAAGACTGAATATATCTTTGGGTTATTGCTATTTAGTTGTCTTTGTTATGCGTTTGGATTTTTAGTGATGTTGAATTATGTACTATTTGAATAAAGGACATCTTAGTTATTTATATTTCCATATCTCTCCTAAATTTTAACTTTTGATGTCATTTGAATCTATTTTATTTTGTCATTGATAACATACTATTTGATATATATATATATGTAAAAAATTATACACTGACATTCCATCTAATCACTTCGCCTAAACTTTCTATTAACAATTAAATACCATATCATACAATAAACATGTCACTATACCATTATAAAATTAATTTCATGATTCTTTATACATACATATACATTTTTGTAAATGGTACTAAATATGTTTGTAGTATAAATTTTAGTATAGTTACGTTGATCATGATGAGTTTCTCCAAGCAACTCTTGTTTGGTACGTACTCATAAATTTTTGTTTTCCTATTTATTTCTTAGTGTTTGTTTTTGAGTGAATGAAAAGAGGATAAATTAAACATATGTCATGTTGTATTGTTGTTGCTCATGAAGCCTATGAAATAAAAATGATACTGTACTTCATGTAATTAGGACATTAATTACTTAAGATTTTATGATTTTCTTGTAGACAATTCTCTTGGATACACTCGCATCTAGGGTGTTTTGTATGAAATGGCAAGAAATTTTATGTATAGTTACAAATATACAATGCGTACTAATTATCCTATATATATATAACTTTTAAAACTCGTGATGTTAATTATTATTATTAGTAGTAGCTAATTTGCTCAAGTGAGGAATTGTAGATGGATCTCTTTTAAACTATATAAATCATGTAACTACAAGAATCAAGACATTAGAATAAAATGATTAATGAGTTTCATTAAAAAAATAAATCAAATTCAAGTTATAATAAGTCGGAAGAATCCGAATTTAATTCTTATAAATAGAACAATTATTTACCAAATTCTACTTACCTCAAAATTGAACTTCAAATACTCATTTTCCTTATAAATCGAAGGTTAAAACAAAACAAAACAAATTTTTAAAGAAAGTAATAATCAAAAAATTATTTATTTACCTAAATCTTTTGCTTATAGTGCAAACTAGAGCACATGAGGTTGGCGTTAATTTTGAGTCGTGCTTGAACCAAACGCATCCTAGAACAAAATAAGCATGTTTATTCCCTTACAAGAAACAGTTGCTTCTCATATACTTGAAGAAAAAGTCTACTCAAGGAAATTAAAGATACAAAATTTACTTTTTCATCATCATATTATGAATGTGTACGGAACAAGTTGAGACCAACTCAATTCAACTATTTTTCCCCAAAATCATGGTTTGGCTTTGTGCAATTTCTATCTCATTTCTAACTAATTATAGTTGTCATTAATGCTTTGACACATTAAAAGAGTTTAGCGTGACAATATGATAAGATAGTTTGGTTTTTCTTGACATTTCAATTATATATTTCCACTAGCAATGCCGATAAGCAAGCAAGCACACGTGCAATTTCAAGCAATAACGGAATCAACTTTTCTACCTTTTTACTTTTTTCTATCTAGCTCCTTTTTTCTTATACTTCAATTTGTATTTTCTTAGTGCATTTGAATAAACAAATTACTAATAGTTTACTTTTTTTTATAAAAGGAAAAATTATTTTTTTTAAACCAAAATTATATATTAAAGAAAGAGAGAAATACAAGGAGAGGGGGCAAAAACAAACTTAACAGAATTTATATTAAGGTAGACCTAGTTTATTATTAGAGTTTCTATGGCTAAGTGGTCTAGAGTTTGATTTCCGCTCCCCTCATTTTCTAATTAAAATGTGAAATTTTAAGCATATGATATGAGTCTATGCATTATCCACGCTTCAAGTCCAATGAATTATTGCGTGAATGAGCGTGTTAAAAATAATATAAAATTATTAAAGTGACATTTCTCAACAATTTAAACTTTTGAGATAATCACTCTCTATGACTGTAACTCGAACCAATGCTATGTAGTTTGTACCACTTATAGAAAGACTAGTGTGCCAATGGACCAAATGTTATCTAGTTCTAGTTCAAAGCTAACAAATGTGACACACATTTCCAATGACTTAATATTTTGCATAAATATATGACATCTATTTGTTTTATGTCCTATAGTTCAATTTCGCAAGAGAATGAGAATAGATTCGTGTCTTGATGATCAAATATAAAATGTCAAAACTCACCAATATTCGTAATGTTTTGGGTGAAAATATTACATCTTCAAAAAATCTTAGAGCATCAAACTACATGTGAAAAAGTTTCAAATATGAAACACATGTAGTTAAATTAGTTATATATATATATATATATATATATATATATATATCATTTGAAATAATTAGTTAACTAATTAGTTATATATATATATATATATATATATATATATATATATATATATATCATTTTCAAATAATTAGTTATACTTTCATGTGTTAAATGGACTGAACTCAATTACTTGAGCCAAATATCACGGTGACAAGTAAGGTCCCAAAACACCAATCACTTTCTTGCAATCACAATAACATATACTACATGTTCATAAAAAAAACAAAAAAGATAATATACTACGTATATATCCAAATATATTTTTTTTTTGAATTTTTTTATTCCATAAAGATCATTTTCAATAAAATTGATTATATATTTCTTCTTTTTTTTTTTACTAAATTGATTTTTTTTTGGGTACGAACAAAATTGATTATTTTTAATACAACATCATATCCATATTACATTTTTATCTCCTACAATTTATAAAAACTTATATATTTAATTGAAAATATAAATGACAAATTTATAAAACAATATAATTTCCTCTTGTAGTTTTTTTTGCATAAATTAGATATCATCTACGCCTAACTGCAGTGACTAATTTCCTCAAGTCATGTGAAATTCAAATGAATGATAAATTCTCTCCGTGATTTTTAATATTGTTGTATGCCTAAGGTAAAGATCGAATTCATAATTAACCTTAATTAAAATTGAAGAGACTTGTATCATTTCATATAAACGCTCTTGAGTTTAATTCTTATAATTTAATCAACAATCATAAATGGAAATAAAATTTTATACTTCTCTTCTATTATTTATCTTAAAAAAAATTGTTTTACAATTCATCCACACCGACACCTTATTTACACATCTTCACACTATTCCATTAAAAAATTAAACTTGCTGCCACTCTAAGCAATTAACAGAGGTGTCACATAGAAATATATAACATCAAGTGCAGCACATCAAGAAGAGAAAAAAAGATACCAAAATGACAATCATCGTGGGAAAGATATTGCTAACACTATTATTGTTATCATCAATTTTTTCAATAGCCACTTCATCAAAAAGAAGATCAAGATCTTCACACAACAATATAGATTATTGGTGTAACCAAACCCCTCACCCAGAAACATGCAAATACTACACAAAACAAACCCATTACTATCACAAAAAAATCAAACACAAATCAAAATTCCGCGAAGTTCTAATCCATTTAGCGTTAGAAAGAGCCGTTATAATGCGCAACATTGCACATGATTTCGGAGAAAACAGTTGGCTCACAAACAAGAGAAAAAAATCTGTGTCACATGATTGTTTAAAACTCTATGATAACACAGTTTTCCATCTCAACCGTACGTTTTCAAATCTCCACATCAAAAAATCATGTTCATCATTCGACGCACAAACATGGCTCAGTACTGCTTACACTAACATCCAAACATGTCAAAATGGAGCATTAGACTTAAACATCCCGAATTTCATCGTACCAATTATGAAAGCAAACATAACGGAGATTATAAGCAACAGTTTATTCGTCAATTGGGAATTCGTTAAACAAGATGGTAATGTTCGGTACACAGACGATGTTACTAATGAGGCGTTTCCAACATGGTTTTCCGTTCGTGACAGGAAGCTATTGGAATCTTCGAGAGTTATTAAAGCGCATCTAGTTGTCGCGAAAGATGGTTCGGGGCATTTTAAGAGAGTTCAAGATGCAATAAATGCGGCCGGAAGAAGAAAATCTAAGACAAGATTTGTTATACGTGTGAAGAGAGGTGTTTATAGAGAAAATATTGAAGTTGGGAAGATGAATGATAATATTATGTTAGTTGGTGATGGAATTAGGAATACAATTATAACAAGTAATAGAAATGTTCAAGCTGGTTTTACTACCTATAGTTCTGCAACTGCAGGTAATGATCATAACTAGTATATATTTTTTCCTTCAATTATCTTTTCCTCTGTTTCTTATTTTTTTTAGAGATGTCAATTTTGTTTTGACTTTTTTGCAAAAGCAATTTTAGTCCCCGTTTATAAGTTTCATGAAACTAAACTTAGAGAATAATTATCAACAAATAGGCAACAAAATATGGAGAACTTAAATTTTTTAACTATCACAATATGAATTATCCCTTTTAATGTAAGGGTTATATTTTTTTTTTGTTACATAAGAATTATATTTTGCTTTGGGTATTACTAGAATGAGTTTTTTTATTCACTCTACATAGTAATTTTGATATATTTTGAGTAAAATTTATAACACTTTTGCTTATATATAATTCAAGTGGTTGATAAGTGTAAGTTAAATTCAAATTGATTGCGAGTATCATGCTCGACCCTTCATCAATATAATTATTGGTTAGATTTTTCTTATCTTTCAGTTAAAGTCTTGATTTCTTAGGTTCATTTGCATTAGAAACTAAATGTTAAAACCAAACAAAATATAAATAACTAGAATTTTTTTTCATACTTTAAATAACTAGAATTTGAACTTATGTCTTTGCTCATTGAATATATGTTTACTTGTTCTCCTTCAAATCAATGCATCCTTAATAATTTTTGGCGAATTATAGGAATTGATGGTCTTCACTTCATTGCACGTGACATTACTTTTGAAAACACTGCGGGACCTCGTCGGGGTCAAGCAGTGGCACTTCGATCAGCTTCAGACCTTTCTGTCTTCTACCGTTGTGCTTTCAAAGGCTATCAAGACACCCTCATGGTTCATGCACAACGTCAATTTTACAAAGAATGCTACGTTTATGGTACAGTTGACTTCATCTTCGGCAATGCTGCAGTAGTTTTCCAAAATTGCATGATTCTTGTAAGAAGACCATTAAGCGGCCAAGCAAACATGATCACAGCTCAAGGTCGAGACGACCCATTTCAAAACACCGGAATATCAATTCACAATTCTCAAATTAGGGCCGCTCCCGACTTCAAGCCCGTTGTTGCGAAATTCAAAACCTTTATGGGCCGGCCTTGGCAAAGATACTCTAGAGTTGTGGTCATGAAATCTTTCATGGATAATTTGATAAGCCCTATGGGTTGGTCTCCATGGGGAGGTACTAATTTTGCACAAAGCACTCTATTTTATGGAGAGTATAAGAACATTGGGCCTGGCTCATCAACAAGAAATAGAGTAAAATGGCCTGGTTATCATGTTATGACCAGCCCAGCCCAAGCATCACAGTTCACTGTTGCTAACCTCCTTGCTGGTGCCACGTGGTTACCATCCACTGGTGTACCATTCACTTCTGGCCTCTAATTAATTATTCTCCTAATTAAGTTCACAGTTTCAATTGGTTCAAATTAAGTTATTATTGTAGTTTGTGTGTACAATCAACACAGTATTCTTTTGTACATTGTGAGAAAAATAATTAAAGGTTAAATATATTTTTCTTATCTATAAATTTTGCGAATTTTTGTTTTCATCTTTTATAGAAACTACAATATGTTTTCAATATTTTGAGAAAAATAATTAAAAGTTTTCAACTTAAATTTTTCTATGTTTTGTTTTTTTTATCTTTTTTGTTTTGACGCATTGTTCTTTATTCTTAATAAATAAATTTTGATATTCTATCAAAAAAGTTGATATATTTATAACTTTTTTTTAACATAACACGGCAAAAGTCAAAAGGTAACCTAAGTATTAATAGTGAGATAAACTTGACAAGAGGTACTCTAAGATTAACCACCAGTAGTGACCGTCGCTATATTTCTTTATAAATGTTTTAATACAATGTTTATTAATACGAGACAAAAATTTCTTTTTTATTTATATGAGATTTTAAAAATTTAGACACACATTAATGTGGAAAACATATTTATTTATTATAATTTATATTTACATTCATATTAATATGAGTGTCTTTTAATTTTGTAATTTACGTTAGGATCAATATTTGTACTTATATGAATATGAAAAACCTATTTCTTTTACTACAAACATCCAATAGGGTCATTCTTGAGAATGTGTGGTTATTATGGTTAATAAAAAAATGAAGTGTAGCTTAAAGAAATCTTCAAATTTAAGTTAAAAAAAATAATAAAAACAATATCAGGACAAAAGCCATTAAAAAAAAACTAAATCCAAGCAAAAATTGTAAAATAAAAAGTAAATTAAATTGTAGCATATATATGTTTGATGTGCAAAATAAAAGTACTGCACATATACAAGACAATGCAAGGCAGAACAACACATGACAAACGTTTAAGGTATTAATTTTGTTTTGTCTTTACGTTGTTTGGTGGATAAATGTTATTTTAATGATTTAAACAACTTATGTTGAGGACAAAAAATTATTCTGTGGTTTAGTGGAGGACAAAAATATATGCTTTTGTTCAATTCCTTGACTCTCAATTTGTTCAATATCAATGACATTTTTAAAATAAAAAACAGTATAGTTGAAGTTGTGATATCAAATCCTTATATTATTAAGAGATCAAACACACGTGAAAATGTGGAGTTATAACATTTGACAAGGCCTCCTATTATTGTTCAATAATTTTTATCTTTATTTTATCAAAAAATAATTTTTTTTAATTAGTAAGATTCTACAATTCAGCCAAGTCTTGCGGTAATTTATGTGGTGGAAAGTATACTTTCCTTCTATATAGTCACCAATCCAATTCTTTTTTTGACTAATCACCAGTTCAATTCTTTGCACCCGAAAGATATTATAATTCATTTATTTTAATAAAATAGCCGTCCCTTCATACATACTTTTTCTTTGACAAAAATAAAGATTTTTTTTCTTTCATATTTTTTCTTTCTTATTTTTTGTTTCCATGAAAGAAGCCACTTACATTGATTATAAACAATAGAATGAAGGAAGGGCCAAAAGAAAAAAAAACATCCAATGTGGTCATTCTTGAGAATGTGTGATTATTAATTTATTATGGTTAATCAAAAATGAAGTGTAGCTTAAGTAGGACACTATTTAAGTAAGTGACCATTAGAAGCACATTAGCAACCTTTCCAATGCTTCCAACCTAAAATTCACCTATTTCATATTCACTCATATTCCATTCAAAGGCACCATAACTATCTCCTTCTTTTATTCCATCAACATTCAATCCCTTTTACTAACTTGTCTTTATTCTATGTTTGAAAATAACTTGGTTTTTAAGAAAAACATATATTTTAAAGGTTTATCTCCTTAATCCCTTTCCTCTCAAAAAATCTCATTACTTCCTTACAAAAAAGGTTTATGTTCTTACTTTTCGCGTATTTATATATATATACATTGACACTTGGGAAATATTAATCAAAAGATTCAGAGTTCAAACTTTAGAAATTTACATAACTCCGTCACTAACATTTATCTATTAAAAAAATTCTAATATGGGTTTGAAGCAAGGGTTGGTGATGGTAGTGATTTGTATTCTTTTGGGTGTAAGTGAAAGATGCATGGGTTTGAAGCATAATTATGGAGAAGCATTGTCAAAGAGCATATTGTTTTTTGAAGGGCAGAGGTCAGGGAAGTTACCACCAACACAAAGAATGACTTGGAGGAAGGATTCTGCATTTGCAGATGGTTTTCAACTTTATGATGATCAATTCTTTGATAAAGTAAGTTTCTTCTTCTAAATTTTCATTGTTTCCCTTCATCTAAATTTTAATTGTTTTCCTTCTTCTAAATTTTCATTGTTGCCCTTCATTATTACATTACATATTAAACATTTGGGGGTATTGTCTTTGTATGTGTTGGGATACGGTTAATTGGGTACATTTTTTTTCCTTTTTACTAGACGAAGTGATAAACGCAACATGAATGAAGAAGATGTTTAATGTAATTATACTGACATTGTCAATTGAAGAAAAAAAAGAAGATTTTCACTACATGTTTGTGCTTTACACTTATTTGCAATGTGTCCTTTAATTTTCAGGAAATATCATAAATTGATCATATAGGATTAGGACCTAACTCGCTAGCAATATATGTGGCATAAGGCATACTATATGATAGACACTTTTAACTATTTATTAATCCAACACAATTTCTTTAACGAGAAATCCAACACAGTTGGATCATGTGTTTCTTATTTATACCGAAGTTGAGTCATGCGTTCTTTTGTTTTTTTTTTTCACCAGTTTAATCTAGTTCGGGAGTCAGTTTTGACATCAAGTGATTTTAACTCTTTTTCAATCGCAGTTGTGGGGATCCAACCATGGGTTCTTTTGTTGTTTAATTAAGACTCAATTGAAAACATGAAAAATAATTTATTTTTAATCAGGAAAAGGCACGCAATTTTTATTATTACTGGCTTTATTGCTAAATAGTAAGTAGTTTTATTGAATTACATACATACTAAAACACAAGCCACCATATTACTAGTAAAATGATAAAATTATATACACATAAATAAGTCAAAATAATAATAATTTAAGTCACTGAAATTTTGTAAAGTACTTTATATAATATATTTTTGTGAAAGAGTTCTTATATTTTATGAGGGAGTAATATCAGTTAATAAAAATAAATTAAGTATGAAACTAGATGTGAGAGTGACTTGTGGAACTTGGAAAATTATATTGACTCTTAGCCTTTTCACAAGACAAGTAGTACTTATTATTTTTAATGGCTATTTAATTTTTTTCTGTTTATATTCTATATAGTTTTATTATATTATTATTATAGTAGTTTTAAACTTTTAATATTAAAACATGATTTCCCAATGATCCATCTACACATAATAGGTTGACTTGGTTGGAGGTTACTATGATGCTGGTGACAATGTGAAATTCAATTTCCCAATGGCATTTTCAACAACAATGTTAGCATGGAGTGTAATAGAATTTGGAAAATTCATGGGTCCAGAACTTAACAATGCACTAGATGCAATAGGTTGGGCCACAGATTATTTCCTAAAAGCCACAAATACCCCTGGCTTTGTTTTTGCACAAGTAGGTGACCCAATTGGTGATCATAATTGTTGGGAGAGACCTGAAGATATGGATACTCCTAGAACATCATATTTTGTTAGTAGGGAGAATCCTGGATCTGAAGTTTCAGCTGAAATTGCAGCTGCACTTGCTGCTTCTTCTATTGCTTTTAAGAAATATAAGCATAATGTTGGGTATGCTGAAAGGCTTCTTCAAAGGGCTAAAATGGTAAATACATTATATGTAACTTTTTATTTGATGATTTGATTTCTCTTTGGTCGAACCAATGTTTTAAAAATCAGATCAAACCGGCCTATTCAACTGATTGAATCGAGAACCAGTAAGTTTGAATATGTAGTTTAGTTGAAAGTCTAACTAATTTGATCTACTATTTGATTTTTAAAACATTGTGGTAAATTATTATTTGCTTATAAGTCTAGTGAAGTTGGTCTTATAAAAAACTTTGAATTTTTTATTCAAATTTGTATTTTAAATATAGAATACTAAAATTGAAATATGAATTATCTCATCTTAATTTAATAGTATCAATTTTTCGACTACGTAGACTTTATCATTTTTATATCGCAGAAATTTCGTGCCAACGTAATTTTGTCTTACACACAAGAAACTTAATTTATACAATTTTTTCTCTCTCTATGGAATTAGGTTTTTGACTTTGCAGATAAATACAGAGGATCATACAATGACAGCATTGGTCCTTATGTGTGCCCATTCTATTGTGACTATGGTGGTTACCAGGTAGGTATTTTTTATATTCATGAACATAATAACTTGAAAAGAAATAATCCCTCTGCAATAAAAATAAAATACAAGTAAAATTTATTTTTTTTGGTTCATTATAATTACTGTATAAAATAAACTTAAAATGACAAATTTTACTTATATTTTGTCACAGAAGAATTATTATATACTTATTGCAATATTGCTTAATGTGGCATGTGACTTAAATTACAGGACGAATTGGTGTGGGGAGCATCATGGTTACTTAGGGCTACTAAGCTCCCTAATTACTGGAATCACATTAAACAAAACATTCAAAATGTGAACAATTATGGTGAATTTGGATGGGACTCAAAGGATGCTGGCATCAATGTTCTAATTTCTAAGGTTTGTTTAAAGAAAAACTATCTTGTTTTATTTTAACATTGATTACGATTATTTGTTTTTTTATTTTTTGACACAATATGATTATTATTATTTATTATGCTTCCAATATTTGACATTGTAACATTTTTGTTCTGTTTTTAACCACATGCAGCTTCTAGTTAATAATCAAGCTTCTAAGCCTTTCAACCTCAATGCTGACAAGTTTGTTTGTTCTGTTCTGCCTGAATCACCCTTAGTTTCAGTCTCATACTCTCGAGGTAAACTAATTAACCGCAATGAATCCTAGTTGTAAATTATACACATTTAAGCTCTAATCCATTATATTTATATATAATCTAACTTCGCAGTTAAGCGTGCTTGAACAAAAATATTATTAAAATGAGTGATCTGATACGAAATACTTGTGTTGCGAGACCTCTTCCACGAGAATGTAAATATGATAGTAGAAGATTGAAAAATAAAATAAAATTGTTTATCACATAAGAAAATAAATTAGAGATGAAAAATACATATATTGTTTATAGTTCCTTAATTTATCTATGAAATTAAGAGGAATTTTTAATTTTTCTGGTATGTGAACTTTTGCATTTGTACTCAACTTTTTATTTTCCAAATTGTGAATGTGTATGAATCAAATTAGGTATTTTTGTTTGCTATTTTTTTTACCATGATATTTTTTTTGGTATTCTTATAAAGTATATCTAATTTAAATTAGGTGGGCTTATATTCAAGAATGGTGGTAGTAACTTGCAGCATGCAACATCATACTCATTTCTATTGCTGGTTTATGCTGGATATTTGGATAAAGCAAATAAAAAGATTGATTGTGGTGGTGGAGTTTTAGCTTCTTCAAGGAGACTTAAACAATTAGCAAGAAGCCAGGTATATATACAAATTTAAATTATCAAATTAGAAGCAACAACTTACTAATTAAATAGATATATGCATAAAACAACAATAAATTGATTCAAATATAAGAAATTTAAAGCATCGACAAATGAGCTCTCTCTCTATTTAAATACTTAAACGAATATCAGATGTACACATCATTCATTCGCGTGTAAAAAAATTGTTAATATGATTTTCTACTTTTTTGGTTAATTGTTTCTATAGTTTAATTTTTTTTTACAATAATTTAGTTTAAAAATTTTAATTGTATAAACTAAACTTTAATTTATATAAATGCAGGTAGATTACATACTAGGAAGCAACCCATTGAGTATGTCATACATGGTTGGATATGGAAAAAAATTTCCTAAAAGAATACATCATCGTGCATCATCATTGCCTTCAATAGATCAACATCCAAGTAAAATTAATTGCCAAGGAGGATCAACTTATTTTGAAAGCCCAAATCCAAACCCAAATTTGCTTTTAGGAGCTGTTGTTGGAGGACCTAATATCAATGATGAGTATGTTGATTCTAGAAGTGATTTTGTACACTCAGAACCTACAACTTATATCAATGCACCTCTTGTTGGTGTTTTGGCTTATTTTAAATCACATCCATTTTAATGTAGCTCTCAATTTGGATTCATTCAAGTCATTGATTTCATGCGTTTATACAATTAGGAGATTTATGACCGTCAGATTTATTGGATAATCCATTTCTTACTATTGGTATTTTAAAAAAAAAAATCCAAATTCAATGATCGTGTAGTTGTTTGAGTTCTATCTATTTACACATTGGTTTGTAAGAAAAAAAGGAAATGTAGGGTGTGCATATTCTACATAATAATTTGTATGTAGGTGGCTTTTACCATGGACAAATAATGCATTAATGTTCTTAGCATGGTTAAATGTCCATCCAGCCATTGAAAATACTTAAGAAATTCAGTGGCTGAGATGTTATAAAGGATGCCCGATATAATACTCGTTTTTTTTTTTTGACGCAAGTTATTTGTGAAATAATATGGTTGTAAAATGATGTAATTGCAAAATTGTCAAAAATATTTTAGGAAATTTTCGGTTGTTGAACCAATTTATATACTTCTACTTTTTTTTTTATGAGATACTTTTTTTTTTGTTGGTAAAATTTTATTTTTTAAGAAGAGTTATAGTGGATCGATGTTAATTCCGTGAGCATAACTTAATTGATTGGACATTGCATTATATGCAGAGGGTGAGACTCGAACTCCGGTCATCCCACTTATCTATTTTAATGGTGAAATCTCTAACCGCTAAACTACTTGACTAAAAAAAAGTGGATCGATGTTATCCATAATCTTGACAACTAAGAGCTTATGATAATTCACTATAGATTAGAAAAACTAATGAAAAGGTCATTTTCCACATCAGCGGTGGATATTTAATGTTTAATGTAAATATAATCATTTATTTTAACATCATAATTATATTTTTTTGTCAGATAGTTTAACAAACAAAATTTCATTTTATATATTATATATTAGTTGGATCAGTAATGATTGACGTTAAATTCAATAGAAATGACCATAGTTCTATCACCACAACTGCGTTCAAAAGAGTTAGAATCACCTGATATTCAAATTAACCTTTGAATTAAATTAAACTAATAATAAAAAAATAAAATCACCTTATATAATGAATAAATAGACAACCCGAGATTTAAACTCCAATCTACCTAATAAGTTCAAAAAATTTGAACAACATCCATTCATTTTAAAACAAATAGAGTATAAGAAATGTATTTTTAATAGTACATTGTTACGGCATAGTTGATCAATAAATAAGGCATGTGATCTCTGAAAACGGAACGGAATAAATTTTGATCTTTTGATCTGTTAGGATGGAGTCTGAATTCCGTAATGAGTCCACCACCACTTGTGACAGTGAGACGTGCTAATATAGATATAGCATCAATTATGACCTTCAAGGGAGTGTGATGAAAACGCCTTGCCAATAATAATCCTGTTACATTATTTTAAATTTCATAATGAAATCATGATATACCAATATATGTGATTGTTTATATGTTTACAAATATATAAACATCATTTTGTCCCTTACTATGTGAGATTGGGTATGTAAGTCAATATATAAGCTATAAATAATAGTACAAAATAGATAAATTTAGTTGTTTTTTTAATTTACCTGTTTATGATTTGGAGGTATTTACTCTAGAACCACTCAATAATATTTTAATCAATATAGGTTTTTATAAAATATATCATTAGATTGAAAGTTTATATATCATATTAATTATTTGTGTAAAATATTAGACAAATCTAAAATCATTTGATATGTTATTAACACAAAGATTAACAACATTTAAATAAGTTATACAAACCGTTAATTTTTATGTGTCTCAAACCGTAAATTAGACCCTTTTTGTTTCTTCTTGTGGCGGAGGGTTTGATATAACTCTCTCAAAAGGCGGTGGAATTGGGATATTTAAAAGGCTTGTCGATTAGCTCCGAGGTGGCATGAAGTGTCGATCTCATTCGCAATATACGGATGACACACTATTTATTGGCAAGGCTAGAGTTGAAAATCATTGGGCTTTGAAAGCAATTTTAATGAGGTTTGAGCTAGCTTCAGGCCTAAAGGTTAACTTTTCAAAAAGTCGACAAATTATAGTACATGTTGTGATTGATGACTTCTTGGAGGGTGCGGCTTCTTTTGTTCATTGTAGAATTGGTTCAATTCCTTTCATCTACTCATGTTTGGCAGTTGGTGCAAACCCGAGGAGGGAGGTAACTTGGGACCCGGTGGTGAAGACTATCTGGAAGTAGCTCTCTTGAAAGAATCGGTATGTGAGTTTGGGTGGTAAAATGGTTCTTTTAAATTCGGTATTGATCTCAAATCTAGTATTTTACTTGTCTTTTCTTAAAATTCCATCAATCGTCCGTCCGTATGTCTATTTTACTACGTAGTAATTCATTTACCCTTTTGTCCTAGTATATCACTCGTACGTTTGGTGACAGATGAAATAATTAACACATTAATGAAGACATTAACTTTTGAACTTTTATTACTAAGGCCATTGTTAGAATATATGTAGTGTCATCTTATATATTTCTTCCGATTTTAAATATAAATAAAAGTTAAAATGTATTTGATCTAATTTATAGGTTAAATATATTTTGACTTTTGCTTATATTTAAGATCGGGAGAAATATTTCTAAGGGTCATGCTAACCGATGCTCCCAAATATTGTTTAAGGAATAAAAAAAAGTTTTGAATTAAAATTAATTTTTTAGAATTTCGAGAAGTTGATTATACAAATTTCAATACCATATATTACTATATATTTGCTACTTTAATTAGTACTCCAGGAGTATCAATTAGCATTTTCTATTTGCATATTTTGCATGTGTGTATTATTTTTAAGTGTGCAAAATTCAATTTTGAGTGCACGCTCAAGTAAAATAATTACTACCCATTCTTAAACCAAAGGAGATACTCAAATTTGTGAATAGTTATTAAACTCTATAAAATTCTTAAGGATGATTTGAAGACTATCATTCTCAAGGATGCTTTAAGAACTCATGTTGCTATGATGTAGTTCTTTTTCTTTCCTTTCTTTTCCTTTGTTTTTTTTTTGTTTCTTTGGCTTATGTACTAAAAAAAAACTATAAAATTTAAATTTAAAATATACAACAATAACTATTAAAATTTTGTTATTCTGCTATCAATTTAGTACATATAGTGACTAATTTAGCGATTAATTTTGAATTAACAACTATATATTTTTGTGATCATTTAAAATGTAGTTAAATCATTAGCTAGTCACCCTAATGAAACAATTTTGTGGTCAACTCAAGATATCGTTTTTCGGTCTCTAAATCGATCTAAGTTGATTGTTAATATTGGTCATTATATAACTTTTTTATTTTTATTTTGTGAATGTCCTATAACTAATTAACTAAGATGATTGTTAAGATTATTTAGTGTAATTATACTTTGAGATGAATACAAGACCTGCAAAAAAATTAATAATATCATTAATTAATTAGCCTAATTATAAGTTGAACAACCATCACTAGTGATACAAAACTAATTAGAAAGGGACAAAGAAGAGAAGCCATGAACAAGCTTTTCAAAAATTTGGCATATAAGGACCATAGAACATCCACGAGATCCAATGTCACTTCTAAATTCATCATAACAAACTTAATTACAGTTGAGAAAATTGCAGATGGTGGAAAATGGTAGGGACTAAGATTTGAGTAGGGGCCTAAAAGGGGCCACCATGCCTCATATGTATATGTGTTAGGGTTGTCACTTTTTTGTAAAAAGGAAGGGTGCTAAAGGGTTAGCTGTTCTAGTACGTCACCTCCAATAACACTATTTCAAATTTGTTTACTATTTTTAGTATCTTATTTTGTGTTATAATATCATCACTTTATATTGAAAGTGTATCCGGTTTCTAACATGTGTCAGTATATATCTTCGGCATGACAACAGTCTCAAAACTTTATTTGACAACATGGAACTCCGATACAACTTCACCCTCACGTTTAACATGAATCATGGTTTAATTCATAGCTAATTTAACATGAAATCAAATTTAAGTTAAGGATGACAATGCGAGAGCTGGACATCATACTAATGCTAGGCAGGGAAATGTAATTAAATATTGAAATTGTTAGGTCGTATGTTCATTGGTGTTCAACTTCGATTCTTCCACTTTGTATGTATGAGTTTCCAATTACTTGTCATTTCGTCTACCTACCAAAAAAGAAAAAAAAAATGTGTTTGGACACTCTCATCGTATATGCTAGCTTTTGAGAGTGAGATCTAAATCAATATAATATACATGTCAATGTTGTATCCGATGTTCATTTTTCGTGTATTTTATCCCTTTAAGATTGGTGATTGCCCTATGCTTTTAGTTCTTTCCCTCATCCCCCCTCCCCCCTCTCTCTCTCTCTCTCTCTTGTATAAGAAGCTTTCACATAGATAAAAAAAGACCCTTGAAGAGAAAAAAACTTGGATTTTCTTCTTCACTTTGTTATTATTCATTGAAGTCACTATCAGTAGCTGGTAGAGACCATTTTTCTTACAATTACCTCTGCCATTTTTTCTGCCACCTTTTTCTCATATAAAGCTTTTCCACCAATTCAGCTCAACCAACACAGAGCTAGGTCATATTCATATTGAACGTATTCTTTTTGCAAGAATACAAAAACAAGTATCATTGTATAATTAACCCTATACTTTGCATTTCCTTTCTCTTCTTTTGTTCTTTCTTGGTTCATCTATTTCATCTTGATCATTATTTTTCATTTTTCTTTTCAAATATTGTTTGTGTTTTTCTTGGGATCTGATCCGACAAGAAACAGACAAAAAAAGTTGAAAAGAGTTCAATTCCCTAGGACTTAATTAGTTATATGTTGGTTGGTTATTGTTTGAACTTTTTATATAGTACTTTCTTTTGTCTTTGAAAATCTTTGTCTGATTTAGGACCTTCCTCCTTATATTTTTGGAGTGAAGTTGAAAGATTTATATCAACTAATTTTGGAGGAAGATATCTATGTGACTTGATTCTTAACACATTTTGGAGGAAGATATATACTAGCTATATAGTTGTTGCTTGATCTGTGAGCTCTCTATCTCAACACTTTATTTTCTTTCTTCTTTTAAATATTTAATTTATCTTTTTATTTTTGTTTCACATCTTAAAAATTAAAAAGTATGACAATTTTCTCTAATTATGTCGCTATGTTAATCAATTTTATTTTCGAAGACAAAATTAATTAATTATTTATTTATTTACTTACAAAACAATTAGTCATACATATTTTTTTAGATCAACATATCGAGTCTTCAAAAAAAATTGTGATATGATATGTATTTAATTTTTTTATTAATTCTATTTTTTTGTATTATATATTTTCTAATGTTTTTAAAAGAAAATCTATGTATCTGAAAATTTTAAAGTAATAAAAACATATAGATTTTTCATTGAATCAATCCTCCACATACTTAAAATCTTTTATTGATTTTACTTTTAGTGAAGTATAATGTTTACACAATATAGTTCATGTATGAACTTTTTTATGCTTTAGAAGCATGGGTGATAAATTAGTGGGAATCACAATGAGTAGTAAGCACTTGTATGTTCATCTAGTACTAGTAATCTTGTGCATGTCTTATAACATGAGTGTTGACTATGTAAACACTTCCACATGCATAATCATCATGCTCATGCTTTTTCTACATGTATATGTCATATATATAAATATATACCATGAAACAATATTGGAGTGCAAATTTTAGTTTTATTGTACATTTTCATATCCCACTATTTGGAAACCTTTAAAAAATTTAGAGGATCGTCTATATATAATCACATTTTGATTTAAATTAGGTGAGTATATACAATTTATTTTCTTACCATTTATTTCATATGATAAAAATTAGGTTCTAAAGCTATTCTTTTAATACTCCTTCATATGAGTGAAATATTACTAAACAAAGAATAATAAAAGGCATAAATAACTTTATCAAGAGCAATAGTATGGAAAATGAATATTAAATACAATAAAATTATCTTGAAATTTGTATAGTCAACTTTTTAAAATTGTAGAAAATGCATTTTTCAATCCTAAATTTACTTTTTTTATATGTTTCTTTTTTTCATTCTGAAAACATAGTTTTTTTTGCACATTATATTAAATGCTATAATAATGTCTATTTTTTAAACAAGCAAAATAATGTATTAAAAAGATAGTATTTTTCAATCATACTACACCAATTAATAACTTGAAAATAGCTGCATATATAATGATCAAGAAATAAAGTGATCATACAAAGCCAAAGTCTATTTGACTTATGCTTAATTTAGTCAAAGATTGCTTATCTAATAAAATAATTTATTTATTTACATTGGTCAAGCATTCAAGTTACATAGAGTTGAATTTTTATATATGTTTGTACTTTGCAGGATTCATTAAAGAGAGGAGAATATGAATACTTTTTCTCATGTCCCCCCTGGTTTTAGGTTCCATCCCACTGATGAGGAACTTGTTGACTATTACCTTAGGAAGAAAATTGCTTCTAGAAGGATTGACCTTGATGTCATAAAAGATGTTGACCTTTACAAAATTGAACCATGGGATCTTCAAGGTACATTATAAAGCATGATTCTAAATTGTAGTAAAATACATATTATTAGTACATGAAATGCAACCCTAATTAAATGTGTTTGTGATGTTACGTAATTGCAAATACTTTTAAAATGTTTATATTGCGGTCGAAATTGCATTTACGGGGACTGTAAGAGAGTAGAATAATGTAATTGCTTAAAGAGTGGAATGATCTATTCTATCACACCCCCGCAGTTGAAGCGGGAGGTTCACGAACGCTTAGACTGATCCGAAAATCATCAAATAAAACCCGCGGTCAAGCACGCATCCTTCATATTCCTTCTCGTCACCAGATAGCTATAGCTGATATCTTCACCAAAAGCCTACCGCCATAGTTTAAAACTATGATTTAAAAACTTCATAGCTAGCATATGAATTCTATTAAGAATTCGCTACTTAGCTAGTTATTTATCAAATTATTACGGTCTCTAAATCGATTGATTTAGCAACATTATTTTGTAATGATTTAATTTGTTAAATCAGTCTCTAAATCAGGCTTTTTTTTGAACGGCAAAGAAAATATATATAGCGATCAATTTGAAAAATGTTCTAAATCACTAGCTACTCGATAATGTTAGTGATTGATTATTGATGGATTTGACCTTTTATGTCTATAAATCATTCTCGTTATATGACTTTTTTTTTTTTTTTACAATATCTCGTTGTATGACAATTCTTTTGTAGTTTATTATCAACATTAATATTTTGTTAACTAGTGTGTAATTTTTTTTCAAATTTAAAGAGCTTTGCAGAATAGGAACAGAAGAACAAAATGAATGGTACTTTTTTAGCCATAAAGATAAGAAGTATCCAACTGGGACAAGAACAAATAGAGCAACTGCAGCTGGATTTTGGAAAGCAACAGGAAGAGACAAAGCTATCTATAGTAAGCATAATTTGATAGGAATGAGGAAAACCTTAGTGTTTTATAAAGGTCGTGCTCCAAATGGACAAAAATCAGATTGGATAATGCATGAGTATCGCCTCGAAACAGATGAAAATGGCACACCACAGGCAAGTGAAATTAATATTGAAGTTTTGAAAAAGAAAAACATAGTTTATGCATGATTAGTTATATTAATTCTGGTTCCTAGAGACAGGGAGATTAATAGTTCAGCATTCGACCGTTAGGTAAATGATATTCTCTTTCGATTATAACAAATTTTTTCGCTTCAAATTATAAAATTTTCTCAACTCCTCCTTTCTCGCCACAATACTCTCATTTAGGTTCTAAATCCTCTCACTAACATGGGCGTCCCCAATGGCAAGAGATAATCATCAAATATATAGAATAGGTCAAAAGAATCTTCCAAATTGATAAATTTGTTTTAAAATTTTTGTGGATATATTTTTCAGGGTTAATAGATTTCTATCCCTTATAATATAGATGAATTTTTGTTTATTCCCTATAATATGTTTTTTACAACTCTCTGTATGTATATATGAAGATTTCATCATTTATCTTCACAACAGACTTTTTGCTGATGTAGCAGACAAAAAAATCATTGTTGCATCAGCAAAGTTCATTGTCACGTAAGCAAAAATTCTATTGAGCAGATAAACGAATGAATCTTCACATTATAAAAAGGTAATAAAAAATATTACAAGGAGTATATAAAAACTCGCCCACGTTACAGAGGGTAAAAACATATTAACCCTATTTTTTAATACAATTTTTAAACTAACATTTGTTATTATGTATGGTTTGGAATAGGAAGAAGGATGGGTTGTATGTAGAGTATTCAAGAAGAGAGTAACAACAACTATGCGCAAAATGAATGAGCATGACTCTCCTAGTTGGTATGATGATCAAGTTTCTTTCATGCAAGACATGGAATCACCAAATCAAACCTCTCAATCAAATTTAATTTACCATCAACTTCCATACCCTTGCAAAAAAGAACTAGATAATTTGCCATACCAAAACTTGCCTCGTGAACACTTTCTTAATCTACCACTTTTAGAGAGTCCAAAACTTCTTCAACCGTCCTCAAACATAACTTCTAATAATCCAATGGTGACAACATATGATTCTATAGATCATGGAACTTCTATGCTTCCTTCATCATCAATGCTAATACAAGAAGAAGAAATCATAAATCCTAATCAACAAAATTTTCATGCTATGTATGGAAACAATTCCAATATTGAACAAGATGCTGTTGATGATCAAGTTACTGATTGGAGAGTTCTTGACAAATTTGTTGCTTCACAACTTAGTCAAGATGCATCTAAAGACAATAACACAAGCAACATCTTTCATGGCAATGTGGAATTGAGAAATTTGGAGAAACAAGAAATGGTGCCTCATGAAAATGCTTCAACATCAAACTCAAGTTGTCCATTTGATTTGTGGAAATAGTGTCCATTTATAAGTAACTTGACTATTATGGGTACATACTAATTAATTATAGAGTACTTAATTAATTACTACTATAAAATTAAAACATTATTATAGCAAGTGCATGTGCTATTTAAATTCTTGTACATGATAAAATTAATAGGGCCAAAACTATATAACAATTGTGGAGATTCTACAGCTCCATATGGTACATCTAGTAGATAGCATCTAGCATTGAATTACAATTTCATAGATAGTCACATAGAATGAGTGAAAATTACATTTCACTCAATAAGATGGAAACCTTTGAAGGGTTATTATTGTAATTTACCATACAAATGGCTCTACTACTACTATGTTACAATTTAAGCCAAGATCTAACAGCTACATCCGCTGTTTTTATTGGATAAATTGACCGGGGTTGGTTGATATATATTTTACATATATCTATGTTTGTATGCTACAATTTTATGTAATAGAATGTTGTTTGTTTTTTGTTGTTAATTGTGAATGTCAAATTATAGCATTTTATTTTTGAAGCTATTTTAGCATATTTTTTATTGTTTACTTAATCATTTATGTTCATTTCACAAATATTAAAAATTGATTATAAATGAATGAAAGATTTTATAGTAATTTCTTTTGGTCATGTGAAAGAAGTAATCTTTTGTTCATAATAGATGTTAGTAATATAATTTACCCTATTATTCACATTAAGTATTTGTGTATTCATGTTTATCATAAATAAAAAGTGATCAAATATAATCATTTGAGATTAATTTATATGTAATATTTAACTAGAACGTACAGTTGAAAGAAGAAATAATGAAATTTACATATGATCGATCATGAATTGAAATAGGATATTAATCATGATAATATTTTTTTCTTCTTGACAACATAATTAAGTAATCTTTCCTTGGAAACAAAGATTAGAAATATATATAATGATTCGTGATGGTCCATTGAGGATATCAAGCTTATATATACCAAGACAAAAAAGGATTGTTTTTGCAATTATAGCTTTTATATATATGAAAGGTGTTTACTTTTTTTTGGGGAGTCTAAGTATTTATCCATTTTTTGTACGCATATGTATAGATGTGGCCTTTGTTAATAATAATATTCATGATGAAACAACTAAGAACCAAAAGAAAAATAAAACAATCACACACACAAGACAACAAATAGTGGCATTGTACCACATATATATTCTTTGCTGCCAAGTCTAGTAATATGTATATTATTTGAGATTTAGAAGGCAAGTAAATGATCACCTATATATGTAAGAAGTTAGCTCTTTATTTTTTCCATATGGCACAAAATAATGTAAGAAAATAATTATATAGCCATCATAGTTTGGGATCACAAACGTAACTTCCAAGCCTTATAAATGTTTCGAATTTAAAAAATTATATAAGTAACTAAATCAATATACATAGAACTATATACATCCTAATAATAACAATCTAAAGCATAGCTATACTATAGAGTTGAGTTGGTAAGTTAAGGTAATATGAAGTAAAAGAGTGACACACACATATCTTGAAATTTAATTGATATTTCGTATTACTTTAAATTCCCAAAAATATTTACAAGGATTCACATATAAAAATGACTTGAAATATGTTCATAGTTTTCCTAATTAATAAGAAAACAGAGTGAAAAACAAATATATAAAATTATCACAAATATTATTAGAGGAAATCATTCTTTTTAGAAAGTGATGTTTTGGAAATTCCAAATCTTTTTAAATGGGCCGGAAAATTAACAAAATTACTTGCAACAAAATATGATACAACTAACTAACCTTATGCTAGCTAGTGAGTACATAAATGAAACTAAAAATGATAATTAAGTTACATTGATAAAATCTCACTATAGTGATTTTTAGAAAGCTTGGGAAGAATTCTTCACACAAATGTGAAGTGTATAATAATTAATGAAGTTTATAGGAAAGAATCAAAACAAACATGGAGTGAGTCAAGGTGTAGAGAAAAAATGAATTGAAGAGGTTATTGACCAAACAAGAAAAAATGACAATGTAGAGAAATGACAATGTAGATGTGTTAGATCTTGATATATAGCTAGCAACTTATATGAGTTCAATATATATAGAAGAGAGAATTGCATAGGTGAAAACTATATACTATTAGATTTTAATAATTCATTACTTGTTGTGAAGTCAATCTTTTGGTCTTCTTCTCTTTTAAGCAATTATGTTTCAATACGACACACTCATGAACTATATTTTAGCTAGGAGGAGGGAGAGAAAGATGCATAAAAATGGATGTAGTGATAATTAAGTTGTCGATTTCAAGGTAGCATATTAAACTTGTTCAAAGTTCGAATGACACATTTTTTTTTCCTTACTAAACAATTGGATCTTTTTCTTGACGTTATTTATTATTATAAGTTGTGAAAGATGAGAAAGTAAAAAAAACAAAGCATGTGAATGCTTTTATAAAAAATGAGACAGGCAAGCATGCGGATGGCCAGAGAGTAAGAAACATATAGGAACATAAATACGACGATTGTTACGGCAATTAATGAATATGATAAAAAATAATGGTTTAATTAACATGTGTCTTTAGAACATATGTTAAGAAATTCAAAATTAAATTTTGTATTGAAAAACACATTATCTTAACTTTGAAAAGTTAAATGCACAATTTTTAAGACAAATAATTTTATTTTTAAAATCTTAACATGAATCTCAAGGACACATTTTAACATTTTCCTAAGAAAAATTGTGAAAGTAGTTTTTTGATAGAGTTGAATTGTTATGCAATGATGGTGTAAATTTTTTTACAAATGTATTATTCAATCAAGTAGTTTCTACAACATATTTATAAAAATGACAAATGTAACTAGTCATACATAAATTAAACCACACATTTCTTACACTTTACATTGTGAACTTATTCTAAAAAAGATATTGAAATTCACAACAATATTTTAAAACTTATAACAATGTTTGTGAGCCAAATCATAAGTAGTCTAAACCTTATAGCAATGTTTGTGAGCCAAACACATCCACAATTGTTGTTTCTTCCCTTATTAAAATAGTATACAACATTAATAATAAATTTCCATCTCATTTCCTAGAGCTGAAAAATCCCATCTTGTATAATTAGTGGGTATGAGGTATCAGCTAATGGAACAAAGTTAGAGATGGAAGCACTCTCCAATACCTATAAAATACAATGACATGAATTATAATACATTCTTTGTAGGGTTAATTACATTTTACCCCTGTAAAATATACCAAAGTTGCTTTACCTCCCAGTAATTTTTTTTTGTTGCTTTACCCCCTTTAATATAAGATTGTGTGTTTTACCCCCCTTGACTCAAGTCAACCATAATATAATTTGAGGCGGTTTTGTTTTGTGGCGGTTTAAAACCCTCGCTAAAATTATATTTTGCGGCGGTTTTTTTAAAAATCGGTTTAAAACTCTCGTTAAAATGATTTTTTTGCGGCGGTTGACTTGAGTCAAGGGGGGTAAAACACAAAATCTTATATTACAGGGGGTAAAGCAACAAAAATATTTTACAAGGGGGTAAAGCAACTTTGACATATATTACAGGAAGGTAATATGTAATTAACCCTTCTTTGTAAATTAAAAAAGAAGTATTAGAACATTTTTATATTAATTATTTAACTATATATACTTTGTTTTCTAAAGAAATGTGTACTTATAAAATAGAAATGAACAAATTACCAAATCATGGAGATATCTGTTTGCTGCCTTAAGTGTTCCCTCCTTAAATGCAAAGAGTAAAAAGTTTATTAAGTAATTAAAATAAAACATATAACAACAAAAATAAGGATAGTATCTATGTATTAGGGCCTTTAAGTTATTACAGATTAAAATGAATCATCTAATGAAAATGATTTTTATTATAAAAAAACAATTAAAAGTAAAAAACACTACCATCAAGTTAAAATGGAAAAAAAAAAAAAAACTACCATCAAGTTAGCAACAAGTCAAAAAACAGGGGTATGTGAGTC
This sequence comes from Trifolium dubium, assembly GCA_951804385.1. Lineage (NCBI taxonomy): Eukaryota > Viridiplantae > Streptophyta > Magnoliopsida > Fabales > Fabaceae > Trifolium > Trifolium dubium. The sequence continues at coordinate 29,399,506 of OX638075.1, read as the reverse complement.
ACATTTTTTTAACATCAAAAAGGTAAATTGGTTCCGCATCAATTGATGTTTGGACCTTTCTCTACTCACCTTATATATCTATCAATTTTTACCACTTGAATTATTCTACGAGAACAATGTGAGTCAAGTTTGAATTAGAGGTGATTAAAAAATTTACACATACTCCTTAGCTTCTAGCTTTTTTATTATAAGTAAAAATCACCATTTAGATACATTGAATAATAACTAATATATTTAGATTAAATTGTTGTATAGATACATTAGTTATTTAATATATTTAAAAAATCAATTTTACTTATAATAAAGACATAAGGGAGTAGGTGAGAACAAAGAAGTCAAAATGTTTGTAAGTGATGAAGAATTTGAATACAATAATGATTCCAAATTTTGGACAATAGGAGACACATTAAACACAAGCTAGTTCACTTTTATGCCACCCTTCAATTAAGCTCAGCAATACTCCAACAAAGTTATTGCTAACTATGATTCTCTCTTTCAGCTTGCGCAATGATTTACTCTCCTTCATAATCGTTATGCTAATGAGATTAATTTATCATATTATTAATCTATCATAATTGATTATGACTGAGATTAACTTTGAATAAAATTAATTTAGCATAATTAAGCTTATTTTTTTAATGAATTTTGATAATTAAGCTATTTTTATAATTTATTTTGTAACACTACATATTATCAAAGTTAATTTTACACGGATCATGGTAAAAGATGTTCATCTGTAAAATAAGTAATAACTAAATAAAATAAATAAAAACTTAATAAGTTTATGCTAACCTTATCTCTCAAAGCTTGAATTTCTTCTGACATAATGTTCATCTGTAACATAATATGCGACACAATTATTCACTTTCATATTATTTTATTTTTTTATAATTCCATTTTCATATACTTCCTCCATCCCAAAATATAAGAGAAAAATGGTTAACAAAAATTGATGTATTTAGTTAAGAATTTAATCTAGATACATTAACTTTATTCGACCAACTTTCTCTAATATTTTGGGACGAAGTAGTATTCAACACAAAGGGTTGAATAATAAAAAGTACAATTTCATGTGATTTAGTAAATGAATTTCATGGAATTTCTGTTAACTATTTACTTTTTTTTGAGTCAAATAATTAAGCAAAGTAAATGAATAGAAATTTCATTTTGATAAATATATTCATGGTAAATAAATAAAAATAGAGATTGTTAATAGTTTAAATGGACCCGATAAGTGGACAGTAAAATTGATCATCTCAAATTAATCGGTCCTTAAGTCGAACACCACAAGTTTTTTAAAAAAAGGGTTGTATACCTTCATTGAGCGAACATGATACATCCAGATTTCGAGATTCTTTTCTAGAACATGCAATTCATCCATTGCCATTGTCCCTAGCCCTCCTCCAAACAAATACCTTCATACCAATGATATACATTAATGCCGTTTATTTTTTCTTACTTCCTTTTTCTTTGACTTATATAAAAGAATATGTAGTAGTAATTATTATAGTTACAATATTATTTACGTTACCTGATACCCTTTTGCAATGTTTCGATCTCTTTTTTTATCACATTGGCTTCCTCTTTAGCATCCTAAGATATGAATAATGAACAAAGTTAGCAGGATCGATATTGTGACAAAGAAAATAATATTAACATAACATATTTGGGTTATAAATATTCAATTAAATATATTTAGAGTTATTTTTACGTGTAATTATAAAGTAAGAAATGCAAAATACCACATTTTACAACTGTATTTATGTTAAATGGATTTTATCAATTATTTTGTTAAATTTAGATTTAGTACCACATTCTACAACTTGAGATTTAAACTATGTTTTTTTTTCTTTGAAGCTACAGAATTAAACTCTTATCAAAATTCACTTGGATTGATCGTGTTGGTTTGGTTTTTTGGAGCATACTTTTCACAAATTCTTAGATTTTATTTCTTTTTGTGTCAATTTCAGTTGGTTAGTCCATATAAAACAAAAACTCTGACTTTAAATGTGATCTCCGTAAGTGAGTGGTAGGATTTGTCCCATCAAATTAGTTGGTTCTTGGGTCAGATATCGAACTTTCAAAAAAAAAAACTCTTATCAAATATATCCTAAAAACTAAGAATTTAAAAAATTTACATTCCTTATATAAAGTGAATCTCAGTTTGGTCTTTAAAATTATAAAAGTTGGTCCTTTTTTATTTGTTATCATAATGTAGATATGAAAAATCAATTGCCGTTTGTAAACAAAGATGCATCAAGGAACCTAGAGGGAACATATATAAAGGACTCTCCTAGAAATTGAACCTTCTGAAAATTGGTTCTTTTATGTTTCAAAAAATTTACACATTAGTTTCTTTTACTTTTGCCATTGGACCATATATTTTTCAATATTAGCAAACCAATCCCTCAAAAAGTTTCAAAAAATCGGTCCTTGAACATTTTTTTTCAAAAAATAAATAAAATGGTCACTAAATTTTTTTCAAAATGTCCAAAATTTGACATGTTTCATGTTTAAGTCTCCATTGTTCTATCAAAAAGAGCTAAATAAACTCTCATTCTTACTCAATATTGAGAACTTTTATCAATTGAATTATTAGAGTGTTACTTCACTTCTGCTAAAAATGATATAAAATTATTGATATGATTCTATCATAACAGTTAAACTTTTGGAATAATCGATTACTTGATAGTTGACATTGTATCAGAATCTCTATGACTAAATAGTCTAGAGTTCGATCCTCACTCCCCTCACTATTTGATTAAAAAGTGAAATTTAAGCATATGATAGGTGAGTATGCATGAACGTGTTAGAAATAATATAAAATTATTGATGTGTTTATATCCTAGCTAACAACTTAAACTTTTGGAATAATCGGTTCTTTGACAATTTCTCCACCTTAAATATTTCTTTAAAAAAATACATAAATTAAAATATATAAAATAAATAAATAAAATAGATTAAAAAGTTCAATAAATACTTCAACCCAATATATTGTTTCTTGAATAAGCAAGATGAATGTATTTACATCATTTTCTCCAAGCATTATTAAGCACATGTGTGTTATAAGTGCTAATGATTAGCTACAAAACAGAGCAATTGATACTATGGCATATATATAGATATAGATCCTATTACAAATTTACAACGGATGTGACACTAATATGATTTCAATCAAATTCTTTTCTTTTTTTTTTTCTTTCCAATTTTCTTTTATAAAAGGAAAGACATAGATTGCATTCAAAACCCGACATACTTTATCTCATAGAATCAAGTCCTACATGTGTCAAACCAAAACAGGGGAGGGAGAGAACAAAACGTACCATGATTTCTATATTTGACCAGTTATATATATTACCCCGTTTTAATATATAAGATCAATTTTGACTAAATAACACTATTCATGTATACCGTATATTTTTCATAGTTTATATATGTAAATATTAATATATAAAATCTTGTTTGATTCGTTTTGATGAGTATTTTCAAGATATCAAATTTTTATAATTTTACTAATGCACAATTAAAGATATTAGTGATCAAAATCGTGCATTGACGAACGTGCAGTGGTCAAAATAGATCTTATATTTTGGGACGGAGGTAGTATATTATTTGCATGTACATTATCACTATATTTAATGACTTTTATTATTCAGTGATTATAATGCACCAATTACAGCATCTAATACCACTTATCACTACTTTATTTTTACATATTATAATATAATAAGCATATAATATTTTTCAATTTTCTTCTAAACCAATCATATTAATATTTAGTATAGTTTTTACAATGCACAAATAGCATATAGCTATGTATAGAGGGACATACCATTACTAGAGAACGTGGTTCAGTGACAGCTTCAGGTTGAGTCCCACTTGTGAACTTCAAGTACTTCTCTATTAGCCCTTGCATGGTTCTTCATTACATATATAAGAAACAGAAACAATGAAACTCAAACTTTGGTGGCCAAAATATACCTGTCTATTCGCAATTTGAATACACTGCAGAGCTCTACACTACTTGGTGGCACACATTATAGCATGTAGAGCTCCGTGGACAATGTAACTTTGATTTGTGCATAGGGTGCAGACTATAGATGATTTCGTTTGAATCTACTGTAATCTGCACTATATGCACAAATCTACTATGCACATATCTATTGAACTATATATAGTGTATCGTGTATAAGTAGAGAATCTAAACTTATTTCTTTGATCTTTGCACTATATGCACCGCAAAACTCTCAATGCATGGATATATACACTACATCATTTATAGTGTTGCATAGAATTCAAACATATTTGTTTGGATCCCTGCACCACTAGACGCAAAATATATGAGAACTTGTTTGGATTATCTATCCTACATGCACTCCAAAGTTGCGCGCTGAATGCACGGATGAACACAAGAGTTCATATAATGTCCTGTAGAGGATCCAAACATTTATGTTTGAGTATATCATAGATATATAGAAAGAAAGACAAATACCCTTTGGTGGTGAGTTCATAGAGCTTTCCATGAGCGGAGAAAATGACTAGGCCAATTTCAGCATCGCAAAGCACAGAGAGCTCCTTAGCCTTCTTCAGAAGCCCTGCTCGGCGCTTACAAAAAGTAACTTGTCTATGCACCGGGTTCTCAATTCGCTTAAGCTGAACCTTTCCACGAGCCATGTCGATTTTTGATGAATTTGAATTGAACTAATTACCAAGTATTTTGATTTTTTTGGTGTGCTTCTATGCACACAACCTCCCACTAGTTTGAACTAGCTTCGAGGTTGTTGCAGCAAAACAAGGTTAGTACACTCTTTCTTTGAGTCTCTTACCAATTTTCTCTCATTTTGTGAAGGTTAAGGCCTTTATATAACCATCATCAAAAATTTCCTTACTACAAGGGAATCTTCACTTAGTAAAATTAATCAATAGTATAATAGTAACACTAACAATGAGCAATTAAGTATAGTTAAATAGTGTAAGCAGCCAACTTTACACCTCATTAAGGTTTGATTAGTCTCTGAAATATTAATTAATCATCACTTAGTTAGTGTGTGTGTGTGTGTATGGGCCGGGTTCTAATGAATTTGATAATACGTCAAATCAAAGCATGTGATACTAAAGGTGATCTGGTCATTTCAACTTTTAGAATATGGTTCATTTTAATTAAATATTTGTATGCATAGGCTTTATTCTTGTTTTATTGGTGGAAACTGTGCATGTTCCATATATCGTGCATGAAAAGGTATTAATATATATGATATACTACTCTGTTATGCACTTGCAAGGATCTCTTTTTTCATGTTTAATTAGTATACATTTTCAAGGATGTGATCAAAATTAAAATTGTTTCAATGATAGATGTGAAATTATGCTATGTGTCGTTAGGAGAGAAGACCTTTTTTAAAGAGAGAAAAGATAGAGCGTTGAATAATACTTGCTTGGACATTTCATTCACAATAAATGTTAGTTGGTTCAGCGTTGATTGACGTTGATCTCCGCAATTGGAAAAGAAGATTACGGTTTGATCTCCGCAATTGGAAAGAGATTAAAACTATTTAATGCCAAAACTCGCTCTGAACCGGATCAAACGGTCTAGTAAAGCGAATACTAGTGGTGAAAATTTAAAAAATTAAATTTTAAATTTGTTAAAATAATTAAATGGTATATATTTTCAATTTTCATGTGTGCCAAAAAATCCTAAATAATGTCCCCAACTATTTGTAACCCAACTAGACTTCCCCTAAAAAGTCTCCATTTCTAAATTTCAAGAATTGGAGGACTCTATTACTATGGTTTTTTGATAAAGTAATGTCGTTATATGTTTCTAAAAATGGTGACACATATTGTGTATAATTTGATCTATAAAACCAAAATATTAGGGGTTATTGGATTGAGATTTTGAGGGATTTTAATAGATTTTAAAAGACTTTTTTATGATAAAAAAGTCTTGTGTTATTCAATCAAGATTTTTATAATATGTAAGCAAATTTTGTGGTATTCAATTAAAAAAAGTCTCTCAAAAACTCACAAAATCCGACGAAATCTTTTAAAATCTTCAAAACTTTTTTTTGTCAAAATAATCCCTCGAAATGTCAATCCAATAACCCCCCCTTAGTAAAGGTCTAAAGGAGTTCTTCACAGGGTGCGTTTGTTTCAGACTTTTTTAAGAAAAAATCATTTTTTTTTAAATCACTTTTATCATTTTAGTTGTATTTGTGTTTATCAAAAAAAAAAATTAATTGTGTTTGTTATAGATTTTTAAAAAATTATTTTGTTGAAAAAATCATTTTTAATCTCAAAATGAAAAACTATTTCTAATAGCTTTAACTATTTCTAATAGCTTTTCTAGAATCTATTTTTTTTAAAACTAAGAAACCTAAGTGTAGGAGGTTCAAATTTTATAAAATAAGTAGATTTAGATTTTTTAAAAAATCTCTAAATTTTTTCAAAACAAAATCATATTTATTGAAAGCTTAAACAAACGAACCTATTAATTTCTTGCATATATTCACGCAGTTATCTACTGTACAGAATTTCGACCTTTCAATAAATAAAAAAAGCCAATTTCAAGCTTTAATTTATGATCTGATGTTGCATACTAATTACACAATTAATTTAATCTTGTTCGTTATGTACCAAAAAAAAATCTCGCAATCCCTTTTAAAAAATAAATTAATTTAAATCAAATAGATGAAAATTTGTAACTGTCTCACGCAATCCCTTTTTTTGTCTCACTAGTCCTACATTTTAACATAACATACAGTCCTAGTGTACGGAAATAAGAAAGTTGTGGACAACCAAATACAGCAAAAAAAATCAAGTTACAAATGTGCAGAATAGAAAAAAACATGATGTGACTCTAATATATGCTTTGATTCTATATCCAATTAACAAGTGGTCTTTTAAAAATTTATTTTGCAGCTGCTATCTATAGAAGATACATCTAATTTTTGCTATCATAATTTGGAGCATTTGGAAACAACAAAACAATATAAAATATATGTAGAACAATGCTACTGAGTTGATCAGGCGCGTGCTGTGGATCAAATTTAGGGATCATCGGCTGGAAGTCCTCTTGTTTACTATAGAATCGGACCTCGCATCAGCAGAGTGCAGCTGCTACCCATTGAGGCAGTCTTAACAAGGTTGATGTTGGTATGTGTATTAGAGACAATTGTTGCGGGTTTGTTTTAGGCTTTTAGCCAAAACAGAACTGTTGTCAACAAAATATGCGGATTTGTTTACAATCAGTAATCAAATGAGTCTATCATGAGCTACACTTGAGTCAATCGATTTTGAGGTAGATTAAAAAAAAAAGCGAATTTACGTAGTTTGATAAAGTGTATTAGGAGACAAACGAATAAGATTATGTCAAATCTCTTAACTAGTTACCAAATTATTGTAGACATGCCTAGCCAAATTCAATATAATATAGGTTATGTCTCTTTCACTCCCTAATTTTACTGTATTTTCACCGAGACTTAACTTGTACTTAACTGTGCTAGAACCAGGATTCCAATCCAATAAAGTATAAGAATGTAAAGAATATATATATAAAACGTCTTTGAGCTCAACTAACTATTATTAAACATATCAAATCCAATAAGAATTTCCATGATAGGCTCATATATCTTCTCACTATTAGACTATTGGTTATGTGTATAGAACTACAACGAGGAATCAATTAATATGAGTCAAATTCCGAATTTTCACTTACGGAATTAGATTCCATCATTTCAATTAAAATAATAGATAAAGCTTTGTTCTCCACTAATTAATGAGTACATATGTTGTTTTTATTTTCTTTCATAAATTCTCTTCACCGGATATAATTTTATTCGATTGTTAATAACCTTATTCGACAATATTTTATCAAAAAATAAAAATAAACCTTATTCGACAATATATCACCGTGGATGAAGGCCGAAAAAAGGGGACAAACAAACACTAAATATATCTACGGTGATGAATGAAATCCATATTTTCTATCTTGACAAAATTACACTTTTACACATAATAAACAACTTAAAATGATAGAGTGAAATTAAATGTCTAAAATAAATTTTAAACCATATACTATATCATTAATTTAGACCATAAATTCAAAATTAATAACCTAGTTACAGGATAGAATCTATTTCTATGGGGGGTCATAGAAGCTGCCAAGAACTTAACACCTTATAACAAATTGACACCATAAATAACCTAAATTAATGAAATGTTTATTCTCATGAACTATACCTCTTTTGCAGTTTATTTATCACATCACATTATTAGAAAAACGAATTCAATGCAGTTAGTGCATGCAATAACTATTTCTGACCGTCTGATCAATAATAGATGATCGAAATTAAATTTTATACAAAACTAATTATATTGATCAAATAAATCTAAATCATTAAATCTAATATGAACGACTGAGATTGATTTGTTGCGTAACTGCGTGAAGTAGTTAGAGCAAGTGATCTTGATCACATTAATAGTCCCTTTCCATTCACACAACACAATACATCAATATCAATATCAATATCAATATCAACACAACACCTAATCTCCAATACTCATTGGTTTGAGGCTTTTGTTAATACAATCTGTCCCTACCTATTGACCGACTCTAACAAGGCAAAGACAAATCTCTCAACATACATCTAAGTCATTGGGTCCTTTATTTGTGGGGACATGGATATAGACATAAGAAAAGACTCCAAAGTTTGTACCTTGCCTTTTCATTTTGATTGCAATTAATTAATGCCTTTGCTATCACCGATTTTTTTCTTTTTCTATGGATATCTATGAGTTGTCATGGATTTATTTGTCAAGTATCAGTTTAATGGTAAAAATTTGACTATAAAATATTAAATGACATATAATTAGAGACAATTGTAAAATAATTATATTATATTCATCATAAAAAAAAATTATTACGAGTTATCATAAAATAGACAAACCTAAGGAAATACTCGTCATGGGTGACTCAATTAGTTTTGGAAGGTAATCTATTGCATATAAGGTGTGTTAACTGTGTTGTGTCTGTTAATTGGTGTCGTTTAAAGCATACTAGTTAAGGAAACAATAACACTCTCACAACTAAACACACTCAGATTCGAGTTGAGACACTTTTATCACGACACTATTGTGTTTCTAGCTTTAATGAAGGCAAATTTTGCCAATATAAGATTTCAAAAATGCTTATGAATCGTTGACGGAATCACATATTTGACGACTTCAATGTTGATTTCATCTCTACCATTGTTAATGACGAAAAGGATTTGGATGCTCCATCCAAAGAGGGATTCATTTATGAATATCTCAACTAGTTTCTAGAAGAATGTTACACATGTTAATCGTGTATGCACCAACCAATATAAACTTTGCGTGCTCTCAAAATTAGATTCAACGAAAAATATAAATTTCCTTTCTTAGTTCTAACTTCTCTTTAAATTTTGGAGTATGGCCTCATTCGAATTGAGTCGTATCATCAAACTCCAAAAATACAGCAATTACAAAACTCGAGACCGAGCCTTATCATCGATCATCCATACAGTCCTATCCGACTCAATCACATCAAATTTATATGAAAAACCATCACATATTATATTGAATTCAAATAGTCAATAAACTACATATAGAAATAGAAATAATTAACAAATGTGTACCCAAAAAATAAATAACAAATGAATAATTTAAATGTAACTCATTAAAGTTGTCATATATATAGTGAACAAAATTGAAGAAGCAACAATCAACCACCATTACATTTGTGAATGGAAGATAGTAAAAAAAATTAACATAATTTCTTTAATTCTTTGAGATATATTTATAATAATTATGGGCCTCGTAATTTACAGTTACCACTGGAGCTTTGAGCAAAACTAGCAGATAGCAACAATGATGTTGCTACCACAAGCGGTTTCCTGTGCGCATATATGCTCTCAGGAAACCTCTTGGAATGTTCCCAAAAAACCAAAATCCAAAAAACTAACTATATTATATAGTTATAGCTGAGTATTTTCTCTTCTATACACTATATATGGCTTTTTAAGGAATTTTGCTTCCATATGACGAGCGATTTGAGAAACTCCATGACCTGCGAAAACAATATCAAGGTAAATATGACAAATCATGAGCAAAAATAATAGCAATATGCAATTCACGGATGTCATGCAACAATAAGAACATAGGGTTTTAAATGAAGGTCTGTATGCTAAATCTCAGCTGCGATATAACATTATTTTTTATATTAATATGAAAAATATATCCAACCCAAATAATTAATGTATAAACTCAGTTAATAAATTGCAAATTACCTCCGATGGATCACGAAGAGAGTAATTTGCATTACTTTCTTTCGGTGATGAAGACACTAAAATCCCATAACCTTTATTTCCCTCTCTCAAAACCTGTTTCAGTTCATCTCATATCAGTCAGTTAAACTAAAGGCGACAAGTGGAAGCCCCAACCGCACTGCTGAAAGCTAGATATTACCTTAAATGCATCTTCATCTGTCCGATCATCGCCAATATATATAGGAAGCACATCGTCACAATTGTTAAGTCCTAAAAACAATATTTCTGATGTCATTTACTGCACAAAACAAAGAACTCTGATCTTTAAGAAAAAGGAACGATCATTTACAGAAAATGAACTCACCAAGTGACTCGAGTAAAAACGTGACAGCTTTCCCCTTATCCCAGTTAATCACAGGTCGGACCTCTAAAACCTACAGAAGAGGAAACAACCATTAAAAGTACAGCAATAGTTAATTCTACTAATTAAAGAAGCGAGTCAAAAAGCTGTGGCTCTTAAAAGTAGTACCTTGCGACCATGAGTTAAACGCAAACGTGGAAAGCCCTTAAGAACATCGTTAACTCGTTGCCCCACCAAACTCCAACTCTGTATATAAAATCGAAAAACATAGCATGTAACAATGAGTCAATGAAAAGGGTAATAATCAATGTAGCAGAAAATTTATTCAATAGAAGAACAGAAGAGAAGCCTATACCTTCTCGTCTACGTTGCGGTAATGTACAGATACACAAAATTTATTGTTCTCAACTTTTGATCCTTTGATATCTTTTGTACACTCAATGAGAGACTTAAGTACCTGCACGAAGCCGCAAACATGAGCAGATCAGGCTTATGTCCCAATAATGAGAGAATATTAAAAAACGAATCATATGATTGTACTTTTCAAATATCTACCTCGTTAATCATGGGCAAGAATTCAGCAGCGGGTTGGAATAAACTAACCTTCTTCGCCTGTAATTTTAAGGATCATAAAGAAGCAATGGTTTATTATAATACTCGAAGTGATTCAAATTTGGATGAGGTAGAAACTTTGAACCACAATACCTGCTTGTCCGTAGACTTAATGATGCAATTAGAGTGGTTATCTGATATAGATAGAGATTGTCTAACAGGGCCAATGATGTCCATTCCATGGCTACCAGCATAATAGAGTTCGGTTAGTCCTACAAATTGATGTACCTGAAACAATAGGGGATAATAGGATAGTTAGAATCAAAACCAGAAATCAATGAGGAAGTTTGTTGTTTGCAGATTGTGAGTAATTGCATTTAAATAGCAGTTGTGTTATTTGAAAAAAAATAAAACTTTACAACTTTTGCGACAACAACGCAATTCAAATAGGTGCTTAACTATGTTCTTTAGATTGTTAATGGATATACAAGGTGTCAAAGCTCATCAACCATCAACATAATTTCATCAATCAGAGTTTGGACCTGATTAACCATAACTTTCAGGTGTTCAAATCCATATATAGTTGAACACCTGAAAATCACGGTGAACTACGTTCAAATTCGTGGTTAATGAACTGCGTAAACCCTTCAAAAGTTGCCACAAAAGTTAAATTTGGTTGTACAAAAATCATTTCTCTTTAAATAGATAAGTGAAAAGAAAAAGGGAGAAAGAAAATTGTGTTAGATAGAATTTTTTAGCTACCTTGTCACGACTTCTTCCACTAATTATCGCTGTTGGAAAATACTCTGCCACTTTTTTAACAGCAGCACGCATCTGCAGAGTTTACCGGAGAATCAGCGTATGAAGAATAGAAATTAGACAACCCTAATTCAATTTATTGTGGACAATAAAACGGAGGAGAATGTAGCATACATTATCCGACATGAAAGCACAGTCAGGATTATCCACAATTGGTGAAAGAGTTCCATCATAGTCCAAAAACAATGCAATTCTTTTGCCTTTTGCGTAGTTCGTAATTTGATCAAAAGATGTAAGTGCTGGCGGATACTTTAGCTGTGATATTAACAAAATAAAGACAATAAATTAAAAAACACCATCAAATCAAAACTGTAGAATACTAATGAGTAATGAAAAAGGGAAGTATGTAAAATTACCAGCCAGTTAAAATAAGGATCAGCTTCAGACGATGCAAACCCGTGATTAACATCCTTTGTTTTATTCTTTGGTGGAGGTGAAGATGATTTCATGGCATCCAACCAACCACAAGAAAAAACATCTTCGAGAATTCCAGTCTTCTTCCTTGGGATATTCAATAGCATACCATGAGGAAAGGTTGCACCGGTATGGGAATAAGGCAACAAATTGGAATGCAGCCTTGAATTTGTTATCGGAGCGGTATCCGTGAGAACAGGAGTATTATTTGAGTTCATGTCCATAGGATCCAGGTTTTGCAAGCCAACTCACACGCAGCAGAAACAATGTAAGAAAATAATATTTATATCAGATTTACACTTCACCCGACTCTTTTATCAATAAAAAACCACCTCTTCAATGTTTTCTTGTCACTACTTTTGGGGTAGGAGTCCATCAACTGTTGAGCTCCTGAAAATATTGATCATATCGTTGATTTTAGATTAAAGTTGTGTTGCAATCATGAATAACAAGAAATAGTGGCTTTGTTTCAAATTCTACTACACTAAGGCACTGTTATACCCTCTACTTGACAACACTTTGTATTAATGTTATATCGCGGAACAATAATGATTTGGTCAAATTCTGTTACGATATAGCTTCTATTACAACACTAGATTAAAGTCACTGAATATCAAGTGGCAGAATATATGAAACAAATTGAACCCAAGTTTTGAGTCCGTCCAACTTTGCATCTTCCTATGAACTAAGAAAACGACAAAAGTGTTACAGACATGAATCAGCAAACATGACTTTTTAAATAAAAAATGTTCTGAGTTCGAAACGGAAATGGAAAAACAGCTTGCATGTCTGATGGATGTGAGAACAAACAGTGCAACGATAATGACTTGGTCGACGTAAATTCAATAAACTCAAAGATGCTATAAATATTACACTGTTAAACACATGAAGCAACCTGAAGCAAAACCAGGGAGCATGGAGGGAAAAGTAAGGGAGACAGCACTAAGAACCACCGTTATCAAAAGCATAACAAAGTATGAATCTTTATATGCCATTTATAACAATAAAATAAAAATAAAATTTAAAAAGTAAAAATGAAAGGATGTGCAATAGGATTCTTCTCAATAATGATTGGTCTAAAAATTCAGTTCACTAAAATCCAAATAAAGAAGCTTATCCTACTTGGAGTGACATAAAGATATGAAACACACAAAGTACAAGTTGGCGTTAATTGACAACAAAACATTATTGAGGCTGGCCTTGAACTATGACTGGTTAATTTACGAGTCGTAGAATCACGTAAATTCAGGTACTAGTATGAGAAAAGAGTGAAAGAGTTGCATATATCAAAATTTTATATACTTGAAAAAGCGCGTATCACTTGATTATCACAAAGAGACACACCAAAGTATAATAATATCGAAGGCCCTTCTCAAAAACTAGAAGTTTCAACTTAAGGGATTAAAATCAAATTTATAAACACATAAAATACCCTTCAAAGCTTAAATACTAAAAGATTTGGACTTTTATTCAAGAGAAACAAACTATGCACTCATACACACTACAAAGTAACAACGAAATCACAAATCACAGAGCGAACTATTCTTTCGTCTTTGACTAAGCTTATTAAAAACAACAAATTCATCATGCCAAAGACCAAATAGTTACCATTAAGACACACCAAACTACACAAAGAATCAGGAATAAAAACAGGCAAATAATTTCTGAAAAGCTGCGATTTCTTAATGAAAACAATTAAGTAACTGTTTGATTTTCAGCATAATGTAAAGTAGTACTACCCCACCAAGTTGGATACAGAAAAAGAAAACAAACAATTGCATATACAACCACACATCAAGGGCCTACAAAGCATGGAAGTTAATAATAGATATGGACCCCCAACAATTTAAAGATTCTTTAATGAAATAGACAAACTAACATAGAATATGAGTAATACATCAATGTATGGAATTAAAAAGTTGTCTAAACTTTGTATATAATCATCAATCCTATGAAATTAAATTGTGGAATACATGAAAAACACTCAGAAAGAACAGATGAATACCGGTAAATTGAACAATCGATGATGCAGACTTTACAATTTGACTTTAAGAATTAAGTTCATTTTTCTTTATATTGTAAACACTTACATTTAAATGATTCAAAAAAGTTTACATGATGGAGACAACTAACAAATTAGACTAAAAAAAATCAAAGTGTGAAAACAAATAACATCACAATCATCTTAATCAAAAAAACAGCTCTTATGCAGACACAAATCAGAATAAAAAATTCGCCGGTTACGCAAAAACTGAAAAAACTGAATTAACCAATCACACAACCATTAGTCAAAGTAGATGATTATTATACAAACAGAAAATAAACCATTTTTTCAATCAAATTAAACCTTTTTTTAATAATGTAGCAAACATAGATTCTGACCAGTTCCTAAAACTTTTAATATTTATCATAAAATTGACTAATCCTTAAAAAGCAAAACTAACACGAAACATTCATAAGTCAAAATAACCACCGACCCTTTGAATGTTGAAGAAATTCACCAATCAAAAACCAACAAAAAAACAACATTAACTAAATTAGAAGCCAAATTACATAATCTTCAAAACAAAAGGGTTTTAAATAAAGGTCTAAGATTTAAATACCCTTTTGAAAAATAAGAAAAAGGGGTAAATAAAAAGAGAGAAAAAGAATGATATTATACCTAAAAAACGAGCTCCAACCACGGAAAGAAGGAAATGAGATTGGTCATTAATCTTCACAATGCAGATTTTTGTTTGAATAATCTTTAAACCCCAAAAGTAAATCCAATAAAAGGGTCACGGAAAAATGTGATTTTTTTTAATTTGGGTAAGGAAAAATAGAAACCCCAGAAAAAGCCAAAAAGGGAGAAAAATGCGTTTTGGGAGTGAAATTATTGGGAGCCAAACAAGCGTAGAGATGGAGAGAGAGGAAATAATGTGAGGTGTTAAACGGTGGAGAAAGAGGCGAGAAGAGGGAAGGAAAGAAAAGGGAAAAATTAGGGAAATGGGTATTTATAGGGTTTTGGAAGAAATCAAACGTGCTTTACAAGGAAACCTTCATCGGTTGTTGAATTAGGAAACATTACCAATAAAAATTGATTAAAATATAAGCTCAAAATAATCGATTTCATACACTTGTTCACGCGCTTTTAGAACACTCTCCTCCTATATATTTTATGCATAATTGTTGTTGAATTAAAATTTTAATAGTTAGTTGATTCAGTGGTGATTATCGATGAATTTAGTAGGGAGGATTTCAGGCTGGAACCATTTGATGTCAAAATTGACATTTAAACTATATTTTTTTTGGTACATACTTCCGAACCAGATTTAATTGGTGGTTAAAAAAATTTGATATTTTAATAATAACGTATATTTTTACTTAATTACAGTTTTTTTAATTAATTATGATTATTTTGTAATTAATGTGTTATCTTTAAGTGTTTACTACTACTACTCTCGTTCCATTATATAAGCCCCTCTGACTAAAATTACGTTTATTAAGAAATGTTGGTAGTGTAATTATTATGTCTAGTTTGTGTGTAAATTTTACTAAATTGTCCTTTGTTTGTATATGTATTTAATTTGACTTTTCACATTTCAATGCAAGTTAGTGTAATAATTAGGGGTATGTGTAGGGAAAAAAGTAATGATTGCACATAGTAATTTGTAAAGGGGTTTATATTTTGGGACTAGACTTTTTTTAAAAGAATGCTTATATAATGGGACGGATAGAGTATATTATAAGACAAAATCAATGAAAACATTATGATTTTTTTGTAAGTTAAATTAATTCAACAACTTTATTAGTTTGGGAAAGAATCGAATCTGAGATTTTGAGGAGTATATTGTAAAGTCTCATTAAGTCAATACCACTAAATTAACTTATCTCAAGTGAGTTGAAAACATTATGATATTATGATGTTACATTCACAAAAGAAATATTTAACACATTATATTTTTGTGAAAGTTCAGCTCTAGATAACACACTCTCAACTCTCAAGTATGGACACTATCTATTATAATCACGTTTATCAACTATGAACTACTGTCGGTTTTAATGTATAAAGAAATATTGGCTTTAACGAACATTTTTTCATACAATCAGCTGCAAGACAAATCATCTTTTACTTGTTTTATCTTACAAGTCTCAAAGACTCTTATTTTATCACTCATACTCAAGCTCTCAATTAAACTTGCGAATTAAACATATCTTGAGTGTGCTGAATTATTTTGTATAAGTTTCTCAAACTAATTTTGAATTTTGTACGAGTTTAGATCTATGTTCAAGTTCAAGTTCATTTTCTAAGTTCTAACTATTGAACCAATGTTATCTTGAAAAGTCAGTAATTTGAAGATGAATTAGTTCTTGAAATTTGAATACTTTGATAATAGTTCACACCAAGAAGAAAAAGTTTTGTAATTGAGATCATTAGCATGTAAGAAAAAAAAAATTAATGGACAATCTAATATGAAGTATGAACACGATACGTAATACAATATTTAAGGTGAACTAGGATAATTTTTATGTCTCACTTTAAATTTTTAAATAAACATACATTTTACACCCAAATCACATTTCTTTTATTAGAAAAGAATATAATACATAAATTTTAGTTCAACTGACAAAAATATTAAAATTGGTAAACTAAACATTTATCATGAGAGTTTAAATTTCAATCACAAAAAATACTGAAACTACCGGTAAACTAAAAATTATTATTTTTAATTCTTTAACATACCGGTTAACATGATACAAAATTAAAAAGAGTTTCGGTCATAAGTCATAACTCAATTAGTTAAAAATGTCGAAATTGTTAAAACGAACATCTATGATCTGAGTTTAAACTGCGGTCAATCAACTTATGCATATGAATTTATGGGTGGCTTTGTCATCTCGTTTATATATAAAAAAAAACTAAAAAGAGTTTCTTTAGCCTCTCTAGCTTTCACAATAAAAATATAGAAAAATGCTAAATATTGCACCTCATGCACTAGTTAAAGATATTCAATATAGTAAAAACACATTGAAACTTATGCGGACAACATTTATAAAATATTAAAATTGTTGTTTTCTATATAAAACTTATTTATTTTGTATGTTTAACTAATGCATGGGGTGCATTAGTTAACAAAACCTAAAATATAAAAAAGAAAAAGAGGGTCCCATATAGTATCTGGAGACACGTAGGGTAGAGAGAACAAAGCGCGTGAAGCCACGCGTAAAAAAGACGAATGGACGTGGCCACGATTTGTAGTGGGACCCGTAAAATACGTGTAGACAACGTAGGCAATGGTGGTGTCATTTTCAGGGAAGGAGTGAGTTGTAGTCATCGGTGACGGTGTTTATTGTCTTCAAATAGCCACTAATATGGTCCCACGTTGTTTGTGGGGTCCACTGTGAGACGAAATATGGTGTCCTCGTGATGTGATCAAATATATGGCATGGGTTTGGGCTCAAAATCCTTCATTCAACTCAGAACCAATTTTTCAGCCCCCCACCAAACTCGACAAGTGTAAGTTACTATTAGTATTATAATAATATAATATTGTTTCAATTTTTGTGTGTAGAAATTTAGAAAATATGCTCTCTCTATTTAAAAATGAATGTCGTATTTGGTGTTTTTAAACATATTAAGGAATACAATTATTAGAAAATATGCCCCCATAACTTTGTTTTTTTCTTTGTTTTCTTGTAAATAATGTATAAAGTAATAATTAGAGGGTAGAATTGAAAAATGTTACATTAAGAATTGAAAAGCGACATTCATTTTAAAATAAATTTTTTGAGTTAAAACGACATTCATTTTAAAACGGAGAGAGTATTGTTGTGTAGAAAAGAGTATGAGTTATTATCGGTGTTTAATTTGTTCAACTGATAAAAAATACTAAAATTGTTAAGTTAAATTTTATCATAAAGTTTAAACGTAAGATCTTTTAGTTTTATGTGTTTTTGATAGTTTATCATTTTATTTACGAACAACAAAAGTAAGAATATGAGTTTAATAGATACTACTTTTGTTATGCACGGGGAAGGATTTATGCAGTGATATGGTAATAATATGATCTTGAACTTTTGGATGTTTCTTTATCGCTGTCGGATTTATCCTTATATGTGATGCGATAAAGGAGGTCATTCTCTTAAATTAAATTCATGTTAGAGTTTTTACTTGTTCTAAAAGAGCTAACCATAATGCTATCGTTGGTTTTGCTACCACAAGGTTTGAAAGTGGCAAAACTCACATGCTAACTTTTTTTTTTGACAGTAAAACAATTTTCATTAAATGAGAAAAAAGAAATACAACAAGACACAGTGTGTTAGGACATTATTCCCCAACCACATTTTAAAAACAATTAACCCAATTAAGATTGGAGTATCAATATACTTTGAGAAAACAGAAACCAATAGAGGAGTATCAAGCCAATAACATAATCTAAGCATCCAAGCAAATTTCTTCCACAAGTGATGAGTGGATTGAGGAACATCAGTCTTTGAATCTATCCAGTTACGGATCATATCTTTGCCTTGTGGACGCGCAGATCGATCATACGGGTTCTCAAAAATGGTTAAACTCACCACATTTGAAACAATCATTTGCTGAGTACAGTAGAAGAGCAACTGATTTGCTACATCTGATATTAGATCTTTGCTCAAAACATTCTCAATAACTTCCATACATGCAACTTAATTGGACAAGAAATATGGGAAAAATTTCCCTACCGTCTCCATAATTATTCCTTCACTTTTACAAATTATTCAATATATCAATTTTACACAATTTTGGAATTTAACCCAACATAATTCTACCTACAATTAAATTCTTACTTTTAATGTTACTATAAATCAATTTTCTTTAAATATAAATGAAACATTAGACATTTCATACACATGTTTGACTTGTAGTGACAGTATTGTCTGTCTCTAAATGTCAATATATCAATTTTACACCAACATAATTCTATCTACAATTAAATTCTTACTTTTAATGTCACTACAAATCAATTTTCTTTAAATATAAGTGAAACATTAGACATTTCATACACATGTTCGACTTGTAGTGACAATATTGTTTGTCTCTAAATGTCAAGTTTCTTAAAACTTGAGTTATAAATCAGAAATCACACAAGGTGTTCCGAGACCAAGAATTACACCGGAATACTGGTACAAGTCGCAATGAGCTCCTTATACACATTATGGGCTTGTAGTGACAACTCTTCTGTCTCTAAAAGTCAAGTTTCTTTAAACACACATTATTGGACTTTTATTGACACTTCTATCTATCACTAAAAGTCAAGTTTCTTTAAGCTTGAGTTAGAAAACCGGAATTTCACACAAGCTGGTGTTTTGAGAAGAAGAACTACACCGGAATATTTTGAAACATTATGTCTATCACTAAATGTCACGTTTCATTTAACTTGAGTATATCAACCAGAATGTTTTGAAAATTTGTTCCGGTTCACGTTAGAATGCCTCTTTAACTGACAGTTTCATCTGTCACTATTCACTAAAAATCAAGTTTCTTTAAACTAATAAGCAGAACATTATTTCGAACATGATTTTATGTTTATAATTTTGTCACTTATTTTCTAATTCTCTGTCGTGTGTACCAAAAAATCGTAAAATGTGTAGTCTTTCTTTTTTTAGTTTAAAGAAGTTTGATTTGTAGTGACAAACAAAATCTATCACTAAAAGTAAGAATTCATATACAAAACTCATGTAGGAGTGAACTTTAGAAGTGTGAAAAGGATAAATTGAAATATTTATTAGTTTATAAGGATAAAGAGATAATTGTAGGGTTGGGAGGGAAAATTTTCAAAATATGGACGATGTTGGTTGGTGATGGGCACTAGAGAGAAACAGTTTATGCTGCTAAACACCTCTCCATTTCATTTTATGTAGTCGCTTAATTATGCATACTTTCAATTACTTTCCTCAAACTACTAGTATGCCACGCCTAAGCTTTTATTTTTTTTCTAAATAATTACCTTGATTTAACTAAGGCTCTTCCAATTACTTATTCTTTTCACTTTTAATTAAAACTTAGGAAGTTAATTACGAAGGTGGATGGTACTTTATTTTGAAGTAGATTGATCGATGGATTGAAAGTGTGATTAATTGGTTTTAGAAAGGTTTGGCTAAGTTTTGAGGGAGTTTAGGGTTTAGTAGGGTAATGTTTTGGGTGTTTGGGAATATATAGGTTCATGGAAGGTAAAAATAATTGGGTTTTAACCTGGCCTAGAGTTGCTACAGTCAGTGCCGGCCCAACGATAAATGAGGCCTAAAGCGAACGTTAGAATGAGGCTTTTTTGCTTTAAAAGTAATAACATTTTATCAAAATTATTTTCATTTTATTTACATTTTATTTTTCAAAACAAAATCATTTATTAAATCATGATATTAAATTTTATTTAATATTTTTTTTCAATTGAAAATAAAGTCAATACATTTAATTTTTGTGAGATATTGTTGATATAAGATAATATTCATAAGTTATAGTTGTTTAAATTCTTGAAAATTGATATAAAAAAAAATCTTGAAAATTGAAAAGTTTTGTTTGATTTTTATATAAAAAAAAATTCTTAAAGGTCTTTATATTTAATTTGGAGGCCTTTTATCTAATGTGGACTAATGAATTTATGATTTGTGAGGGGCCTTTTTTCTTTAGTAATTTTTTTTTTTTTTTTGGAGGCCTAAAGCCCTTGCTTGAGTTGCTTTACCCTTGAGCCGGCACTGGGCTACAGTCATAGCACAACCTCAAGAGTGGTCGTAGCAATTTCATGTTTTTGCAAAATTTTGAATAAATATGATGTTTCTTTCGGTAGTAAAGAGATCAGAGTCTTGCATTTATGAACTTAGTTATATTAGCGTATTAAAATATTTTTACTATAATTACGTTTAAGAAATCTATAAAAAAATAATTGGGTTATAAATGAATGATATAAATTAATTTTGCACATCATTTTTATAAAACATCTACTTTTTGAGATGTCACACATATATTTTCTTCACAATAAAATTTTGACAAAAAAAATAATAATTATCTTTTGGTACCTGTGTTCCACCTATTTGATATATTATTTATACGGCTAATATTTTTTATTATTAATTACTATTATTTCTCTTCTAGGATTTTTCTTATGTCCACTACAAAAGGCCAAAATATAAATAAAAAATATATAATGAATTTAGTTGGAGACATTTAACAATTGAAATCATGGTTTTTCGGTGGAAAAGATGTTTTACAAGACGTCTGAGATAATTTGTAAGACTCGTTATTGTCGCGCATGCAGCCGCGCCGCCGTAAACAACTTAAAATTGCAAGAACAATAAAGAAGACAAATAATTTTTAGTTTATCTAGTTCAGTGAAAACACGCTGAATCTGAGAGATACCAATAAAGGAAAGTAATCTTCACAATATCGTAGTTAATATATATAGTTTATACGTCTTATTTGAATAGCCTCTATTCAAAGTCTCTCCATAAAACTACCCCAATGAAAATATTTAACACTCCCTTTGAATATATGACTTTCCCAGCCAATTAATCAAGTTGAAAGAACGAGATTAACTCAGAAAATAATAGTGCAAGTCTATCACGACTACGAGCTAGAACTTGCACAATAATAAACAAAAGCAAACAGTTGAAACTCTTAGATTATTCTCTCTATGTTTGTTGAGTATTTGTTGCGTGTTTAACCTCTTTATATCGTAATTGATAGGTTTTGGGCTTCAAGCTTCTATAAAAGATTAACTTTAAAAGTTTACTCTTTACGATATAAAAGTAAAATAAAGAGGTTAAACACGCAACAAATACTCAACAAACCTATCAATTACGATATAAAGAGGTTAAACACGCAACAAATACTCAACAAACATAGAGAGAATAATCTAAGAGTTTCAACTGTTTGCTTTTGTTTATTATTGTGCAAGTTCTAGCTCGTAGTCGTGATAGACTTGCACTATTATTTTCTGAGTTAATCTCGTTCTTTCAACTTGATACTCAACAAACACTTCAAAAGAAGTTTACTCTTTATTTTTTTTTAATAACCAATAATTAATAAAAATTATTGTTACATCTTTCCATGCAACTTAAAGTAAAATACAAAAAATCATATTTTCAATCATTACATTTTTTGGTCGAAACCACCGCCGAACGCATTGACTAATCTCTCGCTAGATTGGAGACACTAATCATTACATTTTATTTTTTTAAGAAGTGTGATTTTTATTTTTTTTCTCTTATAATTTAAGATAGAAAGAGTATAATACAGCAGTCTTCATTGCATCTTTTAATTTTTTAGAAATATAAAGAATAAAGAATCAAAGTTTCTTGTAATATTAAAATTAATTGAACAATTAAAATATTAAAATGACAATTTAGTCTATAAATTTAATGATTTAAGCAGACAATTTAAGGATTAAAATGAAAATTTATGAGTAATCAAATTTTCTATTTAGTATTAATATTAGATTTATTTAGAGAGATAAGAAAGATAAAAGAAAATAAAAAAATAAAATAATTAAAAAGTAAGAGAGATAATGTGTGGAAAGAGAAAAAGTATGAAAGAGAAAATAATAAAAAAATGTAAAGTAAGAATGACAATGACATAACTATCCTTAAAATAAGTTGATTTTTTTCATTTGAAGGAAGGATAAAAATGTAATATCATAGGTAATCAAAATTTATATTGTAGTAGTAGATTCTTCAACCAAATCTTTTTCCAAAGATTGAAAAATAAACCAACTTTATGTTATACCAAAAATCTGATGGCGCGCACAAAAAATATCTTATGAGAATATACAGTATTTGTTTGTAGTGAAGTAGGCGCAACAACAAAAAATATATTTGTTTGGAATATTGAAACTCAATCTTTTTACAAACAAATATTCTTCAAAAATATAATCAACAAAAATATCTTCAACAAAAATATTCAAACAAATAAAGTTTGAATATATTTCTCTTCACGAAGTAAACAATTGTCAATCTTTTAAAATCTGTGATTAAATCAAACGCAATTTTGTATATGATGAACTGGTGCGCATAGATTGTGACAAGATATCTCAGACATCTTGTCTAACATGTTGTTTGATCAAAATGCATGACAACAAAAAAATAACAACAATAATTCCAATTTTACACACAACATATTGATTGAAACATTTATCTTAATTCTAATTTTACCTAATGGCTTCATACAACTCTGAAGTACTAAATGAAATTATTAATTAACAAAGCATATGTAAATTTGTATAGAGTTCAAAATTATTATGTTTATGAAATGAAAAATATGAAAACTATGCATGTAAATATCATGTTTATTTATGCTTTGATCATGTTTTTTCCGTTGTTTCTTGTTGATAACAAAGTACCTTATCATAAATGTATGTCATTTTTAACACCATTTTCAAGTTTTCAAATTTATTATTTAGATAATGTTATATAACCGCTAAATAATTTTGCTTTTTTGGCATTGCAGCGAAAATACCCTATATTTCCGACAATGATTGTCCACCGATGACAAGATTTAATGTTTGGCAGTGTCGTGATAAGATTTGTGAGTTGAATATAATTTTTTTTTTCATCTCTTCATAATGTTTGTTCTTTATAATTTGATTTATATATTTTTCTGGTCTTTAAATTTATATGACAAGCTCAAAAGTGTATAATTATATTATTATGCAAGTATTTTGACCTTTGTTCGCACATAAAAGATATCACAAACAACCACATTTATCTGAAATTATAATAAGGTACCTAAATTAAATAAATTAATAAATTATTAATTTATTAAATAAAATATAACTAAAAATATACGGCTTCCATTTTTCACTCTATAATTTGTTTTCTTTCTTTGTCTTTTGAATTTTCCAAAGAATATTTTAATAATGATAATAATATATTGCCGTTTAAAGAAAAATAATAATCATCATTTGTGTGTGGAAATTGATGTTGTATATTTTTTTTCAGGTGCTAAATTTACGATGTACAAGACATAAAATGTTAGGATGCAAACCTACCACCTTTGAGCAATGTGTATTTATTTATTATTTTTTATTTTTTTAACTTTTCAAAGTTCCTTTATTACCTAGAACAAGAATAATGTTATATTTATATATATGTTTTTCCTTCCCCCATTTTTTTAATAATTTCATTCATATTGTAAAAAAAAAAACCGGCCTAATAATGATTGAGTATATTCAATAGAAGAGCATAAGCACCAGACAATAATTTTTTCTTCTTCATTTTTTAGGCTCAAAATAGGCTACTACGGATAAAAAATCACAAGTCAAGAAGGCCAACAAAAAATATTTCTAAAGTGCTTCATTTTTTATCATGGCTATTGTCACAACTAATTAAAAATATATAGACACACACACACGTTTGTTTTAAACTTTGGCAAGCCCTTTTCACGTCACAAATTTCACATTTAGAATTCGATAAATATGAATCAACGTTTAGAAATATGCTAAATTATCAATCAAAAGTCTGGGTTTTATCCTAATAGGGAATCCTAATTCTTTTTCTCACAAAATGCAAAAGAATTATAGTTCGAGGTCCAAGGTGTAAAAAAATTCATTCAAGCAACATGAAGTTTGAATATACACTATAATGATATAAAATAATTTTAAAAAAAAGAAATTATTAAATTTTCATGTTATGTAATTAAATAAACATGTGTAGATTATCATGAACATCTTCACCAAATTTTTTGGATGTTTTTTTTTTATCCCCACCAAATTTATATGTGATGCGATAAAGATGTCTTCTCTTCAATTTTTTTTGAAACGGCAATAATATTATTAGAGAGAATAAGTAAAGTATAAGGCGTACTCCACCCACATGCCGGATGGGAATGGAAAGAAATCAAACCAAAACCCACAAACATAGTCCCAGAAAACTAACAAGGAGACCGACACAAGCCACCCAAAAAGAACTATCTCAAAATGCAATCTAACGGATTAGAACACCATTCATAATTTAAGCAAGGAGTAGTCCTACCCTTGAGAGCTAAGAACCACTTCCAAGACACATATTTGATTCCATCAAGAATATCCGTATCAAGAGCTTTCATCCGGAAAATGGCCTCGTTCCGAGCTTTCCAAATCATCCAAATGAACGCATATCAAATCATAACATTCCTTTCCAACCGATTTTTCCTTTCCTACTAAACACAAGGAACGACTCAAACAACAACGAAATATCCTCCGACAACACCGTAACCACCCTCCGACTCAAATTCCATGTATGTTCATCTTAAAGATTGTATTTTGTATTATAATCACTACTAGAAAAAGTTTAAATACCGACGGAATTTAGAGACGAAATTTATTTCATCTCTATTAGAGATGGAATTAGAGACAAAAAAACTATTTAGAGACAAAAATTAAAATATATGTGTTAGTGACGGATCTTAGAGACAGAAAGATCTGTCTCAAAAATATTCTGTCTCTAAATTTGTCTTTAGTTAATTAATTTTTTAATTTATAAATAAAAAAATAATTTGAGACAGATGATAGAGACGAATTTTTATTGTGTCTAACAATTTTCGTCTCCGTATCCGTCTCTAATTAGTCAACTTGTTAATATAGTAGTCAAACATATATCAGAGACGGAATTTAACCGTCTCTGAAATAATCTGTCTCTAAGATCCATCTCTAAACGAAATAACACCGAGGATTCATCTTGGCAAAAAACTTCCCGCCAAATTTTTTATTTTCCACCAAAAATTTTAGGATTAAATATGTTTTTGGTCCCTATAAAATGCGGGTCTTCTAAGTTTAGTACTTATTTAATTTTTATTATATTTTAGTCCCTATAATTTGTTTCTTCCATATACTAGTCCGTACTAAATAATTATAATTAAACTCTTAAATTTTTGAATGATTTTTTTATGGGCATGTTTAAAATATCATATACTAGTTCGTATTGATGAAGTTGTCTGCTACTCAGACTATTTACTCTGTGTTAACCTCATCAAAGATCCACAAGTTAAGTATCATATTTATGATGTGTTGATCCAGGATATCAAAGAGTTGCTCTCTCAAACCAATGGTGATATCCATCACACACTAAGAGAAGTGAATCAATGTGCAGACTTTTTCACTAAATTTGGAGCATCATCAGATGCCGACCTCCTGACTCTTACATCTCCTCCAGAAGGCCTTCCTGAACTTCTTAGGAATGATGCAATGGGAACTTTCTTCCCACGTGCTTAGTTTTTCTTTTTAATTTTCTTTTTTTCTTTTTATTAGCTTCCATACAAAAAAAAATATCATATAAAGTTTATTTATTAAAATTTAGAACTTTTTAACATGAATTAAGTATGAATTTTTCAAATAACAAAAGTTTGAGATAAAAGTAACGAAAAATCATGACATAAAAATTAAATTTTGAGTTTTTTTTTGGAGAATCTTTTTACGATTATCTAAACATACATACGAAAAACTCATTCAAAAATACATGTTATTTTACCAATAAAGACCAAAATTGAGTGCATAATAATTATATTTTTCAAGAACTAAAAATTTATTAAAATTTAAATTAGACAAAATATATATAGAAGGTCACCATTTTGTAGGGAATAAAAATTTATTTAACCCAAAATTTTAAACAAAATGATTATTTAATTTTTTTTAATATTTCAAAACATATTTTCCTTGTGTCACGACTATGACTTTCTCTCATGCGATGAATGAAATATAAATCTGATAAAAATTTAATTTATAGTTTAAAAAGTTATTATATAATTTAAAAAGATAACGTTGAGAGAAAGAACAAATATATTAAGTTAAAAAGTTATTATATAGTTATTACATAATTTAATTTATAGTTTAAAAAGTTATCGGATTAAATTTTGTATTTGTTTGAAAAAGAACAAATATATTTTTGTATGAACAAGATTTGTTGGAAACAAATATTTGTTCATATTTTTGGAGAAGATTACTTTTATTCGTTTGGAAGTGAAAACATATATTTTTGTTGAATATTTTTGTTTGAAGGTATATATATATTTAAAATTAAATATTTCAAACAAGTAATTTTTTGAAGATTGGTTTTTATTTTATTTTATTTTATTTTAAGTATTCCAAACAAATATATTCCTTTGAAGATTTTTTTTGGAAGCAGAAACTATTTTTGGAAGAGCTTTGTCTTGTTTGAAAAATAAATCTTTGGAAAAGATTTAATGAGAAATTTGGTGCTAACAAACTTTATCAAATTGAAGTTAATCCTTTATGGACGACTTGAATATTATCTGATAGCCTATTTTACTATAAATAGAGACTCAAGTCCAACAACAATACTCATCCAAAAATATTGTGAAAGTCTAAGAGTTCTTAGAGTTTTTATGAGTTTTGTTTGTTTTTGCTCATTGTATGCTTTTTCTAGCGTGTACTCTTGATAGAATTTTAATTGTATGTTTTTTAGAAGTTTTGTTGTGTCTAATATTAATCAAAACTCTCTGGTTCAACTTGAAAGAGAAGGTGACGATGAAAATAATAAGAAAGGTGATGAAGTTGAACTATAATTACTTTCTTTTATGTATTTTTGTTAAATTATTTAAATTTATTTATGTGTTAAACAACTTTAAATTTGATATTGATACTTTGTAAATATGACATACATTTTTTTGTTTTTTTTTCTTATTTTCAACATCAAAGTTTTATTAATTGGCAAATAGGAGTACAAGTAGTACAACACTAGCCTAAAGAGGAACAAAAGAAAGAAAACAAACTGCACCGAAGGCAATATAACACAGCCAGCCTACAAGACAATATACCAACACAGTGACACACTATGAGTCTAAGAACCAAGACAACAATCCACACAATCCAAGAGGCAGCAGTCATAGAACAAAACTGCCACCCAACCACACGCCAATAATCAGCAGAACCGACAAAAACCACATCTGCAAACGAGGCGGAGCTAAAAAGCGAAGAGATCACCGGGACATTTTTATGTTAATGTTTCATATTTAATGTTAATCAAAATTTGATTTTTTCAAATTGTAGAATTATATGAATTACATTTAGTAAATAAAAATTAATATTTGAAAAACTGTATAATGTATTTAATTGCTAAATAGACAAAAATAATGACTAATAAGAGATGAAAAAGGTGTTTTGTGAGACGAAATTTTATGATTAGAGACAAAATTATTTGAATTCAGAGACGGATAATTCTGTCTCTGATAGAGACAAACTTTTATGCTTAAAGACGGAATTTTAGAGACAAAATTATTTGAATTCAGAGACGGATAATTCTGTCTCCAACAGAGACGAATTATTTTGCTTAGAAACGGAATTTTAGAAACATAATTATTTGAATTCAGAGACGGATAATTCTGTCTCTAATAGAGACGAATTTATTGTGTCTTGAATTCAACATTTAGAGACAGATATATAAAATCCGTCTCTGAATCAGAGACGGGTAAATTCTGTCTCCAATCAGAGACGGAATATAAAATCCGTCTCTAATGACTTAGAGACGAGGAAATTACAGACCACATCAAATCTGTCTCTATTTCTGTCTCCAATGTGCTTAGTGACGGAATATTTGCCTTTTAGAGACAAATTTTGGCCGTCGGTATTTAAGATTTTTCTAGTAGTGAATTAATGTTTTCCACTTGTTGAGTAGACAATTTGTATGCTAAGATTTTTTCTTAAATTTGTCTCTATTAGTTACTCTAGTTGGCAAATTCATTGTGGTTATGTGTTTGTCTTGTATTACATTGACACATTTTCCCTTATTAGCTTAGAATCCGATAAGTACTTGAGAAATATAGTTAAGCTAATTAAAAGTGAGTTCTTTCCAAAATGTGTTTAACTTCAAATTATGTTGTATCAAATTAAGAAATATATTCCGATGTTTATGTGTGTTTGTTTTGGGGGAAATTTGAAGCTTATTTCTTTTTCAAAACTTTCTTCTAATTAAGGCCAATATTCATTAAGTGTTATGGTCATTGACTTATCAATAACAAAAATCTAGATGCTGCAATTTTTGAAGTTTTTGTTAATTTAGTCAAATCTCTTTATGCTATAATGCTATATGTTATATTTTGGGGCATGCTCTTATAATTGTTAGTTCTTTTATACTCTAAATGTGTATGTTATATAAATGCTCCGATTTTTTATGGCAGATTTAATGTATTATTATTATTTGTTTGCATTAGATCCAAAAAAGGGTCATATTGGTGCAATTAAAGCAAAAAAAAAAAAACTATTTTAGCGTCGGTCAAACTGACGCTAGATTATTCATTAACTTTTTAAATGTTGACGTTAGCGTCAACTTATCCGAGGCTATATAAATTTGGTTGAATTTTCTGAAATCTCGAACGTAGCGTCGGATGCAGATAGAGTCAGACTTTGACTCAGTTGAGCAGACGCTGCAATAGAGTCGGATGGCTCTTAGCCGACGCTAAACTTTAGCTTCGAGTGTTTTAGAGTGAGTCCCGACTCTGACGCTAACCCGACGCTAAATGGTTTGTAGCGTTGGTTTTCGGCCTTTTAGCGTGGGTTTCTGGCCGATGCTAAAAGCTGTTTTTCTTGTAGTGAAAGAACTTAGCTCCCAAACAAAGAACGCCCTCCTCCATCGTAAACTCCATATCCACCTCTCATCCACCCACTCCCCCATCTCTTGAATGACACACTTTGATTGAAGAGAGCACGTGAAAAGTCTAGGGAAGGTCTCGCGCAACGGTGCATCTCCAATCCAATGATTTGACCAAAAACTCGTTCGACCACCATTCCCCACTTTCTTGACAAATTTTTTTTGAATCCAATCACCCTCGACATCTTTCTCAACTCCCAACTCAACAAGATCCTTCCACCATTAGGAACAAAACGTAACCCTCCCAAGTGTCAATATAATTGTAAACAATCTACCTCCCCGTACTTTGCCTTCAAAACCGATTGTCAAAGCATTCCCTTTTCAACCATAAACCTCCACCTCTATTTAACTAACAAGGCCAAGTTAAACCATTTGAGATCCTTCACTCCGAGCCCCCCTCCTTC
Source organism: Trifolium dubium (assembly GCA_951804385.1). NCBI lineage: Eukaryota > Viridiplantae > Streptophyta > Magnoliopsida > Fabales > Fabaceae > Trifolium > Trifolium dubium. The sequence goes on along the minus strand of OX638075.1, from coordinate 29,369,084 downwards.
TTTGAACGACAAACATCCTTCCAACTCACCCAAGGAATTTTTGTTCTATCGCCAAAAGAGGCGCCCCACAAGAAATTTCATTGGATACGAATAAAAGCTTTCTTCACCCTTAAAGGCATTTTAAGGTAGGAAAGATAGAACACCGGTAAGGATGTCAACACCGAATTAATAAGGACCACCCGCCCCCCAAGGCTAACAAACCGGTTTTTCCAAGATAAAAGTCTTTTTTCAATCGACTTTATCACCGGTTCCCAAGTTGCAAACTTTCGCGGATTTGCCCCCACCGGGAGACCCAAGTAGAAATCATGTTCGAGTTTTCTCTTGCCCTAACAGAGCTAACCATAATGTTATCGTTGGTGCTGGTTACGACAAGGTTTGAAATTTGCAAAACTTACATCAACTTGGTTTGAATTGTAAAAGAAAGATGCATGATGATAATAGTGGTGATGGGCTATAGGAGGCGTGAAAGAGAAAGAGAGAAACGGTTTATGTTGCTAAACACCTCTCCTTATCCTTTTATAGTCTCTTATACATACTTTCAATTCACTTCCCTCAAATTATTACTAGTATACCACGCATAAGCTTCTATTCTTTCTAAATTAAATTACCTTGATTTAACTACGACTCTTTCAATTAATTATTCTTTTCACTTTTAATTAAGACTATGGTTGGTTTATTTTGAAGTAGATTGATCGATGGATTGAAAGTGTGTGATTGGTTTTAGAAGGGTTTGGTTAAGTTTTTTTGATGGAGTTTAGGGTTTGGTAGGGTAGTGTTTTGGGTTTTGGGATTGTATAGGTTCATATATATAGAAGGTAAAAACAATTGGGTCTTGGACTGACCTAGAGTTGCTACTAAAGTCGTAGCACAACCCTACGAGTGGTTGTAGCAATTCCATAAATTAGATTTTTGATTTTTTTTGACTAAATAAGATGTTTTTTTCAGTAGTAAAGAGATCAGAGTCTTGCAGTAACGAACTTAGTTCTATTAACGTATTAAAATATTTTTATTTTTTAATATATTTAATTACACCTTAGAAATCTATAAAATAATAATCATGCATGTGTTTTTAAGTAAATGAACATTATTATAAATTAATTTTGCAAATCATTTTAAAAAAGCTTCCGCCTTTTGGGATGTCACACATGTATTTTATTTACATTAAAACTTTGACAAAAAAAGAAAAAGAAATGATCCTTTGGTACTTTTAATAGATGAATAATTATGTTCTACCTAGCTATTTGATATATTATTTATACGACTAATAATTTTATTATTAATTATTATTATTTTTCTTTTAGAATTTTTCTCATGTCCATTACGAAAGGCCAAATTATAAATAAAAAATATATAATGAATTTAGTTGGAGTTGATTAAGACATTTACCTTAATTCTAACTTTACAAAATGGCTTCATGCAACTTTGAAGTACTAAATGTAGTTATTAACAAATCATATGCAAGTTTCTATAGAGTTCAAAATTATTATATTTATGAAATGAACAATATGAAAACTATGCATGTAAATATCATGTTTATTTATACATTGATCAGGTTTTTTTTCCGATGTTTCTTGTTGATACCAAGGTACCTTATTATAAATGTATGTCATTTTTTACACCATTTTCAACTTTTCAAATTTATCAATATTTAAATATAACTTCTAAGCAATTTTTATTTTTTTGGCACTATAGCAAAAATACCCTGTATTTTTTATAATGATTGTCCACCGACGATAAGTTAATGTTTGGCAGTGCCGTGATAAGATTTGTGAGTTGAATATAATTTTTTTTGTCATCTTCACAATGTTTGTTCTTTATAATATATTTCAAATTTGATTTATATATTTATCTAGTCTTTCAATTTATATGACAAGTTCAAAAGTGTATGATTATATTATTATGCAAGTATTTTGATCTTTCTTTGCACATAAAAGATATCACAAACAACCACATTTATCCAAAATTATAATAAGGTACCTAAATAAATAAATGGTAAGAATACAATAGCGGTTATTTATCTTATTTATTTGTAATATTTTGGTCATTTATTTATTTTTTCTTCTTTTTAAATTGGTCCTTTTTCTTATTTAGTAATTTGTAACACTTCAGTCATTTTTCTTCCTTTTTATTAAAAAAAATCCTTACATGGTAAGTCATCTAGGACAAATTTATTTTTTAAAATATTTTGTTTTAAAAATAAATAAATCCAGAAAATTGATGAAGATATTCATCATGTACATCATTGGTGTTCATATCTTCATCATCTAGGGGATGAGTAGTTCAATTGATTAAGCTGATCAGTTGAGCTAAGTGTTAAAGGGCTGATGGAGGTCCATAACTCGAATCCTGACAAATGAGAAAAAATGTATAATATACTAACAACTAACACTTTTCTATAAAAAAAAATATCTTCATCATCTTCTTGAAATAAAATAAAAAATAATTTCAGCTCAATAAACCTCCCTTTAATATAGATATACGTATTTTTCTCTTGTTCATCTTCTTTTAAATTCAAAATTCAGAAACCTCAAATTCTTAATAACCCTAATAGGGGAAAAATTGGCGGTGGTGGTTCCTATGTTTCGGGAGGTGGCGTTAGACAGTTGGATAAAGCATTATTAAAGATTCAAGCAAGTTCAATATTACATGCAGGCATTATTAAGCTAGCTTGCTACAAATAACTTCAAGAATATAAATTGAAAAATATGTATAATTGTTTCTTGGTTTCATAAAAAGATTATTATTTTTGGGACAATTTTTTTTCCTAAAAAGACTATAATTCTATTACACAGGGAGTAAGAAACACTTTGTTTCTTTTTCTCCAAAGATCACATTTACAAAATAAATGTCTCATTTTGAACACTTATGTGTAACAAATAGAAAACGACATGCCATTAAAACATGTTATCATGCCTTTAACCGTGATCATTGACTCGCCCATCCAAACACTTAGTAACAAACAAGCATAGAAATAAAAACAATTAGTAACAATTTAAACAATATAAATAAAAAATACATAATGAAGTTTAATAAAAAAATAATGAATTTAGTTAGAGACATTTAACATCAATTTTAATTTTACAAAATGGTTTCACGCAACTCCAAAGTACTAACAACTGTTATTAACAAAGCATGTAAATTTTTATTTATATAGAGTTCAAAACTACTATATTTATAAACCGAAGAATACAAAAACTATGGCTGTAAATATCATGTTTATTTATGCTTTGATCATGTTTCTTTCGTTATTTCTCGTTGATACCATGCAACCTTATTCTAAATGTACGTAATTTTTTACACCATTTTCAAGTTTTTAAATTTCTTATTTAAATAATATTATATAGCCATTAAGTAATTTTTCTTTCTTTGGCAATGTAGCAAAAATACCCTGCATTTCTGACAAAGAATGTCCACCAGCGATAGATCGTATTGTTTGGCACGGCCTTTATAGGATTTGTGAGTTAATTAAGTTTAAACCTTTTAAAATATATTTTTTTCCTTATAATTAATTTCAAATTTTTGATAGGTTACGTTAGTGTTTGAGGTTGTCTCATGGAACTAACCTAGAGTTGCTATTATCGTAGCACAACCCTACGCGTGGTCGTAGTAAGTCCATAAATGAAATTTTCACAAAATTTTAATCAAATATGATGTTTCTTCAAGTAATAAATTTAAAAGGACTAAAGTTTTGCATTTAGGAACTTTTGAATCATAATATTTTTATTATAATTACGCCTAAGAAAGCTATAAGAACGTAATCTTGTGTTAATATAAGTAAATAAGCATGATATATAGTAAAAAAGAGAGAGTAAACGGACATTATAAATCAGTTTTGCATTTCATTTTAAAAACACATCCACCTTTTGCGACGTCACACATGAATTATCTCCACAATATGACTTTGACAAAAATATAAATAAAATGCCAAAATATAAATAAAAATTTATTGATACAACTAATATTTTTCATCATTAATTCCAATTTTACAAAATTAGTTTCATGCAACTCCGAAGTACTAATACATGTTATTATAACGAAGCATGCAAATTTTTATTTATATAAATTTCAAAAATATAATGTTTATGAAATGAAGAATAAATATGAAAACTGTGGTTGTAAATATCATGATTATTTATGCTTTGATCTTCTTTTTTTCGTTGTTTCTTATTGATATCATGTAACCTTATTCTAAATGTATATAATTTTTTACGCCATTTTCAAAATTTCAATTTTATCATTTAATTAAGCATTACATAACCGTTAAGTAATTTTTATTTTTTGACAATGAAGCGACAAAACCTTGTATTTCTCACAAAGATTGTCCAGAAAAGAGAGGTACTGATAAATGGTATTGCCGTAATGAGTATTGTGAGTTAATTAAACTTATACCTCTTTAAATACTTTTTTTGTCATATTCATAATGTTTATTTTTATAATTTATTTCAGATTTTATTTATTTATTAGATCTTTCAATTTAGGGTTAGTGGTGCTTTATCCCCTGCCATATTGACGAATTTGGATTTGCACCCTGTAATAATTTGTTTTGTGATTTCACCCTCAAAATATAAAATTCTTTGCAAAACTAGCAACATGACACATTGAATTAGCAAATTTTTGCGTAAAAATAATGATTTGTCACACTTAGTTGGACATTTTGTGGGAGGCCTATACTGCCCCTACGAGTAATTTTTTTTGTATGAGAGAGTATTGGAGAGGGGGGGGGGGGGGGGGGGTGTTGGAAAGAGAAATTTTCGTGATTTAGGGGTAGCTACCCTCATTAGTATTCAACCAATTAATTAAGCCGCGTAAAATCATTATTTAAATTACGGTTAAATATTTTTTTGTTCCCTATAAACATTTGATCTTTCTACTTTTAGTCCTTCTGAACTTTTTTTCCACTTTTTAATCCATACAAAATCTCTAACATGAATTTTTGTCCCTACTTTTAAGTCAACTCATGTATACTAATTAAAATTTGGAATTATGTATTGCAGTAATGTTTAGTATATTAAAAATTGAATTGATTTGCAAAATTTGAAATTTTTTAATTAGTGATGAATTAAATATGAATTTTTGAAGTATTTGCGCTTAAAAATTCCTAGTTAATTCATCATTTGTTAAAAAATTATGAATTTTGGTTTGAGTAATTTTTATAATATTATAAACATGATCACAAAACCTCGTTAAATTTTTTTGAATCGTACACAGAGTTGAGTGAAAAGCAAGGACCAAAAATCATGATCGGAAATATTGGAGGACCAAAAAGTGAAAAGTTTTTTTAGAGAGATTAAAAGTAGAAGAGTCAGATGTTTATAGGGACTAAAAACATATTTAACACTTTAAATTATATATATATATATATATATATATATATATATATATATATATATATATATATATATATATATATAAACACTCGATTTACCCTTCAATTTAATTATATGATAAACTATAAAGTGTATGATTATATTATGCAGCAATGTCTAACATGCGAAGCTTCACAAGTAGTGCATGATGCACCACATGTGAATAAGATTATAATGAATATGAATTTATAAAACGTATCGTTCGATTGAAAATTTATTTTTAAAATTGAAAATCATTTGGTATGTTTTTTACATTCATGAAGATTAACGGTTTCTGAATTTTGTTTCATACAGTTAAACATGAGTCTCAATAACATATCAAATAATTTTCAATTTTTTTTTAAAAATTTGTATGAATAATCTATATAATATAAGTTTTAAAACCAACAGTAAATTTTGTATAATTTGTATTTTTTATAATATTATTCATAAGTGGTGGTCCATGCACCACTTGTGAAGCTCGTGCATGTTAACCTTAATTATTCAATTATTTTTACCATTCTTTGCTCATAAAAGATATCACAAACTATGAATATGGTATACGTTATGGTATAAAATGCATAGATTTCAAATTTCAGAGCCGAATATTAAATGGACATTTTGATTGGCCGAATCCACACGTTTTTATTGCATAGTAACAACATCAATCTCACAAAGATATGTTGATTTTTAAATATGCATGTTTTTATGATATTTAACCAAAAGCAAGTTGATAACTTGAAAGATTTCATAATGTTATAATAAACATAAACATAAATATCTTAAATTTCACATTGTTATATTACCATTTGTGTGTGTGAGAATTGATGTTGTATTTTTTTTTCTTCAGGTGTGAAATATTATGGTATGGAGTAAAATAACAAAGATAAAATTATATTTAGGATGAAAACCTATCACTTTTGAGCAATGTGTATTTTTTTTCCTTTCTTTTTAAAATTCCTCTATAATATCCGGAACAAAAGCTATAAATTATTCAATAAAACAAAGAAATATTCAATGTACATCTTTTCAAATGTTCAATATAATAATGTTAGAAAAATTAGACTAAAATTATATCAAATAAAGAAATGTTAGAACAAATAATTATAATAATAATACATATATAGTAAGATAAGAAAGAGAAGAAAAAAAGCTTATCGAATTTGATCGAGACATGCAAATATACCGAATTTAAGAACAAACTTAATTTGCAACAGAATCATTTTAAAATATTAATTTTGTGAAAAACTATATTGATACAATCCTACAATTTCAAAGACTAGCTTAGATATTGTACCCAATTGAAAATAGAACATCTTATAGAACCATAAAATTTGTATCCAACAGTTCCAATTTTATTTGCACTTAATTCAGACCTTAAGATTGGGAAAACCATAAACAAATGCATTGTCACGCCATGACCAAAAGATTGTTTGGAATAGCGTCACACTGTTAATTCAAACAATAGCTAGCTCTCTAAGGTCATGAAAAGCCTTCGACCTACGGATCAAGTATGCTCTAAACCTTATCTTGATCAGCAATAATGCAGCATCTTGAGGATATAATTCCTTCTTTTTTTGGTCGAAATTGGGTTGGTATTTATCGTGGAATGCAGTGACTTATTCTTACTGGATTGGAGACACCTTAAAGGATGAGATAGCTGATCTAGAGATTTAAAACTTCTCTATATTCAAATAAGAAGACCAAAACTACAATTAAGTTTTTTTAATATTAATTTTAGTAAGAGAAAATACAAATGAAAACAAATTGAAAACAAAAGCCAACTCAACGTGCCACATCATTTACAGTCAAATGCTATGGGGGGTTAAAACAAAATGATCTTATGTTTTGAGGGTTGAAATTCTAACAAAGAAAATACATTAACATTGTAATAATATACTCATATGAGAGTGAAATCACAAAATATATTTCAAGAGTGAAATCACAAAATATATTAAAGGGTGCAAAATCATAATACACTCATATGAGAGGGGATAAACCACATAGATTTCAAATTTCAGAGCGGGATTTTAAATGGACATTTTAATTGGCCGAAACCAGAAAATTCTATCATATAGTAAAAATATCAATCTCACATAGATTAGTTGATTTTAAAATAATTTTTAATGATGTTTTGTCAAAAAAAGTTGATATCTTAGAAGATTTCATATTATTATATTGTTGGAAGAGTTAATAAACAGAAATATCTTAAATTTTATATTGTTATATTATCATTTATGTGTAAGAATCATTGTTTTATATTTTTTCCAGGTGTGAAATATACCAGTCTAAAAGAATAAAGATAAAATGTTACGATGAAAACCTGCCACCTTTGAGCAATGTATATTTTTTTTCTTTTATTTCAAAGTTCCTCTTAAATACAACAATCATTTCTTATCATTGGGTAGCCATGACATGGAGCATTTGACCGATGCACAACAGTTTTTATCTTTCGGAGCATTAGCATCGGTAGATATATTTTAATGGATCATATACATTATAATTCCTTAGACCCACTTTTAATGTACCTTTTTCTGATTAGTGTAATAATCCCTTAGATTGCCTCACTAAAATTTAATAGAGATATATTAAATTGTAAAAGTTAAGCACCATTTATGCTCCTTATAATTTATTTTTTGCTTATAAAAAAAAGAAGTCATTTCTTATCAACATAAAACATTTTTTTTTTATTTGTAGTACAACAACTTATTTTATTCTTAACTATTAGACACCTAATTGTACTCTCTCTATATTCCCCGCGTTTCTTTCTCAACCGTCTCGTCTCCATAATCCATACCCTTTGCCCATACAGGTAAATATACATCAAACACATAAACTCCCCTCATTAATGTTTCAGTTTTTATACCAAGCAAATTCATATCCGTAGCTCCATATAATTAGGATAGTGAGCAAATAAATAGTAAAGGTCATTGGAGACAAGGTTCTTGAGGTGGGTGATGTTATGGAGTTGATCAAGTATACCTCTTGGAATTGGTTGCTGGCGAAAAAAGGTACATCTGCCGTGTTTATTTTATGAATGGTGCGTAGCACCTTTAGATTGTATTCTTAGACAGGTCTTTTGGCCAGGTATTGTTGTCGTTTTGATTATTGTGGGTATAGTACTATCTGTACTTTTCCTCTGGTGTGGGTTGAGTACTAGTACCTCTTGTACTTTTTCCTACCTTTATATATATAATATATAATTCTTTCGCTGTTCAAAAAGAAAAAACTACTATTTAACTCATGCGCAACACATATTGCATTTGCATCCACCATCTCTGAAGAAAAGGTAGAGTTGGTAATCACATTTCAGTGTTTGCTACTCTATTATTGGTATCATCCTTGAAGTTTCAAATCAATGCAAGGGTGGGTTAATACTGTTTTTTTTTTCCAACACAAAGTGACCATAATGCATAATCCATCGGCAAAAATCGGAGTGTGTAGTAGCTGGATCAAGGAGAATCCCAAATCCTTCATTAACTAAGGAAAATACATGTTGATGAAGAAGTAGGTATCCAATACAAGATGTTAAAGATGGCTTAACATTTTGCGGTGACAATGTCTGCCACCGCCACGAGTGGATGCCAGTGAAGTAATCCTGAACATAGGAAAGAGGAGATTGGGAAAGAGTGGAATAATGACTTTTTCTCTTTCTTTTTTTTGCTCTTTTTTTGAGAGAAAGATGGATGAATCTTTTTACTACAAGGTATGTACTTTTTTCAGGAGTATTTCATTTTTCTCTGCACGTCGGAGGGAGACTATATGCGCATTTGTGAATATTCGTGTGTGTACACAAGTCGTCCTATTTAAAATATCGATTTTCGTTCTTGTACTTTTTCCATCCTTATTATATATATTATTGTTTGTTGTTCAAAAAAAATAAAAAAAATAAAAATATCGATTTCGCGAAAAACTAAATAGATTGATACAAATCTATAATTTCAAAGACTAACTTAGATTTTTTACCAAATTGAAAATAGAACATCATCATAGTAGAACCATAACATCTTTATCCAACTTAATTTACACTTAATTTAGACCTTACAGAACTGCTATCCATGAACAAATGCAATGGCATGCCATGACCGAAAGGTTGTTTGAAATAGCGTCACACAGTCGATTCAACTTCGACAACGGATCTCATTCTCCATATAGAGGAAGAGCATAACATGGAAGGAATAATTAGGGTTTCACAATTTTGATGGAACTTGGGTTTCTTTCATTAGAGGTAATCTCCCAACATACATTCAAATTTTTAGTCCGTCACATAGTGAGACTGAGAGACAATGATTTTCTTAGAAAACCTTTGGCGTTCCACTCCATCACTAGCTATATGGCGCCGTCGATAGGAAATTATTGAACTGGGATCTAATGAATCTAATCCCTTGTTTGTTGGTAAATATCTGTAAAATTCCAAACTTGGTTTACCACAGGGTTTGAAGTTGAAAAGAAAGATGGATGATGGTGGTGATGGACTTAGAGGCGTGAATTGTGTTTCTGAACACCTAAAGTATCTTGATTTAACTAAGGTAGTTCTTCTAATAGATTATTCTTTATATTAAAACTTAAGATGTTACTGCGGTAGGGTGATTAAGGGTTTTGTTCAGTTTTGATGGAGTTTTATGGTTTGGTAAGGTAGTGTTTGGGGTTGTCTAATGGAACTGGCCTAAAGTTGCTAATATCGTTGCACAACCCTACATGTGGTCATTGCAAGCTATAAATCAAGTTTTTACAAAATTTTGACCAAATAATATTTCTTTTCGATAGTAAAGTTTTGTATTTATGAACTTTTTTATTAAAATATTGTATAAGTAAATGAGCGTTATGATGAGCCGGCCCTGTTTGTACTCTCTTTCTCTTTTGTTCAATGGAGAGAGGTGGTCTTAGGTCACTTTTTGGCCTGGAATGATCTCTTTACATTTGTTTCTTATGTAAAGTTATGTAAATTTTTTTTTTTACTAAAAATGACATTCATTCATTCAAATAGATAGAATACATTGAATAATACAGATTCAAAATCGCTAAAAACTGAAAAGGATAATCATGTTAATAACATACAACAACAATATGTCTAGAAATGTGCCAAAGCCTACATATATGATAAAATTGAGGTGTCCGGAATACCTATGCTTCCGAAGCTGCCACGTTGAAGACACCAAAATCATTGGTTGAATAGGGCACTTGATCGAATCTAATCTGTCAATCTGAACCGAACAAACACCGCACAAGAGGACGGGAAAACAAAACACCGTACAAGAAGACGGAAAAACAAAACGCCGCACAAAGCCAACGAACAACACAACATCACATTAAGACGACCGAATCATAAAAAACTATATGTGAAAATCACTTATTTGATTAAAAGAAAAAGGAAAAAACAATTTAGAGGGGGTGATTTAGAGTCAAAAATTGACTCAGAATCACCCATCTTTGATGGTTGGAGAATTGAAGAACTAGGTTAAAATATGGAAGATGTGGCGTAAAGTTATGTAAATTATGTGTGTCTATAATGAGATCACACAACTTGTATTTATAATGATGTTATAACAATTGTACATAGAATCTCAATAAATAAACACTAACTTAAGAAGTTGTAAATAAGTAGGAATACCAACAATTAGCTTAGGAATCATCTAATCTAGAAATATTAAATAGACACATGGACTTTTAAAAATTCTCTTTTACTATAAATAAATGGTTTTTACGTATATCACATTATCCTTTTGTGTTTATTGGTGATTTTTTCGTCCAAGTGTGGTGTTGTACATTGTTCATCGTCTTGTACTGTGTTATTGGATTTTCCATATTGTTTCGGTGTTTATGTAATTCTTATTGGCAAATCGGCTTCAATTAATTACATATTCAATCAATGATTTGAGCATCAACGTTTGCAAATCCAGAAAAATAAATATTTCTATGACTTTGGTTTTATCATATTTTTTGTAATAAACATTTTTTCCGTTGTATACAATTAACTTGGATGTCGTGAGTTTGTTTGTAGAATATGTTCTTATGTGATGTATTCTATCAATTTAAATAAATGAATATCATTTTATTTTAGTAAAAAAAGATGTAAATGAGCATTATAAATTAATTTTGCATTTCATTTTAAAAACACATCCACCTTTTAGGACCTCACACATGTATTATCTTAACAATAAATCTTTGACAAAAATATAAATAAATGGCCAAAATATAAATAAAAAATTATTGATACAACTAATATTTTTCATCAATTATTACTATTATTTCTCTTTTAGGATTTTGCTCAAGTCTATTGCGAAAAGCCAAAATATACATTAAAAATATTTATGAAATTTAATAATATTAATAAAAATATTGAATTAGTTGGAGACATTTACAAAATGGCTCCACGCAACTCCGAAGTAGTAATAACTATTATTAACAAAGCATGCAAATTTTTATTTATATAAAGTTCAAAATTACTATGTTTATGAAATGAATAATATGAAAAACTATGGCTATAAATATCATGTTTACTTATGCTTTGATTATTTTTTTTTCGTTGTTTTTTGTTGATAACGTGAAACCTTATTCTAAATGTATGTTTATTTTTACGCTATTTTCATGTTTTCAAATTTATTATTTAAATAACATTATATATATAGCCATCAAGTAAGTTTTCTTTTTTTGACAATGAAGCAAATATACTTTGTATTCCTGACAAAGATTGTCCACCAGCGATAGGTCATATTGTGTGGAAGTCTCGTGCTAAGTTTAGTGAGTTAATTAAGTTTATATCTTTTAGAATATATTTATTTTTGTTATCTTCATGAGTATTTTCTTTATAAATTATTTCATTTTTGATAGAGTAGTGTTTGAGGTTACATTGTCTCATGGAGTTGGCCTAGATGGCCTAGAGTTGCTACTATCGTAGCACAACCCTATGTTTGATCACCGCAAGCCCATAAATAAAGTTTTTATTAAATTTTGATCTAATATGTTGCAGTAGTAAAAAGACAAAAGTCTTGCATTTAGGAATAATTACACCACCAAGTAATAGCGCTTTTTCTTATTTATAATAGCACTTAAAAATGCTATTACTGATGTCACTATTATAGGTTTGTTTCCTATAATAGCACCTTTGAAGCACTATAAACTATTAACCTTTAATAGCGCTTACTGCAAATTACGGTATCATACATTGTTTATGATACCTGGATAAGCTTTGGATATACAAGGATTCAATAGCGCTTTATTTTAAAAACACTATTTAAAACAATATATTTGATAAGCACATAATCTTATATGTAAATGAGTATTATAAATTAGTTTTGCATTTTATTTTAAAAACATATCCACATTTTGGGACGTCATATATGTATTATCTAAATATATGTAATTTTTTACGCCATTTTCAAGTTTTCAAGTTTATCATTTAAATAACATTATAACCATTAAGTAACTTTTCTTTTTTGCCAATTTAGCAAAAATACCCTGCATTACTCTCGAAGATTGTCCATCAGAGGTATACCGTCGTCGAAGTTTTTGGAAATGCCGTGATAAATTTTGTGAGTTAATTAAACTTATACCTTATTTCAGAACATAATTTTTTTGTCGTCTTCAAAATGTTTATTCTTTATAATTTAATTTATTTATTTATCGGGTCTTTCAATTTGGGGTTAATGGTGCTTTCGCTCTCTGCCATATGGACGAATTTCTATTTATTATAGCATCATGTTATAATTTGTTTCGTGTGATTTCAATATGATTTTTTTTTTGTTTTAACCCCTCATAACATCTAACTGTGCAAAACTAACAACATGGCACACTGAATTGGCAATCTATTGTGTAAATTAAAATAATTATTTGGCACACTTATTAGTTGTAGGGCTGAGCATAGATCTGCAACCCAACTTGAAATTGACATAACTGTAAGCATATGAAAGCATTCATTTGGATGTGGGTCGAGTCTCGGGTCAATAATTATGGAAACTCGATCTTGAACGGTTATATACAAATTGGTGTGAGTCTTTAAAAATCTATTTATTCGTAACCGTAATCGACCGAAACAAATACTAAAATACAAATTATTTTTTTTTTCTTTTGGTTTTGGGAACCCGTTCTCTATCTCAATCTCTTACACCGCTTGCTTTGTTGCTTTTATTTATATTAAATGAAGTAAAAAATGTTATATTCTACAAACTTATAAGGTGATAGATGTTAAAGATACTTTAATATTATATCTAATATCTATTTTAATTTCTAATACTCATCTATTTAATATATTATTGTTTTTGGATCTACAAGTTTGAAAAAAAGTAAATGCATCTCTCCTTCTTTGTTGTTCATTTAGTTTTTCTATCATTTGTTGCCTTGTATACGAGGTATTAAGCTATTTGAAGGATAAGAATTTTCGGACCGATAGATTTTTTGATATAGCAACCATGTTTCAATTTAACCCGTAATAATCGGCCCGTTTAACCCATCGCCCATATTACCCAAACCCGAATAAAGCGAAGACGTACATGGTCAAAATTTTGTTCTAATTAAGTGGTTGCGGTTTTTAACGGTTTTCTAATTTTTGGCCCAAAACTGACTAATGCTCTGCCCTACTTAGTTGGACCTTTTGTTTCCAACTATCTTCTATTATTAAATAGGTATTAATATGTTTTTTATCCCTACAAAATGGTGATCTTCTAAGTATAGAACTTACTAAATTTTTATTAAAGTCTTAGTTAATCCCTAGAAAATTATCATGCACTCAGTTTTGGTCCTTGCTCTTAAGTCAACAAGTATTTTTGAATGATTCTTCGGTAAGTATATTTAGAACACCTTAAAAAATTCTTCCAAGAAAAACAAGCTCAAAATTTATTTTTAAGTAATGATTTACGTTACTTTTATCTTGAAATATTGCCGTTTAAAAATATTCATTTTTAATTCATATCTTGTAAAAAAGTTCTTAGTTTTGGTAAATGATTCTTAAGGATAAATATGGTTTTAGTCCATACAAAATAGTGACTTTTTAAGTTTAGTCGTTACTTAACTTTTATTAAATTTTAAGTCTAAATAAAATTATGAACGACTCAGTTTTGGTCCCTATCATTAAATAAACATGTATTTTTAAATAGTTTTGTCGTATGTATGTTTAGAACATCATAAAAAGTTTCTAAAAAAAAAATTGGCTCAAAATTTGATTTCTAAATATTGATTTTCATTAATTTTATCTCTAAAATTTGCTATCTAAAAATTCATATTTAATTCGTACCAAGTTAAAAAATTCTAAATTTTGCCATCTAAACAATTTATATTTAATTCATATCAATTTCAAAAATTAATGACAATTAAATAAATATAGTTTTAGTAGGGACTAAAACTATATAGAGTTAAATATGTTTTTATTCTCTATAAAATATTGACCTTCTAAATTTAGTTCTTATTTAATTTTTATTGAATTTTTAGTCCCTAGAAGTTATACATTCAGTTTTGGCCCATACTGATAAATTAACATGTATTTTTGAATGATTTTTTCGCAGCTATGGTTAGACCATCGTAAAAAGTTTCTTAAAAATATGTGTTCAAAATGTGATTTCTACATCATGATTTTCATTACTTTTATTTCAAACTTTTGCTATTTGAAAAATTCATATTTAATTCATATCAGGTTAAACTATTTAATTCCAAACTATATATGTGAAAGAAAAAATTTAAAGGAACTAAAAATTTGTAAGTATTAAACTTACAAAGTCCCCACTTTATAGGAATCAAATACATATTTAACCTTAGTCAAAAAAGAAATACATATTTAACCTTTTTGTATGATATTTTACATTGACCATAAGAAAATCATTCAAAAATGGTTTAAAAATATGTCTTTGGTGCTTCCAAGTACCGGCCCAACATTTAATGAGGCCTAAAGAAAATTTTAAAATTAAGACTTTTTTTTTCTTTGAGGAATTTTTCTACGGAGTATAAATCGAATTTTTCTTAAATTTTTTTGAAAAGTTGTAAAGTTATTGTCTCTTTTTTATAATTTTTCTTTTAAGAGGCCTTTATTTTTTTTCTCTGAGGTTTTTTCTAATAAGTTTATTACTTATTCAAGGCTTTTTTCTTTAATAAAATTTTTATATTTTTTAGAGGGCTAAATTAAAGTTTTTGTTTGGGTTACTTTACCCTTAAACCGGTCCTGATGCTTCATTATCGTTTTCAACAACATAAACACAAAAGAAGAAATCGTAAAAAGAAGAAAAAGTAGATATTTCAAAGGAAAACAATAACATTATATTGGTGCAAAAACCACAACAATATTGACATGGATATTTTATAAAAGTTTTCAATCCGTAAGAATGGAGAAGGGTATGTGCTTGAGGTTGTAGTCTCGTGAAGAATAAAGGGTGGGACATGTTTAATATTTTTTTCTTACTATAATGGAGAGAAGAGAAAGGGAAAATAAGTTTTAATATGTTTTTTAATATTAGTATTAGTAAGTGAAAATACAAATGGAATAAAAATAATTGGAAAAACTAAAAAGTAGCCAACGCAGTCCATTAGTTTTACAGAGTCAGATGTCATGAGGGGTTAAAACAAAAGAATCTTATATTTTTAGGGTGAAATCACAAAGAAATAATATTAGATGGTGTAACATCAAAATTCACTTATATGACAAGGGGGCGAAAACACTTGTCTCTTCAATTTATATGACAAACTCAAAATTGTATAATTATATTATGCGGCAATGTTTAACATGCATAAGCTTCACAATTGGTGTATGGTGGACCATTTATGAATAAAACTAACAAATATGAATTTTATAAAATTTATTGTTCAATTAAAAATTCAGATCATGTAGACTGTTCATAAAAAAATTTAAAAAAATTTAAAATTATTTGATATGTTATTAAGACTCATATGAAGATTAACGATTTATGATTTTTGTTTGAATACCGTCAAACTAAATGAGTCTCAATAATATATAAATTGATTTTCAATTTCTAAATTTTGTTGTATGAATAATATACATAATATAAATTTTAAATTTAACGATAAATTTTATAAAATTCATATTCTTTATAGTATTATTCACATGTGGTGTATATTACATATTTCTTATGATTCTATATGTAGTATATTTAAAAGGCTCGTACTATAGTATGATGATAAAATGCATAGATTTCAAATTTCACAGCAGAATATTAAATGGATATTTTTATTGGGCGAAACCACATGTTTCTATCGCATAGTAAAAATATCAATCTTACAAAGATTTGATTTAAAATATTTTTTTTGAAGTTTAGTAAAAAAAAGTTATATGTTATATTATTGGAAGAGTTAGTAAACATAAATATCGTAGAATCATAGACAAAGAAATTAATGTTGTATTTTTTTTTGCAGGTGTGAGATATTATCCTCAAAAATAAAAGAATTAAGATAAATTGTTGGGATCAAAACCTACCACCTTTGAGCAATAATATATATATATATATATATATATATATATATATATATTTATTTCCTTTTCTTTTTTTACTAAGTTCATCTAATATTTGGAACAAGATTCAAGAAATATATATATTCTTTGATGAAAGTTTTGAGTGTTCAGATGGGTTTTCAATGAATTAATCTAAAATGTTGGGAATTCTTTGATGAAGGTTTTGAACCGGTGTTTAGATGTGTTTCGGAATTTTTTGTTAGTTTTCTGGTTTAACGTTGAGTATAGATTGTAAGTTGTATTATACCGGAATTTTTTTTGGAAGTGTATGTTCCGATTTGAAGATTTGTTATTTTGTATTACAAACCGGAATACTTTTTAGTTTATTTTGGTATTATTGGCTTATTTTAAGTAACAAATCGGAACACTTTTGAACACTATTATGGTAAATGGTAACAATTTTAAGAAAATTAAACAAACCGAAACACATCTGAACACTCTTCTGGTAACATTTTTTGAAAAATTAAACAAATCGGAATCGGAACAAATTGAATGGATTGAAAAAATTGAAAATTTTATTACACCGGAACAAATTGTGGGGTGAATAGTATATTTCGAAAAGTTGAAATGAATATAAAAATAATAATATAATAAATTTAATAATAAAAAAGGATAAAATAGGATTATCAGATAGTTTTAGGTGAAGGGTTAAGTGTTGGGGCGAGAGGATAATTTTTCCATATTCTTGAACATATAAACGTCAAGACTGGGAAAAGAAAGATTGGAATGATGATTTTTTTTTATTCTTTTTATTACTTTTTTGAGAGAAAGATTGATGACCTTTTTTGGTACATAGACGAAAGACCCAAACCTTTAGAAATTCACACATAAAAGTGGAAGAATCAGAGTTCAAACCATGATCATAGACATTTGGTCTAATAATTTCTTCATTTTTTGTTATTTGAACTACGATGAATGACTTTTTTATAGGGATTTAAGTATCTACATATAGAAAATTTACATTTTAAAGATATAAAATTTAATAATTTAAAATTTGAAATCCAACAAAAATATTTTTCATATTATCATCTTAACATGTACAGTACATTTTAACATTTTCATTTTACTGTAAAAATAATCATTTTCATTTTAACCATATTATAAAAATTAAAAAATGTAATTAATATTATTTGAATAAGTGAAATTATGAGTTAGTTAAAAAATTATATTTTATATGGAAAAAATAAATGGTAGAATTGAAAGGATTAAGAGAAAAATAATTTAGGGTATAATAAGAAAAAAATATCAAATATTTTGTTGGTAATGCAAGACGACATATATTTTAGTACAACTTTTTTTCTTCTCAAAACTACTTATATTTTGGTACAAAGTTTGTACTTTGAGAAATGTTATTGTCACACTCTCTATCACAGAACCATATTTTTTTATATCCACCGCCGAACATAGTGACTATTCCTCTCGCTAGATTGGAGGCACTCTAAAGGATGAAATAGTTGGCACATAGATTTAAAGTTGCTTGCTCTATATCCAAGAACCCTCAACATTTAGTTAAGGGAGGATGAATCCCAACTACTCGATCATACCCTCCTGATCAGTTACTCTCTATCATACTTTACCAACATGCACCAATCATAATTAGCCACATCATCATTCGTTTATTTTATTCTAAAGTTATGAAACACGGACACTTCTCATAATATGCTTATCCTTGTGTCAGACACGACACATGTCCAAAACTGACACTTACGACTACATTAAAATATATTATTTTCTAAAATTTTTGTTTGAATCGATATGTCGTATTCCATGTATGTGATTCATAGATCTAAAGTCTAAACACATCACAACTCACAAGCATCTTATAATTAGCTATCATATTCAATGGTTACTAATCATGATCTTGCACTTGCATCCTGCCTTACCTTGGATTAAAACCATGATATCAAGTCAAAATTTTCATTCCAAAAAATATCCAAACTTAAAACATTAAGCAAATACAAAATGATTAGATGAAACGTGAAAACCTAGTTTATAAAAGTACTCAAATCTTACTTAGACTAAGATCGGTCATCTGTCTAGCAACAAACTACAATGGAAAAGCGGAGGAAAGCAATAAATATGCAAATAAATATAGCTTCCTTAATCTCATAGGCATGCTTCAAACTTATTAATTTTTTTTTTTTAACAGTAAACTTATTAGTTTTAAATGTATCATACAATTTGCCAATTAAAAATATTATGGTTTGAAAAACAGAGTATGAAAACTTGTTCAAATCACACATGCAAGGTCATTAACACGGTCATACTTGGTCAATCAACATAATTTTTTCTATGCATAACAGAGCAATTCTAAAATACAAATTCAAAAGCTTTAATCCCTTACCCGTATGTGGGTTAATCTAACCTAGAGAACTCACCTTAGTTGAATCTAATCCCTTCTTTATAAGTGGGGGATTATTGAAACATATAGCATATTTATGTGTGAGTTTAAAATGATATTATTGAATATTATTGTGTATATTCTAGTATGTGTAATTTAAGTCTCACTTTGATTAATTTACACACATTTCACATTTATTTAATTCCTAATAAATGAGAAATTAAATAAATGAGCATTAATCAAATTGGATATAGTCAAATTTATTTATATTACAAATTTATTTTGCATTTATTATACTTGGATATAGTCAAATTAATCAAGAAAAAGATCGAAATGAAATTTGTATTTGTACTTGTAACAAAATAATAATTAACTTTTTTTTTTTGAATGGCAAATATAATATATTATATATATTAAATGTGAAGAAAAATGACATGAGTTCAAAGTACAAATGAGTATGAGAAATGTTGGGACAACGAGGGGGCAGCCGGGGGATCACCCACATTGGGTTCAAGAACATCAATACAAGAGTCAGACACCACACTCTTACCCAAAATCTTAAGACATTGAGTTTATGGGTCTTTCTACATATAAAGTGTTCAACCTCCACTTTTCTAAGCAATGTGGGACTTACTCACACGTGCCACAACATTCTCCTCCTCAAGTGTGAGTCTTCAATTCTTTTATGCTCCCCCTCAAGCGGAAGCTTTTCCAACCGTAAACACTTGCATCGCTGTTGCCACTTGCACACGGGACCCGCCGCCTGACCTCACCTTTGTCAGGAAGACTTTCGGCACAAGGAGCCCGAACTTTTAACCGTCGGCTCTGATACCACTGTTGGGTCACGAGGGGGCAGCCTTGGGGGATCATCCACATTGGGTTCAAGAACAACGATATAAGTGTCAGACACCACACTCTTACCCAAAACCTTAAGGTATTGAGTTTATGGGTCTTTCTACGCATAAAGTGTTCAACCTCCACTTTTCTAAGCAATGTGGGACTTACTCACACTTGCCACAACAAGAAATACCCACAAATACTCACAAATAAAATCAAACACTTAAAGATACTGAAACCTGCATAAACCACTAAATAAGAATAAAAACAAACAACGCCAGAAATAAAAAAGCAAGCACTCTAACTCCAAAGAAACAAGAACACTCTAAAACCACAAACACAGAATACTCGACTCCTAAAGAAGAGCAGATGAGATCTATCCCAAAAGAATGGTAGACATCTAGAGGTCCTCCGCAGACCAAAGCCACCAAGACTCAGAACCACAACCCAACAAACCCTAACAATTCCAGCACAAAATCAGGGCCGTAGATGAAGCAAGGCATTATAGGCTTCATCCTCGGGCCTCCAATTTTCAGGGGACTCAAAAGAAAGTAGTTATATTATTAGGCTCAATCATATTTGATTCAAACAATGTAGAAATGTCTAACAAAAAAAAAGCGTTGTTTCACGTTTCATGTTTTAAGTAGTTAAAATATATTTTGATGATATTAATTAGAATGACATTTTTTATTATGTTAGTTACAGAGATAAATTGTGTCCAAAAAAAAGTTACAGAGATAAATGACTAATTTTAGTGTTATTTATAATTTAAATAGACGATGTTCTTTTAAAAAAATATAGTATATAATTTTTTTAGTACAATTTTTTTTTATTAAGTGTCCATTTTAATTATTTGTCTCGGACCTCCATAATGTCGGGACCGGCACTGTACAAAATATGGTACACACCCCACTCATAAAAGGAACATGAAATGCTAGAGTTTTTACCTATAAACCACTTGCAAGAAGAAAGTTTGATGTCCATTAGACATCCAGCACTACAAGAAAAGCTCCATTTTGCAATAATATTAAATATGAGATTGAGAGGGCTTTAGCCGTCCCAAAATTTGAGACAGGCAAAGCGGTCTCAAACTTCACTAAAACCGTCCCAAAATGATTTGTAATATAAATTTATTTTTAAAAAATTTTGAGACGGTCAAAGCCGTCCCAAATTTAAAGACCAAATGACCGTTATAATTTTGTGACGGTCTAAGCCATCTCGAAACTGGAATAAAATTTGAAAAAAACGGTTCCAATGTTGAGACGGTCTGAACCGTCTCAAAATCATGATAAATTTTAAGACGGTCTAAGCCGTCAGGAACTTAACGCGTGATTTTGAGGTGCCTAATTTTAAGACGGTCAAAGCCGTCTCAAAATGAATGAAAAATTCAAAAAATCTTGGTTATTTATTGTGACGTTCCAGGCCGTCTAAAAATTTGAGGCTATTATTTTGAGACGGTCAAATCCGTCTTAAAATGTTTGCAGGTTAATAAATTCCAACGATTACCTATCACACGTTTATATATATCTTTCTCTTCAAAATTTTCATTCACAAATTTCATTCTACACATTTTTTTTATCACGCTAACTCTTACAAAACTATACTTCTCTCTCAAAATCTCTCTATTTTCTCTCAACTTCTATACTTTTTCAAAAAAATTATCATATAAATATGTAAATATTGTCCATCTAGATCCTGTTTTGTGTTCTTCAAGAAATTGTAAGTGTATATTATGTTATCAATTTTGTGTATAATTTTAATATATATTATTTAATTGTACTGAAATTGACAAAATGACAAAATATGATCATAAAAGGAACATGAGATGCTAGAGTTTTTACCTAGAAACCACTTCCAAGAAGAAAGTTTGATGTCCACTAGATACTCAACAAAAGAAGTACCTTCCAAAAAGATTACATCGTTACGAGAGTTCCAAATATTCCGCACAATAGTTTATCAAATTAACAACCAAATAAGATAAATTTATATATAAGATTGCCGATATTGGTTAGGATTATCTTGACTTGAACTTAACTCAAAAAATTAATATGTGTATTTCATTTAAAAAACACATCCACCTTTTGGGACATCACACATCTATTATCTTCACTATAAAATTGACAAAAATACAAACAAAAGACCAAAATATAAATAAAAAATACGACTGTTATTTTTCATCATTGATTACTATTATTTCTCTTATAGGATATTTCTCATGTCTATTATGAAAAGCCAAAATTTAAATATAAATTATGTAATGAAGTTTAATAATAAAAATAATGAATTTAGTTGGAGACATTTAATATTAATTTGAATTTTACAAAATGGCTTCATGCAATTCCGAAATACTAACAACTGTTATTAACAAAGCATGCAAATTTTTATTTATATAGAGTTACAAATTATTATGTTTATAAAATGAAGAATACAAAAATTATGGCTGTAAATATCATGTTTATTTATGTTTTGATCATGTTTCATTCGTTGTTTCTTGTTGATATCATGCAACCATATTCTAAATGTATGTAATATTTGCCATTTTCAAATTTATCAATTAAACATGGGTTAATTACATTTTATCCCATATAAAATAAGTTAAAGTTGTTTTACCCCTCTCTGTAAAAAAAATTGCTTTATCTCCTGTAATATAAGATTTTGCACTTAACCCCACTCGTCAAAGTGACCAAAATTTGATTGGGCAGAATATGCGACGTGACATTTTTCTTTTATTATTATTTTTTTAAAAATTCTGCCAAGTCTTTCTTTTTTGAAGCAACAAAATTTTTTTACAGGGGATAAAATAAATTTAGCCTATTTTATAGAGAATAAAAGATAATTAACCCTTTAAACATTATATAACCATTAAGTAATTTTTTTTATTTTGTCAATGAAGCGAAAACACCCTACATTTCTGAGAAAGATTGTCCACCAGCGATAGGTCGTATTGTTTGGCGTAGCCTTTATAAAACAAGTGAGTAATAAGTTTATACCTCTTAGAATATAGCTTTTTTATGATCTTCATATTGTTGAATCTTTATAATTTCTTACAAATTTAATATAGGGTAATGTTTGAGGTTGTCTCTTGGAACTAGCCTAGAATTGCTACCATCGTATAGCACAACCCTACGTTGGGATGTAGCAAGCGAATAAATTAAGTAATTTGCAAAAGTTTGACCAAATATGATGTTTCTTTCAATAGTAAAAGGACTGAAGTCTTGCATTTAGGAACTTTCGTATTAATATATTTTTATTATAACTAATTAAACCAAAGATATTTACAAGAACGTGATCTTGTATTTATAAGTTAATGAGCATTTTAAATTAGTTTTGCATTTCATTTAAAAAACACATCCACCTTTTAGGACGTTACGCATGTATTATCTTCATAATAAAATTTTGACACAAATATAAATAAAAAATAATTGATACGATTGATATTTTTAATCATTGATTATATTATTTTTCTTTTAAGTTTTTTCTCATGACTATTAAAAAAATCCAAAATATAAATAAAAAATATCTAATGAAATTTAATAATAAAAATAATGAATTTAATTGGAGATATTTAACATTAATTCCAATTTTATAAAATGCATTACACAACTCTGAAGTACTGACAATTATTTATATTGAAAGAGAATAAAAAAAATGTGGGTGATTTTAGGTAAAAAATAACCTAAAATCACCATTTCTCCAATGAACACAGGAAAAGATGAAAAACTTTTTCTCTCTAGGACTGGCTGTTGTTCATCTATTAAAAAATATTATGTTTATGAAATGAAGAATATGAAAATTATTGCTATAAATATCATGTTTATTTATGCTTTGATGTTTCTTTCTCTGATTCTCATTGATATCATGCAACCTTCTGAATGTATGTAAGTGTTTATACCATTTTCAAATTTATCATTTCAATAACAATATATAACATTAAGTAATTTTTCTTTTTTGGCTATGAAGCAAACATACGATGCCATGTTGACCGAGATTGTCCACGAGCGACAGGTCCTCATGTTTGGTACTGCCAATACCGATTTTGTGAGTAATTAAGCTTATACCTTTTAGTTTTATACAATATAATATAATTTTTTCTGCCATCTTCATAATATTTATTCTTTATAATTTATTTTAAATTTTATTTATTCATTTATTTATCTAATCTTTTAATTTAGGGTTAATAGTGCTTTCACCCCTACCGCATATAAATGAATTTTGGTTTTTCTCCCTACAATAATTTGTTTTGTGATTTCTCACTCTCAAAATATAAAACAATTTTGTTTTAACCCCTTATAGCATCTGATTGTGGAAAACTAACAACAATATACATTGAATTGACAATTTGTTTGTGTAAAAATAATGATTTGACACACTTAGTTGTATCTTTTGTTTCCACCTATCATGCTATTATTAAATATATTAAAAAAATTGAATCAAAAATAAAAATAGAAGAAAACATTTATTTCCCCTTTCCTCTTTCTCTTATTATCCCTACCAGTCTACCACAATTATCCCTCACATCACAAATCATTCATAATCAAAACCAAAACCATCATTACCCATTACTCAATCCTAGAACAACAACAAAACCTTCATTCAATACTAACAACAAAAAATTCTATAAATATTGATATATACAATTCTTTCTCTTATTTAGCGACACTATGTCTAAATTTTAATATGTTTTTTAAATTTAGTTTTAGTAAGAGAAAATACAAATAGAATAAAAATAATTGAAAAGAAAAGTCAACTAAACGTGTCACGTCATTAGTTTTGCACAGTTAGATCATATAAGGAGTTAAAATTAATGGATCTTATATTTCGAGGGTGAAATATAAAAAAATAATTAAGGGTGCAAAACCATAGTTCTCTAATATGAGTCCTATTATATATATAATATATTATTGACTTTTTCCAAAAAAAATAGTTCTCTAATATGAGAGGGAGAAAACACCATTAAAGCTTCATTTATATGATAAATTCAAAAGTGTTTGAATATATTATGCGGTAATATATTTAAAAGGCTAATACTATGGTATAACAGCTGATAAAATGTATAGATTTCAAATTTCAGAGCGAAAAATTAAATGGATATTTAATTAATTGGTTTAAACCACACAATTATATTGCATAGTAAAAATATGAATCGCACAAAGTTTATTGATTTTAAAATAATTTCTTATGAAGTTTAGCCAAAGAAATTGATATCTTGATAGATTTTATATTGCTATCGGAAGAGTTAATAAACATAAATATTTTAGATCTCATATTGTTATATTATCATTTGTTTGTGAGAATCAATGTTGTATTATTTTTTCAGGCGTGAGATATTCCAATGGACAATAATCAAGATAAAATATTAGGATGGAAATCTACCACCTTTGAGCAATGTATATTTTTTTTCTTTTTTCTTTCTTTTTCTTTTCTTTTAAAGTTCCTCTAATATCATGAACATGAAATAAATGTTACAACATATAACTATAATAATACTTAATAAAAATTTATCGAATTTAATTGAGGCATACAAATACACTGAATTTTAGACTATTTCACCACCGCAAATAAATTACTTTTCAGTTATTCTCATAACTAATACCTTCTAGAATATAATAATCACTTCTTATTACTTTGTTAGCATTGCACGTAGAACCACTTTTATTTGTGGTACAAAAACTAATTTTATTCTTCATAGAAACCTAATTGTACTCTTTAATCTATATTCCGCCACAGCCACGAGTGGATACCGGTGAAGTAATCCTGAACATAGAAAAGAGGAGATTGGGAAAGAGTGGAATAATGATTTTTTTTTCTTTCTTTTATTTATCTTTTTGAGAGAAAGATGGATGAATTGTTTTATTATAAAGGTACTATAGGATTATTTCATTTTCTCTGCCAAGTGCTGCACATTCGTGAATATTCATGTGTACACAAGTCGTACTCCCTCCATCCCGAAATGTAAGAGAAAAAACAAAATTCACACTTATTAAGAAAAAATAAAATATAATGATTGAAAGTATGTTTTTTTGAAAAAAGTTGTATGGAAAGATGTAAAATCAATTTTTATTGGTTGTTGATTATAGAAAAAGTAAGAGAGAGAGTAAACTTTTCTTGAAAAGATAAATGTTTAAACTTTTTCTCTTACATTTTGGGACAAAAAAATTGAGTTTTTTTCTCTTACAGAGGGAGTACTATTTAGCAGCGCTCTTAATACAATCCTACAATAGAAATCAAACTTTGAAGAAAGAGTAAACTCCAGCAAGGTCGTGATAGAGATAGCACTATGAGTTAATGACGAAGAGAAAGAGAGAGAGATCTGTGTGATAATCGCTCTCACAAAAAATTCGTACCGATGGAAATTGATTTAAAAGTGATTTGGTTTTAGTGTCTTAGAAATTGAGAATGGTCCCAGGGTTTGCAACTCATAGAGATTGTGGTTCGGGAAGACGATAATTTTTTAGGTTCAAGAAGTGTTTGTTTCAAGGGTTTCAAGAAGACGATAAAAGGGGATTTCTCTCCGAAATCACTACGAGATTCAAGAAGAAGGGTTTCGTTGTGACTAGTTACAAGAGGAAGACACTAAAAGAGTTTCTCCGTGTGAATCGTTCCGCGTGATTTGAGAGGAAAACGACAAAACGATTCCGTTCGCAACAAAGGGGTTTTTCGCGATTTCTGTCTATGCTGCAGCAAAGAGATTTTGAGAGGAAGACAATGAAGGATTTCGTGAAGGGTTTTCACTTTTTGAGGTTTATGTCATTCAAATTGAAATTGAAATAAAATACATACGAGTGAGTTTCTATGTGATTCTGCAAGTTTGATTCAGATTTGTGGTTCTAAATAAATAAAAGTGAGTTTTTGTGAATTAAAAAAAAAAATCAACAGGCAGTACTTTTGTTTACCTACAAGGGTTGTTTAATGTTATTGTTATTGTCGGCGCTATCTAATGTAATCTAATAGATAGCGCTTTTTATTCATCCATAAGTGCTATCTAATGTTGTCATAATAGACAGCGCTTTTTCAATATTCATAAGTGCTTTCTAATGTTACAATATAAGAAAGTGCTTTCTAATGTTACAATATAAGAAAGCGCTTTTTTATACTCGCAAGCGCTGTCTAATGTTACCCTAATAGACAGTGTTTTTCTATAACTCATAAGCGCTATCTAATCTTTCTCATAAGAAAGCACTTATTAGGATAAGCGCTATCTAAGGTGAAATTTTTTTTTTTTTTTATTTCAAATTTTTTTAAGACTTTAGAAAGTGCTTGTTGGGAAAAAGCGCTGCCATATGTTAGACCATTATGCAGCGCTTCCTTCAATAAGCGCTATCTAAGGGCGCGCGTGTCTCTTAGGCATCGCTTATCCCAATAAACGCTACTTAAAGGGTGTTTTTTAAAGCCTTTTTTGACGTAGTGACATGAATATTTTATAAAAGTTTTCAATCCGTAAGAATGGAGAAGGGTATGTGCTTGAGGTTGTAGTCTCGTGAAGAATAAAGGGTGGGACATGTTTAATTATTTTTTCTTACTATAATGGAGAGAAGAGAAAGGGGAAATAAGTTTTAATATGTTTTTTAATATTAGGTTTAGTAAGTGAAAATACAAATGGAATAAAAATAATTGGAAAAACTAAAAAGTAGCCAACGTTGTGCCAGTCCATTAGTTTTACAGAGTCAGATGTCATGAGGGTCAAAACAAAAGAATCTTATATTTTTAGGGTGAAATCACAAAGAAATAATATTAGATGGTGTAACATCAAAATTCACTTATATGACATTGACAAGGGGGCGAAAACACTTATCTCTTCAAATTATATGACAAACTTAAAATTGTATAATTATATTATTATGCGGCAATGTTTAACATGCATAAGCTTCACAACTGGTGTATGGTGGGCCATTTATGAATAAGATTAACAAATATGAATTTTAAAATTTATTATTCGGTTAAAAATTTAAATCATGTAAATTATTCATGAAAAAAATTAAAAAAATTGAAAATTATTTGATATGTTATTGAGACTCATATGAAAATTAACAATTTATGATTTTTGTTTGAATATCGTCAAACTTGATGAATCTCAATAACATATCAATTGATTTTTAATTTTTAAATATTTTTGTATGAATGATATATATAATAATATAAACTTTATAAAATTCATATTCTCTATAGTTTTATTCGCATGTGGTGTATATTACATATTTCTTATGATTCTATATGTAGTATATTTAAAAGGCTCGTACTATAGTATGATGATAAAATGCATGGACTTCAAATTTCACAGCAGAATATTAAATGGATATTTTTATTGGGCGAAACCACATGTTTCTATCGCATAGTAAAAATATCAATCTTACAAATAGGGTTAGGAATAGGCCAGACCAGCCTGGCCTACGAAATTTTATTAGGCCTGAGTCTGGCTTACGGCCTATTAAAAGTTAATTTTTTTGGCCTGGTCTGGCCTATTTAAAAGTCTGGCCTGACCTTATAGCCTACATAAAAGCCTACATCATATAAAAATTTTAATTTTTTTTAGAACATTTAAAAACTTCAATCTAGTCTATATTATCTTCTTTTTTTAAATAGACAATATAGCCTATTTAAAGCCTACATTAGATAAATTTTTTTATATAGTCTATATTACCTATATTTTTCATTTTAAACTAATTCCATGGGTCTTGCCATATGAAATCACTTATGACACCTTAAAAAAAATGAAATAATGTTGTATCAATTGGTTTAACTTGAATCACGTTGGTATACAAATATGTAGTATATAACTACTTATAACTAAATAGCCGATGTGAGACTTCTAGTTGCTACTATCTCTATTATTTTTAATAGAAGTTATTATTTCTTATTCTCTCTATTTAATCTATAAATTATATTATAGAATATAAAAGTAAGTTTTAATGATTATGTATATTTTTATATGAAAAAAAATAAAATTATATGTATATAGGCCGGCCTGTTAGGCTTTGTAGGCTTTTTTTAAAGCCTAAGCCTGACCTATTTAAATAAAGAGACTATTTTAAAAGCTTGAGCCTGACATTTTTAATAAATAGGCCGACCTGACCTTAGCCTATGTAGGCTAGTCTGTAGGTCCCTGTGAGCCGGCCTGACCTATTCCCAACCCTACTTACAAATATTTGATTTAAAATATATTTTTTTGAAGTTTAGTAAAAAAAAAGTTATATGTTATATTATTGGAAGAGTTAGTAAACATAAATATCGTAGAATCATAGATAGAGAAATTAATGTTGTATTTTTTTTTGCTGGTGTGAGATATTATCCTCGAAAATAAAAGAATTAAGATAAATTGTTGGGATCGAAACCTACCACCTTTGAGCAATTTATATTTTTTATTTTTATTTCCTTTTCTTTTTTTTCAAAGTTCCTCTAATATTTGGAACAAAATTCAAGAAATATATATATTCTTTGATGAAGGTTTTGAGTGTTCAGATGTGTTTCAGAATTTTTTGTTAGTTTTCCGGTTCAACGATGAGTATAGAATGTAGGGGGGTTATTGAATTGAGATTTCGAGAGATTATTTGGACAAAAAAAATCTTGAAGATTTTAAAAGACTTTGTGGGATTATATTGATTTTGAGAGACTTTTTTTAAAAGATATTTTAAGATCAAGATTCTTAACACAGAATTTTGTGAAAATTATAATACAAACAAAAAATCTTGATTGAATAACAACGGATTTTGTGGCATTAAAAAAATAAATAAAAAAATCTTGATTGAATAACACAAGACTTTTAAAATCCATTAAAATCCCTCAAAATCCCTCAAAATCTCAATCCAATAACCCTCTATAAGTTGTATCATACCGGAATTTTTTTTGGAAGTGTCCCGATTTGAAAATTTGTTATTTTGTATTACAAACTGGTATACTTTTTAGTGTATTTCGATATTATTGGTTTATTTTAAGTAACTAATCGGAACACTTCCGAAAACTATTATGGTAAATGGTAACAATTTCAAGTAAATTAAACAAACCGAAACACATATAAACACTGTTCTGGTAACATTTTTTGAAAAATTAAACAAATCGGAATTTTTTTATCAAGTGTTCGAGTAAGTAGAATTGAAAAAATTGAAAATTTTATTACACCGAAACAAATTGTGGGGTGAATAATATATTCCGAAAAGTTGAAATGAATATAAATAATAATATACAAAATTTAATAATAAAAAAGGATAAAATATGATTATTATATAATTTTAGGTGAAGGGATAAGTGTTGGCGTGAGAGGATAATTTTTCCATATTCTTGAACATATAAACGTCAAGACTGGGAAAAGAAAGATTGGAATGATGATTTTTTTTATTCTTTTTATTTAGTTTTTTGATAGAATACTTTTTTGAGAGAAAGATGGATGACCTTTTTTGGTACATAGATGAAAGAGCCAAACCTTTAGAAATTCACACATAAAAAGTGGAGGAATTAAAGTTCAAACTACAATCATAGACATTTGGTCTAATAATTTTGTCATTTTTTCTTATTTGAACTAGGATGAATGAATTTTTTATTAGGATTTAAGTATCTAAATTAGAAAATTTCCATTTTAAAGATATAAAATTTAATAATTTAAAATTTGAAATCCAACAAAATATTTTTCATATTATTATCTTAACATGTACGGTACATTTTAACATTTTCATTTTGCCGTAAAAAAAATCATTTTCATTTTAACCATATTATAAATATTAAAAAATGAAATTAATATTATTTGAATAAGTGAAATTATGAGTTAGTTTATAAAATTATATTTTATATGGAAAAATAAATGGTAGAATTGAAAGTATTAAGAGAAAAATAATTTAGGGTATAATAAGAAAAAAATATCAAATATTTTATTGGTAATGCAAGACAACTTATATTTTGGTACAATTTTTTTTCTTCTCAAAACTACTTATATTTTGGTCAAAGTTTGTACTTTGAGAAATGTTATTGTTACACTCTCTATCACAGAACCATATTTTTTTATATCCACCGCCGAACATAGTGACTATTCATCTCGCTAGATTGGAGACACTCTAAAGGATGAGATACTTGGCACATAGATTTAAAGTTGCTTGATCTATATCCAAGAACCCTCAACATTTAGTTAAGGGAGGATGAATCCCAACTACTCGATCATACCCTCCTGATCAGTTACTCTCTATCATACTTTACCAACACGCACCAATCATAATTAGCCACATCATCATTCGTTTATTTTATTCTAAAGTTATGAAACACGGACACTTCTCATAATATGCTTATCCTTGTGTCAAACACGACACATGTCCAAAACTGACACTTACGACTACATCAAAATATATTATTTTCTAAAATTTTTGTTTGAATCGATATGTCGTATTCCATGTATGTGATTCATAGATCTAAAGTCTAAACACATCACAACTCACAACCATCTTATAATTAGCTATCATATTCAATGGTTACTAATCATGATCTTGCACTTGCATCCTGCCTTACCTTGGATTAAAACCAAGATATCAAGTCAAAATTTTCATTCCAAAAAATATCCAAACTTAAAACATTAAGCAAATACAAAATGATTAGATGAAACGTGAAAACCTAGTTTATAAAAGTACTCAAATCTTACTTAGACTAAGATCGGTCATCTGTCTAGCAACAAACTACAATGGAAAAGCGGTGGAAAGCAATAAATATGCAAATAAATATAGCTTCCTTAATCAAGAAAAAGAAATGAAATTTGTATTTGTACTTGTAACAAAAAAATAATTAACATTTTTTTTTGAATGGCAAATATAGAGATAAATGACTAATTTTAATGTTATTTATAATTTAAATAGATGATGTTCTTTTAAAAAAATATAGTATATAATTTTTTTAGTACTATTTTTTTATTAAGAGTCCATTTAAATTATTTGCCTCGGACTTCCATAATGTCGGGACCTGCACTGCATAAAATATGGTACACACCTCACTCATAAAAGGAACATGAGATGCTAGAGTTTTTACCCAGAAACCACTTCCAAGAAGAAAGTGTGATGTCCACTAGATACTCAACAAAAGAAATACCTCCCGAAAAGATTACCTCATTACGAGAGTTCCAAATGATCTACATAATAGTTTATCAAATTAACAACCAAATAAGAGAAATTTATATATAAGATTGCCGATATTGGTTAGGATTATCTTGACTTGAACTTAACTAAAAAAAATAATATGTGTATTTCATTTGAAAAACACATCCACCTTGGGACATCACACATCTATTATCTTCACTATAAAATTGACAAAAATACAAACAAATGACCAAAATATAAATAAAAAAATACGACTATTATTTTTCATCATTGATTACTATTATTTCTCTTATAGTATATTTCTCATGTCTATTATGAAAAGCCAAAATTTAAATATAAATTATGTAATGAAGTTTAATAATAAAAATAATGAATTTATTTGGAAACATTTAATATTAATTTCAATTTTACAAAATGGCTTCATGCAATTCCGAAATACTAACAACTGTTATTAACAAAGCATGCAAATTTTTATTTATATAGAGTTAAAAACTATTATGTTTATAAAATGAAGAATACGAAAATTATGGTTGTAAATATCATGTTTATTTATGTTTTGATAATGTTTCATTCGTTGTTTCTTGTTGATATCATGCAAACTTGTTCTAAATGTATGTAATATTTTATGCCATTTTCAAATTTATCAATTAAACATGGGTTAATTACATTTTATCCCATATAAAATAATCTAAAGTTGTTTTACTTCTCTGTAAAAAAAATTGCTTTATTTTCTGTAATATAAGATTTTGCACTTTACCCCGCTCATTAAAGTGACCAAAATTTGATTGGGCAGCGGGTACTACGTTTTAGAGAGAGTACCGGTACCGGGTACGTACCCGGTACTCAATTGATACGCACCGACGCCATACCAATTATTTATTTATTTTTGTTGGTTTGTGTACTCGCCGGGTACTTACCGGGTACTCGAAAGGCTCCTAAAATTAAAAAAAGTAATTTTTTTTGTTTTTATATTTCTTTTTAGAAATATTTTGTCCAAAAAAAATCTTTTATTTGCTTATAAAAATATTATTAACTTAGAACTGCAAGAAAATTGTAATAAGAGTAAGAATTATAATGAATGAGCATTAAGAATGTGGATATTGGTGGATGAATTGGATCTATTTGATGGAACTGGTATTTTCAAGTTGTTAATTTTTTTTTCGATGAACATGAACTAAAGACCACTTTTTTAAATGATGATGAAGGGGGAAATATTGAGATTCAGTTTTGACTTGATAAATAATGACATTTTTAAAAAGTTTGTTTTTGTTAATGCTTATAATTTGACTCTTTTTCTTTTTGAGCAAATTATTTTTTAATTTGATATGATTGTTTTGATGTTTTTAAACAATTTTAATTATTTTTAAAGTGTGTTGTTTATTATGTTTAATTATGTGTTTTAGTAGTATATTTTTATTATTTTATTTATATAATTATAAATAAAAAAATTATACCAACGTACCCGTACCCTATAATTTTTGAAATTGTCGTACCTCGTACCCGTACCAGTACCGAATACCGTTACCGTACCCGTACCATGGCAACGCTAGGCAGAATATGTGGCGTGGCCTGCCACATGACATTTTTCTTTTATTATTATTTTTTTAAAATTCTGCCAAGTCTTTCTTTTTTAAAGCAACAAAAAAATTACAGGGGATAAAGCAACATTAACCTATTTTACAGGGAATAAAAGGTAATTAACCCTTTAAACATTATATAACCATTAAGTAATTTTTCTATTTTGTCAATGAAGCAAAAACACCCTACATTTCTGAGAAAGATTGTCCACCAGCGATAGGTCGTACTGTTTGGCGGAGCCTTTATAAAACTAGTGAGTTAAATAAGTTTATACCTTTTCAAATATATCTTTTTTATGATCTTCATAATGTTGAATCTTTATAATTTCTTACAAATTTGATATAGGGTAATGTTTGAGGTTGTCTCTTAGAACTAGCCTAGAATTGCTACCATCGTATAGCACAACCCTACGTGTGGCTGTAGCAAGCGAATAAATCAAGTAATTTGCAAAATTTTGACCAAATATGATGTTTCTTTCAATAGTAAAATGACTAAAGTCTTGCATTTAGGAACTTTCGTATTAATATATTTTTCTTATAACTAATTAAACCAAAGATATCTACAAGAACTTAATCTTGTATTTATAAGTAAATGAGCATTTTAAATTAGTTTTGCATTTCATTTAAAAAACACATCCACCTTTTAGGACGTTACGCATGTATTATCTTCATAATAAAATTTTGACACAAATATAAATAAAAAAATTATTGATACGATTGATATTTTTAATCATTGATTATATTATTTTTCTTTTAAGTTTTTTCTCATGACTATTAAGAAAAGCCAAAATACAAATAAAAAATATCTAATGAAGTTTAATAATAATAATAATAATAATAATGAATTTTATTGGAGACATGTAACATTAATTCCAATTTTATAAAATGCATTAATATTACACAACTCTAAAGTACCGACAATTATTTATATTGAAAGAGAAAAAAAAAATATGTGGGTGATTTTAGGCAAACAATAACCTAAAATCACCCTTTCCCCAATGAACACAGGAAAAGATGAGAAACTTTTTCCCTCTAGGACTGGCTGTTGTTCATCTGTTAAAAAATATTATGTTTATGAAATGAAGAATACGAAAATTATTGCTATAAATATCATGTTTATTTATACTTTGATGTTTCCTTCTCTGATTCTCATTGATATCATGCAACCTTCTAAATGTATGTAACTGTTTACACCATTTTCAAATTTTCAAACTTATCATTTCAATAACAATATATAACCATTAAGTAATTTTTCTTTTTGGCTATGAAGCAAACATACGATGCCATGTTGACCGAGATTGTCCACGAGCGATAGGTCCTCATGTTTGGTACTGCAAACACCAATTTTGTGAGTAATTAAGCTTATACCTTTTAGTTTTATATACTATAATTTTTTTTGCCATCTTCATAATATTTATTCTTTATAATTTATTTTAAATTTTATATATTTATCTAATCTTTCAATTTAGGGTTAATGGTGCTTTCACCCCTACCATATAAACGAATTTTGGTTTTGCTCCCTACAATAATTTGTTTTGTGATTTCACTCTCAAAATATAAAACAATTTTGTTTTAACCCTTTATAGCATCTGATTGTGGAAAATAACGACAATATACATTGAATTGACAATTTTTTGTGTAAAAATAATGATTTGACACACTTAGTTGTATCTTTTGTTTCCACCTATCATTCTATTATTAAATACATTAAAAAAAATTGAATCAAAAATAAAAACAGAAGAAAACATTTATTTCCCCTTTCCTCTTTCTCTTATTATCCCTACCAGTCTACCACAATTATCCCTCACATCACAAATCATTCATAATCAAAACCAAAACCATCATTACCCATTACTCAATCCTAGAACAACAACAAAACCTTCATTAAATACTAACAACAAAAAATTCTATTAATATTGATATATACAATTCTTTCTCTTATTTGCCGACACTATGTTTAATTTTTAATATGTTTTTTAAATTTAGTTTTAGTAAGAGAAAATACAAATAGAATAAAAATAATTGAAAAGAAAAGTCAACTAAACGTGTCACGTCATTAGTTTTGCACAGTTAGATCATACGAGGGGTTAAAATTAATGGATCTTATATTTCGAGGGTGAAATTTAAAAAATAATTAATGGTGCAAAATCATAGTTCTCTAATATGAGTCCTATTATATATATAATATATTATTGACTTTTTCCAAAAAAAATAGTTCTCTAATATGAGAGGGAGAAAACACCATTAAAGCTTCATTTATATGACAAATTCAAAAGTGTTTGAATATATTATGCGGTAATGTATTTAAAAGGCTAATACTATGGTCTAAGAGCTGATAAAATGTATAGATTTCAAATTTCAAAGCGAAAAATTAAATGGATATTTAATTAATTAGTTGAAACCACACAATTCTATTGCATAGTAAAAATATGAATCGCACAAAGTTTATTGAAGTTTAGCCAAAGAAATTGATATCTTGAAAGATTTCATATTGCTGTCGGAAGAGTTAATAAACATAAATATTTTGGGTGTTGCTACGGTACAATAGATAAATCATCTTGTACCGGTACAATAACATGCATTGATCAATGATTACTTGACATGTGGAATAATATTTGACATGCGGTAATAATTAATTTTTAAAATATAATATAAAAATGTTGATGTGGACAAAAGGTAGTTTTTTATTGGTTAAATCTTCTATTGTATTGGTATATGATGATTTATCTATTGTACTATAGAATTTATTATCATTTGTTTGTGAGAATCAATGTTGTATTTTTTTTTCAGGCGTGAAATATTCCAATGGACAATAATCAAGATAAAATATTAGGATGGAAATCTACCACCTTTGAGCAATGTATATTTTTTTCTTTTTTCTTTCTTTTTCTTTTCTTTTTAAAGTTCCTCTAATATCTGGAACATGAAATAAATGTTACAACATATAACTATAATAATACTTAATAAAAAATTATCGAATTTAATTGAGGCGTGTAAATACACTGAATTTTAGACTATTTCACCACGGCAAATAAATTACTTTACTTCTAGAATATAATAATCACTTCTTATTACTTTGTTAGCATTGCACGTAGAAGTGTAGAACCACTTTTATTTGTGGTACAAAAACTAATTCTATTCTTAATAGAAACCTAATTGTCCACGAGTGGATGCCGGTGAAGTAATCCTGAACATAGAAAAGATCGAGGAGATTGGAAAAGAGGGGACTAATGATTTTTTTTTCTTTCTTTTATTTATCTTTTTGAGAGAAAGATGGATGAATTGTTTTATTACAAGGGTCTTGCTAACTAGTGTCTTTAGGGCACTAGGTAAGTAGTTAAGGTTACCAAAAAGGGTAATATTTGTATTGAAAATTGTGTTTTAATGTTTTAAAAAGTAGAATTTACAAATTTTGAGATTTTTTTTACTATTTTTGCTTCCTTAATCGTTGTCCTTAGGGCAATGTTTATCATTTTCCTTATTACAAAGGTACTATAGGATTATTTCATTTTCTCTGCCAAGTGCTACACATTCGTGAATATTCATGTGTACACAAATCGTACTATTTAGCAGCGCTCTTAATACAATCCTACAATAGAAATTAAGTGAATATTGTCATGGATAAGAAATCAAACTTGATTAAAATTTTACAACAGAACCATTTCAAAATATCGATTTCGTGAAAGACTAGATTGATACGATCTGACAATTTCAAAGACTAATTTAATTTAGATTTACCCAATATTGAAAATAGAACATCTCATAGAACCATAAAGTTTATCCAATAATTCCAACTTATTTTGCACTTAATTCAAACCTTAAAGAATTGCTATGAACCTTCCCTCCAGTGCCAACCTTGGAAAAACCATATACAAATGCAATGTCACGCTCACGCTGTGACTGAAAGATTGTTTGAAATAGCGTCACATAGTCAATATAATTCAACTTTGACAATATATCATCTCACAACAACCCAAAAAATCCATGCGCACTACTAGTAGTCTGCAGCTAAAAATACTACTGGTAAGATGTTGAACAACATGTTCCAAATATGTGTACCGGACCTGTGGTACACATATTTACCCACGCAATCTTTATTAAATATTTGGTTTGATTTTATGAGCGTAGATTGAGCTCCAACAAGCGTGCCTTATACTTACAGAATCTAGAGAAGGGTTTATACATTCCTTGTGCTTCAAGTATATCAAAGTTTGAAAAATATTTGATTTTAAAATATATTTATGAAGATTGAAAAAGAATTTATTTTAAATATATATTTTTAAGGAGATTGGTTCTGAAAATATATCTACAGCAAATATATTTATGAAAGGAATATTTGATGCAAATATATTTATGGAAAATATATTTTGCTTATGGAAAATTATAGCTACAAATATAATTATTGTCAGCTAAAAATATATAGCCCATGAAGAAAAAGTCCAAGATACTGAATGGCTATATAAGAAAGACTTAGAACATAGAGTCATTCATGAAATCAAGACTTCAAAGTTTATACTTTTAGGGTTTCGTCTTTGCAAGCCTTGTGCTTATTTGTAAGTCTTTGTTGTATCATATATATTGATACTAGGGTTGGCATGTTTAGTTGAGTTGTAATATGAAGCTTTTAAGAAAGGAGCATAGGTTTAAATCACTCTAAGTTAACGTTGTGAAGTACAAATGAGGTTAAATCATTGGAGTGTGTCTCCATATTTGGTCGTTAATAAAAGGTTCCAATGAGAAGACCAATGAACTAAGGGAGGTTTGCGTGGAAGTCTTCATGCTGAGGGAATTGGGCAGAGCTTCTCATATTTAGGTAGTTTCCTAGGTAGAAGTCTAGACGAGTAGTTAATAAGTGAGAAGTGCAAACGGGGTGTTTGACTTTGAATTGGTTTTACTTAGTGAATTTCCTTTCTGCACTGAACTGGGTTAACAACATATTGTGTTATTTACTTTCTTGCAATTTATATTTACCTTGTTCATTGTATTTTACGGTGTTGGAACATCACACACAACATCTTGTTGGTGTTGAAACATCATAGAGAACATCTGTTACCGGCGTGCCGGAATTTCATATATGATGTTTCTTTCGGTAGTAAAGGGACTATAGTCTTGCAATTAGGAACTTTTGTGTCAAATTTTTTTTATTATAATTAAGCCTAAAAAATTTATAAGAACATAATCTTGTGTTTATAAGTATATATGTATGAGCATTATGAGCATACCCTTGTGTGTTTCTCTTGAGAGAAAAATTCTCGCTTCTTGCTAAGTTTTCTTTCTCTTTTGTTCATTAGAGAGAGGTGGTTTTAGGTTACTTTTGGTCTAAATTTACCCCTCTACATTTGTTTCTTTATTCTCTTTTATTATAAATAAGTGGTTTTCACATATATAACATTTTTTGTGTTTTATATTTTGTCGTCTAAGTGTGGCGTTGTGTTGTTCGTCACCTTGTACGGCACTATTTGATTTCTCGATTGTTGCAGTGTTCATTTAATTTTTATTGGAAAATCGCCTACAGTCAATTCAATATTCAATCAAAGATTTGGGCATCAATGTTGTAGATATGGAGACATGGATATTTCGATGACTATAGTTTTATCATATTATTTGTAGTAGACTTTTTGTTGTTGTATGTTATTAGCTTGGATATTGTGAGTTTGTTTACAGATTAATCATTTACATTTTTAGTGATGTGGAATATGTGATTGTATTTAATGTATTCTATAAATTTGAATGAATGAATATTATTTTATTTTATTTAAGAAAAAGTAAATAAGCTTTATAATATATTATTTTATTGTATCCTCCTTTTTTTTGACACATCCCCCTTTTTTGGTTTGCGTAACTAATATATTTATCGTTGATTACTATTATTTCTCTTTTAGAATTTTTCTCATGTCTATTTCGAAAAGCCATAATATAACTAAAATATATATAATGAAATTTAATAATAAGGATACTAAATTTAGTTAGAGACATTTAATATTAATTCAAATTTTACAAAATGGCTTCACACAACTCCAAAGTACTAACAAATATTATTAACAAAGCATGCAAATTTTTATTTATAGAGTTCAAAAATAATATGTTTATATAGAATGAACAATACGAAAACTATGGCCGTAAATATCATGTTTATTTATGCTTTGTTCATGTTTCTTTCATTGTTTCTTGTTAATATCATGCAACCTGATTCTAAATGTATGTAATTTTTACCATCATTTTCAAGTTTTCAAATTTATCATTTAAAATAAAGTTGTATAACCGCATTAAGTAAATTTTCTTTTTCGGCAATGAAGCAAAAATACCCTGCATAGGTTGTCCACCAGCAACAGGTCCTAATGTTTGGAAGTGTCGTTATAAGATTTGTGAGTTAATTAATTTTATACCTTTTATAATATAATTTTTTGTCATCTTTATAATGTTTATGCTTTATAATTTATTTCAATTTTGATAAAGTAGTTTGTGAGGTTATCTCATGGACTTGGCTTAGAGTTGTTACTATCATAACAATCCTATGTGTGGTTGTAGCTAGAGCTGTTAAAATGAACTAGTATATATGGGTTGCCCGAATAAATGTAGAATTTGGACTCTAAAATATGAGTCTGAATCTTTTTACAATTTTTTAGCATGTCTGAAAAATTCTGTTTAAAATATGGGCTAGCCCGCGTGGGCAAGTAGCCTGCTACCCTTGTAAAACAAAATAAATCCCAAAAAATTAAAATTAAAACTAAACTACGTACACACAACGAATTAATATAACGGTTTTATTGGTTAACACATTAATCCCTAACTACACTAAATTATATACGAACGCATCTGATTACTAAAAAAAATATGAATTGTAATTGTTTCATAATTCTTCGTGAACTTTACAATTTATTTTATTTCACATTCGAAATCTTGTTTTAAAGTTGCACATTATAACATACATTTGTATTTTCCACTATTTCTTTTATATATAATCACTTTTCATGGTGTTTCTTCCTCCATATAGTCTTGTACATGTAAACGAATTTCAAATTTTATTTTGGTAACTATTTTACTTTTTTTTAATAAAAAAATATATATAAACAATATGAGTGTCCCGTCAAGCCAATGTCCCGCATAAGACCATACTCGGGTATAGTGTTTTTAGAGACCGTGTTTAAAAATAGGTTTTTTAAGGTCGGGTAGTCCGTTTTGATAGCTGTAGTCGTCGTATAGCAAGTACATTAATCAATTTTTCATAAAATTTTGACCAAATATGATGTTTCTTTTAGTAGTAAAAAGACTAAGTATTGCATTTAGGAACACTTTCGTATCAAAATATTTTTTATAATTACACTGAGAAATCTATAAAAACATAATCTTGTGTTTATAAATAAATGAGCATTTTAAATTAATTTTGCATTTCATTTTAAAAATATATCCACATTTTGGGACATCATATATGTATTATCTTCACAATAAAACTTTGACAAAAATATAAATAAAATATATAATGAAGTTTAATAATAAAAGGCAAAGTTTAATACGACTAACATCTTTCAACATTGATCCTTTCAAAAAAAAAACATCTTTCAACATTGATTACTATTATTTCTCTTTCTGTATTTTTTACATGTTTATTACAAAAAGGCAAAATATAAATAAAAAAATATATAATGAAGTTTAATAATAAAAATAATGAATTTAGTTGGATACATTTAACATTAATTCCATTTTTACAAAATGGCCTCATGCAAACTTTGAAGTACTAACAACTACTATTAAGACAAAATTACATTATTGGTCCTTTATCTTATTTATTTATAACACTTTGGTCCTTTATATTTTGTTTGTAACAAATTGGTTCATTATCTTTTATATTTGTAACATTTTGGTCCTTTATCTTTTGTTTGTAACAAATTAGTCCATTATCTTTTATATTTGTAACATTTCGGTCCATTATAAAAAATAAAAGTATCATCTTTTTTAATAAAAAATGAGAAAATGAATTTATATGAATGTGTTATAAAAGATAAAGGACTAATTTATTACAAACAAAAGATAAATGACCAAAATGTTACAAATCTAAAAGATAATGAACTAATTTGTTACAAACGAAAGATAAAGGATAAAAATATTACAAATAAATAAGATAAAGGGCCAAATTTGTTACATACAAGCTTATTCTAAATGTATGTCATTTTTTACTCCATTTTCAAGTTTTCAAATTTATCATTTAAATAACATTATCTAACCATTAAGTAATTTTCTTTTTTGGCAATGAAGCAAAAATACCCTGTATTTCTCACGAAGATTGTCCACCGAATATAGAAGGTCATACTTGGAAGTGCCGTGATAAATTTTGTAAGTTAAACAAGCTTATACCTTTTAGAATATAATTTTGTTGTCATCTTGATAATGTTTATTCTTAATAATTTATTTTAAATTCGATTTATTTATTTATCTGGTCTTTTAATTTAGGGTTAAAAGTGCATTCGTCATTTGTCATATGGATGAATTTTGATTTTATACCATGTAATAAATTATTTTGTGATTTTCCCCTCAAAATATAAAACTCTTTTGTTTTAACACCTCAATAACATCTGACTGTGCAAAACTAACAACATGGCGCTTGAATTGGCAATTTATTGTGTAAATAATATAATGATTTAGCACGCTTAACTATAACTAGGGTTGAGCACAGACCTACAATCCAATTCGAAACCAACATAACCGCAAACATATGTAACCATTTAGTCGAGTGAGGGTCGGGTTTCGGGTTAATAGTTGTGAAAAACCGTTTTTCAATGTTGCGGGTCTCTAAAAATCTATATGATATAAAATAATTTTTATTTTTTTTAAATTGTATAGATAATTTATATGATATAAAATTTAAATTCAACAATAAATTTTTGAAACTCGTAGTCATTTAGTATCATTCACGAGTGGTGCACTATGCGCCTTACTTGTGAAGCTTGTGCAGGTTAGACAAAATCTATATTATGCAAGTATTTTTACCTTATCTTTTCTCATAAAAGATATCACAAACAATAAATATGATTATGTATGATTTTTAATTTTTTTTTAAAAATTATATAGATAATTTATATGATATAAACTTTAAATTCATCAATAAATTTTGAAATTCGTATTCATTTAGGCCGGTTAGACAAAATCTATATTATGCAAGTATTTTTACCTTATCTTTTCTCATAAAAGATATCACAAACAATAAATATGATTATGTATATTATTTATTTATTTTGGTTCTACTTTTTAATTAAAAGGTTCATACTATAATTAAATGTTGGTTGATCTAGTGTTGATTAATGTTGGATTTGTTAGAGAGTATTACGGTTTAATCCCCTACAACTGTGTTTTGGAGGGGATTAATAAAATTATTTGATATCAGAACTCATCTCAAATTCTGGACTAGTAAGATCTCCTTCTCCTAAAAAACGAGAGTGAAAATAAATAAAAAAATATAAATAAAAGTCATACTATGGTAGTAGAACTAATAAAATGCATCGATTTCAAATTTTAGAGAGGGATATTAAATGGACATTTTGATTTCCGAAACCACATGTTTTTCTATCACATAGTAAAAATATCAATTTCAATAATATTTGTTTATTTTTAAATAATTTTTTATGATTAGCCAAAAAAATTGATATCTTAGAAGATTTCATATTGTTATATTGTCGGAAGAGTTAATAAATGTAAACATCTTAGATTTCATATTTTTATATTATCATTTGTGTGTAAAAATTGATGTTGTATTTTTTTTTTCAGGTGTGAAATATTATGGTGTGAAAGAATAAAAATTAAATGTTAGGATGGAAATCTACCACCTTTTTGGGCAATGTGTATATTTTCTTTTCTTTTTTTTCGTTTTCTTTTCTCTTTTCAAAGTTCATGTTGGAAAAATTGGACATAAAACTATGTCAACAAAATAAAGTTAGAACAAATAATTATAATAATGCATGGTAAAATAAGATAGAGAAGAAGAAAAACTTATCGAATTTAACTGCAGCGTACAAATACACCAGATTTAAGAGTATATCGTTGTTCCAAATAAATTATCGGTGCAGTTAGTATTATAATTAATACGCTATGAAATACAACAGTCACTTCTTTTTCTTTTTTTTTGGTGCAAACAGTCACTTCTTATTATAGCATTGACGTGAATTAGCAAAATTTATAAGAACCACTTTTAATTACTTACAAAAAAAAATACTTATTTATTCAAAAAAAATGCTTATAAAAACTTTTTATTTATTTTTTGGTACAAATTTTTTTTCTTCTTATTAGACACCTAATTGTACTCTCTATATTAGTTCCTCTCGTTTCTTTCTCCACCGTCTCGTCTCCATAATTCATACCATCCATTTGCCCTACATGTAAATATACATCATATATACACATAAAATCCACTCATTAATGTTTCAATTATTATAGCAATGACCGAAAGATTGTTTGAAATAGCGTCACATAGTCGATTCAACTTCGACAATGGATCTCATTCTCCATATAGAGGAAGAGCACAAGATGGAAGGAATAGTTACGTACGGTTTCACAATTTGATGGAATTGGGAACCTTGTTCGAGGTTACACTAAATCTAGATGTCTCTCCCAACATACATTTGAATTCTTGGTCCGTCACATGGGAGAGACTAGCCTCTAACATAGACCCAACTGGTGTTGTTAGACTA
Organism: Trifolium dubium; assembly: GCA_951804385.1. Lineage (NCBI taxonomy): Eukaryota > Viridiplantae > Streptophyta > Magnoliopsida > Fabales > Fabaceae > Trifolium > Trifolium dubium. The sequence continues at coordinate 29,324,794 of OX638075.1, read as the reverse complement.
ATATCTAAGCATATATCAGACCTTATAGAATGCTATCAATAGTTCCTGTGGTCGCAGACTGTAATTTAAAACTTTGGTCTAAGGACATCACAACTCACAATCATAATTAGCTATCCTATCCAATAGTTACTAATAATGATCATGCATGCACTTGCATCCTATTCTTAAGATTCTTATTAGAATATCGCCTACGTACAGTCTATTTAATATTTAATCAGTGAATTGGGAATCAACCTTGCATATTCAGAGACATGAAAAATCACTTTAGTTTTATCATATTATTTTTAGTAGACTTTTTGCCGTTGTATACTATTAACATGAATGTTGTGAGTAAGTTGTTTGTAGATTCATCCTCTATATTTATAGTGATGTTGAATAATATGTGGTGTATATTTAATGTATTCTATCATTTTTTTTGTTATAAGGGATGCCGCGCGCAAATTAACTTAAATAAAGCTATACTCAAATCCACATCGAACATTGTAAACCCTCCACAAAGGAGACATCTATATTTTTCCAACACCTTAATGCCCTCAACGTAAGTCACAAGCAAGCTAAGCGTTACCAAGTTCGGCATGTATTCTATCAATTTGAATGAATACATATTATTTTATTTTGGTCGGAATAGAAGTAAATGAACATTATAAATTCATTTTGCATTTCATTTTAAAAATGCATCCACCTTTTAGGACGTTGCAAATGTATTATCTTAACAATAAACTTTGTCAAAAATATAAATAAAAAGCCAAAATATAAATAAAAAATTAGTTGATACAACTAATACTCCCTCCGTCTCAAAATAATTGTCTTTTTAGCATTTTTTATTTGTCCCAAAATAATTGTCACTTTAGAATACCAATGCAACATTTATTACTATTTTCCATCATTATACCCTTATTTATTAAATTTCATCTCACTTAACTACTCCACTAACTACAATTAATGATGGTATTATAGTAAATCATACGAATTTTACCATCAAAATCAACACAATTAATCATTTCCTTAAAAGTTGTGCACTATAACCTTAAACGACAATCATTTTGAGACGGAGGTAGTAATATTATTCATCATTGATCGCTATTATTTCTCTTTTAGGATTTTTATCATGTCTATTACGAATAGCCAAAATATAATTAAAATATATATAGTAAAATTTAATAATAAGGATAACGAATTCAGTTGGAGACAATAATTCAAATTTTACAAAATGGCTTCACACAACTCCGAAGTACTAACAACTATTATTAACAAAGCATGCAATTTTTATTTATATAGAGATCAAAAATACAATGTTTATGAAATGAACAATATATATAAAAACTATGGCCATAAATATCATGTTTATTTATGCTTTGATCATGTTTCTTTCGTTGTTTTTTGTTGATATCATGCAACCTTATGATTGTAAGTAAATTTTTACGCCATTTTTAAATTTTCAAATTTATCATTTAAATAAATTATATAACCATTAAGTAAATTTTCTTTTTTGGCAATAAAGCAAAAATACCCTGTATTTCTGACAATGGTTGTCCACCACCGACAAGTCCTAATGTTTGGAAGTGCCGTTATAAGATTTGTGAGTTAATTAAATTTATACCTTTTAGAATATAATTTTTTTTCATCTTCATAATGTTTATTCTTTATAATTTATTTCAATTTTGATAGGGTAGTGTATGAGGTTATCTCATGGAACGTAACTGGCCTAGAATTGTTACTATCATAGCACAACCCTACGTGTGGGTGTAGCGCTAGAGCCGTTAAAAAGAGTAAGTTTGTATGGATCGGCCCATTAAACCCGAATAAATGTAGGTTTTTGGCTCTAAAATATGAGCCTGGATATTTTTAAGGTGCTTTAGCCTTGCCCAAAAAATTCTGTAATAAATATGGGCTAGCGTGGACAGCAAGTAGCCTGCTACCCTTGTAAAACCAAATAAATCCCAAAAAAGTAAAATTAAAATTTAAAACTAAACTAAGTAACGACAACGAGTTAATATAATAGTTTTATTGGTTAACCCCTTAACCCTACACTAAATTATATAAGAATACATTTGATTACTAAAAAAATATGACTTGGAATTATTACTTCATAATTCTTCGTGGAACTTCACAATTTATTTTATTTTACATTTAAAATCTTATTTTTGAGTTGTACATCATATCATAAATTTGTACTTTCCACGATTTCTTTTATAATCACTTTTCATGGTGTTTCTTCCTTCAAATAGTCTTGTAAACAAATTTTAAATTTTATTTTGGTAACTATTTTACATTATTTTTTATATAAAAATTATGAGTTTCCGGTCAAGCCTGTGTCCCGTATAGGGCAAGACTTGGGTAGTGTTTTTAGAGATTGTCTTATAAAATGAGTTTTTTGGTCTGGTCCGATAAAAGTGCAACCCGTCCGGATCGTCCTGTATAGGGCCGAGTAGTCCGCTATGACAGCTAGCTCTAATTGTATAGCAAGCACATAAATCAAATTTTCATAAAATTTTGACCAAGTATGAAGTTTCTTTCAGTAGTAAAAAAGGATTGAAGTCTTGCATTTAGGAACTTTCGCATCAAAACGCCTAAGAAATCTATAAAAACATAATCTTGGGTTTATAAGTAAATGAGCATTATAAATTAATTTTTAATTTCATTTTAAAAACACATCCACCCTTTGAGACATCACATATGTATTATCTTCACAATAAAACTTTGACAAAAATATAAATAAAAGTCCAAAATATAAATATAAAAATTATAGATACGACTAACATTTTTCATTATTCATTACTATTATTTCTCTTTTAGTATTTTTCACATGTCTATTACAAAAAGGAAAAATATAAATAAATAATATATAATGAAGTTTAATAATAAAAATAATAAATTTAATTGGAGACATTTAACATTAATTCCCACATCATAAAATGGCTTCACGCAACTTCGAAGTACTAACAGCTGTTATTAACAAAGCATGCATATTTTGATATCATCGTTGTTTCTTGTTGATATCATGCAAGCTTATTCTAAATGTATGTAATCTTTTACTCCATTTTTAATTTTTCAAATTTATCATTTAAATATCATTATATAACCATTAAGTAATTTTTCTTTTTTGGCAAAGACCCAAACAAACCCTGCATTTCTGATGAAGATTGTCCACTTCCTTGGAAAGACACTGATGCTTTTAAGTGCGAGGATAATTTTTGTGAGTTAATTAAGCTTATACTTTTTAGAATATATTTTTTTTGTCATCTTCATAATGTTTATTCTTAATAATTTATTCCAAATTTGATTTATTTATTTATCGAGTCTTACAATTTAGGGTTAATGGTGCCTTCGTCCTTGCCATATGGACGAAATTTGGTTTTACACCATGTAATAATAATTTGTTTTGTGATTTCCCCTCAAAATATAAAATTATTTTGTTTTAACCCCTCAATGACATCTCAGTGTGCAAACAACATGACACCTTAATTGACAATTTAGTGTGTAAATATAATGATTTGGCACACTTAGTGTAGCTAGGGTTGAGCACAGACCTGCAACCCAACTCGAAATCAACATAACCGCAAACATATGAAACCATTTAGTCATGTGAGGTTCGGGTCTCGAGTCAATAATCGTGGAAAAATGATCTTGAACAGTTGTGGGTGTATAGAAATCTACTTCTTCATAACAGAAACCGATCAAACAATCATTAAAATACAAATTAATTTTTTTTCTTTCGGTTTTGAGAACCCGTTCTCTATCTTCATCTCTTATATCATTTGCTTTGTTGCTTTTATTTATATTAAATGGAGTAGAGAAATGCTATATTTTACAAACTTGTAATATGTCGATAGGTGTGAAAGATATTCTAATATTTTTATCTCTTAGTTCTATTTTAATTTCTAATTCCCTTCTATTTGATATACAATATTGTCTTTAAGATATTAAGATTAAGATAAGATAATGGATAATTTTTAATATGTTTTTTAATAGAGAATTTTTACGGAATTTAAACGTACCGGTATATTAAGTTATTAACAAAAAAATTTATAAATTAAATTACCATTTACCGATTATTGTGTTTTAAAGATAATGAATTTCATAAGAAACACATAATTTTAATTTTTATAAGCATTACAATAAATTTTTACATTTTTCATCAGAAAATTCAACATTCACCCTTATTAGGAATAAAAACTAAAAAAAAACAAATTTTATCTATTTTTTTACGTACATAAAAATAAATTTTATCTATTTGTTAGTTGGTCAAATGGCTATTGATGCTGAAATTTTTAGAGAGTACTACGGTTTAATTCCCCGCAACTGTGTTTGGGAAAGACTAAAACTATTTAATATCAGAATTCGCCCGAACTCTGAACTATTATTCGTCCTCTTCTCCTAAGAACTAGAGGGTGAAAAAAAAAATCCAGAAGAGCTGATAAAATGCATCAATTTCAAATTTTAGAGCGGAATACTAAATTGATATTTTGATTTCCGAAACCACATGTTTCTGCCGAATAGTAAAAATATCAATTTGAAATATATTTGTTAATTTTTAAATAATTTTTTATTATTAGTCAAAAAAATTGATATCTTAGAAGATTCATATTGTTATATTGTCAGAAGAATTAATAAACATAAACATATCTTAGGACTTAGATTTCATATTGTTATATTATCATTTCTGTGTGAGAATTGATGTTGCATTTTTTTTTTCAGGTGTTAAATATTTTGATGTGAAAGAAAAAATATAAAATGTTAGGATTGAAACCTACCACAGTTGAGCAATGTGTATTTTTTTTTCTTTTCTCTTTTCAAAGTTCCTCTGCAACAAGAATTATATATAATTAGTGTGTATATCCGTGCGATGCACTTGAAAATCTTTTTTTTTTAATAAAATTAAAAAATTTATATTTTAATTTTAACATGATTTTGAGAGCAAGAAAAAACTATTGCAAAATTTAGTGTCAAAATTTAAAAAATAAAAATGTCATTGATCGGATAAATGGAGAGGAGGAAGATGCATCGCAACAAATGACATTATGAAAATATAAAATTCAATTTTCTAGAGAAATGAAGAGGAAGAAGAGTTCATCACAATAAATGAAATTAATCTTTTTTTTTTTTGTACAAGGAGATCAGATAAAAAAAGACAGGAAGTAAAGGCAGAAAAATAAAAAACTAGTCCCTTACAAACAGAGCCCGGGAGGCGTCAGCATGAAGGAGCGGTAGAGCTGCCGGAGGGGGTTCTCGAATCTCGATCCAAGAGTGTGTACCTGAGGCACCTGCCTTAGCAAGTAGATCAGCTACGGCATTCGCCTCGCGCATAGTATGCTTGAAACTAACATTCCAATCCCTGTGCAACAAGTCTTTGATGCTGGACAAAATAGTAGCATAATGATGCCAAATGTTAACCTCTCTGCTAATAAGCTGAAGAGCTAGTGTTGAATCAGAATAACACACTATCTCTCTGTATCCTTTATCTCAAGCCAGCGTCAGACCATGGAGTATAGCCAATAATTCAACATGGAGTACTGTAGAGACACCCACACTCCCCTCAAAGCCAGAGATCCAATTCTCTATTCGTGAGTCGCAAAACTCCCCCAAATCCAGAGGGGCCGGGGTTCCCTAGACTACTTCCATCAACATTTAGGATCACCGCACTACTCTCATGAGGATGCCACGCAAACCTCTGGCCTTCAACATCCACATCCAACAGTGTAGCAAACACTTTGGAGTTAATATGGGCAGAATTAAAAATATCCAATTTCACCTGATGAGGCGAAATAGTCTCATGCAACATACACAGGCTATTCCGGGCCCGCCAGAGCCACCAGCAAGCCGCCATGAAAATCTGCTTGTTACCGCTGGAGGAACCACTCTTAAGCCAAGTGCAAATATTTTGATCCAAAAAGAAATTAACGTTATCATACCCCAAGGACAGCCAAATCTGCTGAGCGAAGTAACAATCCCTCAAGCAGTGCAAAATACTTTCTGGACATGTAGGACAACAAGGACAAGTGTCATGTTGTAAAATTTGGCGCTTGTGCAAGATGAGCCTAGTAGGAAGCGCATTGTGACAAGCTGTCCAACAAAAGAACTTGAATTTTCTCTGGAGCCGGGAGCCTCCATATCCATTTCCAAGAGGAGAGATCGTTGCTCTGAAGTGTGGAATGAGAATTGGTAAGCCAAGAATATCATGCTCTAGCGGAATAAATTCCATCCATGTTACCCTTCCATGTATAGCCGTCTGCAATATGCACATTCAAACAAACAGACATTTTGGAAATATATTCAATAATTGTGATAGGGAGTTGTGTATATAGCTGATTTAAATGCCAAACTCCATGCTGGTGTAGGTCAGTCACCTTCAAATCGGTGTCATGAATATCCACATACCAAACATGGTCACACAAACGACCATATTCCGACCAAGGGTCGTACCAAAAAGAGCATGAGCCATTTCCTAACCTGTAACTGTAGCCACCGCGAAGAGCAGATTTCGCTTTCATTATAGAATTCCAAACCACCGAACCCGGTTTCTTAGGCATATCCAAGAAAAATTGGTTGCCGATATATTTATGAGCGAGTAAGTGCACCCACAATTTGTCTTTCTTACTATGAATATCCCAAATTAACTTGCCTAACATCGCAGTGTTAGCCTCTCTTGTCAATCTAATACCCAATCCACCGTATAGCTTTGGTCTGGTAACTTTTTCCCACCCGACCGCATGGAAGCCTGTGTCATTCAGCCCTCTCCATAGAAAATGTCTCGACGATTTATCTATGTATTCACAAATGGAGGAAGGGAGCCATTGATATTGCATATAGTATGTAGGAATAGATGTAAGCACCGACTTTACCAATGTCAACCTACCAGCCTTGTTGAGTAACCTGTTCTTCCAAGAAGCGAGGCGATGTTGAATTCTGTCCACCAGAAAATCATAATCTTGTTTACACAATCGTCCATGACTCATTGGAAAACCAAGATACTTTTCTAGAGAAGTAGTATTGCTAATGCCCGTAATGGAGACTATGGAATCGATTTTACTTCTCCTAGTTGTGGCAGAGAAAAAAGCTCTGGATTTCTGAATATTCACCCGTAAGCCAGACAGATTAGCGAAGCGTGTGAGAATGGCTTTGATGACCCTGGCTTGTGACACTGATGCTTTGGAAAACAATAACACATCATCAGCAAAGAATAAGTGGGATAATCCTGGACCATTTTTAGATATGATGAGAGGTTTCCACTCCTTGCTTTCAACGGCGCGAAGGATGGAATGAGATAAGCTTTCCATACACATAACAAATAGGTAAGGCGAGAGGGGGTCTCCTTGCCGAAGCCCACGATTTGGAGAGAAAGATGGCAGCCGCTGCCCATTCCAGATAAGTGATAGAGAGGATGCAGTCACACAATGCATAATGAGTGCAACGGTGGTGGTGGGGAACCCAAATTTGATCAGGCAGCCCCTAAGGAAGTCCCAGTTGACATGGTCATAGGCTTTCTCTAAATCGATTTTGCACACAACATCCCCTTTCTTCTTCTTAGACTTCTTCATAGAATGTATGACCTCTTGAAGCACAATGGCATTGTCACAAGTACCTCTTCCAGGTAAGAAGCTACTCTGGTTAGGCCCAATAATCTGGTCCAAGAAAGGTCTTAGTCGGTTAACCAAGACTTTAGTTATCAACTTATAGATTGTGTTGCAGAGACTTATCGGCCGGAATTCCTTGAAATTGCGGGGGGAGTCAACTTTCGGTATTAATGCAATAAGAGTTTCACCAATACAAGGATCAAAAGTGCCAGATTCGAAAGCATTAGAGATTAGTTGGAAAACATCATCTCCCACAATATGCCAATATTGTTTAAAAAATATAGCTTGGAAACCATCCGGCCCCGGAGATTTGTATGAATTCATTTGATTTAAAGCTTGTCTAACTTCATCCTTTGAAACAGCTTGTGATAGGCAGTTAATAGCATCAGCTGTGAGCTGGGGAAAAGCCACATCATCATAATTTAGAGGGGGGGTCCCCGCAGCTGCGTTGACAACAAAAAGATTCTTAAAGAATTTGTGCGCTTCTTGCTTAAGAACCGTGTCATCAGTGCACCAAATACCGCTAGGAAGATTTAAACCATGAATGTAATTTCTCTTCCTTCGTATGACAGTTTGAGCATGAAAGAACTTTGTGTTGCGATCCCCAAACTTTACCCACTTCTCTCTTGACTTCTGAAACCAAAGAATCTCCTCTTGGGCTAGTATGCGATCATATTGAAGTTGCAGCTCCTGTTCCAAGTACACTAGCCGCACATAATCTACTCGCTCTAATGACAATTGAATTCCCTTAATTCTTTTCTCAAGAGTATTCTTCTGCTGTCGGATGTTACCAAACACTTTAGAATTGAAAATAAGAGAGTCATCTTTCACTTTATTCATGCCGGCAATTGGGCATGGAGTAGTTTGATTCCAAGCTTTTTGTACAACTTCATGATACTCTGGATGCGTTATCCAAATAGCCTCAAATCTGAAGGGTCGCATTCCATGTCTTCGGCGCGGTTTACCACACCTCAGCAATAACGGTGGTGATCAGAATGTAGCCTGCAAAGTACCTCTACATATGCATCTGGAAAAGCCAGCTGCCAATTTAGATTCGCCATTCCTCTGTCCAATTTTTTTGAAACTATGCGGTGACCTACACAATTTCTAGTCCAGGTAAACTTATTGCCAATAGTATTGATGTCTAGTAAATTACATTCCTCCACAACCTGAAGTAGTGCGTCTGCTCTGGCGTGATTAAAACACCCTCCCTTCTGCTCGCTAGGGGAGATGATCTCATTGAAATCGCCAATTATCATCAAAGGTCCATCAATGTTTCCATTCAGGGCAGTTAGATGATTCCATAGTTCCAGGCGTTTTAAGTAAGTTGGGCTAGCATACATACCTGTGAATAGCCAAGACTCATTTGCAATGGTGGCTCTGACAGTAACAGTATCATGAAAAACATCCTCAACAATTGCGCTTACTTGACTACCAGCTTGTTGCAAAATCCATAACCCCCCCGACTGTCCTCTAGCTTCCACGATTGCTATTCTCTGGTACCCAACTTTGTTCCAAAAAGCAACTGTTTTTGCAAAAACCCCATGAGTTTCCATGATTATGAGAAAAGTAGGAGAGTGTTTCCTAACAACTTCCATAAGATGATTTTTAGCAGATTTGTTCAAAGCTCCCCAAATATTCCAGGAGAGTATTGTTATATCTCTGAAGCCTAACATCATTAACAGGATGGGTGATGTAGGATTCAAAGACCATTGTCTACTGGCACATATCAGTAGAACGTTGTTCCCCATCCAGGGGAGTTTCCGGAACCGTTTCCAGCTCCTCATCCTGCGTGTGACTCTGCTGTACACAAGCACCTTGTGATGACAAGCAAATTGCTCCGTCCCCATTAGCTTGATTAAGGTTTGCACTGCGATAAGAAACACGTTGTGGGTTTGGCTCTGAATCGCGAGCGAGTTGGAGGTTTGGAAATGGATCGCGAGCGAGTTGGGGATGAGGAGCTCGCGGGTCATTTTCCGGATCAGTGGTCCGAACCGGTCCAGTGCCTTTGTCCTTGTTTTCTGATTCCAAACAAACTGGGCCTATGTGGTTAACTTCAAGTTGTTTGGGCCCAAATTCATAATCTGCTTGTGCCACATGATCATACCTTCTCTTCTTTTTCTGACCCCCCTTTCTACTAGACCCCACTTCAGAATTTTTTTGCAGTTGACTTCCTATCAAAGTGCTGGCAGTACCACTTTTTCCGTTATTCCTTGATACTCCATATTTATTAGTATTATTATGGAGATCCTTATCATTCATTTGAGGTTTACGTAACCCCCCTTTATTTTGCGTGCCATTATTCCATTTTTTTCTTGTAACAATCATCCATTCTCCATGCACTTCAATGTCATTAACCACACTTTCATTACCTGCTCCTGTTTTTTTCCTCTCATCAATGCATATCTCCAAAAATTTTCCTGTAATAATTGCTGCAGAGCCAGGTTGTTGTTGCGTAGGAACCCTAACTGATGTCGTCAGTATGTCGTCGCCGGTTGCCTCACTTGTAATTGGCGCTGTTTTGTTTATGGTTTCCACCATTGGCATTTTGGTACAGCTCCTGGAAAAATGGCCATAGCATCCACAAGTGGAGCAAATCATGTGTAACCCTTCATATTGTACTTTATACCAATGACCATTAACCCACACCTTTCCCACAACGGGCTTTGTGAGATCAATCTCAACACAAATGCGTGCGAATCATCCCCTCTCCACATGGAGAGTGTTAGTATCTACTTTCAGAGGAGTACCAATCGTCGATGCTAGTGCCAATAAGAAGCTTTCATCGTAATAAAGTAAGTTCAGTCCCGGAAACCTAACCCACACCAGAGTCTTCTCCACCTGAGCTGTTGGGGATGCAAACTCAGGTGTCCATTGTGCAACAGCAAGATAGTGATCCATCACCATCCAAGGACCACCAGACATAATTCGCTCACGATCAGCCAAGAGGTTGCACTTGACCATGTAAAAACCGCCATCAACATTCATCATGTCAAAATCTCCTTGAAGTTTCCATAGCTTTCTTAATCTCTCCTTCAAGTAATGGTATCCCACGTTCTTCCCCAAGAGCTTGATCACCAAGGCTTCCTTCCACGGATGACATAGATCTTTGAAATATGCTTCATCTAGAGAGACCTTGGGAAGTAGTTTATTCCCGCCTTCATATGTGATTTGCACCAAACCTTTCTCTACTAAGTTTACCTTCTCCTTGACCTGAACCCGTTGGGTTCCCTCAGTTAGCATGTCCCGGAATGAGACCTTAGGCTTGAGATGGTTCCCAGCCACCACGTCTGGCGGTTTATCTCTCGCCGGCGTTGCTCCACCATTCGCTGTGAACACAAAATTCTCCATTTTCCTCCTAGTTAAGAAATTAATCTTATTTGTACATGTATTAATTGAAAAATGGAATTTTAAAAATTATCTTTATGAAAAAATTTCATTCATCAAAACATATATCATGAAATGGTGAATGGATTGAATATCTCACTTGGCATTAACTGATTAGCATTGCCTGTATGCCGTTTTAGTTACTCAAATGACATTTTGTTCTTTTAGGGTCCGTTTGGATTGATGGTATAGAATGGAGCGGAGCGGAATGGAATAGAACGGAATTGAACGGAACGGAATGGAATACATATTCCATTCCATTGTTTGGATAGTGAACAGAATGGAATGTGTTATAACTTTTTTATTCCAATTGTACCCTTTATTTTATAGATAGGAATGTTTATAAAAAAATAGATAAGAATGAAAAAAATCTTATAAAATATAAAATTGAGGGTAAAATTGTAAAACTATAGTTAGTGTGTATCATTCCATCCTTATCACCTCATATACCACTCCATTCCATTCATATTTTATAAAACCAAGCAACAGAATAGAGCTCCATCCCACTCCATTCCATCCCATTCCATCAATCCAAACGGACCCTTAGGGTGCATTTGATCAGTTAAAAAATAGAGGATTGAACATGACAACTTTTTGTACTCTATTTAACTTAAAAATTGGTTATGAGACTAGACAAAATAGGTAGCAATGGACAGGATAAAATCAAGAATTTTTGTTCTTCGCTAAACTACGGGACAACTTTTTGTCCGCAATACAACTATAAAAAAGACGAAAATACCCTTTTTATTTTAAAATATAAAAAATTATCTATATATCTCTCTTCGATACAATTTTGTCATGTCTTGTACTATCTTATTTTGTCATGTACTATTTTGTTCTGTCATGTACTAGTTTGTCCTGTACTTATTACTTTGTGAATTAAGCGCACCCCTAGTGTGTATAACCATATGGCATGAGATCAATTATTATTAAGGATCATCGTTTAACGTTTTCCTATTATTAAATAGGTAAATTAAAATGTAAAAGATTTCAATTATTTTTTTCTGGTGAACATAAGATTTTTTTTTTGGTACATGTGAACATAAGATTTCAATTACTAATATATAAACAATAGAGGTGAGTTTTTCCAGTAGAAAAATAATGTCATATATAGGCGAAGCAGTTACTAAATAAAAAGGTAAATATAAGCAAGTAAGTTAACTACCCAACCCCTCAATAAAAAGTCCAGATCAATAGGAAGAAAAATAAAAGAAAACTTAAAAGAAGAACCCAAAACTCAAACAATCAATTCGTTGAGTAGATCGAACAGTAAAAAATACAACCATTATTCACAAAAATAGAAGAAGAAATACCACTTATAAACTAGAAAAATTAATCAATACGATTGAAGAAGTACAACAACATCAGCATGAGATGATATCTTCATATAAAGAAAATAAAAAACAAAGTAATTAAAGAATGTAGAGACAAACATTGGATCCTTGTAGAGCATAAGTGCATAACTAATACACTTACACTATGAGAAAAATGTCATCAATTGTCCCTTGTCACTGACTTACTACTTCTCTCCACAACCTATGCAAATCAAACAACTCCACATAGACTCACATTCCAATATTGGCTTCCTATTAGCTTCTTATTTTCTTCCTATTCATAATAATAAGAGAAAAAGAATATGTCAACCGAAAAAACAGAGAAATATGTAAATCGACAAAAAACAAATATGTCTTATTTATACCTAAAAACATATTCTTAATTAAAAGGGATAAATGAGAATTAAAACTAAAAAGGAGCACTCTCATTAGTTGGAATAAACATTGGTAATCAAAATTGTATTTAAGGAACATGGAGAAGAGAACCGATGAAGAAGAAAATTGAAAAATTGTGGAGAATTGTGAAGAAATCAAAATTGAAAAATTGAAGTGAAAGATATGTCTTCAACAATTTAGATAATGAGTAGATTATTCTGAAATTTCAAAATATAAGATCGCGTAGCGGACAATTGTGTGTGTGTGTGTGTGTGTGTTATTTTTTGAGTACAATGTAATTTTTAATATATATAAATATATTAAAATATTAATTAAAGTTTTGCAACCCTAGATTAGGGTCCGAGCAACGCTATTGTTTGACCTACGAATCAAATACGCTCTAAAAGGTTGTCTGAATCAGCAATGCAGTTTCTTGAGGAGATAATTCCTTCTTTTTGCCTCTCTGATTTTGAATTAATCTGAACCTCTTTGCAAATGCTGCCTTCATCATCAAGCAAGTTCGTTAGATAAGTATAGAAAAGCTAATTTGTTATTTGTTTAAACTTTAAAATTTTAAATTAAATATAGTAGCATCTGTATAGACTGAATGCCGTGATTTATTTATAGGCTTAGTATCTTATAACATGATTTATTTATAAGCTTACAAATATTTTACTTTAAAGTTTATACATAACATGATTTAAGATAGAACATTTTAATATTATTTGATAATTAAACCATTGGCCACTAATTAAGTTCTATCTATAGTTTTTCTTGGATTCTAAATTTGTATGCATTTGTGAAGCACAAACACACTTCACAATATATTATTTGATGCTACTGTATAGTGTAAACATTTGTCCAAACATGTTCTAATTACACTACAGTTAGAACATGTTTAATTATACTATAGTTAATCAAGACATTTAGCTATCTGTGAAAAATGTTCTATCTTAAAATTTTATAGTGTATGTGTTTGGACTTCATAGATCAATACTCTATAAAAAAATCATTTTAAAAAAGCCCAAAACAAACTCACCTTTTTATATATCCATAAACAAACCAAGACCCAAATCATTATATTCTCCTTCTTTTATATATTGGTTACTCATACTCTATAGTCTCATATCCCTTTAACCTTGAACCAAGTCATTCCAACAACCCTATTGACAGAGATGACGATACTCACTAAGATGAAACCATTTGTGTCTTCTTTTTGCTTCCTAATAGTTTATTTCAGTACGTTTTCGCTTTGCTTTCTATGAAAATTCATTTCATGCTATATGTAGGTTAGGTTTTAAGTTATTAATTTGTGGTTATATATGATTTTAGTCTTCACTTGGCATTTTTGTAAGTTTTGACACAAACATAGTTTTAAAACACAAACATGGTTTCCTCTAAAATTCTATCATACTATTGAAATCAAATTTGAAGCTAAAATTAAAAATAGAAATACTATTGAAATAGGAAATGGTAATAGAAAGCAAAGAAAACCTACTGAAATTGAAATAAACTCTTAGGAAGCAAAATGAAAACACAGGGTTTCATCTTGATGAGTATCGTCATCTCTATTAATAGGGTTGTTTGAATGGCTTGGTTCAAGGCTAAAGGAGTATGAGATTATAGAATCAGAGTAATCAATAAAAGAAGGAGAAAAGAATGATTTGGGCCTTGATTTGTTTATGGATATATAAAAGGGTGAGTTTGTTTTGGGCTTTTTTTTAAAATGATTTTTTTATAGTGTATTGATCTATGAAGTATTGATACATGAAGCCTAAACATAGACACTATAAAATTTTAAGATAGAACATTTTTAACAAATAGCTAAATGTTATGATTAAATATAGTGTAATTAAACATGTTCTATCTGTATAGTATAAACATGTTCTAAATGTTCCTATATTATATGATTCTACTGGATAGTGTAAACATTTTCCGCCAACATGTTTGGGCTATGTAGTGTAATTTAAGATAGCATGATTGTTTGATGCTACTTTAAAGTTTATACATAACATGATTTAAGATAGATTATTTTAATATTGTTTGATAGTTAAACCCATTAGCCACTAATTAAGTTTCATCCATAGTTTTTCTTGGATTCTAAATTTGTATGCATCTGTGAAGCACGGACACACCTCACAATATATTATTTTTTCTGATGTTTACTATTATAGTGAAATATATTTTTTCTCAAATTTTAATATGTGACTTATATTGATTGGGCCACGTAGCACTCCATTAGTTTTTACAATTTTGTAACGTTTGTGTAACGGTGGGGGCCAAAAGCAAACTGTTTTCAAATTGTAAGGATCAAAACCTTACAAAAAGAAAACTGCAGGAGCTAATACCACAACTTAATGCAATTGCAGGGATTAATTGCATATTTAAGTCGTGTATATATTATTAACTATTTCACAAATCACAATTATACATATATCTTGTGGTTAAGTGATACGACTAATATTTTTCATCATTGATTACTATTATTTCTTTTATAGAATTTTTCTCATGTCTATTATGAAAAGCCAAAATATAAATAAAAAATATGTAACAAAGTTTAATAATAAAAAAAAGGAATTTAGCTGGAGACATTTAACATTAATGTCAATTTTCAAAATGGTTTCACGCAACTCTGAAGTACTAATAAAAGCATGCAAATTTTTATTTATACAGAGTTCAAAACTATTTTATTTATAAAATGAAGAATACGATAATTATGACTGTAAATATCATGTTTACTTATGCTTTTATCATGTTTCTTTCATTGTTTCTTAGTGATATCATCCAACCTTATTCTAAATGTATGTTATTTTTTACCCCATTATAGAATTTTCAATGTAATCATTTAAATAACATTATATAACCATTAAGTAATTTTTCTATTTTGGCAATGAAGCAAAAATACCCTGCATTTATGAGAAAGATTGTCTACCAGCGACAGGTCGTACTGTTCGGCAAAAACGTTATAAGAAAAGTGAGTTAAATAAATTTATATCTTTTAGAATATAACTTTTTTGTCATCATCATAATGTTTATTCTTTATAATTTCTTATAAGTTTGTTAAAGGGTAATATAATGTTTGAGGTTGTCTCATGGAACTGGTCTAGAGTTACTACTATCGTAGCACAAGTATGTGTGGTTGTAGCAAGCCTATAAATCAAGTTTTCACAAAATTTTGACCAAATATAGTGTTTCTTTTGTATTTAGGAACTTTCGTATAAAAATATTTTTATTATAATTACGCCAAAGAAATATATAAGAACTTAATCTTGTGTTTATAAGTAAATGAGCATAATAAATTAGTTTAATTTTGCATTTCATTTTAACTTTGACAAAAATATAAATAAAAAATTATTGATATGACTGATATTTTTTATCATTGATTATATTATTTTGCTCTTATAGGATTTTTCTCATGTTTATTACAGAAAACCAAAATATAAATAATAAATATCTAATGAAGTTTAATAATAAAAATAATGAAATTAGTCAGAGATATTTTACATTAATTTCAATTTTACAAAATGCCTACACATAACTCCGAAGTACTAGCAAATGTTATTAACAAAGCATGCAAAATTTTATTTATATAGAGTTCAAAAATATTATTGTTTTGTATAAAAATAAAATGATACTCATTCATTCAAATTGGTGAATACATCAAATACACTTACATTCAACATCGTTAAAAACGTAAAAGATAAATTTACAAACAAATTCACAGCATCCAAGTTAATAGTATGATAAAATTAAAGTCACTGGAATATCTATGTATCTGAATATGCAATGTTGATAAACAAATCATTGGTTGAATCTATAATTGAATGGGATTAATCTTTCAAAGAGAATCAATACAGTAAATCAAATAGTGCCGCACAAGATGACAAACAACACAACGCCGCACAAGACGACGAACAACAAAACACCATACTTAAACAATGAAATCAACAAAAAACATAAAAGAAATAATGTGGTATATGTGAAAAACACAAAAGAGAATAAAAGCAAATGTGGGTGATTGTAGGCCAAAAATAACTTAAAATCGCCCCTTTTCCAATGAACAAAGGAGAAAGAACATGAGAAAAAAAATTCTCTCTAGGGCCAGTTGTTGTTCCTCTATTAATTATCATGTTTATTTATGTTTTGATCATATTTCTTTCATTGTTTCTTTGTTAGTATCATGCAACCTTCTAAATGTATGTAATATTTACGCTATTTTTAAGTTTCCAAATTTAACATTTAAACAACAATATATATATAACCATATTAAGTAATTTTTCTTTTTTTTTGGCTATGAAGCAAACTTACCCTGCAAAATTGACCAAGACTGTCCACGAGCGAAAGGAACTGATGTTTGGTACTGCTATAAAAAGTTTTGTGAGTTAATTAAGCTTACACTTTTTACAATATAATTTTTTTTGTTATCTTCTTAATATTAATTCTTTATAATTTATTGACTTAATTACATATTTGGTCACAAATGTTTATTTTAAGTTTTAATTTGGTCCCAAACATTTTAAACGTTTTATATTGGTTCCAAATGTTTATTTTAGGTTTCAATTTGGTCATTTCCGTCAATTTTATCTCATGTAGCAGACAGTTTCCACATATCGACAGACACTTGGAAACTTAGACACATGTCCAATTGAAACAGTAGTGTTAATAACAAAATTGATGGAAAAGACCAAATTGAAACTTAAAATAAACGTTTGGGACCAATATAAAATATTTGAAATCAAATTAAAACCTAAAATAAACATTTGAGACCAATTTATCTAATTTTTCAATTTAAGGTTGAGGGTGCTTTCACCTCTTGAATTTTAATTTTTAATTTTGCACCCTGTAATAATTTTGTTTTGTGAATTCACTTTCAATTTATAAAATTATTTTGTTTTAACCCTGTAATAGTTTTAGTAAGAGAAAGGGGGAATAATTTTTAATATGTTTATTAATAATTGAAAAGAATAGTCAACTCAGTGTGCCACATCATTAGTTTTGCACAGTTAGATGCTATGAGGGGTTCAAACTCTTAAAATCGAGTGTTGGGACTAACTCAATCTCACAAAATTGGCTTGTAAGATGAAGGTTGCCCCTCACTTTTAAACATATATTCAGGTCATCTCACAACCGATGTGAGACTTCTTTTGCCATCGGAAGTGGCCCATTGAATCATGGATAGGCTCTGATACCATCTTAGAATTGAGTATTGGGCCTAACTCAACCTCACAAAACCGGCTTGTAAGGTGAGAGTTGATCCTAACTTATAAAAACATATTCATGCCATCTCGCAGCCGATGTGGGACTTCTTAACACACCCCCTCGCGTACAGCACTATTGGACTTAGAGCGCAGATATAAATGGTGGATGGCTCGATCGATAGCAGACGCTCATGTGGTGGATGACCCGATCGATAGTAGGCGGCCATCGGAAGTGGCCCAGCAAATTATGGATAAGCTCTGATAGTATCTTAGAATTGAATATTGGGTTTAACTCAACCTCACACAACTGGCTTGTAAGCGAAGGGTTGCCCCTCACTTATAAATATATATTCAAGCCATCTTGCAACTGATGTGAGATTTCTTAATAAAAACAAATTATGGATCTTATATTTTGATGGTGAAAAAAAAAATAGAGGGTGCAAAATCGTAGTTCTCTAATATGAGAGGAGAGAAAACACCACTATCCCTTTAATTTATATATCATGTACATCATTCATGCAATTTTTAAGAAAATTGAAATCATTTGGTATATTATTGAAACTAATGAACATTAACAATTTATGAATTTTGTTTAAATACAGTTAAACTTGATGGACCTCAATAATTTATCAAATAATTTTCATTTTTTTAAATTTTTTTATAAATGACCTATATGATATAAATTCAACGGTAGATTTTATAAAATTTGTATTCGTTATAGTATTATTCATGATGCACCACTTGTGAAGTTTGTGCATATGTTAGACAAAATCTATTTATATTATACACGTATTTTTACATTTCTTTGCTCATAAAAGATATCACATACAATAAATATGATTATGTATACTAGTCATTTATTATGGTTCTAAGTGGCCGGATTCAAACCATGATTTCACATATCTCCATATTTAATTGTGACAGTCTAGTTATTAAACTACTTGACCCAAAAAAAATACATGTATTCAAAAGGTTAATACTATGGTATAAGAGGTGATAAAATGCATCGATTTCAAATTTCAAAACAAGATATTAAATGGACATTTTGATTGGTCGAAATCACACAATTCTATCGCATAGTAAAAATATCAATTGCACAAAGATTTATTGATTTTAAAATAACTTTTTATGATGTTTAGCCAAAAAAGTTGATATCTTGAAAGATTTTGTATTGCTATATTGTCTGAAGAGTTAATAAACATAAACATCTTAGATTTCATATTGTTATATTATCATTTGTGTGTGAAAATTGATGATGTATTTCTTTTTCAGGTGTGAAATACCCCTTCCACCTTTGAGCAATGTGTATTTTTTCCTTTTTTTTCTTTTTCTTTTCAAAGTTCTTCTAATATCTGGAACATGAAATATATATATATATATATATATATATATATATATATATATATATATATATATATATATATATATTTGGAAAAATTAGACATAGAATTATGTCAAACAAATAAATGTTAGAATAAACAATTGTAATAATACATAGTAAAATAAGATTGAGAATAAAATTTTATCTAACTTGATAAAATTTGATTGAAGCGTGTAAATACATCGAATTTAAAAACATTTTGCCACCACAAATAAATTACTCCTGCAGGTATTGTCATAAGTAATACCCTTTAAAATATAATAGTCATTTCTTATTAGCCTTGCACGTAGAATCACTTTTAAATACCCTCGTGTTATATATATTCCCCTCATTCCTTTCTCCCCCGTCTCGTCTCCATAGTCGATACCCTTTGCCCGTACATGTAATGATGTAAACATAAATCATATACATAAAATTTCCTCATTAATGTTTCAATTTTTATGGCCAGCAATTCATAACCGTAGCTCCAAATTCCAATAATTAGGATAGTCAACAATGAGCAAATAAATAATAATGGTCGTTAATTCTTTCATACAACTACTATCTAGGTCTCTAATTATAAGACTTTGTTGATTAAATTACGGGAATTAAAAAAGTGAAAAGTAGTAATAAATTTATTGATATTAGATATATATATATGTAAATAAATAATAAATATAGTTGAAAATTACAATTGAGTCTTATAATAAGGGACAAAAAATTTATCAAACGGAATTTTATAATTAGGGACAAAGGTAGTACTACTATTTAACTAGTGCAACACAACATATTGCATCCACCATCTCTGAATAAAAGTTAGAGTTGGTAATCACCTTTAAGTGTTTGCTCCTACTCTCTCCGTCTCATAATAGGTGGTTTTTTTTTATATTTCACACTTTTTAATAAAATGATTGATTGTGTTGATTTCAATTAAAAAAGTAAGTTTGTTTATTAAAATGTAAGTGGAGTAAGTCAGTGAGTTGAAATGCAATAAATAAAAGTAGTATATTGGGAAAATAAGTTATAGGTTAAAATACACTTTTGACCTCCTAACTTTCACAAACTTGCGATTTTGGCCCCCTAACTTTAATAATAGCAGTTTTAGCCTTTTAAGTTTAGCTCCTTTTACAAAAGTTCAATTTTGACCAAATCAATACCTATGTAGACAATCCATGTCAGATTTTTTCGGCCACATCAGCAATTTTTTTAAAAATAAAAAAGGCAAAGAATATTTTCCTTCATAATGAATTTTCTTAATGTTTTCGTTAGTCTTCACCTTCCACTTTTTGATTGGGTTATCTTCAATATCTCCCTCTATTGGCTCTATAAGAGATTAGTCAAATAGATTGATTAATAATAATGAGAATATATAATATCTCCCCTCATAGCTTGTTAATCCATTTTTCTCATCGCAATGCTTGTTGCCACATATAAACTTACATGTAACAATGCCGATAAGATGCTAAATAATATAACACCGATTTTAAAATTGTATAGGATGCTAAATAATATAACAAATCAAAGACAGCTACTTCTGCAATGCAGACATAATAGGAGAAGCAAATGAAAAAAAAAATAAGACTCTAGCTTGTGCAAGCATGATCTAAAGAAAAAGTACTCCCTCCTTCTCGCCTTCTCGAAATGTAAAAAAAAAAAAAAAAATCACACTTATTAAGAAAAAGTAAAATATAATGATTGGAAGTATGTTTTTTTGAAAAAAGTTGTATGGAAAGATGTAAAAACAATTTTTATTGGTTGTTGGTTATAGAAAAAGTAAGAGAGAGAATAAATTTTTCTTGAAAAGATAAATGTTTAAACTTTTTCTCTTACATTTTTTGGGACAAAAAATTTGAGTTTTTTTCTCTTACATTTTGGGACGGAAGGAGTATATATTTTTCTTGCTAGAGTAAAATTTTAAAATGTTTGTACACAATGCTTACGGGTGAGTTCTCAGGTGAGTGGACAATTAAGTCCCCTACCGATAGACTACTACGAATAACAATTAAGAGCCATTAGATTAATCACACTCATACCATCTATTATAAACTATGTACACTAGATCATACTCATCTTTTTATGTGATCATCATAGCATTTCTCTTTTCTTCTTTCTTCTGTTCTCTGCTCCTAAACCTCCATACCCATAACTAAGCATTGTTGTCCTTGGGTTAACATTTCTTAGACTGCTTATGGTGGCAGCCCCATGAAGAAAGATGAAATAAATATTCCCTCAATTCCAATATGGAAATGGATCTTTGGGTAAGTAGTAAAATTAGGTCTCTGTTTGATCATGGAAAACAAAATATCGTTAATTTTGTCCTTGATTCACCGACAAACCCTTTCATTCTTCAATTAATTTATTTATAAAAAGAGAATACAAAACAAGCTAAGATGTTACGATTAATTCACTATAAAGGAAAATATTCTTTGCCTTTTTTTTTTTTTAAAAAGTGCTGATGTGGCAAAAAAATCTGGCATGGATTGTCCACATTGGTGTTGACTTGGTCAAAATTGAAATTTTAAAAAAGGGCTAAACATAAGGGACTAAAACTGCTATTATTAAAGTTATGGGGCCAAAATTGCAAGTTTGTGAAAATTGAAGACTAAAAGTGCATTTTAGCAAAAGTTATAAATGTTGTCTTAATTTTTTTAAAAGACAAATAATTTATTACAAATAAAAAACTAAAAACTGACATTTATTGTAAGATGAAGAGAGTACATTATTGGTATTGGTATCATCCTTCAAGTTTCAAACTAATGCAACGGTTGGTTAATAGTGTTTTTTTTTTCCGAGCACAGAGTGAGTGACCATAGTCCATCAGCGAAAATCAGAGCAGTGATCAAGGAGAATCCCAAATCATTCATTAACTATAAGGAAAATACAAGTTGACGAAGTAGGTCCAATACATGATGTTTTTTTTTTTTGACAACTGGTCCAATACATGATGTTAGAGATGGGAAAGAGGAGATTGGGAATGAGTGGAGTAATGCTTTTTTTTTCTCTTTTATTTATATTTTTGAGAGAAGGGTTAAATATGTTTTTAGTTATTTATAAACATCTGACTCTTTTATTTTTAGTCTCTTTAAAAAAAATTCTCATTTTTTGGTCCTCCTAATATTTCCAATTGTGATTTTTGGTCTCTGCTTTTCACTCAACTATGTGTACGATTCAAATTATTTAACTAGGTTTTGTGATCATGTTTATAATATTATAAAAATTACTCAAACCAAAATTCATAATTTTTTAACAAATGATGAATTAACTATCAATTTTTAAGCGCAAACACTTCAAAAATTCATATTTAATTTATCACTAATTAAAAAATATTCAAATTTTGCAAATCAAATCAATTTTTAATATACTAAACATTACTGCAATACATAATTCCAAATTTTAATTAGTATACATGAGTTGACTTAAAAGTATGGATCATGTTCCTCCAACATTTTCCTCCAACGTGTTTGGGCTATGTAGTGTAATTTAAGATAGCCCGATTGTTTGATGATACTTTAAAGTTTATACATAACATGATTTAAGATAGATTATTTTAATATTGTTTGATAATTAAACCCATTGGCCACTCATTAAGTTTCATCTATATTTTTTCTTGGATTCTAAATTTGTATGCATTTGTGAAGCACGAACACCTTACAATATACCGATGTTTATTATTACAGTGAAATATATTTTTTCTCAAATTTTAATATGTGGCTTATATTGATTAGGCCACGTAGCACTCCGTTAGTTTTTACAATTTTATAATGTTTGTGTAACGGTAGGGGCCAAAAGCAAACTGTTTTCAAATTGCAAGGATCAAAACCTTACAAAAAAAACTACAGGAGCTAATACCAAAACTTAATGCAATTGCAGGGATTAATTGCATATTAAAGTTGTGTATATATTATTAATTATTTCACAAATCACAATTATACATATATCTTGTGGTTAAATGATACGACTGATATTTTTTCATCATTGATTATTATTATTTCTCTTATAGGATTTTTCTCATGTCTATTATGAAAAGCCAAAATATAAATAAAAAATATGTAACAAAGTTTAATAATAAAAAGAATGATTTAGCTGGAGACATTTAACATTAATTTCAATTTTCAAAATGGCTGCACGCAACTCTGAAGTACTAACAAAAGCATGCAAATTTTTATTTATACAGAGTTCAAAACTATTATGTTTATAAAATGAAGAATATGAAAATTATGGCCGTAAATATCATGTTTACTTATGCTTTTATCATGTTTCTTTCGTTGTTTCTTAGTGATATCATGCAACCTTATTCTAAATGTATGTTATTTTTTACGCCATTTTGAAATTTTCAATTTTATCATTTAAATAACAGTATATAACCAGTAAATAATTTTTCTATTTTTGCAATGAAGCAAAAATACCCAGCATTTCTGAGAAAGATTGTCTACCAGCGATAGGTCGTACTGTTTGGCAAAAACGTTTTAAGAAAAGTGAGTTAAATAAATTTATACTTTTTAGAATATAATTTTTTTGTCATCATCATAATAATTATTCTTTATAATTTCTTATAAGTTTGATAAAGAGTAATATAATGTTTGAGGTTGTCTCATGGAACTTGCCTAAAGTTACTACTATCGTAGCACAAGTATGTGTGGTTGTAGCAAGCTTATAAATCAAGTTTTCACAAAGTTTTGACCAAATATAGTGTTTCTTTTGGTAGTAATAGGATTAAAATCTTGCATTTAGGAACTTTCGTATAAAAATAATTTTATTATAATTATGCCAAAGAAATATATAAGAACTTAATCTTGTGTTTATAAATAAATGAGCATAATAAATTAGTTTAGTTTTGCATTTCATTTTAACTTTGACAAATATATAAATAAATTTTTTGATACAACTGATATTTTTTTATCATTGATTATATTATTTCGCTCTTATAGGATTTTTCTCATGTCTATTATAGAAAACCGAAATATAAATAATAAATATCTAATGAAGTTTAATAAT
Organism: Trifolium dubium; assembly: GCA_951804385.1. Lineage (NCBI taxonomy): Eukaryota > Viridiplantae > Streptophyta > Magnoliopsida > Fabales > Fabaceae > Trifolium > Trifolium dubium. The sequence continues at coordinate 29,300,571 of OX638075.1, read as the reverse complement.
AAAAATAATGAATTTAGTCGGAGATGTTTATAATTAATTTCAATTTTACAAAATGCCTACACACAACTCTGAAGTACTAGCAAATGTTATTAACAAAGCATGCAAAATTTTATTTATGTAGAGTTCAAAAATATTATTGTTTTCTATAAAAATAAAATGATATTCATTCATTCATATTGGTGAATACATCAAATACAGTTACATTCAACATCGTTAAAAACGTAAAGGATAAATTTGCAAACAAATTCAAAGCATCCGAGTTAATAGTATGATAAAATTAAAGTCACTAGAATATCTACGTCTCTGAATCTACAACGTTGATGAACAAATCATTGGTTGAATCTATAATTGACTGAGGTTAATCTTCCAAAGAGAATCAATACAGTAAATCAAATGGCGCTGCACAAGATGACAAACAACACAACACCGCACAAGACGACGAACAACAAAACACCGTACTTAGACAATGAAATCAACAAAAGAGAATAAAAACAAATGTGGGTGATTGTAGGCCAAATGACCTAAAATCACCCTTTCTCCAATGAACAAAGGAGAAAGAACATGAGAAAAATTTCTCTATAGGGCCAGTTGTTGTTCCTCTGTTAATTATCATGTTTATTTATGTTTTGATCATATTTCTTTCATTGTTTCTTTGTTAATATCATGCAACCTTCTAAATGTATGTAATGTTTACGCTATTTTTAAGTTTTCAAATTTAACATTTAAAGAAGAATATATATATATATATATATATATATATATATATATATATATATATATATATATATATATATATATAACCATATTAAGTAATTTTTCTTTATTTTTTGGCTATGAAGCAAACTTACCCTGCAAAACTGACCAAGATTGTCCACGAGCGAGAGGAACTGATGTTTGGTACTGCTATAACGGGTTTTGTGAGTTAATTTAGCTTATACCTTTTACAATATAATTTTTTTTTTTGTCATCTTCTTAATATTAATTCTTTATAATTTATTGACTTAACTACATATTTGGGCTCCAATGTTTATTTTAGGTTTTAATTTGGTCATTTTTGTCAATTTTGTCTTATGTAGCAGACAGTTTGCACATGTCGATAGACACTTGGAAACTTAGACACATGTCCAATTGAAATAGTGTTAATGACAAAATTGACGGAAAAGACTAAACTGAAACTTAAAATAAACGTTTGGAACTAATATAAAACTTTTAAAATGTTTGAGATCAAATTTAAACCTAAAATAGACATTTGAGACCAATTTATCTGATTTTTCAATTTAAGGTTGATGGTGCTTTCACCTCTTGAATATTAATTTTGCACCCTGTAATAATTTTGTTTTGTGAATTCACTTTCAATATATAAAATTATTTTGTTTTAACCTTGTAATAGTTTTAGTAAGAGAAAGGGGGAATAATTTTTAATATGTTTATTAATAATCGAAAAGAAAAGTCAAATTAGTTTGTACATCATTAGTTTTGCACAGTTAGATGTTATGAGGGGTTAAAACTCTTAAAATCGAGTGTTGGGCCTAACTCAACCTCACAAAACTAATTTGTAAGGTGAGGGTTTCTCCTCACTTATAAACACATATTCAGACCATCTCGCAACCGATGTGAGACTAAGTGGCCTATTGAATCGTGGATAGGCTCTGATACCATCTTAGAATTGAGTGTTGTGCCTAACTCAACTTCACAAAACCGGCTTATAAGGTGAGGGATGCTCCTAACTTATAAAAACATATTCATGTCATCTCACAGCTGATGTAGGCTTGGAGTGCAGATATAAATAGTGGATGGCCCGATCGATAGCAGACGGTCATGTGGTGGATGACCCGATCGATAGCAGGCGGCCATCAGAAGTGGTCCAGCAAATTGTGGATAGGCTCTGATAGTATTTTAGAATTGAGTATTAGGTTTAACTCAACCTCACACAACCGAATTGAGTATTGAGTATTTTAGATTTCTTAATGAAAACAAATGAATCTTACATTTCGATGGTGAAATAAAAGAAATATATAGAGGGTGCAAAATCGTAGTTCTCTAATATGAGAGGAGAGAAAACACCACTAACCCTTTAATTTATATAACAAATTCAAAAGTGTTTGAATATATTTTGTGGTAATGTCTAACATGTACAAATTTCATAAGTGGTGAATGGTGCACCTGTAACGAATTTTATTCTATTGTTAGATTGAAATTTTATATCATGTAGATTATTCATACAATTTTTAAGAAAATTGAAATCATTTGGTATATTATTAAGACAAATGAACATTAACAATTTATGAATTTTGTTTGAATACAGTTAAACTTGATGGACCTCAATAATAATATATCAAATAATTTTCAATTTTTTAAAAAAACTGTATAAATAGATGACCTATATGATATAAATTTTAAATCCAACAGTAGATTTTATAAAATTTGTATTCGTTATATTATTATTCACGATGCACCACTTGTGAAGTTTGTGCATATGTTAGACAAAATCTATATTATACACGTATTTTTACATTTCTTTGCTCACAAAAGATATCACATACAATAAATATGATTATGTATATTACTCATTTATTATGGTTCTAAGTGGCCGGGGTTCAAATCATGTATTTCACATTTCTCCATATTTAATTGTGAGAATCTAGTCATTAAGTTACTCGACAAAAAAAAAATACATGTATTTAAAAGGCTAATACTATGGTATAAGAGGTGATTTTTTCGACAAGCAAAGGCTTAATTTATATTATTACTCAATAAAGTCAAAATACAAGGAGGTGCTATATCAAATGCATCGATTTCAAATTTCAAAGCGAGATATTAAATGGACATTTTGATTGGTCGAAATCACACAATTCTATCGCATAGTAAAACTATCAATCGCACAAAGATTTATTGATTTTAAAATAATTTTAGCCAAAAAAGATTTTTTATGATGTTTAGCCAAAAAAGTTGATATCTTGAAAGATTTCGTATTGCTATATTATCTGAAGAGTTAATAAACATAAACATCTTAGATTTCATATTGTTATATCATCATTTGTGTGTGAAAATCGATGTTGTATTTCTTTTTCAGGTGTGAAATATTCCGGTGGAAGAGACTTATAAAATATTAGGATGGAAACCTTCCACCTTTGAGCAATGTGTATTTTTTCCTTTTTTTTCTTTTTCTTTTCAAAGTTCTTCTAATATATAGAACATGAAATATATATATATATATATATATATATATATATATATATATATATATATATATATATATATATTGGAAAAATTAGACATAAAATTATGTCAAACAAAAATAAATGTTAGAATAAACAATTGTAATAACACATAGTAAAATAAGATTGAGAAGAATAAAATTTTATTGAATTTTATAATATTTGATTGAGGCGTGCAAATACACCGAATTTAAAAACATTTTGCCACCACAAGTAAATTAATCTTGCAGTTATTCTTATAACTAATACCCTTTAAAATATAATAGTCACTTTTTATTAGCCTCGCACGTAGAATCACTTTTAAATACCCTCGTACTTATATTCCCCTCATTTCTTTCTCCACCGTCTCGTCTCCATAGTCCATACCCTTTGCTCATACATGTAATGATGTAAATATAAATCATATACTTCCTCTGTTTTAAAATACAAGGGGAAAAAACACTTTTTCTTTGTCCCAAAATATAAGGGAAAAAAATAAACATTTATTTTTTTTAAGTATTAATTTTACTTATTCTCATAAAATTAAATACAAATTGTATTTAATTTTTATTTTCTCTGTCAGGTGCTGTTGGCAGGGAGACTATACGCACATTTGTGAATGTTAGTGTGTACACAAGTCGTACTATATAGTTGCAATCTTCCTTATTTCTCTCCGACCAAACAAACCCTAAATACAATCCAACAACAGAAATTAAGTGAATAATGGTATGGATGTCTTACATAACAAATCTAGGACAAACTTGATTAAAATTTTACAACAGAACCATTTCAAAATATCGATTTCGTGAAAGATTAGATTGATACATTCCTACAATTTCAAAGACTAACTTAGATATTTACCCAATTGAAAATAGACCATCTCATCATAGCACCATAAAATCTTTAACCAATAGTTCCAACTTAATTTGCAATTAATTCAGACCTTATAGAACTGCTAATTGCTATCAACCCTCCCTCCGGCACCAACCTTGGAAAAACCATATACAAATGCAATGTCACGCCATGAACGAAAGATTGTTTGAAATAGTGTCACATAGTCGATTCAACTTCGACAATGGATCTAATTCTTCATATAGAGGAAGAGCACAAGATGGAAGGAATAGTTACAGTTTCACAATTTGATGGAATTGGGGTTTCTTTCATTAGAGGTAATGTAGTTCGAGGCAACACTAAATCTAGATGCCTCTCCAAACATACATTCGAATTCTTGGTCCATCACATGTTGAGAGACTAGCCTCTAACATAGACCCATCGTTGTTAGACTAATATCTGAGCATATATCAGAAATTTAGCATCCCTGCTGTCAGTCTATAATTTAAAGCCTAAACACATCACAACTCATAAGCATCCTACAATGATCATGCACTTGCATCCTACCTTACCTTGGACTAAAACCAAGATATCAAGCCAAATTTTTCATTCCAAAAAGTTCCAAACATTAAGCAAATACAGAATCATTAGATGAAACATGAAAGCCTAGCTTATAAAGTGCTCAAATCTTAGACTACGATCCGTCATCTGTCTAGTAACAAACTACAACAGCAGATGGAAAAGCGGGGGAAAGCAATAAATATGCAGATAAATATAGCTTCCTTAATCTCACAGACATGCTTCAAACTTCAAAGGTGCTGCTGCTATTCTCGGCTTCATCAAGCATTTGCACAACTTGTGCAACACCTTCTTCAATTTCCTTCCTGATGACTCCATCAGGCATATCAAATGTCCTCCTTTTGAAAGACAGTGATCTTCCAGCAGGCTGAGGATCTACCACATCAAGCATTGCTTCCAGCTCATCCACCATTGATTTCTTTGCAGATCTAACCATCAGATCAACTCCCTACACAGCAGGAAATATACAAACCTTTTAGATAAACCATTAAATGGTAATACACTCTTTGTTTAACACTCAGTGCGAGACAGTAGCCAAATATTTCTCCGGCTACTATTTGGTTCCTTTAGGGCGTAAAGGGCACGTAGGCGGTGAATCGGGTTGTTTCTATTTTGGCTACCACACCATATGACAATGCTGAAAAATTCTACATGTTCACATGGTTTACATTCAAACTATTGAGTTTGCAATATAATGCCTTTATGGTCGTACAATGAATGAATTCACTAGTATATAATTAAGAGCTAATATTTTGTGATGGTTTAGAATCAAGTAAAAATTTCAAGCAAAACTAAAGAGAATGTTCACTTCTATTCGGGAAGCAAGTAAAATAACAGATATATGTCGATGAAAAAGCAACATTAAAGTCGCAACTGTTAGACAATGTAGTGAAGATAAATATTCAAACTTGTTCATATGACCAGTTTTCTTCAAGGTCAACACTATGTTGTGCTGCATGGACTAAATAAAATTGCACCATGATTTTACTACTTAATTATAATCACCTAATCTCATGATAATTGATGAGTAACAATTTAAGAGTACGGAGAAATGGAAGGGCACTACCTCGATGGCATCAACAGTGAGGAGCAAGACAATAATTTTCTCAGAAAACCTCTGGCGTTCAACTCCATCACTAGCTATATGGCGTCGGTAGGAAAAATTATTGAACTGGGATCTAATTTCCTTTAATTTAGATTTTGCAATAGCCAGCTCTCTAAGTGCACGAAGAGCCTTTGACCTACGGATCAAATATGCTCTAAAGGTTATCTGAATCAGCAATGCAGCATCTTGAGGAGATAATTCCTTCTTTTTGCCTCTCTGATTTTGAATTGCTCCAAACCTCTTTGCAAATGCCTTCATCATCAAGCAAGTTCGTTAGATAAAATAGAAAAGCTAGATTGCTTAAATGTTTAAATTAAATAGAGAAGCATTATCTGTATATGTATATAGATCTACAACAATAATAACAACCAAACTTTATGTCATTGATCAAACAATATTAAAATGTTCCATCATACATCATGTTTGATACCTAAACCATTGGCCTCTAAATAAGTTCCATCTATAGATAGTGGCAGAGCCAGAAGATTTATAAAACCTAGACAAAATCTCAACTTTAAACAAAAATCTCAGTTTTGCACCGAAAAAGTCTAAGTTTTGAACAAAAAAAAAACTCAATTTTACCCTAAACTAACACATAAAAATCTCAGTTTTAACATAAACTAACCCATAAAAATACTAACATTTTCTTCTACTCTTTTTCTTGGATTCTAAATCTGTATGCATCTGTGAAGCATAGACACACTTCATATTAAGCGTGTCCCAGTGTCAGACAAGAATCATGTCCGATGCTAACACAACACGGATACTTACTACTACTACATTGAAATATACTATCATTTTCTCAAATTTTTATAGGTGTCAACGTGTCGGTGTATGTGCTTCATAGGTATGTATGCATGGATTTACACAATGTGTAAAGGATTATAACAACTAAACCTGTCTCAAAACAATAACTTTATGATCATTAGGTTCTTCAATCTCAACAATACGCAATCTTCTTTCTTTCTTCTTCTTCTCATGATTCTTCTCTTTCTCATGATTCTTCTCTTTCTCGTGATTCTTTTTCTTCTTCTCCTCAACATCATCATCATCATCATCATCACCACTTTCAACAGCAAAAGTATATTTCCTCGAATTACCACTATCTTCACCTTTTCCTTTAATCTCAGCCGTCCATTTAACATTCTTCAAAACAGCACTTTTCACCTTATTTTTCTTCTTCTCTTCTTCAACCAACTCAGCTATCCATTTATACTTTCTATCAAAACCATTCTTCTCAGCATCTTTAATCTCAGCCGTCCACGTGTACTTCCGATCACTACTCTTCTTCTCCTTCTGATGATTCTTACTGTTCTTCTTCTTCTTTCCGGTGACGATTTCTTCAAATCGTGACTCTAACTCGGCGACTCGGTCAGTCAAGGTTTGTAAACCGAGTTGCTGCTGATTCTCAACTCGTTTGTAGAAAAACGATGACGTGCGATCCACGCGCACCAGATCTGTGTGAAATGGAGGTTGGAGAAGACATAGATCGAGATCGAAAGGGAATGGTAGGGTTTCTGATATGAAGAAATGTGAAGAAGGTAATGGTAATAGTTCTTCTTCGATGAAGTGGAATCGTTTGAATAAGCTCATGGTTGAGTGAGTTGAATCGGTGTTAACTCGTGTGTTTAGGATAGAAAAAGAGTTGTTGTTGGTTTTGATTCGATCCAATTTGATAATGACGAAAGTGATGTTGAAAGGGAATGGGGTTTAGACTTTAAGGTGACGGAAATGGAAAAGACGACAAAGTATTTGAATACAACGAGGAGTTGATGAAAGAAATGGCAGGGATATAGTTGGAAATTTAAAATACAAAAATTTAAGAATGGTGAATACATAATTACGTAGTATTAAATATTACTCGTAATTGTTAATATAAAATTATTTATGACAACAATATTCTCTCAAATGCAATCATAAAGGATGAAAAATGCTAAACAGTGTCCCGAGTATTGATTAAGCATATAAATATAGAAATTCTGTCTTGAAACTTGCGCAGTCAATGCTTTGAAAGTGCAAAAAACATATTTATTTTATCTTTAATTTTCATTTTTAGTATGCTTAACAAGTGTCCGGAGACACTATTTAGCATGACCTATAAAAAATAAGAGATTAAATTGTAATAATTTTTATTAAATTTAACGTCAATTACAGAGCATGAAAATATATCACTTGTTAGAATTATTAGTTGAACTAAGTTATTAAGTTTAAATAGATGATAAACTCCAACTAAATCAAGTTGCTATGAGTTTGATTGTAAATTTTTTTTTTTTTAGTTTTAGTGATTTTGAATATATGATATGCAGTGTATTTTACAATTTTGAACAAATGGATTTAGCTTTTTTTGTCAATTTTGCCCTACCTTTTCTTAAGAAAAAAAAATTAAATAATGTTTGTGATATGAGATTAGGTGAGTTTGATAAACTTGAGGCGCCGCATACTGAATTGACTAAAGTAGGGTCAGTTTTGGATTAAATTACGAATATATCTGAATCTTTGGACGGGTTATTATTTATACACAGTGCGATGGATTCGTGTAGTGCTTCCCATGTGAGCTTTTCAGAATTTTTTGATACCATCTTTACGACATTACCCCACTTTATCATTTGGCATGTTTCATGCATTATTTGACCCAATTTAATTTTTGTTTACACTTTTTAATGATCTTTACACTATTGTCTAAAAGAATAAAAATATGGTATCATAGTCATCACCAATATAATAAGCATTTCTTTGTTTTGTAGTGAATTTTATTTATGGAATCTGCAATAGTTTCTCACATCAAGATATAAGTTTCATTTTAGAGTGTGTTTAGATAAGGTAATAAACAAATTTAGATAATTTAGAATTTTAAGTAATTCAAATAATTCAATTGAATTAGCTGTATTTCTAATATACTGTTTAGAATGAGTAATAGAAAATTTCATGATAATTTTTTTTGAAATACCTCTATAAATTTAAAATTTACTTTGTATGAACAACTCTAGATGTAAAACACGCATACTACTCATGATTTTTTAAGTTGCGTTTTCACCTGCACTAAACCTCTTTTAATGACATTCATTCATCGACAAATAAATTTCCCTATTAGTAAGAGCCTTCAAAAAAACCCACATGCCAAAACCTCATGGACCTCATATGAACGTGAAACAATGCCAAAACCCACAGGTTGTTACATGATTTTTTTATACTCCCTCCGTTTTAAAATAAGTGGTAAGTGTTTTGGTCTGATTAAGTATGTAGTCAAGTTTCGATTGTTAGTTAACTGCATAAAGCAAAAAGAAATAAAAAGACAGTATATTGGGAGGAAAATAATTGGGGGCCAAGAACCCAAACAAACAAAACCCAAATCCAATCAAAATCGATATTAAAAAAAAAAACGCAAAAAAAACACGAAGGTGAAAAAAACGAAGAAGAAGAGGGTTACTTCGAATTCTCAATAATCAAAGTTCATCTATTTTACACAAACGGAGGAGCGAGAAATCAGAACCTCCACCATAGCATAGCAACAACGCTCCAAAACCCTAACAAACTCCGTTAGGTAAACTTCACCGTCAAATTTCACTCTCTTTCATCGATTTTTTCTCTTTCTGATTGTTGAATGAAGCTTCAATAATGCTGAAGAAATTGAAATTTTCATTCCTATTTATAAATTTAGGTTTAACAAATTAGGTTTTGTTTTTTCTTTATTGTTGATGTTGATGAATGTTAATGTGAAACTTTACAGTTATGGAGAGTGCTTTTGTGAGCGCTTCAGCGATTACTGATCAAAGGCAAAAGATAGAGCAGTATAAGCACATTCTTTCTGCTGTTATTTCGTCGAACGACATCGTTCAAGCTCGGAAGTTCATAGATCACAGTTAACTTTCTTTTTTCTCATTCTAAGGTTTTTTGTTTGTTTTATTAAATATATTATTATGAGTTTGTTGAGAAGTTGAAAGTTTGAATTTTATGTTTCAGTGTTATCGGATGATGTTCCTTTAGTAGTGTCGCGGCAGCTGTTGCAGAGTTTTGCTGAAGAGTTGGGAAGATTGGCGCCCGATACTCAGAAAGAGATTGCTCATTACATTCTTGCTCAGATTCAGCCGAGAGTTGTGTCGTTTGAAGAACAGGTTTAGATATTGTGTATTCTATTTTGGGTTACTTGGTTGTAGTGTTTTGTTTCGGTAAATAGGAGAAGTTAATTCAAATTTGCTTTATTAAGCTTGATAGGAATTATATCATTGATAATGAGAGCTAAAAAAACTAAGATGAAATAGAGATACAACATTAGACTTGAATATGATATGATCCCGACATAGAGATATAGCAGAATTTGAAAATTATGGGCCACGCGCGTATGACATGGCTATAATAGCTATAATGGGGCAAATAAAATTAGTATATAGTAGTAATATTAAAACTTACATGTTAAGTTGAAATAATCATTGATATTTTATAAGATAGCATGAGATGTTGTAAACACCAAAAGATTGTAAAAACAAGTAACTGTTCAAAGTGTAAGAAGCTTCTTAAAAGAATGAATGTCTGACTCTGATATGGGTTGTTTGTTTGCATGGATAACATTTTGACGCTCTTGTGCTTGCTTACCTCTCAGTTTGCTAATAACCAATTGAAAATTATTTGAACTTGGTTTCATAAGTATTCGTTACCTACCTATTTGGGGATTAAATTATCTGATAAAAATAATATGCTGGCTCTGTAGTCAATTGCTGCCGCTTTAGCAGTGTTGTGCATCATCCCTTGAGGGATATACGAAACTCAGTTGCCCTGCGTTTTTGGATGTGATTTATTCCTTCTCTTTTTTATCACATCAGCACCAAAATTTCTTCCAATTCCTACTTTCACTTCACTGGTTTGAAAATGGGATCAAATCACTAGTTAAATTATTTCTTTCTAACGTTTATGTAGTACTAGTAGCTATACCTCTACCCACTATACCACTATATGTTTTGGGTGTTGGCTGCAATCGGCCATTGACTACATAATATTTCCGACACTATTTTTATGTTACTTGGTAGGACTGTATAAATTGTAGAAACTTGATGGTGGTGGTGATAAGGAAAGGGCAAAATCACTGATTTTGTTATGTATTCTGAGATATGTTGATTGAAAAAGTATCCCAAATGATGTTGCTTTCGTAAAGAAAAAATCTCTCATTACATTATGTTTCTTTTTTAAATCAATCACGTAACTCATTACCAAGTATACATTTTTTTCATGCTAATTGTCACTTGTTTTATTATAGGTTTTGGTTATTAGAGAGAAATTAGCTGAGCTTTATGAATCTGAGGAGCAATGGTCAAAAGCCGCACAGATGCTCAGTGGTATTGACCTAGATTCAGGAATGAGGTCTCAGAATTTCCAACCATATTCATTTGCTTCCTAAATTGTTAAAATTCAGCCAAATTTTGAAAATGTCTGTTTTTGTTATTCTTATTTTTTCTTTTGATTTATATTATCAGGGTAATTGATGATACATTCAGGTTATCAAAGTGTGTCCAAATTGCTTGCTTATACCTTGAGGTATTTACTTTATTTTGTGCAAGAAATCCAATATTTGGTTGATGTAAGGTTCTAAAACCATATTGGGAGATATAACATATGAGAAAGATCATATGTATAATGTATTCATGTTTTCATATGTATTAGTTGAATCAGGTATCCTGGTTCCACATATTTCACATGCTTTGGTGCATGTATAAATTAAAACACTTAAATGCTGTATGGGGATGTTTGTTCCTCTTTCAATATTGTTGATATATTGGTTTTAATGCCAGATTCCGGAAGTTCATTTGAAATAGTTTTTTTTGTTGTGTTTGCCAGGATGATGATGCTGTCAATGCTGAAGCTTTCATTAATAAAGCATCATTCTTGGTTAGCAATAGCCAGCAGGAAGTACTGAATTTGAAGTACAAGGTCTGAAAATGATAACTGAAATTAAAGATGCATACATCCTTGTCTTTTTTGTTTCTCTGTTTATTCTTCTATTTTCTTTCAGGTTTGCTATGCAAGGATCTTAGATCTGAAGAGGAAGTTCTTGGAGGCTGCCTTACGATATTACGATATATCTCAAATTGAGAAAAGGCAAATTGGGGATGAGTATGTATCCTTCATGTTACTCTTTCCCTCCTATGTTTTCATTATCATTTTAGAGGTTCTGTATACATATATACCTTCAACTTTGTATGATAGTATCTCTTTTTTCTTTGTGTGGTATGAACTGAGAAGTGTCTCTTTGGTTTTCCAATATTATTCCTTGACTTCAATTTTATTTTAAAGTAATGATTGTTTGAGATTCCAGAATTGAGCTCTGTTTAATATGAAAACTCTGTGTGTCGAAAAGAAGGTAAACCTAGATACATATAACCCAATGATAAGGCTACTTAGTGCACAAAACATAACCTGCTAATTGTTGTATTAGACTCCGTAGTACATCGATGCATCTAGCATCCCAACTTGTATCCATCTGTAAAGGACATGAACAGTGTTGTATTGAGTCTCAACTCAACCCAATTGCTTCCAAAATAAACTAATTCATGAACCTAAAAATTTGAACAAATTGATCATCGCAAGTTTGCAATGTCAATGACCCAACAGGCCAATGACGTGAGTGAACCCAGATCTGATGAGATTAATCCTAGCTCAACTGTAGTAATATTAGAGTTGTGATTTATGTGTTTTTTTTGTCCTTAAAGTATGATGACTTGTTTAGTTGTATCTAAATTTTGGATACATACATTAAGTAATAAGTTGTGTATAGATACATTAAGTTGTTATTTGTCATACATTAATTTACATAGACTCTTTCGTTTTGATAACTTTGATTATATCTTAAATGCTGCGGATGTTAGCCAGTTATCACATTTGCACTTCATAATACAGGGAAATTAATGAGGAAGCACTTGGGCAAGCTTTATCTGCTGCCGTTACTTGCACAATATTGGCAGGCGCAGGACCTCAACGTTCCCGTGTTCTTGCCACATTGTACAAGGTAAAGCTTCAATCATATACAACAATATACAAATGTGAAATTGTCAAATCTTGTCTCATTAATTTTTGTGGACTTGGTTGTGGATTAGGATGAGCGGTGTTCAAAGTTGAAGATCTATCCCATACTGCAGAAGGTCTCTCCCTCCCTTCCCCTCTCTTCCCTCCCTCTTTTTCTGCCTCATTTGACTTTTCACACTGGTCATATAATGTGAATCCTTTATACATCAGGTGTATTTGGAAAGAATTCTTCGAAAGCCTGAAATTGACGCTTTTGCAGAAGAACTGAAACCACACCAGGTTATTAAAGTTTTTGTTGTATCTTCATATTTTTGATAGTCATCATGGGCATGTTTCAGCTTTTGCTTTTCCACAGAAAGCCATTCTTCCAGACAATTTCACTGTGCTGGACCGAGCAATGATTGAGCATAATCTTCTGAGTGCAAGCAAACTTTATACTAATATCAGGTTTGAAAAATTAGATTATCAGTTCATTGTTTCCTTATGGGTTGATTATTTTAATATTTACACCGTTTAATTATTTTATGCTCCTTTTAATCTGTCTGTTTGCCTCTTGTAGCTTTGATGAGTTAGGCACGCTATTGGGAATCCCACCTCCCAAGGTATATAATTTCTTGTCAAAAGTTATACTTAATTTTCAGTAAAAAGCAGTGTGCCTTATAGAAAGAACATATCTGTCAATTAAATTCAGCATTTTATGTTTCTGATGTATATTCCTTATTTGTTGTGAAGACTCGTTAAAATTAATCATCAGATTTAAACAAGAAAATAAAAATATATTGAAATGTGTAGTATGATGATAAGAGCTTTTATGTAAATTACTACTGAAAGTGATTTTTCTTCTGTTTATTCAATGGCCTCCCTACAGATTATAAGATTTGATTTGTTTTGATTTTTTTTGTCACAATTATTTTACTTTCAGGCTGAGAAGATAGCGTCAAGGATGATTTATGAGGATAGGATGAAGGGATCTATCGATCAGGTATAGTTATTAACTAACCATTACAACTTCTTATTTCATAGTAGTACTTCAAAGAAATAGAAATAGGAATACATATTAGTTTAAAGAATCTTCTTATTAGACTGCTGTTAGGTCTGTTGTAGTTAACCACATTTTTTGAATGTTTTTTCTCAGGTTGAAGCTATCATACATTTTGACGATGATACTGTAGAGTTGCAAAGATGGGACCAGCAGGTAATTTTTTTTCATAAATATCCAATATCTCTGGATAGAGCCACTCATAGCTCATAAGTGGGTTAAACAAATAATCAGGGTTTACATGTCTGTTTCTTATAATTTGTGTTATGATGGCTAAAACTTTAAACTTGTGCACTACTAATTGTTTTTAATTTTTGTTTTCTCGATGAATTAACATCTATCTTAAAAATTAATAAATTCTAAGTTTCGATATAATTAATTCATATGGACTGTAAAGAAAATCTAGACATGTTAAAAAGTGGTTATTGCATGTGTTAAGTATGTTTATTTTGTAGTCCTTGTTTATGTGCTATTTATAACCCTTCTTCGTTCTCCTAAACCTTAATAATGGTTTGCTGTTGCAGATTGTTGGCCTATGTCAAGCTCTCAACGATGTTTTGGATAGTATGGCCAAGAAAGGCATTCCAGTTCCTGTTTGACTTGGATTGATTATTGCCAATTTCTTTGTCTATACATTCTTCGTGAATCATCCTCTTTTTGGTTGATTTTTTTGTGATCTTCACTATACATATAATAACATTAGTTGTCATATATTAGATTCTAGATTCGGTTCATCCAAAGGCTTATATGGTCACTTCTGCTTAATTCTCAAGTTCATCTTGATTGTGGATATAAATTCCATTATGTTTTTGCCTATGGACAAATGAGTGTCTAATGAAAGGATACCAAGGATATGTAAATGAAATCGCTCATATTATATCATAACCGTGCAAAAAATATTACTAAAAATATGGTCGAAACGAATTTGAGGTAATATGTTGCTTCCTTTTTGTATATGTTACGTGAAGTGATACAGAGAGGTATTAGATCTTGATATAATTATCGTCCTTACTTTAGGATGTTTGAGATCACTTTGCATTTATCATGAAGATCATATTTTACCCTTATGTTACATTTGTTCTAATTAACATGAAGATCATGCATCTCTTACAAAAGACATGCTTCCTACAAATGGAAATGTTGTACTACTAGTATAACAAAAGTTTGAGAATAATAAAGAGAAGTGTTATTTAGTAGAGTTACTTCCTGGCCATCCAAGTTTTAAGCTAGCTTTTTAATTGTATGCAAGTTAAAAAAAAATTGTATGCAAGTCACAATATCGTCCCTCATGGCCTCATAAGTCATCATTTCTATCCCACATAGTTTCTACTTTCTATGTTGCTCCTACATGCATTGCTTTATATGAGCGTATTAGAGGTAGAATCGAAATATATTCTCTTTAAAAAATTTATATTTTACATAAATTCTCTTCTCCTTCCATTTCTTTTGCAATCTTTACTCATTGATAATATCTGTAACTATTTATTATATGAATCGAATAATTAAATTATTATGTCTCTTCTCTAACTGCCACCATAATTTTCTAAGTTTATGAAATGAAATATCTATACACATAATATTTGGGAAGAAGAAGAAATAAAAAATATCAAACTTTGTACCAAAACAGAAAGAAAGAAAAAAACATCAAAGAATATCCATCAAGCCACGGTTAGTCTATATTGTTAGGGATTCATAATCTATATTGTTAGGGATCCATAATCCATCAAGCCACAGTTAGTCTGAGTATACATACATAACATAGCCAAAAGTGATCTAAATCCAAATTACAAATCATCATTAAATCAAAAAAAAAAATTACAAATCATCATATCATATCATAATATCTAACTACAATAAGCAATGCAAAAAATAAATCATAATATTTGTTTGCCATTACAATAAGCAATGCAAAAAATGATAAAATTAAATCAAACTACACAATAGATATTGAAATGCAAAGTTTACCATCACTTATCTTCTCTATGTTGGAACTTCAAAACTTGTTTGATCCTCATAATCAAAGCAATCAGAATGATTCAACATAATAAATCCCATCAAAATCATCCCAATTACAACTCCACTAACCAATACACAACAATTCTTCTTAAATCCACTTTTTTTCACTCTTACTTCATTTTTCAATTCATTATTTTCCTTCTTTTCTTTCTCTTTTGAACAAGAATCAAATTCCACAACTTCTTTTTCCTTACCAAAATCTTCAAAAGAATCTTCAGCATCTTCAAAACAAAAAGTTCCAATTTTTCCCCTACCAACATTAATCTTTTCACTATTTTCATCAACCCCATTTCCTCTAAATTCCACAATAGCCTTCTCACCAACAAATTCAGGCAAAATCTTTTCTGAGTCATCATGAACATTCAAACCACTCTCTCCAACATCATCATTCAAACAAGACATAGTGCAATTACAACTAGAATTAGTACTAGTATTAGAAATAGTATCCTTGTCGAATTCGGGATTCGAAAACATTGTGAACTGTGAAACAGAATCCATGTTGTCCCTTTCATTAAAAGAATTCCTCATTGTTATCAACTTTTGTGAAAAAGGATGCCAATGTGGTGGTTTTGTTGGGTCAGATGATTTTTCTTCAGCAGATAAAAGGGTACGTATGAAATCAAATTTCTGTTGAATTTCTTTGTTTGAATGTAAGCCAGTTAGAAATGTATCTTCGATCATTGTTTCAAGGTCTTTGAAATTTGTCTTCAAAATTTGGTCAGTCATTTTTTGAGTGACACAAAGGTTCTTGTTTGGAATTGGATTTAAAAAGAGTGAGATTTGTGTTTGTGGAAACGGTTCCAAACTTGTCCTTTATAACTTGTAACTGAAAATATTCAATTAAGTTAACCGTTTTCTTGCTCTGTAGGATTTGTAAGCGTTTGGATTGGATGTAGTAAAAATTGCATGCAGTCGTGAAGTCATGAGATATTTGATCGTTTGATTAAGATTCGACGATTTAGATTTAAAACAATTAACTCTTATTATTTAAATTAGGATCTTGCTAACTAGTGTCTTTGGGACATTAGTTAAGATTACCAAAAGAAATAATATTTACATTGAAAATTATATTTTATTGTTTGAGAAAAGTACACTACGAAGATTTTAAAAAAAAATTTACTATTATTTTTGTTTCCTTATTCATTGCGTTTATCATTTTTCTAAAATAAATTCTAATTTTGGCCAGCAGACATTTCGGTGTATGAATGAGTTGGAGGAAAACATGTGTGCGTAGACTTGATTGAGACTTCTCCACTTGTGAGATTGAGAACTCACGATTTCATTCTAAGATAAGCGGTCCTCAAAGCTGCTTCAAGCAAAGTTGCTAAACATGAAAAAGTATGTTCGGATAATCAAAATATGATTTAATACCATTTGCATTTGAAATTTTATATCTTTTAAATAGAGTTCAAAAAAAGTCATACTTTTTTTATGTCGAGACCAGGGTATCCACCGCCGAACGCAGTGACTATTCCCTCGCTAGATTGGAGGCACTAGGTGGGATAGTTGGCCCAAGAATTTAAAGCTGTCCCATACCCTAGGTGAGGATCGAACCCTCGATCATTGATTAAGGGAGGATGAGCCCCATGCCGCTCAACCACACCACTTGGGTTAAAAAAAAAAGTCATACATAACAAAACAACATTATTTCTTCTAAATCTAAAGATAAATGATTTAAATAAAAAAATTAAAAATAAATATCAAAATATAACAAATAAAAAGTTTTTTTTTGACGTAACAAATTAAAAAGTTGTGCAAAAAAAAAAAGTTTTAATTTTGCCTGCAAAATAAATATGTTGTGCTTCTAATTCCATTCACAAAAACAACAAACAAAACAACACACGACACAATCTCTTTTCCTGTTTTTTCATAGTTTTCTTCGAAAAATCTCAGTGAAAAAAAAAATGGTTCTTTCTCAAAAGCTTCACGAAGCTTTCAAAGGCACTGTAGAGAGAATCACAGGCCCAAGAACCGTTTCCGCTTTCAAAGAAAAAGGAGTTCTTAGTGTCTCCGAATTCATCATCGCCGGTGATAATCTCGTTGCCAAATGCCCCACTTGGTCATGGTAATTTCAATTTTCCCCCTTTTCCCAATTAGGGTTTATCGTTCTTCTAATTGGGTTTTTTCTAATTGAATTTTATTTTATTATTGAAAAAACTAATTGGGTATTTGGTATTTTAATTAAAGTTGACTTTTTTTGCCGAAAAATCGACTTTTTTTCAAAAGGGGTTTCGAATTGGGTGAATTTTTGTTCATTATTATTATCTGTTAGCTAATATAGAAATTTTAAGACTCTGTTATGTTAGTTATGAGGATGAGAATTGAGAATATTGAAGAAACAGTTACTAGTTTTTGATTCATGTTGTTATGTTTTTCACTATAGGGAATCTGGTGAACCAAGTAAGAGGAAGCCATATTTACCAGCTGAGAAACAATTCTTGATCACTAGAAACGGTGAGATTAAGGATTTGAGGTTTTACATCATTGATTGTTTTTGTTTCTGTTATTCTCTTATGATAATTGTACTAGGAAATTTCATTCACCTTCATGTGGTATGCTTAAACGAGGAATTGGCGCACCACTTTATTTTATTACATAATAATAGAGATAAGTTTATCTTCTTGTGATTGAAACTAGAAACCAATGTAATTTTTTTTTAATAGGCAATGTTAGTTGTTAGTAATTAGTCAGGACTTGAACCCTGGACCTCCTTCAACTCCTTAACCCTTAGCTCAACTAGCTTAACCAATCGAGCTACCCATCCCCCCCAGAAACCAATGTAATTAGAGTCTTTGGCATTCCAGTAATTCCTCGAAGTATCCCGCATGTTATGACCTTTTAACCCACTATGGTTTGCTTGGGTGTTTAGATCAAAACTTAAGACTCTTCGTGTCTTAAGTTTTGCTTGGGTTTTCTTCATGGTTACGGCCTTTTACCCCACTATGGTTCGCTTGGGTGTTTAGATCAAAACTTAAGACTTTTCGTATCTCCTCAATAGTGTGTTTGTGGGGGATTGAACTGCAGTGCAGTCCTCTCCTACAAACTAAGCACTGTTTAACCAACTAAACCACACCCATTGAGTTAAAATTGTTTTTGCAATTGAGGGGAGGTTAAATGATTTTACAAAATAGAGAGGGCGCGTGTGTTAATGTGTTATTTAACCTTACCGCAAGGGAGGTCAGATTTGTGCAATTTCCCAATTGTATCCATGCCTTTGTTATCGTGTCTTAACTCCTATTATTTCATGATTGATTTTTGAAGTTGTTTTGTACACAACAGTTCCGTGTCTGCGAAGAGCTGCTTCTATTGAAGAAGAATATGAAGCTGCCGGAGGGGAAGTTCTAATTGATGATGAAGATAATGATGGATGGCTAGCGACTCATGGAAAACCTAAAGGTGTGTATTTAATTGAACTGGAGGCATGTATAGTATATTGCGCTGCAACTATAATCCCTTGATCTCGTACTGTTGTAATTGTATTTTTCAGAAACTAAATCTGATGAAGATGAGAATTTACCTTCCATGGAAAGTCTAGAAGTCAGCAAAAATAGTTCTGTTAAGCAAAATTCTTCCAACACAGGAGGTGAGGACGATGAAGATATTCCTGATATGGCAGAGTTTGCAGAATATGACAACATTATTGAGACAGACCCTGTAAGTTGATACTACATTTACATATTAAGAAGCACAATCACTGTTTACTCCATCAATTGTTGGAGTAATCCTTTCTGTATGTAGATGTGTTGTCTTCGTATGTTTTGAGTAATAGACTCTATTTGGTAAAAAACGGACGATGGATGAGCTTATAATGAATAAGGTAGCTGATAGATGATAGAGAATAAGCTAGCTAATTATAGAAGCTTATACGGTATAAGCTATCCACTATAAGTTAGCAGTTTGGCCTTCCCAAAACAGAGTCATAGTCTTTTTGGACCTATCTTTCCTAGTGATAATTTTTGGATGAAAAGAAAAGAGATCCTGGTACGGATTAGATATGTAAGAAAAGAATTGGGAAGAGAGATCCTGATGGAAGTTATCTTGCTACATATTACTGTCATTTGAGATACATTTAAAATTTAGGGGTATCACTTAATCAGAATAACCTGCATGCATATATAGCAAGGGGAAACCCAAATTTCCATCTTTGTTTTATGTTTATTACTATGGCATGCCTTTTTTTTTTTTTACTTATGGCTGAAATGAACAATGGGGATCAAACATTTTCATTTCAAATTCAGTTGCCATGTGCCGTCAAGTACTCATAAGTCATAATAACTGACTGTTTTGTTTGCTAACTTTGCAATTTTGAACTTGAGACTTGTGTATCTTGATTAAGCATGTTAATTTGCAATGAGCCTTAGAATGACATTCGTACCACATGTTAACGGTGTTTATTCTTAACTCCTCATTCACACTTAAAAGTATGATGGTCAATATTTCGTTTGAATTTGAGCCCAAAGTTAATTAGCATTTTCAATTTATGTGGGTTTATTAGAACATACTTGTAGATTTCTGCTTATTGTTTGATGCTGCTAATTTGAGAAATGTGATTCATGTCATTTACTTTTCCTTGTGCTTTTGGTGGCCACTCTTCAGTCTACATATCTAGTAGCTCATGAACCTGATGATGATAATATTCTTCGGACCCGCACCTACGACATCAGCATCACGTAAGATGAGCTTCTGTATCTATTTTAATCATAAATAATAAATATACTTCATTTCACAAACAATTATTTCTCCGGCTATGAATTTTGATGGTGGACCTTGGTTTTTATACAGGTATGATAAGTATTATCAAACACCTCGCGTGTGGCTTACTGGCTATGATGAGGTTTGTTTTATTCACTTGATCCTTGTAATCATAATCAGTCACATTTGACCCACATTTGAGTTTAATTTTGATACACTGTTAGTAAATCACAAGCATTTATATGTGACTTTAGAAGCATTTATATTTGAGTTTTGATTTCTTCTCTTGTGGCAGTCAAGAATGCTACTGCAACCAGAACTTGTCCTTGAAGATGTTAGTCAAGACCATGCACGCAAAACGGTGAGATATGGATATCAACCCTCACAGTCACACTTATAGAGTTTACTACAAGAATGTGTTATTTTTAACTTGAAAAAATGTTGCAGGTAACAATTGAAGACCACCCTCACTTGCCTGGAAAGCATGCATCTATTCATCCATGTCGACATGGAGCAGTAATGAAGAAAATCATCGATGTGTTGATGTCACGTGGAGTTGAGCCTGAAGTTGACAAGTAAACCCTTTCTTTCTAATATCATTGCTTTAATTGGGATATACTAGTAATATACTAGTATACTTGATGCATTTAATGTTATTTATCTTTTACCTTACATTGTTTCTTATATTTTCTTTCATGTCTCTAATAACAATTGCTGAGTTGTCTTGAAATCAAACAAGTTTAAAACAAGTTTCCTTAATGAATTGACAATATTATTGGTCATCTTATAGCCTGCATTATCTTTTGTTAACTAGTCGTTTAATTTTTCTATGCCGTCAGTGTAAATATTTTTTACATCATCAAACAATCCCCTGAAGAAAAATGTTCTAGTTTATAAGTCTAAAGTGAGTTACTGTTTTGATTAACTTATATAAATGAGGTATATAATTGTAGATACTTATTTCTGTAGGTACCTATTCTTGTTCTTGAAATTTATGGCCTCTGTAATTCCAACAATTGAGTACGATTACACCATGGACTTTGATCTTGGTAGCTCCAGCAATTGACCAAGGTAATTCAGATTATTATTTATATATTTTGTTCTCACTTGAATTATTTATTTATTCTGGCTTTTTAAATTTAAAATACTTTGCATGTCATGGTGTGCTATGCTGTAACATGTAATGACAGTGCTTTCTACGTATTTTGTGCTCGCAGCATATCTATCGGCAATATTCTCTTAAATAATATTACAACTGTTCTATGCCATTTAATTTGTTGTTTCAATTAGGCTCACTATGGCACCATAATGGAGATTCATGATGCATCTTTCTTGTTATCACTATGAGCTGAACTGAACTTGTGATTTTATGATTGTTTTGATGATTTATACTTTTTGGTTTGTTTGTTTTTTCTTTTTTTTCAGAAGGTAGCTGCATGTTCAAGTATAACACGAGCATAATCTCTCTTACCAACACTTTCTTTGTTTCTGCATTCATTAAAACTGCATATAATACATGATCATTATGCAGTTATTGTACATGTGGTGTAAAGTATGGTCATGTGATTTATGACGGTAGAATTTGGGCGAATTTCGTTTGCGATATGTACATATTTGACATACCATGTTCTTAAAACTATGTTGCTCCCTACAACATAAAATAAAACAATGGTTAATGACTGGTTTGAAGTTCCTTGCTCTTCTTCATGGTTAAACTATCAATTGATTTAGTTATACTTTTAGCATTTATGTGGCTTGAGGAATTAAAACACATAATCACCCTACTTTGGAGATTACATATGTGTAATTAGCTAAAATTAAAAAATGTGCCAAATTTGGATTATTTATTGGATTTGGCCCCCTATTTTAATATCTTACAGTTTTGGCCCCTCACCAATATTTTTGAACTAAACATTTATGATATGATGTGATATATGATATAAAGATGAAAAAAGATATAGATAAAATTGTTAAAAAAGGTTAATTAAAAAGTCCCAAAATGACTAATTGAAGTTATTTATTCAATTCAATGCACAACATATTAGCCTTATGAAATAACTTTGTCTTCATTAATAAACACAATTACTCACTATATTTTATTGGGTCTTGTTAACTAGTGCCCTTAGGGCACTAATTAAGGTTACCAAAAAAAGAAATAGTTGTATTGTAAATTGTGTTTCATTGTTTTAGAAAAGTAAAAAACACAAATTTCAAGAATTTTTTTACTATTTTTGTTTCCTTAATCATTGCCCTAAGGACAATGTTTATCATTTTCCTATTTTATTTGATGTGAGACTTCTATCGCTATATAGCATTCATTTTTTATCCCATGCATGCCTTGAATCTTTCTTTTTTCTTTTATGATATCACTTGTTGAATCTTTCTTCTTAACCAAATCCTCCACCCAAGGATCTTCCACTAAACATACTCTTGATTAACCTTATTCATATAATATCGTATAACTTTAAAAAATCACAATTGCATCTATTAAATAAGTGATATATATACTATTATGTCACCATGCATTGACTTTGTTATACGCGGTTGCATGTAAGTATGTAACTAAAAAATCAAGTACCAATTTGTCAACAAAAATAAGTGGCAATTAAATTAAACTAAAAATTGCTTGAAAGGGAAGCAACCTCCAATTTTGGATCATATAAATTAGCATGTATTGAGTTCATAGTGAAATACACTGCAAGACTAATATGGCTTCAAAGAAATGCTTGCTTATTTGGTTACTTCTCTTTGTCTGTATGTTGAGTTTGTCATCCAAGGCATTATCAAGGAACATTGTTGATGCTTCTCAACCTTATGCATGTAAGTAAACTTTCATGTCATATAGTTTAGTAACTAGAAATTTATTTTTTGAGATGAATAAGTGGAAAGTTTCAGATTCGAACTTCAACTCTACGTATAAAATATGATGTCCCTACCAATTGAATTGTGTTTACAGTCACTCGGATGAAATATATACATTTTGTTCTTACGTTTACACATTAATATTGTGGAGAAATGCTTTATTATATATAATCAAGTTTTATTATATTAATATTTTGTATTTTTGTATATAGTTTCAGATGAAATGGGTTTGAATAAGAGACTCCTTGTTGGCCAAGAATCAGGTCCATGTAGGGGTGGAAAAAGTGATGATCGAGCTGTGAGAGAGGACTGGGATAATCCACGTTGTCACAATTTTCTATGAATGAGATATGGGTGTGTTGGGTTGTGAATTGTGATTAGTTGTACTGATGAAGTTGTAATGATTAGTTTACTTATTTGCCTTTTCTTTTACAAGTTTATTATTAACGTTTATTAGTAGTATTAATGTTTTTAAGTTTGATATATGTTTATGTTTATACTAATATTTGATTTAGGGGCACATGTTAACATGACTCGTGTGTTTATACTAATAGAGTTTGAATAATGTGAGATATGATAAATAAATAATAATACTGATATTTCTTTTAAGAATGAGATTAGAAGTGATCTTCTTTTAGGTAGTATAAGTTTGGTATTTTAATTGGTGTTCCGTTTATATAAGGCGTCTTTGTTTTGCAACTCCTCTTTTATCGGTTTTGATTTGTTTTGTGCCAAAACTCAATCTTAATAATAATATATTTGCTGTTAAAAAAAAAAAAGTACTGATGTTTGTGGATGAGTTTGCAATTTTAATATATTCAAGGAGAAATGTTAATATGTTATAGAGAATTGCACTTTTGAGAATCAAAACAACAATTTGCCCTTTTTAATTGGACTTTTCAAAAACAACAAACAAGTAAAATAACAAATGTAACTTAAATAGAACAGAGGAATTAATATTGCTAAACAAATAAAATAAAATAAATAAATAAACGTATTGACTTGTTCTAGCTCACCTAAATGATGGCCATAAATACGTAAATGAGCCTAATACATATTCTAAAATCTGCATCTAACAGCAAATCACCAAGTAATTAGAAAATGAAGAATCACTCATTAGGCTTCTTTCTTGTTCTAGCTCTCTTCCTTTATGCAAATGCAAGAGACTCCAATGTATGTATTTAATTACACTTCTTACTTTTCTAATACTACTAATTAACCTCATTTCATTTGATCTTGTCACATTCTCATATTTTCAATGATCAAGCATTTACATGAATTAAGCAATATCCACATTGATAAGATCCAGATCCAATATGTCCTTTAATCATCATTAGTGTTTGATTATTATGCATTTGTTAATATAAATGTTAAAGAAGTTCACACATCTATAACCATTTTCATTTCAGTATATACAACATAGATATTTTAGTAGCTAATGTAACAAAATGGCATAATGATAAAATATGATTAGATACATGCGTAAATTAAAGTACATCTAATTTTTGTGACATGTGAATATGATTTTATAGGAGCATTGTATGTATACACTATATGTAAAGACTGGGTCGATATTAAAGCGGGAACTGATTCCAAGATTAGTGTACAGTTTGAAGATGCAAAAAATCAGTCGGTTGGAATTTCGAACCTAATGGCATGGGGTGCGATGGGAGATTGTCATGACTATTTTGAGCGTGGAAATGTGGATATCTTCTCCGGACTTGGACCTTGCATCGGATCACCGATTTGTCGCCTCAACCTCACCTCAGACGGATCTGGATCCCACCACGGGTGGTATTGTGACTATGTGGAGGTCACGTCCACTGGACCCCAAAGACCTTGTTCTCAAACTATCTTCAATGTGGATCAGTGGCTCGCCAAAGATGTTGCGCCCCATAAACTTAGTGTTGTCCTTGATGGTTGTGGTCGCGCTGTTCCCCATCGACACGCCTTAATTGTTGGACCGCATTCTCCATCATCCGCACGATATTAGATTATATCATCTTATTTTCCATTTGTCTTTTACTTTTCAGACTATTTTTTTAGATTTGATTCATGTTTTTTCTCTCAAAAAAGCAATGATTATATTTATGCAACTTCTTTGTATTTTTTGGTATATTCAAATATTGTGGTTTGTAGTAGTGCTTATTTGTTTTAGTATATATATAGTAGAAAATTATTTTTTATTTCTCTAAATTTTATCCAAAATGAATAAAAAAAATATTGGGAAGAGAGTCACAATGAGTGTTGTTGACACCATTTTCTACATACTTATATAAAGAATACACTCTTTTGGTGTGGCCTATTTTGTTTCATATTTTACCTTTAACTTCAAATTTTTTAATAACAAGCAACATTGAAAATAAATTTATAGCTATCTTCAACATATAAGTTAACATTATAAAAAATACATATCTTACAAACAGACACGGAAGACACGCTAGTACATTATAATGAAGATCATTACAAAAAAAACATTTATTTACCAACAAAGTTTTAAATTAGTTATCGGTGGTGTACTGGTGTTGACCCTCTGTAATTTATCGAGGGTTACAACCATCAACAAGTAAGTTCTAGCCTCTAATAAGTGTTGACAAATTAAAATAATAATTGAAAATAATATTATTGGCGGATAAAACAGTCGATAAGTTGTCTTAGAATAAAAAGTAAATTAAGTTTTCTAACGCCTTAGCAGTCTATATATATAAAAAATGAAATTTACTTTTATTGGCGGTTTATGCCGCCAATGAGTATTGTCTGAATTTTCAAAATTTAGAAATTTAACAAGACAACTAGTAAATTAAAAAATTAAAAAATTAAAAAAAAATTCTATACATACGCGGTACATGGCGCTAATAAGTGATTCCTCTATTTTTTTTCAAAGTACACTAGAATTTATTGGTGGTTCTGATCGCCAATATAAATGAGGTATTTTATAAATTCAAACGATATCTTCTTCCTTTCTCTCCCTCTCTCTCTCTCTTTGTAATTTTATTTATACACTTCTCATTTTTTATTTTTGTTTATACACTTCTCATTTTATTTCTATAAATTAATCTATTTTCTCCTAAAATTTATAAAGTTTTATAATATCATCTCCAAGGCTACAATGTTTTTTTTTGATAGGCAAATATATGTATTAGATTATATGGAGTACTAAGGCTACTCAACTCTTACAATACGAAAGGAGCTTTACAAACGGTTAAAGCACTCAATCGGGTTTATACACCACTCATCAAAAGTAAAAGAAACATGAGCTTTTGTCTTACCAAAAAACCATAACCAAGCAATGAAGATGATTTGATTCACCAAAGAAGATACGACAACATGATCATCGCGGAACACAATATTATTACGCATTCTCCAAATGTTCTATGTTGTAGCCAACCAAATTACATGTCTAAATCTCTTAGTTTTCTTTCCTTAAAAAAAACCCCCAAAAGATAGAAAGTGATTAGATACTGTAGAAAATGGGATAATCGGAACCCCCATCCACTTGTAAATTTCCCGCCACACATTTGCGGTAATCTCACAAAGAAAAAATACATGAGAGGTATCTTCTACCTGCTTGAAACAGAAAACACAGCAATGGCCAAAAAAATTTGTAACAATACATTTTTTGTATAAGGCATCTCTAGTTGGAAGTTTATCAAGAATTAAACGCCACCCGAACATATTGATCTTTGATGGAACATTGTTGCTCCATAGCTTCTTCAAATTCACTTTATATTTTTAATTATTGAATCCTAATCGAAACACAAAAAAAAAAACATGCTTGTAAAAATATTTCTGAAATCTAAAAATTTAGTTAAGCTAACAAAAAACCTTTTTTTAATTCTTTTTTTATATATTTTTTTTTAACTTTTATTCTTCAACCAATACTAAATAAAAGATATAAGTAAAAGATAAATGATTAAAACAAAAAATAAACATATAAAAAAAGATTAAAAAAAAATCTCATCTATCTAAAAAAAAACAAGAGCAAACAAAACAAAATCCTATCGAGTTACGTTTCTCATTAGAACTTCACTTCCACATATATAAGTAAGCAAGCACGTGTGTTAGTTTCTTCTTTCGATTCGATTTTGCATCCAATTTTCCCCAATTTTCTTCTTCAAAACCCTAACCCTATCTCTTTCTCTTCCATGGATGCTCTCGATTCAAATCCTCCCCAATCCCAAACCCTAATCCCCCAAAACGGAGAAAACCAATCACAAAACACCACCGCCACAGATAACAACAACAACGATTCACGCCCACATCTTCCAAATCAACTTCTCTCCGATAATGGTTTAACCAACAACACCCGAAGCGGTACCGATAAGGATCAATCAGGCGGCGAAGAAGAAACAACCAGTAAGCGTCGTCGTCGAAGCCGGTGGGACCCACAGCCAGATTCAAACGATCAAAACAGCGGCGAAGCAGGTGGAGGAACGAAGAAAAGGAAGTCTCGTTGGGCTGACGATGAACCGAAACCGGTGATTCAACTTCCTGATTTTATGGGTGGTATTGAATTTGATCCTGAAATTCAAGCTTTGAATAGTAGATTACTTGAAATTAGTAGAATGTTGCAATCTGGTTTACCTTTAGATGATCGTCCTGAAGGTGCTAGATCACCTTCACCTGAACCTATTTATGATAATATGGGTATTAGGATTAATACTAGAGAGTATCGTGCTCGCGAGCGATTGCAAAAGGAGAGACAAGAGATTATATCTCAGATTATTAAGAAAAATCCTGCTTTTAAGCCACCTGCTGATTATAGACCACCAAAGCTTCAGAAGAAGCTTTATATACCGATGAAAGAGTTTCCTGGGTATAATTTTATTGGGCTTATTATTGGTCCGAGGGGTAATACGCAGAAACGGATGGAGAAAGAGACCGGTGCTAAGATTGTGATTCGAGGTAAAGGTTCGGTGAAAGAAGGTAGGTTGCAACAGAAGAGGGATTTGAAACCCGATCCTTCGGAGAATGAAGATTTGCATGTTTTGGTTGAGGCGGATACGGCTGATGCGCTTGAGGCTGCTGCTGGTATGGTGGAGAAGTTATTGCAGCCTGTTGATGAAGTTTTGAATGAGCATAAGAGGCAACAGCTTAGGGAACTTGCTGCTTTGAATGGGACTATCAGGGATGAAGAGTATTGTCGGTTGTGTGGTGAACCTGGTCATCGACAATATGCTTGTCCTACTAGGACTTCGACTTTTAAGAGTGAAGTTGTTTGTAAGCATTGTGGGGATGGTGGTCATCCTAGTATAGATTGTCCGGTGAAAGGTGCTACGGGGAAGAAGATGGATGATGAGTATCAGAATTTTTTGGCTGAGTTGGGTGGTACGGTTCCTGAATCTGCTATTAAGCAAACTGCTACTTTGGCAATTGGATCGGGCAATTCTGGAAGTAATCCTCCTTGGGCTAACAATTCTAGTCCGGCTGGTGGTACACCAACACCTGGGTTAGGGGCTGGTGCAGCTAAAAAGGAAATTGATGACACAAATTTGTACATTGGGTATCTACCACCCACTCTTGAGGATGAAGGTCTGATCCAATTGTTTCAACAATTTGGTGAGATTATTATGGCTAAAGTTATTAAGGATCGAATGACAGGATTGAGTAAAGGGTATGGGTTTGTGAAGTATGCTGATATCACAATGGCAAACAATGCAATTGTCGCTATGAATGGTTATCGCCTTGAGGGTCGAACCATTGCCGTGAGAGTAGCTGGTAAGCCTCCTCAGCCTGTTGTACCTCCCGGCCCACCAGCCTCGGCTGTCCCCACTTATCCTGTTCAAAGCCAGCCACTTGGTGCCTATCCATCCCAACAATATACGAGCGGTGGTCCCCTTGGGAGTGCTCCTCCTGGGAGTTACGGTGGTACCCCAGTTCCGTGGGGACCTCCTATTCCTCCTCAGTACAATCCTTATGCTCCTCCTCCGCCTGGGTCAACTATGTATCCTCATATGCATGGTCAACCTATGCCTCCTTATGGTGTTCAATACCCTCCTATGCCGACAGGTCCCCCTGGCGCCATGTCCCAGCCAGCAGCTTCTGGTGAAATGCAACAGAATTACCCTCCTGGAGTGCAGTCTGATAATAATACATCTACTCAGTCTATTCCGACCAACATGTATGGGAACACAGTACCTTCAATGCCACCAGCAGCTCCACCGACATACCCTGCATCTTATGGATATCCTCCTCCACCTTACTACAATGCCGTTCCTCCACCACCTCTCCCTCCTACTTCAGACCAATCTCACAGCATTGTTAATGCACCTTGGGCCAGTAATCATGCTGTCCCACCTCCTCCTTCATCTGCAGATCAAACCGAAAGCATTGGAAATCCGCCTTTGCCTCCTCCTAACTCATCGGCAGAGAAGACATCATATGGGGCTGATTCAGAGTACGAGAGATTCATGGCAGAGATGAAATGATTTAGGTTCATTTTTCTCATTCTTCGATGTTCCAAAAGGTATGTTTATGGTCTGTCTCTCTCTCTCTCTTGATGTGTTTGTTATATTCCTTAGGATCCAATTCCTGACTTGTTTTGACATATGAGAGATTATTTTTTTATATTATTGAATTTAAACCTTTTGAATTGCATTTCTTTTTAAAAGATGAGCTCTTGATAAAGCTACTATCCATCCATATAAATGCCAAATTTAGACATATTTTCTTCCCACGAGCATCCATGAAGACTGTGTTTTGTTTCTCATTTTGTTCTAGCTGAAAACCTGTGGGACCAAGAGTTTTTTTGAGTTGGTCCTAAATCTTAATATCTTATTAAATGTACCTTTTGTTTGCTAATGTTCATAGTTGATTTCTCTGGGTTGGTTACACATCTGAGTGGAATTTTTAAGATACAACTTGATGGTTATTGTTTTTATGATCTAAGTTTTGTTCATTAGTACATTGTTAACTTTTTGGCTTAATCTTAAAGCAATCTTGGAATTTGGATGTTATTTTGCTTCCCTAGTTGCCTGCCTGTGAATTTATTTGTCTGTAAATAGGAGGCAATATTGGCTGAAGTAACCTGTCTACTGCATAATTATGTTATTTTAGTTGTATGGAAAATATGCAATTTTCTCTGTTAACTTTCTTTCACTTGAATTCCTCAATTCAATCTTGTCTTTTGTACAACTGAAGGACTCTTGTCTCTTACAGAAGAATGGGCAAAGTGAGTATGTTTGACATTGGCACAAATGTTTTCTTAATTTATTAATATTATCCTTAGTGCGTTGGTGTCTGGTCTTGTTCATAATTTTATGGTGTCCATTGAAGCAGAAACTTAGTTACATTTTATAGTTCAGATATAAACTCCCCTTGATGAACTAAAAAGAAGGGACCCCTAGTTTTTGTGTTGTTTAATTTATTGACATCAATTTGATAATGTGTATATTTGAATGAAATGTTTTACTGATAATGTCCATGAATTTCATTTCTAATTTTAGAATCTGTCTCGGTTTCATCACTCGAGAGTGTCTATTCTCATGCTGTCATGCATAATCACTCGAGAGTGTCTATAAAAATAATAAATCAGCACTGGCCTTCTGTGTTTTACTTTATATTTTATCATGATTTTACATCTCTTAACCCTTCATTGTTATGATCTAACGTTGTGACAGGCCTGATGTTTCTTGGAGCATTTGTGAACCTGATTTCTAACCTCTTGCCATGTCTTTCTTGGAAGTTTGGGACTCACTTCTTTAACCTTGCTGTACTGTTATGAAATTTGCAGAGAAATCGGGCTGGAAGTCAAGAAGCAATCTTCATATAGCCGGAGGCTACATCAAAAGCTTATTTTTGTTATGATGATTATTAATCTTTTTTGTTGTGTAGGACTTAACACTCTGGCATTATTTTCTGTGGTATTTTGTTGGTTCACACCGTAATGTATGGTTGCTAATGTTTCTTTTTGAAAGCTTGTTTAAACTTTTATGGCAGCTGGTACCTGGTGTTTTTTGTTTATGCTATTCTATTGTCACCTTCAGTTGCTTTTGTTCATTCAGAACTGATTCTAACTTATTGTTTTGGTGATGAGCTTAAATCTTTTTGTTTGAAGACTAATTCTCTTAATTGCTTAGTGCTGAAGCTGCCTAATTGATGCATTTAATCACACATCTCATCCCGAAGGTAATTGTGCCTTGCTATTTATTTTAGGCATTTCGGGTTGGTATAAGAGATTTGGTTTTTAACAGTTAGTGTGGCAGGTAAAAGACTTCAAACGGAATTTTGTTTTTGTCATGATAAATGTCAGACTTTGGTGGCGTTTTTACATTTTACTTCTAATTAAAAATTTTAGCTGACATGGTGTTATGAGCACCAAGTTCTTATATCATGGTACAGGCAATTATCAAGTTTCTCATTTGTTTCTGAAGTGATCATGTGGTCCTCTTGACACCATCAATGTTTTGGGCATTAGATGAAGACTGAGGTGAAGATAGGATAGATGATCACAAAGTTTGAGTTGTAGAAATTTGCTACATTTTCCTTTTAATACCTGCTCCTTTTTTAATTAAAACAAACAGTTCGGGTGTATCTTGTTAGGGAAATATCTAAGTTTTCTAATTCAACAATGCAATATTAGATCTTGGTAAATAAAATACTGCAGCGTTGCTAGTTCACATAGTGTGCATATAAAAAATAAGAGAAAGAATATTGCTAGGAAAACATTGTCACTTTTTTCAACACTTTTATTTGTTAAAGATCAAAAGTCTCACTAAATCTGGGTCAGGATTTGAGTTTGAGATTTATTTGAATTTTGGTCAATAAGAGAGTGTATCTTAGAAAGATTCCATTTAGTGATTATTTTGATAGCAGTCTGCAGTTTATTATTTGTAGATGTGAAGTACTAAGTTAATTTTTGTCATGGTTTTATAGCAAATGGGTAGTTCATCTTTGGTCCTGAAATATTTTCTTCAAATGTGGTTATGATATGCCCTTGAATACGGTCTTTGTTTTCCTAAATTAAGCTATTGATCATTTTAACTTAGGAAGTGCTTACAAGAGTTAATGTGGGTTTATTGATACTAGTATTTGAAGTTTGTTACATGGTCATAAAATGTTTTCACCCGTTTTGGTAGTCTTGTTTTCAAATTGTTTTTTAAAGCTCTTTGTGGTTGTTCATTTTATTTTCTATTGTAGGAATGTTTTACTCACTTAGTCTGATATATTTGATGAGTTTCTTCTTGATATGAATACAAAGCATTAATATTGTCTATTCAAACCAAATACAGAATATGATTATCTGGTATTGGTTTTAGAATGTTTGTGCATATGATGAATGTATGCTACTCGCCCCACTCACACCCCTAACATCAAGACCTACTGAATATCATTTCAACATCTTGAGTTATGGTTTATTCCAACATCACCTTACCTTAATACTTTTCTTTGAAGTTGTACAACTTACCACACCTCAACTTCTTTAAAGCTGGTGCAAAATTGATTTAAATCTTTAACCTAGACTAGATGTTTTCAAATTCCATGATCATTGGAAAAATGGATGAAAACACCTACATTGGGTTCAGTTGCCTAAGGTAAAATAGAGAGGATTAAAAATCTTTTAGAGCAAATAAGGATTGGTAGAAAATTGGATGGTCATCCCTATACAAGTCCACGGTTTTGGCATTTTCAATTGGAGGAGTATACTAGGGTGTAACTCGTGTGATACTCGGGTAAATGTGTCTTTTTTCTTAATTTGGTAAAAAAAATATTGGTTTGAATTGGGTATCATTTGCGCGCAACTGCAGAAACTATTCGCTCGAGCTGGATAAGACCACAAAGGGTTGCAAAGTTGTCCCTCATGAAAATTTAACACAGCTGCATTTTCAGGGCTGATTTTGATCCAATGACCCTTGATTAAGTTGGAAGAGATCTTTTATCATCTCATCCAAGTGTTCTTATGTTTTTGGTAATTTATTTATTGACTAAAGTTTTTTCTCTTAAGTTAAATAAATGCTAATTTCATTTTTAAAATATACTAAATATATGTTCTCTATTTGTCAATACTGAAATGAGTCATGCCTAAACATATACTACCTCCCTCCCAAATTATAAGACCCATTTTGATCACTGCACGTTCGCCAATGCACAATTTTGATCAATAATATCTTTAATTGTGCATTAGTAAAAATTATAAAAATTTGATATCTTGAAAATACTCTTCAAGACGAATCAAACAAGATCTTATGTGCTAATATTTACATTTATAAATTATGAGAAAAATACGGTCAAAACAAGATACATGAATAGTGTCATTTAGTCAAAAAAGGTCTTATATATTGAGACGGATGTAGTATGTGGTAACCGACAAAACAATGTCTCAGATAAATAACCACGAGTCAAAAAACATAAAAGAGATAAAAAAAAACACAAATACTGATCCTACAAAAATAGTAAATTAAACCACTACTTATGGTAGTCAGAAACCCTAATCCCTCCTAAATCACCATCAAAGATATACCCACCACGAATTAGTGTTAAAAAAATCTTTCATTCTCAAAAAAATTTAGAAAACTTGAAACTTGATAAGAAAAAGAAGAGAAAACTTACAAGTAGTATGAAACGAGGGAGTGTTGATGAAGATGAGGATAAAGAGGATACTCTAACTTGAATTGATGTTAACTTTTGAGATTGGGAGTAGAGTGTAAGAAATGCAGAGAAACAAGAGAGTTTGAGAGAAAAGACAGAAAATGGTTCAAAAAACTCCCTCCAAACCTTCTTATATAAAGCAATTATGAACAAACACGACCATTGTATGTTTATAATCCACGGCTCGTCTAGACCTGTGCTTTGTTCCAACGTTGCAATCGAGACGTATCCAATGGTACATAAACAATATGGTCATAAATGAAGAGTTGCCTACATGTACCGATCCTCTTTCAACCTCGTAAACGAAGGAAATAATGATCTATTGAAACTCAACAAACCTAAGATATCAAGTGTAATTAGAGTTGAGTAAACACGTGGTAGTAGGAGAGGAAAAAATTTGACCCCTCAAGTCACATGCATCTGATCTTGTATCATCACAATAATGTCAAATCTAATGTCACTCACTGTACCAATCGTTTCGATAGTTCCAAGAAAGTGAGGTCATTGCCGCTCAGCACACGTAGATTATTTGAAAGTTGAATGAGTCAAATTTTTTTAAAATCGACAATAACTACTCATAAATAACTCACATATTCTTTAAATATTATCTAAAAAACCATTTAGTAAATTCTTCTTGTATCAATCTTATAAATTACCTTATATTGAGTCAAAACAAATATTTATCATCTGTATTCGATATAAATTATATCTAAATAAATAGAGGTTTAACCAAAATAAAATATTATTTTATTGATATAAAGCAATAACATTTTTTTTTACCAAATAAATGAAATTCAATCATTTAATTTTAAATTGATGAAGTACATTGATGCAATATAAATTAAAAATTGCTAAAAACAATAAAGATGAATCTGCGAACAAACTCACAGCATCAATGCTAATAGCATAAAATAACAAAATGCATAAGCTTGCATACTAAATAACTACTGCATGAGACAGAAAAAAAAAAACCAAAATTCACCGCACTAAGACGCCAAAAGCAATATCAAATTTTTTGACAACTCTGAATTGCCAATTAGTCCAAGAATAATATCAATCTAAGATCAAATTTTGAACCTCAACAACATCAATTTTTGCCGTTCCACATATTGGACAAGCTTGGAGCAAAGTTGCACAAGCTTTGCATGAAGAGAGGTGCCAACATGGTATAAACAATACAGCTCCAGGAGTTGTCTTACAATTTTGACAAGGCATGGCAATCTTTTCATGTCTTGCTACTTCATTTTCACCACAACATGATCCCACATCATTTTCCACAAGCATCCTTAGTTTCTTCTTTTGTTCTTCCAAATTGTTATAAAGAGTTATAATAGTTGCTTCCCTTTCCTCAACTATTTTTTTCAATTCTCTTTTGTCATTCTCTAGGTTTATCATTACATTTTCCATGTTTCTAACCATATCCAATGGCAGCAGCAATTGACGTTGTAACATCTGTTTCAATTGATCAGTCTATTACAAAAAAAAAAAAATTAGATCGAATCGACGAAGGAAATGACATATATAAATGATATATAAATTGAGATCATCTTGAAAGATGTATGTTAATCGAAGAGAGTAAAACTCGTTGAATAAAAATATATTATTTTATTTTTTTAAAAATGGATACTGATTTAAACTCTCAAAAAACAAGTGAATTTTAACCTGCAGATTGATGAACTGAAAAGTCTCCTGCTTGTGTTTCTCAAATTGAGCAGCAATAGCAGGAGTGTTTATGTGACTTGAAGCACGGACATGAGGATCATCAATGGGAACAACATGACCTTGACCCTGTGGTTGATGTTGTGGTGGTTGTTGTTGAGGCTGAGGTGGTTGTTGTTGCAAACCATTTGTACACAAAGGAGAGCCATTAGCACCATGAGAGTGTGGTTGCATAGCCATTATGGTAGACAAAGGTTTTTGTGATGGTGTGGTAGTATGTGACGTGAAATATACATGTATATATACTTGAAAAGTTCCATAAACAATTAATAACTCATGACAAAAAAAATAAACAATTCAAACTTTGTATTGAATAATAAAAAATAGTGAGTCAAATAAAATATGGCAATTAATACATTTTTTATTTAGTCAAAACTAAAATAGGTATCACACCAAACGTTAGTTGGTCCAGTAGTGAACGCTGGACTTGATAGAGAGGACCGCAGTTCGATCGTCCGCAGCTGTGTTTGAGAAGAGACTTTAACCACTTGATGTTATAACTCGCCCCGAACTTTGGACTATCAAGACTCCTTTCCCATATGAATTAGAGGGTGAAAACCAAAAAAATTAAATAGATTAGGTATCCAAATATTTAGGTATTTTTGACGAATTAATAATTAACCTATTCAGTCAAAGAACTGTGTGGCGTTTCTTTTCAAATTTTGAAAGAATTGAGTCAAATTTTATTCGAACAAAAAAAAAGTCAAAATTTATTGAATAAGAATGAAAGAAAACACACTTTCCGAGATTTGTCGGTTTCTAAATTTAAAATGGAAAAGTTTAATACAATTCAAAGCAGTATTTATTGCGAAAAATATTGTAGTGTAATATATATATTTTGGGGTCATGCTAAACAGTGCCCCCGGTGCACTTGTTAAGCATACTAAAAATAGAAATATAAGATAAATTAAAGGCTTAAATATACTTTTGGTCCTCTAAATATTTTCCAGGTTTCACTTTGGTCCTTTAACTATTTTTCGTTCCGTTTTGGTCATCTAGCTTTCATTCTGTTAACCTACTTAGTCCTAACCGTTAGAAAAACGTCAAAAACGAGAGGTTGAAGCCTCTATTGAGAAAACGGACATCATATTTAGATTCAACGTGAATAATGGGAGATTTTGGAGTATCGTTTCGTAAGCTTTCGTGACTGGAAAGATCACCGGTGATGTGGACGGAGACGGTGATAGAGGAAGCTCCGTACGCGACCAAGAAGAAGGTCTCTTGCCACGTGGCGTTTCCCTATTGGATCTCACACCAAAGCCGCCAAATCCCTAAGTGCCACGTACGCAAAATTAATGTTTTTGGCATTTTTCTAACGATAATTAGGACCAAATAGATTAACATAATGAAAGTTAGAGGACCAAAACGGAACGAAAAAATAGTTAAAGGACCAAAATGAAACGAAAAATAGTTAAAGGACCAAAGTGAAACCTTGAAAATATTTAAATATGTTTTTTGCATTTTCGATGCATTAACTGCACAAGGTTCAAAACATAATTTCTTTATTTATAAGCTTAACCAATGCTTCGGGGCACTATTAGCCTTTGCCATATATTTTTTAGTCTTTTCTTCTATTTTTTTAATGAATTTTTCTATGATGTGCAAATTTGTCCATATTGAGAAGTTTAGAGTAGAAAGTTTGTACTAAGACTTGTGTATTCTATATTAAATAAATGTATAATGTTTTAGTAAATAATTATTTATTTATAATAAAAAGTTACTAATACTCTAATAGTACTAACTTGCATTGAAATACGGAAAAGTTAAATCAAATTACACATAGAAACAAAAAGACAATTTAGTAAAACTTACATATAAACTAAACATAATAATTACATTATCAATTTTTCTTAATATACTTCCTCGGTCCCATTATATAAGCACCCTTTCAAAAAAAGTCTAGTCCCAAATTACACTATTAGTCCTTTATCATTTTCATTTGTAATAAATTGGTCCTTTATCTTTTTTTGGTAACAATTTGGTCCTTTATCTTTTTCATTTGTAACAAATTGGTCATTTATCTTCTTTTTTTGTAACAAATTGGTCTTTTATCTTTTTCTTTTGTAACAAATTGGTTATTTATCTTTACTAACATTTTCACCATAGGACCGCTTATTTGTAAAAAATAATATAAGATAAAGCACCAATTTGTTACAAATAAAAAAGATAAAGATCCAATTTGTTACAAATGAAAGATAAATGACCAATTTGTTACAAATAAAAAAGATAAATGATCAATGATGTAATTTTGCCCCCAAAATATAAGCCCCTTTACAAATTATTATGTGCAATCATTACTTTTTTCCCTACACATACCCCTAATAATTACACTAACTTGCATTGAAATGTGAAAAGTCAAATTAAATACATATACAAATAAATGACAATTTAGTAGTAAAATTTACACACAAACTAGACATAATAATTATACTATCAACATTTTTAATAAGCATGATTTTGGTCAGAAGGGTTTATATAATAGAACGGAGGGAG
This sequence comes from Trifolium dubium, assembly GCA_951804385.1. Lineage (NCBI taxonomy): Eukaryota > Viridiplantae > Streptophyta > Magnoliopsida > Fabales > Fabaceae > Trifolium > Trifolium dubium. The sequence continues at coordinate 29,262,440 of OX638075.1, read as the reverse complement.
TATGTGAAATAAGTTAGATGTGCTTATATTATGGGACAAATGAAATATTATTATAACAAATAATTTTTTTATAAAATTTAACATTTAAATTAAAAAAATTATATCATATAGATCATCTATTCAAAATTAAATTAACAGTTAATTATAGCTAGGTAGCAAAGTGATTGGCCTAGAATTGGGCCAATAAAGCTTAGATCCCTAATTGGGCCGGGTAGTAACCAAACCATTTTGCTAGCTATAAATAAACTCCTCCGACTTCTCTCTCTCGTTGTTGAACCTTGAATGATGTCTTCTTCTTCATTAGTTCCTATTCGTGGATTCTCTCCCTTTCTCTACCAACGCGCACGCGCGAGAAATTTTTCTTCCTTTTATCAAGGTATTCTTTTTTTTTCATTCTCTTCTGTATGTATGTTAACTATGGAATGGACTTAAATACGCTGAAATTAATTAATTAGGATTCTAATTAGGGCTTGCTTTTTCATTCTCTTATTATTATTATTATTATATATTCATTGGAATGAATCTTGTGTTGGATGATTGATTTTGAAGTAAACTTGCGACTGAAAAATGGCGGCACCTCGAAATCTCCTCCTCCGCTGCAGCAAGAAAGCATAAAGAATGATGAGCCACAGCGTAACTAACTAACTAACTCTTAATTCTATTTAATTACTCTACTTACTAATTTGTTGTTGTTTTTGTGTATTATGCATTTATTTGGTGAAATAACCTAACTCACGCGCTCGCTCGCTCGCTCACAGACTCACTAACCGGTTGTTGTTGTTGTTGTTGGTTTGTTATTTGATTTGATCAGCAAAACTATACAATGAACTTAACACGGCGTATATATTAGTGTATGGACACCCGAAGGAAGAGGGGGGACCGGAACCATCTCATTATATGCTCAAACCATACTTCCTTTATGATCAGGCAAGCAACTTTGTTTTCCTTCAAACTTCCTTTATGGTGTTGCATGTTTTTATTCTTTAGTATCAATCATTGTCTCTTAACCTGCTGCAGGGATTCCTCGCACAACATGACAGTAAAACACGTAAACTTTTCGAGGAAGCCAGAAAGGAGAGAGAGGCTTTCCTTGGCATTACATAGGAGAGTTAAAAGTAGCAGGAACAAGAAGAACAATTATCACTGGGTTATGCTATGTTGTTTTGCTCTGGTCTAGAAAGAAAGAAAGACTAATTTTATGGCTTATGTGTTATGTTTATATCATTCTGCTGTTGTTCTACAAGAATTCTGTTAGCATTTTATAACTTTGTTAGAATTTCTACTGAGGTCGTAGTGGAACTTGTTAGTGTCTTTCACCTAAACCTCAATGATAAATATCTCACCATTTTAGAAATCTTCTGTTTCATTTCATCTATGCAATTTTAATTCTGATTAATCAAGGAGTTAAAAGGATAATAACATAACATTTCCCATTTTAGCATATCTGATCTTATTACAATGGAAGGTTTCTTACAAGGAGAAAGAAAGAAACCAAGGAGGAAAAATTTTCATTTTATTTTCTTAATGATGTAGTAACTCCTTTATATGGAGGACTTTTTGGGCTAGTATCTCATAAAACTCTTATAGAGATTCATCATCATTCTTTTCTTTATCATTATTTGACATGCCAACTATAAGCTTGTTCGAATGATTCATCATCAAGGTCTGTTGAAAAGAGTTGGTGTGAAAAATGGTAAAGCTTTTTCGAGTTTGTATACTATGAAAAGAAGGATGATATATTCATTCTTTTCACATGTTTTCTGAGTGTTGTTTCTTATCTTTTCAGATAGTATAAACTAGCAATAAGAATCTGTTTACCAATTTGTAAGAAGGACTGTTTCTAATACCAACAAGGCAACAATTTAGTTTCATCGCCATAGCAGTCATGTGCATACTATGCCAAATTATATCAAAATTTTATAATACACTAGCGGGCCAAACGGCCACGTTCCGTGCCCGTTTGTGTGATACGAACGTACCTGTTTGTGTGATACATATTTTTTATTATTTTATATTTAAATTTGATATTTTTTTGTTGATGATTTCTTCAAATTTGGTTGTTATGAGAATAATTTGAAATTTGAAATTAAGGGTAAAATAGGAATAAAAATAGGTCATACCAAAATAGTGTATCCTCTTTATATAGGTATAGATATAAGTGTTAAGAATTAAGATATAGCATGATGAAAAAAAGTAAGTTCAAGAAGTGTTATTAGCATACTCAACAAATCCTGTTTCAGAGAATGCAAAGATGACAAAATTGTTACCAGATTCAACTTAGGATGCCAAGAACACTGAACAACACTGCAGGTGCGGGATATGCCAACTTTTAAAACAAGCTCGAGATTTATTGTATAACATCCCATATCGAATATCTAAAATATGATATAAAATAATCATAAATAGTACTAAATATATTAAATAATACAACATTTTTTTAAACTTAAATTTAAATACAACACACAAAGTAGCACTTAAAATTCTAAACTTCTTAATATATACAACCAGTTCTTTGAAACACTAATACATAATATCTTAAAAATAAAACATGATATAGCTGAACTTCCATAATAAAACTTGATCTGAGTCCCTCTTATATGCTACTCTATGAACTCCTTTTCTTGATCGATCTGATCATCTGAAATCAAATAATTGTAGGGTGAAGATTGTGGTTAACACTCCTCTAAACTTAATAATATTTCTACGTAGAGATCAAATAATTCATATAATATCCAACTTAGAGAGTAAAGTGGATATAATCTAATCTATTAAGTGTAACTCTGTTGATATCTACCATTAATATTATTGAAAGATCAAAATTAAAATCTAAAATATTTTAATTATAAAAAAAAATAAAATCTAAAATATTTTTCTTCTTTACACTTAAAGTGTGCTAGTCTTATCACTAAACTATTTAAATGATTTTTTTTTGGTACATCGGAAAATAAACTTCTTAAAAAGAATCTCATCTCTAATAAATTTTTTGATAATACTCACTATTGCTCAAAAAAAGAAAAACACTCTTTATTAAAAATTGATAGTTTTTTTTGGTAAATTATTAAAACTTGATAATTGATATTCACTTTTATAACGCAAAGTCTATGTAATATATATATTAAATGGGAAAACCTAATCACCAAAGCAATATAATCCAGTTGGTAGAATCCTCAATTTACATTTTCTAGGTCGCGAGTTCGATTCCTCAAATCTCACTTCTCTCATTTTTTTTTCTTATTTTTTTTTCTTCTTCATCGTGTTCATCTTCAAACCATGGACAACACTCCTAACAAACCTCCACGAAAGGTAACCAACTAACTAACTAACTAACTAACTCAATCTCTAAAATTCCTTTTATCATAAAAGTGCTTTTCAGTTCATAATCGCTTATGCGTTTCGTTTTTTTTTTCACAGGTGAAATTCGCTCCAAAGAAAAGACTCAAACCACAACAATCAACTAAAATGTAAGTCAACAAACACTTCGATTTTCATAAAATCATTTCAAATTGTTTTCTGATTCTTGAAAACGTGAAATTGGTTTTTGATTCAGTGAAGCTGTTGTTGGTGAAGATGAACAGAACAAGAGTGGTGAGAATCGAGTTCGATTGCGTCGTTTGGTTGTAAGTCTTTGAATCTGTCATTGTTTGTTACTATTTTCTGTTGCTCTTGTTAATTAATCTTTAGCTTTTTAAATCTTGTCATACAAGTTGATATTAATTTATGATTAGTTCAAGTTAATTTTATGACATGTGAACTTGTGTTTCGCTTTGTAAGAAAGAAAAATCAAATAAATTTAAATATTAGTTGATTCAGTTGTGGTTGACTACTATATTTGGTAGTGAGAATTATGGTTCGATTCTCCACAACTGCGTTTAGAAGTGGACTGAAACTACTTGATGTCAGAATTTGTCCTGAACTCTAAACTATCAGGGTCTATTTCCCTTAAGATCGAGAGGTGAAGGCAAAAAATAAAATTTAATAAATTTTGCTAAATAGTATTTTCTGGTCAAACAATAATTTTTTTTGTTTTTTTTTTGACGGGATATTTTTTCTATAAGAAAGACAAATTAAATTATTAATATTAAGGACGCATTACTGCACTTTTATTGATGAAAATTTGCATCTTTTAAAGCTCAAAAATATATTTGTGCCTTAACTCTATGTTTACTACTTTAATTTGTTTTTTTTTAGATAAAAAGTTCACTGCCTAGCTATATTTTATTTTTAACCAAAATATAAAGATTGCTCTTTTTGTTTAGAATAAATCTGAAAGTTTAGTTAAACTTTTGAAGATTGTGATTTGTGTGGTAAATTTGCTTTTGTCATTGTTCAGTAAGAGGTCTGTAGCACTAGTTACTCTTACCTTTTTTTTTTAGTGGTTGCATCTTTTTAACAATATTTTTTAGTATCTTTTGCATTATTATTTTTAGTGGCCAACATGACCATTCTTATTTATCTCAATAATTTTTCCGTGTCAGAAGTATCACTAATATGATAATTTTACATAGCTTAAGAATGAGTTAGTGAATATCACACTATGATTGGACAATTGGTTTAGTGGCAAAGAATTTAAGATTTTGGTCTAGTGGTAAATTTGAATTTTTTTGAATGATTCATTCACTATGAAGCATGAACACCGGATACGACTCAGAGACTAACACGTCGATATAGATAAATTTTTTGAAAAAATAATATAATGTAATATAAATTGTAAGTGTTGGTATCGAATACGACATATGTACGACATCGATATGTGTCCAACATCAGAACACACTTAATTCGAAAAATATCTATGCTTTGTAGTTCGTTCATTAACCACTCAACAAAATCACTTGCTTGTTCAATATGGCCAGTTGGCCACATTAGTTCAATTTATTCATTTAAAATATTAAAATCCCCCCAAAAAATTGCACAGTAAGTGTATAGCTTATTTTAACTCCATATCTTTGATATTATATTCTATTTTTCTAATGCAGACATAACACATGTGACATGTTCTATTCTAATTCTAACCTGTCTAATAAATGCTATCATAGTAGTAATAGTATTATATCCAAATTACTAAGGTACTGTAAAAAAAAATAAAACCAAACTACTAAGGTGATAGGCATTAGAAATCCTGAATAGAATATAAAACATTTTGTTTCTTTTAGATATTATTCTGATTATAAAGATAATGATGCTTTTTCTTTCTTTTACTTCTCACTATTGCTAAACTGATATGATTTATTTTTTATCTCTATATATTGCAGGAGAGAGTTGAAGGACGCCAACCTAAAGTTGAAAAACGATGTAATTTCTCTTTACATTGAAGTAACTTTTTTTGTCATCTGGTTTCACAACTTTGTATGTCAAAGGGGGAAATTGTTACCATGTTTTTTTTTTCCTTACATAAAAGTTTCATTTGTTGGACTTAGACATTTTGTTTTTGATAATAGGATTTAGACATTAGTCAAAATCTTTTTACCATGAATTTTTTTTTACTTGCTCCACACTTAGGCATGCATGATAAATCAAAATGTCTTAGATTCCATGACTAGTTGATTACTTTTTCTTAAAACATTCTAAAACACTATATTGTTCATCTATTTGTTACTTAGTTTTGGTGTTTAAAACTTGCAGCCAATGTGCAAGATGCATTTCCTGGAGGTTTGTCACTTTCCCCAAGAACATTTGGGAGTGATAATGCTAAAAGTGGTGGCCCAGAATCCAAATTTTCTGGTGATGGAAAAAATGGCTCATCACATTCTTCAACTGCTATCGTGGTTCAGAGTGATACTTCTTTGAGATATGTTACTGATGATTCCAGTGATGAAGAAAACTACATCGAACCGTGGGTGAGAAATTGTGATTGCTCATGTATCCTGCTCCTTATCTGTATATTGACTATATTCCTCATGCATACATATGATATAAGCATCTGAACCTTCAATTTAACTACAGGATCCTGACACAGACCATCCTATTACTCTTCCTCTGAGGAAGCCGAATTCTGGAAATCCAGGTTTGATGAACAACACAAATAAATCCTTTAAGGACATTATTAGCAGTAATGAGTTCTACAAGATATTTGGTTTTGGCATTAACAGTTATGTGTTGATTTTTAATCTGTTAGCAATTCTTGATGAGAATGAATTTGGGGAGAATGCTACTAATGTGGTATATGATGATGAAAATCTTAATTCAGCCGAAGAACTCGGGCTCTTGGTAAGTAATTAGAATAACATAATGTTAAACTAATCCCACTATCATTATGAAGCTGTAACTTTGATTTTTTTTTCAGGAGGACAATAGTGAGCAACCAAAGATGATTATCTTTCAGCTTCCGACTGTTCTGCCTTGTATCGGTCAACCAGTGAGCAGTAAAGGGAAGGAGAAAATGGGTACCTCAAAAGCATCAGCAAAACTGAAAAAAGGGTGTAACTTGTTAGAGCTTCCAAGTGGATATATGGGTAAAATGCAGGTGTATAAGAGTGGAGCAGTCAAATTAAAATTAGGAGAAACTCTATATGATGTAAGTTCAGTTCATGTTTCAAAATTGACAATAATCATAGTAAGCCACTCAGTTTACCATCTATTTAGAAAATGAAGTATCTATAAAATATGCAGCAATGAACTTGAAGATCCCGAAAAAGAATACCATATTTTGGTTATTACCATTTTTAACTTCAATCTATTGAATCTGATAACAATTTAATTTTCTTTCTGATACAGGTGTCTCCAGGTACAAAAACTAAACTTGCTCAAGATGTTGTTGCAATTAACACCGAAAAGAAACACTGCTCTGTTCTTGGGGCGATTACTGTTAACACAAAGGCAGTTGTAGCTCCCGATATTGATGCCATTGATCTTTTAAAAGACTGAAGCTAAGTACATGATCAAGGCCATTACAAGGGGCAGATACTTGTGTGAATAGGGATATTTTGTGAATACATGGAACGAGATACAATATTCATATTGCATTGGATCCATTTCTGTGTTGGTTAGTTCAAGGATGTTAAGGCGGTAGAAATATTGTTAGGATTTACCATATTATGGACAATAACTGATAACACCCCCTACTTTGTTCAAACTTTCTAAATTCATTTCATTTTGTAGGGTTAAAAGTTTATTGTCTATTTATGCAAACTAAACCCAATATTATTCATCTTTTAAATGATTTAAACATAGTACGCGGTGATAGAGTAGTTATTATTGAGAGATCACACCTAAGATAGTCAGGTTGACACAGTCTAGAGGCCCTTGGCGCATTAGATAATCTTTGTAGAATGTCGTATTTCTTCAATATGATTACTGAATTATCAGCAATAATCATTGTCTTCAAAACAGATCCATTCTGCAAAATATACTCAGAAAATAACAGCTCATCTGGAAATCCTTGATATCCTTTAAATTGGATGTGAATAAGGTGTGATACAATACAATTTGGAACACTTGATAGTGTAGTCCATCCTGGTAAGGGTGACTCTTCCTTATCGTTTTGAATCATAATACAACAAGGATTCTGTTAGCATCTTACAAGTTTGTTAGAATTTTTACTGAGATGGTAGACATGGTAGTGGAACTTGTTAGAGTTTTTGACCTAAACCTCAATGAAAAATATCCCACCATTGTAGAAATCTTCTGTTTCATTTCATCTATGCAATTTTAACTCTAATAAATGGAATTTTAATTCTAAGGAGTATGTTTAATATTGCGTCCAATCAAGGAGTTGTAGATGAAGGGGTGGTGGCAGAAATCACAAAATTTGATTCTAATTATATCCTAAGCAATTTTGATCAAATGTAAAGAAAAAAGTTAAAAGAAGAAAGCATCCTATATATGTATAGAGGTTCAGCCATTATTCCTTGTTTTGGCCTACTCCTCTTTTTCAAAAGGTGTCACACTAATGGTTGCAAGAATATGGAGTCAATATACAATATTTTACAAGCTAAGAATTTAGAACAGTTGCATATGGCCATATTTAGAACATACTACACATGCAAAACAATCCAACCGTGCAAAAGAATTGTTTGGTAATGTAGTCAAATTATTTTGTTCCCTAACTTTGGACACGACGAACCACCACAATCAACGAGACTATGATCGAAAGCATGAAAGCATATATAAATTTGTCATTAAAGGGTTGAGAATCTTCTCTACGTTCAATTGTCTTGTTAGATGAACGTTGAAAAACATTGATCACAATCTTGGTAATTTTCTCGATTACTTCCATGAAATTGGCGCGGGCCGTACTTAGAAGCCAAATCAAAATATTTGTTGTATTATGGGGCTCATCGTTAGCAATGTCATCCAGGCTCTGAATATCTGCAATACAAAATCATGCTCATATAGATATAAAACATTTGGATTTCTTGATTTTCTTTGTTTTGGGGAAATTAATCCCAAATGAGTTTTGGATAGAGAGAAAGGGGCTTTTGAAAATTGATGTAAATAAACCTCCCTGCTCGGCCGCTCCCAGCCCCCAACTAACTTGCCAGGGCGAACCACACTTTGACCAAGTCATCAACATAAAATCCAAACATTAAAGAAAGTGGAAATTTAAAAACCAACCTGCAGATATTGACTCCCTGAGTTTCTTAACAACTTCATTATTCAGAACAGCCTCCCAAACAGCTTCATCAGTTGATATTGATTTCACTAATCTCTGCAGCACGACCTTACTTTTTTAAATATTAACATCTATAATAACTGAAATCAGTAAGTCTCATGGTTAAATTTTCTCTTTTCAATATTACAATAGCTTGAAGGCTCGATAACTCACCCGAGAACCTCACCAGTCACCACGAACACAGTCTATTTTACATTATTTAACATGAAAAGATAATAGTCTGCAATATGCGTCGAATAGCATAATTTGCTTCTAAGAGCTTGTTTTACTAAATTCTTTGCTTATAATGCAAACCAATGGCTATGAATTATATCAATTGGCGTTTCATATAAGTTTCGACTTCGAAAATGATCAAACAGAAGCAGTTTTACCTATCCCGAAATTTATAGAAAAAATAAGTACCAACTGTGTTACTAAGTAGCAGTCTTAACATTACTAAATTCAAGTAAATTGATTTTTTTATAAACACTTAACGTAAAAATAGAGTCATATAGCATAGACTGCACCTGAACTGATAGATCAGTCTGCAATAAGTGAATTGCATAATAAACTCTATCAGATCCATTAGCTTGTAGCAATGTCGGATTATATGGAAACAAAGATGGTTCTATCCAGTCTATATCTGGATCATCTTCAGAAACTTGGCCAAGATTGCTTAGCTCATTTTCTGATCTGTCTCTAAGGAGTTCAACACGTGAAGCAAGCCCCAATACCCTGCACATCATATATACTGAGATGTATCACTGATCTCAAATGAAATTGCCAAATTTGCTAAACAATAGTGTTGTTTGAATTTAAAATAACACAACTAAAAAAGACAAAAATAATTTATATTCTTAGAAGAAGAAAAAAACTCCTATTTGTTGACAAATTACAAATAGACATCCACTGCGAATTCAAAGGAACAAAACAATGTGATGAAGTTAGGAAAGAACTATCTTTCAGAAATTGTGGTTTTTTCTGCAGTCAGAAAACAGTGAATGACCAATTTTATATGAAAATACAAAACACAAACTCAAACAGTTAAGTCAACAGATTTTATATGAAAATTCGAGTCCTAACGTCCCAACTTCAGAAAATCAAATTCAAAATACAAACCACGACATTGAAGTCGATAAACTATAGACGAATCTTATGTCGGTTCCATGGTTAGACACTCTAAAATCACATTTGGGTTGACATCAAATTCATTTCAATTCCAGCCCCAAACTCAATTGAATTCTAGCCTTCATGGTGAAAAATTGAATCCGGAACACAAAATCAGACAGCACAATGACAAAAATATATATTAAAGTTGGAATTCAAAATCAAATTGCAACTGATCAAATTCAAAACACAAACTCAGATAACGAACCGTCTGATCTTCATCCAAAGCTTCCAATCAACTAAATGCAATAAACTAGATCAATTTCATTTATTTATTTATTTTTAGTTTTCATCACCAATTTAATCTGGTTCGGGGTCAGTTTTGGCATAAAATAGTTTCAGCCCCTCTCGAACCAGTCCTCCCTACCACTCACCATTGGACCAACTAACGTGGTAGATCAATTATATATTTTTTTACTATAACAGACAATATGAGACTAACATATCATATATGGAATGATAATGCATTCATTAGACAGACCCCTCATTCCAAACATAATTCTAAATTACAATCCACAATTGCAGCCGAAATATAAATAGCGACATCATAACTGCAATATCAAGGTTAACAGCGCGATTGCAACTATAATTCAGACCATGCTGATTAGCAGATTCACTTAAACAATAAAAATTATAAACAAACAAAATTTTACGGTTAAGAAATAGAAACCATTCTATTTATTTATGTTAAAAACAGAAGCTTGAAACAGAGATCAACAAGAAGGTTTGGTAGTTATTACCGTTGGAGAGAAGATAAAGCATGGTGAACTTCAGACTGAGATGGAGGAGAACCAATGAAACGACGTGCGTCATCATCATCATCATCATGGGTAGTAGCGGTAGTATAGTGCAAAATGGAAAAAGGATTATTTTGATGAGAAGAAGAAGAAGAAGAAGAAGGGAATGATGATTTGGGATTGAAGGATCGTGTAGTAGAAGAAGAAAAAATGCCGCGAATCTTCATCTTCATTGTAGTAATAATACACACAAAGTGTGAAACTACTTTACATTTGTTATGGTTAGCATTTCATTTCATTCCAATGGTTATGCTTCAACCAAACCATCCCAAAAGTCAAACTTTACGTTACATTTTCCAAGAGAACAACACATATATTTTTCATTTTTTAAAATGACAAAAAAATATATATGACATTTTCATTTAAAAAAAATGACTTTTTTTTCAAATAGATTTAACCAATTAGTTTTAGTATGTATGTTTGATTTGTTAAAAAATATGAGATTAAACACGATAATTTTAATTGTATTGTGTTTGATTTTAAAACTGTCTTTAAACTAGATAAATTGAACTCAACAAATATTTCTGTCTCCCACAAGAGAATTTTTTGTCATCGGCACGAAATGTCTAAATGACTAAATTAACATTTTCTTTATCAAATATATTGTACAAAATAAAAAAAAAAAGTCTAAATATCTTATAATGTATTGTCCTATGCTGTTCTCTATAGCATTTTTATTTATTTATAGATCATACAAACAAACTCTTATATCTTAAAGAATAAAACACTAAATTAGTCTAACCATTAAAAAATCATAACCCACTACTTTCTTTTCTAAAACATAATATGATTTTTGTTGTTTCTGATTGAAAAAAATGGATTATTTATGTAAGATATTTGGTGAAAAAAATTTGTATTAAATTTTCTCTGCCACAAATATTGAATTCAACAAAAAATCTACAATCTTCACTTCACAATCACAAATCCAACATCTTTATGTTCCTTCGTTCACATTGAATTGAAACACTCTCTCTCTCGCCGCCGTTTTCCCAAATGACTCTTCTGACTTTCCCGCATTTTCCTTCCAATTTTCCCTCACTTTCCCGCCTCCGTAACAACCGCTTCTCTCCAACTCGCCGTTGCAGCTCAACAACAGCCACAACAGCATCCGACGCCACCGCCATTCTCTGGTTCAAGCACGATCTCCGTACAGACGATCATCCTGGACTCCTCGCAGCTTCCAATTTCAAATCCCTAGTTCCTATTTTTGTCTTTGATCATCGCATTCTTTCACGTAAGTATATAAATTCATTGTTATTATCACTCTCCGAGTTTGGAACTTGAAAGTTGTTGAAACTGAATCTATTAACGCGTTGCAGGTTTTTCCGATGAAATGCTTGAACTGATTCTGTTTGCATTGCGAGATTTGAGAAAGTCGTTGCAGGATCGTGGTTCCGATCTCATGATTAGGTTTGGTAATGCTGACAATGTGATACACCAACTTGCAACACAGGTAGTTAGTTAGTTAGTTAGTTAGTTATCACTTAGCTTGCTCAATAGTCGATGCATTACAACAATCCATTGGTGCATGAAGACGGGAGGATATTTTTTAAGTTTATCTGAAGCATTTGTTCCATTCCGTTTTTTCTTAAACAAATTCAATTCATCGCTCTCAGGATGGAACAGGTCAAAGCCACTCATGTATTTGCGGAACAAGAGGTGGAGTATGAACTGAGCATCATTGTGGATGTTCTCAACCAGCGTTTGAAATTGATCAAGGTCCCTCAAGGCACTCCAAGAATTGAACTGTGGAAGACTCCATTTTATGATGTAAAGGTAGGTAGCTTGATAGTAATTTATTTTGTTTGCTAATTCCAACATTTTTATTGGGGAGAACCACCATTTTAGGATGTGATATTGTAGAATTCAGTCACTTTGGTCCTTTAAATTAATGAAAGTTCTAAATATATTGTTAAGTCCAAAATTCTCAATCACATTAATCTTTTTGGTTGGGAGAATTTAATAGACTAAATTGCCCAACACATAAAGACTGATGTTATTGAGAATTTTTAGATCAAATTAACTGGTCGGTACAACTGTAGGACTAAATTAGTGATTCTCTCATTTTTACTTGCTTGGTTAAATTGATTAAGAATGTCAAACTCGTTTCATGGGGGTGGTTCTTTTGATTAATTCAGTTATGTTTGATTGATCATTATCACATAGATGCTGGAAAATCATGCTGCATCGTATGACAACTTTGAGAAACTTCGGCTCGGTGTGACTGCACCGCTTCAGCTTTCAACATTACCTGGTGCAGAAATGGAACTAGATTGGGGTGAGTTTTGTGATGGATCATGGATGGCTTTTCGTATCAGAATTCATCATTTTTTTTTGCAAAAGATTATTTGATATGCTAATAATACACTTTATGATGTTTCGAAAAGTCATGTGATAGTTGTTCAATGAATTAGGTGATCTTCCTGTGTATGATGATATTAAGGGATTTATGGCAAAGAACCAACATAAACTAAGAGATGATTGGAATTTGATCAAGGAGACATCAGCTGAAACCTTGTTAGGCAGAGAAATGTTGAAGTCTAGTGAGAGCGGTGAAAGAAGTTATAGCTTTAGACAGATACAGTCAAGGGAATCAAATGAATCTGTGTTTGTTACACAAAAAGGAAATATTGTAGGAGGTGGAACATCTAATGTACTGAATGCATTGGCTGCATATTTGAGGTATTTGGAGGGAACAGCTCGTGATGATTGGCAAGAGTATGTACTGATAACCTTATTTCTAAGATTCTGTTTTCTTTTGGCAAATTTCTGGAACAACCTGGAGTCTGAAACTAATGTTTAATAGATATTTGTGTTAAAGGAAAAGTATTTTCAATTATGAAAAAGCTTCATTATATTTCCCTTCTTTGTTTTCTGTTTCTTGTTTGTAATCTTCTGCTCCTATATTTTTTATTATATTGATAATCTTTTGAGTACATACTGTTGCTCTGTATTCCATGTTTCTAAAACTTTGTATTGCATTCATTAAATTAAATAAAAATGAGTACACATCATTAAATTCTGCATCTCCTTAAATTTGTGCAGGGTACATGAAAAACTGCGTGCTTCAGAAAGTCGAAATGGAGCATCGTTTAACGCGTTATTTGGTCCTGCTCTATCTCTGGGCATTATATCTAGAAGAAGAGTACACTATGAAGCTATCAAATATGAGAAAGAACGAAATGGTGGATTCTTACCACCCTTTGGATATTCAACTGCCACCATTGAAGCAGCAGTTGAGGCTGTGTGTTCAAAGGAGGTACTAATTATAACAATTATACTGTGTTAAGAGTACGCATTTTTGTGTCTTATTGATTTGGTTTTGTCTTATATCAGTTATATGTTATACATGGGTAGTTTCATTGACCTCTCGTTTTTCTTTTCTTTTTTATCAAATGTTTTATTTTATATTTTCTGTGTTCTAGTGGTATTGGCTTTTGGCTTCGAGAAATCAGATAAATAATGATGAAAAGAAATCAACACGGATATGGAGATGGAATGGTTTTCTTATTCAGGTATTAAATTGTTTCGCACTTTCGCTCATAGTCAAAATTTGATTTTCTATTAAGAGAAATGCTAGGGACACACACTCTTCTTAACTATTGATTGTAATTCTTATGGATTCACCTAATTTAGTGGGACCCATTTCCAAAATAGGGGTTCCATTTGAATTTCAACCAATAAAAAAATAGAGTTTGTTCAAAAGAATGTTTTATAGAGTTATGAAAAAAGTTAAGAACATAAGATGCTTTTCTGCTACTTTATTGGCTAAAATTCTTATCTCAGTATACAGTTGCTGGTGAAGATGGTCCTGCTGTTCTTCTTGTGCATGGTTTTGGCGCCTTTGCAGAACACTACCGTGACAACATACATGGTTTAGCTAGAGCTGGAAATCGAGTTTGGGCTATTACATTGTTAGGATTTGGCAAATCAGAAAAGCCAAATATTGTATACACTGAGCTCTTATGGGCTGAACTATTGAGAGATTTTATTGTTGATGTTGTGGGGGAACCGGTCCACCTTGTTGGCAACTCAATTGGTGGTATGATTTAAACATATATTTTTCTCAAACACCTTTCTTAAAAAAAAAAAAGAAAAAAAAAGGTCTTTTTAACATCCACAGCACAGACCTTGGCTCCTGCACATAATTTTTATCACCAGTTTGTTCTTGTTTATCTTGATGATCTGATTATTTACTAAATACATTTCCTGACTCCAGGTTACATTGTTGCTATTGTTTCTCGAGTTTGGAGTGTTTTGATCAAATCCACCATCTTGATCAACAGTGCTGGCAATGTTATCCCAAAAAATTCATCCTCATCATTGTCTAGGCCAAGTGTAAGTGAAGACTTACAGAAGTTCATACTACACTTGCAATGCATGATTGATAGCTTTGTCTGAAAAACACAATTTTCTTTTTCTTGACATTTTTTAAATTCCCCCCCTCTATTTCTATTATTGTAAAATCTGCAATAAAAGTTGGATTTATAGATTTCAAATCTTATATTTTACCCGATGTGTATCATCTCATGACTGTATAATTTTCTTAAATTGAGAGAAGCATCCAAAACTGCATAATATTTTGGTAAAGGATCGATAGGTCCCATGTTGAGAAATTTAACTCAAAGTACCAGTTAGCTTATAGGCTGTCTAGGCTTATAGTATGGAGATGTTATGTTATAAGGGAATTCTGTTATAAGGAGGTTGGATGGAGGGGGAGAGGAGAGAAGTGGGAAATGAATTGTGAAATGGAATTCTGTTATAAGGAGGTTGGATGGAGAGGAAAAGTATCAAGTGGAATCATATTGTTTGTTAGAGGCAGAGAGCATTGGTTCTCTGAAGGAGCTTAGCTCTTGGACAATAGGATTTAGGATCTCATTCTATTGTATTTTCCTTTCACTTTCATAAATAATACACTCCTTTATTTTCATTATTGATCTATATTCTTCTGATTGCTGCTACTGTAATCCGGGTTCGCATCATGGATCTTGAAGATTAGATTATGTTTTTTTTTCTTTAGATATTTATGTTGACACTGTTTATTTCTTAGTTTGTATAGTCACACTCTCTAACACACTCCTCTAACACACTCCAATTAAAATTAGCCACATCACCCCACTTTTTCATTTTTTTTATTATTAATAGGTAAATGAATAAGGAAAAGGGGTGATGTGGCTAATTTTAATTGGATTAGAAGAGTGTGTTAGAGAGTGTGACCATAGCATTTCTCTTGAATTATTCTATCCAAATTTCCACTTACTTGTTAACATCCAGGATAGACAAACGTCAGGGGCTACATGGTTGGGTTCTCGTATTCTTCTATTTTTCTTGCGGCTAAGAATTCAAGACATTGTTAAGAAATGTTATCCAACTGTAAGTGTAATTTTTGTCGCTAATTTTTTATTTTCATGTATTTGTTTTACATTGACATCGGTGCCTGAATCTGGGGCTATTTGCTTTGCAGAAGGTTGAAAGGGCAGATGATTGGCTCTTAAATGAAATGCTAAGAGCAGTATCCTCTAGTTTACTTCTATAATCTAAATTATTTGTATTGCATCAGGTTTTAGTTTTACATTCTAATTTGTATAATTCTTTTTGACATCTCCTTTACTAATTAAAAGTCTTATGACCCTGGTGTGCCTGTGGTCCTGGAAAGCATCTTTAGCTTTAATCTTTCCATACCTCTTAACTATCTTCTCGAAGATGTCAAGGAAAATGTTCTAATCATACAGGTAATTAACATGGGTAGGAAATATTGTGGCAAAACCAAAAAGATGGAATAATGTGATACTGAATGATAATTGTCTGGTTTAGTTTTATATATGCTGTTTTTTATTTCATTTTGTCAGGGAATGAAAGATCCAATTTCGGACTCCAATGCCACCGTGGCTATGCTTAAAGAGCATTGTGATGGTGTTATAATTAAGGAATTAGATGCTGGTAATGAAAATTTTATATATGTTTTATTTTTTATTTAATAATAAGATACCTTAGCCTTGGTTTTAAATTGATCTTTTTCTTTTCCTTAACATTACAGGCCATTGCCCCCATGACGAGGTGCCAGAATCAGTTAATACTATCATTTGTGGTTGGATACAAAGGGTGGAAAGTAACGTTTTAGCAGGGTCCCCTGTGTAAATTTTTTGTACATTTAATAACTGTACATAATGGTTGTAACAGCAGGGTAAATTATCCAGAGTCCATTATGCCTTGTTTACTGTTTGTTGATATCAGGATCCAACATTAACCTCAATAGTACCTGGGGCTTGTGAATATTATGCTATAAAATTGTAGAATTAGCCTTCCTGTACTTTTCCGTTGAATTGGCGTTTACTCGTCCAAACTCATGTTTGAGAGCCTCCCCACAGTGAAAACTAGAAGTTAGTATTTGTAGATTATGCAAAAACATGGTTTTTCACCGTAGTTTTGCTTTCTAAAACTCCCATCTGAACACATGCTTTAGTTGGTTTGTGGCTCAAACTTCTGTTTATGTTCTGTACTCTGCCGTATCCTCCTCAAAAGTTAAAACTTCTCTTTAACTGAGACACTTATGTGCCTGCACTAATACATCTATTACTTTTCTCACATGAAAATAGTCTGTCCAGTTCATATCATATTTTGATAGATGCATAATTTACAACATGGAAAAACCGTCTTTGTATAAGTTGTCATGCAGGAATTCTTAAGATGTTTTTTGATTCATTAATTCAAAATTGATAGAATACATCAAATACTTACTTATACAACCACGCCACGCATTCAACATCGCTAAAAATGTAAAGAGTGAATATGCAAACAAATTCATAATATCTAAATTAATAGCACGCAACGGCATAATGCATACTACAATGATTACAAATAATATGATAAAATATAAGTGATCGGAATATTCATATCTTTGGATTTGCAATGTTTATTTTCAATTTTTTATTGAATTTCTAGTTGATTGAAGTTGATCTTCCAATAATAATCAAATTGTATTGCAATAATATGAGAAATTAAATAGTGCCACACAAGACAATGAACAAAACAATGCCGCACTTAGACAACAAAATCTCAAATGAAAATTTTAATCTATGTAAAAGTCATTTATTTATATTAAAAAATAAATGTAGAGGAGTAATTCTATACAAAAAATGAAGTAAAATTACCTCTTTTCGATGAACAAAGGAGAAAGAGAACATATAAATAAGAGAAAAATTAAGACCAACTATATTAAAATGAGTTAATGCGATGCGATGTAGTCTTAAAAAAAGATCAGAAAATTAGGTATTTTATAGCCAAAATTTATAGGTAAACTTTTTTGGTAGGTAAGGTGTACTCCCTCCATCCCAAAATAATTGATAAAAAATCTACTTTTTAAAATTCCAAAATTACAAGATTATTTTTTTATAGGAAAACATTACCAAGTCCAATTGAACAGAACACTACTTCCCTCACCGGAACGGGATCGTTTCTTCATCAACCAGACGACATTGTTTCACAGCAACCACTAAAGCATCTAAGTTAGGTATTTAACCAGACGACATCGTTTTTTCTTGCAGATGTATGCAGTGCAGTTTTATCTGTTTGTCACATGTGTTTTATTATTCTTTCAGAACGAACGTGTTCTTCACTCACGAACCAAGCAACTAAGTTAGGTACTTAACTCAGTAGTTACCATTAATCAATTCAATTTCTTTCATTTTCTCTCTATAATATCAATCTAACATTTTTCATTTTTGCAGTTTCCAATTCCAATTTCAATGTCTTCGAAGGATAAAAAAGATCCTACCAATTTGTCTCGCACCTTCAAATACCTTTTAGGTTTGTTTCTTTGCGCTCTCCCTCCCCATGTTTTACACACTAAATGTCAAAATTTATGCGCGACTTTGCGGATTTTGATTTTTGTTTTTTGGCATAATATGATCCAGCTACTCAATTCTTGTCAAGAGGAATTCCATTTATATTCAATACATGGATTGTAAGGCATCTCACAGAAGAGGACTATGCGGTTATTTTCTTTCCTTCCAATTTCAGTTTCTATTAATACTTTCTTAGTGTTTGATTGTAATTTACACCTTAAAATTGAATTCGGTTCACTTTGAAGCAAGTTATTCGCTTTAGAAGGGCTAGATTCCTTAAAATGAGGTGTTATGAGTTGCATTGTAAACTTATTTCATAAAATTTGATTTACCATCCATGATGTTACTTTTTTCATGCAGATGTATGCAGTGCAGTTTCATCTGTTTGTCACATGTGTTTTATTTCTTAGCCGGGAGGGTTTCCGACGAGCATGCATGCGGATGGATATGAAACGGTCATCCCTTATACTTTGCTAATTCTATTACGTAGGAATAACTATGCACTTAGGAAATTATGTTCTTCACTGTTTGTCAAGTTAGTTTTGGTTATTAGGAATATAAATGTTAGTGTGCTCTCGTTGTTGATCGGGCCACGGGCCTTCTATCTTATATGTATTTCACTCTATTGTACTGGGTCTTAGTTTCTGTTGAGCCTGTATTCAGATCGCACATTTCAGCAGAATTACTAATTCTATTAGAGTTAGTTAGTTTCATGCAGTTATAACTGTATTGTAGTTGACACACTATATAAAGAAACACTTGTACACTTCATCTTCAGCTTTTCACTTCTCCCTCTACTTAGTATTCTATAAAATCGGCTTTCTTGCTTGACTCACCAGTCACCGTTAGTGATCAGGATTCTTCCATGGTTAATGATGAGGGGTTTGTTTGTTCTTTTTATTCTCTTTGTTATGTTTATTCAATCTATGTGTTTGAAGTACTCACTTGTGACATAAATGAGTTTAGTGTTAGGTTTAGAGCTATAGTATCATAGGTGAGTAAATATTATTTTAAGATGCTTTAGATAATCTATATTATTGTTCAATGTTGTTGGAAGAGTATTGAAAATCTGAACCGAGTCTCTCAATTATTGGCTATATCTATATCTATATCTCAATTGTTGGTTTGGTTGTATTTACAATTCTTTGATGGCTTAGAATATTATGAATTCTAAAAATATTCAGATTATTGGAATTAAAGGTTTATAACTTACACTAATTTTGTAAATTCAATTTTCCTATGCTCTTGCATGAGCGCCATTCTAATATATATTTTTCACATTATAGTGATGGTAGTTCAATTGAAGAAGATGTTGGGAGGCTAATGAAAGTAGCATGGATGAGTCTCCCACTTGGAATATTTGTTACCGTTGTAGCATGCCTTTTTGTCTTCTGGTGGCAACAAATAAGTTATTTTAGTCCATATGGGCAAGCTGTCTTGATCAATGGTAACCTAATGAAATTTATCGTCATTTCTTTGCTCTTGCTTTGCTTCTACTTTTATTCGTAATCAATGGTATTTCCCATAAATAATAAACCAAGATTCCTGGAACAAATCTTCATGTTATCTATCATATGATGTGATTTTTTTATCAATAGAGTTCACTTGTTATGCCAGGTTGTGCCTGCATTTTGGAGCTTTTGGCTGAACCTTTGTATATTCTTTCACAGAACTTGGTCTTGCTTGAATTACGGTTGATGGTTGAGACAGTAGCTACCTTCTCACGGTGCTTGACAATGTACTTTTTAATTGTCAAGCTAACTGGAATGGTAAGAGTTTTGTATATTAAGGTCTTTAATTTCCTTCTCATTAAGCAAATTACAGATTGGTTATTGGACTAATTTCTATTTTTCAGTTTCTTCCGCTTTTGCAAATTACTGTAGTTTCTCTCTTTGTTTACAAACATTTGTTCTAATTTATTAAAAGCGAGACCATCAGACCAAGTATTATATTAATTTTTGCTTGTGTAAATAATTCATTTGTTACATTCTTGATGAACTGAAGGCTGTCAGATGAATCAGATATGCATTCTAATGACCAGGAGCAATTACATAAAGAGAAAGTTATAGGAAATAGAGAAGACAAACTAAAATAAAAAATAGAATATTTTCTGATGATTTGGGATAAAATAAAATCTAATTGAAAGATGTACATTTATAAAACAGTTCTTATGGTATTACATAGTTGTTGAAACCCATGATTTCTACCTTTAACTCTTAATTGTCAAATCTTGGCAGTTTAATGGCCAGGCAAAAGGAACTTCTAGTGCTTCACTCTTGCATTATGAACAGTATGCAGCAGTGTTGCTTCTTTCAAGTAATTTATTTCATTAATTTTTGAAAACTTGTTGCACTATTTAAAAAAAAAAAACTATTTTTTTTCATTTCCAAATCCGGCATTTTATAAGAACTAGTTTATGAATTTGCATTGGATTTTATGTACTTAAAATTCAGAGTCTACCAAATAGAGTTTGGTGGAATATGGTAATCTCCATGTAAGTGCAACTGATTACCGAGGTGAATGACAATTTCCAGGAAAAATCAATCATATTTGCGCTGTCACAGTCTGCTTATGGAGCTTGTTTATTTGTTGGCTATTGGGGCTATCTGGTTCTTTTTCGGAAATTTAGCTATTCTTATCTTTTCCCATTCAGGTATAGTTATTTTGTTTTTGACTAAAATATCTCTACATGGTTGTTACGTGTTACTTTTATCATTTTCTCTTCCAGAAGAAGATGAAGGGAATTTAAAGAAGTCAGACTGTTCATAAATTTAGAACTAGGAAGCGATAACTCAAGGAAAGGACTGTGTATTTTAGGAACTATATTGACATATCTCTATTTAACTCTAGTTAACCATGTTAAGCATATGAAAATGGGTCGAATGAATCAGGCCTACAACCATATGAAGTTGAGGAAAACCGTGTTACAAATGTAGGAATATTGAGAAAAGAATAACAGCAGAAAATGGACATGAAGGAAGGGATTATAGAGGGAGAATATGGGGAATCTGGGCAAATCATGAGAGCGATAGTAGATAGGGGAGGAGTAACTGTAGTGGTCTTTTTCTGAGATATCAGTTATGGTTTTGTTGTAGAGAGTAAGGAGCTGGTCCTTCTTTCTGGGTATATTTCAGTTTTCTTTTCCTTTTCTGCTAAATCCATCTTTAAAGGAGTACTACTCCATTTCATTTTTCCTTTAAATATTGATTTTCTTCATGTCAGAATCATTGTAAGCGGATATCTCCTCTGTTTCAGTTCATTATAGCAGGAGATTGTCATTTCTTAATTTTTGAGTCCATTCCTAACAATACACTTTCCTGTCTTAACATGACTTGTCTTCTGACTGTGCTACACATGTGATTTTCTCGTTATTGAATATGCTTTTCAAGGAATTGGGTTGCAACTTGATATTGTTTATGAACTTTATTTTGTTCGATGTTTGCTTATTTATGTTCAGCGTGCACTGTGCAGTTTATAATAACAATTTTTTGCAGAGTAGGAAAAGTTATTGGATTTGACCAGCAGCTGTCCAAAATGTGTATGCTGTTTACTTTTCAATCCTTTCGAAAGTTGATCCTTCAGGAAGGAGAGAAGATAGTGCTTGTGTGGTTTGATACACCATATAATCAAGCTGTATATGGCCTCGTAGATAAATTAGGTCAGTATATGCTTAAAATAGTTTGTGCTTGAAAACTTCACTACCGTGTTTCTTATTCTTTTAGTTGCATTAAGAGTATTAATTTTTATCGGGAAATGTAATACATGATTGTCTTTTTTAAAAAATATCACCTTTCAGGTAGCTTAGTGGTGAGACTGGTCTTTTTACCATTTGAAGAAAGTTCATATACAGCATTTGCAAGGTCTGCTTCAGGTTCTATTTCTCTCTTGTTTTTTTAATGTGTGAACCTTAAAACCTGAATGTCTTGCTCTCTTTTCAGTTATTAATTACTTCCACACTTCACTCTTGTTTCTTCAGAAATCTTAATGCATATATCTTTTGGTGTGCACATACCTTTCGTTTATTATTTCTCTTTCTCATTCACCAGAGTGTGTTAGGTTTAATTGAGTACCGGTTCTGTCAATTATTATCATCATCATTACCATTATCATTACTGTTGCTGTTGTTGTTATTTACTTTCTGTTCTAGCTCTAATATGCTCAGTTCTTTCATGTTTGATCAAAAAGTTTACTGTTTTGGCTGGGCATATGGCTATAGTGGTATTGTTTTCAATTTCACAAACTGAAGATGTTTATGTAATGGCTGACAGGAGAATACCCAGGAAAACACAAGAAATTAGGAATCTGCTTGACAGAATCCCTCAAGTTAGTTTTATTGATTGGTATGTCTTTTCATATTTTGTGCTGGATACGTATTTATTAATTTTCCTATTTTTCAGTACCAACAAGTTAACTGTGTTCCTTGTTTGAAATAAATGTAATTTAATTGAATTTTAGTTTGTATGAATGTTCATTGTTCTGTAAAGATTGGAAAGTCACATAAAAAGATCCAGTCAGTGTAAGTTATTGTACAACCATTTGGTATGCTGCCTGATATGATATTGGTTGTATGCTACTATTCTATTATCTTTCGTAGTAAGCTAAATTGTCTTTTATTGAAAAAAGAAAAGAAAGGATACTTGAATCTTACTATTTATGAGACATTGACTCTTTCTGTAGGGAAATCAAATCAGATAGACAAACATGGATGTAACCATGTGTGAAGTTTTCTAACAGATTGACCTAAGTTATTTAGGGTCAGTATTACATGTAACAAGGAAGAACATTTTTCTGTAAAACCAATGAATATGTTGTCTGCTTGGTTAGTATGTCTACACACAATTTAATAGAGACAATAACAATAGTGTTAAATGATCCCTCAATGAGGATGCTGTCTAAGGCATTGATAAACCTTCTATGACCATACAATTATTGGTGTGAAATTCTTAAGACTGTTTTGTAGTTTGATTTTTGAAGATCTGGTTTGTTATTTTTTTTTAAGGAATCAGTAATTTATTTATATTAAAGATAATTACATAGTCATACTTGTCAAAAGTCACATTTACTCTGCATTGTGGCTCTACCAAAGCCAGATAGCCTACCTATACTGTTCACTCTCACAAAATTAGTTAGTTGTGCTGCTGTGATTAAGAATTGTGTGTATAGCCTTATTTATTTTTCACATAGGAGGAAATTTGGACATGCTTTGCGTTAAATTGTATATTCTGTTGTTCCTTCTGCTGTATAATATCCAGCTATATGCTTTGCAGGCGTTGTTTTCATGGCATTTGGTCCAAGTTATTCTTACTCCCTCATTAGATTGTTGTATGGGAAAAAATGGAGTGATGGAGAAGCATCAACTGTACTCCGCTATTATTGCTTTTATGTCATTGTTTTGGCTATGAATGGTAATTCACCTTGTCTCTTGTTGCTTAATTTTTTTAGTAGTTAAGGACATTTATCATGAGTGAGTGACTACATAATATAATATTTTTATTTCAGTACTTTGTGATCATCCTAAGATTTGACTACATATTTAGATGGATTACATTCAGAGTTTATACAATTATTCTTGGCAAATTGACCAACTGTAATAAGATTATTAGCAATGGAAGGGATTAGTTATAAATTATTTAGTTGTAACTGAAAATTATAATGATCCGGAGGTTGACCTTGTTCATTTCCCTGAAAAACAAGCTCCTTGTTGCTGAGAAGGGCCTCATTAACCAGATTCTGAGGTTTGACAGCGATGTGATGAGAGGCACCCAAATCAACATACCAATTTTAGAGTGACTGAAAACATTTTCATCCAACACTCATTATGCACTTATTTATTTCCCTTGTTTATAACTAGCCACCCCTGGTGAATTAAATTCTTCATCTGTTGTATAATGTTAATGTTAATGTTTCCCTCCTCGTTTCAGGAACATCCGAAGCCTTTATGCATGCAGTTGCAACAGAGAGCCAACTCAAGCGTTCAAATGATTCATTACTTGTATTCTCTTTGATCTCTGTAGTTCTG
This sequence comes from Trifolium dubium, assembly GCA_951804385.1. Classification (NCBI taxonomy): domain Eukaryota; kingdom Viridiplantae; phylum Streptophyta; class Magnoliopsida; order Fabales; family Fabaceae; genus Trifolium; species Trifolium dubium. The sequence goes on along the minus strand of OX638075.1, from coordinate 29,238,026 downwards.
AATGTCCTACTAATAAAGCTTTCTGGGTCAGTTGGCTTGATCATGGCAAATTCTCTTAGTATCCTTTCTGCCTTCTGTTTTCCTGTGCAGCGATCCTGACAGTTGCTTATTTTATGCTATTTACTGTTTTTCTTCCTTATGCTAACCGCGTGAATGCTGAAACATATCCACTATTGTTTGTAACCCAGTGTTCAAATGAAAGTTAAAGGAAAATTAAGATCTAAATGCACAAAATATTATGAGGGAAAATATACAAACGAAGGCCTTTGATCATGGGAAATAAATTGAAAATAAAGCAAAGGAAATACTTTAACTCTTCCGTTTTAGTGTATTTGCTACAACAGTTATTATTCAGATATTTATAAACATGCTGAACTAAACTCCTATTTGTCATTCTTGCATCTATGTGTAGTATCAATAAAACTCAACCAGCATCCCCCCTCATATACCAAAAATTAAAAGAATAAAAAAGTATAACATCATTGGCAATTTTGTTCCTTTGATGAGCAATGAGTAGGAAGTTGTGTTGCATTATTAGCATGCTAATAGAGTCCTAACCTAGATACTTCTTTCTAAACAGCTGAAATCTAATGTGGTTATTAGTTCAACCATAATTAGAATATTAATTAGATCCTATTATTAGTTCAACTTTTGATTTCTTACATTTAATTTACATCATTTGTGAATGAAAAGTTTTCTTTTGATCCTTCACTCGACTAAAGATATGACTTTGAGGATTTTATATTCTGCGATGTTCATAAAGGATTATTTCAAGGTATGGCAGCTGGCTTTGGTTTGGTTCACCATAATTTGATGCAAATATTGATAGTGACTTTGATATTTTGCTCTATTTTGTCCACAGGGATCTTCCTCTTTTTCTTTTCGTGGCTGCATGCCTTCAGGATGGGTTATTCTGTTACTTTCAGGTGTAATCACTCTAATTTCTGAGAATGTATTTTTGGACCAAGATAATTTCTGGCCAACATTTATGATCCATTTCTCGGTTGGGTTGGCATGCTTCTGTGTGTCATCATATGTGATGTATGTTGTCGTCTCCATTTATTCTAAGATTTTCTGTTGAATATAATTGTTTATTCTCACTTTCTTCTTTGTTAACATACTTCTGTTTTGATCTTTTAGCTACTCTCGGGAAAAACCTTTCATCAAGAAAATTATTCGCTTTCGTGATCACTCGGACTGATGACTTCTGCAAGTTAGCTGTGAGTTGAGTTTTGTTCCTTTCAAATATCTAGTTTCTTTAAGATTGATCCTTTGATATGATAAATTAGCCAAAAAAAATTCAGATAGTGGAAGATGATGAATTACTAATTAGTTTGTAAATTAAACTTGATTTCATGAATACAAAATTACAGTGCTCTCTTTTTAGTTTCTGCTGTGTCTATTTTGCTCTCTATTTGTTTTAGGGTTAATTACCTTTTACCCCCTGTAAAATACACAAAAATTGCTTTACCCCCTGTAAAATTATTTTGTTGCTTTACCCCCTGTAATATCAAATTCTGCTTTTTACCCCCTGGTCAAAGTCAACAAAAGTTGACTATGCAGGGCAGTGACGTGGCAGGTGATGTGGCGTGCCACATGGATTTTTTTTAAAAAAATTGCCAACTCAGTTTTTTTTTTTTTTTTAAAAATATTTTTTTTAATATAAACCCTCTCTAAATATAATAAAACTCCCGTAAATTATACTAAAAACCGCCCCTAAATAACAAATTTTTTAAAAAGATTAAAATTAAAATTTTTAAAAAAGAAAAAAATCTGGCAATTTTTTTTTTAAAAAAATTAAAAATTAAAAAAAAATCCATGTGGCACGCCACGTCACTGCCCTGCCTAGTCAACTTTTGTTAACTTTGACCAGGGGGTAAAAAGCAGAATTTGATATTACAGGGGGTAAAGCAACAAAATAATTTTACAGGGGATAAAGCAATTTTTGTGTATTTTACAGAGGGTAAAATGTAATTAACCCTTTGTTTTATATATATACTAGACTGGTTAATGCTGCTCAGCTGAAGCTTAGCGGTACATCTGAGTTGAGATTGATTGTATCAAGTATTTCTCTTATTAGTATTGTTTTAAAATTTGAGGTCAAGTTTTTTAGAGGACAAACAAATATGATTGCTCATTCTCTTGCAATGCGGACATTTCTTGAGCTAGTTTTTGTATTGTTGATTTTCTTTCTCCTTGTATTAAAGTTATTTGATTAATGACACAAGTTAAGTTTGGTTTGGTAAAAAAATAAACTTGCAATTCAATAAATAAGACATGCAAAATATGAATGATGTTGCTTTCTATCAATAAAATGAGATTTAATACAACAACCAAGCCTTATTTCATCAATTGAGGTCTTGCTACATGAATCAAGTATTCTAGTGATCAGACTCCCTTTAATCTGATGTACTCTCCTAACTACATAATTCACTTGTCATCTCTTTAGGTACCCAAACCACCAAAGCCTATAGTTTATACCGTCTTTTCTACTATAAGTGCTACTTTAACTCTCTTTTTAATGTCGTCATTTCTAATTCTACCAATTTGTGTGTGTTTGATATGCTAAAAAATAAGGGATTAGATAAAACAATTTCAGCTGTATTGTGTTTGATTTTAAGATTGTCATTGAGTTTGGACAAATTCGGGGTCAGAGGACAGGACAGGACAAAAACATATATTTGTTCTCCACTGAATCACGAGACAACTTTTTATTCTTAGCATAAGTCGTCTAAATCACTATAATAACATTTTCTCTACCAAACATTGTACAAGGCAATTTGTTCAATGCCATAAACTTTTGTCTAATGTTGTTCTGTCTTGTACTGTATTGTTTTATCCGATACTTTTATTGATCAAACAGACCATAGTCTTACCACACATCCACCAAACAATCCTACCACACATCCACCAAACAATCCTCATAAGATGACATTTAATATAAAAAATTAGTATCAGATGTTGTGGATCTTCTAGAGTTCAAAATGTTATGCATGTGAATGTTGTTTCTTTTAGATCAACGGATATAGTAGTTAAAAGAATGAATTTTGCAATCTAAAAATGAGCAACAACGCAACATTTTGTCCGTTTACTTTATATTCATATGTAATCAAACATCAATTACTTAAGAATAAGCACTTATAAAAATTTATAAAATTTTAAAAACTATTAATCCCTCAAAATGATAATGAAAAGTTGAGAAAAAAATTCATGAAAATGTTGTAAGATTTATGAGCACTTATTCCGTTAGTGAACCTGTCTTGTTGATGTAGCAGAATTGTTAAAAAGTCAAAATTAATCCACAAAAAGCAAAACAGTGAAGAAAAAAAATATCCAGAAAGCAACAAATGTGATGATTCATATTGCCACGAGTATGTTGGTTGGCCTCCAATATCACTAAAAATGACCAACAATGGTAATTATAATCTTTGAAAGATTTTTTTCAAGAAAAAAAGTTGAAGAAAAGGGAGAAAAGAAGAAAAATAGGAAGCTTATGATTAAAATGTAGACTATGATGATATAGACGAGTATCCAATTAAGAGTGTGCATAAAGTGTATTCCATCTTCTAAAACAAAATCATATCATTTGTTGAGTTTTGCTTAAGAGGTTGGATTCCTTGATGAATTTCACAAACTTTTTGGTCTTTTGCTTTATATTGCAGCATTGCATGGCTACCTCATGTACATGTTCAAGGTACAAACATGAAGATTTAAATCAAACAGAGAAAAAGATATCTTCATTATCTATCTGCTTGATCTACTAAAAAATAAGAGACATAACGACTTCTATTGTAATGTGTTTGATTTTAAAATTGTTTTTGAGACAGATGTAACAACGAGTTATTTTGTTTTTAATGATTAAATTGTGGTTTGTCTGAATATATACTATCATATCCGTCTATTAAGAGATTAAACTGTGTAAAGTGTAAACTTAACTAAGGTAAAAAAAAAACTAACATTGATGAACTTTATTTTGAAAATATATTTAGAAAATGCGCTAACAAATATTGATGTATATGTCATTGATTAAGTTTGTCTTTTATATATCATATCATATCAAGCAAAAATTGGTTCTGTCTTCAAGTTTAACTTGACAAGAAGTGTTTAAGTACTGATGTTTGTTTACAATTAGAAATAAAGCAAAAACAATTTTTTCTTCAAAATAGTAACATGAATAAGTGTGATGTGGTGACAAGAGCGTAATTAAGGAATTATTGAAAAAATATATCATCAATAGGAAACTTGAAAATATGACATTTTATTTTAACTTCATTGAGAGAGATATAGGAGGATAATTTCCTAAATTCCACACAAACTCTTGATTCCATCCACAATTATTTTTTGTCCTTATTATTTTAGAAGGTCTAAATTATTTATTTCTCTATCTTTTCCTATTCTAGCAATGAACCAACGGTGCTCTCTCATTTCATGTCTTGTGTGTTTTTTGTTGACATATCATATCTTGTATTAAAGTATCTTTTTGCAACAAACACCATATGAATATTATAAAACATGACATCTAATGATTATTTTTGGGACACTATAATCTTAAATTCTTTTGATTGACTTGCTTTTAATTAAATTCTCTTAAGACCTCAAAAAGGTTCACCAACAACCCAATGGTTTCAAATTCCTTATCACTAAGACTCTTTGATCACATGGATCTATAATATCCACATCTCTTAATTATCCATTCTTTTAACATTTTTTCCTATATGTTACCAAAAAAAGTTTAGTTTATTTTACATGATATGCTACAAATTTGTCGCTAATTAGCTAGTGAACATGAGGTCTCTTTTCTTTTTGGGTAAATTATTTGTTGAGTAAGATGTTGCTTCCATCTTTTCAATGTGACTCTTCTTTTTATTTCTTTTGTTTTACGTTTTTTTAATTCAAATTCTTTCAAAATTATTTTGAGGCAAGTCGGTGGTGGCTAAGAAATTCTTTTGTACATATCTATTTTTTTGGCTAATTTAAATTTATTTTTATTTGTATTGTAAATTTTAATCATAACATACTAATTATTACATTTGCCATTAATATAAGTCATATTTGCAAAACATTTATTCATAAATGTATGTCGACGAAATGTTGATGAGAATATGCTTGACATCAATTTTATTCTAGGAATTAAAAATTTAGAAGGGAAAATTTCAGCTTTGGTCACTATGTGATAGGAATTAAGTAACAATTAATAGCTTATTTTAAATAATAACTTATTTTATATCATTTTACATTTTTATCTTTTAGAGTTGGATTTAAAGGCATTGTGCCTCACTTTGAGAATCAATCAAACATTATAACAAAAAAATTTCTTCTCTCAAAACTCTCTCAGTTATACTTTCATAATCTCATATGTACTGAATTCTATTCTAGTTCATTAGAATAGAGACAAAAATTTAAATTTTAGGAACGAACTAGTAGAATCAAGTCTCAAAGTAGGAATTCCAATGATTTGAATTTAAAGAATGGAACACACTTTCCCGAAAGGGGTATATATAGCAATTATAAACTTGAGTTAAATTAAGTGATTTGATAAACTCTTCTTGACTTATGGGAAAAGTGTCACATGCTCTTACTTTACTCTTCTTCATACTCTCATAATTTTGTTCTCCACTTTCATTATAAAAATTTACTACTAAAAACTATAGTGCAAACTCAAAATTGAAAACAGACAAAATGTGAGAAAGTGAAGGGATAAAAAAACTATTTTAATTTTGTCAAAAAAAAAAAACAACCATTTTAATTAAGTCAAAGACTAATAAATAATTGTATTAACGAATTGAAATGTTTATTCTCTGCAAAAAGAATGTAAGTGGGACTATGATGAATGACCCCATTCCCATCAAGTCTTTACTTTTACCACCCACCTCATATTCCTTTCAAGCATAGGTTTCAAAAATTTTATCATTCCCTTTGTGGACCTCTCTACGTTCATTTTTTGACTTAAATATATTGTTAGTCCTCACAAAATTAGACTTTTTAAGTTTATTTCTTATTAAATTTTGATGTTATTTTTTGTATATCTTGATGATAATTTTAGTCCTCTATAATACTTTTAGTTTATAAGAATAATTTTTATTTTAAAAAATTACAAGAATTGGATATAGTTAGTCTTTAAAATATATAGTCTCTATAAATAAATAAAAATAAGGACTGACCAAAAAAAAAAAAAAGGATAAAAAGTAAGGATTAAAATAGTATGTTTTGTTGAAGCACTAAACTATGATTTTATGGGCAGCAAGAACATATTTAATCCGTCTTATTTCCACACTCCATAATTTGTTTATACCTCTTTTTGCATATAGCCATATACTATTAATGTCTTGTCCTTTTTCAATTCTTTTAGGCATTCTTGCCTCTCATATGTAGTCTTGTCTTTTCTTCCTCTATGCTAATTGGGCATGGATTTCTTATGTTAGCAGTAATTACAAACTTACATAGTAATGCAATTTTAGTAGTTAAAATTTAATCAGTTTACATTTCAACTATGAAATAATTAATGTGATTACATGATTGCACACAATGGTTTTTCTACCTAGTAAGAGAATCATGCAAGTTGAGACAATAGTATATGAATTAAATTCAAAATATTAAATTGAAACCACATTCTTTTTTCACCGTATGATGATTTGTAGTTCTCTTCTCTGACAAATTGTGTACAACTAACTATGATTGACATCAAGTGTGCTAACAAAATGGAAAACGTGGCATTGATGTCAGAGCTGTTAACACTGTTGCATTGCAGTACCTTACAATTTAATATACACCTTTTGTTCATAAACTGTAGATATTTACATGATCATTTGAATATCTGTATGTCTTTATTTTACATGTGGTTTGGACAGAGTAGAGACAAATTTGAAATTGGTAGTAGTATAGTATTAGTAGTATTTGGTTGTGTGAATGAACCGTAGAAGAAAGAAAACATGTGAGTTTAGGGATTTTTTTTTTACTAATATAGTAGTCGGTTTAGTTAATTGACTAATAATTTGATTTGAAAATTAAGTTCTTTTATACATAGTTGTGGGAGATTACAAGGATTACTGTTTTCTTTTATAGATAAATGTTAATTACTACCTCCGGTCCTAAATGTAAGAAAATTTTTGCTTTTTAGGTTCATGGAATGATTGATGTATTTGGTTCATAATATAAACCAAATACATTAAACATTCCATGAATCTAAAAAGTAAAAAATTTCTTATATTTAAGACCGGAGGGAGTAGTTGTTAGTACATTATACATTTTTTTTTCTCCTTTATCAGAATTTGAACTCTAGATCTCCATCAACTCCTTAACCCTTAACTCAGGTCAGCTTAACCAATTAAACTACTCATTCCTCCATTACGGGGATTACCGTAATTATTGTACACTCAGTAACTATGAGACTAAAGATAAGCTTATTAGCCAACATAACCATCATAGATGAGAGTATGAGACAAGTCCAAATGCAAGGTAGGACCAAGTATACTGGTCATGCTCATGCATGCTAGCTAGCTTTACCACTCATAAATACACTTACCATTTGCTTCTCCATTATAGCAAGCACTATAGAGTAAAGACTATAGTCTATAGACCTCATATGATATGAGCTCTTACCCATTGGCTTAGCTTTGGCATATATTTTGGGATAAAATATTGGCTTTTTGGCATTTGGCACCATTGACATCGATCGAGTATCCCTTCCCATCAATCTCCATTCTATGCCATGCCAATTTTTTTCAAACCATGCCTAGCTACTCAAATGTATTTCAAATTGAGTACTTACATTATGGGTTCAAATATACTCAAAATGCATTTCAAATCTAGTAATCATATGTTCTTGGAATAGTTAAAGGTGTAAGCAGTTTAAACAAAACTGATTAAACCGATAAATCAAATCGAAACTGTATAATTCCAAAAAAGTTATTAGAATTTAAAACTAAAAAAAAAATTGTATAAAAATGTGATTTATGCATGGGAGGTTATTGTAATTTTTAATTGTGAATTGTTAACGTGCTAGTGTGCTACCTTTTTGTCATCACTATAAGTCATGTTGATTGAAAGGGGTCTTGTATAATCAGAATATATACTGATTCAGTTCCTCAAATGGGAGCCAAATCAAATTGCATGCTTTCTGTATTATTCGTTAAATTTGTCTCCAAAATTCATTTTCTATTCTATTTTTTTGGGTACAAACTATTTAGAGATTAATTTGTCTATATTTACTCAAATAAATTCAAAAGAAGAAGCCAATCATAGTATATTGCTGATTGATTAATCAATTTTACTCTCAACCAATTTTTTTTAAATATTATAGTCGTCTCTTGTTTTATGATATATCTAAAATTAACATATCTAAAAAAGTTAGCCTAATTAATTTCATAATTTTATTCCTTTGGCTTTTTTGTAAAGAAAAATACAATATAATTAGTGTGCTGCCAAGTTAATTTTGGCATGCTCTATACACAAAAGATAAATACTCCTATATATTTGATTGAAAAAAGACACATTGATATAAAAGTGTGAAGGGTATTAGGGAGACAAAATAAAGAAAAATGTAGTGCCCACAACAGCACTTAAGACTAGTGGTACTGTTGTTGTATGTGGCGTGGTCTAAGATTATGAGTACTGTTATTAACCCCACTCTTTCACTGTGTCATGTGCCTGCATTCTCAACATTACTTTCTGTAGTGCCTCCTTTGGTCATTTCACTATACCTTCATACTAGTAGTTCTCATTTTTCAAGTTTCAAAATTTCCTAACTCCAATGTCTTAAAACCAATGAATCACTGAGATTGATATAGCAAAAATACTCCCACATATGTTGTGTCCAACATGACCAACAGTTCAACACCATATATATTCAAAGTGAGTGTGGTTCTGCATTAGCAAGAATTGATTTTACGTGAATTGATTTACAGTTTGATCTTTTGTAACTACACTTGAGAGATGACTAAAACTATTAGATGTTAGAACTTATTTCAAATTGAATTAGTCGGTCTAGTGAGCCGGATACGAGTTATGGAAAAAAAAATGTACAAATTTTAACTTCCAATATATTTATTTATAGGTATGTTGTAAGTAACCTTTTAGGAGGTTTAGTTCCAACTTAATTTGGATCTCCTTCCTCTTTAATATTGCTAGGCCTAGGACATGCATTTAATTCACCTAAATAAAATTAAAAAATTCTTGTCTATTGATATTTGATACATCTCTCACACCTAATTAATATTTTACCCCTAAAAAAGATTATCATAAAAAGTATATAGTATATTTTACTCCTAAAAGAAGCTCACACGAGTCACGTTGGAGAAGGAATAATCCCCACTCTATACAACATGAGATGTAGAGTCTCCTCTTAGTAGGTGTGAGCATTGTTCCTAATAATTCTCTTTTCAAATACCTTTGTACTTTGTCATGATATTCATCGATTTATTATATAAAAGATGAGAACTAGCATGATATCTTACTCCACTAAAGACAAATATTGCCTTATGCAAGCAATTTAACATTTTAATTTAAATCATTCGATAGATATTTGAATCTTTTAACTAATTGATTAAAGTTTAATCAGTAAATAGTCAATACTATAAAAAAATTTAGAGAGATCAACTCGTAAAATAAATTTCAATCATTTTGATTAACATCTTAGTTGCGCACGGAGTTACACTATTAGTTTATTAAACAAAATATAATTTTGACAAACTATATATATATATATATATATATATGTGTGTGTGTGTGTGTGTGTGATCTTGTTGATGTAGCAATTTATACCACAAACTCTGAATTGATAACATGAAGCTAGCTAGCATGACAATAAAGATAATGGAAACATAAAATTTAGAGGAAGAAAAAGATGTTGGATGGCAGCATGCAGCAGTTCGTGACAAATTGGGATTGGGATGATTGTGCTTGAAGCTTTATTCATATCTTAAGATAACTTTAACAACACTAATCATACAAAGTAGTTATTGATCATCATAGTATATTGCTTTAATTTAGTGAGGTCAAAACGGTGCTAACAAAAGCGACAAAATTTAGGCATATTCGGTATTTAATTTAATACTATAGTACTACTATTAGTTAAGCATCATCAACTATATTGAAAATCATCATTGTATAACATTCTATTCACAAATGCTTTGAAATAAATTGATTGATAAAATCATATCATCATATCATATATTCATGAATATCAAACAACCGCGCGCCAATTAAGGTGACTAAATGTTTAAGTTGTTTTTTCTTTGCTTAGAATTTTAGTCTTTCAAAGAAAAATTATTTGTTAAGTTCTATCAAATAATAATACTTGTTTGTTAAGTTAAATTCGTAACCAAAAAAAAAAATCAATTCTTTTTATTTTTTGATAATATATTTGTCAAGTTAAATTCTACAAAATCATAACCAACTATACTTATTATGACCACTACCTTGTGGTTGATGTAAGCGACAAATAGAAATGAACTATGTTTTCTCTGTTACTATAACTTTGAGAGTATAGATGTAATAACGTGACAATGGGTAAATCTAATTATTTGTATACACTTTAAAAGTCTTTAAAATTATAGTAAAGGAGATGCGAAAGAGAAAAAAAATGAATAAGTGAAAAATACTTTTTTTTTATTAAACAATGATATTCATTCATTTAAATTTATAATAAAACAATATTTGAGTATCTTAAAAATATAGTTAGAAGTTTGATTATAATTAATTAATTAGGAGAGACACAAAAATCACCTTGTATATTCAATAATATTCTTTCTGTCAAAAAAAATTCAATAATGTTCCATAAGAAATTAGTCATCCATAACATAGTTAAAACAATATTATCAATATTCACTTTTAATACTGTTAACCCATACACAAGATATCTAAATATAACTGGAGAGCATTATCCTTTCATTCTAAGTTTACTTAATAGAAAAAAATATATAAATTAGTGTTAAGTATATACCAACACTTGTTTGACAGAAGGAATCTTACTAATAGTATTATTTTAAAAAAATTAAGTATATACCTTGTAGTATTATTTTAAAAAAAATTGAAAGTATGTACAAAACAGTCAAGTGATGAAGTGAATAGTTTTTCTTACTATTCTATTAAAGAAAAATTTAAACAATTGTTTGTACCCATATACATGGATTGCACTCCTGTGGATAAAATATAATAGCAGTGGAAAGTTAAATTTTGACTTGTGTATAGTTATCTGAAAATTTTGACATGAGAGTCAGTGTCTGTAAATTTTGACATGAGTTCAAAACACACCCTATATATTAAGCACCTTGGAGTCCTTTAAAAACCAATTTAGACTGTCAACTGTAATTCTGCAAAAATTACTGCAAAGTGTATATTTTACCAAATATGCAAACGAGTGCTCCTATATATGTATGTACAAAGTGGCATTAAACTATACCATATAAAATAAGGCAGTGAAATTTATTTACCTATGTGAAATGCTTTACTTTTGCACCAATTTGTTAAAACCAAATTATAAGGACAAGAAAGAGATTGGACTATAGGACCATTTTGTTACATGTCATTGTTTGTCATGTTTGAGATTCTTATCTATTTTTCAAAGTTACAAAAATTAAGTAATGTATTTGTATACATATAAGGATACTGCATTTTTTGATTGGGATTATGCAGACATATTGGTATTAATTATTATTAAGTACCATATATTAGAATATATATGTGGTCCATACCTCAGTTTAAGACAAGGTTTCACACCTGAATCTCCATGCTAAAGCCAAGAACTGAAAGAATAAAGATAGTGCCAAATCCCCAAAATACCACCATAAAGGGAAAAGGAGAAAAGATAAAGAACAAAAATATAAAGACTAATTAAATATTTGCTTAAAATAGAGGAACCAATTAAAGGAAAAGAAAATGAATTGATTTTGAAATAGTGGTTTGGGGTAAAATGGTGGGAAATTTATATGGCTTTCTTGGATCCTGTGAGAGACATTAAATTTAAATGTCACTATTATACACACATTTTAATCAATTTGTAGCCAAAGATAAAGGAAAAATTAACAAGGGAATGATGAAAAGTAGTGGCAAAAGAAAAGGTAAAAGAATTTCAAGATAATTAAAAGTATGAATGTAATAGAGATATATCAGACAAAAGTATAATACTACTGATGTAAGAGAAAGTAAGAGAATGTATAGGTGGATGGAGCCATAGATGAGTATAGAAGGTGAAGTACTTGCTAGAACTATAGTTTTTCTCATTCTCACTCTCTCTCATTCATGTCTACCACCAAAAAATACCACCTAAGCAAATTATCATGATGAAACTCCCTCTGCACCTAGCACTCCGAAAAAGTGATTACCTTCCTAATCAAAACCTTCTTACCCTTAAATTTACCTCATTGAACATCATCTTCTTCTCATTCACAATACCCAACATTCCAAAACAATGAAAACTTTTCTTTTCTTTCTCATCACATTCTCCTTCCTTTGCCAAACACAGTTACCATTAGTCTTATCTGCTACAACTCTACCCTTTCAACTCATTACTCTCCTCTCAATAAAATCCTCCATCATTGACCCTCTCAATCATCTCAATGATTGGAAAACCAGCCCTTCTAATTCTTCCACTACTTCCTCAAACTACAATAACCACCAAGACCCAATTTGGTGTTCTTGGAGAGGTATCACTTGTCACCCAAAAACAACAGAAATCATTTCTCTAAACCTCTCTAACCTCAACCTTTCGGGCACAATTTCACCTAAAATTCGCTACTTAACCACGTTAATCCACTTGAACATAAGTGGAAATGACTTCGGTGGAACTTTACAAAGAGCAATTTTCCGACTCACTGAGCTTAGAACACTCGACATCAGCCATAACTCATTCAATTCAACATTTCCACCTGGAATTTCAAACCTAAGATTGTTAAGAATCTTCAATGCTTACAGCAACAGCTTCACAGGCCCTCTTCCTGAAGAATTAATCAGGATTCCATTTCTAGAGCAACTCAACCTTGGTGGAAGCTACTTCAGTGGCAGAATTCCACCAAGCTATGGAACTTTCAAGAGACTCAAATTCCTACAATTATCAGGCAATGCATTGGAGGGTTCACTACCTCCTCAACTAGGCCTATTATCAGAGCTACAACACCTGGAAATTGGATACAACTCATTTTCGGGGACAATACCAGTTGAATTGACATTGTTGTCTAATCTCACTTACTTAGACATCTCATCCGCAAACATTTCAGGTCAAGTGATTCCCGAACTAGGAAACTTAACCATGCTTGAAACACTGCTTCTTTTCAAGAATCCCTTAAGTGGCGAAATCCCATCCACCATAGGAAAGTTGATATCCCTGAAAGCTATTGATTTATCAGATAATGAACTCACAGGTTCAATTCCATCCGAAATAACAATGCTGAAGGAACTAGAAGAATTGAGACTTATGGATAACAAGCTGAACGGTGAAATTCCACAAGGAATCGGTGAGCTTCCACAACTCAACCTTTTCTATGTTTTCAACAACTCACTCAGTGGAACACTACCACCAAAACTCGGTTCCAATGGATTACTAAAACAACTCGATGTTTCTACAAACTCGCTTCAAGGTCCAATCCTTGCGAACATCTGCAAAGGAAACAATCTTGTTAGATTCAATCTCTTCAACAACAAATTCACCAATAATCTTCCATCATCAATCGCCAACTGCACCTCGCTTACTAGGGTTCGAATCCAAAACAACAACCTCAGTGGATCAATTCCACAAACACTTACCATGCTTCCTAATTTAACCTACCTTGATTTAAGCAACAACAATTTCAACGGCAAAATTCCTCAAGAATTAGGTAACCTGCAATACTTGAACATCTCAGGAAACTCATTCCAAAACGAATTACCAAGCAACATTTGGAATTCAAGTAATCTACAAATTTTCTCAGCTTCATTTTCGAAAATCACCGGTCAAATTCCCGATTTCATCGGTTGCAAAACGATTTACCGAATCGAATTGCAAGGAAATTTCATCAAAGGTAACATTCCATGGAATATCCGTGATTGCGAAAAACTAATTCTGTTAAATCTAAGCAAAAACAATCTCACCGGAATCATACCTTGGGAGATTTCAATTCTACCTTCAATCACCGACGTTGATCTCTCACATAACTCACTCACCGGAATAATTCCTTCAAGCTTCAACAACTGTTCAACTCTCGAAACGTTCAACGTCAGTTTCAACTCGTTAACCGGTCCAATTCCTTCCTCCGGCGTCCTCCAAAGCCTCCATCCATCTTCCTACTCCGGCAACGAGAATCTCTGCGGTCGTCTTTTAGCAAAACCGTGCGCCGCGTTCGGAGAAAACGAGTTTCAAGCTCGCCGCCAGCAGCCGAAGAAAACCGCCGGCGCAATCGTTTGGATAATCGCGGCGGCGTTTGGGATTGGTATCTTCGTTCTCGTCGCCGGAACACGGTGTTTTCATGCAAACTATAACCGTCGATTTAACGGTAACGAAACTAACTGTGAAGTTGGACCGTGGAAGTTAACGGCGTTTCAGCGGTTAAACTTCACGGCGGAGGATGTTCTCGAGTGTGTGTCAAAGTCGGATAAGATATTAGGAATGGGGTCCACAGGAACGGTTTATAAAGCTGAAATGCCAGGTGGCGAAATCATAGCCGTTAAAAAGCTCTGGTGTAAACAAAAGGAGAATAACATAATCCGACGGAGGAGAGGAGTTTTAGCAGAAGTTGATGTATTGGGAAATGTGAGACATAGGAATATAGTGAGATTGTTAGGGTGTTGCAGTAACAGGGAATGTACCATGCTCCTCTATGAGTACATGATTAATGGTAATCTTGATGATTTGTTGCATTCAAAGAATAAAGGGGACAATTTGGTAATTTGTGATTGGTTTACTAGGTATAAGATAGTATTGGGTGTGGCACAAGGGATTTGTTATTTGCACCATGATTGTGATCCTGTGGTTGTGCATAGAGATCTTAAACCGAGTAATATTTTATTGGACGGTGAGATGGAAGCTAGAGTGGCGGATTTTGGTGTTGCGAAGTTGATTCAAACCGATGAATCTATGTCGGTTATTGCTGGATCTTATGGTTACATTGCTCCAGGTCAGCATCATAACCTTGTTCTTTATTCCTTATTTTTCTTGTTTATCAAGAAATGTTTATTCATTGTTATTTCATTAAATTATATGCATTGTTGTCTTATGATATTAGTATTAGTATTTGGTGTTGAGTCAGCAAAGTTTCATTTAACAATCAAAAATTGTTGATTGTATGACTATTAAGCAATTAAGCAAAGTTTAGATCACAATAATTGTTGAGATCATTGAAATTACAAAGAATTGAGGTCAAATGTAAGTTGCAAAGACATTAAAACTTTCATGTTGTGGTCTAGATTGTTCTGCTAACTTTTATTAAAACTCTACCACATATTATTTTTGTGTACATTTTTATATATATTTAAGAGGGGGAGGGTTTTAAATTTTGTGACAAAATTCGGTGCATGGGTAGGTGTACTATTGCGCATGATCCTTTATTTTTCACTTTCACAAGTTGCTTTTTTGCCCATCATCTTCAAATATTTAAGGGAGCCCACTAAGAATATTGTCAATTATCACTACTACTTTGAATCATGAGGATGTTGACTTTGATTTTTAGTTAATCCATTAAAGTAAACTTAGTGGAATGATTTTTATTGCTGGTATAGTGTGTGTTTGGGCTAATAATTAGTTAATTGTACATACATGATAGTGATAAATAAGAAATGTTTTTCAAACATTAAAATTTAACATCACATCAATTCCAAATATGAGCATACCGCAATTTGAACTATAAACTCTACATACAACATGCAATATTTTTACTAACTAAACTAAACTAAAATTTATTATCTTTTCTCAAAATTTAAATTCATTGAAATTTGATTATACGGTGTCGAAATTTTGTATCTAAATATCAATGTTAATGTCAATGTTAAAGCTTATTGTTTGAAATTTTGCAGAATATGCTTATACACTTCAAGTTGATGAGAAGAGTGACATTTATAGCTATGGTGTGGTGTTAATGGAAATTCTAAGTGGAAAACGTTCAGTTGATCAAGAATTTGGTGATGGAAACAGCATTGTGGATTGGGTTAGGTCCAAAATAAAGACCAAAGATGGAATTGAAGGTATATTTGACAAGAATGTAGAGGCAGGGTGTAGTTCAGTGAAAGAAGAAATGCTACAGATTCTTAGAATTGCATTGCTTTGTACAAGTAGAAATCCAGCTGATAGACCTTCAATGAGAGATGTTGTATTGATGCTTCAAGCTGCAAAACCTAAGAGAAAATTGCTTGATAATGTTGTTTTAGGTCGATGTGTTAGTGACAATGTTGATGTTGGTGGAGGTGATGTTCATAAGATTGAAAGCTAGTTTAGTAGTAATATGTTTATAAGATTGAATGGGTTTTCTTTTTTCATTTTTCTTTTTTGATATTTTTCTTATTGTGGGGGATTGGTATAGGAGAGATGAGAAAGTGATTTTCTGTTTCTACTTTCTATAGAATTTTATGTGTTATTTGTCCTAGTTTGTTTATATATAAGACTCTTGTTTGTCAATGTTTAAATTATATATATTATGAAGTGTGTGTCAAAAATGGGGACATAAAAGTATGAAAGGATAGGATATATAGATCCATTGCACTAAAATAAACATGCAGTTATGAAATGTTAGTTGGCCAAGTGGTGATTGACACTTGACTTAGTATGAAAGACTACAATTCGATCTACTGCAATTATGTTTGAGAGAAGATTGAAACTACTTAATGTCAAAACTCGCTCTGAACTATTGATTACTATGACCTCCTTCTCCTAAGAAGTATAGGGTGAAAAAACATGTGGTTTAACGCATTAATTAATCTCGACTGTTGATTTGAGATTGAACGCTCTAAATTTTAAACACAATTTTATAAAGAAAACAATTTCAATTTTTAACCACCAATTAAAAATCAAACGACCCGCATCTATTACATCATCTATTGTAGCTGTGAAAAATCAACGTCTAAAAGGATATAACCAATCATATATACATTTGAGTAAACAACTTAATTAAGTAAATTTATTTAATAGATAATATTAATAGTTATACAAGTATATATCTTTTTATAAATTATTTCAATAATGAAATAGAAAATAAAAGAAACAGTTAAACTCAGTGTAAAGGAAAATGATAAATATAGCGAAAAATAATTTCACGAAAGTATCCCGAATTATTGTGATTGACCAGCCAATACATTGACCTACCATGTTTTCCACTAAATTAGGAATTTAAAGCATTCTCTCTCTTCATTGAAGCAACACATAAGTTTCGGGAAATTTTTCGGGAAGGTTTATTCGCTCTAGTGTAAAATATCCACGGTTAACACCAGTTTATAAAATAGGCGTTAAAACAGTTTATTTGTGTACTTCCTCTATCTTAAAATATAATGAAAAATTGATGAATTTAATTCAAAATTTTAACCTAATAAATCAATTTATTTTACCATTTTTCTCTTATATATCTTAAAGCAGAGGAAGTATCTTATTCTGAATTGAGTCTAGCTTATCCTAACCACGCGTGCATGCATGTTTTTATGCATGTTGCTCCAATTATCTCTAGTCATGTTGTACGTGAAGTGGTTGTAGTTCTAGCCGTATTTGAAGCCATGCCATGCCTCATATGATTAGTTGATATTTGCAACATCAATGCAAGTATGCAAATGCAACTCTTTAAAATAAAAAAGCTAATGTAATTTGCATCAACCAGTTCTGAACAAATTTGTAAACTGTCCAAGTGAATCCATTCGAACATAACCAATAAACGAGGAAAAAATGAAGTTGAAAATGTACATGTCTAAATACAAGCTAACCTCTTGATTAGGAATTAAAAAAACTTGGCCATGTTGTTTTAGATGTGAATATGATGATAATAGGATACGTTGGTTGGATAAGAAGATATTAAGAGTTTTGAGTGATTTATATTGTGTGGGAAAAGAAGAAGGGTTTCACTTTGTACCAAAAAAAAAAGAAGGGTTCACTCCACTAACTATTGTGTTTAGATCTAAACCACGTCATTTGGGATTCAGTCAATTGTTTTGATCGTACGGTATCATTGAGAAATAGGAATCCATGTTAAAAAAATGCTTGTCTAAATACAAGCTAACCTCTTGATTAGGAATTAAAAAAACTTGGCCATGTTGTTTTAGATGTGAATATGATGATAATAGAATACGTTGGTTGGATAAGAAGATATTAAGAGTTTTGAGTGATTTATATTGTGTGGGAAAAGAAGAAGGGTTTCACTTTGTACCAAAAAAAAAAGAAGGGTTCACTCCACTAACTATTGTGTTTAGATCTAAACCACGTCATTTGGGATTCAGTCAATTGTTTTGATCGTACGGTATCATTGAGAAATAGGAATCCATGTTAAAAAAATGCTTCCTGTGATTCTTTCTAATATGGAATAAGTCAATCATCAAATTGGATATCTTTTTGAACAAAAAAAAGATGATAATGTTCCTTTATTGATCAATAATTTTGATATTTGGGAAGTATAATAGTCATCCAATAAGAAAAGTTTTATTTTTTCAAATGAACGATTTGAAGACCTATTGTTTTTAACAACTGATTCCCGAGTGAATCGTTTTGTTTGGTACAATGAGTAGGTGAACCAAATTCATTTACTATTGTGCTCGAAATTTGTCTACAAAGAATCTGGTCAGCACAATTAACAGGTGAGTCCAATCCACTTACTATTGTGCTTGAAACTAGGTCACAAAGCACATGCCCAATGAGCAAGCAAGTTTAGTCTACCGATTGTTGTGCTCAAAATTGGGCAACGACGTCCACCACGCACATAAGTGTCTCAAATTAGCAAGATTATTCAAGCACATAAGAAATTGAATTCACGGGAACAAAAAAAAAGAACAAAGTTGTTGTCCTCCTTTGTGTCATTGATCCCCGCATCGAGAATAACAATATATGTTGGATATCAATTGATACTTAACATTTATGTAATCTAATTATTGCTTCATATATTTTGATTTCTTTAGTTATATCAAATGATTTTAAATCTTGTTAATCCTCTATGTATAATTTCATATTTGATGATTTTTCTATATTACTTTTTTTTATCAACATTCATTTCAAACTCAATAAGATTCTTTATCAAAAACTAAAAAACGCGCGAAACACGCATTCCGTGCATTAACACATGTGTGTTACTAGTTTACCTTAAGAAAAATCATTTTGAATATCTGGATTGATACAACTAGAACAAGACAAATTTTACAACAAATTTTTTTTTAGAGAAAATGCATTATCACATCATTTAACTTTAACAAATTAATCCTTTTTATTTAAATATCAAATCATCTTTTATTAAATATCAAACTGGTCATTTAACTTTATAAAAAAATGAAAAAGTTAATAACCTTTTACCCTTAGTAATATGCAAGTTTTGATTTATCCTCTTTAAAATTTATTTTTGAGATTTTTTTCTGTAATGTTACCATCCATTAACTTTTTTACTAACGTAACAGACAAAAATCAAATTTTCACATCAGCAAAAATACATTTTATCACATCAACAAAAAGTTGACTTTTTTACCTTTCACCTAAAACCCTATTAACACAAAATGAAATCATCATTTTACTTCCTTAAAAAGCATATATATATATATATATATATATATATATATATATATATATATATTTATCCAGAATTCCCAACATCTCTTCACTTTCGAATCCGCAGCAACAGTTCACCATATGAATGGATTAGGGTTTGCGTAGAACCCATTAACGCATGCCGCGTTGCCGCATCAAGATTTTGCAGCTGAGATCTCTATTTCAGTCATTGCTATTTCGTACCAAAGTAAGTCTACACTATTCCAATTTCCAACCCTAGGGTAGATGACTCATGAATTTTCTTATATATTTGTTTTCCATTTCTTTTTTGCTTGCTTTGTAGTAATTGACATGCTGCTAACTTATCTATTAATTTGAAATACTAAATTGAAGTTTCTGACGATAAATCGATCGATAAACGAGTTAATCAATGTTGTGAAAAATCGATATTCTATTAAGAACGGGAGAGGTTGAAAAATTGCAACTTGAGGATCGTTGCATGGGTGGTAAAATCCTAGTATTAGTATTAGGGGAAAAGTATGATTGTATATAGTTATTAAACATGCATAAAAATGATCGTGGACGAATAAAATAACCACCTCTAAATCACAACATTAAATGAAGTTAATAACCATAAAGTTATAATAAATATTAGCGAGACGCAAGAAACTGATAAACGAAGGGAATAGGGAGGAGGCGGCGGTGGCGCAGTTGCTGGTAGAGGAGAGTGTGAGAGGTGGCAGTGCTGATGTTTTGACTGAGTCTGAACAGAAAACATGTGAGGAATATGGAAGGTGTTGTTTCTATTGCTATTTTAAATTTGAATTATTTTTTATCTTTTCCATAACCCGACCCGAACCGATTCAATTGAAAAATATATTTTATTAGGCTAAAAACAGGCCCAGGTTAAGAAACAAATCACACGCAATCTACTCGCAATAGCGCTATGATCTGTGCGATTTTTTCGCTATCCCATCACGTCTGATCCCAAAGGCATTGCAGCATGCTAAATAGTTCTTGAATCACAGGATCATGCCATACCATGGTCTAACTCACGATCCCACCAACATCTGGGTGAATCATGATATGAGAAGAATTGCAAATGAATTTATGACGGGTTATCGAGTTTGTGGAATTTGCTTGTGTCCTTGATATGTATAAAAGAATAGGAAAGTTGCGGTCGATATGAAAAACTGCAAATGTGAAAACCTCCGTTCCAAAATAAGTGTCATTTTAGCAAAGAATTTTTGCTCTAAAATAGTCGTCGTTTTACGTTTTCAATGCAACATTTATAAATTTATTTCATGTTTTCCCTTCGCGTAAATGTGGTATGCACCAATTTCAAGTCATTATATTTCCACTACACATTTATGACAATTAATTGTTAATCGACAATAGTTAATAGGGACACTTTTGTAAAATTGATACTTTTATTCATTTATTGATTTCCTTAATTTATGTACAATAACCTTAAACGACACATCTTTTGGAACATAGGGAGCACTATTTAGTTGGTAATGTCAAGGCAAACCTTTGTGTGGCAGGTTTTATGAGTAATTACTACAGTATTATACAATAAACCAAAGGCTCCCATTCCTCAGTCTCACCAAGTGATTACAAACAATTCGTAATATGGGAGTAGTGGGGTTCGGGGTAACTTAAATGACTTCGAGTAGATGGTAATGGATGTGGCTGGACTGTCTATTGGGAGTTATCTATAGCAACAAGGGCTTTTGATTATGTAGAACAAATGAGGGAAGATCCTCAACCAAAGCTCATTAAACCAAAACTCAATAAATTTATTGATATGTTAGCAGCTGCTCAAACTACCTTATGGGTCTGAGATTAGACAATTTTGTAGTTGAACAGACTGGATTTGTGACTGGTTGAGTAGTTTTCCAGCCAAACTGGTTGAGTAGGCAAATCGATTTTCTTACATGCCAAAGTCAAGTTTAGATGTTAGTATTATCTTAAATAAACTATAATTAGGAGCACCATACTGAACTTGTAAAATATGAAATTCGAGCCCCGAGCCTTTGAAATCCATGATTAACAACAATTACAGAGACTTAATATGTAACAGGGCTTGGGCCTATCTTCATCATCCCTTCCCACTGTCACACAGTACTGTTTCAATTCCACGTCGTGTTGGAATCCATTTCCAAGGTGAATTTGGTCAATTATGTTTTTGTATGTGAGATTTCACGGTACTTTATAAAATTTTAATTTCGCTATGTAAGGCGTTATATTTCCTAAAAAAAGAAGAAAAAAAACTCATTCCCTACTTCCCCCATTTTATTAAAAAATGATATCCTAACTTAATCTCAAAACCCCCTCTCTATCTTATTTCTTTCTTTAATCAAAGAATGATACTCTAAGTCTAACTACTAAAAGTTGAATTAGGTTTAATAGAGATTGATAGATGATACATTATGGAGGTGAAAATCCATTTTTGTCATCTTCAATTGGCATCTCGCATCTTTGTCCTAGAGGGCCTTTTGTATTCTATTTATATTTATATTTTCCAGCAACAGAAGGGTGGAGAGTGTAGTAAAAAGGATTATTATTCATGGTGTAGTATCAGTTGGCCTATAGTAATAAGTAATTAGAGCAACTATAATGTAATCTTGGGCAGCATTCGCTAAATAATTTAGAACAGGACAGACTGAATACAAAAAAAGTCAAACAAGTAACAGGTTTTGAGTTCAATGGAAAAAGGTGGAACCATAGAGAACAGAGCAAACACACAGTTCAATTTCTTATGCCATATTCTTCTAGTATCTATCATCAATTTAGGTAGTATGTTTAAGAACCAATAGGTAATGCGCGCCACACTGTTAATATTAAACAATTATTATAAGAGGAGACGATGTAACTGACCAGCCTTAACTGTCCAAACACTTTATGTTATATGTAAGCAGTTAGTTGTGCCAGTTATATGTTTATGTTTAATTCAGTTTCTATTAGATTTAGGAATAATTATAAATAAGGGAGGATGAGACAAAATGGGTGTTATCAGAAAGTTACTCTCTATTGAATGGTTAGTTGGAGAGACACAACTCTCAAACATTTCGAAAGGGGAGAGGCCAAGCTCTCGAATCTTGGTGTGTTTGTGTGTATTTGTAATGTTCTGGTTCTGAATCATTTATCAGAATTACTATCAATAAAGTGTTTGTTGTATTGAGCAATTTATTTCTGTTTTGTGCCAGTTTTAATCACACACACACACACACATTTATATTTGCGGTTCCTATGTGACTCCATTCATCCTTCTCAACCGCTTGGGTTTTTCTTTTTTTCCATGTTTTATTGTTCAAACTAGTTGCCATCTGTACAGTTTTGTCCACTTTTTTTTTCAGTCACATGGGGCCAACTGAGTGTACCACACTTTTGTAGAATCCCACCTGTTTTGTTATTTTTGGAATCACAGTGGCATATCTAAACTTTTAGCGATAGATCTGAAACCTCTTTTGCCGGATCATGATTTCTTAGGTATGTCTCATACATCTAGCCTTTTGCCAGGAATGGCTTCAAACAAACTATGTGAGAACTCAAAGGAGCTATCGAATTTTGAAAAAGGGATAATTCTTCAAGGCACAGTTTCTCTCCTAGAAAGCCATACTGGAGCATTTGCATAGCAGCTTGGTACTGAACTTTTTCTATGGTTCAACCCCAAAGTTAAAGCAAAAGTTTTCTTCTTGTATTTAAAGGAATTTGAAGATATTTTTGCATCAAAATAATAAGTACACAAACAACACTTATAATTATTTTGAAGCTCTATGAGTATATAATAACCAATAATTTTTATTTATTATTGTTGTTCAGCAACAAATTGTATATGCGGGTTGCTTCATTATATAAAATATGAGTCCATTTATTCTTAGCCATAGTGTGGGGAGTAATATTTCATAAGCAGAGTTGTCAATGGCGGAACGCCAAAAAGCCACCATAGAAACACACCATGCGGCTTATGGCCATGGTGGGAATCTCTTCACAAATCGTATATGGCGTTGGCGGTTGTCAAAAAAACTGCCACACCATTTGTTATGGTTGTCCTATGGCTTCCATTTAACAACATTGTTCATAACTTCGTAAGTACGACTGTATGAGCCATGTGAAAGTTAGAGAGTTCTAATGTCCCCTTAGAGAAGCCAATAAATCATCTTAGGCTTTGTACATTTTTACCAACACTCAAACAAAGTAGGAGCTGTGAATTTTGATCTAAAATCATACATGTGCAAACAAAAGAAAACATGATTCTTTTGGTCTGTATGAAGACAGAGAATCAGTTAGGCTAAACAACATTAGTTTTGTTAAATAGTGGCTATAACTGTGCTGTAGTGTTACGGGATTTGAACAAAGTTTTATTGTTCTGCGATAGACTATTTAGTACAAAATGATGTCAAATAATGATTATAGTAGCGCTATAACACTGTTGCGTAATAAAATTTAAACAAACCGTTATTTTCTGCGATCTACGAATGATAACACTGAACAACACAAATTAATAGATAAAGAAGATAGAAACTACTAACAAGAACACACTTAAATGATAGTCAAAACAAAGATCCCTCTTACATAAATATAAACCCACAATGTCAAATTTTTAAAACTCAAGTCTTAACATGATTGAAATCATCTATAGTTTTCAACATTTAGAGTTGAACACAGTTAATAACTGTGCAGAATCACAAATTTAGTCTTTAAATTCTTATCTCCCCAGAGTGACCACCACCTTGGTCTAGATTCTTAGCTTTGCAGTTTTGCTATGGCCTGCTTTATGCCCACCAAGAGCTTGATAAGATCGGAACATTTTTCCGCACCTCTCACACTTGAACATGGCTTGAGAGTCAGCTTGCGCAAGCGAGTCACCTTTCATTTTCTCGTTGTTCTTTATCATACACAGAGCCATAGCAACTTCTTCTGAACTTGTTTGTACTTGCAGATCGTTCATATCAGCCTGTGAGTTAAGTTTGTAGAGGCATTTGAATTTGTTGCGGTTGGGGCTTTTTGGGTGGGACACAGATTCGTTTTCTCTGTTTGAGTTTGCAGAGAAGGCAGAGAAGTTGCGTTTTGGACGATGGGTTGAACTGTCTGTTGCTTGATTATTTGTTTCAAGCGTTGGAGGAATCGGCAGTGGGACCAGGTGTGCTCTCATGTGGCCTCCAATGGCTTTCCCACAGGAGAACCACTTACCACAAATCCCACATGCTTTGCCGTTGTTCTTCTCCATAGTTACAGAAAACTTTAAAATCCAAATACTTCTTCACTCTTGTTGTGTCTGAGTATCTGTTGAATGTAGGATTTTATAGAGGGTTTGGTTACAAATTCTTCCTTATAGGGAGGGGATGATCTACTTTTTGTGTCCAAGAAGCTTCTTAACGAAGATTGGTCAATGTTAAACATTGGTGGATACTGTATAATTATAACATGGTTATAAAAAAAGCCTTCCTTATACAAAAAGAACAAATTAATAAATGGCCTAATAAATGTAGTATGCTATCACCTTATTCAGCATTTGAGTTTTTTATTTTTTACTCTGAATTTTTAATATAATGATGCTATAAAAGGAAAATATAATTAAATTATTTAAGATTCTGATAGTATATTTGTTTTAGTAACATGCAAAATCGGATTCTGAATTAATTTAATTATACTTTCCTTGTATAACATCGTTATATTAAAAATTCAGAGTAAAAAATAAAATCTCAAATGCTGATTAAGGTGTAGCATACTACATTTATTAGGCCATTTATGAATTTGTTCTTTTTGTATAAGGAAGGCTTTTTTTATAACCATGTTATAATTATAAAGTATCCATCAATGTTTAACATTGACTAATCTTCGTTAGGAAGTCTCTTGGACACAAAAAGTAGATCCCCTTCTTATAAGGAAGAATTGTAACCAATCCCTATATAAAATCCTGAATTCAACAGATACTCAGACACAACAAAGGAGTGAGGAAGTATTTGGATCTTAAGGTTTTCTGTAACTATGGAGAAGAACAACGGCAAAACTTGTGGGATTTGTGGTAAGTGGTTCTCCTGTGGGAAAGCCATTGGAGGCCACATGGTCCCACTGTCGATTCCTCCAACGCTTGAAACAAATAATCAAGCAACAAACAGTTCAACCCATCGTCCAAAACGCAACTTCTCTGCCTTCTCTGCAAACTCAAACAGAGAAAACGAATCTGCGTCCCACTCAAAAAGCCCCAACTGCAACAAATTCAAATGCCTCTACAAACTTAACTCACAGGCCGAAATGAAAGATCTGCAAGTACAAACAAGTTCAGAAGAAGTTGCTATGGCTTTGTGTATGATAAAGAACAATGAAAGGTGACTCGCTTGCGCTGGCTGACTCTCAAGCCATGTTCAAGTGTGAGAGGTGCGGAAAAATGTTCCGATCTTATCAAGCTCTTGGTGGGCATAAATCAGGCCATAGCAAAACTGCAAAGCTAAGAATCTAGACCAAGGTGGTGGTCACTCTGGGGAGATAAGAATTTAAAGACTAAATTTGTGATTCTGCACAGTTATTAACTGTGTTCAACTCTAAATGTTGAAAACTATAGATGATTTCAATCATGTTAAGACTTGAGTTTTAAAAATTTGACATTGTGGGTTTATATTTATGTAAGAGGGATCTTTGTTTTGACTATCATTTAAGTGTGTCCTTGTTAGTAGTTTCTATCTTCTTTATCTATTAATTCGTGTTGTTCAGTGTTATCATTTGTAGATCGCAGAAAATAACGGTTTGTTTAAATTTCATTATGCAACAATGTTATAGCGCTACTATAATCATTTATTGACAACATTTTATACTAAATAGTGTATTGCGGAACAATAAAACTTTGCAGATGGAAATTTTGCAACTGAGGTCTCAATTTCATTTATTTCTATCGCATATCAAAGTTAGTCCAGAATCCAGACTTTTTCAAAAGGTGAATATTTGTTTGATTCATGTCTTATATCTTTACTTTATCTGCTATAAGCGTGTTTAATCTATATATATTGATATGTTAACTTGGTTATACTTATCATAATAACAATAGCTTTGATTGCATTAAGTGACTAGTATTATATATGCTGCGTATATATTATCCTACGTGTTCAACTCTAGGGTAGAAGACTGATGGGATTGTTATATATTTGTTCTGGACTTCTTATTGCTTGCTTGGTAATTGACATGTTGTTAACTTATGTGTTAGTTTGAAATTTGAAAATGGAAGTTCATGAGCCTCATAAATGGATGGATAAAAGGGTAAATAATGATATGAGAAGAGTTACAAATTAATTTATGACGGGCTATTGAGTTTGTTGAATTTTCTTGTGCCGAAATCTGTATAAAAGAATAGGAATGTACTATTTAGAGACAATGTTAGAAACAATTTTATTCACATACCTAATAGTGCGACAACGTTAGAGAATAATATCGACGATCACTTTGGTCCTTGAAAGAAAGAAATCACTCAAAATGGTCCATAAAAGATGACTCCATCAGTTAAGTTGGTCTTTAGGTTAAGAAGCTTGAGTTAATATTTGCAGAGATGCGCATGTGGTGCTTTAAGAATCATTTAGGATTCACATGTGGCAAGATTTTACTCATCTTTACCATGTAAGGCGTCGTTTCTCCTAAATATAAAGCATCACATACTGTCTCTGCCCATTTACTTATCTTCAATATTAATTAAAAAATGAAATCCAACTTAATATCAAAATTACCTTTCTATCTCATGTCCTTCTACAATCAAAGAATAAAACTCTAACTACTAAAAATTGAGTTAGGCCTGAACAGAGATTGATATATGACACCTCGTGAAAGTGAAGTTATATTTTTGTCATCGTCAATTGGCATCCCACATCTTGGTTCTAGCCCTTTGTGCCCTGTTTTTATATTTTATTTTATATAAAAGCAACAGAAGCGCACGGAAAGTAGTAAATAGGATTATTATACATGGCATAATATTAGTTAACCTATAATAATTAGAACAACTACTTACTATAATGTAACCTTAGGTAGCATTTGATAAATGATTTAGAACAAAACAAAATGAATACAATTTTTTTTTAAAGAAGAAACATATTTTGATTTCACTAAACAGGGTGGAACCTAAGAGAACAGAGCAAAATATGCAGATCCGTTCTGCTCTGTCTGTATGCCATGTGCTTTTAAGGCTTGCTTGCCTTCCAAACTAGAATAAATAAAGTTTTCCCAAGTATGCAGCATTGTCAAATAGCAAACATCAGGGATGGAATATGGTATAGTTAAAATGGGGGTGTCGTTCCCTTGTACCATATGTATATACTCAGCCCCTATGTATAAAATAAATATTTGCCACCTCAAAATTGAACAGACTCGGTGCAATGCCTCTTTTTTTTTTTTTTTTTTTCGTTTGACTTTATATTCCCTAACCTTTTGATTTTTGTTTGAATAATCCCATCCTTTTGTTTTGAAACACATTTCCCTACTTTTGATAAGTTTCGTTATCACAATTTTTAATTTACCCAAATTTGGTTCATACAACCATTATATATATTATTTAAAAATAATATTTTGATGAATCTTTAAAAAGAATAGTTACCGGCTATTGATGTAACACAAACTATGATTAACTAAAAGATAAAGATCCAACTCCTATCAAATGAGCAGCTCAATTAAATTTTTGAGGGAAATTTTTAAGTCCTTGAGAAAAATTGCAAGACCTAATTTGGCTTCTAGGGAAAACAAAGAAACTTTTAGTTCCAGATAAAAAAAATAGGACAACTCAATCCCTACGAAAACTGCCAAAAAAAATATGGAGAATGTAAATATGGACAATGTAGTCCTTAACAATAATTAAAAAGGGACAATTTCATCATTGACAAAATTATTGTTATGATATTTTATTATTTGTTATATTAACTTTTATAACATCACTTATATAGTTGTATTTAGTTCTTGTTGGTTTTGCTTATCATGCATTATAATTGTGCCAACCTAAAAAAGAATTCTGGTTTCAACCCTGGTGGCCATATCGGTACTATACTGCTATGGAGCAGCAGAATTTTAACAACCTTTATTGTTTCGCTATATGCGGTTGATTACAAAGTGTTTTTAGGTACTGGTTACTGCAGCAGCAACACTATAGTGGAATTTAAACAAACAGTTATTTTCTGTGATGGCGTGATCACAGCTCTAGTAGTATGTTTAAGAACCAATAGGACATGCACAAATGTATATATTTTCTGTTCCTGTACGACTCCATTCAGCAGTCTCAACCACTTTGGTTTTTCTTTTATCCCTGTGTCATTATTTGAACTGGTTGCTATCTGTATTGTTTTGTCCGCTTCTTTTCAGTTACCTGGGACCCATTAGAGGGTGCCACACTTTTGCACATTCCGAAATTTCTGTTTTGTTATTTTTAGAATCATAAGGGCGTATCTAAAACTTTTGGCGATAGATCTGTTACCTCTTTTGTCTGGTCATGAATTCTAAGGTATTTCTCTTACATCTAGCCTTTTTACCAGCAATGGCTTCAGAGAAACTTATAAGGAGCCATCATGTTTTGAAAAAGGGATAATTCATTGAAGCTCAATTTCTCTTTTAGAAAGCCATAACAGAGCATCTGATAACAACAACTTTCAGCTTTGCACTGAACCTTTCCTAATATTCCGATGGTTCAACCCAAGATCAAACAAAACTTTTCTTCCTCGATTCAAAGAAATTTGATGTTTTTATATCAAAATAGCAAACATAGACATCACTTGTAATTAAGTTGAAGCTTCTACAAGTATATAAGAAGTTCATTTACTTTTGTTCGCAAGTTATATATGATGTGTGTTACTCCATTATATAAAATATGAGTCTGTTAGTCTAAACCATTGTGTGGGGAGGAATATGTAAGCAGTGCTGGTGTTGACTGAAGGCCAAAAAGCCGCCATATAAACACCAATTTGGCCTATGGCACTGCAATGGTGGGTATCCCTTCACAAATCGCCAATCATGGTTGCCAAAAATCACTATGGTGGTGCCATGCCTTTGCACATTTTTACCATCATTGATTGTAAGTACAAGCCTTGTAATTTAGAGAGAGTTCTAATGTCCCATTAGAGAAGCCAATCATTCTAGGCTTTGTACATTTTTACCATCATTCAATAACAAGAGTAGGAGGCAACATATTTTGATCTAAAACCTTACATGTGCAAACAAAAGAAAATATGATGATTTTGGTCTTTATATAGAGATATGGAAAAATAATTAGGCTAAACTACACCAGCATTGTTAGATACCAGCTATAGTTCCGTGTAATGCAGCTGAATCTAAACAAACCACTATAATTCTCTGATACACTATTTAGTACTTTTAGTGATTGTATCTGTGCTATAGCACTATTGTGTAACAAAATTGAACTGTTTTTTTCCTTCGCAATCTGCAATTGATAACATTGAACAACATGATAATCAACCAACAAAGAAGATAGAAACTACTAGCAAGAACACTTAAATGATAATCAAAACCAAGTTCCCTCTTACATAAATATAGATATAAACCCAAAATGTCAAATTATTAAACTTCAAATGATTGAAAGCAAATATTGTTCTTAACATTCAGAACTGAACACAGTTAAAAACAGGGACTTGAAAATTCAATAGGGCTATCTTGTTCACTTAGGAGCTTGAAAATTGAGATCTACTCGCACACCTTGAAATTCATTAGCACTGGAAAAGTGTACCCTCTTGTGCCCACCGAGTGCTTGAGCAGACTTGAACACTCCGTTGCAGTATGGGCACTGAAAAGGTTTCTGATCTATAAATTCACCATTGTTGTTACTTTTGCAGTGTGCTTTGTGCCCACCAAGAGCTTGATAAGTTCGGAACACTTTTCTACACCTCTCACACTTGAACTTGGTTCGCAAGTGAGCTTGAACAAGCAATTCATCACTACTGCCTTCATTGTCTATTGCCTTCATTTCGTAGATTTCCTTTATTTTTTGTGCCTTGGCCGCTTCCCTTTTTTGCGCGTCTCTGTAAAATCCCCACACCACCCAAGCACCTTCAAGAGTTTCGGTTTCACATACTGAAGCACCTTCTGGAGTTTCAGTTTCACATATTGAACTTGTTTGTTCTAGCAAAACTTTTGTATCGGCCGCTGCATTATGTTTGTGGTGGCATTTGGATCTCTTGCAGGTTGTGTTTTGTGGGTTGGATTCAGATTTGTTTTCTCTGTTTGTGTTTGCATATAAGGCAGAGAATTTGCGTTTCATAGATTGAAATTTCTGTATTTGTTCTGCTTTGGGATGGGAAGCGAGTAAGGAAGCAGATTGAATTCGATGCTGGGTTAAATCGGCTGAATTTTGTAATGCTTGATTGTTAATTTCAAGCTTTGGAGCAATTGGAAATTTGACATAGTGAGATCTCATGTGGCCTCCAATGGCTTTCCCACTGGAGAACCACTTACCACATATCCCACAAGCTTTGCCATTGTTATTCTCCATAGTTACAGAAAATTTTAAAATCCAAATACTTCCTCACACCTTTGTTGTTGATGAGTGTTTGTTGAATTCAGAAATTTATAGAGGGGTAGGTTATAAGGCTTCCTTATAGGCAGAAGATAATCCACTTTGTGTGTGCCCAACAGGTTCCTGATAGAAATTAGTCGATGTTAAACAGCGGTGGGTACTCCATACCTATAACGTAGTTGTAAAAAAAAAAAACCTTCCATATACAAAAAGAACAAAATAAGAAAAAGCCATAATAAATGATAGCCTGCAATGACCTTATTCAGCATTCGTGGTGTTTTTGCTTTACTTTAACTAATTGAGGTTATACAAGGAAAATATTATTATATTATTTAAGATTCTGATTTTGCATTTATTTTTTTCAAAAGTATAAAATAAATAAAATACAAAGTTAGATGGAAATACCGCAATCTTTTTATTGACGATTTGCATTTAAGAGGTTGCTAAAACGAGCAGCAAATTGGCCATTTCATTTCAATATATTGATCTAATTTTTTACTTTATTTTCTTCTATTTGATAAGAATTAGTGTTTGTAAGTTTGAGGCATATGCACTAAACATTAAGTTTAATGATAAGGAGTTTCATATTTCAAGGACAAAATGAAAGATAAATTGTAGGCTTAAATGCAGTTTTAAACCCCCCCCCCCCCCTATATCGACTAAATTTGGATTTTAAGCCCCCCTATGCCATGAGTTACATGCTTTAACATCTTGTTCTTTACTTTCCCTGAGTTTGGATCAGAAGGTCCCAAAGCCTTTTCGTACAGCAACATACTAAAGTTGAAAAATGAGAAGTTGTTGGTGGTAGAAATATTTGTGCAAAACAGTGGTTTGTTGCTCCAAGTCCAAGGTATGGGTTGTGTTGTGGGTTAAGCTAGGTATGTCGTACAGTGAGTGTTGGGTGTGAGTGATGGAGGTTGGTTGGTGGTTGGGTAGTGTTGTAGGTGAAGAAGATGGAGTGAGTGCAGGTGGTGTGTAGTCATGGTTAAATCACAAATTTTGTGATCGAGTTGTAAGAGTGTGTTAGTGGAATAAAATGAAGCAATGTAGGTGGAATACAACGGAGATGAAGCGGTGTTTATGGGATGATGATAAAATAGAGGAGTGAAGTTGGAATAATCCATGGGAGGGTTTGAAATTCTAGGAATGAAAACACCAATTAAACCTATCGAAACTATGAAAGGCTAAACTAAGACTAAGAAAGAGCAATAAAACTAACTGAAAAATAAAAGATAAATACTATATCTTTTAAGTTAAACTATAATATGATGCTTTATCATTACCGACGAACTCTCAATGAAAGAACCAATTGATAGGCTCTTTTAAGTTAAACCTATCAAAACTAGACTAAGGAAGAACAATAAAATTAACTGAGAAATAAAACATAAATTTTCTTCATTTCATTTGTTGATTTAAAATGCGTCAAAGACACTACATATATACTACTACTAGTCGATAATAGGAAAAAGTCCTAAAGGCCATAAGTCCAACTAACAGTGTAAATACTTTTTTTTGGTTATAACTAACATTATAAATACTAAATTTTACTAATATCTAAATTATTTAATTAGCTATAATCTAATTCTCTATCATTTTGGCCCATGTAATGAGTTTCTCTGTCTGACTACTTCGATGGATTTTAAGACACGTCCAGCTCTCAAGCATGAGTGATTCACTTGATATCAGCTTAATTTGATTCAGTTGGTATTGTTGTTATAACTTGTGTTGTGTCTATTGTTGATATCTTCACACATTTTGTCTCTCTTGTATTGCTATTTTGATTTCATCATCTATCCATGTATTTTGGTTTAAGACACTGTAGTATTATTGAACATGCTCCAAAGGTTATACAATGACTACATTTTGCTGATTATAAGTTTGAAATTTCAGATCATCATAAAACACTTCAAAGATCTTTCTTATATCAATGTGAACAATGAGGTTTCTGGTTCACAACAAATAGTTGTGTATACAGGTTTGATGGATGAGCTAAACTTACCTCTGGTAATTAAATCTTAATATTACATTTTTTCCCTTTTAAATTTGTGATGTGTAGCTCTACATTGACAATGGTTTTTGGAACCAAATGAGGTTTATGTTTTCACTTGGCCTGACTTAATTAAATTATTCATGGTCATGCATCCATATATTAGAGGAAGAATTGAACTACTTCTCAAGCAGAACAAACTTAGTAAAAAGCAGGCCAAGGATATAATTCAGGTATATATCCTCCAGCTAAGTTTGAACAAATTTGTGATTTATATCTTGTTAGTGTCGGTTTTTGTATTGAAGATGTATCAAAGAAGTCTCAAGTCCAAATTAAATATTAGTAATGCAATGTTCACTACATCAAAAAGCGCTAACTGTGGCGGTTAAAACCGCCCCAAAATACCATTTGCGGCGGGCGTGCAACCGCTGCAGTTTGAAGTCTTGGGATTGGACTTGATTTCTTGACAGCACAATATGTGTTTTTGGAGCAACCTCAGTGCTCAATGCTGGTGCTCCAGGTTCCGTTCGATGAGATGTAACTTCATTAATTCATAAAAGTTTGTTTATAACTATTGTTGGGTTGTAGGTAATGCTTTGTTTCCTGGTGACTTGTGTTTTATCTTGTCATGCCAATTATGAAAACATTATTTTGATTTGAAAAGTTGGTGCAAATGAAATATCAATATAGTAACATTTTTCAAATATGTTGTAGTGGAAGAGGAAAGAGTTTCAGATTAGAAAAAGTTTAACTTGAATATTGCACATTTGCCTCTTTTATAAAGTGAAAATAATGAAATTGTCCATTCCACATAGTGTGGTGTATTTGTTGCAAAAAATTGTTTTCTAATATCATTTGTCAATATTCAAATTGATATTACAAAGACACATTATTACATTACATAGTAAATAGTGTTAAATATCTTTGTTCTCTATAAATTTTGAGGTTTAATTAATGACGTTTTGTATTCATATTTGTAATACTATAAAAATAAAAACCAGTCCCGCAAAATTTCATACTTTTTTTAATAAATGATAAATTAAATATGAATTCTTAAATTATCAATTTTGTAGTGTTTTTAATTTAGTTAGTCCTCTTGCTTAATTTGTAAAGTGTGGAGAATGATGACTTTTGTTTAATATTGTTGGTTGGTGTAAAATGTGCAGGCCAACCATATTCATAGAGATAATTCAGAGAGTTGGATGCATGGTGAAGGATGTAAAGGGAAGGAGTACCAAAAGGGAGGTTATGGGGGTTTTGGGAAAGGCAATATCTCTGAGCTTTTCAAATGTGTTGAAGAATATGAGAAGACTTTGGAAACTAGAACAATTACATAATTCGTGTTATTTAATTTTGTGTTGGTTGCTCTTTATAAAAAATAAATATTGTATTTTTATTTATCAGAGATTCATTTTTATTATTTACTCTGAACGAACCTTTTTGCAAGTGAATAAATCTCAATAATAAAACTCTATCCATGACTCAAGCATATTAATTTTTTTCTCACTTAAGCATAGTAAT
Source organism: Trifolium dubium (assembly GCA_951804385.1). Classification (NCBI taxonomy): domain Eukaryota; kingdom Viridiplantae; phylum Streptophyta; class Magnoliopsida; order Fabales; family Fabaceae; genus Trifolium; species Trifolium dubium. The sequence goes on along the minus strand of OX638075.1, from coordinate 29,203,400 downwards.
TAGAATTTCACCCGTTAAGGATGAATTAGTGGCGTACTTGAATTCGAACCTTAGTCTCTATGTTTTTACCAATTGAGCTAATGAGACGTGTTCTTCTAACAAACAATATATCGTAGCTCCAATTGAGTCGTGGCTACAAAGTAACATCCACACCTGTTGGGTTCGAGTTTTCCGAAAAAAAACCCGAACTCGCAAAAAATTCAACAACATTGAAATTTGAAACATAAACATTCTATCAACTTTCTATTAAACAATTAAAATTAAAGTCTTCAACATAACATTATAATAATTATGTAATCTAACATCTAAAAGCATGTGTAATTTTGGGTGTGAGTCTCACACCATCCAAACTCACACTCAAAATATTGGGTGTCACCCAATGGGACCTCCGAGTTTGAGTTTTGTTGACAACCTTACCTCAAAATGAAATGAAACTATTCTAGTTAAGGGACATTTTTATTATTTGTCTTGAACCTCTAAAATATTGGGACCGACGTTGGTTGTACCCATCGACGGATTTACCACCCGGGCTCGGTTGGAATATTTTTTTGTTTTAGGGGTAAATTTAGGGTAAAATTGATATTTTTAGGAATTAATTTAGGGCAAAATTGAAGTTTTTTGGTTCAAAACTCAAATTTTTCACCACAAAATAATCTTTTTGGTGTTTTAGGAGTTAACTTAGAGTAAAATTGAGATTCGAGGGAATTAATTTAGGGCAAAACTGAGTTTTTTTTTTCTTCAAAAATTTCAATGTAAAATTAAAACTTTTGTTTAAATTTTAAATTTTGCTCGGACTTTATATGTTTCCTGGCTCCGCGACTGGTTGTACCACATGCAACAATAGACCAGAAACCCAACTTACTACTTGGGAATTTACAGACCCGAAACACAACTTTCCCGCCACAGGCGCATTTACAGGGTTTTATTTTATTTTATTTGATTTGATTTGCCTCACTCACCAAAATAAAAATCATCCACTTTCTTTCTCAACATTCAGAATCAGAGGTTTTCCCTCTTCACTTCACTCATTCCAATTCACCGCTATTTATTTCCTCTCTCTCTCTCTCTGTAACCGACTAACCGTGAAGCGATCGAACATTCGAGAATGAAGCGTGCGAGAAGCACAGGGGAATCTTCTTCTTCTTCTTCTTCTTCTTCTTCTAGGGTTTCACCATCTCTTGAAGCTGGAATCATCAAAAAACTTCGTTTAGAGAATTTCATGTGTCATTCCAATCACGAAACTCACTTCGGTAATCACGTTAATGTCATCACTGGACAAAATGGAAGTACGTTATCTTCTTCGCATTACCGCTCTATTTCTTTTATTTTTCATTTGTTGAAATTCTGATTTTTCTGTTGGATGCGCTTATGGAGGGTTTTGTAAAATGATAGATTATTAGTTACAGATATGCAGGAGTCTGTGTTCGAACTCGAGATTATTCACTTGATGATAGGGCGGAGAATAAGTTTTTATAGAACTAACTCTTTCTTAGGATTATTTAGGATTAAAAAGCAATTTTGTGAAAGTGGAATTAGTAGTGGAGTTCAATTAAGCAACTCAATGTGAATTTTTTTGGAGTTCTTAAAGGTAATGACGTTTAAGGATTGTTCTTAAGCACTACTAGTGTATAGAGGGACCTGCTGAAGCAAGAGACCCTTGTAATAAGTCTTCTAGAATGGGTTGTGTTTGCTTTGTTGCGACTTGCGAGTAATGATCTTTTTAATTTCAATCTGCACATAGTGTTTAGGACAAATGATTCATTGTAAAAATTGTTTTCTAATGAATCCATTTTGTTTTTTGACTCTGACATTTATAGGTGGTAAAAGTGCAATACTTACTGCTTTGTGTGTTGCATTTGGTTGTCGAGCTAAAGGGACTCAAAGAGCATCTACTTTGAAGGATTTCATCAAAACTGGTGCTAGGTAAATCTCATTCTCAAGAAGAAACTACTTCTATGTTTACATGAATGACATCATTTCTTCTAATATCCTATGCCAAAACTACTTATTACCGTTGTTTTTAAACTGTAAGAAAGAAGAAAACACAATTTCTGGTAGAATTGATGATCTATACGTGTATTCTTTCTGTAGTAATGCTGTCATCCATGTTGAAATTCAAAATGAAGGAGAGGATGCTTTCAAGCCGGAAATATATGGTGATGTTATCATTGTTGAACGTAGGATATCGGAATCCACAAGCTCTATTACATTGAAAGATCAGCAAGGTGCGTGTACAACTAATTTTCATGAGATATATGTCATTTGTTGGCATATTGAAACAATGGAAAAGTTACAATGATATTTTTCTAGATTTAACATTTCATGTGATAAGATAGTTAATTGTTTTAATCTGTTGTGATTTGAATTAGAGTATTTGAAATTCAAAACGGTTTATCTGTCTGATCCTTATGCTGTGGCTCTTTTTTTTTCCTCTGATAAGTTTCTTTATCAAAATCTTGTTCTTTATTGATATAAAGGCTATATTGATTCCACTAAAAAATGGAGTCTTTATTGATTTTTTTTTGACAAAGATGTCTGATATTTTCAATATATTTGGTATTTCAGAATTAAATATTACCGTAATTTAACAACCCTTAGAATATGTTCTGCAAATGATTGTCAATGATGTTTTACAGACTCACATTCCAAGTTTGATGACAGGAAAGAAAGTTTTCGGTCGGAAAGCAGATCTTCAGGAAATCATTGAACATTTCAATGTACGCTTTCTCTCAGCTATGACATAGTGTTTATAATTCTTAAATTGCTGTTCTGCTTTGCTTCTTGGTAACTTCTATAACATAGTACTTGCATACTTGGTTTCTAACACTTCTTTATAAAGATGGATGACTTGAAGAACCAACCAGCTCTTGACTAGTTCATGATTAATAATTTTGTCCAATAAAAAAGTGATTAATAATTATTTTGAGAAGTTGGGAAGGTCTCTGATGTGTATATTTGATTAAAATTCAAGGTTTTCTTTCTCTTTGTTCACCTATTAAGCAATAAACCTTTGGCAATGCCTTTTATATCTTTTCCAGTGGTTTTCTTTGTTCTTGCACCTATTGTTTAGCCTTTTTGTTTTGCAGATTGATGTAGAGAATCCGTGCGTGATTATGAGTCAAGACAAAAGCCGTGAATTTTTACATTCTGGGAATAACAAAGATAAATTTAAGGTGATTTCTTCATGTTCATTTTTTTTTTATAAAGCGTCTTAAGAAGCTCTGCTAACACTTAATTTAACAGTTCTTTTACAAGGCCACACTTCTTCAGCAAGTCAATGATCTTCTGGAAAGCATTTCCATTGAAATAACTAGTGCACATGAAATAGTTGAAGAATTAGGCGCTGCAATAAGACCTATAGAGAAGGAGCTTAATGAGCTGCAGGTTAAAATTAAAACGATGGAACACGTTGAACAAATTTCTATACAGGTTCAGCAGTTAAAAAAGAAACTTGCATGGTCATGGGTTTATGACGTGGACAAGAAACTTGAGGAACAAAATGTAAAGATTGAAAAGCTGAAGAGTCGGGTTCCTATCTGCCAAGCTAAGATAGATAAACAACTGGTATGTATGCCTACATTATCATCTCACAATGAAGTTTTCATAGGTCTTCACAATGTGAAATTCTTTGTATATTTTGTGAATATCACATTCCTCAGTGCTCTTATGCTAGAACCCCAAATATCCCTTATAAGCCTCCTATCTTACACGTGTTCTCTAGTTAGCCTAAGTAGAGATTGAGTACAGAGAGCATACTTGAATTTCTGTTATTATTTCCAACAAAGGGAATGATCCTTTCACAACTGCCAAGCAAAGCAATTCAAATTATTAATAGAAACTGAAAGTATCATTGAAAGAGAGAGATTTTGTTATTCTGTTCTTAATAGAATCTGAAAGTACTAGATGAACTAGGCTAGAGTATTTAAACTACACCCTAACTGTGCTGACTCTGTATATCACCGTGTCTTCATTTTCTCTATATTTCATGATGATTTTTTAAGTGACGAAGTTCTCATTTAGTTTTGAGAAACTATTTCTTGTTTTCATTTTCTGTTATTGCTTTTAATTAAAAAATTTCTCCACAGAAAATTAAAATAGAAAATGTTATTGTTGAATTAAATAGACCTGAGGTTTTGGTTGTGACAACTTGGTGTCCTTTTCTATTGAAGAAGTCAAAATATAATATATTCAAACCTTTTAAGCACAAGGTGTGCCTAAAAGGAAAAACCAAAGTTTGAATACAAAAACATCACAAAGTAACAATTCCTAAACAAGCAGTATTATTGGACAACCAACTATTCAGATCAAAATTAAAACCTTTCTTAGTAGCCTTTAACCACCACCACCACCAAACTTGAACTTTAATCTTTTCAATCAAGCGATCAATAGATAATTCTTTATGGGCAAACACCCGATTATTTCGCTCTTTCCAAAATGATCCAATAGCTAGCCAACCACACCGCCTGAAAACAAACTTGAATATCTTGTGAAAAACATTAGCCCCACAAAATTGAGAAGCATGGGCAAGAACATAATTAGGAAAAACACAAGACACACCTAACCAAGCAAGAATAACACTCCAAATAGACCCAAAAAAATCACAAGCCATGAACAGATGATTAGAATCTTTTATCAACCCACATCCTGATGAACACGCCAAAACGTCATTATGCAAACACCCACAATAGCTAAATTAGTCTTCGTAGGCTGCCTGTCACAAACAAGCCTCCAAGCAAAAATGGAGACTTTAAGAGGAACAAGTTTGTTCCAAATAAAATCACAATGTATTGACGAATCCACCGGAGTCCTCGTCAGTCAAAACTCAAAAGATGATACGCCCGTTGAACTCTATAGCCTTTATCATGATTGTTCGTCCACACCCAAGAATCCGAATCATGGACCTATTCAACCACCAACTCTTCCTCCCACACAAATAACCTCCTGCGCCACCTTCCCCAACGCTCCAACCCAGTCTAAACATATCTGCCACTGAAACATCCTTATCTAAAGTCAAATCAAAAGGCCTACCAAAACGAGACATAAGAGTACCACGCTCCAACCACCCCTTCTTCCAAAACAAAGCGTTCTCCTCATTACCCACTTTTCTCAAAATATTGTCTTAAACCGGTTCTCAATGCTCGAAACACTCCCATATCTAGGAGTAGACTACTTATATCTTCCCACCACAAAGACGCCTTACTTCCCCCCGTCGCCACACCAGCGTCAAGCATGCCATATTTATGCAACCAGCACCTTAAACCATAGACGATATTCCACAAGCAACCTCCAACACCATTTACCAAATAAAGCTAAATTGAACTCCCTCACCCTACAAACCCCAAAACCACCTTTCTCTTTATCAAGACACACTTGCAACCTGCATTGCTTTTGGTTTATCAACTAATATAGAACATTTTTCTGTATTACTGTTTACTATACAACAGTGCTATAGAACTTCCTGCTTATATTGTTATTGCATGTGCTTGGCTGGAAGATGCTGTCATTATTCATTTCTGCAATAGATCGCCTATTATATGTAGACTCTAACATATTTAATATCAGTCATTGCTATCTTCAATTTTTCTTGTCAGCCTATATTTTATTATTTAGTGTTAAATTGGGCTCTTATTTTGTTACAGCACCAGCTTGAAAAATTAAGTGAATACTTTTCTACGAAGAAAGCTGAAATTGCAAGTATGATGACATCACAAGTTAAGCAAATGAAGGAAAGTTTAAACCGCTCTATGTCATCGGTAAGTTGGAGGTGGGAGGTTTTACTCCTACTCCCCTTTTGAACAATTTCTAGATGAAGATTTCATATTGCGATTCGGTGAAACTTTTCAGTTCTTTTTCTTACCGGTTTTTATTATGCTTGTTTACTATTTTAACTTCCACCTTATACACGTCATCATTTTATATAATCTATGTCAGGTTTATTTTCTTAAGTTTACGACTATTTTATGTTGTAACACTGCAAGAGAGAGAAAAGATAATCTTATGGAGAAATCTGTTTTATGTTAGAAAATAGGACAGTATCTTGAAATACCTTGATATTATGTTAGATTATCATAGTTTTTCACGTAAGGTTAGTTCTAATCTTAGAGTATCTTAGATTATCTCATAAGATTAGTTTCCATATTACTTATATCTTATCATTATGTTCAAAATATTTTTAATCATTAAATGAAATTTTTATTCACTTTTAGCTCCTATTTGTAAAACTTTATACAAAAAATGGACGGATACCGTAAGTCCCTCAAAATTGTCTGTGTAAAAACCAAAATAGAGTAAAAAAGGAAATACAATTTATTTATGGAGCGAACTTGGAAAGTCATGATTTTATATTAGTTTTTGTTTTGAATAAAAGGATATTTGTTGTTTTGGTTGCTAATGCATCTCCTCGGAAATAAATGAAGGCAAAAAAAGAAGTATATGAACTTCAGCGAGAGTGCAGTAGCAAAACTAGTAACATACAGAAGATGGTACAACAGCTCAAAAGGCTGGAACTACAAATGCAGGATATTCATGAGCAGCATGTGAAAAATACCCAGGTTCTACAATTCCTTGTTATAGATACATTTAGTTATGGTTCTTGTTAGAAATAATATAAAACCATTGATGTGGCCTTTCCTAACAGCTTAAGCTTTTGGGATAATCGGTTATTTGACATGGTATCAGAGCCTCTATGACTAAGTGGTCTAGAGTTCGATTCCCGCTCCCCTCACTTTCTAATTAAAAGTGGAATTTTAAGCATATGGTAGGTGGGCCTATGCATTATCCACGCTTCAAGCCCAATGGGCTCTTGCGTGAGGGGGCGTGTTAGAAATAATATAAAACCATTGATGTGGTCTTTCCTAACAGCTTAAGCTTTTGGGATAATCGGTTATTTGACAGTTCTTTTATCTTTCTCCATGCTTTGCCACATATTATCTCTACGGTGATTTTGCTCGGTTTTACAATTTTCTTTGTTTCTGTTCCCTCCTTTTGTTTTGCTTGTTTGAGGATTTCTTATCATCGAACTACTTGAATTGGTTGAGAAAACCCCGTTCAGAACTCAATTTTATAGAGTTAAACTATTCCCAATTTAAACTAAAAAAAAATGTTGTGGACTGTTGGAGGTTGACTTGAAACTTCAAAATTTTAAATTTGAGTTAAACTATTCCCAATTTAAACAAAAAAAATGTTGTGGACTGTTGGAGGTTGACTTGAAACTTCAATATTTTAAATTATTTTCTCTTTATTTCTTTTAATCCAAGTGCTTCACATAATGACTATCAGTATGCTTGTGGAAAGTAGTCTATCTGTAAATCAGTTAGCAATAGCATCAATGAAAAACGATGCTATATTTTACTATTTTTGGTTCACAGTATTGAAAAAACTGTGATGGGTGGGTTATAGTACAATTTAGTAATATATTATACCATTTTCTACTTAAACAGCCCATTTATTATACTGTTTCACTTGCTTTTCTTTCTTTTCACAGTCATGACGTAAAATGTCTAATATATGATGACAGTTCCATTAATACTTTATATAGAAGCTTTTATGCTCATTATTTTCACAACAATGCAGGCTGAAGAATCTGACATGGAGGAAAAACTGAAGGGGCTTCGAGATGAGGTTCATGTCGCGAAGTCCGAATTGGACAGGTTTTGATTTTATTCACGTGGCTTTCCATATCAGTGTTTAAATTGGATTGGATTTGAAGAAGTCCCACTTCCTCATATGACCTTTTTTTGTTCTAGATTGAAAGAAGAAGAGACTACGTTATTGAACAACAAATATAGGCAAGAGGACGAAATCAGATTGATTGATAAAAAGGTATGATAACACTTTTGTTGTGTCATTGGTTTTTGTTTATTATTTCTCTATTTATTAGCATTGATATAGTTTCTTTTATTTTCTAATTTTCCTTTCTTGAGATATTCTCACTTGTAAATATATTTGCACAATCTTTGAGTTCAGCCTCTGTCAAGGTTCAAACTTCAAACACAATCGTAACCGGACACCATAGATCAGCCATTGTCTTAAACCCTACCGTCATACGCTCTATTACACGCCGCCGAACTCCGATGTCTTCCCGATAGATGTGTGTCACATGCCACCTTCTCATCGTCTGTTGCAATTTCTTTTGTTCCAGCTGTTTCACTTTCTCTTCTTGCATCTGTCGGGGCAACTTCCAGTGTCTGGGTCCCAAGTTTGACACATGTTTTGGAAGTTTCTTTGTTGATTTTATCGTTGTGAATGTGTCTAGAAGCTCAGCTCATTGCTGCAGTGTTTTTGGTCTTTTGTCACTGGAATCTCATTACTAGGTGTACTGGTTTAGTAATAGTATTTGTATCCTTGATCACTGTGTTATTTGTGTTGTGCATATTTGCCACTGTGTCTCTTGCTGTTGTTGGAACTTTATTTTCGGTTGTTTGCAGTTTGTACTTTGATTTTTTGGTTTCATTGTTTGATGGCTGTCCAAAAGGTTTCATCTCTTGCCACCCTGTCTGATTTCGGTTATTCTACAATTTGCCTATCTAACTCTGGGATCATAGATTTTGGTGCATCTGGGCATGTAGTTGGTACTCCTCTTATCTCTAACTTGTCACCTCCCAAAATACCTCACAGCAATGCTCTTGCTAATTGTTCTAAGCCACATGTTATTGGTATTGGTCAAGCTCCGCCTTTGCCATCTCTATCCATTAATTACATGTTATTTGTATTTGAATATTCTCCTTTTAATTTGATTTAAATCAGTAATCTTACCCACTCTCAATTGTTCCATAACATTTTTAATGAAAAATGGTAGTTAGTTTGTTTGTGGTGGTGTTGAACCCACAACATCTTTATCACTTCAAACCCCAAACTTCCAAACCACCTTATCAGTCCCAAAAATTATTAAATGTTTTGGAGAAATATCTTACTATCCAGGGTTGCTAGTAAAGTTCACCAGTATAATTTGAGTAATTGATCATTCAAAATCTTTAGTTGACACTCAGTTGTATTTTGTGTGAAATTGAGGAAAATCTCCTATGCAACAAAAACAATATTAATTTAATGTGCTATATTGTTGCTTGACTTTCAAATTTTTAACTTTGTGAATAATAGTCTGATGATGCACAAGATACTTCTGATGTAAAGCAAAGTTTTGCATAGTTTAACTATAATAACCTTTTGAAAGCTCTTATATGCTTTATAGTTTGTTTATTACTTGATATAATTTATTTGCATTTGCTAGATCGGGTATCATGAAAAGAATTATAATGAAATCATGCGTAGTATTCGTAATCTAAAACAACAACAAAGCAACAAGGTATGCAAATCTTGCAGTTTTGGTTTTTATATTTATTCATTTTTCTTTGAGCTTTTCATTACACTGCCAGTTTTTTTTTTGGATGCAGATCACAGCTTTTGGTGGAAATAAAGTGATTAATCTGTTACGTGTAATTGAAAGATGTCATCAAAGGTTTAAGATGCCTCCCATTGGTCCAATTGGTGCCCATTTGGTAATATAGTTTGTGATGCCTTCATGTCATATTTAACACATTGCTTTCTCTGCGTATCTTTTCTTCGCTCATTTTGCTAGTTGAATCAAATGGAGTATCAAGGAGAATATTTGTTAGATTATAACATAATATATAGAGGGCTCTATTCTGAATATTGTTTTTGTTCATCTCTTTTCCATGGCGTGTTTGCTAAACTGTATAAGAGTGTGGACTGCTTATTTTACACTTTCTATCTCTAATTTGCTCACTGGTCTATTGTTATTTCCAAGTTCAATTTCTAACTTCATTAGTTTGTTAAACTTTCTAAGGTGGTTAAATAACTTATATTCCATACTAAGTTAAAGTCGCTACTTATGATTGTTTGGTATTGCTTTTTATGATTTAATTTAATATGTAGAAGTTTCTAAATTTAAAATGGGTGGTTGGTGGTAATTACTTAATTTCTTTGTGAGGTTATCATTATTTGGGATTACTTTTTATGGTTTAACAGAAGTTGCGTAATGGTAATAAATGGGCGGTTGCTGTTGAACATGCCATTGGGAGAATGCTCAATTCTTTTATAGTGACTGATCACAAGGATTTTCGTCTTTTAAAACAATGTGCAAAGGAAGCAGACTATGGCCATCTTCAAATTATTATTTATGATTTTTCAACCCCAAGGTATATTTGGTCCATATCTGTCTGCCTGTCACCATGCTCTTTTGTGTTATGCTTTGTTATTTTTATTTTCATTTCTTGTGTCTATTTGTGATATAATTGCTCTATTCTCTGCTTAGGTTGATGATACCAGACCACATGCTTCCTCGTACAAACCATCCATCAACTCTTTCCATCTTAGAATGCGAGAATCACACTGTGATTAATGTCTTAGTCGATCTGGTATTGTTAAAAATTATTGCTTATACTGCATTTAATATTCTTTTTCAAGGATTTTTTTATTGCTTTAATGAAAAGATGAGCTTTGAGATAGTTTTTTTTCCCTTTCTTTACCAATGCTTGCTGTGGGGCTGGTAGGTTATCTTCTTTTAGTTTTCTAGTAATTATCTTTTAATTAACTCGTGTATCATAACATGAAGTTATTTTATTATATTTTCTAGCTCTTCATCTATCACCATTAACATTTTTTTTGGTTTCCTTTTTTTGGTCCTATTTTCATTTTATTTTGCAAAGATGATCTCTTGTCATCCCAAATTATTGTGGTCATCATTTCTTTTTGTTGATGATTTTCTTATATTGAAATCCTCAGTTACTCTTGTGTTATCTATTATAGTATTGTGATTATATTTTTTTCCCCACTATGGAAGAAGCATAATTTGGCAAAACATTAAAATAGGAATATTTCTAAGTTTCTAGTGTTTTAAACTTTTAATAGCATTTTTGTCGAAAAAAAAAACTTTTAATAGCATTTCTAAAGTGTTTCTTGATTTCTAGGGAAATGTTGAGAGACAAGTGCTTGTTGACAACTATAATACTGGGAAGGAAGTTGCCTTTGAAAAAAAGATCCCAAATCTAAAGGAGGTCTTCACTGTGGAGGGTTGTAAAATGTAAGCCAATGCTGGTTGACTTTGCCTTCCATCTATGACCTACATGTGCATCTTTTGTGAATATAAAATGTGATATTGCTATGCATTCATAGGTGCCACACCTTTGAGTGAAATATAAAGTTGATAAAATAACTATCTTACAAAGTGGGAAATAGCTTGGGGTTCTGATTTCTATTGATTAATTTGTTCAATTTTTTGTGTTCATTCATTGGCAGTAGATTTCCTACCATTGTCTTTGTTAGAAAAGAATTGCTTTATCTTACAAAACGAAACACAAGAATGAAAAGTCCCATTTTTTTCAAAAAATCCCAGAATGGTTATTGCATAAAATGGATCAATGGGATATATGCACGGAATTTATTCTTCAAACTTGTCCCTCTTTTACGGAAATCACAACCAACAAATGCATTAAATGGAGTCTTTAAAGCCTTCGTTTGTTTCTTGTTTTTAGTTCTTCATAATAATTAGCATTTTCCTTGTTAGAATTATTGAAAATGTAGTAACTATGTACTTGGACTAATCGGGGAAATCATAAATCTTTGTATTTATGACTCCTTTGTATATAAATATTCTCCTGTGTAATTATAATCTCTAATTCTATCATGTTTTCTTATTTTCCTCATCCTCAATGTGGTAACTAGAAATAAGAGACAATCCTAATTCATGTTACCCGGCGGACCTGGTGTTCATTGTTGCAAAATATTTGTTCGGAAACCATTTATTCATGTTGTGATCTCCGAAGTTGCTGAAAATCTTTGCCTCACATGCTACATCCTTTGTGTTCCACTGCCGAAAAGGCAGTTGCTCTTGCCCCACATTTTCTCTTACATGCATCTTGTTTTCCTCTTTCTGAACAATTTGGTGTTAGCTTGTTAAAAGAGCTTAACCTTGTGCTAAATACCAGTGTAACCTGTATATTCAGAATAGAAAAACAATTCAATGCAGACTACTATTTCTCTCTAAATTTTCTGAATGCAACTCCTGTTTGTAAGCATAAGTAACATCCTAATTTCTAGTTATTGTATATACATTTAAGCATTTTCCATCCATAATTTGGAACTATGTTTTCTAATCTAATTTCTTTCTAGGTTTTCGAGAGGTCCAGTACAGACAACTCTTCCTCCAAATAAGAGGCAGCAATATGGTCGTCTAAGTAGTTCTGTTGAACGTGACATTGAAAAACTTAGTAATGATGCATCCAATGAACAAAAAGCCGTAAATGACTATAAATGGGAAAAAAAAGAAGCAGAGCACAAGCTTGAGGATCTAGACAAGAAGTTGAATTCTATAAAGGTGAAACATTGTTTAGATTATAGATCATTGATATATGATTTGCATTTTTCAAAATTATCTTTCAAAATCAAAACAATTTTCGTGCATAACTTACTATTAGGATGAAGTATGTCTTTATGAAACGAAGTGGTGAAGTGAACCTAATTACTATCACAACAATAACAAATAAAGCCTTTTTGGCTACCACAACATGTATTATCTTCACATCTTTACTCATTGGGAACTTGAATAACTATACCCTTTCCATCAATCATATTAATCAAATTAAATATTGGATCTGTATTACATTTGTTTGTCAAACTAATATAATACTAATGCTAGTTTAATTATATAATTATGTAGAAATCAGAGAGGCAAATGCTGTTATACACATACTTCATTTATCAATAAAAGATTGTTAATATAGAGAGATTACAATTAATTAACTTCTTTGAATCAAGGAGGGATTTTGAGAAACAAAATCATAAAATATAATAATAGAAATTCTGCACTAAATTAAAAGGAAAGAATCAATCAGATTCTCCAACACTCCCTTCCAATCGGTGCATAGATATCTATCATGCCCAACCTGCTTATCAAATGCTCAAAGACGGGTCTTGCCAGGCTCTTGGTCAAATCTCCGCTGTTTGTTGATTCAAAGTCACAAATAGTAAACATATAATTTCAGCATCTAATTTTTCCTTTATGAAGTGACAATTAATCTCAATATGTTTGGTTCTATCATGTTGAGCTGGGTTGTGAGCCTTGCTAATGATATCTTTACTATTAGAGTATAATTTTAATGGAGGCTCACTTTTATCTTAAGTTCCTCGTGGATTTTGTAAATTTATAATCCTTCACAAATTCCCCGAGCCATGCCCTAAACTCATCTTTTGCACTACTTGCTACAACTCCTTGTTTCATCTCCATGTCACAAGGTTTCTCCTGACATAGGTACAATTCCCAGATGTTGACATTCTGTCTGTGACTTACCCTGCCCAATCTACATCAATAAAGATATAAACATTCCTTTCACTAGTCTTCTTAAAAATGAGACCCAACCATTCAAGGAGTGTAAATTGAAACCATGCTCTAGGCGTTTGCTATAGGTCAAAGATAGAGAGACTTCTTCAATTTACACACCTTTGATCCAACGTTGTTTTCAATAACTACGAGGACCAACCTTGTATACTTCTTCTAGATCAGTATCACCATTGAGACACTTCTTCAATTTACACACCTGCAATGCATCAGCCAGGTATTTGTAGTAAATATTTGGAAACTGGAAAATGCTTTTGACCTGATTTACTTCTCGTTTGTTTTCTTCATTAAATTTGCAAAAAAATAACTTTGTGGAGCTCTTGAGTGGAAGATGCTTTTTAAACATTCCTTTCACTGGAAAAAGCATTTTAAAGAGGATAAGATAGAAGTATGTTTCATGCATGAAGAAAAGAATCTTTAACTTTAATTTCTTGCCTTTTCAGTTTTCATATATCCAACATTTGTTGATGTGCACCTCATATGTTGCATTTTTTTCCTTTTCTTTTAGAGGCTATGCGTAAATGCTGGAAAAAGTTTTAATTCTAAGAAGCTAGCTTTGGAGGAGGCAACAAATCAACAAGCTGCTGAACAAATATCGATACCTTTGTCCTCAGTTGATGAGATTGTTGAAGAAATTTCAGTATGTTCTCTATCATCCATTCTCTTACAACACATTACTTGTTATAAGCAGTTTTGTTAACAATTGATGGTTCAATCCATAATCATTCACTCTAAAAGTATTCTGTTTGTTTGTTTGGGGGCGCACAGTAGGGGTTTGGTGTTGTGAAATTCTACTTTTAGTAGGCTCATGCCTTTTTCTCTAAACTTCTGGTTGAAGGAGATAAGAAGAAAAATATAGACGACCATAGAGGAAAAAAACCCAACAACCTCACATCAAAGCCTTTGTTTATTTGTAATATAACTAATTTTGTTATATTGAATTTAAATTGATAATTGGATCAATCAATATGGACTAATGAATTGTAGGGTACATTAGTGCAACTACTTTGAATTTCGCTCAAATTGTAGATACATGTGAAAATCTTAGTGAATTTATATAATACTAAGGATCTCAAATGGATTAACTATATTAAACATTACAGTTATAAAGTTGGTAAATATGGATCGAAACTAAACTCAAACAAATAGATACATTGCTAGAATTCCAGTTGTCTAAAGCAAGCATCTTGCTTCCCTGAAATTTGTTCTTGCCTAATACTTTTTGAAACATGGTTGACTGGTCCCTACTGCATAATGTGATATTTTCTTAATGCAAAGTTTAAGGCTTAATTGCATGTATGTTTCCTTAAGTTTATTTCAGGTTTCAATTTAGTCCCTTACGTTTAAAATGTTTCAAATTAGTCCTTTTAGTCAAACTTCTATTTAAATCGTCCACATGGCTAACACATCTTAGAAGGGTGCCACATGGAAGTTTTAGACTTGTTAAAAAGTCCCACATCGGATATGAGATGGCCTGAATAAATCTTTATAAGCAAGTGGCAGTCCTTACCTTATAAGTCCTTACCTTATAAGCCGGTTTTGTGAGGATGAGTTAGGCCCATACTTATTTCTAACATGGTATCATAGTCGGGTTAAGGATTGCAATGTGGGCATTTGGCCCAGGCCCACGCGAGGCGTGAGGGTGGGTGTTGAATGAATAGTTGTTGACTCAGGCCCACACTAAGCGTGAAGGTGGGTGTTGAATATGCTGTGTTGTTGGAGTTTGTTTGAAGTCCCACATTGCTTAGGTTCCCGGTTGGACTACCCATTATTTAGGCAACCCGTTATTGTTGAGTCCACGTTCCAGCTTGTTCAGTTCTGGATGTGGGAGAGTGTGTTAAAAAGTCCCACATCGGATATGAGATGGCCTGAATAAATCTTTATAAGCAAGTGATAGTCCTTACCTTATAAGCCGGTTTTGTGAGGATGAGTTAGGCCCATACTTATTTCTAACAAGACTAAACTCAAAATTTAACGGAAAGTTAGACAAAATTAACCCAATTTAATGGAAAGGACAAACTTATGTTGACATCATTAACGTAAGGGACCAACATGAAACTTTTCAAAAATTGAGGACCAACTTGAAAATTAAAACAAACGTAAGGTATCAAATATACAATTAAGCCAAAGTTTAATCAATTTTTTATTCTAATTGATTGCTAGGAAATAAACAAAAAAATTAAAGAAGAGAAGGTGTTGTTAGAAGGCCTTGAGCAGAGGAGGCATGAAGCAGTGGGAAAAGCAAAGGATCTTGAAGGAAAATTTAATGAATTGTGTGGTATGGTGCATTACTAGTTGTTTCTTTGAGTGTGTTATTGTAAATAAGGAGTTGACTTGTGCTCTTAATTATATTTATTAGTTTGTTCCTAGAATAAGGATAACAAATCAGAAATTGATTTGTTCTCATTAAATGTAATTATGTAATGTCATTAACTGTATATCATTGTAACCTTTATATATACAAGAAATAACAATGAGAAAGGCATAAAGCCAATTTCCCTGACAGTTATTATGCAGTTATGTTGATTCAACTGTAGAATTGTTGTAAGGTGCATAATCTTGTGTACCCTAAAAATGTAGAATCCGCGAATACCGAACACGCTTCCCTTGAAAAAGCTGAGCATGAACTTATGGAGATTGAAAGAGAAATTGATTCAGCACAAAAGGTATATTTTCTTTATTCTTGTGCAATGCAAACACATATAATAATTTCTATTATTATTACTTAAAGAATAAATTTATCTATTATAAATTACAGGCGAAGGATCATTATGATACTGTCATGAAAAACAAGGTTCTACAGGATATTAAGGAGGCAGAGGAACACTCTCTGGAGCTTACAAAAATGCGTGAGGTGCAATTTTAATTATATTAGTCAAAGTCATCTAAATTTGTAGATTAAATCTTCATTGCCACTTTTTCTATTTAAAGCAAATCTAATATATGGTCTGTTGAGAGCAACTAATCAAAAATCTATCCGGAACTGACAACATAGACTAGAGTTAGTTTGTGTTTTAACCAATGCAGATAACGGTTATTAAATCAAAATTATCAAATTGAATTTTCTAGAATCTAGACGAGACATTCTTCTCCACCTGTAATTAGCTGAGTTATAGTTGTATTCCACCAAACCTGAGATACATTGCAGAAAGAGAAACTGAAAGTAGTTGCATTGTATAAATATTGAAAAAATCAGATACACTGCGCTACATCTATGTTTATGCTTTATAGAGTTAGTTTGTGCTTTTACCTACTCTGTTGCAGTTGGTAACTACTCTTAACACGTGGCTTACTAGAGTTACTTTGTGCTTTAAACAACACAGCTGATGGTTATTAATTTAAATAGAATATTCTACAATCTAGACGAGTAACATATACTTCTCCAGCTGGATACTGAATCCTGCTATGCAAATAGCATAACTCCTAAAGAACCTCATTGTTCTTTCAAAACCTGTGTAGAAGATATAAAATGGTCAATAATTCTTGGGCATTATTAATCATTAAACATATAGTAGCAACTAAAATTATTGTTCATGTACAACAAAACTACAGTTATTGTTACTAACCTGGGTTGAAACTGCAGGTGAATGTTGAGAAGGCTTCCATAATTTGCTGTCAGACAGAACTTGCTTCGTTAGGAGGTTGTGATGGGCAAACCCCAGAACAAATCAGTTCCCAATTAGAAATTCTAAATCATACACTTCGGCGTGAGAGCCAAAGGCATGACACTAGACTATTGATTCACATTATTAAAGAACTACATGCTCTCTCTCTCTCTCTCTCTCTCTCTCTCTCTCTCACTCACACTCACACACACACGCACACACAGCGTCTATCCACACACATTCAATAATGCTTTTTTTATTTGTTGTTTCCCTCTGTAGATACTCTGAATCTATTGATGATCTGAGGATGCTTTATGCAAAAAAAGAGCGAAAGATTATAAAAAGGCAGCAAGTTTACAAAGCCCTTCAACAGAAATTGAATGTATGTGTTCTTTGGTTATGTTGTCTTACTATTGATACTTTTTTTTTGGATATTGCTAGATGGTAAAATTGTTTATGTGCTTGGTCCCAAAAGTATGTTTTTGTGATGGTTTGTTACTTGGGTTTTCACATCATGTTCACTTAACCTGAAGCCAAAGGGCTCCTTCTTGAAGCTCTGTATTAGATATATAATCATGAATGCGCTTTCACGTGTTCATATAAAAGTTGTTTTTTTTTTCACGTAGTTTGTTCTGAAAAATTAAATTAATTCTTGTTGGGCATTTGCTTCTAACGATATTATTTTTGCAACCAAATATTTTTCATTTAGAGTGAAAGGTAATGCAAATTAATATTGTTATCCTAGAATATGCTCTATTTGAAGTTGGAAGGTTGGGATCCTTCTATGCTCTATGTAGAACTGAGCAATAGTATTGGGACTATGGATTCCATGCAGTCAAAAAACAATGCAGTCGGTGCAATATAAACCCTTAGATTGAATTTGAAATCTGACACTACAATTTTAATACCATCAAATATATAAAAATAATTTGATAAAATACAATGTTTGAGATTCACCTACAGTCATTATATGACTGCAGGGAATCCATTTCCATTGTGAATATTATTTCAAAAGTGAGAACAGTCGTGAAACTGTATAAATTGACTATGCTATGCCTAATGAGTAATGAGTTTCATTAACATGCTGAATACAATCTATTCAAATAATTTCACTATAATATATTTATATCCCTCCCTGTCAAGCTAGTGAATGAATATCTATCATTTTCAACTTGCAAGTAATGTGATCGAATGTTTTGGTTGGTAAGCCCTTTGTTCAAACATCTGTCAGCTGATGCCCAGAAGCAATGTAGGATGTAGTCAATCCACATTCCTTTTGGGCATCAGTTGACCGATGTGTTATCAAAGGCTTACCAACTGAAAAATTTAGCCAACTTACTTGCCAGTTGGACGTGTTGTAACTTGTAAGTATAGTTTTATATTGTGCAATTATTTGTATAGATTGTATTTAACCCATTAATTAGTCCCATTGGGTATAACATAGTTTATTGAAACAGTTTAGTGATTGTACTCTGATTACTTTTGAAATAATATTGAGAAAGTGATTCCCCAATTCTCCACTTAGTAAGCTTTATTTTGAGGGGTAATGGTAGAATCAAACTCATTTATATATTATTTATAATCAGAATCATAGATTAAATTTCAATTAGCAATTCATATCAATTAGCATTTATTGTATATGATATTAGACACAGTAATGAATTCATCATTTTTGAGGTGATTTTATTGTTTATTGAAGGCTTGCCAAAGTGCTTTAGAGTTTCGGAGGAGAAAGTTTCAAACAAATGCAACTAATCTCAAGCATCAGCTTTCTTGGAAGTATGAACCCTTTCACATGTATCGTTTTTGTTGCTTTGTTTTCCATTATCAAGAGGATTTTTTTCCTTTCTCTCAAGACCTGGACTTTTTTAAATTTTCCTCATGATCAGATTTAATGGCCATTTGAAAAAGAAGGGGATCAGTGGTGTTATCAAAGTTGATTATGAGCAGATGACCTTATCGATTGAGGTAACTTTTGTATTCTTTTGCTTTAAGTATTCCTTTTTCAATTTCCTGTGCCTTGTCTCGGATACTTTTTATTTCTATTTTCATTCTTTTTATGGTAATTAGATACCAATTGGTGAAATGTTTCTTGCATTTCATTTTGGGTGTGTGGCTTAAAATGTTTATATATTTTAATTTGTTTCTTTGTTTACAGGTACAGATGCCCCAAGATGCATCAAACAGAGCTGTTCGAGACACAAGGGGGCTTTCTGGTTTGTTTGTTGAATAATGTTTGATGTGGTGTTATTATTATAGGATACAATATTATAGCTTTCTGACTTTGTTCTGTGTGTGCATTTATTTATTTATTTTCTGATAAATAGGTGGAGAGCGGTCTTTTTCAACTTTGTGCTTTGCATTAGCCCTTCATGAAATGACAGAGTCTCCATTTAGAGCAATGGATGAATTTGATGTCTTTATGGTATGGCTGTTCACTGCTGATAATTCACCAATATTATTTTGCCTGAGTACTCTAAATAAATTATGTGTTTTGTTTGCACACTTCGTGAATTGTATCTCTAGATATTGTTAGTTATTCAAAATTAAGCATCTAGTATACAAAGTTCTAAAATCTATTTACTAAAAAAGTTTCCTACTATGCAACTGGGTTTGATATTCAGGATGCAGTAAGTCGAAAAATTAGCATGGACACTCTGATTGATTTTGCTGAGGCACAAGGATCGCAGTGGATATTGATCACCCCACATGATACTAGGTATACATTGGTTTCATTTTTGTGGTGACTGCTAGAATATATTGGATTCTTGTTAAGTTTCTGTTTGGATAAATTTGTACTTATAAGCGAAGAAATATTCTATGAATCTTTAGCTTAGATAGCACCCTGATTTCAAACCTTTAAATATAATTATATAAATCTAATTATTGGAAACTAGGATCATGTTATTATTGAAGTGACATGGTGAATATCTTGATATCAAGCAAAGTTGACTGTGTTTTGTGTTTACATGTGCAGCTTGGTGAAGGCAGGTAACAGGGTAAAGAAGATGCAAATGGCAGCTCCCCGTTCTTGATCACCTGTGACTTTCTCTATTTATGGCAAACTTGGAAGTCCATTTTGTGAAAATCTTCTTTTTTGGTTCTTCATCTGCCAACTTTTTTGCATTTCTTGATATTTTCATATCTAATAGTAATAATATATATTTTGTTGTGTTTGTTAGAGCTTGTGGAAGCATGTATTCTAAATCAGATTTCTAATTGATGTAAATAGTTAAAATTGTTTCCAACTGATGCCTTTTCCATATTCCCTGTCAGCACTTTACTCTTTGATTAAAGTCTGTAGTTTAATTTTTTTTCTTTAACACAAACACTTTGGTCATTTTTTTTTATATAAGCCTTTTAATTTATTAAGCAAATATGTTGGATTTTTTTATACATTAAATTTAAAGTGTCAATTTATGCAAATATGTTGGAGAAGTCTTGATTTCCAAAGATGAAATTTTATTGGTCGATTTTAATTGGAAGCTTATTTATAAATAGGAGTTTTAAGTACAAAGTTTGTTAACAAGAAAGTATTTCCCTTGAAAATATCACCTCTCCTCCGAACCAAATAGGCCCCTTAAGATTGTGGTACCTTAACAAAACTAATTAACAGGGTGGGTTTCAGTAATAGGTAAATTCTTAAGTATTTACAATTTAGCTGGTTAATGATACTTCTTATACATAAATTTATGGTTAAATATATTTTTGATCCCTATAAGTTTAATACTTTGTCATAAAAAAGTTTAATATCTACTTTGTCATAAAAAAGCTTAGTACCTACTTAATTTTTATTAAATTTTTAGTCACTAGAAAAATAATCTTGGACTCACTTTAATCCCTATTGCCAAGTCAACATGTATTTTTGAATGAGTTTTTTGGATGTATGTTTAGAATATCATAAAAAGTTTTTCTAAAAAAAATGAGATTTGATAAAAAGTTCCTCCAACATATATTTTCATTACTTTTATCTTATAAAAATTAAGTAAAGAAAATTTAAATCGAAATATAAATAAAAGATCCTTCGAGTTCTAGAACTCAAGGGAATATTTTTGAATTTTTAGAAGTCACAAGAGATTTGATAGAAATGGGATAAAAGAAAAAAAATATTAAAATAAATGAGAAGAATTAAAAATAGGTGATATCCAATAATTTATAATCGATAACTGAATTTCAATATTTATCAAAAAAAAACCTTAAACTTTTAATTTTATTTTGATACATCAACAAGATAAATTGTTCTTATTAGAAATTGATCTCTGCAACTTTTTATATCAAACCCATGTATCCCCAGTTAATTTTCTCGCTCAATTTTTAATTTTTATTCAAAACCTTAAATCAAAAATTGAGAACAAACCTAAGACCAATAATACGAGTATTTAAGGCTTTGAATATAAATAAAAAAATACATTCACTAACAAACCTAAGACCAATATGGGTTTCAATTGTTAATTTGCTCACTCATATTTGTAGTTAGTGAATGTTAACAAACCTAAGACCAATTCAAACTACATTAAAACTACTTTTATATATCCGTTAACTAAGCCTACAACACTGCATCTACACATCTCATCATCAATACTTCCTTTATTATCAAAAGCACATAACAAAAAGATCCCTCATTTTTATTTAATTTTTTTTTGTGATCCTTTTTTAGTTGAAATCTATACCGTTAGTTAGTATCAACCACTAAAAAACAAAAAGAAACTCTAAATGATTGGAAAATATTCAAAATCTAACTTATAAATGAAAACGACACCACAAACATTTCCGTTGGTGTTTGTTTTTTTGCCCCTAAAATAAAAATAAAAAACTCTTCAAAATTCAATTTCCATTTCCAAAATAAAATAACAAAAAAACATAGAACAACACAAACATTAGTTGCAAACTTGCAACATTAGCAGTAACAAAAAAACGATGTCGTTTTCATCTGAGAAGAAGAATCATTGTCTGAAAGAAAACCCTAATCCTAATTCAAATTCAAATTCGCCATTGAAGAAACTTGGAACTACATGGTCAAATTTATGGATCAAACACACCAAATCAAAGCCATTAAACCAAATGGTTGTTGCTGCTGCAATGCAACAGCTTCACACTCTTTCATCACCTCGAAAATCAAACAACAATAACAACACATTGATTCATAATTTCTCAATTATTGATCAAACCCTTTTGTTATCTGATGAGCTTCTTCTTAAGATTCTCTCAAAGCTTCCAGATTCACAGAGGAATTCAAATTCATTAGTTTGTAAAAGATGGTTGAATCTTCAAGGTAGATTGGTTCGTTCGATTCGGATTCTTGATTGGAATTTTGTTTTATCTGGTAGGTTGATTTGTAGATTCCCAAATCTTAATCATGTTGATTTGATTCCTGGGTGTTTGATTTTATCGAAAAGTTCGAATATTTTGTTGAGTAGTAATGTTTTGAATATGCATATTGATTCTGGGTCTTCGCCGAATTGGTTTTTTTGTGAGGATAATATGCTTCCTGTTGAGGTTATTGATAATGGGTTAAGTGCTTTAGCTAGTGGGTGTCCTAATTTGAGAAGGGTTGGGGTGATTGGTGCTAGTGAGATGGGGTTGCTTAGTGTGGCTGAAGAGTGTCCTACATTGCAGGAATTGGAATTGCAGAAGTGTAGTGATAATGTGTTGCGTGGGATTGCGGCATGTGGGAATTTGCAGATTTTGAAATTGGTTGGGAATGTTGATGGTTTTTATGGTTCGGTTGTTTCGGATATTGGTTTGACTATTTTGGCTCAAGGTTGTAAGAGGCTTGTGAAGCTTGAGCTTTGTGGTTGTGAAGGTAGTTTTGATGGGATTAAGGCTATTGGTAAGTGTTGTCAGATGTTGGAAGAGTTGACTTTGTCTGATCATAGGATGGAAGATGGATGGATGGCTGCGGTTTCGTTTTGTGAGAATTTGAAGACGTTGAGATTACAGTCTTGTAAGAAGATTGATTTGAATCCGGGGCTTGAAGAGCATTTGGGTTATTTTCCTGCACTTGAAAGGCTGCATTTACAAAAGTGTCAGTTGCGGGATAAGAAGGGTGTTTCCGCTTTGTTTTCTGTTTGCAGGGCTGCTAGGGAGATTATTATTCAGGATTGCTGGGGATTTGATAATGGCCTGTTCGGCTTTGCAATTGTTTGCAGGTAATGTTCTCTTTTGTCATTACTATTGATTGCCAACTATGTAACCATACTCTAGAACTTGTGATATTCCTGGTTTATTGACAAATAACAAGCTATTGATTCAAATTATGATGTGATTAACCATGAGATTAGGGGCAAGGTTTTAATGTGCTCCATCTAAAGGGACAGACTCGGCCAGTATCAGAGTTTGATCCCTGGTGATGGAACAATTTGTGGTCATGTTTTACTTAACTCCCTGACAAAACAGATTAGTCTATGGGCTACTTTCCATAGGATAATGTGGGTGAATACCAAAAAAAATTATGTGTGTTTTGAATCGGTCAATTTCTCTTTTCATATATGTATACTGGTAAATAAGGTTGTGGAGTAACTGTTGGTTTCAGTATTGTTGGAGTGGTTCTAATCTGTGTGATTATTGTGAAATTTTTCTTGTACACCTCTTATTTAGGACTTAAAGTTGCAGAACAAGGAATCTTCCTTTTCCTTGTCCTAATGTTGCAACAAGTTGATAGTGAATTCAACTGAATTCACGTGTAGCTTTCAAAATCAGTGTTGTTTAATAGTAGCCTATAGCATAGCGGAATTTGAACAAATCCTTATTATTCTGTAATACACTACGTAGTGCAAAATGGTGTCAATTAACAGCTATGGCTCTATAGCATTGTTGTGCAGCTGAATTTGAACAAACCGCTATGTTCTGCGATCCGCAATTGATGACATTGTTCAAAATTACTATTGCTTTTATCTTTTTTGGATCTTGTTTGAAGGTGGTTATACTAATTTTAGTTGAAAAGACCATATAGTAGTGACTTTAATCAGCTGAAATTATTTGCAAATTATGTATTGATAATTGCTGTCTCATTTCAGGCGCGTAAAATTGCTTTACTTAGAAGGATGTTCATTGCTAACAACAGAAGGTTTGGAATCTGTAATACATTCATGGAAGGAGCTTCAAAGCCTTAGAGTAGTCTCATGTAAGCATATAAAGGATAGTGGAATCTCTCCTTCACTTGCAACCTTATTTACCACTCTCAAAGAATTGAAATGGAGGCCAGATACCAAATCACTTCTTCCATCAAGTCTTACAGGGCTAAGTATGGGAAAGAAAGGTGGGAAATTTTTTAAAAGGACATGACATGACTCTTAGATTTGCCATGTAGTAGTCAGTGTTGTCAACCGTTGATCACATAAAATAGCAGTATGTTCAAATTTTGCTACGTTACAGCACTTTAGTGCCGTACAACATTATAGTGCCGCAATAGCATATTGCAGAACAATAGCCATTCGTTCAAATTCTGCTATGCTATAGCGTTACAGTGCCACTATAGTTGGTATTTGATAACATTGTTAGTAGTTTTGTAATAAAACATAGGCAATGTCTTGAAAACAGATTATTTTCACTGACATAGTGAAAATTGTAGCATTAACAATGTGTAAGGAAGATGTAATTATGTAAAAGTTAAGCCTGGTTCACAAAAGTGGAAATTGGGTCCCTTAGTCCCCTGCATTTTCTTTATACATTTTGAAAGTTTAGTGACCTAAAAATTATTTTTATTTTGGGCCTATGTTTTAAACTTATTTAAAATTGATTTTTTTTTATATATAAAAATCGACCTATAAACATACTGTAGAATTCATATTTTGCAACTATTGATGGTTAAAATACAAAGGATGGTTTAGTGGTTTTACAACATAAATGTTCCTTCTTCTTTTTTTATCATTCTAAACAATCATCATTTTCTATAAGTGGGAAAATTTTCTTTGATTATCTTCCTTTTCTCTTTTTGGAGTAAAGAATTACAACATTGATTATGTGAGTTTCAAATTTCATCATCCCAAAGTTCTTCAATAGTTTTGTAGGGACTTGTTGTTTCATTAACATGAAATTCCCCTCTCATAATCTTCATTTCCTCCAATTTTTCAATCTCCAAGATATCTTCATCATCTAACTCTAGATCAAATGATCCCATATTTTCCTCCATTCTTTCTTCATTGAAGCTTTTCACAATCACACTTGAGCCCTTTGATAATCCCCATTTCAATGCAACCTTCAATAATCATAATCAAAATTAGCTTTCTAAATTATGTATATTATGTTGTAAATATTAAATTAAATTTTAATTACCTGTGCTGGAGTTGCTTTGTGTTTGAGAGCAATTGATTGAATAATTGGATGATTAACAACAGCAGTAGATCCCCATGCATTCCCTGGCCCACCAAGTGGTGAATAGGCGCTTACATGGATTTTGTGTTCACCACATGTCCTTCTTAGCTTTTTTTGCCTCCACATTGGATGCATTTCCACCTAAGTATACACACACACACACACACACCAAGATTAAACTAAGATAATATAACTTGTTAAAATTTAATTTATTGTAATAATGTGAATAAATAGTACAAGTTTTCGTATCCGTGAGTTTATCCTAGTTGATAGGAAAATTATAATTTATATGTAAGAGTTCAGATTTAAACTTCGGATATTTTATTTATTCACTTTAACGATGAAATTTCTAAACATTAAATTATTTGATCGAAAGAAAATAGACTAATTAAAATAAATATTGTTATCTCTTTTTTGCAATTAATTACCTGATTAACAACTGGAGGTGTATTAGCAAAATCTAATAGCCATTCAATTTTGTTGCTAGAGAAATTACTGACTCCAATAGACCTACACAATCCCATTTCAAGACATTTCTCCATTCCAGCCCATGTTGTTTCAAGATCCAAATTTTCAAAATCATCTTCATTAGGAACAGGGTAGTTAACCCATGGTTTTAACTTTACTGGCCAGTGCACTAGATACATATCCAGATATTCCATGTCCAGATTCCTGTTCCATTTGACACTGATTACATTAGCACTGATTTTTTAGGTAATTAATTAGCTGCAATATCAAAAAGATTCTGTCACACAATAGGTAACAGCATTCTAGATCACTTTTTTTTTAAAATGTTGCCAAACTGTACCTAAAATTAAAGCAACCATTTTTTAATTTTTAATTTTATTTTTGTAGTGATTCCATGAGATTTTATTCTGGTAGTGACACACACATGTACTTTCAATTGTTTTAATAAAACAATGCAAACCACAAAAATAAAAATTACAATGATTAAGATAAATTGGCGTGTTTGAATTTTTTGTTGATACGTAGATAAAATAACAAATTATTAAAAACTTATATTGATACGTATGATCTTATAGTTTTAATATTTTTTACGACTTGAACTATGATTTATAATTTTTTTTAGTTGAGTTCGACTCATAGAAACATCATAGCCAAAACAGATTTCAAGAATCTAACAGCCATGATAATAGCACAAAAAAAATACTTGGTTATAATTAAGTCAAGATATACAATACATATAATGCTTAATTTGTACATTTGCTTACTCTAGAGTTTGTTTCAACGCAGAAACAGGATCATGGTGATCACTACCCCACAATTTGGATGTCAAGAAAATCTCATCTCTATTTACTTCTCCCATGTATATTGCCTCATTTAAAGCTTTTCCCAATGCTGCTTCAGAACCATATATTTTTGCTGTATCAAAATGCCTATAACCAACCTGCACACATACATACATACATACATACATATATGAGTTCAATAATGGCTAAATACCTTAATGCACAAAATTTTGAATAGACACGCACAGACGCACGAGAAAATAAAATACACACTACATTAACGATATAAAATAACTTTATTGGTATCAAATAACAATTATGTATTCTGTCAAATCATTTCATTCTGATTATATGACATGGAGGAATGTGTGACTCCTATTGTATGTGTGTAAATAATTTAACCATACATTAGTTTGTCTACTTGGTAGGACCACAATTCTATCTCCGCAACTGTATTCGGGAGATAGTTGGAACCACTTGATATCAAAACTGACTCCAAACTAAATTAAACTGAAGTCAGAAAAAAAATATTACACTGACAGAGTATGTTTATTAAACTCAGTCTACTCATGTAATTAAAGTTACTAGTTAAGTACCTCAAGGGCGTTGTGGACTGCAATTTGTGTTGTCTTCTTATCATTTGGGTAAGAATAAGTGCCAAATCCAATGAGAGGCATTGTAATGCCACAATTCAAACGCACATTATTGCACCTCATTTTGAATTTCCTTCTCTAGTGTATTATTTATAAGTTCACTTTCTAGCTTTTGTTGTAATACTAATATGTCTCTAAACTTGGGCTATATATAGATCCTATAAAGTCAATATATACTAGTTTGTTTAACTATATTTTTGTATGATTAATAATTTATAATTAATATAGTTGTATTTGATTTTGGAAAAGATAACAGACGTGGAAGAATTAAAATCAATTAGTTGAGGTATGCAAATCAAAGTATGGGATCTTCCTTGTCTCTAGGGATTTTATTATATTAGAAATGCTCCAATCTTTTGAACAAAATAAATAAATAAAAAATGGCCCAATCCATCGTCCAATAGCATAGTAGCATCAAATAGTCTCTCTCATGAAGTCAATATATCATCATATTATAATAATAATAATAATAATAATAATAATAATAATAATAATAACAAAAATAAAAATAATATAAAAATATAGACTTCAACCATTTGGTTGAAGAACTTAATTTTCAACAATGTTACTGTAAATTGTCAATGCATCATAAAAAAATCATATCATGCGTGTGACTTTAAAGATTATTATTATAGCTCATCAAAAACAGTTTATTATTATAAAAGTTTATTTTCTAATGATGTGACCATTATTTTTTTTGGTAATTATAATATATATGTGAAATTTTCACCACCGTTAATGTTAATGATGATTAATCTCTGCTGCAGAATCTGTAGGGCATGTAAGATGAATTTTCTCCTCCTAACCAAATTATTTTCATATATATGAGGTAGAAATTGAACCCATAACCACATATTTAAGGGGCCAAAATTTTTATCATTCCAACCAATTCATGTAATTGATGTAACCATTATAATTGATAAACCAATAATTGTATTGTTACCAAAACAAATATAATTAATCATTATATTGTTTTTTCAAATAACTAAATGGTTAAAATTCATCTATTAAAATAAATAAGTGAAAAATTTTAAATTTTAATCTAATCATGTAAAATGCGATATCTTCTGTATGCTTATGAGAGAATACCATTGTAAATTATTTTTTTTTTTTTTTTGTACATCAGAAGATTAAGGGGGGTTATTGGATTGAGATTTCGAGAGATTATTTTGACAAAAAAAAGTCTTGAAGATTTTAAAAGACTTCGTGTGATTATATTGATTTTGATAGACTTTTTTTAAAAGATATTTTGCAATCAAGATTGTTAACACAAGATTTTGTGAAAATTATAATAAAAAAAAAATCTTGATTAAAAATCTTGATTGAATAACAATGGATTTTGTGGTATTGAAAAGAAAAATTTGATTAAATAACACAAGACTTTTAAAATCCATTAAAATCCCTCAAAATCCATTAAAATCCTTCAAAATCACAATCCAATAACCCCTAAATTATTTTATACTCTAACAATAATAATAGTATACATGAATTTAAATTCTTGATTATATATCGGTGGATATGACTAAATTATAATTTAGATTTTTGTCACTCTCTCATAGTTCGAGTTTTTTTTAGTAGTGATGTCAATTTAAAGATTTTTTTTGGTCGAGACCGGAGTATCCATCACCGAACACAGTGACTAATCCTTCGCTAGATTGGAGGCACTTCGATGGATGGGATAGTTGGCCCAAGAATTTAAAGTTGCTTCATACCTAAAATGAAAATTGAACTCTCGACCCTTGGTTAAGAGAGGATAAACCTCAACCGCTTAACCATACTCATTGGTTTTATTTTTTTCAAGATTTGTTGGTGCATGAAATTAACTTTAAGTTCTTCTATGGCTTTTTTTTACTATAAAAATATTTTATTTGATAAATAAAAATATTTATATTGACAAATTAAAAATTATCAAGGCACGGGATATAGTCTTATTATTATACCTAAATAAATTAATTAATAAAGTCAAAAGAGAATTCCTTTTCATAAAAAAAATACGTGTCAACGTATACGTGTTGTACCTATAACTCTCTGTTGTTGTATATATTATTATCTCTTGTTGACTTCGATATGGGATTTATATATGTTTCTGTTGCTTAGCATGTATCTCAAATATGCTTAAATGTGTGCTATTTATCCTCACCTCTCATCATTTTTATAAAAGACAATTTAGTTTTCTATATTTAACATATATATATATTTATATATATATATATATATGGAAGGTAAACGAGCAATAAAATGTATTGTTATTTTTTTTTGAATTATAAAACTCATCCTTTGAAATACTATATATTCATAGATTTAGAGAAAACAACATTATTATATATAATATTTTAAATTCTTTAAAAGTATAAATACAAATAGTATAAAAGTATGTTGATTATTCGAATACGCTAATTATATTTTGCAACTTTCATACATCCTTTCATGCATTTCCTTGTCATGTATACCTGTATAAGTTCAAGTTTAGAGTGTACGTTGACATGAAAGACATTCAACAAATATTAATTACACCGCCACAATAAGTACTTATAGTTATAAAATCATACCATGTGATGAGACCAAAGAAGATTTTGTTGTTCCATGAATCTCTAAGGCATATATATATATAGACCTCTTAAATAAGTGCTTAGTAAGGTTTCTTTCAGTTTTATTTTATCATTAGTCAACCTTTTTAATAATGATTTATATCATTCAGTCAACCCATAGAGACTTTTATCTCCAAAATAATATAATTCATTCATCATCCCACAATAATTGACATATTAGCAACAACAAAAAAACACGTTCCATAATAATTTGATTATCACACAAAAGGAGTGACCGTTTTTGTTAAAGGCAAGTTAAATGTAAGATGAATATAAAGTCACCTTCTATGGTGGCAAATTAAATCTGTTTGGACGGCTATGACCCGCTGGTATGAGCTGTGGTGACTTATAACTCTACGCCAAGTCACACCGTCCTAAGACCAATACACATTATGATTTTTTTAGTATAAAGAGGGGAAAAGAAAAGCAAAAGGAAATTATCTAAAAAAATAAAGTTTTGCTAGTATCGGTCAATAGGAGAAAACTTATTTAAGTAGGCGGAGTAATAATAGTTGTGCAAGGCTCAATGTTGCGAGCATTAAATTTTACTAAGTAATCAACACAAGCATTACTCTCGGAGAGTATGATAAACTTTGACCCTCTAATCTTTCAAAGAGAGGTTCTTGATGTTGTAATTGATGGCTGATGTCAAACATCGACAAGATCAATAATTAAGTTGATAGCGGTTTTAGAATCTGAATAGCACCAAAACTCTTTAATATCCAATTCCCAAGTTAAAGTTAATTCATGATAAATAGCCAGAAGTTTCGCTTGAAGAATGCTCGAAAAAACTATATTGCCAACAAAACATTGAACCCACGCACCTTCACAATTTCTAATTAAGCCTCCAAAACCAAAATCTCCAGGATTACCAATATGCTACTCCCATCTATATTCAGAATCATGCCAACACCGGTATGAGTATTCCATCGAACAAGTGGTGGGGTTCTCATAATGCTTAAGGAAGCAATTTGTTAGCAAACAAGCATAGTTCTCAGTGTTCATCATGAGAGTATGATAAGTAGTTGTTTCATTGTCCATGCACAGTGTATTCCTCGCTCGTCAAATCCACCAAACAACAGCCAAAAAAGGAAAAAATAGTTGGTCCATCAATATTACTTCTCAATCAGATGTATAAATTATCTTCTTGGAGGAAGGTTGGGTCTGTGAAGCCAATAGCGATCCAAAAGCACTTAACAAACGAGCAATCCCTCGATGAGAAAGCATAGTTTTGGTAGGCAGAGCATTATGCAGAGAGGTCCAAAGAAAAAACTTAATTTTTTCTAGAACTAGGATGTGCCACAACCAATTCCATGAGACTTCATTATTTTTTTTTGTCGAGACCGGGGTATCCACCGCCGAACGGAGTGACTAATCCCTCGCTAGAATGGAGGCACCTCGATGTGTGGGATAGCTGGCCCAAGGATTTAAAGCTGCTTCATACCCAAGGTGAAGATCGAACCCTCAACCCTTGGTTAAGTAAGGGATGATGAGCCCCAACCGTTCAACCACACCCCTTGGGTTCCATGAGACTTCACTATTATTACAAGTAAAATCATTTCGGTTCAGGCAATAATAACCATCTTGAGTTGTGTAGGTACCATTGAGATCCCCTCTCCAAGTGTAGCAATAAGCCACTTGGGAATTTAAACAAACGGGATCAGAATCAAGCGGTTGGTAATTTCTACAGGAATGAACGTATAGAACAAGTTAAAATTCAAGTGACTGTCAATACATGGGCGAATATAGCATATGGGCTGCCATGGCTAGTGCCTTGGCTCAACCCAATTTTTTTGGTATTTTAGGTTTTAATTTAGAGTAAAACTGATATTTTTTTGGATTAAATTAGAGCAAAATTGAGAGTTTTTGGTTCAAAATTGAGATTTTTCACTGCAAAATATAATTTTTGGTGTTTTAGAAGTTAGTTTAAAGTAAAACTGAGATTCATAGGGATTAATTTATGGCAAAACTGATATATTCTTTTACAAAATTGAAAATTTTCATTTCAAAACTAAAATTTTTGTTTAAATTTAAAATTTTGCTCAAACTATATAATTAAGATTTCACAATTATGTTGGACTTGCATAATTAATTTTTGGTTAACCCAAAAGAAATAAGATTTCACAATTGACGTGTTGGTTTAAAGACTATAAGGAAAGTTTAGCATTGTGATTTTATGGTTTCGAGTTCAAATCTTTTGAGATAGATTTAAAATGTATTTATTTTTTCATTTTTTGTAAATCAAAAAAGAAAAGGATTATTCACATAAAATAATTAAGAAATAAAAAGAAAGCTTCTTTAAAAACAAGAGGATGAAAACTATAAATTTAAATATTCACGAAAATAAATTCTTAAAATTTTTTCTTAGAAATACCTGCTGACATATTTGGGCAGGTAAATCCGCATGCATATAAAATTCTTTTTAGAGTGATTAGAATACAAATAAGCATATCCCAAAGTAGATATATTTGCAATGTTCATTATTTAAGTTGGTTCTTACTATGTACAAAGACCTCATGTGGTCTATGGTATACAAGTTTAAAGATTATACAGTTGCGATATGAAATCTACTATGTTGAATTGAAAATTTACATCATGTAAATTATTTATGTGAAATTTTAAAAAATTGAAAATTATTCAATACATTATTAAGATTCATTTAAATTAACAGTTATAAAAACTCATATCAACATGAATAGGAATTTAAAGCAATATTTTTACAAAGGTCAAGTCTAAAATGGAACATGTAGATAGTTAAATCAAACAAAAATTTATAAGACAATATAAATAAAATAAAAAATATGCTACAATTACATATATCAGTAACATATTTAAGCTTATAAAATACTAATAATATGACGTTTCAACTGTATTGTACGTTACAAATGTACTTGAGTTGGTTGGTACCGTCACAAATATACCATGATTCTGCCATGTGAGTTAGAGATTTCATTCTTGCTTGTAGTTTGTTAGGGTATACATATGACAAGAATATACTGTCTAATTTCATATCTGTATTTTAATTTTGATTTTTGACAGATTATATTTCAATTTTCTTTGGTGTAAATTAATATATATTGTCAAAATTTAGAGGATGTGGTTGAGGCTTAAATACGAAGCAAATTTTAAATCTTTAAGTTAGCTATTCCACTAATCATTATAACAATTTATAAAAATATTACTAGGAAGTATTTAAAGAAGCTAGGAGAAAACAAAAGGTCATCTAAAAATTCACCCCCAGAAAAAATAAAAATATAATAAAAATGCAGAAAATGCCGTAAACGATGAGTGTTCGCCCTTGGTCTACGTGGATCAGGGGCCCAGCTAACGCGTTAAACACTTCGCCTGAGGAGTACGGTCGCAAGCTTTCCCCTTTCCTAATAGGTCAGGACCACCTGAGATACTATTATAGTTGGTTTTGGATGACTCCTATGAAATTATGAAGGTAAGTGATTTTGGTTTTTCAAGGAATTTGGGTCATTGTAATGGTTATCTAGCGGAGTTTTGAGAGTATATGATGGATTTTGTCTTACTCATGACAAAGGTGTTACAAAAAATTAAGATTTATTAGGATTTTACTGTTGTTGTGACTCTTAATAGCAATAACAAAGAGAGTGTTGTTGGTTGAAGGATTATTCAAGAAATTTGTCAGTTAATTATTAACTTTAAGTTGGGAGATCAAGGTGTCTCATTCTTAGTAGGAGGCAAATTTGTGTGTCAACACGCTTGCAAACATGGGTTATGACCATATACTTGAAATTTGTTTGTATGAGTAATGTCCTGCAAGATTGATTAATAATCTATTATTAGCTGGCAAAAGTTATTAGGCTAAGTGGATCCTTATGCACCATGCATAATTTCAAATTACTCACAAGCGCGCCCCAGATGTTTTTTGCGCACCCCCAGCCCCCCAATGGCTCGCTATCTCCACCCCCTTTTCTGCTGATGCGTGCGCGTTTCTATTTTATTTTTAGCCTATTGGGCCCGAAGGCTCAGTTCCTTTTTGGTTTTTTTTGTTGTTTTTTTTTTTACTTAATTTCACACTTACACCTAGTTTTTATGTTTGCACCCCCTTTTAAAATTTTTTATGCATTTTATAAAACAAAATTTAAATTTTTTTTTGTTGTTTTTGTTTCTTTGAAGTAAATATTAAAAGGATGTATTTTCGATGATTATATAGCCATATTTTAATTTAAAACTACATATTAAAATATATACTATAATTATGGTTTAATTTATGACAATTAACATAATAACAATTAAGTACATCAAATGGTTTTGGAGTACATTCTTCTGAAACCATGTCGCACCAAAAATGGTTTGAAGATGTTATACACTAAAATCATTAGTATTGTTAAATGATTTTCAGATGTTATACACTAAAACCATTGTTAGTATTGTTAAATAGTTTCCAGATGTTATACACTGAAATCAATAGTATTGTTAAATCGTTTCCAAATGTTATACACTGAAATCATTAATATTGTTAAATTGTTTCATATAATCATAAATATTGTTAAATAGATTTTTGAAACCATTAGTATTGTTAAATGTTTTAATATGTTATACAATGAAACCATCAGTATGGTTTAATGATTTTCATAGTCTTCTATGTGAACCCAAATAATTGTTTAATAGTTTTGTGGTAACATCTAAAACTATTATTTACAACAAAAAAAAATTAAAAAAATTTATAAAATATTTTCGAACTCGGCCTTCAGGCCCTGTAAACAAAAAAAAAACTAAGTCTTCAAAACAAACAAACAAAAAGCCAAAAACGAAATGGCCCTTCGGGCTCAGTATGCCAAAAAAGTAAAATATGCGGCAGAAAGAAGGTGGGGATAGCGAGGTGATGGTGGGGGGTAGGGGCGCGGACGAGAACATTTGGATTTATGCATGGTGCATAAATATTGTTTATGGACAATAATCAATCACAATATTATGGAGATAATTATCTTTAGAGTTATCGTTCTTCAATTTTTTTTATGTATGGGCCTAGGCCCCTTTTGTAACTAAAGTAAAATAAAATTAAACTTAATTATTTTCTATCTAACCCAATATTATTAGACAACAAATCATGCTAAATGCTTCTTAAATGCTTCTTATAATGTAAATTTGGACTTCAACCAATTTATGTCTGCTCAAATCATCTTCATCCTATTGTAACAAAATTGAGCCAATTTAGTATCGCCTTTAATGTATTATTTCGATATGTTAGTATATAAGTGTTTTGGGGTCTTTTAGATAGTTGTGTGTGTTTGGGCCTTACCAGATCAAGCCCAATTAAGTATTGTAACCAAGTGTCTATATAAGGCATTATGATGTGTGTGAATAGAACTAATGAATATCACTTTTGCATTTACATGTGGTATCAATGGAGCCCCAAAATCCAAAACCTGACCCGATTGTGACCCGCGAGTGAAACTGTAGTTTTCACAAATTCTGTTATTCAGTTACAACCATTTTTCTTTCCCTCTCTGCTTCGTTCTTCCTCTCCGACCACTCTTTCTTCTCCGATCAAGCTTTCCGGCGACCATGTATGAACCAAATCACTACATTCACATTCCCAAATTCGATGGTTATTACGATCATTGGGCTATGACGATGGAGAATCTTCTGAAATTCAAAGAATTGTGGCCTCTGATTGAAACTGGTGTCACCGTGGCTCCGCCCAACGCCACCGCAGAACAAACACAAGCAGCTGCAGTGAGCAAGAACCGTGATTTGCAGGTCAAACACTATCTTTTTCAAGCTATTGATCGCACCATTATTGAGACGATTCTTGTTCGTGAAACTTCCAAAGATATTTGGGATGCAATGAAACGCAAATATCAAGGTTCAACTAAGGTCAAACGTGCGAATCTTCAAGCCTTGCGACGCGAATTTGAGATTCTTGGTATGCAAGAAACATAATCTGTTACTGATTACTTTGGAAGAACATTGGCCATTGCCAATAAGATGACTGCACAAGGTGAAAGAATGGAGGAAGTGAAAGTAGTGGAAAAGATTCTGCGTTCAATGCCTAGCAAGTTCAACTACGTTGTGTGCTCTATTGAAGAGTCAAACGACGTATCTACTATGTCCATTGATGAACTGCAAAGCAGCTTGATAGTCCATGAACAACGAATGAAGGGTCAACAAGAAACCAGTGAAGAGCAAGCACTGAAAGCTTCACATGGTGGTAGGAGCAGCTATAGAGGACGGGGAAGGGGTTCTTCATCACGGGGGCGTGGAAGAGATAGACAGCAGAGTAAGCAATTCATTGAATGCTTCAAATGTCATAAGTTGGGCCATTACCAAAGTAAGTGTCCTGAATTGGATGGTAATGCACACTATGCTGAGTTTAATGATGAAGAAGAAATGCTTCTTATGGCAAATTCAAATCAAGAAAATTGCAGTGACAAAGCAATTTGGTTTCTTGACTCTGGTTGCAGTAATCATATGGTAGGCAACAGAGATTGGTTATATGAATTTGATGAAAGTATTAAAGATTCTGTCAAGCTAGGAGATGATTCAAAAATGGCAGTTGTTGGAAGAGGTAATATCAAGTTGGAAATCAATGGAATGATACAAATTATAAGCAATGTGTATTATGTTCCAGGACTCAAGACCAACTTACTCAGTATTGGTCAGTTGCAGCAGAAACAAGTCACAATCATCTTCAAATATAATACTTGCAAGTTGTATCATGAAGAAAAAGGTCTGTTACTTGTATCACAAATGTCTAAAAATAGAATGTTTGCTATTTCAGCTCCAGTTCTAATTCCTAGATGTCTGCAAGTGACAAATCAAGAGAGCAGTCAACTATGGCATAAGAAATATGGCCATTTGCATTATAAAGGGTTGAACACATTGGCAAAGAAACAAATGGTAAGGGGTTTGCCAGATATTGAAGATGGAAAGGAGAATTGTACAGCTTGCTTGACTGGCAAGCAACACAGAGATGTTATTCCAAAACAAGCACAATGGAGAGCCACCACCAAATTGGAACTGGTATATTCTGACGTATGTGGACCAATCAATCCTATATCAAATGGTGGAAACAGGTACTTTATCACATTCATTGATGATTTTAGTAGGAAGACATGGGTTTATTTGCTACAAGACAAATCTAGTGCATTTGCTGTCTTCAAAACATTTAAAGTCTTAGTTGAAAAAGAAGCAAATTGTGTCATTCAGTGTCTTAGAACTGATAGGGGAGGAGAATACACCTCTAGAGTCTTCAATGAATTTTGCAAGAATGAAGGAATCAAAAGACAGCTTACTGCAGCTTACACACCCCAACAGAATGGGGTAGCTGAGAGAAAGAACAGGACCTTACTCAACATAATTAGAAGCATTATGAGTGCTAAAAACATGCCTAAACAATTCTAGCCTGAGGCATTGAAATGGGCAAATTATGTAGTAAATAGAAGTCCTACTTTCAGTGTTAAAAATATGACACCAGAAGAAGCTTGGTGTGGCACTAAACCAGCTGTTCATCATTTCAGGGTCTTTGGTTGTATTGCTCATACTCACATACCTGACAGTCAGAGAAAGAAGCTTGACAACAAAAGCAAAACATGTGTTTTACTTGGTGTTAGTGAAGAGTCAAAGGCTTATAAGCTATATGATCCCATTGAAAAGAAGATCATTATAAGCAGGGATGTGGTTTTTGAAGAGAACAAGGCTTGGGAATGGAACAAGAAGACTGAAACAAAAGACAATGAAGGCTTCATTGTAGATGACAATGTGACTGAAATTATAAATACACCAGTTGAAACCATGGATGATACTCCTGTGGCAATTGAGGAGAATGACATTGCAAATGCTGATATGCAATATGTAAGTGACAGTGAGGAAGAAAATGACAATGTGGATATGAATGAAGACTTACAATTGGGAAAAAGGATTAGAAAACCACCAGGTCACTTTAAAGATTTTGTAACTGGTGTGGAAGCAGAGGAAGAAATGGAAAATGAGTTACATAATTTGGCAATCTATAGTAATCATGAAGATCCTGTTACATATGATGAAGCAGTCAAGTCAGAGATATGGAGAATAGCTATGAAGAATGAACTTGAATCCATTGAAAAGAATAATACTTGGCAACTCACAACCTTACCTGATGGATGCAATACTATTGGTGTGAAATGGATCTATAAGACCAAATATAATGAGAAAGGAGAAATTGATAAGTATAAGGCCAGATTGGTTGCAAAAGGGTATACTCAGAAGCATGGCATAGACTATAATGAAGTTTTTGCTCCTGTGGCAAGATGGGATACAATTAGATCCATTCTAGCTATATCAGCTTATCATGGATGGAGTGTATATCAATTAGATGTAAAAAGTGCTTTCCTACATGGTGAACTCAGTGAAGACATCTATGTGTGTCAACCCCTTGGTTATGACAATGGTGATAAAGACAAGGTTTACAAACTAAAAAAGGCTCTATATGGTCTCAGGCAAGCCCCTAGGGCATGGTACAGCAAGATAGAAGCATACTTTCAGAGAGAAAGTTTTGAGAAATGTCCCTATGAGCCAACATTATTTGTGAAATATGGTGATAAAGGTAAAATCCTCATTGTGAGTTTGTATGTGGATGATTTAATATTCACAGGTAATGATTTAGAATTGATGAAGGACTTCAAGTCATCTATGAAGAATGAATTTGCAATGACTGACCTAGGAAAAATGACATACTTCCTAGGAGTAGAGATCAGTCAAAGTAATGAAGGAATTCTAATGCATCAACAAAAATATGCCACTGAGATATTGTGCAGATTTGGTCTAGAAAATTGTAACAAAGTGTGCAGTCCAATAGTTCCAGAATGTAAATTGGACAAAAATGAAAATGGTAAAGCATCTGATGCAACTTTGTATAAGCAAATGGTGGGGTGTCTCATGTATCTACTGGCTTCAAGGCCTGACCTAGCATATAGCATATGTTTAGTGGCTAGATACATGGATAGGCCAACTGAAATTCATGTTGCTGCAGTCAAAAGGATAATGAGATACTTTAAAGGTGCTGTTGGTTATGGAATCCTATACGAACATAAAACAGATGATGAGTTAAAACTGGTAGGATGGAGTGACTCTGACTATGCAGGAGACCTAGATGATAGAAAAAACACAACTGGATATTTGTTCAAATTAGGACATGGAGCTGTGTCATGGTCATCTAAGAAACAACCCATAGTCACTCTATCCACCACTGAAGCTGAGTTTGTGGCTGCATCCACTTGTGCATGTCAAGCTATTTGGTTAAAAAATGTTGAGTTACTTGAAGCACAATCAAGAGAAGTGCGCAATGATCTATTGTGACAATAGCTCATCGATCAAGCTGTCAAAGAATCCAGTGATGCATGGAAGATGCAAACACATAGATGTACGTTTTCATTTTCTCAGAGATTTGACTAAGGATGGTTCTGTGGAATTGGTTCATTGCAAATCAGAAAATCAATTAGCAGACATTTTGACTAAACCCCTTAAACTTGATACATTCTGCAAATTAAGGGAGGGAATTAGATTAGTGGAAGCATGTTCATTGGCTTAATGAACACAGTTGAAGATTGGTGGACTGTGCAGCTGTTCAGATGCATAAGCTGGTGCATAAGCTGTTTTTTGATGTATAAGCTGTTTTGACGTTTTCAGCTTATTTTCAACTTTTTTAGTTTTTGTCTGGTGTTTGATGCATAAACTGCTTAAGTAGTTTAATTGTGTTCACATAATGTTGTGTATGTGGATTATCAGCAGTATAGAGTGTTAAGTCTCTTTGTTTTAGTGAATAAGCTGTTTACTGTTTTTTCAGCTTATTGCCTCTTTAAATTGTTGCTTCTATGGCATACAATTTAAGGGAGGGTTATGTTAGTATATAAGTGTTTTGGGGTCTTTTAGATAGTTGTGTGTGTTTGGGCCTTGCCAGATCAAGCCCAATTGAGTATTGTAATCAAGTGTTTATATAAGGCATTATGATGTGTATGAATAGAACTAATGAATATCACTTTTGCATTTACACGATCTTCTTAATTTTTCTTTGATATTATGATTGGGCTTTGTAAAGCTTGACATCCTCTTCATATGAGATGGTTGTATGTCTATAAGCTGCCATCTCATATTTATTTTTTCTTTTTTAGTTTATACCTCTCTGCATATTTGTGACCTTGAAATATTTCAGTTACTTTATAACTTTTGTTCTTTCTAGCTCTAAACGAACAACTACTTTAATTTATATTTGGTTTTTTGCATCAATCATAACAAAAACAATTCAAGTCTTTTATATTTGGCTTCGCTGCAATTAAGTTTTTAATCTTTTTTTATTCTTCAATTCTTGATATAAATTTGAATTATGCTTCAGAAGTGGCTGAACATTTGAACTGATAAGATAATAGGCCACTTTATATATATTAACATAAGCTTTTAATTCTTTTCAAATAAAAAAAAACATAAGCTTTTAATTGATGACTTTATTTATTGTTTAAGATCATCAATAGAAGAGTAATAAAGCAGAGCTTTGATGACTTGATATGATGTAGTTTCTAGTGAATCATTCTTACAATTCAAAAATCAACCAATTTAAAAATATTACAGAAATTCTATTAAATGAATTTTCATGAACATGAACATAAATAAAACTGAACAAACAAACAAACACATTTGCATATTTATTTCTTGGCTTAATTATACATTTATTTCAAATTTTAATTTGGTCTAAAACGTTTTAAAATTTTCAAATATGTCCCAAACATTTATAACATTTGCATTAGTTAGTCCCCTCTGTTGAAAAATTTCTTCTCAATTTGTATACCCGGCCACATTTGAAATTTGACGAGGGGACTAACTAATGCAAACGTTATAAATATTTGTGACTTATTTAAAACTTTAAAAATATTTAAAACTAAATCAAAACTTAAAATAAACGTTTGAGATCAAATATATAATTAAGCCTTAATTCTTCTACCAATTGTGGCAATTTGGTATGTCTCTGTTCTCACTTTCCCAACTAGCACATCGACGTTGTTTTTTTCTGACAAAAAGCTGTCTCTCATTCAAATGCATTTCATCCGAAACTGTACAAACCAAATTTTGATATTAATATACCAAAAACATGTATAAGTATATATATAATTTCTCCATGACATTATATAAATGCAATAACAAATTGGATATTATTTCGTAAATCTAAAAGTTCCATATAACTTGAGAATCGAGGATAAGATCAAATAGTTACATCTTCAGAGGTCGTTAAAAAAAAGGTACATCTTCAATTCTCAATTTAAACGAGTCAATTTTTATCATTTTTATATTAAATGATAAAAAATGTAATACAACGTATTTGAGGGTGAAATATAAAAGATATTACTGAGAAATTTACTTACGTGTGTAAGGTTTAGGAGCATCAGCAGCAGCAATGTTCCTTGCTAAGGACTTGGATGAAAAGCTCAACAAACAAAAAAAGAGAACTATCAAAATAAGAGAGCACTTCTTTGAAGCCATTATTCTAAGCTTGCAAGGGTGTATTTTACAATGAACTCAATAGATGATAGTTTATATAATCCAAACTTGGGTTGGTACTATCATTTTCAAGCATTTTTTTAGTTTAATTTAATTCAATTAATTGCCACTTGTATGTTAATTTCTTGCAGCCGCGTAGACTAAGTCAAAATTGCATGGTAGTACATTGGTACGTAGCATATAATACAATTTATTTAATAGATAAAGGGTTGTAAATATATTATCGTTTAGCACTCTAGTCCAAATCAAAGGATTGTAAATATTATTAGTTTTTGATTTCTAAGAAGTTTCTTGTGTTGAATGAGATTTGATTATTCATATTTTTATTGACGCATAATTGAATATTTCAAATTTTAATACTGAAACTCAGATTTGTTTCTTGTGTATCTTTTTCTTTGACTTTTTTGGAAATTGCAAGGAAGGGATGATATATGGTACAAATTGTCACAAATTTAGAATAATCATCTCATGGTGGTGGTTGAAGATTCATAACCTTTTTGTGTAAATATCATTTGTACTATCAATCATTTACAGGGCAAGCTTGGGTTACTCGCTATTTTTTTTTAAGAGTACATTTTTCTCTAATTATTATAATAATAATGTTTAAATTATAACATGAAGAATCTTTTGTTCTATGTTTTTAATTTCATATATGTTTTTATTCTACATACGTGATTCGTGCGACACTTGAAGAATCTTTTAAGGTATCACATTGTGATTTAAATTTCTTTATTTTTTGAGACAACTAAAGAAGAAGTTATGATGTCAATCACAAACAAAGAACTGTTAATAGCACACATAGGCACGGAACGTGGCTGTTTGGCCCCGCTAGTAATAATAATATTTAAATGCTGCTTTGGTTAAACTATTTTATAATAATAATAATAATAATAATAATAATAATAATAATAATAATCTATCCTAAGGATTAATTTAGATTTGATTTGTTAATATTAAAGAATTATATATACTCTTTATATTTGGGACAAATATTATTCTCTTTATATATAGATATATACTATTTTCAATTCAAATTTGAAATAAGTTTTGATTTGATCGATTTGTTAATATTGAAGAAATATATATTAGACCTGATTTAAAATTTAAATTAGGATTAGATTAAATTTGATTCTAACCACAAATTTGAATAATATAGTGAATCACATTCAATTATTTGATTAGGTAATGACTAAATATAGAAAATTGATATAATTAATATAGATGATAGATCCTAGCATAATAAGCTAAACGATAAATCTCATTAAACAAAAACATATGTTAAACCTAAAACAAATAATCAAAGAGATTATAAGAGTTCTCCTAGCAACTAAAAATTAAACTGAAAATTATACCCTAAACTGAAAAAACATATTAAACGTAGAGAAACTTAAAAATTATCATGGATCGTAGATGTCGTTGTCACATTGGCACTTCCATGCTTGTAGATAATATGGCTCATTATCATCTTCTCTTGGCAACCACGTCAGGGTGGGGGTGCAAGGAGTACATTGCATGCACTTGTTATGGCACGTTGGTGGATGTGACCCAGGCCCAACAAGAAGCTTTCTTGACCCAACAACAGGGTTTTCTGATTTTCCTTGAGACACCATCCCTTCAATAATTTCCTTCTTTACATTCTAGCCAACAAAATAAGCAATAATTATTAACCAACAATTGATTCTCAAGTTTTATTTTTTGAAAGGGTGTTGTTACGGTACAATAGATAAAATATTGTGTATCGGTACAATAAAATGTATTGACCAATGATTACATGATATGTTGAATAATATTTGACATGCGGTAACAATTAATTTTTAAAATATAATGTAAAAATGATGATGTGGAAAAAAATGTAATTTTTTATTGGTTAAATCTTCTATTGTATCGGTACATGATGATATATCTATTGTACCGTATAATTTTCCTTTTTGAAATTAATTCTAGGGCAAATAGGCTTTTAGCCTGAAATATGGACAAGTTTTGATTTATCCCGTATAAATTTCTATTTCTATTTTTTTTTGGTAAAAAGTCAATTTTTTGTTATGAAAGTTGACTTTTGTATGTCCGTCAACAAAACATAAGCGTAAATAATAAAATCTTCATATTATAAGCAGTAATCAATTATTCAATTTATTTTTTGAGAGTGGATAAATCAAAATTCGCAGGATGAAATCCTACTAACATTATCATTAATTCTATGAAGCACGAGTGTATAAAAAGTGTCTAAGGTGGGTTGAAGTAAAGAAAATCTACATGTAACTAATACCTGAAAATCTACATCACCTGCAACATAATTGGTAGGTATATGACATTCATCACCTGCAATAAAAATACTAAACGATGTTATTTAAGTATGAATAAAGATTGAAACTAGTAATATATATACCATCATTAGCTAGAAACCCTGTCGTAGGTTAAGAAGAAAAAATCACCAAAAAATAAATATAGATCAAATTATTGTGGAAGAGTTGCATACCAAGACATGTAATGGTTGAGGCAGTAGTAATACCAAAGAACATTGTGCCTATTGAGATCATAAAAAAGACACAATAAAAAATATGAGTTTTGGTCACCAACATGGTGTTAATACTTCTCATTCTCTCAATGATAATAAAGAAAAAATTCTTCTAAGAACTCTAATAACAACCCTATTTGTGATATGAGTGCGTTTGTGTGTGTGTGTGTATATATAAGTATGTGTCAAAAATTAAAATATATAAGGCATGATATATTTTTAAGTACAATATATGAGCCATGATTTATTCCGTATATACTTTTTTTTTTGACAAATATATATGAGTCATGATTTATCCTCAAATATATATATATATATATATATATATATATATATATATATATATATATATATATACACACTAATGTATTTAACCATTAATATATTTTCTCAAATATATATATGAGTCATGATTTATTTTCTTTTGGTGTAACTTTTGATAGCACAATTTATTTCCTTTTTAGGATAGATTTG
The DNA here is from genome assembly GCA_951804385.1 of Trifolium dubium. Classification (NCBI taxonomy): domain Eukaryota; kingdom Viridiplantae; phylum Streptophyta; class Magnoliopsida; order Fabales; family Fabaceae; genus Trifolium; species Trifolium dubium. The sequence goes on along the minus strand of OX638075.1, from coordinate 29,159,155 downwards.
TTTTCTAATTAACTTGAATTTTGTTTTGTAAACGTGCTCATTATTACTATACTTCTTCTCTCCGCCGAATTTCACTTCCTCTACTTACAGTAAAATCTCTATAAATTAATAAAGTTGGGACCGGAGAAATTTATTAATTTAGAGAGTTATTAATTTATCGATAAATTAATAATTATTAATTTAAAGAGTTTTTAATGACTTGTAAATCAATAATGACTTTAGTAATATGCATTGGAAATCAATAATGACTTTTGATGTAAACAAGAGAGTATTAATACCATATCTCACAAGTTTGCCATATTATTAATTTATGATTTTCTTGGGACCGAAAATTACAAAGGAATCTCCCGAAAAACTATTATCTTATTATTTTATCGAATTTTTCAATTTTTTACACTGCCCCAAGTTGAGACCGGACAACTTTATTATTTTAGAGTGTTTATTAATTTATCAAGTATTAATTTAAAGAGATTTTAGTGTATTTGAGAATATCTCATGTGTCTTTTTTTGGAGCTGCCTTCCCTTTGTCTAAAGGATAAAGATTTGTCCATCAAGATCAAAAAATCATATAGGTCTTCCTTATTATTAAATTGAACACTTTTTATTTTTGACTAAAAATTGAACAATTTTATTTAATTTAAATTTGAGATCTTATAATTATACAATTATATGTGAATTCCAATAGTGCTTACTACATCTTCTACAAGATACAAAAAATTAGGTGTTATGTACCTAAAAAAAAAATTTAGGTGCTGAATTTTTTTTTCTTCTTCTTCTTTAAACTATAATGGGATTCACTTCGAGTTGTACGTCTTAATTTATATATATATGTTTTATTGACCAGATTTTCCTCGTATAATTAAAACATTGTCAACATAAAATTTCATAATTATAGATATTATAACATACCAGACCAACAAAAATAAATTATAACACAAATTACATGAACTAGTTATGAAAAACAAATTACACGAACTACACCAATTAGAAACAGTGCTAACTAATTAATATGTCTTCGACATGATTCTTCCATGAAATTGTAACATTAACTTACACAGCCAGATCAAAGATAATTGTGGCAACGTGGGTCGTTTTGTGCCTTGCTCTCAGGCTTGGGTATTTCAACATTAAGGTCCAAAGTGATTCTTCCTCTCTTACATCGTTGATCTGGATTTGGGTTAATAAGTAGTTTTCTATTCTGACCCATTTCATCTGAAAAAAAAATATCGAAAACATATGTTGATGTTTGGTTAAATAAAGAGTATATACGTATTTCGGTGTGTATAACTCAGTTAGTAGAAATATTATATATTATATACGGGAATTCGAACACTAATATGTTTATTTATTCATCTCATAAGGTAGAATTTTAACGATTATAGACTACGTACCAATCTTTAAAAAAAATCTACATAATTGTAACTTGTGAGTGTGCTTGAGGATCACTTACTTGCATACATTTCAGAAGCACCAGCAATGTTTCTTGCTATTGCTTTAGTAGAGAAACTCATGATGCACAAAAAGAGAACCACCCAAATAATAAGAGAGCATTTCTTAGAAGCCATATTTCTCTATCTTGCTAGTGCCTTTCACAACTTACTTATAGCACTTGCTAATTTATAATACAAAATCCATGGTGAGTGCTTATTTTCATGGCATTTAATATAATTTGATTTTCATCATGCTGTTTTTTTATTTGTATGTAGCAATATATATCAAACGTGTGTCATCCACTTATAGAATAATCTTACAAGGCACTGAAAATTTATTTAAGGAAGTTAACCCTACCATTTTAAGTCGGACAAATAGGTATATCAGAGTTCAAACTTCAGTTAATTAGTATTATACAATATTTATATCAACTGAACTAAATTTACAAGAACAAACCATCTTATCTTAACTACTAATAAAATTATATATAATTGACTGCAACTATATTGTGACTGCACAAAACCACACATATTATTCACACCCGTTTATCACTTGTGACACCTTGAATACGTGTTTTTGACTTACCAACACCTCTAATAATATTATTCTGTCAAAAAAAAAAACACCTTTAATATTATTTTTCTTGATATATAAATATAGATAGTGGTAGGAAAAATTTAAAATAATTGGATGCTTCCCCGAAAAGCAAAAACTATGTCTATATAAATGGCTGGCAAAGGCACGAACAGTATATATACGACACTATTGTTTGTTGACTTTTTGTTGTTGAACTTGATGGAGACATTAGTGTTGAATTTGTTAGTCTTCTGTTCACACATAGGATTACATGCAAAACTATATATACAATACAGTAGTTTATACAATTTTTCGAGTGGATGCAAAACAAATTATATATTGATACTCAAATCTTTCAATTAATTAGTTAGTACATTATTAACTCTAATCTTATGTTAGTACATTTGTAGTCAAATCTTATTACATTATAAATAAAAATGTTAAATATATTTTTGGTCCCTATAAAATGGGGACCTTTTAAGTTTAGTCTTTATTTAATTTTTATTATATCTTTTGTTCCTATAAAAGTTTTCTTGTACATAGTTTTAGTCCCTTCTAAAACTAAATTTGTTTAATTATCATTAAACTCTTAAATTTTGAATGATTTTATTATAGTCATGTTTAAAATATCTTGTAAAGTTTGTCTACAAAAATTTAAATTTTTTTAACATAATATAAATTAAAAATGAATTTTTTAAAATGGAAATATTTTGTAAAAATTAAGTACGGACTAAACTTAGAAGATCACTATTGTGTAGGGATCAAAAATATATTTAACCCTAAATAAAAAGACACTTTTTATACCTTTTTTTCAAATAACTGATGTATTTGCCTAAAAAAAACTGATATATTAGATTTATATTATAGATCAAATTAAATTTATTAGTTATTCGGTAAATCCTACAAAAATGATTTATTTTTATAATTGTGAGGAGAAAGTGTATTCCTTTTTTTTTTAAATTAGAGGGTGTATAAATTTATATTATAATTCTCATAAGCTTAACTCAGTTAATAAAAATGTAACACTACATTTTATATGTAAAAATTGGAGTTTGAATTATCTAACTACTTCATTTATTAATCTATAAAAATAGAATTGAAATTCTAACAATAGACTAGTTGACAAAAAAAAATTGCAATTTTTTTTTAAATTTCTTTATATTGGTGAACTCGTCTTAAATTAGTAGGGAGATAAATTCAACATAGAATTGATACTTATAAGAAAGAACCTTTTATAGAATTGATCTTTAAAGCAAAAAAAAAAAAGCTATAAAAAGGAAATTCATTTACATAACATCCGCTTTTGCGGTAGAAAAATTACATAATGTTGTTGAATTTTACTTAATTTTTATTTTTGATTTAGGCTAATGTCCCCCATTTTCTTGTTTTTCCTTTTTATTTTAAATAAATTATTTCTTTTATTGCTCAAATAAAATAAAATTAGTAGGGACATCCATGGTAAGCGTTGACGTTGACTTTCCTTGCCTTTATCCTAAACTTTAAAGCTATCTCCACATCTTTGATAATCTTGTCAAAGTTATGTCGACATCTTTAGAATAACAAAAATAATTGTTTAGTTAGAAATTTTCATTTTTTTTATTTTGGTTTTTACCTGGGCTTGTTAGAAGAAAGATAATTTAGTAGTTTAGAATTTGGAACTACCACTCTCATCTTCTTTAACGTAGTAGTTGCTGCAGGAGATTGAATTACAATCTTCCTTACTTAATTCAGTATCAATCATCATTATACCAACTAATATTTAATAAAATATTCGTTTTATCCTATACTTGAACCGACACAATTTTGTTCATAAAATGAATATATAAACTACATTTTTATATATATAGAGATGCTTATTAAGCAAAGTGTTGTGCTTATTGTGCCCATATAAACAAGGGTCAACAATTTTATTTTTAGTCCCTTCACTAAATTTTAGATTTTATTTTGGTGTTTTAAGTTTTTTTTGTTTTATTTTAATCCATTAAATTACATACGTTAGATAATTTGATACCATAAATTTTTTAAGTTTTATTTTTGTCCTTTAAATTTTGAATGTTGAGCATTTTAATTTCTTAAATTACAAATTTTAAGATGTTTTAGTCTCTAATAAGAAGACTAAATTGGCTAAGTTTGTAATTTAAATGATCAAAGTATTTAACATTATTCATAACTTTAGGGACCACATGATAATGAAACAAATAAAAAATTTAAAGAACTAAATTGTATAATGTTTGAAACTTTAAGAGACTAAAATGAAATAAAACAAATTTAAGAGACCAAAAGTATAATTAAGTAATTAATATAAGTATCTAATGGAAAAAAATATTATCACAAAATTAAGTCTTTTAAAATTACCTGACACATTTGTTATTCTTCTCCAAATAAACCTAAATTAAAACTATTTTTTTCATTCTTCCTCCATATATTTCACTTTTTAATTATATTTTTTCCAGTTTCTCTTCTCATTATATTAGTACAAGTTTTTTTAAAACCGTCAAAGTTAATAGTTAATAATTAGTATTGTTAGTTTTTGCCGTAGATGAAAATTGAACGACTGACCTACTTATCACTCCGCTGTCTCATCTCATTTTTCAATTAAGGAAATTCATCAACAAACAAATTAACAAGATCTTCATCTTTCCCTTCCCACAATCTCTTAATTCTCTTTTCTCTAATAACCAAGATTAGTTAAATTGGGTGTTTAGTGTTCATCGTGACAAGATAACTACTTTTAAGTAGGAAATTAATCATGTACCATTGGGTAGATTGTAGTTTAGCAAATTTCTAAAGTAAACCTTGAGAGTTTAACCTCAAAGATTGAGGTTTTTGGGACAAGAATCGTTCATAGTATTCAGTTGAAGAGAAAGCTTTGGAGAAAGTGTTCTCACAAAAATGTATACTCTCTTTAGTCTCATATGTAAGAAACAAATACAGTAATTTTTTAAATTCATTCAAAAAACAATGTATCTAGACAATAATATAAACTAAATACATTACTTTTCAATGAATCTAAAAGGTCAATTTTGTTTATATATGAGAGTAGAGGAGATTAATGAAGCATAGATGAACTAATTAGATCCTACAATAGAATCATAGATGAGCTTGCATGTATTACAATGAATGGACATTAACCTTTCGGTTTTAATCAAATTATGTTAATACATATATTATAAAAAAAATCAATTATGTTCTTGTCAAAAAAAAAAAACAATTATGTTAACACAAATTACATGGATATATTAATGTATTATTACAAAAGAACAAATTATATGAACTAATAAACCAATGAATTATTTTTATTTTATTTAGAAAGAGCACTAAACATGCAATTTATTTTATGTATTTCATCCATGAAATTGCAACACAAACACAACCAAATCAAAGATAATTGTGGCAACGTGGCTTGTCTTTCCTAATTACTTTCTTTAGCTCATAAGTAATTCTTCCTCTCTTACATCGGTGAGCTGGGCTAAGTAATTTTCTATTATAACCCATTTCATCTGAAACTACAAAACAACAAATATAGGAAACACTATGTTTAATTAAATTAATTTATACATTATTGTTAGAAATAATTAATTAAAACATGAACAAAAATGGAATATTGGGGGATGTGATTGAGTTTCACTTACTTGATGTTGCCTTGATAGAGAAACTAAGCATAAACAAAAAGACAATCACCCAAATTAGCTGAGAGCACTTCTTTGAAGCCATTATATATTTCTCTTGCTAGTAATTAATCTTACAACTTACTTAACACATGCTTATTTATAATCCAAAATCAACGGTGGTTACGTTGCTTATTTATTAGGCAATTATTGTTACTTATTACCTTTGGCGAACTTTTCTTTTTCCATGTATATAAAAAAAATTAAGCATATAAATTGCTAAAATTAAAAGTGAATTATGACGGTCAAACGTTAGCTAATTCAGTGATAATTAGGTATTTTCTTGTGTACTCCCACAAAATTTGAGGGTATTTATCCCCAACGACTTAAATTTTTTTAAACCGATATAAATTTTTGTAAAATAAACCGTTGGATTAAAAGTTTATATCATATAGATCATTTGTGTAAAATTTTAGACAAATCTAAAATCATTTGATATGTTATTTAGACGCATCAAAATTAACAATTTTTGTGATTTCTTAATCACCATTAATTTTTATGTGTCTCAATAGCATATCAAATGATTTTAGATTTGTCTAAAATTTTACACAAATGATCTATATGATATAAACTTTCAATCTAACGGTGTATTTTATAAAAAAATGTATCGCTCAAAACTTTTTGTAGTAGATGGGGGTAAATACCCCCAAATCTTGTAAGGGTACATAAGTTGGCACCTGATAATTAACGTTGAAATGATATCACAGTTCAATCTTCCGCAACCACGTTTAAAAGAAGGTTGGAGTCACTTACTGCTATATTTAATTCTTAAACTAAATTAATCGGTCTAATGGCCAAATATTGGTGGAGAAAAACAAAACAAAAAGTGAATTATGACCAACCATAAATTCCAAATGACAAGTTCTTGAGCCTTAAGTGTGTAGTTAGAAGTTCTATTTTTACATGTATGGAAATAATTTGTTTGAAAAGAAAATTAGTCATCTTAACGATAGTGAAAATTTTGTGACTATATCATAATAACACAAGAAGAAAAATAAACAAAATAAAAATTAATTTCCGATTGATGTAAGTGAGAGAATCCACAAAAACAAAACCAATATTTTATACGATGGGATATCTATTTTATTTGTGTGGTTGCTATTAGCTAAATACGATATATGTTACTCCCCCTCCCCCATATCTAACACAAAAACAAGTCTATTAATTTAAAATCATGTCAAGCAATTTAGTTCTTCTACATACTTTGTTGTATATTATATCTAACTTACTTTAAATTTCGTCTTTGAATTATATTATTTACTAAGAAATTATATTATATATCATTTGTTGTTAAATTAGTTCTTATAATTCTTAAAAGAAGAACCGAGCAATCCAGGGTCTTTGAGTTAATTCTTCTATTACCTCTTCTTAAATTTCAAGGGGTGAATTGATAATTTAGTCAAGAGATACACATATTCAATTCAAGTTGTGCTGGTCAAGAGATTAATCACGATCTTTCAATCGATATCGGATTATATATATCTCAAGCAAATGTTGATTTTCTTATAAAATTTTAAAAATAATTAACGAGCATGTAATTTAGACTGTAGAGTATTTATCACTTTTAAAAATAAAAAAATCAAGTAGCTATAACTTGTGACAGATATAATATTCATGTGTTTCATGACTTTTTTTGATAGTTAGGTGTGTTTCTAAAATTTATTAAAGTTACTCCCTTCGTCTCATTTTAAATGTCACAGTTGACCAAATCACACACTTTAAGATAAATGTGTAAAAGAAAGAGAGAGAATATGAATTTTACTAAAATAACCTCTATTTTTATTGATAGTAAACATTGAAATACTAAAAAGTAGATTTTTGAGTGTACATTTTCTCTTACTTAATAATTGCTTTAAGGGATAAAATAATAAAAACTAATGTTATAAATAATATATGACACTTATTTTGGGACAAATAATTTTGGCAAGGATGACGCTTATTTTGGAACGGAGGGAGTATTGTATAACTTACCTTGTAAACTAGTGTCATTATGGCTGGCATGCATATCAAAGATTATGACAAGTTGACTTCATTTTATATGAAGGGAAATGTTGAATTTTTCAATAATCTTGCATGTGTTCACATAGGTAAAATTATATATAGTTAAATAGTTTGTGTAGATTAAAAGGTGAATTGGTCTAAATGATAAAAAAAATTATATTTTTTTTGTTCAAATAGTTTAATGGTAAAAACTTCTATTTTAAACTGAATAAAAAGAATGTTTAGAGTTTAATCCATGTTAAGTCTTATCATTACAGTGATATATATATCACATTCCGCCCGGCTCCTTCAAACTTTAATTAATTAACTCAATTGAACAACAAATTAAAATTGTTGCTAATATTTTATAAAGAAAAACATTAAAGAATTAGTTAATTTATGTGGCTCTAATTTTTTTTTTGACAAGAAACAAATTTCATTCATTCATATGTTAAAATAGCAATAATACAAGAGATGAAAATAGTTAAGTACTCACTAAAGATACATATAAAACTTTCAATTGATAATATAGAGTTAACAGACCAAAACTTAAATTCTAACAACCATAGCAATTCCTTCCACACATGACTAACAGCCAATAATAATTTGAGATTCACAGTCTTTGATGGTTTCCAACTCCGAAAAAAAGATATTTGCATGTGTTCGCACAAAAATTCGACTATATTTGATATCTGAGATGACTGATTCTGCCACGTACCAACAAGATATTTGCGAGATTGAGAGAAAATTGACCTTAGTGATAACCGCCATAAGCCTCTTAAACGAACTATAGTATCCATGCATCTGAATTTGTATATCATTGTTTTAATACGTAACGAGTCAAAACTAATCATTCACTCCAAAAAACAAAACACCGCACTATGACGGGACAACAAACAACGTCGCACAAGACGACGAACAAACCAACAACACCGCACTTAGGCGACAAAAACAAAATAATAATAATTCAAATATGTGTAAATCACACTTATTTAGATGAATGACAAAGAAAAAATGATGAAGAGGGGTGGTTCTAGATCAAAAATTGATCTAAAACCACCCCTTTTTAGTGGATGAAGAAAAAAAGAAAATTAGGGTTATCCTTTAAATTAATGCTTTGAAGGGAAAAAAAGAAAATTTGTGGCTCTAATTTTGTTTTTGTTTGAAAGAAAGAAAAAAAAGTGATAGCTATATATGGAAGTACTTTTGTACGGGGAAGACCCGTTCTACAAACGTAATCACTTTTGAAGTTTTTGCCTCTTAGTCACCACAATATGACATCATGTATAGCATACACAATAAACTAAGGATTTTACAAAGCAAGCGACCACCGATCAAGAATTTTGAGTGGCTTAATGCCTTTGGAAAGGACAAGGATTAAATTGAAAGGGGCTTATATTTTGGGACTAGACTTTGTAAATGGTTTATATTTTGGAATTAAACTTTTTTTGAAAGTGTGTTTATATAATGGGATGAAGGAAGTAGAATATTTTCTCGATAGTGATGAGTATTTCCATTCAAAGATACTCCCTCTGTCCCGAAATATAAAGAAAAAAATCATTTTTTTGTCTCAAAATATAAGGGAAAAACCATTTTTAAGAAACTGTTTTTTCTTATTCTCATAAAATTAAATGCAAATTGCATTTAATTTTTTTTTCTCTCTCCTTTTCTCAATAAACAATAACTAATAAAAAATAGTTTTACAGTTTTCTATGCAACTTATTTCAAGCAAAATCCCACAAAACTATATTTTAAATTCGCATGATTATATTTTTTTAATAAGTGAAATTATTTTTTTTTTTATATTTCGGGACAGAAGGAGTACTAAGTTTATTACTTAAGTTTCAAAAATTCCACATGATTAATGGAGCTACACCACCAATATTTATCACCAAGTTTGCCAACCATCGCAAAAATTTGTTGAAGCTTGTATAAATACATACTTAGTGTTGGAATATTGAGTATAACATTGTGTGTGAACTGAAAATAAAAATTCTAGAGTCTAACATGAGATAATAGAAAAAACTATTGCGGTAAAAAAAAAAGTAAAATACTGTGTGCAATTTAAACAAAACATCGGATTGTAAAATCATAGGTTTCTACTTTCTAGTACATCATGTTTTTGTCATGTATCTCCATATGAGTTTTGACTTGGTATTAAAACTATTTATAAACCCATTCAAACTCACTAATTTGTCACGACTCACAGGCAAAACTATTGAAAGTTGAGTTTGACTTTCCTCACTTAAATAAGTTCTCTATTTTAAGATTAATTTTACTCACTCTTTCACTTACAACTCACCTATTATGAGCTCTTATGCCAAGAGGAATCATAACCAATGAGAAATTATCGACACTCTAGTTAGAGAAACTCACACTCACTTTGATTTCTAATTCTTCAATGATACAAAGCTTACATGCAACAAAACAAAATGAAATTAATACATGCAATAGATAGATGGACTTGGAAATATCGATGAACTTGTATTACAACTTTACAAATAGATGGAACCTTTGGGTATTGATCATTAACCTTTCGGTCATAATTAATCAATTATATTAACACAAATTACATGAATTTAACTTATTATTACAAAAGAGCACGTTCTATGAATTAAACCAACAAATTATTTTTATTTTTTTCACAAAGAACAAAACATTCATGGAATTCCTTAATTTTATGTATTTCATTTCATCCATGAAATTGCAACACAATACAAGCTACAAGTCAAATCAAAGATATCCGTGGCAACGAGGCTGGTCTTGTCTACATTTTCGATCCGGGCCACGTAGTTTTCTATTAAGACTCATTTCATCTGAAACTACAAAATAACAAATATAGAAAACACTTTGTTAATTAATTGGTTATTTAAATTAATTTATACATTATTATTGTAAGAGATAATTAATTGAATGGGAAATTTAGATTGAGCTTAACTTACTTGCTATTGTATTGGTAAAGAAACTAAGCATAAAAAAAAAGAGAACAACCCAAACAAGAGAGATCTTCTTAGACGCCATTTTACTTCTCTTGCTAGCTTGTAATGAATCTTACTCAACACATGATTATTTATAAGCCAAAATCAACGTGTTGCTTATATTTAAGGATGTTATTATAGTTTACCTTTGACGCAGTTTTCTTTGGCATATATAATAAAAATATAAAAAATCAAGCAAGTAATAATCTACAATTGCTTAAATTAAGAGTTTATTATGACCAACAATAATCCAAATAGAAGGGTCTTGAGTTTTTTAATATAGTTAAAAGTTTAATTTTTTATTTTTGTATATGAAAATATTTGGTTAAAAAGAGAAAATACATTTTGTATTCTCATTGATTCTCCGACAGAAATTAGTTATAACTAACAACAATGAAAATTTCTTATCAGTATTATGTCAACAATGAAATTTATTTTTGTAAAAAAAGGTAGCAAATAATGATTTTTCTATTAAAATTTGCAAATATGGAATATGTTTTGTACCAAATGTGAGATTAAAGTCTCACATTATTTTGAAAAGTTGAGGTTGATCAACCCAGAAGCAGATCTTATAAGGAGCTGGCCAGCGGCCCCCCCAAATTTATTTTGAATTTCATAAATATATGTATAATTTTTTTGATAATTGAATATATGTATATTATGCATTAGAAATTTTATATTGTGTATATATAGTACATGTTTTCGTTAAAAAAGAGTAGAATATATTTTCTTCTTCAGTGGAGTAATATTTGAACCAAACTCCGCCGGACTCCTTCAAACTTTATTTAATTAAGTCAATGGAGCAATAAATCAAAATTATTATTAATACTACTCTATGTTTTTTATTATAAGTGACAAATATATTTTTTAAATTTATTATAAAATTGATTTATTTAGTCGATAATATAATGAATTTAAAAAATGTATTTATTTTTTATAACAAGGAACAGAGATAGTATTAGTAATAATTTATTTTAGGCTTAAATATACTTTTGGTCCTCTAAATATTTTCAAGGTTTCATTTTGGTCCTTTAACTATTTTTCGTTTCGTTTTGGTCCTTTAACTATTTTTTCGCTCCGTTTTGGTCCTCTAACTTTCATTTTGTTAATCTATTTGATCCTAACTATCGTTAGAAAAATATCAAAAACATTAATTTTGCGTACATGACACTTAGAGACTTTATGGCTTTGGTGTCAGATTCAATAGGAAAATGTCATGTGCCCAAAGACTTTCTTCTTCATCACGTACGGAGCTTCATCCATCATGTCTCCGTCTACATCATCGGTGATCTTTCCAGTCACGAAAGCTTACGAAACGATATTCCAAAATCTCTCATTATTCACGCTGAATTCAAATCTGATGTCCGTTTTTCAATAGAGGCTTCTACCTCTCGTTTTTTGACATTTTTTTAATAATTAGGACCAAATAAGTTAACGGAATGAAAGTTAGAGGACCAAAACAGAATGAAAAATAGTTAAAAGACCAAAGTGAAACCTTGAAAATATTTAGAGGACCAAAAATATATTTAAGCTTTTATTTTATTTTTGTTTGAAAGAAAGAAAAAAGTGATAGCTATAGAAGTACTTTTGTACGGGGAAGACCCGTTCTACAAACGTAATCACTTTTGAAGTTTATGCCTCTAGTCACCACAATATGACATCATATATAGCATACACAATAAACTAAGGATTTTACAAAGAGTGAGTCTGTCTAGCGACCAACGACCAAGAATTTTAAGTGGCTTATTGGCTTTGGAAAGGACAAGGATTGAATTGAAGGGTACCTAGTATTTTTTTATGAGAAAATTAATATATAAATAAAAACAACAACGTAGTCTTTAAAAAGGACAACCTCTAAATCATTTATTAGCTACCAATAATTCTTTGATCATCTAACATATTAGCATAGTGATGAGTGTTTAGGAGTCTCCATAGTAATTATTTCCAACGCATTTCATGAATCATCCTAAAGGAAATGTCTCCAAAAGCACTTTTTGAAACATGTAGTTATGTGATGAGTATTTCGATTTCCCCTTCAAAGATAAGTTTGTTACTTAAGTTTCAAATATTCCACATGATAATGGAGCTACACCGCCAATATTGGTCATCAAGTTTGTCAACCATCGTGAAAATTTGTTGAAGTTGTTGTATAGATACTGAGTGTTGGAACATTGAGTATAAAAGTGTGTGTGTTGAAAATGAAAAATCTAGAGTCCAATAATATCAGATAATAGGAAATAGTAAAATACTATTGCGTGAAATTTAAACAAAAAATATTAAATTTCACATCGGATCATAGTTGTACACCTTTTTTCTTAACACTCTATAAAAAGTCAAAATTTTATTTTGAGAAATAAAACCCTAATTTACGTGACACAACCACCACATATTATGTTTCTTCCTTTTTCTTCTTCAAGAAAAAACTCCTTCATTTGGAGCACAAGTCATGGTGTGCCTAATTGTGCTTATCATATGCAAACTGAATTTCATGGAAGTAGTGTTTCGAATTCGTAGCTCGCTACAAGAAAAACAACCATTATTTACGGTCATTTTTTTTCTTTACCCACAGTTTTACCATGTGTAATTGAAAGTTACTCATAGATTACCCATGGCTCTGATATGTGGCGAAACATCTCGTCGGTAATCAAATACCTATAAAAAATAAGTCGTGGGTAAACGCATTACCCACAATCAAACTTGTGTTATTATATCTATAGTATCATTGTAACTAATTACTCACGGAATAATCGTGAATAATGATTACCCGCAATTTTTTCATAGAAAACGTTCATAAGTGCATATCCACGCATTTATTGTGGAAAATGTTAAGAAGTTGCTAAGAAAACCCAATTAAACATATTACCTGTAACATTGTCGTGAGTAACATCCTTTCTTTTTAATATTCTGATTGTAGTTTTACCTACCCAAGGAGTATCTATGGCAACCCATATAAGCATATTATGAATTACCAGTCCAAGGATTTATATCTTTCAATTTCATCCAACATTATAACCAATAATAATAATAATATTAAACAACCTTAAATAAAATAACTAATTTTACAATTAAAGAGATTATAATCATCAAAATACCACTTAACCAAAGTATATTGTTAACAAAAATTGACATTATTAGAAGTGACAAAATAAAAACATAAGACATTAACAATTTAAACAAAATATGTAGTCATAACATATGTCGCTATAAGTCTAAACTAACTAGAATGAAGTTAGTCAAATGCACTAGCTAATATTGTCTCTAAAAATAAGCAAGAATAAACTTAATCATCAAGATACATTAATCAACATTAATCAGTAAGTACAGTCATTACTCTAAGCATAAGATTCAGTCAAACAAAATGCACTAAAATGCGCTGTTGGTTTTATATTATATTGTAATAGATTTCATTTTCTTTCAGTATGGATTGTTTACTACATAGATTATAACCAAGTATAAATGTTATATTCCTAAAGAAAAAAAGTATAAATGATGTAAGTAAATGTGAAGTCTCCAATTTTGTGTCAACTTGGTGTTTAATTTTGCCGGTTGAATAAAAATGAAATATACTCTCTCCGTTTCAAAATTATTATCCTTTTCGATAATCAATGTAAAATTAAAGTTAGTTTATAATTTCTACTTTTACAATAGTTAAACTATTAATTAAATATATTTTCTTTTTCTTTATAAAGTAAGAGTAAAAAAGATTTAACTTATTAATTATTGTTGTTTCTTAATCCACGTGTATAATTTTAAAATGACAATAGTTTTGGTACGAAGGAATTACTTTTTTTGTTTTGAACGGCAAATGTAATTTATATATATAAAGAGAAATGGAACAAAGTACAAGAGTTACTCTACCCCATCCAAGAGATAAGTACAGAAAATAATCTACCCAAATGGAACCCCACAAGCAAAATCACCACAACAAAAAAGAAAAAGCACGACACCCAAACCAACTACAAAACTATCTAATAATACAATCCATCGAATTAATGTGTCATTCGTAAAATAAACAAGACGCATTACCCTTTTTAGCCAACACACATTACTAAATAAGTTGGATTCATTTTATTAAATTGAGATTTCTCGATGAAAATTATGTGCTAACGTAAAATCATAGGTTTCTAGTATATCATGTTTATGTCATGTATCTCCATTTGCCATTTGTAATGCATGTGATTAAATGTAGCCAAATTAGAGAGTACATGCACTACTTATTATATGAGGTGCTCATATATTCTAAATTGGTTTATAAATGGTTTTAATACTATATATGAGAGGAATTATAATACCATATAAGAGTGGTCAAATTATTACAACTTTACAAATTGATGGAACCTTTGGGTATTGATCATTAACCTTTCGGTCTTAATTAATCAATTATATTAACACAAATTACATGAATTTAACTTATTATTACAAATGAACAAGTTCTATGAATTAAACCGTCAAATTGTTTTTATTTTTTTTCACAAATTAAAGAACAAAACATACAATTTTTTAACTTTATTTAGGTGTTTCATTTCATCCATGAAATTGCAAGTTTGCAACACAACACACAGTCAAATCAAAGATATCCGTGGCAACGAGGCTTGTCTTTCGTGGGCCCTCTCTTACATCCCTGATCTAGGCCACGTAATTTTCTATTAAAACTCATTTCATCCGAAACTACAAAATAACAAATATAGAAAACACTTGTTAATTAATTGGTTATTTAAATTAATTAATACATTATTATTGTAAGAGATAATTAATTGAATTGAGTTTCACTTACTTGCTATTGCATTGGTAGAGAAACTAAGCATAAAAAAAAAGAGAACAACCCAAATAAGCGAGCACTTCTTAGAAGCCATTATATTTCTCTTGCAAGCTAGTAATGAGTGTTACAACTTACTCAACACATGCTTATTTATAAGCCAAAATCAACGCGTTGCTTATATTTAAGGAATTTATTATAGTTTGCCTTTGACGCAGTTGTCTTTGGGATATATAATAAAAAAATCAAGCCTGTAATCCACGACCACAAGTGATTAAATTAAGAGTTAATTTTTGGTCTAAATAGAAGGGTATCCTCAAGAGATTGGATCAAGCTTAATTGTAATGGATATGAGCATTGTGGGATATGATTGTCTTTTGCAGGATCGGATTGAAGATTGTGATGTTCTTCATGCTGAAATATGAGGAATGTATATAGGAATGTAAATTGCAAAAAGACAAGGGTATACGCATCTCATAGTCGAGAGTGACTCTAAAATTTTCATAGATATGATAACAGGTAGTTGTAAGCTAAATGGAAGCACTCCTATTTTGGTTAATCACATCAAGACCTAACAAACTTACAGTGACACGTTATTTTTAAGCACACCAGCTCGCATGAAGGAAATAGATGCACTAATTGACTAATTAGTTTTAGTCTCAACCAGAATTGATATGATGTGAAAATTATAGAGAATCCTACTAGAGATCTCTAAAACTTTATATCCAAGACTTACATGTCCATAAATGTTAGAGTAATCTTGTAATTTTCTTTTGTTCGGTTTGGCCCTCTTTTTAGTTCAACCAAAAAAAAGTTTTGGGTTCTTTAATTATGTAATCAAAAGTTCAATTACCGAGTTTTGTGTATAGAAAAAATTGATTGAAAGTAGATACTAATTTAGTAACTTATCTCTTGTACTCTTAAAATTTTTGACAAAGATTTCGTACCGATATTATACTAAAAAAGTCTAATTTTAAATTATGCCAAGTAATTTAGTTCCTGTATCTAATTTATTGTCAAACTATATTATTTATTACTAACGAATTAAATTACTATATATCAAATCAGACCCAAAATCATATATTATTTGTTGTTAAATTAGTTCTTATATGTCAAAAGAAGGGCATAGAGCTGCCTCCATGCCATACAAATTAAAACTGGGGTCTTATCACCTATTCATAACTTTTAAGGGGTCAATTGATAATTTACTCCATACATATATATATATATAGTCTTGTAGGGCAATGTTGAAAATGTCAATAGTCTTGTTTTCACATCGTATATGCAAAATTATATAGAGTTATTCTAGTTCGTATCTCTTATATTTAAAAGTTGTAAGATTTACTATCATTTAACTCTAAGTTTTTTTCCCACTTTACTGGATTTAACGAGTCAATTTTTTTTGGGTATAATGAGTCAATTTGTAAATTGATAAAATGTAAATTGATGAAAACATATTAAAAATTGTAAAATAAAAAAAAAACAAATATTATTGTATATATTTAGATGTCCATTTGTGAAAACTGCTCGATTAAATTTTAGTTTGATGATATAAAACTGAACCGAACCATGTACATATATTTTAAATATTAATATTCATTTTTCTTAGGTTACAATACTCTTTTTTTATAAGACAATACTCATTTCTTTATTAGTATATATGGTATATATTATATCTCCATTATTTGTTGGTTTTAATTTTTTTTAATAGTACTTACTTTTATTTATGGTTACATTAATTTAATTTAATCTATTTGTTTTTAATATTTCATATATATAGTTTCAAACATAATTGATATATCATTTTATAAAATAAAAAAAATATAATTAATCTTTTTATATCATCTATACTCTCTCTATACCAAAAAATATCATCTATACTTTCTCGTTCAAAAACATCTAGAAGATTGTTTTGTCCACCCTCGAGTGTATGTCACACCTTGAGGTATTGTCTGCTTTGAGATTTGTGAGAGCCTCTAACAATTTTGTCCTATATAAATTAAAAATCATTTCGTTGGATTGAAGAGTGTAGATGTTGTATATTAACTACGCACTCTTAGTTTCGATTCTCATGTGACATGAGATTTACTGATGTATCAAATAGTTGCTTTTCGGTTGAGGTTAAGTATCAAGAGGCATGTAGGATATGCTCCTTCTCTAGCGTCAATGTCCGTTCCACCCTCAAATACCGCCAACACCATACTCCGAGGTATTTTCTCCTTTGAGTCACATGTAAGTCGTCACAGTTTTGTCGATTCTCAAGCGATGTAGGATTTTCGATATAGTGGAACAAAGACCTTTTTTTTTTTACAAAAGACCAATTTAAAATAAACATAAAAGACCAAATATTCAACAAGCCTTCAAAGAAAAATTATGAATTACCTTAATTTTTCCGGTAAATTGTTACTTTAGAATTTTATTTTTTTGTCGAGACCAATGTATCCACCGGTGAATGCAGTAACTCATCCTTTAATTAAGGGAGGATGAGCCCCAACCACTCAACCACATCCTTTGATTACTTTAGAATTTTATTAGTTATGAATTCCATAAAGATAAATTAACCCAAAATTTAAAATAAATATACAGGAATAAATTTGGACGTTGACTATCAACAAAAATTGTTTACAATGCTTGAGCATTCAATTAAATAAAAAGCAAATTATCATCACTTTTAGTTTTTTAGATAAAATGACAAATAATTATAAATTCACACATTTAATTTGGATCGATGTTCAAACACTTTTAGTGTCTCTTTTTTCCAGTAATGATACATTTTCAGTTGAAAATCATTAACTTGGAATAGACACTTGCGTTAAAAAAAATATACTAATACTAATACTAATACTAATGTACAACAAAGAAAAGGTCTAAATAGGCATATGCATGGATAATAGCCGAAATATTTGATGTGACCGCACACTAATCACTTTTTCTTAATCCGTAGCATTTTATTTGTGTGTGTAAAAGTAAATACGACTTTTTTGTTTGTGGCGGCGTAGTGCTACGGTAACGACTTCAATTGCCAGCAGCCTGCGGACCTGACCGTAACCAACAGCTCATTCTCAAAGATACTATATAATATTGAGGTCCTACCGACAGCTCATTCCCAAAGATACATTTGGTCTAAAAATATTGATATAAGCGAGAGGAATACCATACTTTTGTTTAAAATTTTAAGATATTGAGTTTATAGATCATCTTATTTATAAAGTGTTCAAGCTTTACTTTTTTAAGTAATATAAGACTTAAGATTTACTCACATTTACCGTAACACTAAGTTCACAGGACACTATAAATAATATTTACTATCATTATTGATGAATGCTATTAATTATAATTAGTTGGTCTAGCGTTAATTAATGTTGAATTTAGTAGGAATAATTGGTTTGGTCTTTACAACCGCATTTAGAAGAAGATTAATACAGTTTAATATGAGAACTTATCTTGAAATAATTACTCATTCGGGTGAACGGTAAAAAAAAATGTTATCAACTCTAGTTAAAGTGGAAACAAAGGAGTACATGTTGATATTTTAAAATGTTTAATAGTTAGAGACAAACAACAATTTGAAAATGAAATTCAATATGAAACGATTATATATCAAATCAACAAAATCAAACCGTGTTCTCATGCAAGAAAAAGTCAACAAGACAACAAGCATTAAGTTGGCAGATCGAAGGAAACAAGTCAAACTTCAATGAACATCAAGTTGTCATATATTACTATAAACTTAAATAAATACATATATACATTACATACAACTCTTCATTAAACAACCAATTCAAAGAAAAGAACCCATTTTATGAACATTCCAAACAATGTCAAACAATAACCATAACCATAATCACACACTTGCAATTTCATATACCATGTTGATTATATTGTTGCTAAGTCTATGTCAAATCACTTCAGGGCTAACACAATTTGAAGCATTGTTAAAGTGGAAACAGAGTCTCCCTCAACAATCAATTCTTGATTCATGGATCAATAACAACTCTAGTTCAACACAATCACCATGTTCATGGAGAGGTATCACTTGTGATTCAAAAGGAAGTGTTACAGTCATAAACTTGTCTTATCTTGGAGTTGAAGGTACTCTTGATCACTTAAACTTAACAGTTTTTCCAAACCTTCTTCGTCTTGATCTTAAAACTAACTATCTCACCGGTATCATACCTGAAAATATCGGTGTTCTTTCGAAACTTCAATTTCTTGATCTTTCTACTAATTATCTCAATGGTACTTTGCCTCTTTCTATAGCCAATTTGACTCAAGTTTACGAGCTTGATGTTTCGAGAAACAATATATCTGGTATACTAGACCCTCGTTTGTTTCCTGATGGAACTGATAAGTCCAGTTCTAAAACTGGACTTATCGGCATCAGGAATCTTCTTTTTCAAGATACCCTTTTGGGTGGTCCACTTCCCACCGAAATCGGGAACATAAAAAACTTGACTTTACTAGCACTCGATGGAAACAATTTCTCCGGGCCAATTCCTTCATCCTTAGGAAACTGTAAACATTTAAGCATTCTTAGATTAAATGAAAATTATTTCACTGGCCCAATTCCACCAAGTATTGGAAAATTAACCAACTTAACTGATCTTAGGTTTTTCACCAACTACTTAAACGGTACTGTGCCACAAGAATTTGGAAACCTTTCATCTTTGGTTGTGTTGCATCTTGCTGAGAACAATTTCATTGGTGAGTTACCACCACAAATTTGCAAAAGTGGTAAACTTGTGAATTTCAGTGCAGCTTATAACAGTTTCACTGGTCCAATTCCAATAAGTCTTAGAAACTGTCCTTCTTTGTATAGAGTTAGAATTGAATACAATCAGTTAAGTGGTTATGCAGATCAAGATTTCGGAGTTTATCCAAATCTTACTTACATGGATTTCAGCTATAATAACATGGAAGGTAAATTATCTTCTAAATGGGGATCATGCAAAAACTTGCAATATCTCAACATAGCTGGTAATTCGATTAGCGGAAAAATTCCGAATGAGATTTTTCATTTGGATCAATTACAAGAGCTTGATCTATCTTTTAACCAATTATCCGGAACTATTCCATCACAAATTGGAAATTCTTCAAATTTGTATTATTTAAATTTGAATGGAAATAGTCTTTCTGGTAAGATACCTATTGAAATCGGAAAGCTTTCGAATTTGCAAACTTTAGACCTTTCAAAGAACGCGTTGTTCGGAACAATTCCAGCTCAGATAGGAGATTGTTCCGATTTGTTGAATTTGAATTTGAGTAACAATCACTTAAATGGCACAATTCCTTTCCAAATTGGAAACCTTGGTTCCTTACAAGACTATTTGGATTTGAGTTACAATTCAATTTCAGGGGCAATTCCTGCTAATATTGGTAAGCTTTCGAGTTTGATTAGCTTAAATATCTCAAACAATAATTTATCAGGTAAAATTCCTGATCAAATTAGTGAAATGTTGAGTTTGTCAGATCTTAATCTCTCTAATAATAATTTGGAGGGTAGTGTTCCTAATGGTGGCATTTTCAAATTGAACTCTTCAAATTCAGTTGATTTGAGCAATAATCCAGGTCTATGTGGTAATTTCCAAGGTTTGAAAGCTTGCAATGATTCACTCATTGAACCTAGTGGTGATGGAAGTAACAAAAAAAAAGTTGTGATTCCAATTGTTGCTTCTTTAGGAGGTGCACTTTTTGTTTCATTGATAATTGTTGGTATAGTTTTGTTATACTACAAGAGAAAATCAAGATATACAAGACAAAAGTCAAATTTGGATACACCAAATCCATTTTCAATTTGGTATTTCAATGGAAGAGTTGTGTACGGCGACATAATTGAAGCTACCAACAATTTCAACGACAAGTATTGCATAGGCGAAGGAGCATTCGGGAATGTTTTTAAAGCCGAATTGAAAGGAGGTCAAATATTCGCGGTGAAAAAGTTGAAATGTAATGAAGAGAATTTAGACACAGAAAGTATAAAAACATTTGAAAGTGAAGTAGAAGCTATGACAGAAACAAGACATAGAAACATAGTGAAGCTTTATGGATTTTGTTGTGAAGGGATGCACACATTTCTTGTTTATGAGTATATGGATAGAGGGAGTTTAGCTGATATGTTAATGGATGATAAGAAAGCATTGGAACTTGATTGGCTCAAAAGGGTTGAGATTGTTAAAGGTGTTGCAAGTGCTCTTTCTTATATGCATCATGATTGTTCTCCACTTTTGATTCATAGAGACATATCAAGCAAGAATATTTTGTTATCTTTGGATCTTGAAGCTCATGTTTCAGATTTTGGTACTGCAAGGTTTTTAAAGCCAAATTCACCTCTTTGGACTTCATTTGCTGGTACATATGGCTATGCTGCTCCAGGTAAAGTTATCTAACTATCTTTTTGTCTTAAATAATAGAATGTTTAGATATTTTTAAGAAATACAAAAGATATTTTGTGTTTGTATACCATTAAAAATCACTTTTAGATTCTCATGTTTTCTAAAAGTTGTAGCAAATAAAAAATTATGTTTTACTGAAATATGTGATATATTTTCAATTTCAATATCTAGTTGTATGTTCTATTATACCAAAAAAAGTATATGGCTAAATTGTATTTTTGTCCCCTAATTTTCACAAATATGTGATTTTGGCCACTAATTTTCATAATAGCATTTATGTCCCTTAACTTTAACTCTTTTTACAAAATAGACCTTGATTTTGACCAAGTCAATGCATATTGTAGACAAGTCACATCAATATGTCATCTGAGTCAGTGTCCACGCGGACGTTGACTTGCTAACATGGCATGTGAGTCACTAACCACATTTGTGTTGACTTGATAACAATCAGCGAGAGGGCAACCTTATGCAAATGAGACTAAATTTTGGGGTGTCAAAATTTCTATTATGAAAGTTAGGAGGCCAAATCGCAAGCTTATAAAATTAGAGAGTCAAAAGTGCAATTTAGCGAAAGTATTTTGCTTTACAATTGGCTAATTTTGACTATGTTATTACTATTACAGAGCTTGCATACACAATGGCAGTGACAGAGAAATGTGATGTATTCAGCTTTGGTGTTTTAGCATTTGAGATTCTAACAGGAAAACACCCTGGTGATCTTGTTTCATACATTCAAACATCTAATGATCAAAAGATAGACTTCAAAGAGATTTTAGACTCTCGCCTCTCTTTTCCTCCAAAGAACATTTTGAAGGAATTGACATTGATTGCAAATTTAGCACTTTCTTGTTTGCAAACAAATCCTCAATCTAGACCAACCATGAGAAGCATTGCCCAATTGCTAGAAATGGAGACTTCAGTTAACATTTGATTGAAGTTCTTTATTATTTTCTTTTGGTCCACTTGGTTTGTATATAGACACTTTTTGTGTATATCATAGTGATTGTTATTCCTTTTCTCAAAAGGAAATATATAATGAAATGATCAAAGACTTTATATAGAGTGTGTTGGGATAGAGAATATTTATAGGGTAACATATGTAATTTTAGAGATTAATTTGAATTCTTCAATGTAAATTTGTTGCATAATTAGGTGATAAATTTATACTTTTAAATAGGAAGAAACTTTATTAAAAACTAAGTCAATTCACGTAGTTGATGAATTTACTAACACAATATCTCATTCTTTATTTGTTTAACTATATGATGTTTGCGTACAACGCTTAGTGAGGGCTAAAACAAACTTTAAAGTGAAGTCTTTTAATTTTTATTCGATGAATTTTTCTCTGAGGTATAAAATAAATTTTATTTAAATTTTTTTGAGAAGTTGCAAAGTTATTGTCTCATTTCTATAATATTTTTTAAGAGGCCTTTATATTTTTCTTTGAGGCTTTTTTTAAAGGGTTTATGACTTATTTAAAACTATTTTGTTTAATAAATTTTTATATTTTTCGGAGGACTAAAACTCTTGCTTGAGTTGTCTTATCCTTGATCCGGCCCTGATACTATTATCAATTGATAAAATCGTAATTATGCTTGAAGTTGACTTCAAAATGGAATAATGAGTTGACTTGATCTTTCCTTAGCTGTTATTACGGATAATAATGAATATAGTATGGTCAAGTAGTACTAAATTACTAACGACAAAATTGTTTATTTTAAAATAATTGTTTTATACTATTTATAATATTATTTTTATTATTTTAGTATAATGATTAAAGGAGACATGCAATAAAGTAATTAAATAATTTATTTTTTATTATTTCAATGCCTACTATTAATAAAAATTGAAGTATATTTCTGTAAAAGTTATATTCTCTCTTTTATTTACACAATTTTTTTAAAGTGTAAAATAATCAACTAGAACAAATATTATTAGACGAAGAGAGTAACTTAGTGATCCAAAATATCCTCTGAAAACCATTATAGTCACCAAGGTATTACTTGGTGGAGCTTCTACGGATACATTAGCAAATTCTAATATATCGGTATATTTAATTTTTAAAATGATAAATAAATAATTAATTTTTTAATTTTTTTTTTGAAGAAGATTAATTTTTTAAATTTTAAATTTATTTATTGACTATATAACTTGCCATTACTTAACCATCCAAAATCGTAGGAAAATTTTCAGTGAAAGAAAATTTCATGCTCAATTTTCACTGAAATTCGCAGGATATAAATAGTAGTGTATATCTGCATTGTTAACAACTTTAAGACCATATAATTGTTTATACTTTTTAAGTGCCTAAATACTCATATTGATAATATCTAGTGTAAATTGTAGAAAGAGATAAATTAATTAATTAGGAGTGTGTTGGTAAGATAACTAATATGATTAAAAATTCAAAAAATATTTTATAATAAGGTCGTATATAATATTACAATATGGCATATTACAAACAAAACACTATTAACAAAGTCAACAATCTCTACTGTCAAAAATATAAAGTCAACATGCTCGTAGTTCTCTTACATGCCAGCTATAAAGACAGTTTACGAGGGAAACATCCAATAGTTTTTCCCCAACCACTACTAAAAAAAAGTGCAATAAGCACTACCAATAAGTAATAAAAAAATTCAGTGAATCATTAAATTTAGTCATGTCTCTCTAAATTTATCCGATTCTATTAATATTTTAAATTATATATGGTTTGTTTGGTTGAAGAGAAATAAAGAAAGAGAGAAATTGAAACACAAAAATCAATGCATGTATTTAGATTATAAAAATAGTTTAAATACATACATTAGTTTTTGTGTTTTAATTTCTCTCTTTCCTATTTATCTTCAACCAAACAAAGGCGGTGTAGAAGTTAATCACTCGAATAATTTAAATAGGTGGTAAACTCTCTTTAAAAGTTTTTAATGTTGCTGCATTCTCAAGTCAGAATTTGAATCTAAAACCTTGGTTTTAGAAGCAGACACTCGTGCCGTCTCATATATACGCTCTTGGATAATCTTGACTAAATATGTAAGTTGTTAATCTCTAATATTATATCTCGAGCGAATTCTCAATTATTAAAGTTCCAATGCTTAGAAATTCACCTCAAATAATTAATGAGCTTCATTTAAAGTCAAATTGTTCGAAAAAATGAATTTTAAATGATGATTTTTTTTTGAAGAAAAATTTAAATCATGATCGAACCAATTTAAAGTCTACCTTTTCTTTTTATTTGGTTATCATGATATAAGTACGAAATTTATACCACGGTTAATTAACATCAACCAAACTAATCTTCGTCAGGTAGTCTTGGGGCACATAACATAACGTCTAATTCTCTTCTTCTAGTCGATTTTTTTTTCAAATGTTGTAGTCAACAATCGAACTTCTAACCATCTAACTATACTTAAAGCGTTTAAAACTCACCATATCACTTCAACCAATTAATTGTTGATTTATTTTACCTTTCTATAAAATCAATTTAATTTATTAAGTACGAAATTTAATGCCGGGAAAATAAGCAACCACCGTCGACTTTTGCATTATAAATTAGCATGTGGTGAGTACGTTGTGAAATGCAGTAACAACTAACAAGAGAAATAATAATGGGTTCTAAGAAATGCTCCCTTATTTGGATGCTTATCTTTTTGTGTATGCTGAGTTTCTCTGCCAAGGCAATAGCAAGTAAGTGAAACTTAATCCCATTCAAATGATTTTTTCTTTAATTAACTATTATGTATAAATTATTTTAACCAAATAAGTGTTTCATATTTTTTTAGTTTCAGATGTAAAATGTCAGAATAGAAAAGAGCTTAGAGACCCATATGAGAGAAGTAATAATAGAGGAAGAATTCCTTATGAGCTTCTTAATGAAGAAGGGCCTAGGGAAAAGGCACAAAATGCTCCTCGTTGCCACAATTATCTTTGATTATTTGTGTTAAAATTAAGGACACCACTCGATTAGTCTTTGTTTATGTAACTCGCTCTCAAACAAGTTTTTAATAATTTTATCAATATCTTAATTAATTAGTCTATATCTTGGTTAAATGTTTTTTAATTTGGTTTTTTTTGTTACAATTTGGTCTCTTTGAATGATCAAATTAAGAAACATTTAATAAAGATAGAAACTAATTTGAGATATTAGAAATGTTAGGGACCTATTTAAAAGTGATTTACAAAAGCATAGACCAATTTAGTGATTTACTCCTATAAAATTCTATGGATGAAGTACAAAAATAAAAGCCATATGGCGTTATTTATTTATTTATTTATTTTGAGGCATGACGTTATTTATTATTGGTTCTAGTTTATTTTGTAATTTATTTAATAATAATTCATGTAATTTGTGTAAGATAATATCTCTAAATAATATGTATCTATTTTTACAATCAATAATTGTGTATTTTTTTATTTATAAATCAACAATAATGTATTTGAAATCAATGTACCAAAAAAAATGTTTTTGAAATCAATAAATGTATATGATGGAATATAATAATTTGAAGATGATTGTAATATTCCGTTATTACAGTTTTAGGATTTTGATTATCTACTACATTTTATGTGTTGTATTCTCTCATTTAATTTTCTAATCCAATAGTCGATTGATTCACCCAAAAAATGAAAACACAATGCAAAAGAAAGAGAAATAGATGGATGAAGGGTTAAGATGAGCATGACAGAAACATGAGAGAAAAAATTGAAGAGGATCCGAACCCTACGGTCCTATTCACTTATGTATTGTTCAAATATAATAAAATGAAGTAGAGTAGAATAAAATTGAGTGAAATAGAATAAAGTGTAATAAAATAAATGAAATGAAGTGGAATAGAATAGAATTTAGACCATCAAAATTAACTGTTTGTGATTTTTTTTTATTAAATATTATTAATATTGACGAGTCTCAATAACAAATCAAATAATTTTCAATTTCTTTAAGATTTTATATAGATTACATACATGATATAAACTTTCTATACTCCAATGATAAATTTTATAAAATTCATAGTCAATATAATTATAATGTTATTTTTATATATGAATATGAACCCGGTTATGATATGGGATAATATTGGTTGTTGGTATAACCAGATAAGTAATATATTGTGATCACATTTTTCTATTTCTTCTTTTTTTTTTTAATTTGGAAAGTCAAAGTCAAAAGTTTTGTGGTATATTTGTAACAAAAGTCTGTTAGTATAACATTTCTCATATCTTAATTATAACTATAAAATCTTTGTCAAAAAAAAATATATATAACTCTAAAAGCCAATATATGTTACCGCCACCACATGACCCTCTTATGTTCAAAAATGAATCAGGCTCATTTGCAAAGTCAATCGATTAAAGTAATAACAATCAAACCATCAAACAAAACAGAAAAGTATAAATTTTAGGTTTATTCTTGTGTATCCCACAAAATTTTGGGGTATTTACTCCCAATGACTTAAATTTTTTTTAATCAATATAAATTTTTAAAAAACAAACCGTTGAATTAAAAGTTTATATCATATGGATCATTTGTGTAAAATTTTAGAGAAATCTAAAATCATTTGATATGTTATTTAGACGCATCAAAATTAACAGTGTTTGCAATTTCTTAAACACCGTTAATCTTTATATGGTTCTCAATAACATATCAAATGATTTTAGATTTATTTGAAATTTTACACAAATGATCTATATGATATAAACTTTCAATCCAACGATGTATTTTATAAAAAAATGTATCACTCAAAACTTTTTATAGTAAATAGGGGTAAATACTCTCAAATTTTTTGGGGTACACAAGTTGACACCTAAATTTTATTATTATTAGGTAGCTCGAATATTGGCCTTTGAGATTTCAGTATCAATCTCTTACAATTGAGTTTATTAACTAATCACATGTATGGTTGGCATTTCAAATTTGAGTTGAATCACACATCAAATAGAATAATGAATGTTGAATATTTTATAAATAAGAGGACACATAAACTCAATATATTAAAAAAACTAAGGTTCAAAGTGATGATCCTTCTGACCCATCATGACTCAAAAATCAAAATACCCAACATGTACATTGATGATTAATGCATCTTGGTACTTGAGGAGGTCGACATTCTAATTCAAACTGTACGCAATCTCTATGAACATTGCAGCGTAAGCGGTACTTTGTAATTCCTGTTATATAAGAAAAGAAAAATAATATTACTAAAAGTGATGAATTAAAATTATTATAAGATATACACAAGAAAGTTTAAAATGAATTAAAAATTATTTACCAGCAACATCAACTACAAGAAGAGATAAGAAAATAATGAAGATCATTAAATAAACAAACTTAATAATTTTAGCCATATTGTTTCTCCTAAGCTTGCAGCATATTGAAATGTATTGATTATCACTTTATATTGTAAAAGTACTATGTTTTATTTATTTGTTTCATTTCCTTGGTTGTCTATTTACCTCACTCAATCGATAAAGATCAATCTTTCATCCTTTTCCTTTGTTTTTAATATTAGCCTTTTATGATATATATAGGGGCAAAAACTAAAAAACAACAAACTTTTAAATTGAAATAGTAAAAAACAAGGAAAATAATATTTCTTGTATCTTAATTATAAGTCTAAAAAACTCAAGGGGTGTGGTTGAGCGGCATGGGGCTCATCCGCCCTTAGTCAAGGGTCGAGGGTTCGATCCTCACCTTAAGTATGGAGCAGCTTTAAATCCTTGGGTCAGCTATCCCACCATTGCCTCCAATTTAGCAAGGGAATAGTCACTGCGTTCGGCGGTGGATACCCCGGTCTCGACAAAAAAAAATTATAAGTCTAAAAATCCCGTTAAAAAAAATTATAACTCTAAAAATCATTAATAAATGTTATGTTACTGCCACCCACTACATGATGACCCTTTTGCATTAAAAAGTAAATCAGACAAAACAAAAAAGTAAAGAACAGAGACAAAACAGAGAAGCTTAACTATATACATATGTTTTTTTTTAATCTATCTCTTCAAAATTTGATGATATTTATCCTCAACCATTCGATAATTTTTTAATCAATATTAATTTTTTATAAAATACAATGTTAGATTGAAAATTTAAATCATAAAGATTATTTGTTTAAAATTTCAGACAAATTCAAAATCATTTGATATGATATTGAGATACATAAAGATTAACGGTGTTTAAAAAATCACACAAACTGTTAATTTTGATGTGTCTCAATAATATATCAAATGATTTTAAAAAGAGATAAATTAATTATAAATATATTGGTAAGATAACTAATATGATTAAATATTCAAAATGGTTTTATAAAGAAGGATAAAAATTTTACTCAAAAATGTTTTATATTTAGAGACAATTTAAGGTGGTACTGTATAATATTGACAATATGGTAGTATATTAAATATTTCAAACAAAAAACTATTAACAAAGTCAACAATCTCTACTGTCAAAAAATAAAGTCAACGTACATTCTCGTATTTCTCTTTTATTTTTATTTTTTTTATAAGCATATTTCTCTTATATGTCATGCCAGCTATAGAGACAGTTTACGAGGGAAGCATACCATAGTTTTTTCCCAACCACTACTAAAATAAAGCCAGAAGCACTACCAATTACTAAAAAACTAATCATAGACTTTGTTTATCAATTGTTTCTTAATTTAGTAGTATATTGGAGGACTTAAATTCAAAAAACTTTAACAAAGACATGAACTAAATTGATAAACATTAAAAAAAGATAGAGATTAATTTAAAATATTGGTAAAGTCATCTATTTAATATTATTTGAGATCGAATTACATAGACATGGATCAATTTAGCTATTTACTTAATAAAAAAAATACCACTAGAGTAGATACATGTGATTTGTTCAAAAAAAAAAAAAAGAAGAGAGAGCAAATACATGTGATTGAACAAAAAATAAGAGTAGATACATGTGAAAGATACTCTTAATTGAGTTGAGTGATTTAATTTAAATGGTTAATGAATTTTATTTTACATTAAATTGTTTGGAAAAACTAAAGTTTGATGCTTGACTAAACATATTGTTATTCTTTAATTATCTCTCAAACAAACTCTTTTTTTTTTTTTTTTTTTTTTTTTTTTGGTCAAGTAGCCTAGCGGCTAGAAATTCCACTTTTAAAGTGGAGAAGTGGGATGACCGGGGTTCGAACCCCCGCCCCCTGCATATATAATGCGATGTCCAACCAATTGAGCTAAGCTCATGGGACTCTCTCAAACAAACTCTGAATCATTAGTTTCAATACTTATTAGGCATCCACCTCAAATAATTAATGAGCTTAATTTAAAGGTAAATTGTTAGAAAAAATATTAAATTCAAATCATCGAAACAATTTGAAGTTGGAAATTAAATGAGATCCAATTTTGTTTTAGACATTTTTTGTATTAATAACTCTCTGGTTCATAAGAGATGTTTATTGTCAAAAAAAGAGAGAATATGTCTTAATAATTTAGAATTTAACCGCGAGTTATATGAATAAATATGACCAAAAAATTCTTCCACCTAAAATTCGAACATAGTTATGGTCCGCCCACTCGTATCCAACTTACCTGATACCCTATTGTTGAAATTCAATGTGATGTCACATATTTATATTTAAAAATAATCATATTTTAAATAAATTTTGTTTATCGAATACTGTCGTACCAGTATCCCACCATATAAGTTAAGTACGAAAGAATTTACCTTTTTATATTCCATCTATGTGGAGAGTGTTTTATATTTCCTCCGTTTCTTTTTAACTGTCACAATTGACAACTACACATATATCAATGCATACTTTTAACAAATATTAATAAATATCTTATATGTTAATATTTATTATTATATAATAAATATACATGATAAAAATAAATTATATGATTAGTGCACACGTATATCAAATGACAATTAAAAAGAAACGGATGAAATATTTATGAACGGACAGTTTCTAAAAAAAGAATTTATAATTAAGTACAAAAATTAGTGCCAGGAAAATAAGCAACCACCATCGACTTTGGCATTATAAATTAGCATGAGGTGAGTAGGTTGTGAGATGCAGTAACAACTAACAAGAGAAATAATAATGGGTTCTAAGAAATGCTCCCTTATTTGGATGCTTATCTTTTTGTGTATGCTGAGTTTCTCTCCCAAGGCAATAGCAAGTAAGTGAAACTTAATCTCATTAATTCAATCTATTTTTGCTTTAATCAAATATGTATAAATTACTTTAACCAAATAAGTGTTTCCTATTTTTTAGTTTCAGATGTAAAGTGTCAGAACAGAAAACAACTTAAAGACCCAAGTAATAATAGAGGAAGAATTCCTTATGAGCTTATTAATCATATTGATGATGAAGGGCCTACTGTTACTCCTAGCTATAGGAAAGCGGTAGGAAATGCTCCACGTTGCCACAATTATCTTTGATTTTGTTGCGATAAAATTGAGTAAATCATTAAATTAGTTATTTTCTATGTAACTCGTTTTTAAACCCAGTGATTAATTACATGCAGTTTTATTCACTTATATATATTGTTGACCCTCTTGCATTCAAATACAAATCAGGCTCATTTGCAAGTTGCAACGTAATGTCAATTGACCGAAGCAAGTATAAATTAAACAAGGGTTAATTGCTCCGTAATATAAGCGAGTTTTATTTTATTTCTCTTTAAATATATTTTTTGGATTATTCGCCGATTGTAAAATTATTTTTATAGATTATTCTTGTTTATTGACTTTTTGCTAAGTTGGCATCGCATTTTTATTGGCATATCAATTGAATTTGCCAAGTCAGTAAAAAATCAATAGAAAAAGATATATAATTAAAAAAAAAATTATTGAAAATAATCCAAAAAACTAATTTTAAAAAAAGATAAAACAAAACTCAACTATATATTACAGCGATAAAAACTTATTAACTCATTAAACATAAATCAAAATAGAGAAGCCCGTCTATATACACGTATATGGATTTATAACATCTTATTCTT
The DNA here is from genome assembly GCA_951804385.1 of Trifolium dubium. Lineage (NCBI taxonomy): Eukaryota > Viridiplantae > Streptophyta > Magnoliopsida > Fabales > Fabaceae > Trifolium > Trifolium dubium. The sequence continues at coordinate 29,127,396 of OX638075.1, read as the reverse complement.
GTGCATAAGATATAGTTATAACTTATAAATAAAACAAAACATTATTTCGCAGTACATAAATCAGAACAATCACTACAAAAAATCTGGCAGGCGGCGGCGGTTGTGAAAGCATACAGCGGCGGTTTAAACCGCCGCTAAATACCAACAGCGACGGTTTCTAAAGCGTCCCAGAAAGAGGTGTCGCTAGGTCATTTAGCGACGGTTCTGGGAAACCGTTGGTATAACCGCCGCTAGATCATTTAGCGACGATTGTATGGGGATTTGCGACGGTTTGAAACCGACGCTATCTGTTTGAAATTTTTCTGCACTTTTGCGACGGTTTCAACTGCAGCTATTTTTTTCAATTTTCTGTACTTTTTGCGGCGGTTGGAACCGCCGCTATCCGCATTTTTTTTTTAAAAAAAATTAAATGCTTTTTCTTTTCCCACTTTTTTTGGGTTCCCACAATTTTCTTAAACTTTTTTTTTCCACGACTGAGACATTAAATTCCATAAATAACCACATGAGGGTGAGTATTACAACTAAGCAAAGGGAGAATTGTACTTAAACTAAATATGATTCATAAATTCTTCAAATAACTCTAAAATATATACATATTATCAAGAAACTATTTCAAAATATTAATGTTTCCCTAAGTACTTCAAATACCAAGTAATTGAACCTAAAGCAAAATATTATAATATCAACGTTCACATCTAAAACATCCTTCAAAAGATATCAATGTATTTCAAAATATACTAAAGTACTCAATCAGTCTACTAAATTCCTCAATAACCACCCTAATTCACTGTTTCATGACTAGCTAAAGAAGAAGGTCTTCTTGAGAGCATCCAAGTCTAAAACCTGAAATTTAAACCCAAAAAAAAAGTATTAAAAAAATATTATCATCTATCACAAGATCATCCATCATCACAAGACTATATATCATCTCTAACTTACCTCTTGTTTCCTTTTTCGCTCGGCTTCAACCTATATCAGATTCAAATAAAAAGTCAAACAGCGACGGTTGAGAACCGCCAGAAATCATTTAAAAAATATAAAAATCCAAACAGCAGCGGTTAAAACCGCCGGAAATACATTACCAGCTGCAACGACACCAATAGAGGCGGTTTTAACCGCCGGTAATCAATGGATAACAGCAACGATAGTAAAACTGCCGGTAAATGTGGAAAGCGGCGACAGTTATCTAAAACCGCCGCAATCCGACCGCCGCTAAATGCAATTTTCCTTGTAGTGAATGCAGCTGCATTTCCCTATAAATTTTAATTCATATAATTAGATATTCCTCCGTTTTAAAATAAATGTCACAATTGATCAATTTACATATGTTATACACATCTTTAATTTGATCACAAATATTTTTAAAAAAATTTAAAATTTTTATATTTTGAAAATATTTATCGAGACAAATTAAAAAATATCATATATGATAATATTTATTTTTATATATTAACCAAAATAGTGCACATATAACTCAAACAATATTTATTTTGAAATATATGCGTAAGTAAAAGAATAAATTTTATTATGCGTAATGGTTGCTCGAATATTGGCCTTTTTGAGATTACAGTATCAATGTCTCACAATTGAGTTTATTATAACTAATGACATCTACATTGATAACTAATGCATTTAGGAACCATAGGAGCTGCACATCGAAACTTGGCGCAATCACTATCATACGTGCAGGCTAACCTAGCAATTCCTGTAATATAAAAAAGAAAAGAAATAAATATTACTAAAAGTAGTGAATTATTCCCTTGGTAAGAGAAAAAAAACTAATTTTTTTTATCTTGTAATATAAGAGAAAAGATACGCTTATCAAAAAAAAAAAAAAAAGATACAAACATTTATCATTTAAAAAAAAATTATTCTCTTTCTTACTTTTCTACAACAAATAATCAATAAAAATTATTTTTACATCTTTTCATACAATTTATGTTTTTTGTCTTATAATACGGAACAAAGGGAAATAGAGTATATTTTATTATAAGATACACAAAAAAGTTCAAAATGAATCAAAAATTATTTACCAGCAACATCAACTACAAGAAGCGATGCGAAAATAACAAAGATTATTAAATTAACAAATTTAATAATTTCAGCCATATTGTTTCTCCTAAGCTTGCAACAACTTGAAATGTATTGATCACTTTTATATTGTAAAAATACTATGTTTTATTTATTCGTTTCAATTTTTTGAATTTATAGATCTTGAGAAAAACTTATTAGAATTAAAGTCATTATTAAAATTTTCTTTTTTGCCTATTTATCCCACTCAATCTATAAGGGCAACCTTTCATCATTTTTTTTAATATTAGCCTTTTATGATGTATACGGCCAAAACCTAAAAAACAACAAAATTTTAAATTTAAATAATAAAAAACGCAAGGAAAAAATCTATTATGAGATAGATATTGTATGAAAATAAATTTTAATTACTATATATCTTTTTTTAATTTACAAATACTTGAGCAGTGACAAATTAAAGATATGCTTTTAATTACTTTGAGATGTTTATTAAATTAACTGATTCATCAAAAGCGGAAAGCTCAAATGATGAAGACCAAGTAGCAATCTTCCGATTCATGGCTAAACATCACAAAAGTAACAAATTAAGTAAGTCATTAAACTAAAACTTTTACTTTGCTTTCATGACAAATTCTAACACAACTTTGAAGTGGTGCATATGGTACATAATGCATAAGTCGTTGATTTCATCATAATGAATATGAATTTTACAAAATTCACTGTTAGATTGAAAGATTAGATCATATAAATCATTTAAGCAAAATTAAAAATTAACAGTTTATACTTTTTTATAAAATATAATGCTAATAATCTTGATAAACTCAATAATATATCAAATGATTTTTAATATTTTACATAATTAATTTATATGATATAAACTTTAAATTCAAAAATAAATTTTATATTCGTTATAATGAAACCAACAAATTATGTATCATTTAATATGATGCAATTATGCAAGGAAACATTAACTTTGCTTTTATACTATAAACTTCAAGTTGTGTTTCAAAGTGAGTCTAAAGTTGCTTTTAAGAGATTTTTCGGCCTTAAGAAATTTAATTCTTATCAAGAGGCCTTAGAAAAGTAAAACAATTAAATGCACTTAGTTAAGAAATATATGATAGAAATGTTCAATTGATGATGAGTTTCTTACATTACATGCATGTTATTTTCTTTCATTTGGTGTGAAATATTTTATATTTCTTATGTTGCTAAGACTACTATATAATATTATGGTTGTAATATACTCTTATTACTTTTTTATTTTTTTAACAACAAATACATTATTAATAAAACCAGACCTCTGCTCAAGACGAACATAGACTAATAAAAGAAAAATTTACAAAATAAATGTGCTGAATATAAGCGAAGCACCAATGAAAATACTAAAACCTACACTACCTAACTAGCTAAAAGATTATCATTTCTAATCTCATTTCTTAGAAGATATTCCTCAGCTTCTCATAACCACCAGAGAGACCTCAACCCGACTCAAAAAACGCCATTAGACACAAATTCTCAATCTCGAATCAAAAGTGATTGGCGTATAAGAATCAAAAGAATATCACCTTGAATGAAAAGTTGAAGGGACAATATTAGAAAGAGAATCTAAGTATATAAATCTCAACTTGCATACAATATTTGGTGTTTATATTTATGCTTAGACTTCAATTCTATCTCAACTGCGTTCAAAGTTGTATATTAATATTTATGATTGTTTGCACTGCCTCTGAGTTAATATGATTGTATAAGTTCACCGTACTAATATTTGTTTTTCTTCTTTTGGATAATATTAAAGGAGAAGTGTGTCCAAGTTTTATCAAACTGTGGTGTTTATCATGCATATATTAAGGGGGACGTTCGTCATCAAATCATCATATCGTGTTGTGTTTGCTATCATAAAAATTGTGAGAGACTAAAAATCTTCACTCTTAACTTATATTTTATCATAATAAGCTCTTAAACCAATAATTTTTAAAAAATCACCGATTTACCGCATTCTATATTTTATCACAAGAAAGTTTTACAAAGTGAACTCTTAGCACTATGAAAATGCTAGTCCCTCCAAGAATTATCTACAAATACAATATGATTGATTTAAATCTTTATGCCATATTAAAAAAGTGAGGTGAAGTAAAATTACGTGGCGAAATACATAGTTATTATTGGTTGAATGTATAAAATTACTTTATATTGTCAGTGCATATTTCCTTTTCTCTATTATAATTATATAGGACGTTGTTCTTTGCAATATCTTCTATGAGAAAATGAAGGAAAGAGTACTTGTATACTAATTAAATAATACAAATTTGAGTTTGTCATGAAGATTTAAAGATCTAAGAAACATAAATCAAAATTTGAAATAAATTATAAAAAGAAAAAACAATGTTATGATGTAAAAATAAAATTATACACTTAAGGTAACATATAACTATTTTTTAAACTTAATTAATCTGATTTCCAGTACTGGCAAAAACCATCAATGCACTCAGAAGAATGAAATATATAATATGGGCAATCATGGCCAGAATCATCACAAGGAAATGTTGTTTCTGTATTGTAAAAGAAGAAGAAAAAAACAATATTATTACTAAAAGGTGATAAAATATGTATAAGAAAAATTAGAAAATTGTGCGAAAAATAACATACTTTTAATGGCAGCAAGTAATGGAGAAAGAAATATGAACAAAACATAAACAAACAAGAGATTTTTAGCCATTTTTTTTCTTTGCATGTCATAAATTTTTCATTTATCACTTTATGATTTAAAATTTCATACTTTGTCAACTTCAATTAAACGGTCATTCAAAAAAAAACTTCGATTAAATGGATTTTAACATTTAGCAGCCGCAAAAAGCCATTTATAAAATTAAAAATAGTGATAAATAAGTCAATAATCAATATGTGTGTACAAACAAGCGGCTTAGCTACCGAACAAATTAGGAGCTTAAGGAAACCTATATATGAAAGGTAGGTGGGAAATCAAAGAAAAGTGACACATGATACACATACCATTTTTGCCATTATAGGATATTTAAGCAAAATTTGGAATGTAAATCTCGAACTAAGGTTTGAGATGTAGAACCCTAAATTTGTACGCACTTTTGCGGAGTATAGGTACAAGTTTGGGATCGAGATCTACAGTTTGGGATTTAAGTCCCAAAATTTTGTGTGCAGTTTTAGAGGTATAGGCAGCAGTTCGAAATCTATCTCCAAATTGCGCACAAAATTCGGGTGGATATAGGCAGCAGTTCAGAATATAGATCCCAAGCTAGTGCTTATACTCCTCAAAATTACGCACAAACTTCAAATTATACATCCCAAACTTTAATTCGTGATTTACGTTCGAAATTAAAGGATAATTTGGAGTTTTAGGGAATTATAAAGAATGATGGGAGGGAGATAGAGAAATTTTCCTTAATAGATTTATATATACATTGTCAACCTTTTGAATGGGGCAGGAGCCAACCCATTCTTATAGTATCCAGGGTAAGTATCTCGTTGGCCCACGCCCCAAAAATAATAATATTGTTCATAGGTTTGTTCAAAAAATTAATATTGTTCATTGGTATTATTATTTAACAGCGGTTCTATTATATTAAGCGACATTTTTTAATTTGCGGCAATGTAAAATCCACGCTAGTAATCTATGTACTTTGTTCTCTTCATCTACTCTCCATTTTTCAGGGGTTTCCAAATCCCCTCTATTTGATTTGTCAAATTACCATTTTCATTTGTTAGGGTTGTTAACCTCCCTTTATTAATTGATTATGTAAAAAAAATCTCTATATTAATAATTAAACATCCCTTTTAATTTATTTTTTTGAAGTATCCCTTCTATTGATTTATTGTTTATTAATTTATCATTGTTTTAAAATGTGTAATTATTTTTTCAAAGTATTCAAATATAATTTTTTGGGAAAAAACACTCAAATTTTTATTTATAATAGAATTTTAGTGTATAAAAATTTATGTTTAATCAATCTTTTGTTAAAAAAAATCAAATTTTTGTGGGAGCGATTCACATAATTTTATAAATATAAATACAAGAACCAATATATTTATCATATGATATGACATTTTTTATAATTTATTTGGGACAGATTTTAAAGCATTGCAATTTATACTTGTATTAAGTAGTGATTGACGCAAAATTTGATAAAGAGAACCCTGTTTGGATCATTTGCAACTGCGTTTGAAATGGGGTTGAAACCACTTTATATTAGAACTGACATCCAAATCAACTGATTATTAATTGTTGGTTAAATTAAAAATTAAAATTAAGAGAAATATATAAATTATTTTATTCAATATATAGTTCTACTACAAATATCCAAATAAAATACAAAGTGTTCAATAACAAGTTGTTCCTCATCCAAGGTTTTCCAAATAGCTCTTTCACATAACCCATATATATATATATATATATATATATATATATATATATATATATATATTGCCAAAGTTATTACATCCTGAAAATAATTTAGAAATCATTTAATTAATAGACACACAAAATATAAATTTTATGAAACACAAATTATATGATTAAAATATGTTATATGAATAGTGTGGATGACTCTCAAACAAAAGGTAAAAAAGAACGAAGGGAGTAGTATTAAATACTATATCTGTTCCAATATATTAGACATTTTTTCAAAATTTTGTCGCTCTATTTTATAAAACATTTTTCAAAGTTCAAAGTGTATTAACTAATTTTTCACAAAATACCACTAATTAAATGAAGAAAAAGTAAAAGATCATCAATTTTTCTCTTTAATTGAAGGTAATTTTAAAAAAAAAGGTACATTATTGAAAATATAATGTTATATAATTACTTATTTAAATTCTTGTGCTTTTTTTTTGGGTTAACTTCTTGTGCTTTTATAAAAGCGTCCTTATATTTTGGGCAGTAATAATAACTCAGAAATTATTCAAATAAAGAAAATAAATGATCAAATAATTAAAATGAAAATTTTGTTTTATTATTACCACACCAATTTAAAATATATAAAAAGAAATAAGATTTATTTCAGTCATGTGAACTTAACTCAGTTGACTAAAGTATCACATTATATATGTAGGAGAGGAGTTTGAGCCCCTTTAGTTAAATGAAATGTCGGTTTTACATATTATATTAACTAATACAATTCATGTTCTAATTTAAAGTTCAAATTTAGAATTTTTTTTATTAAAAAAATTGTATAGGCAAACACCTTAAAAATATAAACTTTAATTTATTTTTTTGAAACATGTTTTTTTTTTAATTCCTTAACTAGCTAGTGCACCCATGCATTAGTTACAAAGACTCTTAAATTTTTTACAGCTAAATATATTTACAATACAATTCAAATAATAAATAAAATAAAATATTGAGGTGTTACCAATTTTTTTGAATGTACTGACAAGAATTCTGAACGCACTTTGCAATCATATTTGTATGCTTGGGACAATCATACTTAGTATTGCATTCACTTACGATTTTACCTGCGTCTTTGAAGAAGAACGAATTAAAGGAATGTTACTGAAAGGAGATAATATATGGTGTAAAAACAAAATTAGTAAATGCTGTGAAAAATGACATACTAGTATATGCAACATACGATAGAGAAAAAAAGATGATCAAAATATAAGCAATTAAAAGAATTTGAGCCATGTTTTATCTTCTTTGCATGTAAAAACCAATTTTATTTTTATCGTTTTATAAGTAAAAATTTCACTCTTTGAGAACTTGAATTATATTGTTTTTCGAATTTAGAAGTTTCAAAAAGCCATTTGTAAACTTCATTATATATGTTTTTATTTTAACCTTTTGATAAAAGTTTTTCTAATCTACCTCTTTATAACTTAGGTATAATTATCCTTCAATTATTCAATAATATTTTAAGCGATATAAATTTCATAGAATACACTATTGGATTGAAAGTTTATATCATATAAGGTTATTTATTGTGTAAAATTTCAGATAAATTCAAAATTATTTGATATGTTATTGAGACACATTAAAATTAACGACATTAAAAAACCCACATATAAACTGTTAATTTTCATAAAATGAAAAGACAAAAAAAGAGAGAGAAAGTAGTAAATAGTATCTTCAATCTAATATTGCATCGATGTACTCTATCAATTTGAATGAATAAATATCTTTATTGTTGGTCAAAAAAAAAAGTAGTAAATGGTAGAAACATGACAAACTAATACCTCCAACGTAACAAGTAATAGAGAGAAAAAATGATCAAAACATAAATAAATATAAAAATTCGAGCCATATTTTATCTTCTTTGCATACAGTAATTCTTTTCTTTTTTTTGTATTTAGGAGTTTCCAAAAGCCATATATAAAGTTGGAATTAATTATAAATATCTAATCAATATGTTGCGAGTATATTCTTTTAACTCATTGAACTTCTTTTTTTAAAGGAAAAAATAATATTAATACTATTAAACTAAAAGTGACACACCACTAAGCACTAGAAATGTTTTGGATGTGACAAAAAAGTATAGTTACAATGATAAATACAGAAATACTCATTCCTTTTTTAATTATAAGATCACTTTGACAAAACACGGGTATTAAGAAAGTTGATTTTAATATCAAATTGATTTTGAATTACAACATTTGTATTAAAATATAAATCATTTTGATCATATCACACAAATTAATAAATATAATTATTGTTGAACACAAATTAATGGCATCTTCAACAAAGGTTTCATTACTAAGTTTTAAACACTATTTAAACTGTATTATGAAACATGGCATCCATGAAGAAGTAGAGAGAAAATTAAAAGAGTTTGTATCGATAGTAATGTGTGAAATTAATTACAATAATAAAAAGTTGAGTACAAATATATAATGTAATGCTTATTTATAGGCTAATTAACTAGTCTAACTATTTAGGAACTAGAACAACTAATTATATTTCTAATAAACGGTTCAAGTTTTTTTTTATTTCCATTGGAGCACATCTACATGGCAAAACGAATTCTATAAAAGTTTTAAGGGTCTTGTTAACATGTGTCCTAAAGACATAGTATTTTAAGGAATTAAAAGTAGAAATATTACATTGAAAAACATAATATTTTAACTTTAAAAACGCAAAAGTACAATTTTTACAACAAAAAATACTTTTATTTCATTAATATATGCATTTGGGGCATATGTTAACATTTCTCAAATTTTAATAAAATTTTATTTAAAATACTGTTTTATATAAATATATATTTAATTATTCTTGTACTAATATACTTTGTCAAAATAAATTATATGCTTGTAATATAATCAACGAATAAAATAATTAATTGAGCTATGATACCACTTCAATGAGTAGCCCTCTCTCAACTTGTTCAGGCCTTCAGGGTGTAAGCCCTCAACAAATTTGATAAATCATCAACAAATTTGTTTTGATTAAAAAAAATTTTAAAACAATTTGTTGGCAAGAAAATCACCAACTATCTTAAAAAATGGGACGGCCGCCAACAAATATGCTTATTGGTGGTTTAGGGTGCCCAAATTTCATGAGAGTTTTGGCCGTCAGGAGTTTGGTGAATATAATGTTTGAAAAAAAAATTGACCAGCACTTGTTGGAGGCTTTGACAGTCAACAAATAAACAAGAACCTAAAATTGACCAACACTTGTTGGAGTACTACTTTCGTCCCAATATACAAGACCCTTTTTGATTAAATGACACTATTCATGTATCTTACTTTGACTGTATTTTTTTCATAATTTATAGATATAAATATTAGCATATAAGATCTTGTTTGATTCGTCTTTAAGAGTATTTTCAAGATATCAAATTTTTATAATTTTTACTAATACACAATTTAAGATATTAACGATCAAAATTGTGCATTGGCGAACGTGCAGTGGTCAAAATGAGTCTTATAATTTATGACGGAGGTAGTACTAATTAGCGTTGGTTCAAGATTTATACTCTTTCCGTTCCATTTTAAGTGTTATAGTTGACTAAACCACACATTTTAAAAAAAATGTGTAAATAAAAGAGAGAGAATAAGACATAAAAAACATATATTCTCGTGAGATGTTACCAAACAAGTTAAATTGTAACGTCAAAAGAAGAAGATAAATTTAACTAACTAAACAAATAATAGAAACAACTAACTAAACTGAAATAGATCATAACTACTTTTTTAATATCTAAATCATATAACACTATTTTACAAGTTTCAAATAAGAAATTAAAAACATATCCCTGTATTATGTCTAATGGATAATTAGTTACTTTACTATTTTTTAATACATCATAAATATAAATTACAAAGATACAACAATGAAACGATCACATAAGCCATCAACTTATTTTTCATCCGGTTAATAATTGTGACGCCTTGGAAGGTCTCGAGCTACAGTTGTAAATGCTGCAAAGAACCAAAACAACCAAATATTTCAATTCATAAATACTCAAAATATCAACAGCAACAAAGTTTATTGCAATACTCAAAGTGCATGCACTCTTTATACTTTTATATTTTTTTCAAATATATTTCATTATACTAAACATTATTGTATTTGAAGCAAAGTACACAAAGAATTGAAAGGTTTAAAACTTACAAGACGGAGCTTGTTGAGGCTGAGAGTTAAGTTTATTGGTCCTCGAAACGAAACGCTTAACCATGCTCCAAAGATCATTGAAAGAAAAAAATTTAAGCCATGAAGCCATTTTGTATGATTTTCTTCAGTCTCAGATTGCTTCAAAACAAAGATGAATATTGTTATGTTTCTGTATATTGTATATACCTTTGAAACTTTGCTAATCAATAATAGATTATTTTAAGGTATTTATAAAGTGTATAATTCCCACATTTTCATTAAGTCCAAACCTTTTGGTCCATGTCTTATCTACGTCAAATTCAGGTTTTCTCAATTTGATTTTTATTATATTAAACAAAGCATGCTACTTGCATGCATTATTTGGACTTTGTCTTTTTTATTCTTCATTTAATAAAAGAAATTTGGTTAGGTACACACTTATATATATTTTCGATTAAACTTGTAATTTTCTTTGCTTTTTAAAGATTAAGGGTCATTTTGTATTAAAAAATAAAAAAATAGTTTATCATTTTTAAGTCTAACTAATTCTTTATGTTTTTAAATTAAATAAAAAAAGATAATTGAATAGCTGAGGAAAGATTTGTTTAAAAATGTAAGAGAGGAAGAAAGAGAATGAGAGAAGCTAAAGAGAAAAATAAGAGAATAGAGTAACAAAAGAAAAAGAAAGAGGAAGAAAGAGTTTTAGAGGAAAATAAGATAAATCAAGATGAAAGAGAGAAAGCTTAGAGATTCAAGATAAAGCTTCAATCTAAGGTTTGGGGGAGGGATTCATTCATCTTAGAGACTATTAATGGAAAGAAGAGTAGAGCATTCTTCTCTTTTCCAAGCTTTCCAATGTCTCTAATGGTAGTTTATGGGTTTTTGGAGAAAATCATAAATTGGGAATGTGTTCTACTTGTTATGAGTTTCTTGATGTTGATTCTTATTCTATACATGTTTCTATTTGACAAAAATGCAGACTTGCATGTTGAATTTGAAGATTTGGGGGTTTTGAAGAAAATGATAAAATGGGTTAAATCTTGGTGAATCTAAGTGTTTTCTTTATGATTCGAGTTAAAATCCATGATTTATGTGTATATGATGATTATATATGATGAATTTATGATTCCTATGCTTAATCATGCTTCAAATCATGTTTTTTTGAGTATTTTGGATTTGAAACTCGAGAGTGACACAGAAAAATGAGTTGTGCTGATATGGTCACTTGGTGGTGGCTTGGAGCTCGCTAAGCGACCATGACAAGACAGCATATTGTTAAATCTTGTTTTGATCATAACTTGAGTTTAGTAAGTCCGTTAGGGGTGCCGTCAGTTGCATTACGAAGCTAATGCGATAAAATTTATGTATAAGTATTTGAATTGGTTATAAAATGATATATGTTAATTGTTGTTTATGTCATATATGTTTATGATGATATGAATATGGATTAAATGGATGCGTGGTTAAATATGAATCGATGTGTATGATTGGTGTGATTTGATGTGCATATTTGGTGTGTATAATTGGTGGGATTGAATTTTATTATAGAGAAGTACTCTATATCCAATAAATATTCGGTGTGATTTGGTGAGTACTTGAATATCATGATAATATGCAATTGGTGTGCTTTATCATTTCAAGTAATTGTTAATTGGTGAATGCATCTCATGCATGCATTGTTGAGTCTATTCGGTGTGATTTGGTGGGTTGGTTTATACTATAGAGGAGTACTCTATAGTCAGCAAATATTCGGTGTGTAGGTTTGGTACCACATGCATATAGATTGTCATAGGTGAACATGACATAACTATTCGACATTGCATTGAAGTTCATTACGTGGTAAATGTTATGTGGCATTTGATTGGATTGTGGTGAATCTTCTTATTGATGATGTATTAATCTATATATGTGGTGGAACATGATCAATATGATGAATTTGTATGATTATATTAATTTGATATTGATGTTGAAATGATTTGAATTGTATTAATCTTATGTGGTGAGGACATGATTAATATGGTATTTTGGTTTGTTGCCCTATCTTGATGATTAAATGTTGATCTTAGTTGAATTTGTTTTAGTTGTATCTATTCAACTACCTTCACTATTGTTAGTAACTATTGATTACCTTACTTTAGTTACGTTATGGATGGTTTCTCACCCCATTGTTTTGTGTTATCTGGGCTCTTGGGAACTCAGGTTCTCAGGTTATTGAGTATCGATGTTTCGGTTTGGTGAAGCCTCGCTCTGATAGTGACACTTGGGAAGGGTTCATAAAGTTTTATGCTTTATAGTTTTATTTTAAAATGAAAATGTATAAGTTTCTAGAAAAATATTTCCTATATGTAAGCTAATGTAATTATCTTAGCAATGTATGAGGAATTAGTAATACCTTAAACCGATAGTTCTTTTTTTTTAATAATTTAAATATTATTCATGAAGTTTTATTTTATCTGCTGCGTGGTTTTTAATCGGAGAAACTATTTTAAAGTTAATATATTATGAATATCGGGTTTGGGGTGTTACACTTGGTCACTAGGTAACTCACATAAATATCTAGATATTTTATGATCTTACCAACTCATCTCGCTCAGTCCCCGCGCTAATTCTTAAACGAGTTGAATCTCGCATACCGATAAATTTTACGGAAACAGAAAAATTATACCGTAAACAATTTAATTAAAAGAATTCATAAATTTTAAAATAAAGTTTATTCCGAATAAATTTTTGCTCTTTAACTCGGAAAAATATAATCAAATCAAATTCACATCCCAGTCGATATATAAAGTCTCCGTTTAAATTTTGACAGAAATCGAAAACTGTAAAATTTTCAAACAGCAGGTATATTTTGCCCGTTTTCTCAAAAACCACTAGAAAAATATTTTCAAAATTCTGACGAGACAAAAATGTTTCTAAACTCATTTAAAGCTTATAAAATTATTGCACCAATTTTTTTTAAAGGTTAAACTAACACACACGCTATATAAGAAAACTATAATTAAAACTCTAATATCTTGGCCGCTGCTCAAAAATTCTGGCACTTAAAAGTACTATAGAATTATGGGTCTTACAATATGAGTATAAATATAAAGCCTTAAAAATTATAAAAAAAACCGACAATTTTATTAATATATGCGTCACAAAATAGATCTTGAAGAAATCAAAAAGAAAGTTGGGTCCCTGTAATAATATATGACTATAAATATAGATTTCATAAAAATACCAAAAAATAGACAATTTTATTAATATATGCATAAAAACATACATTCGGATAAACCATAAAAACATACAATTTTATTAATATTCGGATAAACCATATATATAGACTTCGTTAAATATCAAGCGAATATGGTTGCTCACACTTTAGTTCGGACGGCCATTTCTTGGTCTTGTCACCGCTTCTTAATTATGTACCTCCTTGGATTCAAAAAAAAGATTTTAGTCGTGTGAATTTAACTCAGTTAACTTAAATATCATATTATATATGTAGGAGCGGAATTTGAATCCCTTTAGTTAAATGAAATGTCAGTTTTACAATATTATTTTTATTTGATTTCTTTAGTTACAATGAAGTAGAGCGAGAGGGGAGAGAGGGGGAGAGTGATGGAAGAAGAAGAAGATGGCAAGGACAACTCTATTTTTATTTGATTTCTTTATTTATTTTTTATTTCAATGGGTTTTAAGAAATTAAAAAGAAAAAGAAATTGAAAGAGTTTTCAGATTTTTTTTTAAAAAAATTAAACCTATTAAATGAAGTGGCATTAAAAATAATTAAAAAAGCCACTTGGACAGCCACGTCATCCAAAATAAAGATTTCTCTATTCAATCATCCAAATCAGGGGGGTAAAGCACCAATCTTAATATTACAAGGGGGTGATCTCAATTTTTTTTATTAAAGGGGGGTAAAACAAAACAAGCTAATATTACAGGGGGTATAAGTGTATTAACCCTTATTTTAACTAGTACACTTCATGTTATAGTTTAAAGTTTAAATTTAGAATTTCTTTATTAAAAAAGTTGTATAGTCAAACACCTTAAAAATGTAAACTTTAATTTATTTTTTGAAATATTTTTTTTTAATTCCTTAACTAGCTATGCATTAGTTACAAAGACTCTTAAATTTTTTACACCTAAATATATTTACAATACAATATAATTCAAATAATAAATAAAATAAAATATTGAGGTGTTACCAAGTTTTTTGATAGTACTGACAAGTATTCTGAATGCACATTGCAATCATATTTTTTGTATGCTTGGGACAATCAAACTTAGTCTTGCATTCACTTACGATTTTACCTGCGTCTTTGAAGAAGAACAAAGGAATGTTACGGAAAAGAGATATAATCTATGAAGCTCATGTATGAGATACGATACGAATACAGCGATATGAGAAAATTTTAAAATTTAAAGTACGATACGACTAGGATACTTTAATAAAAAATTAAATATATAAATATAAAATATATAAACATAACTAAATTTGATAATAATGAAACATTCGTATTATTAAAATTATCAAAATTAATGAATTACATATCTTAAGTATTCTCCAAATAGCGAGTCATGCGCATATTCATTAATGTCTTATAATTTTGTCGTTTTTTTCCCATATTCTTCATCTTTCTTTGACGAAAGTTTAAAATTTGTATGCACATAAACCAAATATTTAGTCCTTCTTAGATCCTTTTTAAAGAATGAATAAAATATAAACATCGAATACTTCTCTAATACGTATTGGGAAGTATCTGACAAGTATCGCAGAAGTGTTTGTATTTTTCTATTTAAAAAATAAAATTTAAACATTGGATACTCCCCCGATACGTATCCTGATACGGTATCTAACACGATACTTGATCAATTTTGGAGTATCAGGACTTCATAGAAGATAATATATGGTGTAAAAACAAAATTAGTAAATGATGTGAAAAATTACATACTAGTATATGCAACATACGATAGAGAAAAAAAGATGATCAAAATATAAGCAAATAAAAGAATCTGAGCCATGTTTTATCTTCTTTGCATGTAAAAACCAATTTTATTTTTATCGTTTTATAAGTAAAAATTTGACTCTTTGAGAACTTGAATTATATTGTTTATCACATTTAGAATTTTCAAAAAGGCATTTGTAAACTTCATTATATATATATTTTTAATTTAACCTTTGGGTAAAGGTTTTTTTTTTTTGAAGCAATCAAAGAAATAAATATTATTAGCTCACTAGAGTGGCACAAGATGTGCTCACTCTATGGCCTTAATAGAACAATAGATACATCAAGAGTAGCAACCAGTCATGAAGAAAAGCTGGTCTAAACCTTAAATAAAAAAAAAACAAGGGTAAAGGTTTTTTTTAATATACCTCTTCATGATTTGATGGTATTTATCCTTCAATCACTCATTAATATTTTAACCAATATAAATATTATAAAATACACTGTTAAATTGAAAATTTATATTATATATATCATTTTGTGTAAAATTTCAGACATGTTCAAAATTATTTGATATGTTCTTAAAACATATCAAGATTAACGGCGTTAAAGAAATTAAAAATACATCGTAATTTTCTTAAAATAAAATAAAAAGAGAAATTAGTAAATGGTGTGCAAAATGACAAACTAATACCCCCAACAAGTAATAGAGAGAAAAAAGATGGTCAAAGCATAAATAAATATAAGAATTCGAGCCATATATATTTTATCTTCTTTGCATACAATAATTTTTTTTTTATTGTTTTATAGTAAAAATTTCACTCATTGAAAACTTAAATTCAATTGTTTTTTGCATTTAGGAGTTTCCAAAAGCCATACATAGTTGGAATAGGAATTAAATGTAAATATCTAAACAATATGTTGCGAGTATATTCTTTTAGCGCAATGAATTTATTTTTTTTGAAAAAGCAAAAATAATACTTCCTCCGTCTCTAAATATATATAAGACCTTGTTTGACCACTGCACGTACGCCAATGCATAATTTTGTTCACAAATATGTTTAATTATCTAATAATAAAAATTATAAAAATTTGATATTTTGAAAGTACTCATCAAAACAAATAAAAAAAGATCTTATATGCTAATATTTACATCTATGTATTATTAAAAAAAAATACAGTCAAAATAAACATGATAAGTGAATAGTGCAATTTTGTCAAACAAAATCTTATAAAAGGGACAACCCATTAATTAAGCACTAGAAGATATAAATGCTTTGGATGTGACAAAAAGTATAGGTAAATGATAAATACAAAAATACTCTCTCCGTCTTTAATTATAAAAAAATCACTTTAACAAAACACAAAAATTAAAAATGTTGATTTTAATATTAAATTGAATGACGAATTATATTGATTTTACATATTTCTCCTTACTAATGAAGGGAGAGAGAGCAAGTGAAAAGAGAATAAGTGGATGATAAAGTAGTGGAGTAGTAATTGAAGATAATTTTAAGAAAAAATAATTAATGTTATTGAAAATGAAAAATAAATCTTATAAAAAAAAGACAAAATAATTTCAAAATAATTTTATAATTAAAGACGGAGAAAATATTTGACAGCCTACTAACAAATTAGCTCTAGACCCAACCACTGCAAATTACAATACAACACACTACGAGCAAATCCCAATATTTTGTCAATGTATCAAGACCGTTGAACACCGTAACTTAATTATACAAATAGAACACCGTTGAACCTGTACATTGCCCATCTCCATTATATATGGAGTAGATGACAATTGCAAATAACAATGTAGCAGCTACTTAATAATAACTCCTCCATCAAATTCAAATGCTGATAGAGATATATGATAATTTTTCCAAATCGAAGAATTTGAAACAATCAACCTTACTACAATTCAGGTTACGTGATTGAAGTAATAAGGTAAAAAAATCATTCCAATATCTTAAGATCTCTACCCATGTTAATAATAACTAACAGTCTTTTGAAGAAAATATGAATAATTTTCTTCTACCGCAGCATCACGGACAAGGAATTTGAGATACAACCAATATGACTTTTTAAAACAATTATCTTACCAAAAAGGTGTTACTTTCCGAGAGCAATATTTGAATCTCTGAAACTATTACCACCAAACAATTTTACCAACACCAATGGGCTAAACCAAACTGTGAACTATTAGAAGTAGAACACTCCGAAGATTGATCAAGAATTCATTCACACAATGAACAGGATCAAATTGCAAATTGGGTATGAACATGGCACGATAACAATGCGCACACACAACACTAAATCAGATAACAAACAAACGTTTACACACATACTATGATAGATTGTTTACACACATATTAACAATGGTGCTTATGAATGGAAGAAGAAAAACAATGAATGAAACTCAATTGTAAAGAGAAGAAAGTGAGGAAGAGAAAAACTATTACTCATTGAACACATGCAATTATCCACACTTGTTCATTATATATATAGAAGTCAAGTGGTAAACATAACCAACTAATTAACTCCTAATAACAAACAAACTAACACATCTAACTTGTCAGTTGTCACTAACTGACAATAACAAAAAATTTGTAAAACTGTATGTTATCCTCGCTTAACCACGCTTCTCTCGCTAAGCCACCGACACTGCACTTTTCAATTTTGCACACACTCCTCTTTCTTGTGTCACAAGCAACTGTTCTATTATGCATTATTCTCAACATGAACACTTAAAATATCATACCCAAAAAAGACCATAAGACTCCTTGAGCACCAGACCACTTAATCCAAAAGACCAAAAGACTCCTTTAATGAAATGTGGCATCATACTCACCACTCCTGCCGAAGCCAGCTGATATCAATACCACCTATACCACCTAAACCACACATCCAAGACAAACTCTAGGATTCAATTACTATTAAACAAAACTATAATTTATGCTTTTTGATTTAATGCTCAACCAGTTCCATGACCACCTTTACACAAATTCCACCATATTGTTCAAATTAATATCCTTATAGCTCAATGAATTGGTCACTTAATTAACATTAATGGCATCTTTTGCGTCAAAAAAACATTAATGGCATCTTCAACAAAGGTTTCATTACTAAGTTTTAAACACTATTCAAACGGTGTTATGAAACATGCCATTCATGAAGTAGAGAATAAACTAAAAGTGTTTGTATTGATAGTAATAATGCGTGAAATTACAATAAAGAAAATTTAAGTACAAATACTTCATATAAAGTTTATTTATAGGCTTACTGACTAGGAACTAAAACAACTAACTATATCTCTAATAAACGGTTCAAGAATTTTTTATTTCCATTGGAGCACACCTACATGGCAAAACGAGTTCTATAATAGTTTTAATAATATCTTATTTAAATTACCGTTTTATGCAAATAGATATTTAATTAATCTTGTACTAATATAAATTAGGTGACAATTTGTGTACCCCCTCAAGATTTGGGGGTATATACCCTCAACCTCTACAAAAAGTTTTAAATGATATAATTTTTTTTATAAAATACACCGTTGGATTGAAAGTTTATATCAAATAGATCATTTGTGTAAAATTTCAGATAAATCTAAAATCATTTGATATGTTATTGAGACACATAAAAATTAACGGTGTTTAAGAAATCATAGAAACTATTAATTTTGATACGTCTCAATAACATATTAAATGATTATAGATTTAATTTGTCTGAAATTTTACACAAATGATCTATATGATATAAATTTTTAATCCAACAGTATATTTTATAAAAATTTATATCAGTTTTTTTGAGGGGGTATACAAAAATTTACCTATAAATTATGCTAATAAAAGAATTAATTGAGCTATAGTCCGGCCCCACCCCCAATGAGAGTAGCCCTCAACAAGTAAGAAAAATCATCTAACAAATTTGTTTTGATTAAAAAAATAATTTAAAACAATTAGTTGGCGAATAGCCGAATATGCTAACAAATATGCTAATTATTTTATTAAAAAAAAGCATGTCATTGAAGTAGAGAAACAAAAAAACTTATTGGTGGTTAGGCTGCCCAAATTTCATGAGAGTTTTGGCCAGCACTTGTTGGAGGCTTTGACAGTCAACAAATAAACAAGGAACTTAAAATTTATAAATTATTTAAAGCATCTTCAACGATGGTACCATTTTGAGTACCATATACTATCTCACTCTAAAAATTAATTTCTTTTTTTTAAGAAGGTAAACTAATCTATTTAAATTGACTAAAAATTAATTCCTATAATGTCATATAATATTTATGCAATCCACATATATATTTTTTTAAATGTGATATTACTTTGAGTATCGTACATTAATAATAAATTGTCAATTATATTTAATTTGACATAAAAAAAAGTAATATTAAATGATGACACAGTACATACCTTATTTACTGTATCATCAATTTTGATATCTTCTATATCATGTCATGAAACTCCAATATCAATTAAAAAAGTTAGAAATCATTAATTTATGAAACTTTTTATGATACCTTTATTGGAGATGCTCTTATAATAATTAGTGTGGGTTCTCTCCTCCTAATTATTTATTTAATTAAAGGACCCAAGACTTATACTACTTTTTACTAATTGTTTTTGGTATAAGTCATGTCTCTTTGATTGTCATTTTAGTAAGAAAAAAAAAGTTTGAATCAAAATTACTTTTATATTTTAGAAGACAATTATGATTTTAAAGCTTTCAAATGCTTTGAATTGTTTCAAATAAGACATAAAAAAACATATTCTCGTGAGATGTTACCAACAAGTTAAATTGCAACGTCAAAAAAAGAGGATAAATTTAACTAACTAAACAAATAATAGAAACAACTAACTAAACTGAAATCGATAATAACTACTTTTTTAATATCTAAATCATAACACTACTTTACAAGTTTCAAATAAGAAATTAAAAACATATACTTGTTTTATGTCTAATGGATAATTAGTTACTTTACTATATATACAATAAAAACTTTCAAATAGGTAAAATTACAAAGGTACAACAATGAAACGATCACAGAAGCCATCAACTTATTTTCATCCAATTAATAATTGTGACGCCGTGGAACGTCTCGAACTACAATTGTAAATGCTGCAAAGAACCAAAACAACCAAATATTTCAATTCATAAATACTCAAAATATCAACAGCAACAAAGTTTATTGCAATACTCAAAGTGCATGCACTCTTTATACTTTTATATTTTTTTCAAATATATTTCATTATACTAAACATTATTGTATTTGAAGCAAAGTACACAAAGAATTGAAAGGTTTAAAACTTACAAGACGGAGCTTGTTGAGGCTGATGAGTGTTAAGTTTAATGGTCCTCGAAACGAAACGCTTAACCATGCTCCAAAGATCATTGAAAGAAAAAAATTTAAGCCATGAAGCCATTTTGTATGATTTTCTTCAGTCTCAGATTGCTTCAAAACAAAGATGAATATTGTTATGTTTCTGTATATTGTATATACCTTTGAAACTTTGCTAATCAATAATAGATTATTTTAAGGTATTTATAAAGTGTATAATTCTCACATTTTCATGAAGTCCAAACCTTTTGGTCCATGTCTTATATCCACGTCAAATTCAGGTTTTCTCAATTTGATTTTTATTATATTAAACAAAACATGCTACTTGCAGTTGCATGCATAATGCATTTGGACTTTGTCTTTTTTATTCTTCATTTAGTAAAAGAAACTTGGTTAGGTACACACTTATATATTTTTTTTTTTCATGTGTAAAATGCAATCTAATATTTTGAAAATTTTCAGACCATTAGCGACAAAAGTAGAGGCAATTTTTATAAATAGTAAAAAAAAAAAAAGTAGAGGCAATTTTTTTTTATTTTCTTTTTATTTCTAATTGACTACTACTATAAGAAAATCATACTCCATTAAAATTTTATAAATATTCTCGATTAAACTTGTAATTTTCTTTGTTTTAAAGATTAAGGGTCATTTTGTAATAAAAAAATAAAAAATTTAGTTTATCACTTTTAAGTCTAACTATTTCTTTATGTTTTTAAAGTAAATAAAAAAATATTAATTGAATAACAGAGGAAGAGTTGTTTAAAAATTTATTTAAATTTTTGAAATTTTGATTTTATCACTTCCAGCTTCCAAGTTTAACTAATGCTTTATATTCAAAAAACCTTGTTGCTCGTACTCTTAGGACATTGTTAGGCTTGTTTCTAAAGATTAGAGATTTATTTCTTTTTATATTGAACATTTGTTGATTAATGACATGATTTAAGTTTTGTTTTGATAATAACATTCTGCTACAACAAAATTTCATAATTAATATAGATTATAAACTCATAATTTTATGGGCCTAATGGTCCTTTTGTAAAAAAAAATAAATTGTTATGGCATAAATATTTTTGGGATTCCTCTTCATGAAAATAAAATAAAAAAGTCAATTAATTAAGGACTTTGATTCTAAATTTAGATTTTTTTTTGAATTTTTAGCTTTATCACTTCCAAGCATAACTAATTCCTTATATATTAAAAATAAAACAAAAAAGCCAATTTGTAAAAAAAATTCATAATTAACCTTGCATGTAAAATAAATAAAATATATTTAATAAAGACACTACACTATAGTTGATATTTTAAAAACAGTTATCAATTTTTTAAATATGTTAATGTCGTGTGAATGCAAAAATATGACTATCCCAAATGGACCCTATTCACCATGTGAAAACGGAACACGTCAATAACACATTGATTTTGACCATACTATTTTATATTTCATGATTGTTTTTAGACGAATATTTCATGATTGTTGAACTATGGGAAAAAAATTATTTACTAACTGAAACTATGAAAGTTGAATAATGCAATTGGAAGTTAACCAATACTCTCTCCGTACCAAAATAACTGATTTTTTTGCCAAAATTGTTTGTTTTAAAATAAATGATTTTTCCTATGTAGAAGTTTTTTTTTTCTTCTATATATGTTACCTCTTATTACTTTTATAGTGCAATTATTAAGGGAAAGAATAAAGTAACTAAAAAATTTACTTTTTAAAATTCCAAAATCTTTAGCCAATAAATAAAAAAGAAATTTTAATAAAAATCATATTATCTCTCTTTCATTTACACATTTTTCTTAACAATTTGCAACTATGTCATTTATTTTGGAACAGATAGAGTATTATATTTTCGGACATAAGGAATTAGGCATAGCATAAAAATAAATTTGTATTTGCTTTGCTGCATAAATACTACTAATTGAGAGTACTTTTTTTTTACAAAACTAATTGAGAGTACTTAAAAGTATTATTTAAATCTCTTTTGTAACAATGCTTAAAAATTGTTAAAAGTAAAAATTGTTTATAGAATTAAAGCAAATTGAAATTTGAAATCGTGAAATTATAATTTATATTAAGAAAGCCACTAGATTTAGTCTAGTGGTGAGAGATTTAGGTAGTAAGTATGAGATCTTATGTTCGGTCCTCATTGACTCCATTGTAAATAAAAAAACAAATTATGTTAAAGAAAGTTTGATGCACATGGACACAATTTGGAAACAATGGTCCCAAGCACAAGTATAATGCATCACATGAACATCTCAATGATCTTCCTTCTCAAAAGAAACTTTCAAAAAAATCTATGGTGGTGATGAAATTATTTAGATATTAGAGACTCAATATATATGTGATTTGTCTCACTATTATCAAATCAGAATCAACTTTTTTTAATGAAAGCTAATGGAAGATAATTCTTCCATTGCTTCTTCTTCATTCAGAGTCCCTAAAAAAATTACAAGAAAAGAGGTAAACATAAGAGGAATTATCTTTGAACAAAACTGCATGAAATGTGATTATGATGAGTGTCTAAATATAATTATACAATAAAATATTTTTGAGAGAATAAGATTAATGTACCATTCTCAAACTCCTAGTGAAAGCAAGTAATGCAAAACATGTTGATTGCATTGCTAAACCAAAGAAGGAGAGTTATGCACACATTGATTGTTTCCAACTAGAGATAGCAATGGGTAGAGTATGGATAGGGTACTATAGTACCGTCCCCATATCCGTATAGTTTATAAAAAATGTTCGCGCCCAGACTCATACCTGCACAAGCAGAAATCTTTGTGCACGTGCCCCAAATACATTGATTGTTTCCAATTCAAACCATGCATATTGCTCCTCTAAATTACAACCATTAAGTTTTCCAAGAGAAAGAACTAAAGAAACCGTCAAAATGAGGCCGTTGTTGCAAAGCGTATTTGGTTGGTTGTTTACTTGCCTAGGTGGGATCGATGGATGATATGTGGATTTAGTTACCAAAATGTTCCATTTACACACTGATAAATGTGTAAAACTGACAGTAGAATTAGTAAAAGTAAACTGAGAAAACTCTTAAATGAGATATTTCTGCAATTACCGGTGGAAGAGACATTTAGCCGCCAGCAAGAACAAACCACCGCCATGAATGGTGTATCCCTGCAATTCAGCACTACATGACAAATGCATCGCCATTGTGAAACGACACAGCCCTTTTTCGGGACATTAGTCCTATGTGAACATTGGTAATGAAGAATTTGAAGGGTAAAAAGTAACTATTCCTTGACACGTGAAAAAATAACAGTTCAAGCATAAAACTTAAAAGATAAAATGTCACACTGAAATAAGTTATTGGCATTATAGATTAAGTTGCTATCAATACCTACAATAAATACTAAAAGTTACACATGAATCCGGAAGCGTGCTCCTTTGACCTACAAAATGTTACTAAAAAGTCATGACTTTATTGATTAACATCACAGTGAGTATTTTCTGAAAAGACAAGTAAATGAATGTGTTAATGTGAAACATGAGGTGTGGAATCATCAACTGCATTCCAAAATCTGTTGAAAAACCAAAGTGAATCACTCTTAACAGCATCGCCGTCTTGATTCCTGTGCCAGCTATAGTAAGCATGTGTCCTGTTCTTTATCTCGAAAATCGCATGTCCAAAGCTGGCTTCTCTGAATGCTGAGTATGCTGGCTGTGGTTCTGTTTGGCTGCAGCTCAAATCATGTTCATATCAGACTTAGCTCCATTAATAGTTACTAGAAAATACTACTGTAATTAGTTCTTTTTTAATAATCGTTTTTGTAATTGTTCCTATTTATTTATCGTTTTTAAAGTTCAATACAACGTTAACTATTGGTTTTCTTGGTATATGTAAATAACCTTAAAACGACAGCTCAAAAATAACAAAGGGATTAGTTCATAAGAAGAGTCGTAAAAATTTCATGTAAGGAGCTTACATGGTTGCTAAGCCTTCAATATTTCCTCCATCTCCAATGTTTATATATACAGGAGCTGATAGATCTTTTACAGGAGCGCAATTACCATTTACAATATCATATGCAATATTGGATACACGATTCTGAAACACAAGCAAAGCGGTTGTTTTTTCACATAAAACAAATGGCAAACCAAATAACTTATCTAAGAGGTGTCAATGCAATGGTAAGAGTTTGACTTAGTAACCTCAAAGGCGGGAGTTCAAATCGCCTCAGGGACATTGTAAAGTCTATGAAAGAAAATGTTAAAAACACGACTTTCATAATTAACATGGCAAGTACAGTAGCACTTACAGATCTTTCATATGAATGCACATGCCCGGCAAACACAACATCAACCTTGTACATAACAAACCACGACTCAAACATTACTCGCATTGTTTCCCCTTCCATGAAATGATAACTGTTGCTATTATACCATGGAGAATGCATTAGAACAATCAACCAAGGAGTTTCTGTCCTGTTAACTTTCGGTAGCTCTTCTTCGAGCCATTGGTATTGTGGTGTATATTTTCCTGAGAAAAATGACGATTATTGTACCATCAGAAATATAACATTAAAAGAATCAGCAAGTTTGTTTTACACATATGCATGTATGTATGGTCCAGAAGAAAAATGGAGCAATACCATATGCTGAATATGAGGCCAAGACAATGATATGTGCCGAAGCTCTTTTGATAGAATACCAAAAGGGTGAAGTACTTTGTGATGCTTTATAAGGAGTATGGTATCGGTGCGAAAAAGGCTTGAATGGTTCGTTTTCACCCTGCAAACATTATCATCAATTCATGTTAATCGTTATCAAAAGTTTCTCAAATGGTTAAAACCAAATTAAATCCATTTCTGT
This sequence comes from Trifolium dubium, assembly GCA_951804385.1. NCBI lineage: Eukaryota > Viridiplantae > Streptophyta > Magnoliopsida > Fabales > Fabaceae > Trifolium > Trifolium dubium. The sequence continues at coordinate 29,101,690 of OX638075.1, read as the reverse complement.
TGGAAGCTTACAATTTCTGGAGCAAAATCAAGTTCATGGTTTCCTACGGTCCATATCCACGGTTGATAAGCAACACTCCTCTCTACAAACCTTCCCCAAGTATCCCACCTAACATTATCGTGATTCGGGTAGTCATCAGCATAAGAGAGATCTCCAACAAACAACACAGTTTGTCCATTTACTGAGTTCAATTGATAGTGAGACAGTGTTCTGTTTGAATCAAAGGTCTGACCAAGATCCCCTATGAGACCAAATGTGTACGGCACATCAGGACCGATTTCTGGAGGAGTTGTAAACCAAAACTGTCTTGTTGTGTTCTTAAGTCCAACCTCATAGTAATATTTGGTGTTGTACTGTCCAAAACATAACACAAACATCAACAATCGATTAAAATAAAAGTCATTTTTCGTTTCTTTTCCGTTAGAAACTTCAAGCATGGAATCTGAAAGAGATAAAACATTAACATACATGATATGGAATTGATGGAATAGACAAAGTACCTTCAAATTCCTAATAGTAACATGATGAATAAAACCAGATGTGTAATTGAAGTATCGATATGTTACAATTTTCCCTTTAGCTAGCTTCTTCAGCTTGCTGTTCTCACTCCAATAACGCACTCCGTTGAACCCCGGTTCATCCTCGGTAACCCACGATACAATCACAGCTCTCCCCACATGATCACCTTGTGTTATATGAACCTTCATTCAGATCAACCATACATTAAAACATTGAAACTAAAAATAAGAAAAAGGCACACAAAAAAATCAAAAACTGTTTTTTTATGCTAGTAATTTCTATTTTTACCGTATTTAAAACCGATTTCTCTAACTTTAAATCCTTCAACCCTTAGTTCAAAATAGTTGAGCTTACCGAAACCATTCACAACAATGCATCTAGAGATTCTAGCCAAAGACAAAAAATGTCTCATCATTACTTAACTTTTTACTAAACGAAATGACAAGTCATGGAAACTCGTGCACACAAAAGGAAGGATCAGGGTTCCAACCCTGATCATAAGCGTTCTACCTAACAATTTCGACGTTTTTTTGCTAGTTGAGCTAAGATTTGTCGACAACTTTTTACTAAACCTTTATTAAAACAAATCAAAGTACAAAATACATAATGATCCTTGCTTATCTTTATATATAAATAGCTTTACTAATCCCTCCATTTCAACTTTTAATATCAAAAACTACGACACGGTCGGCGCAATTCATAATCATATATATTCTTTCTTCCTAGGATCAATTGGAAAAAGAATGCAAAGATAGGTTAATTAGAAGATAAAAAAAAACATACCTGTTGTGGAGCATTATAACCAGAAGGAACATCAAAAACATCACTATCAAGTGGCATATCAATAGTCTTCTCAACCTTCCTAACAAAACTACTAGTTGTGCTTCCATTACACTTTAACACCAAATTCAAAACCAAAGCTAGTGATAATAAAAAACTATGAAATGATAATCTTTGAAAACAACCCATTTTTTTTCTTCTTCTAAAATCACTAATGAGTATCTAGTATTTGTTATTTATAGTAATAATATGAATTAAACCGTTAATGGAATTGGAATATAATATGGAATATTCAGGTTTAGGATCAACTGAAAATAGCGTGTTCGTGTGTTGGTGGAGCAACATAGTCCATCGTTATCTTCGAACTCGAAAGTATAGACTGGTTTCTCGGATAACACGAGAGAGAGAGAGAGATATTTGTCGTACTTGTGTTCCATAGTTTAAGGCTTTATGGAATTATTGTTCTATAAAGTTTTGTCCTTTACCCCACTTTTTGTTTTTTCTTCAACAAATTTTTTTTTTTTGTGACAAATAAAAAGTTTAATTTTTTTTTTAATATATAAAGAGTTTGTTTTGTTTAAATTGAGTATCCTGCAGCAACCGTAGAGACTAATTCCTTAAATTAGATAAGATCATAAAATGTGGCAAAATTTAGAAGTGGTTATGGTGCATAAGTTTTTTCCTTATGCACTGTGCATAATAAATAATGAAAATTGTTTAATGCAGCTCCTAAATTGTTTAGCACGCCTCTCAGATTGCTTAGAACACTCTTCAAATTTCTAGTTTATCCTCTAAAAATTTAGGGGTGCTCTAAAAATTTGGGGGTACACTAAACAATTTGAGGTATTTATGTATGGTGCATAAGCATATAGTTTATGCATCATAACTTGTGCCGCAAAATTCTCCCTCAAGCCGGATAAAACTATAAAGGGTGGTAAAACTTTCTCTAAAAAAAATTTAACACTGTTACATTTCTAGACTTGGTTTAGTTCTCATGACTTCTAGTTAAACTAAAACATATCTTATCCGAGTGTTCTTGGATTTTTATTTTATTTTATAAACATAGTGCTCTTGGGCATAATTGTAAAAGGTATAACTTTATAATTTTAATAGTAATTTATATTGAATGAATGAAATATTAACTATGGAAATACGCAATAATTGACCCCGAATAAATTGGCGGTGAAAAAAAAAATACACAATAAAGTTGGGTGATTGTTTTTATTTTTAATATGTTTTTATTAATGTTTTTGTTGGAGTATATCCCTAAGTCGGCTGTGGTAATGGTGCATAAACTTTTTCTTTATACACTGTGCATAAATAATGAAATTGTTTAATGCACCCCAAATGACTTAATACACCTCTCAGATTGTTTACCGCACATTTTAAATTTCTAACGTATCCCCTAAAAATTTAAAGGTGCGTGTTAGAAGTCTCACATTGGCTAGAGATATGACATATATAGCCTTTATAAGTGTAGTGCAAACCTCAACTCTCAAGCTATCTTTTGTGGTTGAGTATATGTCTCTCAAATTCTATTATGGTATCAGAGTCTATTATAGATTCATTTGTTGTGGAGACCTCTCATGTTTGGTACACCTATTATTGTTGATTCCACGTTTCATCTTGTTCAGTTCTGAACGTGAGAGGATAACCTTTATAAATGTAGTGCAAATATCAACTTTTAAACTAATTTTTGTGGTTGAATATAAGTCTATAAGTCTTTTATAGTTGAGTATAATGTTAGAAATTTAAGAGGTGCAATAAACAATCTATAATATTTATGGACGGAATAACCAACTGACATTTGTATATGTTTTTGTTGGAGTATATATCACTGGTTTTTTTTTATAGAAAAAACTAAAGTTATTATTTTATTTTTTTGACAACTTGTGGGTAGTGACTTAGAAATAATAAAGTCAACTTTATAGAACGAGAGTTTAAGAATATACAACAAAATCCTAAAATACCGACTAAAAAGGTTATCTCTTTCGTGTTCTTTGTGAAACCAAGTCTGAACCTTTAAATTGTCTTTAAAGAAAATGATTTGCAATGTTCCTTTACGGACACGTTGTTTTTAGTTGACTCTAAATCTGAATATTCCACATTATATGCCAAAATCCATTTATAATTTAATCCATATTATTTCTATAAATATTAAATGCACAAAAATATACCAAAGTGAACACAACAGGGTCTTTGAGTTTGAGAAAAAATGGGTTTTGTTCTAAGATTATCTTTTCCTAGTTTTTTATTATCACTAGGTTTGGTTTTTAATTTGGTGTTTTTGTGTAATGGAGGAACATCTAGTACTTTTGTTAGGAAAGTTGAGAAGGGTACTGATATGCCACTTGAAAGTGATGTTTTTGATGTTCCTTCTGGTTATAATGCTCCACAGCAGGTATTTTTCTACTTACTCTTTCTTTGCTGTTTTTTACAATATTTTTTTATAGTTCCAAAGAAGAAAGATTACGTTTTTAAATTACTTTCTTGTCTTTATTATATAGATATTAGATAAAGTGCATGTTGGTAACCAAAAAATAAAGATAAAGTGCATGTTTGGTATTGAGTACGTCACAATCACAGTGATCTACCGTGATTTTGTACAAAATCACAGTGAGTCGTCGTGATTCTGACATATTCATGGTGATACCAATCATAAGTGGTACGGGATTTGGACCAATAAAGGCTTGAACCTCAGTCCTTGTTTAAGGGGTCTGGTCTGAGTCTAGTTTCTTGGACAAAAAAAAGAAGTTTAAATGAGGGATTAATTGTGATTGTATTGATGTTTCATTATGATTGTTGATATTAAAGTTAAAATGCAGCCTCAATCATGATATGTCCTTTTTGGTACATCTTTGGCTAGAACTCCTACATGAATGATTGTGGAATTAATATTTATGTTGGAACTTAAACAATGATATTATCGGTAAATTATGTAAAATGGACTTTCTGATAAGTCCATTTCCAATTTCCAATACTGATAAGCTATGATAAGATATTTATGAGTTGAGTGAAAGTGAACTACAAGGTATTCTTGCTTTATAAATGTGTAGGAATTCTCCTTTGTTTAATTTGAATCAATTTCAGTGAATCACAGACAACTGGTTTTCGCTTTTCTTTTGTGCCGTTACCTTGTTGTTTGTTTCGATGTTTTAATGTATGGTTGGTATGAATGAAGGTTCATATAACACAAGGTGATCTTGAGGGGAGAGCAGTGATTGTATCCTGGGTGACTGAGGACGAACCAGGGTCGAACGCGGTACGTTATTGGAGTGAAAACAGCAAACATAAGAAGCTAGCTAACGGGAAAATTGTAACTTACAGATTCTTCAATTACACGTCTGGTTTTATTCATCACACTACTATAAGAAAGTTGGAGGTAATGCTCTATTCCATTACTTCCATGTCATGCCTGTTGTTTTTGTTTCTCTTCAGGTTGCCTAGCTAGAAGTTTCTGACAGAAAAGAAAATGAACATTTAATTTTTAATCAACGGTTGATATTTCTCGTTCTTTTTGGACAGTACAACACCAAATATTACTATGAGGTTGGACTTGGGAATACAGCAAGGAAGTTTTGGTTTACAACTCCTCCTGAAATCGGTCCTGATGTGCCGTACACATTTGGTCTCATAGGTAAAGTGTATTATATCAAGCTATCATTACGGTACAATTATGTTTACAGTTATCAGTTCTCTTAAAAATTGGCGATTTATTAATATTTCGTTGTTTTGTGCTTTTGGAGCCTCCTATGAATTTTAGCATATGCGAATGACAAAGAAAAGAAATACTGATTCCTTTTCTAGGATATATCTTTCAATATACTTAATTTCTATATATTGTTAATGTAAACAGTTTTACACTTTCAACTGATCACAACCAAGCATACATGTGATTTTAAAAGTAATTATGATCTATGTTCTCAATAGCGCGCTATAGCACCGGTATAGCGGCATAGCGTGGCGGTGAGGCCCTCCACCACTACGCCACGGGGCTGCAAAGCGCTTTAGAGAGAAGCAGTCATAGGCTCATAGCGGGCAATCCCGCTATCTGCTATCGCTATAGCATTTTTGGGGGGTCGGTGCTGTAGCAACTATTCAGTATTTACACAATTGAACAGTTGAATATTCAACACAAATCTAGAAATGATGCAATATGTTTGTTATTAACTGATGTAACATTATTTTCAGGTGATCTTGGTCAAAGTTTTGACTCAAACAAGACACTTTCTCACTATGAATTGAACCCAACAAAAGGGCAAACAGTGTTGTTTGTTGGAGATCTCTCCTATGCAGATAACTACCCGAATCATGACAATAATAGATGGGATACATGGGGAAGGTTTGTCGAGAGGAGCGTTGCTTATCAACCATGGATATGGACTGTAGGAAACCATGAAATTGATTTTGTTCCAGAAATCGTAAGCTTCCAATATAAATCATTTTACTTTGGTCTATGAAGCACTACACAAACACTAGACACGATACTGACACTTTTAATAATTCTAGAAAATAGAAGTAATTGAATGTAATCACATGCGTCATTTTCAACATTTTGTTTAGAGATTTTCCAAATCCAAATTTTGGTAATGATTAACATGGATTGATGATTGTTTGCAGGGAGAAACCAAACCATTCAAGCCTTTTTCGCACCGATACCATACTCCTTATAAAGCATCACAAAGTACTTCACCCTTTTGGTATTCTATCAAGAGAGCTTCGGCACATATCATTGTCTTGGCCTCATATTCAGCCTATGGTATTGTCTGATATATATTCTGCATCATACATACGTGCATATGTGCAAAACACTAATAATTTAACGTTATCAATTGCCTATAACTTATAAAAAAATATAATCAAATTCTACCTAATAATTTCAGTTCCTAATCTTGGGACTGTAGACTTGGATCGCCTTCTTCTGCTGATACCTTACTATTTGGATTAAATAGGAGTGCAAACTATATTGTCAAAAACTGACTGTTTTCATGGTTGCATCTCTAACGGTATAATACTAATCATTTTTTTCTCAGGAAAATATACACCACAATACAAATGGCTTGAACAAGAGCTACCAAAAGTTAACAGGACAGAAACTCCTTGGTTGATTGTTCTAATGCATTCGCCTTGGTATAATAGCTACAATTATCATTATATGGAAGGGGAAACAATGAGAGTAATGTACGAGCCATGGTTTGTTCAGTACAAGGTTGATGTTGTCTATGCTGGCCACGTGCATGCCTATGAACGTTCTGTAAGTGCTTATATACTTAGAAGTTACTCAAAGTAGTTCTTTGTTATAATTGCATTTCACAATTTTCTTCATCCATATAAAGTATTGTTTTTCCTCCCAAAAAAAAGATTTATTATTTTGGTTAGCATTTGCTTCTTTTGACAAGTGATTGGTTTTTGTGTCAGGAACGTGTGTCGAATATTGCATATAATATTGTAAATGGTATTTGTGTTCCTGTAAAAGATCAATCAGCCCCTGTGTACATAACCATCGGAGATGGAGGGAACCTTGAAGGCTTAGCAACCAAGTAAGCTCCGTACATGAAACTTTATGAGTCTTATGAATTACTCTATTTGTTACTTTCTTGTTATCTTTAACTGTTTAGCATCTCACACCATCTATTTCTCTCTAGTAATAATTAGTTAGAACTTAGAACTATTATTGACAAAACAATGTTAATGTTGCATTGAACTTTGAAAACCACAAATAGATAGAAACACAAATTTTCTACAAATGCGACAATTAAAAGGAACAGCGCAAAGTATTTTGCATTCCCTTATTATACAGCTAAGTCTGATATAAACATGATTTGAGCTGCAGCATGACAGAACCACAGCCAGCATACTCAGCATTCAGAGAAGCCAGCTTTGGACATGCGACTTTTGACATAAAGAATAGAACACATGCTTACTATAGCTGGCACAGAAATCAAGATGGTGACGCCGTTGAGGCTGATTCTCTTTGGTTTTTCAATAGATTTTGGCACCCGGTTGATGATTCCAAAACTCATGTTTCCCATTAACAACTCAATGATTTACTGGTGTTTTCCAAAGATTACTCATTGTGATGTTAAATTGTTTGTTAATCAATAAAGTAATGTTTTGTAAAAATTGTTTGTGGGTCAATACCACCATCTTGATTTATGATGATCATTACCTTTCATTTTTACTTTGTATTATAAATTCAATGGTGCAAGCATTCTCTGTTGCGTGTAACTTGTTTATGTACTATTGATTAAAAAAGTAAATTCTGTAACCACAAACCTATATTGCTCTTCAAAGTATAGATGATACTCTTTGTTGAATGAAAGGTAAGAAAAATAGAATCAATAGATTGTAAAACCGTGTGATTCAACTTAGAGTTGTCAAATGGGTTGACCTTGCCATCCCGCTCTGGTCTATGGCGCCAACTACATAAATGAGTTAATATTTTCCTTCCGCGTCCCTTTGAATTTCAAAAATACCTTGCTTGCCTTGGAACATTGTTATATGTTATCAAATTAAATTATATACTATAGACTGACCAAAAAAACAAATTATATACTATAGAGTACTAGTACAGTGAAGTGGACAAAATAGAACAAGATGTCAAGGTAATATTGGTTTTAATAACAATTATTTGTTTTCCAAGGTAGGGATGGTGAGAGAAAGGTTAAGGACCTTGTCTACTAGTAGCTCCATAATTTTATTGGAAAGTGATTTATCTTTAAAAGTAGTTTAAAAAAAACAAGTTGAATAATAAATTTGAGACTTAAAATTACACTTACCTCTCACAAAAGTGATTTCAAGCGTGATAGTTGTCAAATGTGCTACACTATATTGATAATTTCACCATAACCTAACGACAACAATTTTACAACGTTAAAGGCACGAATTAGTGCCACATTAAACACAAATGTTCCATGCCACAGAAAATCTAACTCCCATTTTACAACACTAAGGGCGCGAATCAATGCCACATTAAACTCAGTTGTGGCAAATGTGTAGAACCAGGATTAAAGGGAAATATGATCTATAGTCTAGAGAAATATTGATATAGACAACAAATTACTAGTAGTACATAAATTAACAGATTATCATTTACAAAGCATTTACGGGTACGAGGGGCTGTAGAGGAATAAACGTCTGTGCAGATTAATTCAATCAGAAGCATTTCCGGTGAACAATGGAAGGCCCGGTTTCATCATAATCTGCCTTAGTTATATGCTGATTTTGTGGAAAAACTACTTTGGCGAGAATGGCACCTCCCACCCATGCAGAATACATGTTTAAATTTTCTGGCATGTATTCTGGAGGCTACAGTAAGCGAAATTCACAGAAGTTAAAAACTATTTATAACATTTTTAATTTGTTATAATTTGAAGTTACTTTACAAGATAACTAAATTACCTTAACCAGTGTAGGTTGAACTGCTGAAGAACTTAAGGTGGATTCCTTCTGAAATCTCTCTTCAAAACCTGCGAGATTAAGAAGAACTAACCTATCAGAAATAAATTCACAAACAAGAGCTTCCATGAAAATAAGACGTCAGAATGTTGTGAGATAACCATATCTTGTCAGGAGCAAACTGAATATATTGAAGTATTATATAATGGGACTAGTTTACTTGCAAATTGGAGAGGACAAAACAAGTGATTAAATGTCAAGATCAAAGACAACAAATAACAGAAATAGTAAATTCACTTTATCTGAAATTTTCTAGGTGAGAAGCTGCATAGGCAAGAATCTTAGCAGTATTCAGTATACTCCATCAGAAATAAGAGTCACATTCAACTTGCTTCGAAGTTCAAACATTACATCTAATGATATGACAATTTGGAGGACCAACACTTATGCAGGCCAGACTAAACTATTCTGGCCCATTATAAATATAACCATACATCTACAATTTTATAATCCATTAAAGAAAATTAATGGTCAAAATGTCCGATGTTAAGCTGTATTGTCCAAAACATTAAAGAAAAATAAGATACTTACATTCAAAGTAGAAATATTCCCTATATTTGCAATGGGAACAATAACAAAAAAAATATACTGTAACAAATTAAAAGTTCAGATCAAGTTTATACTAAATTACCCATAACTAATGAAGATGAAAATTTTACCAATCATAGAAGAAGTGCCACCACAAACAACAGTATTTTCCAGCAGCTGCCGATGATTATCAGATGATACATTTGAAATAGCACGGACTAACTGCTCAACAATGCCATGAGCCTCTAAACCCAACAAACATGGCTGGAATAGAGCTTCACCAACTGTGTATCTTTCTCTCCCAATAGTTATCACCTATAAGACAATTCAACCATCAAGTAAATCCATAAATTATTGACTATGCACTGCTAGAACACAGCTTGAACTTGAACGCACATCAAGGAAATAATGTTACACTGTCCCTCCCAACCCAAAAGAATATGAAAATATCATATACAAGTTTTAACAGTCTTAGTTTTTAGGGAACTTGCAACCGATTACCCTAAAACAAGCTAGTTAAAGCATACAACACAGTAAAAGAAATCTGTAGGATAAGCCAGAAACTTAAAATTTTAATTGCTCCACATGAAAAGTTCAGAATGTGTTATGAAATAACCAACATCAGCTACTTCATCATTTCTACTCATAAGCTTTTTTTAAAATCTAACAATAATCTGAATGTTTAGACTTTAGATCAAGCGCAATAACCCAAGGAGAAAGTTGTTATCCCTTTTAGGGTATGTTTTAGAATTGAGGAGGGCAGGGCTAAGTCTATATCATGACATATATTTGAGAATTAAAAAACAAATGAGGAATGGCATGATAGATGATGATATAATATTTCAATCACCCTTTTAATCGAGTTTAAAAACATTTTTTAAATTTTAGAAATGAAAAATAAGCAACCCCCTCCCTTTCCCACCAAAACCCAACTATCAAACATAGCCTTAGTCTCCTTGTAGATTCTTCACTCAGCATTAATTTGTGTACCATAATACCAACTTATCAAAAAATAGCATAAAAAACCACGGATAGCAAATTAGTCCGTAACACAAGTCAAAACTATCAGAGAAGGCCAGAAAGCAGACCTGTCCATCAGGAAGAATATGTGTCTCCACAGGACAAGAATATTGGGTTTTCTGATAAGCTAACTCATCTTCAACACAGCATGAGTATTGCTCTTTTATTTTCTCCACATCAGACATGCTGATATTTACTTGTGGATTGGATTTGCCAAGTTCTTGAGCAAGGAAATTAGTTAAATCAGTACCTCCAAACTCAAATCTTCTTGAGGCGATGTGGTGAACAGCACCCTCAATGACAGGCGCAATGTCTATTCAAGAACGAGTTCATATGAGAAGAACAACATTTGAGCATCTATAAAATTTAGATTTTATAGCGGCTAAAACATACTCAACCCTTAAATGTATATAACTTATATGTAATGAGAAATTTTCCTATTGTTTCAGATGTGGGTTACCTATTTTTCCATGTCCAATATCAACAGTGCACCCTGAGATACGTCCCACAGCATACAATGATAATACTGATTGCTCTGATGCATAAAACCCCGATATGTTGAAATTTTCAAACATTAGTTGCACCAACTGTTCCTTGTTAGCCTGGAAAACAATTATATATACACTGCTTTAGCAAAAGACGTAAATTAGACATTGAAACAAAACTATCAATTACTATTACAGGAAATCCCATTTAACAAACGGCTAAAGGAGTATATGAGAAACAAAAATCTGATCAACAAATATTATGCATTAACGAAAAAGTGTATATAAGCTTCACATACTTTTGGAGTACAAAGTGGATCAGTAAATAGTATGTGTCCTTCATTTCCAATTTCCCACCCGAGGCCGGTATATAAAACATGGTGCAACAAATCCTCCACAGCATCCCAATCGCTGATATATCCACGCACAACTGGATCAATGGTGACATTATCAACCGGTGAAACATCGGTAATTGACCCATCATCAACCATCTGTTTCATCTGAGTAGGAATTATCTGATACATACGAAATTAAGCGTTCTTAGATCATTATTAAATAAAGAAAAAGGTAAAAGGATCAAAATTGAAGTGATGATTGAACAAAAGGTTTTACATGGAAATTGTCATCAGCTAAAGAAATGTTAAAAGATTTTTAAAATATGAGTGTTGTTTTTTTTTTTTGGTTTTTACCACCAGTATCCGACTCACCGAACCGACTAATCGGTTCAGAATGAGTTATGGCATCAAGTGGTTTCAGTCTTCTCCCAAGCGCAATTAAGGAGGATCCGAGTAATAATATAGTAAGTGCATTTGGAAGGAAGAGGTTATTTGAAGTTATGTTATGAATTGAAAGCAAAAGTGAATAGAAGTATACCATGGCGGGAGTCTGATCAGGAATAGCGAAACCAGCTTTGAGAAGCTTAGAGCCGATGTCAACAACAACCGATTCCATATCTCTCTCTCTGTAACTTTAAACCCTAAACCCTCCTACTACCGTTTTGTTTCTTCTGACTGACTTCACCTTCTACTATCTATTTTCACCGGAGCTCCAGCTCCACCTAAATTAGTGCCACCAAGCGCTATCTTTTTTTATTTATTATTACTCTCTTTATCTTGTTTGTTCTATTCTTTAATTTTGTTCGTTTAACTTTAAAAGAATTGATTATGATAGAATTAATTTTATTAGAATTGAGTTTAGTAGATTTGATTTATGTTTAAATGCATTCAATTAAAAGTGAGTTGAACAGTAAATTTCATTGTAAAAATTAATTATAAAGTCATAAACTACAATTTTTAGTTTAAGCAGAATCAATGTTGGAGGAAGAATCAATTCTACTTTACAGAAATCAAATATGTCAAAATCAATTCTATACGTCCAGAATCAATTTTAACTCCTCTAGAATTAAAACCAAAGAATACACATGTATAAATTCATACATATAAAATAGAAAATGAACATTTTTTATCTATCGATTGAGTTAAGATTTATGTACATTACTCTTTTTATCTTATAAATGATTTGACCACCTTTATAGATTTTATAGATGCTCTATTACTATAAACAATTACTTTAAAATAAATATTTATAAATAACATCTTTTTAAAATTTTGAATTAATTTGACTAACAAAATCATCATTCAAGAACTTTAAAATACTTTATTCTAATTCAGGGGTTAATATGATAGCGAGTGACACTTCTTTCAAGGAACAAAATGACTGTTTATTCTCAATGTATTATGCGTTGTTGAAAAATATTTCTTAAAAAAAAATTAAAAATTTGTAAATTACTATAGTAAATAGTAAATATATCCGTAGAAAATGAAAATAATTGTTTGCCAGACTGAACCAAATACTAAATAGGACAGACTTGATTTTTAAACTCAGAACCTTAAGTTAAGTTGACCTGCCCTACTTTTAGACAAACTTGTGTTCTTTATCTAAGATGTGTTAGCTTAGTGGTAAAAACTTGACATTTAAAATTGAATGCGTTTATCTGCATGTATCAAATATCAATCACTAATACAGACATTGTGAAGAACTAAGATAATAGCAACAGTATCATACATCAACTTCAAAACCCACCAGAAAAAAACATTATTGGTTTCTAATCATTCTTAATAACATGTTAACCGTAAGTAAAATTAAAATTAGGGAGCGACTGGCTTAGACTATTTACAATCTCCATGCAACTGCACCAACATAAACAAGGAGCGACTGAAACATGTTTCTACAAAGTTACTTCTCTTAGCTCTCTAACAAAAAACTTTCTATTGACTGTTGAAAATCTAGATAAGGAAGTACAAAGATCATATTCATGAAAACAAATTCTATAACGATGCCTTAACCGATCAAGATCCATGAACTGTAACGGGACTAGCACTAACGCTTGCGTTTATGATCTTCTCCCAGAGTGACACCCTCAATGTTCACAGGTTCAGTTAATGAAGCACACGGGTCTTCAACCGAGACAAAATGGGGATTGCTAGCTGGATTCATTGGTTCATATTGGTCAACTGAAATCAAGTTAGAGTGCTCCTGAATTAAAAGATCACCATTGCCTTTAAGTTGTTCCTTAATGGAAAGATCCTCGCTGATTTCCTTGACAGATGGATCTCTTGAGCTGGTTTCAGGTGTCTCATCCAGAAGGGATTTGAGGAAAGCGTCCGTTGTAGGACTTGTCTGGGAAGCAAATTTCACATCCAATAGTAAAATTCCAAAATCTACTGCAGGTGAAGCAAGTGAAAATCCAAGAACATTCTCTATGATGTTGTCATTGAAGGTGTTTTTGGGAGCCTCAATTGATCCATAATCAATGGGGTTCTGACTATCAACAACCTCATTTGGAATATTACTTATATCGGACAAGAAAATATCACTTTCCTTACCAGTGATCTCACCATTTTTGTCATCTTCGACAGTGTCGTTAGAACCCATTCTTAGACTAGGTTCAGATAAAGTACCGTCAACACACACCTCGTCTTGATCTCCTTGTGCAGTGCATAAAAAATCACACTGTCGAGCTTGTGGCGCAGTTTTTTCAGAGTTTTTATCATTAGAATCATATTTTGCATTCTCTCCCATTTCCAATGAATTAGCCGACGAAGCCAACACTTGGATGGAGCTAAATTTCTCGCCTTCTGTGGGATGCACTGAGTCATTCTTCACTCCCAATTTCCCGCTGTCTGTGAGATGCACCGGATTCTTTTTCACTGTCTCATTATTTCTCTCTTGGTCATCATCTTCATTTGAAAATTCAGGGGCTTTGACATGTAGACTTTTGGTATACTTTGTAAACTCTGATGGCAGAGAAGATGACAAAAAATTAGCTAATGCAGAAGATAAAGCGTCATCAATTGACAGCTTTCCTTTATCATTCACAGGACTCATGTCTTGTTCTGATGCATCATCTTCTTCATCCTCACCTTCAGGAAACTCGGGGGCAGTAACTACAAGACCTGGGAGCAATTGAGTAGTATTTTCTGAAACAGACATATCTTGAGGAGAGACATTTAGTACCTCTGTGTGTAAAGATTTCTCATCTGATTCAACTTCTCCAGTGTCGGTACATTCAAGACAATTCTCACAAGATTCGGTATCTGATTCGATACAAGAAGCATCAGGAGCAGATATTCTATAACATGATGATGATTCAGAGTTTTGCCGCTTCTTAGATAATGAATCAAGTTGCTGCTCAACTCGCTGGAGTCTAGCCTCAATGTTGTTCATGGGCATTACCATTTTCTCTTGAAATCCCAAACAGATTTCTTCTATCCTGTCCATTCGTGACATAAGCTTTTCCAGGGCCCTTTCGACATTGCCACCCGAAAAATCACCTTGATTGATAGAAACTTGTGAGGGAACAACCCGATGATTGCTCTCCATTTCAGCAATTTTTGAGGGTAAAGCTCTGCAGTTGCCATCTATTTGAGCAGCTTGTGAGGATACAGTAGCATGGCCGCTGTCCATTTTAGCAGCTTGTGAGAATGTATCTAGCTGTGATGGATCCACTGAAACTCCTTTCACCTGTTTCAATTCAACTTCATTTGGATTAGTTATGATATTTTTTCCTTTCAAACTTTCAATCTCAGAGCCACTAGGGTGAGAGGTTTCCTTCAAATCATCCTCCGAAACAAATTGTTTTTCCTTTCTAACAGCATTTAGACTACTCAGCCCAGCTGTCTTGGACGCTTGCATTAAAGCCGGTAGAAACATGGCCATTAGAGAACTGCTCGAGGAACTTTCATTGCAACTTTCTTGGATTTCTGAATCAACAGGATCGCCAAACACATAAATCTCATCCACACAAATGCTGCCTTTGCACTGAAGCGAGAGCAGACGAAGCGTAACAGAAATGCAAGGATTCACGTCACTAATCTCAGCTGTAGCTTCAAAAAGATCCTAGGGGTCAAAAAAGAGGACATTAATTTCAGAGAATAAATCTAACATTGGCATGATATTACCATCATATATTCATCTTCAATTGGCTAGCCTGATATAGCATCATATATTTATTCTCATTAACTATTAATTATAAACAATTATTATAAACACTTATTCAATAAACTGTTTTGGAGACTGGAGAGCTTAATTATACACTCATTCATAAGCTACTCTATAGAACTTATTAAAATTCTTTTATAAATGCATCCAAATATGAAATAAGGTAAATAAGCACCTCCAAACGCCTCTAAGACCACATTTAGATTGGCTTATAAAAAAAAACTATTTGGCGATATAGTAGATATCAAGAATAAGTATTTAGATGGTTTATGAAAAATGGGTTATAAGACGATGATTTTAGCATAGTTTCAATAAGCTCTCCAGCATAGTTTCTGAAAATATTCTCTCTACTCCTCAATGTACGTGATTTTCGCATAAAGAAATTATCTTTATTTACTTGTCTTTTTTTACAATATCACTAAACTCTAAAGTACTCATTTTGTTATATCTTTTACGCCCCTTAAGTATTTATTAGTCTCTCTTGTTTTTCTAATTCTTAGTGTTATTAATAGCCGGTCGTGTAAAATAGGGGTTTGCCAAAAATCCAATATGAGAAATAGCGGATAACATAGCATGCAAATAGCGGAAGCCGCAAAGAGGTTGAAATATAAATAATTGTCTATAAAATAGAAGCATGCTGCACACAAATAAAAGTTGCAGAAACAAAAATTAAAAGTGACAGACATAAAATTGAAAATCTCGATAGTTCAAACTTCAAACAAGTGATAAAGCATGATGCATAGCTGCATATGTTGCGCTAAGCAAAGGTCATGGAGGCAGAGTGGTTGCTTGATGAGATGAGAGTTGTGTGGGTCTAGGGCTTTAGGTATTATATAACTATACATTGACAAAGTGTTAAAATCGCATCGAGTCTTTTCATGTTTCTAATTTTTTTAATGTTTAATAAATTGATATATAAAAACTCGACTGCTATGTGCAGTGTAGCGGAACTGACATATCGTATCGACTACCCCAAATTCCAATACATAATAGCGATATAGTGCCACTATATCCGGGTTTTTTTTAACAACGTACTATTTATAATTATAAATAGAGTTAAAAAAGGATAATTTTGAAAAGTCCTAATTTTAATGAAATCAACAAATTAACTACACTTCTTAAGTCGAGATAGGGCTTCAAAACACTGACACTGACATAGAGACAACGCTGCATAATGTAGACGCTATTACTAATTTAAGTATGACACCAGACACCCCTTCAATCTATCTAAAGTATCGGTGCTACTTATCGAAAGCTTAAAATTCTATTCTACTCATCCAAATAACACCCATTGTATCATTTTTGTTACCTAATCAATAATTAGAGATAAATAATCATAACTAAAATCGACAGATAACGATATCTTCATACCTGAGCAACACTTGTTAAATTGATATAGGGTTTCGTTTGCGAATCATTATCAACAACTTTAACATCAACCCAATCATCTTCACTTTTAGCATTTTCATCACCAATTTCATTCACACAACGAGAACGAAGAACCTCACCTTCTCTAACAGCAACACCACAACGAACCGTAGCTAAATACTCACCAACACCATTGCTTTTCAGATCATCAGGTGAAGTGTAAATCTCGAATATTCGGGCAGTGCTTCTAACGTAGATTTGTTTCACCTCGTGTTTCTCTGCAAAATTAACTGCAAAACAAACAATCAATATATTAGTCTGTAACTTCTCTTTTACCGGTCTATGTTTGTCTTGCACAGAGACATCTGGTTATTAATAATAATATATTTGCCGTTAAAAAATAAATAAATAAAACAATGAATCAAAAGAAGTGATGATTACTGGTGATTTGGCAAGGGGTGGAGGAATCTGGTGAGGGAGAGTGTAGGAGAAGAGGAAGGGAATCGGAGGCGGGTTCGTCGGAGGAGGAAGAGAGAGAAGATTGGAAGGAGATGGTGTTAAGGAGAGTGCCGGAGGTTGTTGTCCAGTTGGTTTGGGAAGTGAAAATTGTTGCATCTGCCATTGTTATCGATCAAGGTTTGTTAGGAAGAAGAAGAGTGTGAAGGAGTGAATGTTATAGTAAGGGAATTTTTATTTATATATACCCTTTTCGTGAACGAGTAAAAAAGAAAAATAATAAAGGGTGCTTACATAATAATAAGTCGAATTAATTGGGCTTTAAGATCAAAATTATAATTTATCAATAATAAAAAATCAAAAAAGGTAATTAGTCCATATAAATGAGAATCAAATTTGAGATTTTGAGAACACTGCTAAGTCTCAAGTTAATACCATTAAATCAATCCAACAGGATTTGTTGATTTATATGAGATTAAAAGAAGTATTCAATTGAGTTAAATTCAAAATACAATCCAGTACTTTAAAAAAAAATTGTTACCATAATATTGATACGAAGTTTCCGTAAGCAATGAATAATCTCTGTCAAGGAATCTGAGGTGGGTTTCCTCCCAATCCAATTTTCTTCATACACATGAGTCAGAAATCGAACATCTGACCATATGCTTAAGCGAACCTAGACCCTTTCGAATTTTATCACACTAAATTGTTATTTGTCTTTTTTTGAGGGATAATATTTTGCTATTCATAATTAGGTTAAGGAACTACATTTACATGATATAGATTTTGAACTCGATTTGAAAAGGGTAGTTTATAATCTCTACAACAAGAAGACACGCGTCTTAGATTTTGAAGCTATAATCAATGATTGCAGGCGCATTTTATCTACAGATCTTGACATCTTGTAAACTCTCGTATAAAGTTCGTTAAGAAACAAGCAAATGACGTTGCTCATAATATTGCTAAAGTGGTTCCATTTTTAGTTAGTTTCCATAGTTAGGAGGATCAGAAAAAAATGAGGCTTTTACTATCTAAAAATTGTTGGCATTTTTGGCTTCTTCAACAAAAATGCTTAATTGAATTTTGAAATTCATCTCCACCTCTGCACACATAATCTATTCATAAAAGATGAGTGAAGAACCGAACAATATCTATTTTATTTATACTATTATTATATGAGACCTATTTTTCAAAATAAATTATACATGTGGCATCTTAGAAATAATTTTCTTCTCTTATGATTTTAACAATTAATTATCATCGCTTTAAAAAAAAATTAATTCTCATATGTTTCAAAATTAAAAAACAATTAATGTATATACTATTCAATTCAATATTCAATTAATCAAAAGAATATTAGGTTCCTTACTAAAAAAAACAAATACAGTATTAGATTCCTTAATGTGTATCCACGATTTAATAGGAAAGTTGCTCAAATATTTGAAAAAAAAAATAGGCAGATTTAATACAGTTTTTTTTTACACAAAAGATTGAATACATTAAATTGTAATTTGCAACCATCCGAAGATTTTTTTCAATCCTTGCCAAAATAAAAAATCGAAAATAATCATTAAGGAATATTACAAAAAATCGTTTACTATACAGTTATGATTTTAATTTGATTCAAATGTCCAAAAACCTAAAATTAAAATTTTCAAACACTTAAAAACAGTTTGCATCCAAACATCAACAAATTTGTTCAAATTACGTTTGCATTTCTAAACTTGCGATTTATGTAAAATTTAAAATCTTTAATTGAGAGTGTAATGGTTGACAAAAAGGTGTGCAATTCTCATCCTTAAAATTAATCTACATGGGGTTATCGTTGGATTCTCTTCGGAAAGGTCGGATCTTTTGAGAGAAGAAAGTTGTAGAATATAGAGAGATGTAGAAAGAAGGGAAATGATTGACGGAGATGGAGGTGGGCCGGTCGCCGATGATGTTGTTGTTGTTGAAGTGAGAAGAATAAGCAATGGAAGAAGGAAGATATTATTGAAAGTTAAAAAATAATATATT
Source organism: Trifolium dubium (assembly GCA_951804385.1). NCBI lineage: Eukaryota > Viridiplantae > Streptophyta > Magnoliopsida > Fabales > Fabaceae > Trifolium > Trifolium dubium. The sequence continues at coordinate 29,082,560 of OX638075.1, read as the reverse complement.
GAATGGGCTAACTTTTTTAATTTTAATTTTTTACAATATTAAAATATGTGAGAGTACATAGTTATTAGAATCTACTATATAATCTTACATGGCATTGACTAATTCAACTCTGCCAAAGAATTGACTTCTTCATAGAATTCTCCTTCAAAGTTTTGCGGTTTCTTAGATAATAAATCAAGTTGTTGCTCAACTCGTTGGAGTCTAGCCTCAATGTTGTTCATGGGCATTACCATTTTCTCTTGAAATCCCAAATAGATTTCTTCTATCCTGTTCATAAGCTTCTCAAGGGACCTTTCAACATTGCCACCTGAACAATCACCTTGATTGATAGAAACTTGTGAGAATGTATCTAGCTGAGATGAATCCACTGAACCTCCTTTCACCTGTTTCAATTCAACTTCATGAGGATCAGTTATGCTATCTTTTCCTTTCAAACTTTCTATTGCAGAGCCATTAGGGTGAGGGGTTTCCTTCAAATCATCCTCCCAAACAAATTGTATTTCATTACAACTTTCTTGGATTTCTGAATCAATAGGATCGCCAAACACATAAATCTCATCCACATAAACGCTTCCTTTGCTCTGAAGCGAGAGCAGACGAAGCGTAACAGAAATGCAAGGCTTTGCGCCAACAATATTATTTGTAGCTTCAAAAAGATCCTAGGGAGTAAAAAAGAGGACATTAATTTCAGAGAATAAACACTTATTCAATAAACAGAGCTTAATTATGCACTCATTCATAAGCTATTCTATAGAACTTGTTAAAATTCTTTTATAAATGCATCCAACTATGAAATAAGGTAAATAAGCACTTCCAAACACCTCTAGGAAGCTCGGACACTTCTAAGAATAGGCGTGTCCTGGTGTAATGTCTGACACTGACACAAACGATACCGACACTTCTGATTATATTGAAATATATCTTATTTTCAAAACAAAAATTATCCATTTCAACGTGTCCGTGTCGTATCCCGTGTCCGTATCCGGACTTCACAGCCTTTAAGACCACATTTAGATTGGCTTATAAAAAAACTATTTAAACTTCAACCTTCAAACAACTAGTAAAGCATGATCCATAGTTGGAAATTAGGGTTTTCATACCTGAGCAGCACTTGTTAAATTGATATAGGGTTTTGTTTGCGAATTAGTATCATCAACAGCTTTAACATCAACCCAATCATCTTCACTTTTAACATTTGCATTACCAATTGCATTCACACAACGAAGAACTTCACCGTCTCTAACAGCAACACCGCACCGAACCGTACATAGAAACTCACTCTTACCATTGCTTTTCAGATCAGCTACAGTGTAAACTTCGTACACTCTTGCGGTGCTTCGAACGTATATTTCTTTCACCACGTGTTTCTTTGCAAAATTAACTGCAAAACAAACAATGAATATATTAGTTTGTAGTTCTTCTTTTACCCGGTTTCTATTCGTCTAGTCCAGAGACCTGGTTATTAATAATAATATATTTGCCGTTCAAAAAGAAAAAACAATGAATTAGAAAAATAAAGGAAAAATAAGTGATTACCGGTGATTTGGCAAGGGGTGGTGGAATCTGGTGAGGGAGAGTACTGTAGTTGAAGAGGAAGGAGTTTGTCATCGTTATCGGTGCAATCGAGAGATGTTTCGAAGGTGAGGACGTTATGGAAAGAGCCGGAGGTTAATTTCCAGTTGGTTTGGGAAGTGAAACCTGCCATTGAAGTTTTCTCAGGAAGAAGAAGAGTGTGAGTATGAGTGTAAGTGTGAGTGAAAATTATAGAATATATATATACAATAATACAATATCAGTGCATGTACAATTACGGTTGCGTACATCATAAGTCTTATTAATTGGGCTTTAGGATCAAAATTATGGGTGCATTTGTTTGACATTAAAAAAATTAAAGCTACAAATAAAAAATATCTAAATCTTATCTTCTAAAAATAATAAATTAATCCTATCAATTTTAAACAGAATATTATTGGAATATTATAATACATTTAAGGATATTTTTGTTTAAAATTTTTTGACATTTGTTTTCTCTTTCCTCTAAACAAAAATCTATAAAAAGAAGCTACCAATATCATCTTCAGATTTTTAGCAGTTTTTAGATTATTTTTAGATTCTGATTATTTTTAAAAGCTATAACAAACGAGTGTTATTTTCCTATAAGTGAATTTTTTTAAAAAAAGCTATAACAAACGGCCACTAAATCGATAGTTTTTCGAGTATTATTATAGACTAAATTAATATTTTCCTTTTTAGTAGCTTTTTGGAATAATATCGTGCTACTCAAAACTTTACACATAATGTTTTGGACTTTATCCAAAATCAATCACTCAATATGTCTTCAGCGTGTACTTTGAACTTTGGGCTCAATCGAGATTTTTGAACATTGCCATCGAATAATAGAGCCATAAAAAATGGTCAGGTTGGTGGGTCGGTTCATTAGTCCACAGGTTTGGGTGGGTTAAGTTTAAAAAAAGTTTGTTCAAATGTAATCGGATTTTTTAGCTTAAGCCTATGCAGCTCTCATGAGGATTCCGTTGGGCCGAGTTAGTTCATTGAGCTTCGAACCGGTTCATTATCAGAAAATTTATGTCATTTTTGTAAAAATAATATCAATAAATACGTAAAATATCATGTAATTGAAAAATTATTATAAAAAATATAGTTTAAATATTGCTTTCATTTTCCTTTTATTTCTTTTGTAATTTTTTGTGTAAGGGTTGGCTTATCTGAGACAGTAATAAAGCAAAAGCAATCAAATCCACTATGTTTTGCTAAAAGCTTATACATTGAAACATTGAATTGAATTGAATATATTACATTTCGAAGTCAATAACTTACAAAATACTGTATAACTTAAGCATTTTTGTTGTATTAATTTGAGCTGTTACATGATTTCTATCACTTCATTTCATACAAAAATAGAAATGACTGACTACATTTTGGTTTCTCAGAGTGCATGCGAACCTATGCGCATAAAACAACCTCTTCTCTTGTTTCGTATGGAGGAGGCATTAAACTGTCTATATTAGCAAAAAGATCTATGCGGCCAATAGGTGGTTCTGAAACAGGTGAATCCAATACCGAATCAGGAATAGCTTCAAGGGTTTCTTCAAAAAATGATTTTATTGTCTGCATAGATAAAAAATTCTGTTAGCATTTGAAACAATTTATGCAATAACATAACATATAAAATTACAGTTGTCAACAAAAAAAAATTACAGTTGACAATTATCAAATTATGTAACACAAAAAACTGACCTAACTACTGTAAATAATTATTTATGAAGTCTTAAACCATGGAATCATAGACGAATCAAGACGAAGAATTACTTAAATTAAAGCCAAGGTCATATGACCGTATGTCACATAACTAAGTCAAAATACCGATCATTCAAGTAAGATTTAAATAGAAAATAACAGCAAATTAAGAAGAATGTATAAAATTTGCTTGATGAATGATGATAAAATGCTCTTCTAAGTACTCAACTAATAAGGTTTCACCACAGTAATCATACCGTGCAATTTCGAAAAGCAGCATCTGCATTGCGCTTCCACTGTCCATTCCCAGGTGCTGAATGGAAAAGATGAAGTAAAGGCTGCAGTAACACAACTGACAATGGTCATATAATAGCAGCGAATTGGATGTAGAAATTTGAATATCATTAATAGATATATAACTTGCTTCATGCAAATGGAAGGGGAGGGGGGAAAACCTCTGCAATCTCTTAAAATAAAGTATGAACCTTCATAAAGTACAGACAATTTTCTAGGAGAGTACGAGCATTAAACTTAAAGAAGTCAAAAAATGTGTGCATACCGTAAAAGTTAGTAAGAAATTGCAAAATCAACTTAAAATTACCCACCTTCACGATGTCTCGCACAGTTGGCTTATGTCCATATTTTCCCAAAACTGAGTCTCCATAGACCATATATTTTTCAAGAACCTTAAGTAAATAAGAAATAAATAATTAATACAAAAAAAGATGGTAAGCTCTCTGAGTAATATGGAAGAATCAGTGCAGCTTAATCCATGGAAAGCCAAGCATTGTGTAAATGAACCTGACGACGTGTAAGACCACAGCTTGGTACACCGTAAATTGCAGTATCAACATGTCCCAATATATTCCAAGGGCTGTTTAGATTATCAACAATGGTTATTAAAGGCACCAGATATCAATTTAGAAAAACAATTAAACAATAATAAGAGGGGTCGATAAACAAAGCATTGCTATAGATATGAAAATATTTCCACGCCCCCACTTAAAACCTTAAAATCTTCTAGGAAGATGTTTTCCCTTTTATAGAAAAGCGAAATCCAGGAACTTGAAATAAAGCAACTTTTTGTTTGAAAAATCAAATGAGCAAAGGGAAATTTTGTATTTGATACTTACTTATTGTATGCTGCACGTCCAATCATAACACCATGAGCCCCAGCTTCTCGAGCTGCATTGACCTACAATTGAGGTCCCCATGAAAACAGGCGAAGATAGAATCATCAGAACAATGTGCAGTGATTACAACAGAACAAATTTAGTGCTGGAAAACTCCAATTATTCCTACAAATATCAGGTTTCAATACACAGAATCATTACAACGACAATAACTCACCTCATCAACACTGGCAATACCCCCATTTATTGTAAATGTTAAATCTGGAAAGTCGCGTAAAAGGCCATAAAAGTATTCATATCTGCATTAGAAGAACCTGACATATAATCTACAAGTCTACACAAAGGCATGCTCATATTTGTGTATGTGTACGGATATGTAAAAATGTATATCTATGTGTATGACTACAAAATCAAATTATACTACAACATACTTTAACGGAGGGATACTCCTATTTTCAGCTGGGCTAATTCCATTGAGCAGTGCTTTTCTTGAGTGAATTATGAAATGCTTAGTGGGTGATAAAGATGCAACCTTGAATATGAAATCACCTGACAGACAGCAGAAAATTCACTATAAAACCCCAAAAACCATTATCCAAATATTTTATAGAAGAAACTATAACCTAATATCTAAATCACATCAAGAAATGTAATTCAAATCCACTCGAGGACAGTTATAAAATGACTATTGGTGGAACTTTAATTAACAAAGATTTAAATCACATTAAAATGTGTTATGCTGTAGGACAATAGCATCAAAGTATCCATCTTGCGGATGCTAATGGAACCCAAATACGTAACAGTATTAGAAAGTGCAAAGGAGAGATGGTGGCGGGTTTCATTGGAAGGCAGAATTTATACAAAGCAATATGCCTTTTGGCCATGTTTTACCACTAAAAAGGGTGATCCTAAATCCTCCAAAATTATTTTCTGTCAGATTCTGATAACTCTATATTATGATCTAAAATCAATCCATGTTAATTGAATCCAAACTTTACAGCCTTACAACTTGGATAGACAAAGAATGTATAAAGAAGGTCCTTACACAGTTCATCATAAGAATCGCGGTTGTCCACACCAATTCGGCACTTGACACTGACAGGTACATTTGTATTTGCAGCAATTGCTGACATAGCCTCGCCGACAAACTTTTCTTGTATACATTAGATTTCTAAATTAATGCAAGTTGACAATGAAATCAATCCATTTGCATGTTGTCATATTTAATTAAGGAGGATTTTCTAACCTTTGGGTCCAGCATAAGACTTACACCAAAGCATCCATGTCCAGCTACTTTTGGACTTGGGCATCCACAGCTAATATATATTTATTGGAAAAAAAGTCAAAAAACACTGTCAGAGACAATAGTAGAACAAATGAAGAATGAAACTTTAAGATTTAAGGTGATGAAATATATACGCAGTTACGCACTTTAAATTGATTTCATCATAGCAATAAGCATTAGCAAGTTCGGTTGCTTTTGCCAAATTTTCTATATTACTCCCTCCAATTTGAAGTACAATGGGATGTTGTTCCGGAGAAAATGCCAAGAATCTGTCCTGAGCAGAATACACAAAACAAAAGAATAAATGGTTTTGCAATACAATTTATCTAAAGCTGATGACATTGAATACCATTCCATCAATCTCCACTCTAGTGCACACAACGGAACAAAAATGTTGAAAAATCAAGTCGCATACAGATACTTTTTATCACGAAAAATCATGATTGTGGTCATTCGCATCAGAAAGCCATTCTAGTACATTTTTCCCTCTTCGCTTTGGTTCATTATTTTCTGTTAACAAATTAATTTATACATTTAAACTTACCAGATTATCCTTTTGATGAACAATTGTTTCAGCTGCAAGCATCTCGGTGTAGAGCCAAGCATGCTTCGATATGAGGCGTGCTAGAGTTCTATAATGATTGTCTGTCCAGTCCATCATTGGAGCAACACTGAAATTCACCCAAACGCGAAACAAAAAGCAGATAAATATATTTTAACAAAATCAGTATGACACTGTTTAACACATTTAACGATCAAAATGACTATTAACTATAAAAAAAATGCAGAGCAGAGATAGTAATTAATGACCTAAACCAAGGAGGAAGATAGTTTTTCGCAACCGCTCCGGATTTATTTAATGAATGTTGTTTCACAGAGAACAATCTTGAAGTGCATAAACTTCTCCGGCTTGTTTGAGATATAGTGAAGTTCGGAAATCGACAAGTATTTGTGATGAAATTGGAAGTTAAAGGAGAAAATGAATAATATCCAGCAAACTTCATATTCATCTCTTTTAACTAACAAACCATGGAATGGTTTCTTTTGTAACCTACATGTCAAAAGAAAGCATTATTCACACTGTGATAAAAGTAATTTTGTAGATGGAAGAGAATGAGGAATTGAGATTTGTAGGATTTACGTGAAGGATGGAAACTTTGCTCCGGCGCCGGATTCTTCGTCGGCTTCGGCGGCAGCGTTCGCGGATTTAGGAAGAGAATGAAAAGTAGCTTATCCGGTGAATTAACGGTAAGCGCTTGTGTAATACTCCCTCCATGCGGTCACTAGCAAAATAAAAAAAAAACACTTTAAATTTTGATAATTATAGTACAAGGAAAAGTTAACTGTTTTTAAAATAATTAATATCATTATTTCGAATATATCCTATTTAATTCTAGTATTATTTAGACAATTCTTCCATTTTATATTTTGGTATTTGTTATTTAAAATGGTAATATAGTAAACTTAACATATATCTTACATCAAATCAAGAAAATTAACTACACTTAACTAAATTTTTTAAACATCGCATAAATAATATTTGTTGCTTATAATAATGACTAGAGGGAGTCCAGAAGTCTTAGCTCAACTGGCAGAAAATGCCGAAATTGTTAAGTCGGGCGTTCTGGGTTCGAACCCCGGTCACTCCATTGTACGTGTGAGTTTATTGATGGCTTTGTCATTTCTTCTATGTACCAAAGAAATAAAAAAAATAATGACTAGAGGGAACAGTAGTTGTGTTATAGAACAAAATTAAAAAATAATTAAAATTAAGAATTTAATTTATATATGATATAAGTGTAAAATTATTTTACACATGCTTCAAATAATATATTGACACATTATGTATTGTGTTTTAAAACACATGCCCACTTCAACAAAAAAACATATTACTAGGGGAAGAAACATTGATTTTTGAAAAGAAAAATGAGCATAGTCTGACACCGTTTTGTGAGTTATTTCCATTGTTGTTTTTATTGTCCAACCAATAACAAGATTGTGTAGAAATTATGGGGCGGTGGGAGGATGGGCGATGGAGGTGGAAGATGGAGTGGAAGACTGTTTTGTCTATGGGTGACCGGGCTGATGCAGTCGAACTGCAGCAATTCATATGAGGTGTGGAGCCGAAGAGGGGAGTGTCGGACAAACGTCGTTGGATACCTCACGAGGCTAGTTGCTTTACGGTTCACTTGTGTTATTTACTTTTGCTGAGCAAGTTATATTTGAATGGAGTTGATTCCGTTACCGAGAGTGTCATGAAGAAATTTTTGTTGAATAATGTACCGTCGAAGGTTAGCATTTTTGCTTGCAGATTGTTATTATATAAACTACCAACCAGAGTAGCCTTATTCGAAAAAGGAATTCTAAATAATCCTCAAGATAAGTGTTGCGCCCTTTGCCTTTTGGAGGAAGAAAACTTTCATCATGTCTTTTTTAATTGTCGTTTCTCGCATCAGATTTTGGGTTCAGATTTTTAGATGGTTAGGGATTAATGTTATTCGTTTTGATATGGTCGAGCAACATTTTCTTCTTTTTGGCAAGGTTGCAAAAGGTAAACATAAAGCAAAATTCAGGCATCTCATTTGGCTAGCTACAAAGTGATGCATTTGACATGCACAGAATAATGTTATTTTCTGAGGTGATAGTGTTAATGAAGTTGTCTTGTTTAATCAAATTATGTAGATTTCTTACTTTTGGTTCATAGGTCGGTTAGGACAAAATGCTCTAGTAACTTTTACCAATTGGTGTAATAACTTTTTAGAATGTCTTCTTAAAATCTAAAGACGTTTTTTTACTTGAATTGTAAGCGTTGAGTACTCCTTGTATTCCTTGTAATTCACATCTTTTGCTTATAAAAAAATATAGGAAAATTCCATATATATACATGTAGTCCGGTTATTCAGATTTACACACAAACATGTTTCATAGAACCATAATTTATTGAAAGTTTTTTTAAGGTAGACAATATATATAGTTACATTTTCCGCATTTAGTTAGACTAGACACATGGGCGAAGGGCATTCAACTTCAAGGTAGCCCCATTTTTTAAATATAATTAAAGTTTTTTTAATAAGTTAATGTATTTTTTTTCAATAAAAAAGTTAATGTATTTTGATATTTAAATTCTTTAATAAACTAGATTTAGCTATATCAAATAAAACTTTTTGAAAAAATTAATAGAAAAAAGAAAGAAATTATCAAATTGATAGATAAATTTATTCTGTTTTAGATACTTCAACTCATAATAACTACACAAAAACCTTTTGTCAACTGCCAAAATTGTAATATACATACAACAAAATGTATATATTTGGCCACCTCGAAAAAATCCGACTAGCTCCGCCACCGCCGGTGAGACACAAGATTATCACCAAACCATTGCTATCTGCATCAAGAATTGTTATCAAACCGTAGAGTGTATAAAAAAATATTTCCTGATAGGCATTAGTTCTCACGACAATGGATGAAGAATATATTAAAATGGATTCATCCATTTTTATCTTTCATAATTTTTTGAAAGTTCAATTCAATTCCAACAAAACAAAATTCCAATTAATCTATTCCTGCAATAGAAACATTGAATGTAATATGCAAGAGTCGGGATTCAAACACCAGTACATACACTTATTCACATTATTATAAGGTACATTAATAACTACTAGGCTACTAATAAAATTCAAATTAGTCTCTAATATGTATGTATTGCGTTCATATTAATCTCTCTGTTATAAATATAAATTATAAAGGACTAATTTGTTGAGTATTAAAATGTCAAAAACTAATTTGTCTTCATAGTTCATATCATTAAAAATTCTAATCTTCACTCAATTTATATTGTCTTTTAGACTCCCCGAGCAATCTAATAAGTGGGACTATTAATTCATATACCAAAGTTTATTTGGTTTGGGGATGGTGTAAGTAGAAATGTCAACTTTCAAAACCTCAATGGAAACTGTTTCTTTTTTTTTTTTTGTACATCCACAATGTGTTCAATTAGGGAAGTGTTGGTGGGGTGTTTTCCCCAAACGGAAAGAAAAATGCCCCCAAATATAGTGGGAATGAAAATAACACAACCCGTTCCAAAACGTTCCATTCAGTTAAAATTATTATAAATCCCATTTTAATATTTTAATAATTTTAAAAGAGATTAATTTCTTACAATGATAATGTCATTTTATTTTTACAAATACATCTAATCATATCATACCAAACAAACCAATAAATTAAGCTCAAGTAGTTAATGAACTCAATCAAATGACAATTTTTGAAAAAAATCCAAATTTGTTTCTTGAGTGGAACAATCTTAGGTCAAATTTAAAACTCTGAATTATTAGAGTTCCAATCCTCTAAAAAATAGGGTAAATATTAAAAAAAAAATGACATCATAATATGACTTAATGAGATGGACGTCAAAAAATTTTACATTATTAATACATGCAGATTAAGTCCATTATATGTAACCAAAATAATTTATGTCCATTATAAATATGTATTATCTTTAATACATTTTTTTAAATAAAAAAAACTAGATTTGCTTTTATAAAAGGTTGAATAGACCTTTTTAACATAAATAAAAATGTATGAATACTTTTCCAATTCAAAAAGTAAATTATACCCATGAACCAGATTAAAGTGGTGGTAAAACTGGAAAAAAATATTATGATTTTTGTTAGTAACGTGTATTTTTTAAAAAATTTATTTGCTAAGTGTTTGGGATGATGAAGAAAAAAAATATCTCCAAAGTAAGGTAGTAGGGACGAAAATTGGGAGTATTATAAAGGATAGGGGAAGAGTACTACCCACCCCCCACAAGACTCCCCTAAGAACTCTAAAGGCTTGTTTGATCTTCAAAATGTAAAAAATAAGACATAACAAAACAATATATTATAAGACAAATTATTAAGGTATTAAACAATTCATTGTTTTGTACTCCCTCTAGTCTCATATATAAGCAACAAATAACTTTTTAGATTCATTCAAAAATAATATATCTAGACTATAATATAGACTAAATACATTTTCAATGAATCTAAAAAGTCAATTTTGCTTATTTATGAGACTGGAATACAATTTTTCATAGATAAAATGTCATTTTGGTATTTTAGACCATTTATATTAAGGACACAAGTTTGTAGTGGTTTAATTAAAATCAACATATTTAAGAGTAGCTCGCACAATATAAATAAAATTGTCGTGCTCAACCATTTTTTTAGCGAATCAAACACACCCTAAGAGTAGCTCACACAAATCTCTTTATGAGAAACACCAACATATTCCAATATACGATATTTTATTGATTGAAATTCATATGAATTTCCACCAAATATGTGAAACCCAAATAAATTATTATAAATTTCAGGGCACATACTATTTTAAATCTTTAAAAAATTAACGGACTTAAAAGATTTTTACCAACAATGAAATCCATTTTTGTTGTTTCCCTATGTGTATCTCTCCAAGCATAGATCAATAAATGTAGATAGAATCTCACCTATTCAATGCTATGAAAGGGAACATATTTACATGATAATATCTTGAGAGAAACTCAAATGAGGATCCGCTTCCCATCACCCCTTTCTTACTCTTCCCAAATAGCCGCACATTGTAGCCAAATTATGTAATTTGTAAAACAACTGCGGCGTATATCGCCGACAAACATGTATATTTCTTAATGTAGAGTAGTAGTTATACTTCCATCTAAAATTCGCAACATTTCAAGTGCATCTAAAACCTCTAAAATATTTATTTGTTAATAGCTTTCTGTTATTTCTTTACAAATTATTTGATCCTTGATCAAATTTTCATATTCCTACAGAAAGCTAATTATCTTTTTCTGTTCTAGTCCCAAGAGCTACATCCTACTACAAAAGAGACATTACCGTTATTGTAATCGGCAACTTAGAATGTTTATATTTCTCACTAGTACTAAAGAAAGAGCTCTCTTGTTGAAAGTGAGTTAGTTGGATTGAAATGGGTTATTTCTAAAATTTAATTCAAAAGAGCTAACTGGTCATTCAGTTCACCCTCTTGAAATGAGTGCAAGACAAGGCTGTTTATTCTACTTGATCATGAAATTAGTATCATTGGAAAAAAAAATATCACGGAAGAAAAAGATTCAATAAGCAAGAGAGGCTAATCATTCAATTAGAATTCAAATCAGTAAAGCTAAGGGAAGGACTCATTTTAGTTAATAAGGAACTTGTTAACATAAATTATTAAGATTGAAAATCACGAACCTGATAAAAATACATTGACAAGGTAGAGATTGAGACCAAGAATCGCCAATCAAGAAGTCTATCTCACCACTTCAATGAAAGCTCCCAACATTGTGATAGAAAGACGATATAATCTTTAACTAGGAAGTGATTCTAGGAATAAAAAAAATCCAACAACCCCTAAATTAGAAGACAATTTTTAAATTATTGCCACTATCACCATTTCATATTATTTGAATCTAAATATAGACTATAGGTCACTTGCACTACAGTTGAATAATCTTAGATGTATATTAGCAAAATGATGACATCCCTGCCAACTATTAGAAAAGGAGGTTTCCAAGAACTTAAAGTAATCCTAAACTCGATTCCCCAATTATCATAACATAAACAATAAATTTGTACTTTCTAACCTAACCAACACACTCTAAATGTCACATCTATACTTTCTAACCTAACCAACACACTCTAAATGTCACATTTGAAGCTACGATCAAGTCAGATTTGTTTTTTAATTTTTTCTAAATCTCTCTGTAATGGTTTGTCAATTATATTTACATGGTCAAGTGTAGAAGGCTAAGCAGTTCAAAATCAACGTGAAGTAAAACTATACTGGGAGGTACATCACATGGATCAATGATACAAATGCTATCATTGTTATTATTCTTACACACACACAAGTGACGGAGCCGGGGTTCGGAACCCGGTCATGGCATCCGGCCTAACAATTTTGGCATTTTTTGCCAGTTGAGCTAGGACTTGTGGACTTGTTATTATTCTTTCTGAAATAAACAAATATATCATAAATGGTGCACCTCAATTCTAACACTCATAGAAATTATTACTACCATTTTAAGGAAATTCTTGTTCAATATTAGATTTTTCCATTTCACAAGCCTACTTAATATTGCCATAATCCGGTGTTCATTACCTGAAAGCCTTTTGGGTCAAATATATGGTATATTTAATAATTACATTTTTTTTCCTTCTATACAAAAGTATATGATCATTTTATCTTTTTATTTTGCTTGTAATTCGAGAAGACCAAATCATATCTTCTACCTGGTCTTAATTAGCTTTGCTCATCATCTGATTTACTCAAGTCTAGGGTTGGATTCAGGTTAAAATATTTTGCCCGAATAAAATTTAGGACCCTGTGAGAAACAGACAATACTTGTCTCCACTCATTCCATATCACCCCTAGACAGTAAGCCACTAATTTATAAGTTTAAACCAAATAATGATAACTGATAAGCTACAAAATTTAATCTTCTGTTAATAGATATCCAGAATCTAATCATGGTAGTGAAAGGTAAAAATCGCCAGACCCCAAACTACCAAAAATGTGCTTGTGATTTGTTTTGGATTGAAGAACAAAATTAGATAGAAAGGGAATTGGTACCAAATTACAATTTTATTCAATCACTTGAAAATCATTTATTGTTGTCAACAGCACTACAGACCCTAGCCACTACAGGACACAGTAGCTGAGCAATTTAATTGGCAGCCGCTATAGTGACCAGAGTAACAGTTATTACAGCACTGTAGCATTACACCTCAGAACAATATAAAAAAATTCCAAAGCAAAAAACCTTTAAATGTTAGAGCGTTTTGATTGGGCTATATTTTAGGAACTTAACAATTAAAAAACACCAAACCAGCATTTAGGATTCTCCTCTATTACTATATCTTCATTATTAGTTTTCTTAGTTTTATTTTCTTAATGATGTGCTATCACTTTTATTTACAAATGATTTCTTGGTCGATTTATCAAGAAAAAAATTATGTTTTTGCTTGTCAGCATTAATTTGCTGTGATTAACACAATTGTATTATTTCCTTCTCTTCAAAAAACTTTGTATCATTATCACCAAATTTAATACTTTCAAGAACAATTCAATCTTCCTATTTCTTAATTAAAATACATCTTTAAGTAGAGCTAAGACGATGTTGATGAGATTCAACCTCGGTAAAATAGATAAGAATAGGAACAACTAAGCTAATTTTTATGTAGTAATTTAGACGAGAAATTTGATCTCGTCGATACTTTTCTTTTTTATTACAAAAAAGTGGGGATACGCAACCTTGACCTTGATTTTTATGTAGTAATCCAGTCTACTCTTATTTTTCTTAAATAAGAACCACTGGAATCACTGAAATAGCACAATTCCGGCACACTTATAGTGATTCTAACCAAGACATGTGTCAAATCCTAATTTCAACAAGCAATATGGATCACCAGCAACTATTAGCCTACAAGTTTGCTAGGGAAGCAAAGGCAGGTTCCTGAAAAGGGTGTTGCCTTATAACAACATAAGCTCCTATAAGCTTGAGTTAGCACCTTTGACATCATTGAACCCAACATCTAATGATTACATGCAGTTGCGGCTCTCAGGATGTGGGTGTTGAGCAAATGCCATTTTAAATACATAGAATTTTTTATCTTTCTAAATTTTAAATCTAAATATAAACTGAGTTTTAAAATGCAATTTATAGCATAATTGAAGGGCAAAGTAAAATGGTATCTCTTTATAGTGAATTTGCAATGACAATTTTGTCCCCTCTTTATAGCACAGTAAAAACAAAATCTGGGTTGCAAGAAAAATATCCATGACACTAAAACAAAAATAAGATAGGCTAAAGATAACATCCTCGACAGGGTTGATGAAGAAACAATAACTAGGGAAAAACCAGGATATTCAGTTACCATCAATGCACTATCATAAATATGAGGCTTCAATCAAAATATTGCAATCCATAAAACTTGTACTTACCAATTGCATGTAAGTAACATATGCAGAACGAAAGGACATAAACTGCTCAATAGCACAAAGGTTGAGATAACTATTCTAGTTATGAAGTATGGATTTCAAATTCAAAAACCAACAAACTTAACTGCCACAGGACTTCAGCTCCAAAAAGCATCTTCATTTAACATGATAACTGCAACCTGAAATGACATGAACAGCATAAATAATTTTGAAAAAGGAAAAGAAAGTGGAATGTTAAGTGTGGATATAAATGCAATCATACCGCAACACATCTTTTGAAAAAACAGCGTGAGAGCAGATCATAACTACGGCAGACCACAACCACTCAAGGCTTATTTCCATGACCCTCAAAACCAGTAGCCCGTGTTTTATTTCCATCTTCAACTGAGGATTGTTCACTGGGTATTCTAAAAAACAATAACAAAGGGTTTATCTTTCATAGGAAAGCTTAAATTTATCCGGATGTATTAAACAACCTTAATGATATCAACAACAAAAACCTACAGTTTCTGTTTCTTCGCATTTTGTTTGATTGCTTTAACTATATCCATGGCCCTCTTTTGGTGCTCCCTTGTTTGAGAATGCAATTCCAAGCCTTCGACAGTTTCACAATCAACTTTACATATCCGGCACCATCCCATACTGGCAGCCTTTCTTCTTCTCAAATTATCAAACGATCTGGTGTCTTCCTGAAAAACACAAATCAATTTCAATTACCTTGTTTCAATTCACAAAGAAACAACAGTCACAATATTCCCCAAAAACTTCCACATTCAATCAACTCAACTTCAATGTCTCCAACTCTAACCTAAATGATAAGACTAGCAGAAACAAAAATGAATGTCAATAATCAAAACTTAACTGGTAAGAACCCAGCATCATTACTAAATCCTGCAAGGGAAAAGCTGCTCCTAAATCCAGGTTCACCAAGCTGTGGATGACCTGGCCGATTTCCTTTAGTAAAAGATTCAAAACTCCGAGAACCGCTAAGTTCAAAGGCTCGCATATGACCAGGATGATCGCCAAAACCGATACGCTCCCCAAGCTGCAAATGTCTAGGAAAATCATGTGCCCCCAAATGTTCACCCCTTTGGAAATGGCCAGCAAATTCGTCTTGACCACTGAAACTGCCCCTCCTTGGATGTTCACCCATTCGAAAATTACCAAAATCATCAAACTCATCTCTAGGCAAATGGCTAGGGGGGTGAGGAAATCGACCATCACGGAATGCAATGCCACCTGAATCACCAAATCGACTTGCAGTTCTGCCTTCAAAATCATCTATACCTGGCTTACTAATAAGACCACTGGAGAGGGGTGTCAATCTCCGGGAAGGCATGTCAATGTATTCACTACCAGGACTTCTTGGAGCCATACCATCCATGCGATGTACCCCGTATCCAGGACCTGGTCCAAGATGACCAGGATGAATATTTGAACCTGCTTTCTTGATGGCCTCGTCGTGAAAACCAACTGGTCTCTTTCCAGCTTCATGTGGACCAAATGGATAATCCAAAGGATGCCTAGGGAATCTTTTGAGATCTTCTTCAAACTCTCTCCGATCAATATTTTGTTGACTAGGAATCTGGAAAGATTTGAACCTTTCATCTTGCACACCAAAACCTTCATGAAAGTGTGGTGGAAAGTTGGTGGTCATTCGACCATGCATATCTCCATGTGGAGGTGCACCGAACGGTGGAACTCGAGACAAATTGGACACTCCGGTATGGAAAGGTGGTTCATGAACTTGGTTATATGGTCCTGCTGAGGGTCCATGAGGCTGAGGTTGAAAGTTGCGCCCTGGAATATTATCCATTGAGTTTAAGGGCTGTCCAGAATGAAGAGCAGATGCAGTTCCATGATTCATGAGATGAGCTGAAGCGTTTGCTGCAGAGAGAGGCTGATTTGGACCTGTTGGATGTGGCAATTGTGATTTCAACATTGCAGAAGACCTCTGCTGGAAAGAAGTTGGATGAGATGGCTGAGCTAATCCACCATTGGTCTGAGAGACAGCTGGTATAGGATTGTCAGCACCAGAAGGAGGTCTTGGAGCACATGTGTTGTCACTATGCAGTTTATCAGTTTCTGATTCAGATAATTTAGTCTCTGTCGTCAGTGGAGGTCCATCTTGAATCTCATTGCCTTGAACAACAGCATGTTCATTACTATTATGTTGAACCCCTGTGTTTTCAGAAGCCGCCCCATTTCCAACATTCTTATTCAACGTATCACCTTTTTCTAATGCATTAGCATTTGGGCCTGAAGTTTTCACAGAGTGTGGATCTTCATTATTTTGCTTACTCCCAACCTCAGTTGATTTCAAATTTGTTTCGTTTTCAGATTTCAGCTCATTTTTTCCAAGTTTCCCAGCAGCCGAGTCAGTTTGTTGCTCAGAGGCATCTCCTTGTTTTTCAATTGGTTGTGGTGCTCTTGATTGCACTTGATTATTAGTCCCAGCCAACAAATTCTGATTCCCTGGTCTAACAGGAATTGTATTGGCAGATTGTGCAAATGGCTGAACATGTCCTGCGTGATTGGGAATTCCAACAGCATTTTGAGATAGGGCACTATTACCCTTGGGCTGTGGATAAGCATGCTTGGGAAATGAATTTACTGAACCTTGGGGTCGTAGATGAGAAGGCATGGGGATCTGGTGTTGTGTAAATGGTTGCTGAGGTAATATTTGTTGAACCGGTTGCGAAATAGGGTGTTGATTGGTTTGTCCAGTTTGTTGATTAGGAGTATATCCTGGCTGCTGTTGCAGAGGAAGGGTGTTTTGGCCTTGAACAGATGAAGATAGCAAAGCTGGCTGCTGGTTAGGATACATAGCATGTGACTGATTTGGGCGCATCATTTGAGTTTGCTGAGGAAACTGATTCTGCATCGGGACAGAATGCTGGCCCTGATGTTGAGGCCCAGTTTGAGGATTCAAGTGCATATTAGATTGAGGGGCTCCCACTTGCATATTCTGATGAGGCATAGGTTGGGGGTAAGAGTGATGACCTGTCACTGCATGTGGCATTGCATTTTGCACTTGAGGTTGTACATTAGGAGTCATGGGCTGGTGAGATTGTATCTGAGGCTGAGAAGGATGTTGAGCTGGAGTATTAGGTTGCATTTGTGGATGAACTTGATGTTGAGGAACAGGATACTTCTGAACTGGTTGCTGATTTTGAGGATGAGGTTGCTGATAAGGAGGGATTTGCATATGGGGTTGAGGTTGCCCAGAATGAGCCTGAACTTGGGGGTAAGGATAAGACTGAGGGAAGGCTTGACCATGGCCAGGTGGGTGACTCATCTGACCATGTGGTTGTACAGCTGGTTGAAGCTGTTGTTGTTGTTGGTGAACTTGCATCTGACTCTGCGATTGTGGGACTGCAGGAGTCTGCACATGTGAAACCGGTTGTGAGAGTCCTTGCGCCTGCGGTTGTGCTTGAGGTTGAGGCTGTGACTGGGGTAGCGGCTGAGGTTGGACATAGGCCTGCTGGTATTGTGGAACTGCAGCCTGTTGATAGGGGTAATACTGTTGATACTGTAGTTGGTATGGATCTTGTCCGGGGTATTGCTGGTAGTATTGTTGATATTGTTGTTGCTGATACCATTGCTCTGCTGTTGGCTGAACAACAGCTTGACCTAAAACTTGGGTTTGAGATGCTGGGTTGGGTAGCTGATTCGAAACATGCCCAGCTGCAGTAGTTGCAACGACTGCTTGAGAAGTCGCTGGTTGTGAAGCTGTTGCTGCAGCTGGAGCAGCAATCTGGTTCTGATCACTAGATGCAATAGCAGTAGCACTGGCAGCTGAAGGATCCTGTGTAACGGCCCCCTGCTGTACCTGACCCTGCACATCAAGAATAAGAATAAGTTTGCCAACAATAGACGACAGAAACATATATGTATATAGAAAAGCACTTACAGAACAAGTTTGTGCATGTTCTTCTACTTGACGATGCACTATTTGGATCCCGCACCTGTTGCAAACAACTGGAGAATTGCCGAAAGTACATCCAGAACAATGAGTCGTACAGTCAGACAAAGTTCCTTGCCATGAGCATCCACTCCTATGGTAAAGACAATGAACTGCTATTTTTCCAATCGTTTCAGCCAACGTCTTATTCGACTCTATCAAAGGCTGCAATTAAAACACCCAAAATACAAAATTCATAAACACCAACCTAAACCAAAAGAAAACAATGCAACTGCACGTAAGTACATAACTACATTCAAACGAAAAAAAATAAGAAAACAACCTTACAATCCGCCTCCGTCACCAAATAACCATCATAAGGACAAGCTTTCGTAGTACTCACGACATAAGTCAAACACGGCTTACAATACAAATGTGTACATTGTGACTGCAAAGCTTCATTTGGAAACACGAGTAGACGACAAACAGGACAAAAATACTCTCCAGCAAGAGATTGAATATTGATTATGCACTCATTATCAAATCCCATTTTGAACTATATAATAATCACAGCTTCACCTTCAATCAATCATGCATAAACCTAATTACCTAAACACAAAATACACTAATTAATTAACTAATAAAAGCGTGCAAATGTCACAAAACATTGAAATGAATGTGTTGAATATAGCTAATGATAGTGAATGCAAACGAGAAAAAGATAAAACCTTAAACCTAAAAGCTTTTGCGATTGCTATGGATTCAACGCGAAAACCAAAACCCCAACCGAGTGATATTAACCTGATACGGAAAAAATTGTGAATTAGAAAAAATAATGGAAGATCGTGATTTTGGATAGAGGAGAGATGAAATGAAGTGAGAAACGGTTACCGGAAAGTTGAGTTGAGATCGGAGGGTTGGAGAAAGATTGCGTTGTTAACGAGAGAGAGAGAGAGAGAGAGAGTGAAGCCGAAACGAAGAAGGTTGGTTCAGTGCAAAATAAATATGCGTTTTTTATTTGTGCGGGCGAAGGTGAAAATAACAAAAAACTGACAAGGGTAGTACCGTACTTCTACAAGCGGATAGGTTTAAATCGGTTTCGAACTAATGAGCCTTCAATTAATTTGGTTTTGTGTGTTTTTCAAACATCTAAACCAAACTATTTGGTTTTGATCGGATACTATATTTAGTTTGTAACATTTTGTTTTTCCAGTATAATTTATGTTATTATAGAGTGTGTTTGGCAAGACACTAAAATGAGCTTTTAGTTTATAGCTTATAAGCTCATTATGAAAAATAAGTCCTGTTTGGTAACCATTTCTTCACATGAGCTTCTAGCTTATTTTGAATAGCTTTTAGCTTATTATTTTGATGAGCTAATTCAATTAGTTTATAGCTTATAACTTATTACTTTTTCTTCCAACTTTACCCCTATCATCTTACTTAAAAATAATTAAATATTAATTTTATATATGTTTTTTATGTCATTTCATATCAATAAGTCACTTCAACCGCTAATTTTACCAAACACTACAAATTCAACCAGCTAGCTTATAAATTATCCGCTATTTTTTGCCAAACAGACCCTATTTCTTCAAACAATATATTTCAAACTCTATTTTTTCAAATGATGTATACTTCAAATACATGTGACAAAATGCCAAACAATACAATATCGCACTATAAGATGACAAAATTACAAAATTCATGTGACATTCACTTATTCTAATAAAAATAATGAGAAAAACTTTCAAGGGGTGATTTTGAATCAAAATTTGATCAAAAATCATCCCTCTTTAGCTGATGAAGAAGAAAAAATATCAGGTCAAAAGAGAATGAGGGGCAAAAAAACGACTATAGATTATTGTTGACACTTTCATTTGATTATCTATAATTAATATATGAGAATGAGATTATTGATTTTGTAATTTGAACCATCCGATCTCAATCTAACAGTTGTGATTAACTACATGTAAACGTGTGATTTCCATATTACATGGAATTTGGATCCATAGTATAGTGTAGTTAAGTGTGTAATTGATTCAAAAAAATTGATTCAATCGACAATTCAAACTAATCTAACCTGAAAAAATAATCAATTTTTATGGTATGGATTAAACAAAATTTAAACAATAAAAATTGATCGTTTAGTTTAGTTCAATTCTAGAATTTCATTTTTAAAAATGAATGAACCGAACAAATGGTTATATTAATCATTTATTATGCTCATTGGCCTGCTTGTTGAAAAAGAATCTAAAGAGTCGTGCATAAGAATGTTGTGTCGCCTATGTCTACGAATGTAATTTTTCAAAGATTAAATTTCTCTATCCAAAAAAGGCTTAGCGGCGCAACTTGTTGCCCATCTATCGTTTATTCATGTGTAATTGTTATATATATATATATATATATATATATATATATATATATATATATATATATATATATATTACAAATATTAACAATTATTTTATTTTGTTGACTAAAATATTCACAAATTATATAATTGGTATTATTAGTTTTTTTTGTCCCATGAACTTAGCTCAATTGGTTGGACATATTGCACGGAAGTGCAGGGACCGTGGTTCTAACCCGGTATACCCACTTATTCACAAGGTGAATTTCTAGCCACTAGGCTACCTGACAAAAAAAAAAAAAAGAAGTAAACATCACAAAAAAACCAAAAGAAATCACCCACATAATGAGTAATGGGCCTTAGCCATAAAACCCAATCCAAATCCAATACTAGAACCAGCCCTATTCGGTTCAGCGTTACAATCTCTCTCGCTCTCTCTTCTATTTCCTCTTCCTCATCTCGTCGAACCACTACTCCTTATACTTACAGCACGCACTTTCCCTCATCTCAATCAAATCAAATCCTACTACTACCCTTTTATTATTATATTTTTTTTTATTTTCCTATTTCCTATTATATTTACATTTAAATATAAAAAAAATAAAAATTAGAACAACAACAACAACTAATAATAATTTTAGAGAAAAGGGTAATGGAGGGAACGATCCCCTAAACTCGAAAAAAAAAAATTGAATCTAATCTAAATCTTACACCTCCTCATCACAAAATGGCATTTCACGTCGCTTGCCCAATTACATGGTATACTCTTTTCCCTCTCTTTTTTTCTCTCTTCTTTTTCCCCTTCTCTTCAATTTCAATTTCAAATATTATTAATTCTTATTTGTTATTGTTATCTTCGTTTTCTTTTATTTCAGTCGGAGAATTTGTTTCTGTTCGTTAGGGTTTCCGCGTTCACTTCAAGGAAAGAACGGTTCTACGACTGATTTTCTCAACGATGTTACGATTCTCGGAGATTTTCTTTCTCATAAACGGAAACAAGATGATAATGATTCTACGATTCAAGTTGTTGTTCCTAAAGTTATTCCACCACCGATTGAAATTGTTCCTGTTAGCGGTGATTTGCTTGATGAATCTGCTTCCATGAAAGCTAAACGTGTTGCGCTTCAGAGAAAAGGTGCTGCTGCTATGATTGCTGCTGAGGAGTATGCTAAGAAATTTGAGTCTGGTGATGTGCTGGTGAGTTTCACTGATTTCGATTTAGTTGAATTATGGTTTTGGAACCCTAGTTAGGGATTTATTTAGTTGAATTATGATGTGTGATTGTGGAATTGATGTTTTCGATTTGAAAATTTAACTGGAGTTATTTATGGTTAATGTTATTGTTGATTTTAGTGGAATTGTGACGTGTGATGGTGGAATTCATGTTTTCGGTTTTAAAATTGGGTTGGAGTTATGGTTAACGACTTAATGTTATTGTTGATTTTAGTGGAATTGTGATGTGTGATGGTGGAATTTGATGATTTCGGTTTTAAAATTGAGCTGGAGTTATGGTTAATGACTTAATGTTATTCTTGATTTTAGTGTTGTCAATTGTGGTTTGTGTGAAATTGTGCTAAATTGTGGTTTGTTTTGATTCTGCTATGCGACAATGCTATAGCATCACTATAGTAGTTAGTAGTATTTCGCAGTATTTTGTACTTTCTCCAGTTCTTTTTATAAGAAACATTTGACTTTTTAGATTTATTGAAAAGCTGATGTATCTAGTATATATTATAAACCAAATACATCAATTAAGTGAGTTGTTTTTTTATAAAAAAGGACTGGGGGTACTATACTAAATACTGTTTAACGACACTGGTTGATTTGATACAGAGCTTTGATTTTTGGTTTTTTTGGTATAGTTATTTTTGTGTCTGTGTGGTTCTTAATTTGATGTAGAGGTTATTCTTTTGTCGTGTAAATTTCTTGGTTTTTTGGGAATTAGGTTTTAATTATTAAGTTTAGATGGTTTTGATGCTGTTGTTTTTAGTTTGTTTTAATACTGATCTGTGGCTGTGGTTGTATGAGCAGGATACATCGGGAAATCTTAATGGTGAAGAACTGGGGCAATCCAATGTTAAGGTCTTTTGTCGAATGTGCAATCGCGTCGAGAACGAAGGTAGTGAGAAAGCGAAAAAGATGCTGTCTTGTAAAAGTTGTAGTAAGAAGTACCATAGGACCTGCTTGAAAAGTTGGTCTAATAATAGAGGTGAGAAGGTATATTTGTGTAAATGTGCTATTATGCTCTAAATGCCATGTTTTATTTTCTTCATTTTGTGGGTCTTGTTTTGGCAGATTTATTTCATTGGAGTTCGTGGACCTGTCGGGCTTGCCGAATATGTGAGGTAATGGATGATATGCAGTGCTAGTGCTTTTTCATGTATTGTTTAAGATCTTATTCTTTCTAAATAATACTAATATAAAATTGGTTGTTGCAATTATAAATGACTTTAGTTATAATCTCATTCTAGCTATTCTATTTTGCAAAAGTATCTTCGTATCGCCCACACTTAAATGAGATAAGTATTTTAACACTGTTGATGTTTTATTTTATTTGCATGAATACGTGACTTTGTACTACAAATTTTTTTGCTTGACATCATAATGATATTTTCTCAGTCCACTTATTTCCTTTTGAAGTGTTTGTAGTTACCAATATTGTTAAGAGTGTGAGCTAGATGCGTTTTTCTCCCTTCCTCCTGTTGGGGCAGTGGGAAGATCGTGGAATCGTGGGAGCAACACTTTCTTTTGTGCTGGTTCCACACGTTTATGCCCAGTTTTGAACATTTCAACCGGATTGAACTGTTTTGACCCGGAACAATTCACACCTTTACAACCCTGTTTTGCACGAAGTCGACCTGTTTTCATCCAAAGAGGGATGCACTAGTCTAAAAAAGAAAGAAAAAAAATATATAAAAAAGAGGGATACACTGAACGTAACTTTTTGAGACTCAGTGGCTTTTAACTTCTAATTGAAAAATTAATTACTTCCCAACTTGGGAACTTCTCATCTCTGCACTTATTATTCTGTGTTGAGAATTAATAAAAAATCTCTATAACTTATGTTTAGGTCAAACTCTCTCATCTCTATGACTTATTTATAAAATTTTGTCTATTTGGTGGGATCCTACGATCTGTGTTAGTGTTAGGATCCAACACTTTATGCTCTTTCTATACCCAAATAATCTTTGTTAGGATCCTGATTTTCTCAGGTGCTTCGCCTAAGTGCCGTTGGTGTTGATGCAGCTACTGCTTACTGACATTTTACATTTTACGTTTATACAATTTTTTTATATATAAATTGAATGTCTTTGGTTGTTATTTGAGAAGTTTCTTATACCAGCTATTGCTTCATTAAAGTTCTGTTTGTCTGGTCTTATGCTTTATTTGCTTCTTCTAGGCTTGCAGAAGGACTGGTGATCCAAGTAAGTTCATGTTTTGCAAAAGATGTGATGGTGCTTACCATTGTTACTGTCTGCAACCTCCTCATAAGGTAGAGTCTGTATCCCTTACTAGTGAACTTAGTATTGATTTCATACTCGCACTGTTTGATATATGCTTATGTATGATGCAGAATGTTAGTACTGGGCCCTATTTGTGCCCTAAACACACTAAGTGTCACAGTTGCGCATCCAATGTCCCTGGAAATGGACTAAGTGTGAGGTATGAATCCAGAATAATTCATGTATATACTTAGATGTGTGGTGTTGGTATCCTAACATTGTTTCCATTTACATGATTTATTATAATACGTCCCTTATAATTTTGTTGATCCCCACATGATTGGAAGATGCAAACTATATTAGTTTTATAGTCAAACTGTCAAAGTTTATCTTCCTAGTTAAAACAAAGCCACATTCTTTTGCTAGATGCTTAATTAATTACTACCCGTGTTTATTATAATTGTTAGCTTTTACTTGACTTTACGGCCTGCTGCTCAGAGGTTTTGGAAATGGTAAAATAGTTCAATTGATATTTGTTTGAACAGGGGAATATATTTTTTATTTTTTTTAATTATCAACACTTCTGAATATTTATCTTTCCCAATTTTGAAGCGTGTAAATGGTTTTTTGTTGTTGTTAATGCCTAGCAATACTGCAGTATCACCTTTTGAGTCGAGTAGGCTGCTTAAAGTTGGTTGGAATTTTCTGTCTTCACTGCGACACTTTGTCTGTTAATTCTTTATCCCTTTGCGGATTTTGCGGAATTTATTTGATGATTAACTTATAACTCTTCTCTTGTAATTAAATTTATAGGTGGTTTCTGGGATACACATGTTGTGATGCATGTGGAAGATTGTTTGTGAAAGGCAATTACTGTCCTGTTTGTCTAAAGGTGCCAGTCTTTTCTCTAGATCTCTTCCTTTCTTCTTTTAGCACGCGGTTAGTAAATCACGACCAGCTATCTGTTGGAGGTTCCTAGAACAATCTCAAAGGAAATTCGTTGATATATTTTCTAATTTTGAAATGAATTTATTTACTGAATTTTTATTCCATACATGCCATATGTAATCGTATTAGACTGTGAGTCTAATTATAGGAGATGAAACATGTGCATGTTGTTTTATGAAATATTTTATAGAATTGTGCAGGTTTGAATTAGGTCCCATTAACATTCAGGCTGCATCTGAAATATTATGCTTTACTTGCACAAATACTATAATATCGGCACTTAATTTCATTTTGGTTTCACGTCCATGTCATTTTGTGCAGCCTAAATACTGAGTTATACACTTGTGCTCACAGGAAAAGATTTCTGAATGATCACACTGTTTTTGTAGGTTTACAGAGATTCAGAATCAACACCAATGGTTTGCTGTGATAATTGCCAGCGCTGGGTACATTGCCAGTGTGATGATATTAGGTTAGTTTGTGTCTTTGTGTTTGTGAAGATGTGTTGCTTTTGCTGTTCCTATTTACCGCTTTCCCTTGCAATTCCAGAATACACACACACACACACACAACCATTGATAACATTTTGGCGTTTACTTCTCAGTCCTATTTTTTATGTCTAGTGAGTTGCAACTGTACATCTGAATTGTGGTATTGTCAATTTTACTTGTTACAGTATACAATAAAATTGAAATTAGCCATTTAACATAGTTAATTGCACTTCTCTTCTTTTACTTGAGGTACATAAAGATGCTTGGTGTCAGTGGATAATTTTCTTGGAACATGTTTCTGCTTCTAATTTCTTTTACTTGAATGATTATGCTTGCTGATTCCTTACCTAGCCTTGTAAATTTTGCTATGCAGTCTGTTTTGGCTGTGCAGTTATTAGACCAATTTGGTATGCTTATTTTAGAAAAAATGTTTTGCAGTGATGAAAGATATCACCAATTTCAAGTGGATGGGAATCTGCAGTATACATGTCCTACTTGTCGTGGGGAATGTTATCAGGTATGCACACACCTTCAGTATATAATTACTTCTGTTTCTCAATGGAAGAAATGCTTGAAATAAATGTTATTTTCTGAATGTGCTGTATATCTGTATGTTCCAGGTCAAGAATCTTGAAGATGCTGTTCAAGAGCTTTGGAGGAGAAAGAATATTGCTGATAGAGACTTAATTACCAACTTGAGGGCTGCAGCTGGTTTACCAACGCAAGAAGAAATATTTTCTATTTCACCATATTCTGACGATGAGGATAGTGGGCCTCTGAAGATAAAGAGTGATTCAGCACGCTCCTTCAAGTTCTCTTTTAAGAATTTTTCCAATAACTCGCCTACGAAGACGAAAGATTATGGAAAGAAATCTTCAACCAAAAAGACTGCTAAGAAAAAGGACT
Organism: Trifolium dubium; assembly: GCA_951804385.1. Taxonomy (NCBI): domain Eukaryota; kingdom Viridiplantae; phylum Streptophyta; class Magnoliopsida; order Fabales; family Fabaceae; genus Trifolium; species Trifolium dubium. Next base: position 29,055,854 of record OX638075.1, on the reverse strand, counting down.
CTCTGTCATTCATGACTGGTAAAATTGGTGCGCACCATACTTTTGAAGGACATAGTGATATTCAATCTTTACATAGCTTGGATGACGATAAGAATGATGATATGCATTTCCATAGAAATGAAGGTCCCGACGTTTACTCATCACCTGCTACCTTAAGCCTGAGTCAAACTGAAGCACATTGTCCTGTCAATCAGCCAGGGATTTTGAAACGTAAGTTGGTTGATGAGGTAATGGGCAATGATGAAGAAAGGAAACCCAGAGTTGTTCGAATTAAAAGCAATAAGGCAAATATTTTCGATAGTGAAGAGGAGAGTGGAAAACGTGGTGATAAGACTCAGAATGTAAAAGGGAAAAAGTTGGTTATTAATCTGGGAGCACGAAAAATTAATGTAGCCAGTTCTCCTCTGTCTGATAATGCAAGCTTCCAAAGAGATAAAGATTTGGTTACTTCCAATGGTATACGTCTAAATGAAGTTTCATTTAATTTTTTTGTTTCCCATGTTTGCTGTATTTTACTTTGTGAAATAGGATGGGATTTGATTATGTGAAAATGGATTATAACTATCTTCAGTTAATATCATTTCTGTCCCCATAAAATCCCCATGTTTTATACATTGTTCGTAAAATAAGTGTAATTAGTGGTTAGAATAATTATTACAACTATGCAATAACAATTATAGTTAGTTATTGTATGATTTGTGTCTGCTGCATAATTCATGTGTGTGCATGATCTTGTTTAATAGCTTTATTCTGCTATTTCTCTTTTTCTTTGTGTGACTTTTCCGAATTCAAATTTATCAGGAAATGAGAATGTAGCCCATTTGACGAAGGGTAACAAGTTTGCATTAGATAGACATGATGGAGCAGCTAGACATATTGACGGTAAAGGTAGGGTTGTTATTCCCTCTTTTTTGGCTAATGTCCATATGAGATGCCTCGAGAAAATAACAGGTTTATTTAATTTTCAGGAAGTAGGGTTGACTCTGGCCACTCAAAACATTTAAAGGGTTCGGGAAGAGAAGGAAATATGATCAAGTTGGGAAAAGTTAAGCCTGGTGTTTCTGAACTCAATTTCACCTCTGGTAGAGGCAATATGTCTGATGGGTGTGAAGTTGGTCCTTTAGAACGATCTCACATCATGCGTGGAAAGCGCAGTACTCATGGAATGGTCAATCAAGTTGGTGGATTAGATGCAACATCAAGAGGTGAAAGGACATATTTGGCGAAGCAGTCGGAAGGTAGCTCCGATGTATATGATGAGACAAATGACAATAATCACATGCCTTCACATTCTTTGCCAAAAGATTCTAAACCTTTACTAAGATTTAAATTCAAAAGGCCTAGTATTGAAAGTCAAAGTTCTCATCAGGAAGAGAAGACCTCAGTCAAGGGCCAGAGGTCAAAAAGGAAGAGGCCTTCACCTTTTAAAGAAAGAACATTGTTTAATGACTCTGAAGGTGTAAGTCAATCTCCCGGAGACACTATAAATGATGAGAACATGGATGCAAGCTGGATTTTGCAGAAATTGGGAAGTGATGCAATTGGAAAGAGAGTTGAAGTTCATCAGAAATCTGACAATTCTTGGTTAGTTCCTTCTTTGGCTTTTTATTAATTTTGTAAAGACAAAGGAAAAAAGTTGAATATTACTATTTTTCAAACTTGACAACTTAAATTTAGGAAGGCATGAATCTTTGAAAATAATTTGTTTTATTTTACAGCACTGGTAAAAATGAACCGTTTCTTGACCAAAAAATAAAATGAACTATGTTTATTCAATAGTGAAAAAAACAAACTATGTTTATTTGCAGTGATTTGATCAATAAGTTTAAAGGCTGCTGTTGCAAATCATCTAGACTTTTTAAAGGATTAAAATTTATGCATATATTTTTTCCAGGCACAAGGGAGAGGTTACTAACGTAGTTGAAGGCACCACAAAGTTACATGTTACTTACGATGATGGAAAAGTGAGTATCTTGGAACTCCTTGATCAGGGGATCCGTTTTGTTCCTCAAAAGCAAAAGAGATCAAAATCGTGAACTCAAGTCATCAACCCTTGGGGGATGGTTTTGTGCTGAGACTTTTTATTCATTGACTTAAAGATTATTTCATCTTTGAGGCCTCTTACTGAAATTTATATTCTTAGCCACTCACCCAGATCGCTGCTGGTTTTTGGGTGATTCATTCTTGAATGGAGCAGTTTCAGTTTTCTTTGTAGGATTAGCTGTATCCTACCTAGTCCCTTGTCTCGACCCCAGGCCCTCGATCACAAATCAGTTAATTAGAAAATTTTCTTGTTTTTTTCTTTTTACATGTAATTTTATTTCACAAAGTAGATTTCTGCCTGTGATGTACAGGTCACCATTGCTGTAGAATAGGGAGGTATGTGCCCTAGGTGTTAGATGTATGATTAAATGCTGCTATTAGTTTTTTGTGAATTGCAGTTTTCATGAGTTGAGATATTGTCTTGATAGTTGACATTATTAATTTTAGTCATTTCTTTAAAGGAAATGGTAGTAATTTATTTGTCTTTGTACTCTCAATACATGTAAACACAAATTTGGAGGAGACGGTTGCTTTGTCCTAAACCAAAGCTATCTCAATAAAGCATGATCATGCATAAAAAAATACTTTGGGCGCGTTTGTTTAAGCTTTTTAAAAAAATGATTTATTTTTGAAAAAAAATTTAAGATTCTTTTTTAGAGATTTCTAAAATATCGCTATTTTCCATTTGTCTTTTGTTTCTTAAAACAAAAACATCAATATTCAATGCTACTTTCGTCCCAAAATATAAGGACTCTTTGACAAAACACAAAAATTAAGAAAAGTAATCATTACATTGAATTTGTCAATAATTTACCTTCTCTTTCCAAGATTACCCTTTGATTATTAAGAGAGAGAAATGTGATCTTTTACTCTCTCTTTATTTAATAAGGGGTATTTTGGTGAAAATTTAATTAATACACCTTGAATTTTGAAAATGATCTTATAAAATGGGACAACAAACTTTTGGAAAAGGGTCTTATATATTGGGACGGAGGTAGTATAATTTTTGTAATATAAATACCGCAAAAAAAACAAACAAACAAATTGGCGGGCCGCAGGCCGCCCGCTAACTCGCATGTCCGTCAATAAACGGGGCGGGGTTGGATTTTAGACTCGGCCATCTAAATTGATTCGGCTCGGCTCGTCTCATTTTTAAACAGGCTTAAACGGGGCGGGCATGCTCGTTTTGCCACCCTAGTTGGGAGCGGCAGCGGCTTGGACGTGCGGCTGGGGTGAATAGAAGCTAAATTGAACCTTCAAATCTATGAGAATAAAGACATAAATAAAGATATAATTTTATAAATACCAAGAAAAACATAAAATAAAAGGAGTTGTCAAATCACTTCTAGAATTGATTCTGATTTTTTTGTTTTCTTAAAAGTAAAAATAATTCAGTCTCTAAAATTGATTATATTTAAAACAAAAAATCTTAATTTATATTTCTAACAATAATTTTTAAAATAAATTTTATTGTCCGACTCACTTTTGTATAAATATATCAAAATATAAATCAATTTATCTTCGAAATTAATTTTTATCATATACTAATAAATTCAAAATTGAATAAATAAAAGAATCATATAAGACTCCAGTCAGTTAGTCATTCATTCTCACTGAGCAACACTCAGACCATATAGCATAACACCAACGCAAAGCGTATTGACGAGTTGAAAGAGTCTCTCTCACACACACCACCAGCAGCAGCAGCAGCAGCAGCAGAGAAGAAGAAACCATGAACGCACCTGATCGTTACGAGCGTTTCGTTGTTCCCGAAGGCACCAAAAAGTCTCTCTCTCTTTCCATCCTTTTTTTCTTCTTCTACTTTCATCTTCCCTCTATTGCCATACTTTTTTTCCTGATTTAATTAATTAACTAATTAAATTTTGATTAAATAAAGGGTTTCTTACGAAAGAGATACAAAGATTATCAATGCTGCATCATTCACCATCGAAAGAGAAGATCACACTATCGGCAACATTCTCCGCATGTAACCATTTTCTCCCTCTTTCTTCATTTTAATCAAACCCTAACTTTTTTCAATTTTTCTTAATTTTGATTTTTTGTTTTTGTTGATTTTGGTTTTGTTCAGGCAGCTTCACAAAGACCCTAATGTCTTATTTGCTGGATACAAGCTTCCTCACCCTCTTCAGTACAAAATCATAATTAGGGTTAGTTTACGGAAACAGCTTATAATTTATTAGAACAACTTATAACATGTCATAAGCTCTTTTTAGCTTATTTCCATAACCTCTACAACAGGATAGTTTACAGAAACAGCTTATAATTAAGTTATGCTACAAGGCTTAATTAAGTTGTTTATCCAAATATGATGTATATGTAGTGTTTTCTTACTTGGAGTTGGAACCGTATATTCTTTTTTATCGGTATGTGAATTGGAAGCGTCTTAGCATATACTGTTTTGTTGTTATTTTTGCAGATACACACCACTAGCCAGTCTTCACCGATGCAGGCCTATAACCAGTCTATTAACGATCTCGATAAGGAACTTGATACCTTGAAGAGTGGTTTCGAGGTACACTGTTCTCCCTTTTTTGTTGTTCTTTGTGCGATGCATCCAATTTTATTACTTTGTCCGTTAATGTTTACTCTTCTTTCTTGCAATTCTTTTACATGTTAAATAGAGTATTAGCGCCATTATTAACATGCTATGCTTGTTATTCATTATTCGTTACACTGGTCCCTTTTCTATATCTTTATTTGCATAACCTTGAAAGTAGTACTAGTAGCAGATTTTAACTTCAATATTAGACTTGTTATTTGACTCTGTGGTCATGGAAATTTTTTGAGATTGACCAAGGTTCGGCATATACAACTCATTTCATTAATTAGAAGCATTCTTTGCATGACTTTGATGATAGTTTGTGAAGGATGGGTATTTTAGAACAGAAAATAAATAAAAAATGATTTGTCTATTGTTGTCATATGCTCTTCTATGGCTCAGTATTTTGTGTTCGTTTTTCCTTCTCGCTAATATGAAATATGCATATTGATTATTTCTGTTGGTGTGTTTTATGGGGTGAGAAAATACTAGCTTCTTCAAGTGGTGAACATTGAAAGGAATTTTATGGAACTGATATTTTTCTGAAAGATGATTGTAGTATGTGCTGCCCATATACTAGGAGGGGATATATCCTTCATGGATTCTACTAAGTATTCTTCAATTTTTTCTGAGAGTACTATTACTAACAAATTAAAAAAATTAATTGCAGGCTGAGTTGCTGAAGTTTTCTAAGGACTATTGATTGACGACCAGTCAAGATGCAAACTGTGTGTTAGAATTTGAATAGGATATTTTGTATGGAATTCAAAGTTATATTAACAAAATGCTTTAGGAGGATTTGTACTGTATTATGACTACCAATTACTAGTTTATTCCTGTCACATGGATCTTGTGAATCGTGGATTTTGTGTCTTAACTATCCATGTACTATGTTAAGTTTACTCTGCTAAGGGCATCTAGTGGTATGTAGTCAATCGTGTTTGTGTTTGTTTTGCCTTTAACGCCAAATCAAATGTCGGCTACTAGTTTGAAATCAATGTTAATCTATGGTGCACTTACTTGAAGCATGATAAGAATTTTGTCACATTTTACATTTATCTTTACAATTTTCACAAAGTGGATCTTTCTACCAATGTTCTGTTTCTTTACTATACAAGAAGTATCTATCTCTACCCTACCTATCCATCTACACCTACATGATATTGAATTCTTCATCAAGCCCATCTATTTCTCCTTTATGTTTGTGTTGTTGGATTACTAACACTGACACTGTTTTTGAGAAGTCCGGTCCTGAAAGAACATCCCCTATCGGTCCAAGTTCCGGACATTGTTGCCAATCATTCATTCCCTTCGTCAATATTGAGTTCAGTCCACCTTCTCTTCCGACTATGACCAGTGAGTATTGTCCTTCAAATGATCTGAGAGTAGAGAAAGTCTCAGCTGCATTAGCAAGATGCTTCTCCATATATGAAATTCGACCTCCAGAAATATGTTTATCGTAGAACTGTGCAAAGCATTCATCGTCTAGCCCCATCTCAACGCCTTTATCTGGAAGGTTTACTCTGTATGCTGAAATTCTTGAAGATTCAGCACTAGTAGTATCGACTAGGAATCTTATAACTGTGAGTTTTACTCCTGGATGCCCTGCTACACGACCAGTATAGGCAAGTGCTTCTCTATCGTCTTTTCCACCAATGAACACTGTTGCAACATTGAGTGATACATGAGTCTTTGATATCTTTCCAATGGACCCTAAGCCTCTGTTTACTAGAATCCCCACGGAACAAGGAGCACTCTTCAATAACTGAGTATCAAAATATCTATTAGGAAAAATATACTTTCTAAGGTTCATGTAAATTTGTTGTTTTCTTAGGCTACAGTTCATAAGCTTTTATGTTTGGCCAAAACTTCAAACTTTATTTTAGATCATAGAAGCTGAGATTCGGTTATTATTCGATGTCACAGTGATGTTTTTGCATATCAACCTGTATTAAAATAAAAAACTAAATCATAGGTTAAAGTTCCTGACATTACCTTTCTGTTCACATATCTGAATCCTTGATTCCCACCATCCAATTTTCCATCCGCACATTGGCTCCTATGGAATGGTAGTATGATAAGAGCAATCATCAAATCCTCTGCCAAAGTGCAAATGTCCTGTGCCATGTTATTGATTGTCGACACCGCCATTGTTCTTTTGAGCGTAACATTGTGACCACCATCGTCTATATATTCTTGAAATGAGCTAGTTATTTGGTTTCTCATCTCCATGATATCTTGATCTTTTACACTTGTTGTTTCTATTCCTTCACCTCTTTCTACTGTGACTGCTATTTGATCAGTTAGTTCAATCATTTCCGTGACGTATACAAGAATGCCAGGATCACATTTTCCTCTTGTGATCTCCATGAAGTTGATGGAAGCTGAAATGTTGTCAGGTCCATGAAGGCATAGCAGAATCCTTAGCTCACTCGATGGATCAAGCAATTGAAGGGACATACGATGAGTAGATACTTTTCTCTTGGCTCGTTTGATAATATGTGCTACGACGAACGGAACATGCACCACTGTAAAAAATATTGCAATTATCAACCCAATGCCGTTCGATGTATCGGAACCGCAACCCATCTGGTAGTAAAAGGATGATAAGTCATGAGATTTATTCATTCACAAACATATGATACATGTTATATAAAGCTCGAAATTTGAATTAACACATAAAGGAAAATAAGGAAAATACTTGCCACTTTGACAGCCATGTAGATATGAAAATGTCCCTTGGTAATGAGTAACAATCCAATAGCAACTGATTCAGGCCAATGAAATCCAAGAATTGCACCAGAAATAACTGTTCCAACAACTTTACCTATCATTACAATTAAGACAGGTATAAATAATCTTCCCCATGTTAGTAATTCTCCGAGACGAAACCGCCTAAAATCGGCTTGATAACCCATCCACAAGAAAAATATTGGAAAAAATATAGCTGTCAACAAGTAATTGATTTTGTTAATAACCCATTTGGAAACTCTTCCTTCCCTAGGAAAACAAATTCCTGTTATAAATGCACTTAGAATTGGACTATAACTATATAGTATTGATGAAGCACAACTCATAACCATGAATGCTATTGATAGTACCAAATGTGACCCTTTCATAGGTTTCCCTTCTGGGTTTTCATTGTTAACCCACCTCATGAAAACTGGTGAAACCATTGCTGTGAACAATGCTTGGCCAAGAACAGCACTATTCATTATAATCGCCTTTCTAATACGCTCTTCTTTTTCGCCAGCGGTGCAAAATGTGTCCAACGGCATTGAAATGTACCCGATTGAAAGAAGGAAAGAGGTGAGAAAATCCGAATACATCCCTGCTGCTATGACAAGTTTCCCGATATCCGACTTTCCTATGTTGAGACTTGTTATGAGACGGGTTAGGACGGGTGATGCTGTGCTTGACATGAGAGTTGAGAGGGCGACAGTGAATTCTATTATATGATCATCAGTTGTGAAGAAATGGAGAAGGGGCATCGTGGCACAAGCTATGAGGAATGTTGTGATTATTCCTGCATATGCAACTTGAACATCCCTACTTGGTCTTTTGAAGAGTACATAAGGATCCATTTCTACACCCAAAGCAAACATGTAACACATCATGCCAAAATCAATGATAAATCCAAATGTACGGTTGAATTGTCCATATAGATCGCGTAAAAATGGCGCATTTCCCACAAGTAGTCCAACCTGCACGAATAAACTTCGAGTAAAAAACATGCATTTGAAAAAGAATTATTTTCATTTTTTTTGTCCAAAGCCTACGTTTTTGTGTTGATGATTTCGACTATTCGATCAAAAGATCAAATGATTCATATTTTGAATAGATTGTCTAGATAGCATGACCGCGTCAAATGTGTGATTCTCTGATATGATTATTCATTTAGAAAGAAAACTTACAATTATGTCGGAAGAAATTCGGGGTTGTCGATAAGGCTTTAGTACATAATGTAAACCGTTGCATGCAACCACCATCGCCATAAACATGACAAAGTTTTTGCCTAATAGAAATATGAGGTATCCTAGCTTTTCTGAGCATTGTGTTAATGCTATTGCCATGCTAGAGATTTGATTAACTATAACAATGTATCTTGATTTTCATATGTTTCTTTACAATCTCATCATCATCAACAAGTACATAAAATTTTCTTCTCATTTTTGTTTTGTTGATGATCAAATGTTGCAAAATTTTGGGTAAATCTCTTTGAAGAATTAAGTGAGTGGTTGTGATTCATAGCTTAGTTTAAGGAGACAATGGAGGAACGTAACATTATCATAAGTATATGACGTATGTAGATTTTGGAGTTTGAAATTGGTTGGAGACTGCAAGAGGAGGGTAATAAACCGAAAAATATGGATTAATCACAAATGTTGTATACAATCTCAATCACTAATTATTTATTTTTATAATTATAATATCTATATGGCATTACTTGAAACTTGAAAGTTGAAAATGCCATGCATGGTGCCCCCATCTTATCTTATAAGTTATAACTCAATATTGTTTTATAAGCTATATACCCGCTATCAAAATAGATGAAGCTATATTATATACTTTTTTTTTCTCCCCGCACTCTTTGCGGGGAAAAAATGTAGATTACAATGGAATTTTTTAATCTATAATCAACTTTGTTAGACGATTGAAATGTTAGAGAAAACAACCAACTTTGTTGATGATTTACAATGGAATTTTTTAATTAGTAAATTATGATTTGTTAGACTAAAACTTAATCATGTAGATGTGAGCGGAAGTTCTAACCATGAGTACCGATTGCTATAGCTACATACACTTTATTTTTTGGAGTGTATGATTTGATATATTTCTTACTTATTTTAGTATGCAAATACTCACATTATTATTGCACGTGTTTGTTATAGATTATGATTGTTAGGCTTGGTCTTTTGAATGCGCGTAAATGGATATATATAACCAAAAAATAATCTAATGAGTACAAAACCTAAATTTTTTTTTGTTGTCAAAAAAATAAAACCTAAATTTTTAATATTTCAACGAGGATAATTTATGATTTTAATTAAAAGTGTGGGTAATTTTGTCAACATAATAAATTATATTTTCTCTCACTTCACCTCTATTAAAATCCTTCCCCTCCCCTCCCCTCCCCTCGATTGAACCAAACAGGACCAGGTTAACACATTTTGTGACATGAATGTTAATATATATAATAGGTCAAATCTGACTCTTCAATTTTCTATATCAACTAATAAAAAACATTTTTTTTAAAAAAAAATTGGGGAAGAGAAAAATTATATTAATCATTAACATTAATGACCATTTTACTACGGTCTCTGCAAAATTCGCACTCGGTACCTTGTATTTACATTCCTAAGCTCTTACTACTAAGTCAACACTTCAAGTGTAACTAACAAGAAACATTGACACTAATTTGATTTTGGTAATACTATTTCTATCAATTGTTTAAATCTAAAAATAAAAAATAAAAACAAAATTATTGGCTTAAAAATTTTTAAATCCAAAATCAACTAAGTAGTTTCTCTACAACTTTTTTTCTTTCAAATCTACAAAGAAAAACAAAAACCTGTGAAGAAGAAGAAGAAGAGCGTTTGGGATGTTTGTTTGTGATTTTCATCGTAATTATTGTTGTTCTTCTTCCTTATTTATATTTAGAAAGAAGATGAAAAAAAAACTTTATTTTCTTGTTCTTTCTGAACTTCTTTATTTATTAAGAAACACAAACATTTCCTATAAAAAAAATCACATATTTTCATACTCAAAATTCATATTTTATGTTTTTAATTTTTAACCAATTTATGTTTATTTTAATGTCAATGTTATGTGTTCATGTTGTGTCTATATTATGTCTACAAGTTATGTTAAACATGTATAAATTCATTTTTATTTCCACAATTAAATGAGATAAGTTATTCCTCCACACTATGTCTAGTCCTAGATACAGGGTGCCATATCTTTCCATGAAGAGCATCACACGCATCTTCCGACTAAAGCCCTTGATCCATCTGCCCTCCGAGTCTCGAAATAGGTCTTCATAGCCCGTAGTCACACCTCTCTTTACATGCCCCGATACAGTTTAATTTGATACAACCATCTTGAGGCCTCTTCCAACCTATGTAAACAATTTTTCAATTTTAAGATAAACCCTGTTATTGCCGTTGATTAAAGGAACTCGTATCAGTATTCCTGATAAAATTTTGAATGACATATAAAGGGTATAATTTTTTTTAGGCAAAATTGAAAGAGTATATATATTTTTGAAGCAATTAGAAGGGTATAGACTTATATAAATCCGAATCATGTTCAAATATATATTTAAAAAACATATCAAAATTTTGTCTATTAAATACTAAAAACAAAACACAAATACTTTAAAAAATGAAAACATGTAATTTTCTATAAAAAAACGAATACTAAAACGCACTAATTTTATAGAGATGAAAAATATATTTAAACCTTCAACTTAATATATAAATAAATCCATCCCGTGAGCCTAGTTTAATTGGTATAATATTTACACGCAGTGTAAGTTTAAACATGTATATCAACTTATTCACCTTTAACAGATGAAATTCTATTCACCGACCTATGTAACAAAAAAAATCCATATATTGAGAAAAAAAGTTTGAATGTTGGTTATTTCGGTTGGGAGACGGAAGAAATGAGGAGAGAAAGTGTGGTTCCAAAGAAAAATCTATCGTAAATTGTAATCCAATCCCAAAGACTTAACAAACAGACACTATAAATTAAACACAAACATGAACAACAAAATCGAAGGGGAAAGGGAAGAAAAAAATAAAAATAAAAATAAAAATAAACATTCACATTCACCACACCTTCTTCTATTCTATTCCGAGATCCTTTTCCCTCTTTCTCTGCAACAATTTTCCATTTTCACATGTTAATCTTTAATCACATTATTATTAATTTCTGAAATTATTGTAATTAGATTTTGAAGAATTTTAATCCAAGATAAAAAAAATGAGCGTGATTTCGCGCAACATTTGGCCTGTTTGCGGGAGTTTATGTTGTTTTTGTCCTGCATTACGTGAAAGATCAAGGCATCCTATTAAACGTTACAAGAAATTGCTCGCTGATATCTTCCCTCGCACGCAGGTCAATTGTTTGATTTAATTTCTCATAATAATGTATTGTTCGATTTTTCCAGAATTTGTAATTTTAATTGCAATTTTACCGCGAGATTTTGAAATGCGTAACAATGACGATGATGATGATGATGACGATGTTATATATTTTGTTATGTTGTTGTTGTAACAGGAAGAAGAACCTAATGATCGTAAAATTAGCAAATTATGCGAGTATGCATCGAAAAATCCTCTTCGTGTTCCTAAGGTATGTGAATTGTAATTATAAAATGGAATCGGAATGGAGATATTTGTGAAATGACTTTGTTGTCCTCGGTTGTTTCAGATAACGAGCTATCTTGAGCAAAGGTGTTATAAGGAGTTGAGGACTGAGAACTATCAAGCTGTGAAAGTTGTCATTTGTATTTATAGGAAGTTGTTGGTTTCTTGTAGAGACCAAATGTGAGTTCTTTTTTCATTATATTTTGGATTTTGTGAGATAGTAATTAGTAAGTGTCTTAGTTTCTAATTACAAATTAATAAAATTCGATAGTAAATTTATAATCAGCATCATATGTTTTATCACTATTTTGGCAGGCCTTTGTTTGCAAGTAGCTTACTTAGCATCATACAAATTCTTCTTGATCAATCACGGCATGACGAAGTGCAGATTTTAGGATGCCAAGCCTTGTTTGACTTTGTGAACAATCAGGTGGGGGATTTTTGGTAGGTTTTCAGTTTATGAGTTTGATTCTAGTTTATTCTTTACTTCAAATAGTTAAATGTTTACAACATTGTAAGTTTGAGCTGGTATCATTCTCTTATTCGTGCAGAGGGATGCTACTTATATGTTTAATTTAGACGGGTTCATTTTAAAACTCTGTCATCTAGCTCAACAAATAGGAGATGATGTAAAAGTAAAGCTTTTGCGAGCTTCTGGACTTCAAGTCCTGTCATCAATGGTAATATGAAGTCTCTAATTTTGCGCCAAGGACTCCCCTTGAAAAGGCTAATTTTGTTGCTGATGTGAGGTGAAATTGATAGATTCTTTGCATGTTTTACAGGTTTGGTTCATGGGAGAATTCACTCATATTTCAGTTGAATTTGACAATGTAAGTTAGTGAACTATTTATATTTTCTTTTAAGGCATACATTAGTGATTGATTGTAGTCTTTTGGCACTTCTCAAATCAGTTAACTTTCTTTGACCTGAAACTAGGTGTTTAATTTGCTTTGGCGTGCGAACGAAAATAGATTCTATGAGCTGTTAAAAAATCCCGACATGTGACATGAGTTTAATAGAAAAAAAAATAGTTTTGCTTTTGTCATGATCAACTTAATTACAATAGCTTTGATTATTCAATATATTACACACTGATTGTAAGAGAAAAACTCCACTATTGACTAAATTTTTTTGTCATCCAAACATCTTGTAACAGTTCTAATGACCCTTTGCCTTACCCTTCCATATACTTCTTTCGTTTGACAGCTTGCATCTCTTCTTAACTCAGGTTGTTTCGGTTGTTTTGGAAAACTATGGGGATATCAAGCAAGATTCTCAAAATAGAAGGCTTTATTCATGGAGAATGGTGGTGAATGCCAAAGGAGAAGTCAATGTGCCTATGTAACTTCGCTTCTCCTTATGTTAGCATATGATTTGACTTACTCAAATGTTGTAACTGATGTTAATTTAATTTCTCATTCATAGGGAAGATGCCACAAACCCTGGATTTTGGTCACGAGTTTGCATACAAAATATGGCTAAGTTAGCCAAGGAAGGTACAACTGTAAGACGTGTTCTGGAATCTTTGTTCCGCTATTTTGATAATAGCAATCTCTGGTCTCCAGAACACGGGCTTGCCCTATCTGTCTTGCTCGACATGCAGTCTATAATTGAAAATGCTGGTATTTATTTTCTTGAGTTCTTAGAGATCAGATTTCCTTCCATGTTTCTTTATCCTATCTATCTAAACAGTTTGTAAGTGGGTTCACTTTAATTTACAGGACAGAATACACACTTGTTACTGTCCATTTTAGTCAAGCACCTTGATCACAAGAATGTCTTAAAGAATCCTAATATGCAGCTTGATATTGTTGGCTGTATTACCCATCTTGCTAAACAAACAAGAATTCAGCAATCTGTGGCTATAATCGGTGCATTGAGTGATATGATGAGACACCTGCGGAAAAGCATACACTGCTCTCTTGATGATTCAAACTTAGGGACTGAAGTAATACAATGGAACCAAAGTTACAGAAACGAAGTAGACGAATGCCTTGTGCAGTTAACAATTAAGGTGACAAAAAAAGCCCAACTTTTTAATATAATTTTTTAATATAATACTTATAGGTGTAACATAGCAGATAAGGAAAGTGCTAGCAACACTCACTCTCTAATTTGATGAAATACATGTGAGTCTCACCACTTTATGTGGGATCTATTTCCGAAGTGAGGGACGCATGTTGATTTCAACCAATTAGAAAGTGAGTGTTAGAGAGAGTGTTGAAAAGAGTGTTTATAGTACTCCTCACCAGATAAACATGTAGATCTTTATGCCGATTTGGCCGTGACAAGGTGTTTACGTTAAGTGATCTAATATTCTTTTGTGGTTACTGGCTATAATGCTATGCAGATTTCAGATGCTGGTCCTGTTCTTGATACCATGGCCGTGTTGTTGGAAAACATGTCTAATATTACAGTTATGGCCAGAACCTTGATTGCTGCATGTTATAGAACTTCTCAAATAGTTGCTTCGATACCAAATTTGTCATATCAGAACAAGGCAAGTTACTTAAATTGCTTGATTGGTAAAAACTGTAATATTTCTTCACTTATTTCTTCCTCATGTTTTTCTGTTTGACTGTAAACTTGAAACTCTTTTCTTTAGGCATTTCCTGAGGCATTATTTCATCAGTTACTCCTGGCAATGGTCCATGCAGACCAGGAAACCAGGGTGGGTGCACACCGCATATTTTCTCTTGTTCTTGTTCCATCGTCAGTTTGTCCTCAACCTTCTTCTTCAAATCCCCCCTTGACAAAGGCAGCTGATATTAATAGATTGCTCTCAAGAAATGTCTCTGTATTTTCTTCTTCAGCGGCACTCTTTGAGAAATTGGACAGGAAAGAACTTTCACCCCAAGAAGATAGTCATGTAGATGTAAAGAGCAATGACGGCTCTATTCTGAACCGATTGAAGTCAACTTATAGTCGGACTGCTAGTACAAGAAAATCTCCTATGCCCTTAAGTGAATCTTCGAAGGCTAACAATCCTTCTATGATGAAGAAATTGAAGTCAAGTTACAGCCGAGTAACTAGTGTGAGAAAGCCTCAAGCATCTGTAACTATTGAAGAAAATACTACCAATAGTTCCGATCCACAACAAGTATGTATTTGCACTTATTTTACTCTTACATTATATTTTAATAATAATAGAACTTATCAATCAAACACCATCGGATACTGCCATTCTTCTTATGACTACCATGTCACAGGTATTACCGATTAGGCTGAGTAGTCATCAGATTACACTTTTGCTATCATCAATCTGGGTGCAGTCTATCTATCCACTAAATACACCTGAAAATTTTGAAGCAATAGCTCATACCTACAGCCTTGTCTTGCTAGTTGCCCGGACTAAGGTAATGCAACAATTCTTCTCTACTAACATATATCTTTTGCCTAATGCAATTATTTCATTTTTTGGTTAATTCAATTTATTCGAGAATGATTCAGATAAGTATCTAAGCACTCCGGGAATCCTCCCTTAAAAGCTCGTTATCAAGGGTGTGTGTGTTATGTTGTAGGTCTCTAAACTAATACTATTATTTTGTAATTTGATCAATCCATTACAGTTTGACTAACCACAATGTAACAAAATGACCTACTTACAAAAACTATATTAGTCAAAGAACTTGATAACAATTTCTTTTAGTTTAGGAACCTATTTAAAAATTCTCAAATACTTTAGGGACCTACAGAATAACTAAACCTATAACTTATGTGATTTTTATTATTCACATGAGTTCTGAATTATCCTTGAGAGGACCTTTACCAACATTAATTGTTTTTGTAAGTGTTTTAAAAGTCTTTAGCGACTGTTATTTTTAAGTTTATATTTGATCATATCCTCATAATTTTAAGCTTTGGCTCCTGCAGAATTCTTCTCATGACGCTCTAATTCAAAGTTTTCAGTTGGCATTTTCCTTGAGGAGCATTTCTCTCAATGAAAAGGGTAGAGCCTTAATTCTATATTATTTAATGTTTGAATGTTACTATATCTTTTGATTAAATGTTTTCAGTTTGGTTTTAAGCATTTAACTATAATCATTTTGATTAAATGTTTAAATTATAGGAGGCTCTATGACTAAGTATCTTAGCCAACAGATTTCAGATTACTATGAAGGTTAAAATTTGTGAACAAAGTTTCTGCAGAAAATTCTCTAGTTCACTGTCCTCTAATCAGTGATAACTTGCTTTTTCAGTTGACATTCTGGGCCAGTGCCTTAAATTTTCCATTTCTTTAATCATATAACTAGAATAGCATATCTTTTGTCGAAAAAAACTAGAATAGCATATGTTCTAATATTAGATATATTTCATCTGTATTTTTTTAAGTTGCTTTTTGATGAAATGGCATAAAATTGTGAAGCAATGTTACGGTTCCTAGTTTTGAAACTCTTCTTTTTTTCCCAGTTAAATTGCAACCATCACGCCGCAGGTCTCTCTTTACACTAGCAACATCCATGATTATCTTCACATCCAAGGCCTACAACATCCTCTCTATCATTTCTATTGCTAAAACGGCATTGACAGATAAAACTGTATGTACATCTTGTTTTGTACAATGTTTTCCATTTGAGTTGTTCAACTTTCCTTCTTTCCCTACATTCTACCTACTTCCTACTGGTATTTTATATGATCAATCACTCCCTTGCATCTCTAATAGTTTTTATGCTTCTTTTCAGGTTGATCCTTTCCTGCAGCTGGTTAATGACAGCAAGTTAGAAACTGTTGATACATTGAAGCATCCAAGTAAGGTTTATGGATCGAACGAGGATGATAAGGAAGCTTTAAATTCACTTTCATCGATAAAACTAACTGAAAGCCAGTCAAATGAATCGTTTGCTACTATAATAGTGCAGAGTCTAGAAAAACCTTCAAATGTAACAACTATTTATTATTTATCATTTAATTTTTGCACTAGTTTATCAGGATCAGTGTTTTAACATACAGTTTTTTGTGAAGCAGGAGGTATCCATGATAAAAGAACGTCTGCTTAATAATTTTACACCGGATGATGCTTGTCCATTGGGAGTCCAGTTGTCACTGGATACAACGGGAAATACTTACCAGTCTGGACTTGAGGACGATAAACATTCTGATATGGTAATTTGCACGGCTCTTCTCATCCGTTTATTCCTAAAACAATATATATTTCCATTGTATTTTAACCTATACAGTTCATCTACATGAAATTATGCAGGTTGATATTCCATTATTTACTATTGATGATGACATTCCAACTCGTGGTTTGGAAAGCCAAGCTAATGCTGATGCACAACAAAAGCTTTCAGAAAATATAATCTTGCTGAGTGTTGATGACATTTTGGGTTCAGTAAGTTCTTCTGTTCATTGATATACACACACTGACATGTTTGGTTTTAATGAAGTTAGAGGGAATAATGAAAAATCAGATTTTTCTCTAAAGTTCCCCTACACCTTCAGATTAAGTTTTGGATTGATTTAGCTATTGACATGGTAATAAGGGTGTGTTGGGTAAAAAAATTAATTAAGTCCTTAATGAATTGGTGCTTTTCATATAAACACATATTTCTATAATGAAATGGAAAATATAGTTATACTTGCTTCAAAAAAATATATAGTTATACTATTTTTATATAAATATTTATGTCATGACATGAGCTACTATTTCTTGATAGAATAGAATAAGTTCTTTGGTTTGAAAAATATTCTCTTTTAACACATTATTAATTCTAAAAAAAATAATGAGTTGTAAAATAATATTACTTTATTTGCAGGTTTTGGAGACAACAAATCATGTAGGAAGGATGTCTGTTTCAACACCTTCTAACATGCCATATAAAGAAATGGCTCTCCATTGTGAAAACCTCTTAGCCGGAAAACAAGAGAAGATTTCCACGTTCATGGGTGCCCAACCATTATATGGAATCTCGATCAGGATTCCTGCTCCAGAATACAACAACGATAAGGATAAGGACGAATCGACAAATGCAAATAATCAACTTAGTTTGCAGAGTGGAAATCCATTCTTGGATTCAAACATAGGCTCTATGTCACCCAGCACATTGCCTGAGACTGGTCCAAGGCTTTGTGCCACAGCATATCAGCACCAAGCTGCCTTCTTTCAACTGCCAGCATCACGCCCGTATGATAATTTCTTGAAGGCTGCTGGTTGTTGAGTCACGGTAGAAAATGATGCTGATTCTCTTATAGTTACGCTTCGTGAATAATGTCGTCCCTTGTGCATTGATTTTCTTCGAGCAAGGAAGTGTATCTTTTATCAGCTTCCGGCAATTTTCCAGAAATGTGTTTATATGGTGTGCATAGGTTACATACAGGTCATATGAATGTGTACATCTCATTCTTTCATTCTTTTTTGCCTTTCTGATCTTCATTGTCCTTTAACTTCTCATATTGCATTTTAGGTGTGAGAATTTTGTAAAGACAATACTTGTAAATGAAATAAATAATGTAGGAATAAGATAAACTTATGTAAGATTAAGATAAACCATTAACTCAATGAGGATTTATATATAATCTATCAATAAGGAAAAGGCCTCACCAAATGAGCATTAAGAAACAATAAACTAGTTTCATCAATCAAATAGAAAAATTGTTTAGAATATGAACAGTTAACTGTAAATGTAATCATCAATCAGGCAGGTCTATAACTTTTAACTTGTTTTTTTTACAATTTGAAATGAAATTGGAAAATGAAAATAAAGTAACTAGCTCAACAAGTGAAGAGCTTTTTCATCAATCCAAATAAATGAAAATATAAACTTTCTTTTAATCAATGAATTTTAACCATTGTGTGGATATTTTTTCTTGCTTATTGCTTTTTTATTTTACGCACTTGCATATCGCTTTTGATCTCTTTATTCTCCTGAATTCACTATTACAGAAAATTCTTGTTCATAAAAATTTAATCCTGTATTCACTACTTATGTATATTCAAACACTCTAGTTCTAAAAGATCAGATTTTTATGAACAAGATCTGCTTGTAGTAGTAAAATCAAGGGAAATAGAGAGATCAAAATCAATCAAAAGAAAAGAAGAAAAAAATCTGCACAGATTAAAAGAAAATTAAAATTAGGGGGACAAATATTATGTTTGTTTTTAAACTATATTTGTTTGAAAACAAAGTAATAGGGGCAAAAATAAAAATAAGTACATAGAGACAAAAATTTCATATTCTAAAAATAATAAATAAAAAGAAAGTGTCTTTTTATTCTTCTATCTCTTGCACAATACTCTCCATCTTCATCTCATCATGCACAGCTCACTCTTGCTCCCTCTTCCGGCAATAAATAGGGGCAATTATTTTGGCAACAATTGAGAGAAAGCAAAAATGTAAAAATATTGGAGGCTTGGTTTTGACGTTTGACACAATAGTTTTATGTGCTAATTAGTTTTTTGAGTTAATTTTTTATGCTAACAACCTCAAAAAAATGTAACTATTAAAAATGATAAATTTTATTATTAGACATATAAATTATTAAACTCGTACAACGCAATATACTAGATCTTTCTAGTAATAAAACCCGGGTGAAAAATCTAGTATATAAAGTATCTTTTTTGTACCACTAAAAAGAATGAATAATATTTGTGAAGGTGTGCGCGCGCAATATAATGAAAATTTAATTGGATAATTGTGTCTTGGTGTGCGGTTACAAACTTACAACGTACGCAAATACACAATGAAATAATAAATTATTAAAAACTCATATATTTAAAATAGAGTGACTGAAGTTTTAAGCTTTAAAAAAAATTATTTAGGATGTTTTTGTTTAAGCTTTAAACAAATTTATTTAGGGATTATTTTTTAGAGATTTTGAAAAAATTTAAAATTATTTTATGTTTATTTACTATCATAAAAAATCTATTTTGATTCAATTGACTTTATTATACATATCGATTTTAAAAATATAACTATTGAAAATAGCTTTTTATTTTAAAGAAAAAATTATTTTTTTTTAAATCTAAAACAAACACAAATAAAATAAAATAAAAAAGTGATTTTTTATAAAAAATAATACTTATAATCTAAATATAAGCATTAGTTTCCTTATTTCAATTTCTTTTTTCTTTATTTCTTTTAACCAAACAAGTTCTTATTGTAATATGTCTGCAAAGAAACTAACAAATATTTTCTTTATATTGGAATATAAATTATTTCCGTCAATGATTGAATCAAGACCTCCACTACCCAACTCATATGTCCCTTATCCAATTCATATGTCTCAACTCTTACTACTTGAGCTATCCTACAACACAACACAGATATAATTCAAAACCGGTTTTTTTTTTTATTACATTTTATTTTTCACAACCTCGATATTTACTGTTTTATCCTCACTCTTCTCTCTCTCTCTATCTAGAAGGAGAACTAGAATCTTCTTCCATCCATAACAAAAACCGATCTGGTCAACGTAAGTGTCTTCACTGATTTTCCATTTCCTCAATTTCATGTTTCATTCCATTACAAAATTCATAACCACTTTTCAAGAATCATTTTTTTTTTGCAGCATGGAAGAAGTTCAACAGTCTCAACCCCAATCAACACCAGGTAGTAGTAATTCTCATTCATTCAAATGCAAATCACTTTACACTCAGCTAAAGCAGTGATTTTTTGTGTTTTTGTTAATTGTTGCAGTTGAAGAAAATGCAGATGAAGTGTTTGATGAAAGTTCTGAATATGGTAAAGGGGAAACACCTGAAGAATTATTGAGTAGTCCTCCAAAAGTTGATTCTCAAGTTGAAATTCTTCATGAGAAGGTTACTAAACAAATTATTAAAGAGGGTCATGGTCATAAACCTTCCAAGTATTCAACATGTTTCTGTAAGTACCTTTGTTAATTATGATCTTACTATGTCTTGGTTGTAATATCTGGTATTTCAATTTTGTTCATGAAATTGTCTTGGAGGAAATAATTTGCTCTAGGGAGGGACTAGGATGTTCGATTTGAAGGATCGTTTTGGAATTTCGTTAATTTTAGTGATAAAAATGTTTGAACCCTACCATATGTGGCAATATTTTTTTTTATGCTGAATGGGGGGAAAAGTTAGGTGAAGCAAAATTGCTGCTGACAGTGTTGATCACTAAAGAATAAGAAGATGCTTGTAGAGATTAAAAGGAATAAGAAAAATGAAGTGCATAATGATTTGATACTAACTCATTTTGCCAGCTATATATATCAAGCCATATTATCGAATATATCAAGTTGGATCTCTTGTGGGATCCTTCTTTTCGCAATTCGATACATTATTTCCCCCATTTTCTTATTCTTTTTAATTTGTCTTCAATCAACTATGTTCTTAATATTAATCGATATTTATAATTAGACAAAGGCATTTGAGTATGAAAGTTAATCCTCAACGATTGCTGGTAATGTAGTGCGGAGATGGTTTTCTTTTTGAGGTTTCTCTGCACCTCCCATGACCAGCTACATTAGAGCGTCCAACCTTACCCCTACCCGGATGATTTCTTTTATGTATCACATCATCTGTGTCAAGGTTGGAACATTTCAGCAATTAGTTGGATAAAATATAATAGCGTTATGATTCATTGCCGTTTTTTTTTGTTTCGCATTTTTTTTTATAATTTTACTGTGTGTGGTTTTCTGATATATAGTTTACTGCCTCCAGACTTTAGTCATTTGTCCTCCTCGTTATACCATGGTCGATACAGTTACTAGTCTGGGAAATTAATACGTCCATCGTTAAAGAAGTGAAAGTTTTCTTTGTGCTTGCTTCTGCTCCATTTGGACTCTACACATCGATGTCCTGAACCATTTTATATTTTCATTACAAGTTCTGAAATTTCCTATTGCTAGTAAAAATATTGAATTTTATCATTACTGTTTCAAGACAATGATAGTCATTTTATCATTACTGTTTCGAGACAATTACTGTTTCTTGAAGAATAGGATGTGATGATAGTAATTGTCGCCCCAGTCTTAATTTGCACTCTAAAGTGTAACTTCTAATAAGCTCTTTCTTGCAATGCCTATTTCTGTTTTCTTGTTGTGTCAAAATCATGTTTGTGACCTGGATTGTTTATATTGGTAGTCCATTACAGGGCATGGTCTGAGAACACGGAGCACAAATTTGAAGATACGTGGCAGGAGCAACGGCCAATTGAGATGGTAATAGGAAAAGGTACTGTAGAAGTTTAAAGTATTGGATTTCTTGTGTCCATTGAATCTGTTAAAAATAATATAAAACCATTGATGTGGTCTTTCCTAACAGCTTAAACTTTTGGGATAATCGGTCATTTGACATGGTATAATAGAGTTCGATTCATGCGCCCCTCACTTTCTAATTAAAAAGTGAAATTTAAGCATATGGTAGGTGGACCTATGCATTATCCACGCTTCAAGCCCAAATAGACTCTTGCGTGAGGGGGCATGTAAGAAATAATATAAAACCATTGATGTGGCCTTTCCTAACAGCTTAACCTTTTGGGATGATCGGTCATTTGACAGAATCATTGATCAATTGAACCTGTGGATAGTAATAGAACATATTTCCAATTATAGTGTGTTCATCTCCCGTAAATTTTAGTCTTGGATCTTTGCCAACTAGTTTTATTATATGGCATGGCTATTTTTACAAGATTGAAGTAATGAATTTTGTTCTTTGTCTTCCATCTTTTTTTTCAATTACTACTTTTGCCTTTGTAGACTTTTTATTTGGTTTTGACTTTTGATGGATTTCTCTGAAACAGAGAAGAAAGAAATGACTGGTTTGGGCATTGGGGTGGCAAGCATGAAAGCTGGGGAGCGGGCATTGCTACGTGTGAGCTGGGAATTAGGATATGGAAAGGAAGGAAGCTTTTCTTTTCCAAATGTTCCACCGATGGCAGATTTAGTTTACGAAGTCGAGCTCATTGGTTTTGATGAAACAAAAGATGTAAGTTGGCATTACATTATTGTTATGGCCAATTGGCCATGGAATTAGTTAGATGCTTATAATATAAATATAATGCCTTATTCACAGGGAAAAGCTCGCAGTGATATGACAGTGGAGGAGAGGATTGGTGCAGCAGATCGTAGAAAGATGGATGGAAATGCTCTGTTTCAAGAAAATAAACTAGAGGAGGCCATGCAACAGTATGAAATGGTTACCCACTTGTGTTTCTTGTTCTCTTTCTTAATTCTGATCTATACAAACTTCTTCCTTCTCTCTATGATTATTTTGGGTTTGATAAATTGTTTATTGTCTTGGTTCTTGTCAGGCCATAGCTTATATGGGAGATGACTTCATGTTCCAGCTGTTTGGGAAGTATAGGGATATGGCATTGGCTGTAAAGAATCCGTGTCATCTTAATACGGCAGCCTGTCTGATTAAGCTGAACCGATATGAAGAAGCTATAGGACAATGCAGCATTGTAAGTATATGACTTTACAAGATATCTCAGCTTAAAAACATTGAGTAAATAAGCATTTCAGTCCTCAAAATTGTAAAGGTCGAGCAATTTAGTCTCTCAAATTTACAAAATAGCAAAATAGTTCCTTAAAGTAAAGAACATCAATTAATTTAGTCTCTCTATAAAAATATCTTTTTAGTAAACATCCATCAAAGCCAATGAAAGACGGACATATTGAGTTGTATAGTCTACCTTTGCATCAAGATAAGCACAAAAGTGATAAAAGTTTGGAGCTAAATTTAAAAAAATTACTAAGTTGGCTAATGTTTAATTTAATGGACTAAATTGCTATTTCGCAAGTTTAAGAGACAAAATTGACCAATTCTTATAATTTCAAGGAGCAAAATTCTTATTTATTATAAAATGTTTTTCATTTTTTTTTATTTGTAAGTCATACTGTTTATTGGGGCTTTGTTATTCTTTCTAGATATAAAATAATATTGTATTTTCTATATATTTTTTCACCCCGTTTTGGGTTGAAAGTATAAAAAGTATGATCACACAATAATGAGTTGATAATATTGTTTTATTAACACAACACATTAGAGACTACTCATGCTTTTTTTTTTCTTTTCAAATTTCTGAAGTATCATAGATCCCATGAATATTGATCAAGTTTTTCATTCCCATAGGAGTCGAAATTTACCTCGACTACCTAAAACTTTTCACTTACCTTTTTTAAGTTTTTGAACCAAATAAAAATATTTTCACGAATATTATGAAATTATGTAGCATATTTGTAAATTGTAATAGTATTATCAGGAACACATTAGTTCTAAAAGATAGAACAATAAAGAAAGGGAATTTATGCATCCCTATCCTAACTAAATAGCTAATTAGGAAATTAATTGCTAATTCTCCTTACCGTTATATTTCCTTCTGGAATAGACTTGTAGAAGAGTAGTCTCATTTAGATTATTCCTAACACATTCTTTAGTTTATAATTCTATATCTTGAATAACAAACTTCTCCTACGTGATCCATTAATGAAACTTTGCAGGTATTGAGTGAGGATGAGAGCAATGTGAAGGCATTATTTAGGAGAGGTAAGGCTAGAGCAGCACTTGGGCAGACAGATGCTGCAAGAGAAGATTTTCTAAAAGCCCGTAAATATGTACCTGAAGATAAAGCAATTGCAAGAGAATTGAAGCTACTTGTTGAACATGACAAAGCTATTTATCAAAAGCAGAAAGAGATCTATAAAGGAATATTTGGTCCAAGGCCTCAACCAGTACCTGAGAAAAGGAATCGGCTTTTACTTGTTTGGCAGTGGTTGGTTTCGGTGTTTTATACCTTTATCGCACTTTTCAACCGCCAAAAGAACAAATCTGACTAATACTACTGTTGAATATCAAAACCGCTGCTGCATCAACAATTGTTTATGTGCATCCTATGAAAGACGACCATGATTTGTGCTAATGACAGAACAATTGTAGTTTTACTATAACTATTTATCTTTGCTAGTGGAACAATCAGATGTTGGAAAAGGCTGTATTTCAAACTTTCTATAAAGTAATCATGTTTGACAATTCTCAGTTCTAAGATTTGGATAGTATGTCCATAAGCTTTTTGTTGATTCAATACATTGATTAACCTATTGCATTTGTTTGAAATGTTTGGTGGAGATTGTAGCAACAACTTATTTTTATATGCTCTCTATCATTGCTTAAAAAAACGTAGCTTGTCCTTAAAAAAAGTGTACTATATTGTATGAAAATATTTTGACTTATATATATTTTTTCTTTGATTATAAGAAAATAAACGGGTACAAACAAATTTAAAAGCATATTTTATTCAAATACCACTTAATTAATTTTTGTTTAAAAAAGATAATGTTGCTAGGAAATGAAAAACGCGATAAACTTGAGGGCTAAAATCAAACAATTGAAATTTAGATGACTAAAATCGAGTAATTATGAAACTTAGGTAGTTAACATCAAGTAATTTAATTATTGATGCAAAATCTTTTACAAAAATAACATATATTAAAATATAATTCAATATAATTATTATTATTTGTCAATATCTCTTACATATATTTTTTATTATTGTTAATATTTAAGTTAAATTTATATAATCTAAAAAAAAAATTAAACAATATTTAAGTTATATATATATATATATATTTGTGAACAAGATTATATATTTATATTTCTAAACAATATAGGAATATATTGTTTAATTTAAAAATAAAACCATGAATTTTATTTAATATAAATATGTGTCTTGTCTCCATCCTTATTGTAGTATACAAACCTCTTTTTTTCAACATAACTTTTAGTCATTGATTTGTAGTTTTTTTTTGGTTAAGATGTATTATCACTTTTGCTTTGAATGTGGCAGAGGTTTTGAAACTGCTGGTGAATTGGGTGGCCATCAAAGGATGCAATGTCAAGTTGAAACACAGTGCAATCAATGTGGTAAAAAATGCTCATCTGTTTTAACTTTAGCTAACCATCGTAGGGAAGCCCACCAACAACCACCACCTCCAAGACAACAACCACCTCCGAGATCCAGTTGGTGTTTTATTTGTTCAATTGAATTTCCTACTTCTGAAGAACAAGTCGCCCACCACATGAATGCTCATTAGTTTTGAAGAATTTTTCATGAAGATGAATAAGGATAGGTCTATACATACATAAGTTAAACTTATGAATTTGATCATATTTACTTATATTATAGATTATGATTTTGGCTTATTTATTGAAGCTTTAAAACGATTTAGTTAGTTTTTTACTTTATATTCTTAGCTTTAATATTATATACTATTGATAATGGGATTAATGGCGCATGTATGGATATATCAAATAAATTAATCATAAATTTGGTTTTAATTTTATAGACTTCATCTTTATGTTGTTTCTTTGTTTCCAATCTACAATATTATATATCTCTACAAGTATCTTTTATTTATATTAAGTGTAATGTTTTGTGCATTATTGATTTAAGTTATTGTTCTAATGTTTAGTAACGTGTGAAGGATAAATCATTGATTTTATTTTGAACTCTTTTTTTTATGGTAAACTATTTTGAACTCTTTACTTGTATAGTATTTGTAATAAAGTTGGTATATATATAAATATTTAGGGATTCTTACAAGAAACACTTAAGGAAATATTTTCAAATATTCATCTCTTAGTCATCAAGCAATAAATATTGCCACGTGTCACCATGAAACATCATATGAAATTACATTTAAATCACCTATTTATTTTTAATCTTTTTTTTCCGCTTAAGGTAAGCCCTTTTTTTTTTTTTTTTTGGTACAGAAGGTAAGCCCTTTTTTGATTGGAAAAACACAAATATTTTAGCAATAGAAAAAAATATTGTATAATTTAACATTTTCGTGCAAGAATTTTTTTTCTTCCAAACAACAATAATAATGAATTGATATGTATTTATTAACTTTTGCAAACATTAACAATAAATAAATTTAAGTTTGTTTCAAAAAAAATTATACTAAAAGAAGTATTTTTTGTTTGAAACAAACACTACAAGAAGAAGTTGAAATTCATATTTTGTATGAAATATGTATAGAAGTTTATGTGGAGAAATTTTCAATTGAAAAAAAATAGGTGTAAAGTAAATAGAATAATATTGTGTGAAATATATATATATATATATATATATATATATATTTTTTGATTCCAAAAAGTAATGAACATATATATTTAATTAATCATTTTAACTACACAATTTGGCTAAAATATATATTCATGTTTTAATTTTCCTATATAAAAGTCTTTGTATATGAACTATTTTTTTGCAAATCGCATTGTTGAAAACCATTTTCTTTGTTAGTTCTTTTATTATTATTATTTTTGACTAAATTCTTTTATTATTATTATTATTTGTCAATATCTCTTACATATAATTTTTATTATTGTTAATATTTAAGTTAAATTTATATAATCTTAAAAAAAAATAAACAATATTTAAGTTATATATATATATATTTGTGAACAAGATTATATATTTATATTTTTAAACAATATAGGAATATATAGTTTAATTTAAAAATAGAATCATGAATTTTATTTAATATAAATATGTGTCTTGTCTCTGTCCTTATTGGAATCTACGAACCTTTTTTTTTCTTCAATATAAACTTTTAGTCATTGATTTGTAGTTTTTTTTTGGTTAAGATGTATTATCACTTTTGCTTTGAATGTGGCAGAGGCTTCGAAACTGCTGGTGAATTGGGTGGCCATCAAAGGATGCAATGTCAAGTTGAAACACGGTGTGATCAATGTGGTAAAAAATGCTCATCTATTTTAACTTTAGCTAACCATCGTAGGAAAGCCCACCAACAACCACCACCTCCAAGACAACAACCACCTCCGAGATCTAGTTGGTGTTTTATTTGTTCAATTGAATTTCCTACTTCTGAAGAACAAGTCACCCACCACATGACGCACCACATGAATGCTCATTAGTTTTGAAGAATTTTTCATGAAAATGAATAAGGATAGGTCTATACATACATAAGTTAAACTTATGAATTTGATCATATTTACTTATATTATAGATTATGATTTTGGCTTATTTATAGAAGTTTTAAAACGATTTAGTTAGTTTTTTACTTTATATTCTTAACTTTAATATTATATACTATTGATAATGGGTATGGATATATCAAATAAATTAATCATAAATTTGGTTTTAATTTTATAGACTTCATCTTTATGTTGTTTCTTTGTTTCCAATCTACAATATTATATATCTTTACAAGTATCTTTTATTTATATTAGGTGTAATGTTTTGTGTATTATTGATTTAGGTTATTGTTCTAATGTTTGGTAACATATGAAGGATAAATCGTTGATTATATTTTGAACTCAGAGGCCATAACTTGAGCTATGAGCTTCCAAACGAGACTTGTAAATATGTGCTAGAAAGCTAAGACAATAATCTACGAGTTTTATGTTGACACCAAAATCCAATTCATAAGGTAAAAGGGTGAAATAATTACGTTTTACTTCAGACTTATGACAAAATAGTTTTTTCTGCACTTTAAAGAACAAACTTCAATTTTAATCCATTTCAAACAAACCCAATTTCAATCTCATAAATCCCAAAAACTTTTTTAATCAATATCCATTTTTGCAGGGCATAATATTCATGATTCAAACACAATAATCAACACCAAATATGCAAGAGTTTTACAAGAGTTTAATTGAAACTCGTTTAGTAGAAAAAGACAACAAAATCCATTATGATATTGGCTATTACTCACCCAAATCATACCTAAATTGAAAGATGCAATTTGTTATTAAGAACTCGTGATTAACATGAGACTTCCAAAACTAAAGTAAGATACATATCCTTTAATTAACATATTATATCACAATTTTGGAGCATGCCAAGCATAAAGAATAATTTCAAATGAAATCTCTAATCAATCTATGAGAGTCATTGCAAACAAAACCGATTTCATGCATTTGTCATATAGAAATCAAAATAAAGTCATGATGAATCATATTTGACTCTATACAATTCACACAATAGCAACAATATTTATCTATTTGGCTCTATACCAATGGTTACAAATTAACAAATAAGTCATGAATTAAGACACAAAATTGCACACCAAAAACAAAGTATAATTTAAAAGATTCGTGGAAGAATCAAAACATTCCAAGGAAAGGAAAATAAACTATATTCGCACAATTGCAACTATCGATACATAAAATCAGATACTAATCCCTCACTTAGAGATTTTGAATTTTTTCATTGATCCTAAATTGCAGAATTTTTCTCTTCATCTCCTAAGGGCGGCAGTTGCTCTCTCTTTCTCAACTTCCCAAACTTTTAGAACATGTTCATGTTCCGCCAGTACATGATGAACATGTCATCAAAATATATAGAGGGTGCGATAGAGAGAAACATGGCAATAATAGGTAATGATGAAGTAATTAAGGGAGTGTTTAAGAGGAAAAAATTTAAGGTTAGTTGTAGCTAACCTTTTTTTTTTTGACAAATGTTGTAGTTAACTTAATGACATTTAAAAATAAGAGATTATGCATTAACCGGTGCCCCAAAGGCACAACTGCGTGAATTGCTTGGCCTCGGTGGCTAAGTATAACTAGTAGGTGTCCCTAATGTATATCGGAATGATATGTAATATTATCATGAACATAATTCATTTGGTAGTAATAGACTGATATTACATATAATATGTATAGATTATAATTTAAATTTTAATACATTCATCTATTTACTTTAAAATATGAAATATTTTAGCGGTTAAATTACTAATAAAAAAAAAACTATATAGTTTTTATGATTTGGGATTGACTAAATTAAGTTAAGAAATAATCATTCATTACTTTCCATGCCACTAATATATTTCATCAAAAAATAAAAAATAAACCCACTCATGCATATTTCACAACAAAACCTACATATCCACAATAATCTATTGTAGATCTTCATTAGCATTTTTCAAATATAAAAACACATCTTATCTTGTATAATATATAAATATAAAATTGTAAATTGTAAAATTAAAATACAATTATATAATCCCTTCTAAAAATATAAGATTATTGCCCACTATTCATTGTTTTCCAACAAATAATAAAAATAAAATCAAGTGATAAAACTAAATGAATTAATAATTAATTACCACACGTGTACTTTAGGCATAGAAGTCCAAGCACAATAAGCACAAACTAGCTTCTGGGAAATGTACACATAAACAGCAAAAGAAATACTCATTAGAAACAAGTCTTTCCAATCACCCTTTTGTTGTTGTGGACTTAAATTATTGTTCATCTTCACTTGTGGCTTTTCCCCAATAATTTTCTCAAAACCATTCACAATTATTACTTTCCATTTCAACAATAATGGTAGCTTCCTTTTTCCTCCAATATCTTTCTTTTCTTCTTCATTATTGGATTTTGAGTTAGAGATATTGAATGGTCTTCTACCTTGGCTAGATATTGAAACGTAAGGGGTCCTTAATCTACACCAAGAGTGACCAATAATGAGAGATGCCATAGAAGGGAAAGTTTTGTTTATTGGAGGGTATGAATTGAATTAATTATTAATTAATTTGAAGTCAACATATATGTAGATACAAGAGATAAATATGACACTTTATTATGACTACTAAAATGTTGGAACTCTCTTTCTTCATGACTGATTAATAAGCTGAATTATTGTATTTGTATACTACCTTTTAGATATTTTGTTTAAATGGGTTGGTTGATGGATAAGGGGTCTATTATTGACCTTTGGACCATTGTGTGGAGGAGACACAATATATATATATATGAGAGAGAAAATAAAATATAAATTTTAAAAAATCTTTCATAAATATAATTTAGACAATTTAATTTTAATTACTTACATAGAGGAGAGTTGAAAGAAATTTAGGTTTTATTTTGTGGATTTGAAAGAAAATTAAAAAGAAAAGAAAATTATGTGATTTAATAATCAACTGTAACTAAATTGGAACAGAGAAAATACCTTCTTTTTTTTTGATAAATAGAAAATTATACTCTCTTCACTAGTGCATAAGTGTATTATTTAACATTTGTACGTTATAACTTCATATCCAAACTTTAAGATAAGTTTCATAAAGAGACAATCAAATTGTGTCGCTCATACCTTAGCAAGGACGTCGAAATTGTATGCTAGTTACCAAGTTTTTGAGTCTACACATTTCGAATTTTGCCTATTATATTGAATGAAATGATATAAATTTACTATCACAAAAAAAAAAAAAAACTTATAACTTCATTTTTCATTTTTTCCTATTATTTTGATCCTTGTGATCTAGCGGACTATTAAAAAATCATCCATAAAAGTCTTATTCTTCCAAAAGATTCAAATCCAATGCACTTGACTTAATTGAAACACAGAGCTATGAAAAACTAAGGCTTCTTGGTCGATTATCCTAATTGATAAAACGGGTATTCGAGTTTGAATTTTTTTAATAACATAAAAATCTTATAATTAGGTGTAACTCACATTTTTTGTTGGAGGGCGTGGAGGAGGCCGGTGGGTTAGAGGGTTTATAATTATATTATTCAAAGTTATTATAATATTTTTAAAATTAAAAAAATATATAATATGAAAAAAATTAAACTACTGTTTTTTTTTTGGTTGTTTGGTTTCAACATAGAAAGAGGGGAGAAATTTTTAAGAAAGTGAAGTGAGATATAAAATAATTTTTTATATTGACATAATTATCCTCACCTTTTTATTAAAATTTTAAATTATTTTTATTGAAATATTAAAAATTTAGGATTTTATTTTTTTGACAACAATTTTTTTTTTTAAAGTTTTCTACTCATTAGATTTTATTTTACTATTTATATATGCATTAGATTTTTTTTTTTACATAATAAGTCTATTATAATTTAATGCTTATTTTGAGTTTATAAAGTTTAGGTAAAAAAGTAAATTAATTCTTCTCTCCCCTCCCCACGTTAAAAGGTCGAAACAATTATAAAAAAAAATTAAAATATCACCTCCTCTCCCTTCCAAAAACTCGAACCAAACATGATCTTAGAACATCGTGTAAGTAAAAGAGAGAGAATATAATTTTTACCAAATACCCCATCTTTTTATTGAAAGTAAACATTAAAATATTAAAAAATAGATTTTTGAGTATTTGTTTCTCTCGACTAATGATTGTTTTAAGGGATAAAATATGATAAACCAATGTCATAAATAATATGTCATTTACTTTGAGACAAACAATTTTGATAACTAGAACATTTATTTTGGAACAGATGGAGTATAATTTTTTTATAGAAATTCTTAAAATTTTAATGACTCATGAGTAACTAGAAACTTTTAAGAATTTCTATAAAAAATTTCTTAAAACATTTTTTTTTATAGAAATTCTTATAATTTTTTCTTTATATTCCATACAAGTTCTTCGACGGAGATTGATCATCATTTACAGTAAAAAATTTGTATCAATATCATAATAATAAAAAATAAAAAAGCAGTACTCCACTCTATGTGTTAATTAACAAGACACATTAGGACAATTATAAATTTACTGAGGAAAAAACATAAACTAATTAACCAATTTATTTTTTGGGCTTTAATTCTCTAGTTTCTAAGAGAAATGAATTTAGTATTTCTAAAATCAGAACAAATACTAACATAACATCGAATAATTTCAATTATCTTTTAAATATAATTATAAAGAATGAACTATAATTTTCTTTATCAAATTTAATAAACTTGTCACTGAAACACGATTAACATTCGATAGTTAATCAATTTTTTATTTTTACTTACCTACATTTTGAAATGAAGAAGTCCATTAATGAAGCACCTGGTGGTTCTGCCCAAAAGCTACTTTAATTAATTAATTTCCCAAAAGAAAAAGAGACGCTGACGAACAAAACAAACAAATTAGTCAAAAGAAAAACTACAAGACATAAAATCTTAACGCACGCAACGTGTCACAATCTTATTGGCTAACCAAACACACAATATTTACAAACCCACCGAACCGTTTCTCACACTACACAAACCCCAAAGTACTCAACACACAAGTCAAGCCAGTTTTACATTTTTAAAATTCATCTAAAATACGCCGCCGTTGTATAATGCGCACCCTCTAATTGCACTTTATTTCTTAGCTTGAATAGGTAATCTCGATCTCATTTTAAGTGTCGTAGTTGACCAAATCACACACTTTAAAAGAAGTGTGTAAAAGAAAGAAAGATAATATGATTTTTATTAAATTACCCTTGACTTTTAGGACAAACAATTTTAGTAAGTATGACACTTATTTTAAAACGGATGGAGTACTTCATTTTCTTAGTTTATGTGTGATATTTTAATCTTTATATCGATTTTTAAGTTGTTGAATATACCAATTTCTTTTTATGATAAAATTAAAATCAATAGACAAATTTATAAGTTTTCTACCAATACTTTTACGAATTTTTGCAAATTTTTGTTTTAAAAACTAACATTAAAATATTTATTTGATTAAAAAATTTATTTAAAACAAAAATTAATAAAAAAATTGAAATTAAAATTTCATATATAAAGATGAAAATAATATTTAAACGATATTTTTTCAATTCTCTCGCACGTTCAGTGCGCTCTACGCACTTTGCGTATTCAAGTCCAACTCTTTCTCTTTCTCTCTCTTCACACTTTACTTTAACTCCGTTGACTGCAACAATATCATAAATCATTTTCATTTTCTTTTTTATTTTCTATCTTCATTTTTATCACCGCCATAACTCGCCGGAAAATTCTTCTCCGGTTCGAGAAACAAACCCTAGCCGCAATAACCTTATCTGGCTCTGCGTTTTTGGTAATTTATCGTCGTTTTGATTATAGTTAATCATAATTATGAAGAGATTGAGGTCAAGCGAAGATCTTCATTCTTATAACAACGGTGAAAAGAACGGTGGTGATAAGAAGGATTCAAATTCAAATCTGAACCGTTCGTTTTCTTCTTCTACTGGTCAAAGAAGCTTTTACTATAAACAAGAGAATGTTAGAAAAAGTTTAATATCTTCTTCCTCTTCATCGCGATTCGATAGAGATAGAGATAGAGATCGAACGGTGGAGGATGATCGAGAAGGTTCTAGAATCGTTCGGAAACGATCTGAGCATGATTTTGATGGATTTGATCGGAGGAAGGGTTTTGATCGGTATAGCCGCGACGGTGGTAGTGGTTACAGCGGAGGTGGTGGTGGTGATAGGAATTCGATTCATCGGTCGGAGAGTTTCTGTGGAGGATCGAGGAGGGAGTTTCCGAAGGGGTTTCGATCGGAGAGGGATCGATCGAGGAGAGAAGGGAGTGTTTCTTCGTGGAGGAGAGGTTTGAAGGATTTTGATGAGAGTAGTAGAGGGAGTAATAGTAGAGTTGAAGAGAGAGTTGTGAGGTCACCGAAGAGTTTTTCGAGGGATGTGAAATCGCCTAGTTGGTCTAAGGATTCGGAGAGTGAACAATCGAGGAAGAGATCTTCGGAGTCTCCGAGGGTGTTTAGAGAAGCTAAGTCGATATCGAAGTCGCCTTCTTGTTCTAAGGATTCGGAGAGTGAACAATCGAAGAGTGTTAGTGTTGAGGTGAAGAAAAATGAGGAGTTGTTGCAACAGGTTCAGAGTGGAAGTGGTAGTGAAATGGAAGAGGGTGAGCTTGTACCTGAACCTGTACCTATAACGGAAGCGGCAGCGGCTTCTAATGATGCTGCAGCTGGAAGTGAAAGTCAGAAAGCTGCTGAGGATGAACAAGTGCATAAGAAGGATGAATTACGTTCGAGTGATGCAGATGTTGTTATGGAAGAAAAACAGATGTTGTCGAGGGAGAAAGAGGCGAAAACTACGGTGGATGTTGATTCTGCGGTAAAAGATGCAGAAAAAGAAGTTCATGAATTGCCCAAGACTCAAGATGATTCAACTAAGAAAATTCCTGTTACTAAGGCTGAGATTAGAACTGTTGATAATGATGATGTTATGAAGGATGCTCGTTTGGATGATGATGATACTCGGCGCAAGGAGGAGACAGAGAATGGGGAAAATAAGGAGAAGGCATTGCTTATTGAAAAGGAGAATGATGTGGACAAGGGTGTGGGTGGTGACAAACTTGACCGAAACAATGAAGGCTCAACAGACAATGCAGTTGTTGATGAAGTGAAGGAAGAAACAATGATGGAGAGTGTGACAAATAATGTGAAGGATAAAGGCAAAAGCATCTCAGTTACACCTGATGTTGCTCCTCATGCTTCAGAAGAGGTTTTGTGGATTGATAGAGGGTCGAAAGATCTCACAACATGCCCTGCAGATGACATGGAGGGTCCAAGCACAAGAGGGTTTGAGCTTTTCTCTAGATCTCCGGTGAGAAAAGTAGAAAACTTTGATCGCTCGGTTCTCAAAAAGGAGAACGATGACAGTCTTAAAATGGGGCAGCTTGATCTTACTCTTAGCTTGCCGAATGTTCTGTTACCGATAGGAGCTCAAGAGACGGCGTCGCAAGCCCCTGGTTCTCCCGGTCAAGCACTGAGTGTTCAGTCTCTAAGCAATACATTTTGCACTAACTCAGATGGTTTTACTGCATCAATGTCATTTTCAGGTTCACAATCATTATATCACAATCCAAGTTGTTCGCTAACAAAAAATTCAGTGGACTATGAACAATCTGTTGGAAAATCGGTTGGTAGTCGCCCCTTGTTCCAGGGATTTGATTGGCAAGCCCTATCTCAGGTTGATCCCAAGCAGAAAGAAGTTCCCTCTGGTCAGAGATCTTCAATGAACGGGAACGGTTCTCTTTACCAGCCTCAAGCATCCTGGGGTGTTTTAGATACTCAAGCTTTGAAAGGTCAACATTCTAGGCCTCTAGAAGGAAGCTCGAAAATGGGAAGTGGGCTTGAAAGGCAATTGAGTTTTCATAAGCAACTTTCGGAACAGTCAAGGCGACATGATGATGTTAGATCCCCTACACAGAGTGTTGGATCACATGACAATGGATCAAATTATAGTTTTGAGAGAAAGAAGGAGGTTAGGGAAAGAAGTAGCAGTAGTTTACATCGATCAACCAGCCAGAAAGGACAAGATCATTTTCTGATGGGTGGACTTGATTTTGTTAGGACAATCGTTGCAAGAATAGTTTCTGAACCTGTGCAAGCAATGTCCAGGAAATTCCATGAAATGAATGGACAGTATATAATGCGAATGAAAGAGGGTATTCGGGAACTCATGCTCAATGCAGATAACCAGGGACAAGTACTTGCTTTTCAAAAAAAATTGCAGAACAGGTCTGACATAACCTATGATGTCCTAGTGAAGTGTCACCTAGCTCAACTGGAAATTTTGGTTGCATTAAAAACCGGTGTAATCCATTATCTTCAACTAGATGATAACATTTCATCTTCTGATTTAGCTCAAGTTTTTCTAAACTTGAAGTGTAGGAATATGTCATGTCGAAGTCAGTTGCCTGTGGATGAATGTGATTGCAAGCTTTGTGCGCTGAAGAACGGTTTTTGCAGGGAATGTATGTGTCTTGTGTGTTCTAAGTTTGACAATGCATCGAACACATGTAGTTGGGTTGGGTGTGATGTTTGTCTTCACTGGTGTCATACTGACTGTGGATTACGAGAATCTTATATTAGAAATGGACATAGTACTACCGGAACAAAAGGGACGACTGAGATGCAGTTTCACTGCATTGCTTGTGATCACCCTTCTGAGATGTTTGGCTTTGTCAAAGAGGTGTTTCATAATTTTGCAAAAGACTGGTCAGCCGAATATCTTCGCAGGGAACTTGAATATGTGAAGAGAATCTTTTCTGCCAGCAAGGATATTAGAGGGAGACAGTTGCATGATATTGCAGATCGAATGTTGCCGAGCCTGACTATTAAGTCCAACCTTCCCGAGGTCTTGAGACATGTCATGTCTTTCCTTTCTGGTAAGTAACAATTAACAAATGTCTTTGATGATTTGAATGCTTTTATCCTATTTGTATGTATATGAAATGCTTGCATTCAACATTGTTATCGCTATATTTTGTCAAAACAAACATTGATACCGTATATGGAATTATTATTATTTTGGCAACTTTGTATGGAAAAATTAATTGTAAATGCTGAGTGAACTGTTTTCTGCTAACTCACAGTAAACAAATTCAATATATAGGCACATATTATTTTGTGCATAAGCATGTATAGATAGTTGGAACTTTTGGCCAACACTGGCCATTCTAAATTTCATGTCATCAAGGTCTGTAGACCCGTGCTTTATGTCATCTTGAATGCCGATTCCTTATGATAAATCTCGGTTCACTTATGATGAATCATGATTCATTCTAATGAATTTTTACCTAAACTAAGTCGTTTCAACCACCTTTTATATTAACTTTGTTTAATCAACCACTTTTCTTTTGTTATTTTATTTATGACTTGAATTGGTTTGAGGTGCATATATGTTATATCAGCTAATAATTTGTTGCCGCTTGGTTTTACTTAAAAATATCATTTTTATTGTTAATGTATCTTATGACTCATAATAGAATTTGATTCATGATTTGGAAAATAGGTCTTCTGATTTACGATTTGATAACCATGTTTACATGCATTATTGTCTATTGCAGATTCTGATTCTTCCAAATTAGCCATGCCAACAAACTTTTCTGGGAAGGAACAAGTCAAAGAAATCAATGGGGTAGCTGGGCCCAGCCAGGAAGCTGCTTGGATAAAATCTATTTATTCAGAAAAGCAAGCTCTGTTAGAAAGACCTGCAAGCATGCTTCCAAGATTCGACCAGAATGATAAAAGGACACTGGTGCAAGAGTTGCAGATGAGTAGTATCCAAAAGGACTTCTGTTTTGATGAATTGGATAGTATAATAAAAATCAAACATGCAGAGGCTAAAATGTTCCAATCTCGGGCTGATGATGCTAGGAGAGAAGCTGAAGGGTTAAAATGCATCGTCCTTGCAAAGAATGAGAAAATTGAAGAAGAGTATGCCAATCGAATTGCCAAGCTGAGGTTTGGTGAGACAGATGAAATGCGTAAACAAAAGCTCGAAGAACTCCAAGCAATAGAGAGGGCACATCTGGAGTATTTAAACATGAAAATGAGAATGGAGTCAGAAATTAAAGATCTGCTATCCAAAATGGAAGCTACTAAAATGAACATTGCCATGTAGAATAGTTCTTTCAGGTAAATGTAATGTCTTTTCCTGAAATTTGTAGTTCTAGTGCTCTGCCGTATTGTTGTGAGCTACAACTGTAGTTCCTGATCCAATGTGTATCTATTTATTGTTGTAGTTTTTTTTTGAAAGAATTGTTGTAGTTCTTTTGCTTATAAGCTGCTAACCAAAATCTGTAGAGTCCATTACAGTATAGTTATCAGTCTTATAAAACAATGTCAATTATAAGTTTTAAACAATTTATTTATTATTAGAACACAAAATGGCCAGCATGTGGCTGGATTTGCTGTACATGCTTGTTGCACTGACTGTCAGCTTAGAAAAATTATAAAAAATAGAAACCTTTGGTGGATATTGTGCTTTGAATTTACTGTTACATTTAGGACAAATTATGATTTATGTTTATTTCTTTTCTGTACAAGTGTGATCCAGCACCACCTTTTTCATTAATTCCTGTTGGTTTGTTTAAATGTTTCTGATATATTTGCTCAATCATAAATTCCCAAGTCTTCCATCTATGTTTCAAAAATCTTTTACATATAATGTTCGGGTTATATTTTTTATTTTGACATGGATGTCCATAAAGCTTAATCAGGCAGGATTTGCATTCTCCTTTGAAGCTTCTTCTATGCATTGATTTTCAAATTTTGAAAGCAACATAAGTTGTAAGAAATCTGTTGGTGTAAAATATTTTGCTTTCTCTAATAATTGGATGTTGAGTCTAACTCAATCTTACAAAACCGGCTTGTAAAGTGAAAATTGTCTCTATTTTATAAACATATATCTATGTTATCTTACAACTAAGGCAGAACTTCTTAACACGCCTCTGACACTCAATACTATTGGGCTTGAAGCGTGGATATAAGTGGTGGATGATCTGATGAGTAACCTGATAGCAGACAACCCAGCAAATTGTGGAGGAGATTCTAATATTGTCTTAGAATTTGTTAAGAGTTTCACTTCAATATATTTTCAAAACAAAATCAAGAACATATTATCCAGTTATTTTTTTCAAAAAAAATAAAATAATTCTACTAGCATTCTTCAATTCAAACAATAATTATACTGTAACAACAGTAACATATTATAAAAAGAGTAACATGCCATACTCTGCCTGGCCTCATAAATGAGCCACAAAAATAACATTAAGGTTTGTTAGGACAGTAGTGAAGAACTAGGCACTGTAGTACAGACACAGTATCTAAATTATCTAATGTTTTGGTAAAAACAAATTAATAATGCAACCAAAAGTCATGTGACCACCCAACAACACAACACACTGGTTTGAAATTAAATACACGGTGATAAATCTGAGAGGACTTACATAAAATGGTGCAAATCTCGTCTAACTTAATTAAAGTCCTAAGTTTGATGCAATAAGAGAGATTGCCGTCCATTTGAGTTTCACAAGACTTGAGAGATTGATCTATGTAAGTATGCGGAGGATACTTGATGTACGATAAGAGTAAATAAATTACACAGTGATATTATAATAGATATTGTTTCTTATTAGGGAAAAGTATTTATAATACTATAGGACCACTTGTTTACAATTAGAGCCCACATGAACCTTTTTGTAGGTTAAGTAAATTGTAATTAAACAAATAAATTGTTGCGTAAGCAGTTAAGCAAGTGTTCAAATTCTTTAGCATCTGATCCAGATAAACCACATGCATGAGATTCATGGTGTTACTAATAATTATTATTGAAACTACTTGAAAATTATTTGGTAGTATGTTGTAAAGAAAATAGTGTCTTCTCTCATGAAGTGGCTATTGCTAATCTAGGAAGCTCGGACACTTCTCGGAATAAGCGTCGTGTCCGATACCGACACTTGAGATTATATTAAAATATATTATTTTTCGAAGAAAATATTCGTATCGACGTGTCGGTGTCCGTGTCGTGTCCTGTATCCGTGTCAGTGTTCGGGCTTCATAGTTGCTGACAAAATGTTTTTGTCTTTTTTTAGATTGTTTTTTTAATGTAATTTTTTCATATAAAAAATCTAGTATAAAGTTTGTGGTGTGCATGAAGAAACTAACGAATCAAATAAATGTTGAAAACAAGATTCCTTGTCTAAGTTAACTGTATATCAAAATGTAATAACTCTTCCCTATTACTAGCACTTATTAGACCGTACTTATCCCATGTCCTAACCATGATAAATAAATCTCAAATCCTAGCTAGATTCCCTCAGAAAGCTCGTGGCATGAATTAAGGAGAAAAACTCGGTTTGAAAAGTCAAAGCCTTGGTAGCAATAATCAATTGCAAAGTGTTTCTCTCTAAGTGCACCATAAAAGAGACCAAAGCTTTTCCATTTCTCTTGCACACAAAATTCATCTCTCTCTTAATACTCCTACACATTTGTTTTTTTCTTTTCATCGTTAAAATGGCAGTGACATTATTATGTACACTTTTTATGACTTTGCTATTTGTTTCTTCAGCATTTGCTAATGTTCATCCCAGGTCACCAGAAGGTAATATTGATCAACTCTAATCATATGCCAATTCATATTGATAACGAATATAGTTGTACATTATTTATGTAACATGTTTGAATGTTCTAAACAATACACTCTCATTCATGTTTTTGAAAATGGACAGTGTAATATGTACGTAGATGTTAACTCTTACATTGACACCGACACTTCATATTGAAAACGTATCGGGAGTTTGCACGGACTCAACACCCTGACACATTTGATTACACATTCACTTAATTTATTTTTTTCATATTATTATCAGTGTAAACATGTTAGTGTCGTGTGTGGTATACATGTCAGTGCTACATAGTGTATTAACACTTTTATTTAGATGGGTGGTGAGGTTTGCAAAACCACTGTGATTCTTACTGTCAACCCCAACGTAATATTTTTGTGGTTAAGTGTGTTTATTTCTGTGATTATGCCGATCTCTCACTGTGATTATTCAAGTGCTTGTATGTGTTCATGTCCTCTACATATATTTTTGTTAGTTATGTTGTTTTGTTTTTCATTTTTCTTTTTGGTCTTTTACTTTGAAGTTTACTTCCAAAATGGGAACTTTGAGGAGAAACCAAACCCAAGATTCATAAAGAAAACAAGAATCATTGGAAAACATTCACTTCCCAAATGGGAAATCAATGGTCTTGTTGAATATATTTCTGGAGGTCCACAACCAGGAGGCATGTACTTCCCAGTAACACATGGAGTTCATGCAATTAGGCTTGGAAATGAAGCTTCAATTTCACAAACCATTAAAGTCAAACCTGGTCAATGGTATGCTTTAATATTAGGAGCTACAAGAACTTGTGCTCAAGATGAAGTTTTGAGAATTTCAGTGCCTCTACAATCTGGTGATGTCCCTTTGCAGACACTTTATAGTCTCAATGGTGATGTTATTGCTTGGGGATTTAAAGCTAGTTCTAATGTTGCAAAAGTTACATTCCATAACCCTGGTGTTCAAGAAGATCCTACTTGTGGTCCACTTTTAGATGCTGTTGCTATTAGAGAATTTTATCCTCCAATGTCTACGAGAGGTAATGAATCATATTTTTGAATATAGATTCTATGCGGGCCTGCAGTAGGTCGAGTCCAATCTCAACATATTCAACTATTTCTGTTGTTGATTTGTTGCTATTGGACTTGAATGATCTGCATCGCGCATAAAATCTAATAAGTCAAATATTTACTTTATATTATGCTTTGCACTTTATAATCGAATTCAAACATTATATCATGCTTTGTCATTGGTAGGAAATATATATATATATTTGCGGTGTAGAAAATACTTGTTAAAAGGCTAAGCCTAATAGTAATAAGTAATAACACATTGTCGAACATTATGGTTGATTCATTTTTTACTTTGTAAATTGATTACCTTTTAAAAATGTGATTACTTTTTATAGAATGAACTGATCATAAAAAGTGTATTGTTAAGATAACTCATGCATAGAAAATTAAGTATATGAGTTTGGTTGGATTGACTTATTTAAGTTAAAATAAACACTTGTGAGCCTGTTTGGAAGATCTTGTGATTTGCGAAAACAACTATGACTTATTCATAAGCTGTTTTCAACTTATTTGCATAAGCTCTTCGTGATAAATTATGAAAACACCTTATTGCATATATGAATAAAGTAAGCCTTTATTTTACATTTTGTTATAGAAATCGCTTATACATAAATACTTATATGATAAACGCTTATGCTATAATCACTTAAGTACATGATTTGTTGCAGCTAATTTGGTTAAAAACCCTGGCTTTGAGGAAGGTCCATTCCCTATTTTCAACTCAACCAATGGTGTTCTACTCCCTCCAAAGCAACAAGATCTTGTATCTCCACTCCCTGGTTGGATTATTGAATCCCTCAAAGCCATTAAATTCATAGATTCAAAGCATTTCCAAGTCCCATTTGGACATGGAGCAGTGGAGCTTGTAGCTGGAAGAGAAAGTGCCATTGCACAAATTCTAAGAACTGTTAAAAACAAAGTTTACAACTTGAAATTCACAATTGGTGATGGAAGAAATGGCTGTCATGGATCAATGGTGGTTGAAGCATTTGCTGCAAATAATACTCTGAAAGTTCCTTTTAAATCGGTTGGAAAAGGAACATTCAAAACATCAAGTTTTAACTTCAAAGCAGATTCAAACAGGACTAGAATCACTTTCTATAGCTCTTTTTATCATACTAGGATTGATGATTTTGGATCTCTTTGTGGTCCTGTTCTTGATCAAGTTATTGTATCTCCTA
Source organism: Trifolium dubium (assembly GCA_951804385.1). Taxonomy (NCBI): domain Eukaryota; kingdom Viridiplantae; phylum Streptophyta; class Magnoliopsida; order Fabales; family Fabaceae; genus Trifolium; species Trifolium dubium. The sequence goes on along the minus strand of OX638075.1, from coordinate 29,013,097 downwards.
TTGCTTAAAGTCTCCATATGTTATCAAACGTTAGTTGATCCAGTGGTGAGTGACACTGGACTTGGTAGGGAGGACTACGGTTCAATCCCAGCAACTGCGTTTGAGAGAGGACAAGAACCACTTGATGTTAGAACTCGCTTCAGACCGGATTAGTCGGCCTAGTGGGCCAGATACTGGTGGTGAAAACCCCCCCAAAAAAAGTTTCCTTATGTTTTATCTAGTAATTTTGATTTTTGCTTTATATAATTTGTGTGAAGATGAACAAGTTTGATGTTGGTTCTATGATGACAAAAATTGATTTTGAGTTAGTTTATATTGTGAAATTGATTTTGTTAAAAATCAGTATAATATAAAGTGATTTATGTTTGAATATATTAATGTAAACGTGAATAATAAATTCAAGGGAAAAAAATCAATTGTAGTGGTTAAAATTCTAAATTCTAGCTACAAGTTTGAAACAATTGTGGTGACAACATCAAGGATTTGGATGCTAATTATTGTTTATTTCATGATTTTACAATAATCTAAACAAAACAACTGATAATTTTCTGCCACTGTCTCCATGTGATGAAGCATGCAGAAGTAGCATATGCTATGAATATTTATTTTAAGCATTGTTCTGGTAACTTAATGCTGATGCTGAGACATTGCATGCATTGTGAAGCTAGTGATAAAAGATAATGAATGCTCACATGATAGCATAGCATGCACATGAGTCATGACAGAACGAATGGTACTTGTCTATTTGATATGAATTTAAGAAATGTTAGTTTATGTTTTAAAACTAATTAGATGAGTGATTAATTTTCCATAAAAATAAAAACTTCAACAAATGTTGCCAAATAGATTTAACAGAACCGTAATTGAAAAGAAAAAATAAACTCGGAGTAAATTAAATTTGATGAAGTAGAGAAGTTATATATACTTCTCTTTATGAATAAAGTAAGGCATACCTCAAAAGTACATAAAATTTGCAATCGTTTTCAATATGAATTGAATGTTATTTCTATTTTCTACCACCTAATATGTTTTCTACGTAGTTGAAACACAACAAATTTTCTAACGCTAATTTGTGTTGTATTTCAATATTGTACCTATAAAGTAGGACCACTCCTTGAATTAGGCGTGTTCCAGTGTCGTGTCCTACACTAATATAACACTGATACTTACGATTACATTGATTGTATCTTGTTGCCGAGCGCCTTGATCTTGTTTTCTTGATCCTTCAATGGTCTTTGTTTCTTTGTGACCACAAACATCATCATCACCTTCCTTCTTTCAATGTCGAATATTACTCAAAGCCGCCATCGCCATCCGGTTCAAGTTCAAGCATTCAATTATCAACCATATGTGATTCTACAACTCTTGAATTCAATCTCAAAACACACAATTCCACATTTGTTCTTTGTCCTTGAATCTTGTATTGAGGAATATACCCAAAAAATGAATCTAATCAGAAATAGTATGATTGTGCCAACATAGAAGCATAGTTACACATCTTCCAAATATATGCATACGCGCCTTGTGTTGCTTAGCCATCGAAAAACACCGTTTTGTGAAGCTTGTTTTCCTCCTAGTCATAGGTTGAGATTTTGAAGTGGTAATAGACAAAGACATGATGATGATTTTGGAAGGAACACAAAATAAAGGGTGTTTTGTTTTTGGTTTGTTGAATGAATTCAATCGAAAAACAATTGAACACGTTAAGATAAGTGTCTTGGTTACGTTAGTTTTATATAGAAAATTTTGGGGTCCATATGTTACACAACTTGTACGCGTATTGGTTTGTTTCATTTTTTTGTCACTTTCTCTCTGTACTAACCATACTAACCACTAGTATGTTCAACTTGTTTTAATTATGTTTTTCAAAATAGTTCGAAAATAATTGATACAGTTGATCAGTTTATTATGTTTATTAATATATAATTTTGATCGTTAAAATTTTTAATTGTATATTTTAAAAATATTAATTGAGACAAATCAAACAATATTTTATTTTATATGTTAATATTTACATTTATATATTAGCAAAAAAAATATGATCAAAATAGACAATTATTTTAAGATGGAGGTTTATATACTATTTTGAGTGAAATAGTCAATGATAAAATTATATTCATCAATTTGCATATAACCAAATAAACTAAACTCTATTTAAAAAGAAGTAAAAGTAAAATTTGTTTCTTGTTTTCTATTATTTGTCTATATAAGTATATAATATAACCAACCTCTAGAAGAAATAAATATAGATGGTCTTTTTTACTATTTTTTTTTGGCCGACGAAAGGAATAAATTCTAGAAGCCATATAAAGACAATGAAAAGTAATTCAATTTGGTCAAAGTGAACGTAGAGATTTTGTTTTTGTTAGGTGAGAATAGAAGTTGTAGTATGCATTTGCTATTTGCATGGATACTTCCATATTTATCAACCAATTACATTAGTGAGCATAAAAAGAATTGTATCAACGTGGGGTACTCTACCTACGTGGAATTATAGTCCTTATCCAAACACGTTTTTCTTATTGCAAATAAAAAATATATGTACTGCAGCTAAATTGATTCGTGTGACCCACCGGTTGGGTAATGGGTAGGATCTTTCCTTATTTGGCGGCATAATAAAATGTCAAGTCTTGATATTCATATCCATCATAACCTAAACACTTTTGCTAACTAGGATAACAAAATAGTGAAAATGAGCATATATTTGAGACAATAACTACTTAATTTTGGATTTGATCTCCGACCAGTGTGTATGAAAAATTATTTATTAGGAAAGATAAACTCTTTAATTGAATCTCAGTTATTTTGAAGAATTAATCTCTGCAGTTACATGGAAGATAATTCTGTTTTAAAAAATAAATAGTGAAAATGAAGATGATGGTAAATGGATACTGGATTTTGACTCTTTGGACAAAAGTGTGGAAAAGATGAGTTTATGAGAGTTGAGATGTTGAAGAATATCCTTTTATTAGTCCAGTTAGCTCAAAGTTGGTAGTAGAGACATCTTTTAAAAGGAGAAAACATTAGGGACTAAAAATTTATTAAAATTTAAATAAGAACGAATGATAAAAAAATCATATATGAATTTAAAATATATTTAACCCTTCAACTTTTATATATTTTAAGAGAAATCTTTCTCAATATGCTACCGTATTAACACCATTTTCTCCACATTTGAAAAATATTGCAACATCTCCATCTCAAAATAATGGATTTAATCTATCATTAAAAATTATTAAAATTGTATAACTTAAGAATAATCATCGAGATAAATCAAACAACATCATATATACTAATATTTGCATTTACATAAACTGTGTAATTATTGAGACGAAAAGAGTAGTAATAAGCTATCTAATTGTATTAATTCCCCGTAGAGAACAAATAACATAAACTACCTTTCATTCCATTATTACATCAATGTAACAATTTAACATCTAGTAAAACTAATTTAAATGGGATTTCTTGGCCTTCAAGTTTTATTTATATTCCATGAGATACAAGAATTTTCATTTCTATTCCGTGAATTAACAGTTAGTTAACATGGACTAAATCTCCAACCAATTACTTCTAGAGTGAAAAGTACAGAGAATGGCACCTTAGGCTCTCAGAAAAATAAAACAGATAGATATGGAACAAAAACAAATGCTAAAGAACATAGTTTTTTTTTAACAATCAACATCAGTGGCTAAGAATTAAGATGTATACATTACTGTTTTTTGTCGTAGTATTTGTCAAGCACCATCTCCGAATACTCTCCATAAGTAAGGGAAGCATTTGATGTAATAAGCTGGAAAAAATATCAACCCATTATTGACTCGAAATGAAGCATCAATGTAATAATAGAGAAATAATTTTTGTACTCCTAAATTTTCACAACTTTTACGACAAGTGGCTAATACAGTTCAAATAGGTGGTTAAATATGTTCAATAGATGGTTAATTTAATGGATATATTGGATGTCGAAACTCATTAACCCCCAACCTAACTTTATTAACCACAAATTTGGAAGTGGTTAAACATAATTTTCTGGTGTTCGACCTCATGTAGATTTGCACACCTGAAAATTGTGGTTAGTAATGTCCAAATTTGTGGTTAATAAAGTTACGTTGATGGTTAATGAGTTTTGACGCTGGTATTAACCATCTACTGAGCGTAATTAACCACCTATTTGAATTACATTAGCCACTTAGATTAGTTGTCGTAAATATTGTCTAATTTTTGTAGTTCAAATAACACAACTGTCAATAATATGCAGATGTGGCAGGTATAGTCTACTATCTAGATGTGGAAAAATATGTTATGTAGAAAGCTATCCACAGGAATTTCATAATTCTATATTTGAGATTGATTTCTAGTTGTTTAGTTTCAGAGGAATTTAATAGGAATCATTCACTAACCCCATCATTCACTAACCTACATATTTAGTGGAACTTGAAATGCTATCAACTATCAAACTAGATTCTCTGTATAAAGAACTTTATTGTCTAACAAGTTCTTCAGCAAAAATCCTAATTACTCTTCCATGAAATTTGCAAAGTCTCATTCTTTTTCTTTTTATTAAAGTCATATTTTATCAATAATCTGTAATGGCTGAAAGTGAAGAACAACAATGACTTTCGAGAATATACATACCTCTTTATGAATATGAACTTCCTCAGGAAAACTGAGTTTCTCATCCCTGGAAAAAAAATTATTGACACACAATTACCGATTGAGCTCAGATACATCATTGACCTCAAGCTTACTTGTAATTCTACTATTGAAGACGACTTAAAACATACCAATCGGGCTGCATGAATAACGCAAATGTCGAACGCTCAACACCAGATGACTCCTCCCCTTTCGGAGCCTAAAAGTACAATATCATCCATATTTTATATCAAAAATTGTGCACCCAAAATGAAAAGGAAAGTCAAAGAAAAATTCTTCGGCGGGTATGTAGACAAGGTAAAGCTATAATCTGTGACAAATAGTGAGCTAGAAAAGGGTACTAGATGTAAAAAATTTGGTGAATTGGTGAATAACAGTTTTTACTCATTTTTGGTGAATATCAATATTAGTGTTCATTTATAAATGCCAATAAACTCACATTTGAAAATTCAAACTTTATTATTTGGAATAAGCTAACAACAACCTTAAAGACATTGGTTCAAATAACAAGAGTAGAAAGTAGAAAACGAGAAGGAAAATCTTAACACAATGTGACTCAACAGGAAGACAATAAAAAATGCTACAAGTCTATCGCAAAATAGGGAGAAAATAATGATGCAACTTTTTAGAATTTTTTAAATTACCTGGACACAATGTGGTGTTGCACGAAGAATACCTCCAGAAAGTATTTCGGCAGTTTCACCAATTTGGTAAGCTATGTCATCTGTTCCAAACACAACCTATAAGAGAAAATACCATGAGTAAATGCATTGTGTTAATTCACTAAAATTCTAAGTTTTAGTATATTTTAATGTTGAAAGGGGATGCCGACTTTTTGATAAAAGGTAACTTAGGGGATACCGACTAAAATTCTAAGTCGGTAAACTATTAGATAAAAAGATTCTTCTAGTTGAAAGAAAGATGAACCAAGAAAATAATTTAATGTTGCAGTTATGTACATTAATATCACCCAGTTACTTGCATTTCCGGAAGAAGAGTGTGTACCTTGACAATTTGATCATTTCTTGTTCGAATATAGAGGCCAGCAGCACTATCAGGGCAAGGTATTTCTACACCATCTCTTGTAAATATACCACAAGTCAAACCTACATATTTAATCAAAATCAACAATGCACAGATGATACAATGTGAAGATCTTCAATAGTAATACTCTTGGTAACAGAAAATCCATGTGGTTGTCTAACCAACTTGATTAGAGGAATATAGAGTCTAAGAAGTTAACAATATACAGAAACAAAATATAATGAAAGAAGAGCACATATTAAATAAAAATAACCATTTGCTAAATACCTGTCAGTGAACCATTGTCTGTATGCCATCCACACCAAGAAGACATCGAGTTGCCACCAGGGATACTGTAACAAGTCATTTCTAATTTTATTAATATTAATATATTGTCAGTCATATACAAAAGGATAAACTAGAAATGTTTTCTTTATTTAAGCATAATAATTACATTAAACTTGAACACTACAATATAAATTAAAGAGCATCGGAAGTGAACTGAATATGTATGAATATGATAAGAAATTCAAAGCAATGTGATGCATTTAATTTGAGGACAACGTTCATATATCACATATAGATTCTACTCAATATTTTTAGTAAATCAACAAACATAAACTCAGTGGTTATATCAGAATATCAGATATGTATATAAAAGTCTCCCAATAAGGTACGAGACATTGTAAAGAAAATTACCCCTGTTGTGCAGGAAAATAATATAGCAAACGTCCTTTGTGACAGCGGGAGCGGCTAAGTATTGATTCCAGATCTTCATCCTTATGAATTTTCATTCCTTTGGATACTGGTATGTTAATTGAATGTGACAATTGATCAGAACAGCAATAGAAATGAGTGGGAAAATAAGTAAAGGAAAGTGGTAATGAACAAAAGGGCAGAGAGTGACAAGTTCAAATCCTCCCAGTGTCTCTTCCTGTGTTGGGTCAGTGGATAGAGAGCAAAGCTCTGGCTTCAAATGGGCCCCTGCTACTGGACAGTGGGATTGGTGTCCCTTGGATTAGTTGCTCCTTGGGCCAGATACCGGATTTTCAATAAAATAAAATAAATTGTTCAGTGTTTCCATTTTTATTATACATGAGATATTTCGGGGTGAAAAATAAAACAGATGTTCTTTTCTCAAGATAGAATAATCACTAGCCCGAAGCCCCAAACTCTAATGCCTAATCCATCAAGAATTAACAGCATAAGAAACACCACTTCTTCTTTTTTTCTTGGTACAAGAAACACCACTTCAATTTGCAAAGAAACTTATTAGATTTCAAAATTTAAAATAGGACTGGCAATTACCGTGCCTAGGGAAAAATAATTTTTCCACTTCCAACAATTTACAGCATGTACGAAATAAAAAGCTAGAGTAATGCCACAGTTAAAGATGCCTCTGTCTAAAGCCAAACAAATAACAATGGCTGGCTTACCATATTGATCGCAGTGATATGCCACCATCAATCCAACATCATATATCAGCTTCCCAAGTGCTTTGAAAGCTACATGCCAGAAACAAAAGAACAGTACACATGTAAGCAAAACATGAAGATCAAATAGTCTGGGACAGGTTATTACTGTTATCTAAAATTAACATGATTTGGTAGTTGTATATTCTTAACCTTATAAATTTAAGTTCAAAATCCATAAATCAAGGAAACGATAGAGCTGAAGCATTGTTTCTGTTCAACTTTGAAAAAAAATGAACTCCTAGAAACTGTTTATCCATAAAAGATGAAAAATTATATGGAATCATTGAGCAAATATTTTAAGGTTAGGACCATTCAACCACTCAACTTGAACTGATCAATGATATTCAAAGTGGTTAATAATAAGTAAGCACTTATAACTGGAATTATTTTTATCAATAATTACTTTTATATACTTTGCAAAAGGTGGAATATTTTTTCAAAAGTAAAGTTAGAGCTGAGTAACATTTTCAGTATCTTCTGTATACTTGTAATGTAAAGAGCAACAAAAACTGACAACAGGTATACAAAAGCAAACACCATGGTTTGATTCCTGCTTGTATGTGCATAGGCATAACACCACAAGTTAAACAAAGCATCTGCATGATCATTCATGTAATCCCGAGGAAAGAAAACAGATAATACAGACAGAAATCTATACCCCCAAAGTTATGAAAATAAACACTGCAAATGCAAAATCAATTTAGGCTTCAGGGCATACCCGACTCAAGTTCTGGTAATGTGCTTTTGGGCCATATATTTGATCCACAGTATGATGGGTAACTACAGGCGCACAAAATCAAAAGAATTGCATATGATCATATACACAGAATCACATACAGTATAATACAAAATAAATTATGCTAAAAAAAGTAAGCAACTTATATAAATGAGAATAAAAAGTAACATATAAGTTTAAAAGGGTGTGGATCTCGAGGGTATGGATCTATATTGATTTTAAGTGATAAGAAAAAAATAATTTAGGCAGAGGTGAACTCAGTAGAGTTCTGTGACATATTGCATGAAAGTCGTATATCAAAAAGAATAATGATTGAAATATGATATACAAAGAATTGCTCTATGATATCCATACAAGATAAAGTAACACCTGGAGTAAGAAATAACTAAAAAATTTATACCAAATTATGTGTTCTCATCCACTGTACCGTTTTAACAATGATGTATCTGTTGTAGGTGTGTCAAGTATGGGATTAGCATAGAATGATCCTTTTAATAAATCTGCACTCAGAAGGAAAAAAGTAGATAAATAAAACCGGCATGGCTTAATAATGTAGATAACTAACTGATTTTACAAAATGCATCCATGCAGCAAAGTATTAGCATTCCCAAATTAACAGATACAAATAAACGTAATATATAGTACATAGCTGAAGTTACTTTCTTATATTACAGTTCAGATTTACTAATATGAAGAACTCGGTAAGAATGTAATTTCATGAGCATCACATAAAGTTACTCATGGAACAAACAAATAATCTTCAATGACCCAGTGTATTAAATTAGAAAGAAATTAAGAAATTGTCTCCAATGGGTACAGACGTACAGTAACTATATCAATAGCAAAAGCGGAGGAACTCAGGTTAGATTTTCACTCGAAGAATCTGATGAAAGAATTCATTAAATGCGACAGATGAGAGAATTACCAGGCTTTCCAGATTCAAGTGTCTCTTTCCCATGACTCCAACCAATATTATATCTACAAATTCATGATGGATAGAAGAAGCAGAAGTCATTAGCCGTTGCAATATGCTACAATTAAGGGCCATAGACTGATGGAAAAAGAAAGTTGTATACTTGGATGATGGAATGAAGTGGAAGTGAAACTGTATTAGTAAGAAGTTTAAATAAAAATAAAATAAAAAGATAAGTTACCTACTGTTAGGATCTTCAAGATTATCCTTCACTTCTTTAGGTAGACTTGCCAATCTGACATAAGGAAAGGAAAAAGGTTATCAATAATAACAACTTGTGTTGCTAATGTTCTAAAAACATCAATAAAAACGTGTGGTGATATCCTTTGATGTTTTAAAAGTAATGCACTGGGACTATAAGTAGAAATAGCATATCAAAACGCCTACCTTGGTGCGAGATGCAAAAGATTTCTGCGCAACGCAGAGTATCCTGGGACCTATAATTAATTCCAATTAAGTGATTATGAAAATACAAATTGTAATATAACCAGAAAATAAACACATGAATTTCCATTTCTAAAGCTTTATAACATATCTACAATCATCACTTTTAGGATAAGATAGAGTTAATGACAAAAAATGGGCACAACCTAGCCCTAACCCTGTGTGTGCCGTCATTTTTCACTACAGAAGCCATTATAGTTATACAAACTAGCACAAGTTGCCAGTTCAAACTGAGAAACATCCCCTGAAAAAGATCATGTTTCAACTCAACATGATTCCCAACTACACTGACTTGTGCTACTACTTTGAGGTTGAACAAAAATTCTGATAATTGAGAAATTGTAACAAAAAATTAACCTAGTCATACATTTGACTCTTTTATTCATAATTTGATTTAGAGGTGGACTTCAGTTATGGTCTAATTCCGTCCAAAAATTGTCCATACGTGAACCCATTTCAGTCCGCTTAAGCAACGCTTAGAGTAGATAGCCAGCATTTGCAATATTGATGGAACAATTCAGAGCATAATCGGTTAAAACCCATCTCTGTAAGTACTTGCATCGAGTGTGTTTAGGCAACCGAGCCCTCCCATCCCTCTCTTCCGAATCCATCTTTAACCGTTTTTTTCCCATTTAGTACCCAAAACCCGCCAAAAAACCGACCACATTACGATATTGAGTTTCGAGAAACTGATCCGCCCTTAGTTTAATTAAAGTTCACAGAATTGATTCAACTTTACATGCAAACACCAACTAACAAACAAAATTAAAAAAAAAAAAAAAGATTGCAATTGTTATTCATCAGTAATAAATGAAAATGTGAACATACATCAGTGATAGATAGAATCCCTAAAGCATTAGGTCCAAACCCTTGTTCAATCTTCAATGACAAGTCATGATTCTTATCCTGTCAGTCACATTAAAATTGAGAATAAATAATCTATATATAGTAACAGAAATAGATTATATAGCCATGAGATGATAAAGAAATTAACAGTAAGTATTATTATTATTATTTAAACAAAACATTCATTCATTGAAACAAATGATCAAACAGAAGCAACACGAATCATCGACGTAATCTTTTGTTTTGAAGGTGAAATTGAATCGAGAGAGAGAGAGAAAGAGAGAGAATACTTGGAGGTGAGAGAAAGGAATGGAAACGGTGGAGAAGGACTGGGACATGATGATGATTGTGCGGCGGGGAATGACTGCGTTTTGAGGAAGAGGACGCGGGAATGGAAACAAGGTCAGGTCAACATGTGAGAAGTGAAGAAGCCAATGAGGGTCATTCCAGTTTGAACTTCAACGTGACACGCCACGTTAAGTCAATATATATAATACTATAAATAGACAAATTTATGATACTTTTAATTAAAGATGTACAAAATTTATAATTTTATTAACAAAAAGAAAAGTCAAAATCTCTTAACCAAGGGTCGAAGGTTCGATCATCACATTGGGTATGGAACAACTTTAAATTCTTAGGTCAGCTATCCTACCTATTGAGGTGCCTCAAATCTAGCGAGGGATTAGTAATTGCGTTCGGCGGTGATACTTCGGTCTCGATTAAAAAAAAGAAAAGTCAAAATTTGCTAATTTATATGGGTTAACCTGCAAAAAATGTCTCGCTAAGTCTTATGTAACATTCCATACTGTTTTTAAAATGACCGACTGATTTTACAAACCAATACGAATCTTTTCAAAGTGCTTTGTCCTTACATACATGTTATCTAGGAAACTTTTTTCTAGAAGGTCATCCATCCGAACACTACTCCAAATCAAGCACGCTTAATTATGAAATTATTATTTGTTGGACTCCAAAAAGAATATGTACCCTGTTGGTATAGGTAGTACTTATCAATCCTTATAAACGGCACAAGTTATGGTGCATAAGCAACCGTGCATAAATACCCAATATTGTTTAGCACACCCCCTCAAATTTATAGCACACTCCCAAATTACTTAGTGCACCCCCAAATTTTTAGAGGGTACATTAGAAATTTAGGGGTGCGTTAAGCAATTTAAGAAATGTGCTAAGCAATTTAGGGGTGCATTAAACAATTTTCATTATTTATGCACGGTGCAATTTAGGGGTGCATTAAAATGATTTATATATAATTTTGGAAGTAAATTATTACTATTTGCAAAGGTTTCAATTTGCAAAATCACAAATGAGCACGTGATTTCCAAGTTTTTGGTCCATGTGATTTCTCATTTCTCTGGTATAGCGACTCATACCAGTTTGTGATATAAACAGAATACAGTGATATGAAATGGAATGGAAATATGGAATAGCTTTACGTGGAAAGACTATTATTAACTAAAATCAAATGAAAGTTTGATGGAGTTGTGCCAGTAAAATTGTTGAAATTGAAGGCAATACTTAAAAAAGAAGTGCAGTTGAGTATGCTGTCAGGAGGCCTACAATCAAGTTTCCAATTTCTTAATGCAGGAGAGAATTTTCAACAATGATTAATCGAGTATAACAATAGTGCTGAGACCAAACATACCAAGTTGAAAATTATGTGCAATTGTTCAACTTGCTTATGTAACAAAAATGAATTTACAAGTCTAGAAATTATTATTTCCAGTTGATTCATCTATATGCTATACATTGATTAGCATGCATCTAACTAGAAATTATTATTACTTCCTTTATGTATTAAATGCAACAAGTACTGTGTATTATAAATATAAGGAAGCATTCCTTTGAAATTTTTGCACAATGATATATTCCTTTGAAAAACACCAAATAGAGAAGTTCAACATAAAATCTAAAATATGTCAGTGTGAGCTCTAATTTGTTGTTTGTAAGGGCTACAGTTCATTGCACATTTAATATTTGTATGAATAGGGAAACTTTCCCATTTTACCAATCAACATTTGACCCACTCATTCTAGTTAATCGGATAAGCTGTACATCGGGATCAAAAAATTTACTTGACTGAAAGTAACTGTTGCAAACCAATGATATGATCCAAAAAAATCCTATTTAGTCTATTACCGAAAGAGCCTCGAGACTGTTCTCTTAAAGGCTCTTCCTTCAAGCTTTAGTCGTCTATGTGCTTCTCTCAGATGACATGGCCGGATCGGTCCAGATTCCTTCCTCTCCTTCATAATTATTCTTGCTGCAAAGATAGTAACTTTGGTTAATGGAAACAATACATACAGCAACATTTTTATCTTGGAAACACTATATGCGCAGGAGTATTTACTATGCTATTCATTTGCATTTTTCTAATTTATATTAAAAGAAAGCATGCCGTGCTTGTAAAGGAAAACTAAAAACCAATATACCTGTTTCCACAACTTCACCGACAAACATTTTTGCAATACTGGATACCACAATCATAATTGGCTTAGAGATTGTGTGGGTACCGTTGATCCTTGCTAATAACTGCATTGAGGCAACCAAGAGAGAAGAGGAAACTTGTGAGCAATGTTATCATACTATAGAGTAAATTATTAGTACAAATTGAAATGTAAAAATGGCAATCGGCAATCTACTATAGAAGCGCATGAAAAGCAGCACCAATGCACAAACTAACTTGACAGAAAGCATTGTAGATTAATATACAAGGAGAAAACACGAATAAGATTATCTTAAGCGAATATAAACAATGGGAAAAAACTAGGGATCCCTACACTATAAACAACCGATCATGTGTACGCAAAAAGCTGTAATTTTCTCTCTATTATAGGACTGTATTCTGTTATTCCAAAACCAGAGATGATCCCAAGCTAATTGAGCCCTTTATAAATAGTCTAAACTCGATTCAGTTGAGTCTATGGTGGTATAATTTCATCATTTGAATCCTGACATTATAGAATTAATTTTTTCCCCTAATCAGTTTGGTAGAAAAGAAAACAGAATGCTGAAGGACACGATATCAGCCTAGCCGAGCATCAAGAAGTAAAGAGCTTAAACATGAAATCGCATAACAATGTGTTTGTTTGATATTCTAGGAAGAAGCTGTTCACCGACTTACTTTCAATTACACACAACAGAATGAAAACAGACAGAACAAACTTCTACTACATAGTGAACAACTCGCTTTAGAGTTTAAAGTAATACTCTTATCAACCGTTGATGAATAAATCAATGATTGATATTAGAGGCCCGTCATAAAAAATCATTAGTTTATCAGACAGAACACTACTTCCACTCCCCTAATCACACCCCAAACCCGAATCGTTTCTTGCTTAAAGACCATTGTTAGTTCCATTAATTTCCTCCAAGAACCATCAATATACCTGTGTCATTTTAGATTTCTGGAATGCAGCCCTACGAAAGCACTCATATCTTTCCATTTGTTCATCATTGAATTGTGACAAAATAGAACTGACAAAAAAAGAAACTAGGGTTTATGATATGAATATGATAGTAAAAAAGAACATTAAAAGATGAAAAGAACGAAGATAATAGTAAGTAGTAACAAACTGCATCTTAGCAACTTTGTGAAGATCAATAGGAGGTAACTTGGCCAATTCAACATCCATGAAATCTTGTTCATCATCTTTATTATCATTATTAGTGATTGTGGCACTCGAGTTACTATGTAGTGAAATCAATGAATTGGAACTTTGGTTCTCTGAAACTGCATCTGTGTCTAGTTCAGTTTGAATTGGGGATTCCGGTGGTGATTCGTTGAAAAATGCTTCGAATGGATCCTTTGATTGCTTCATTCTTTTCCTACAAAAAGGTTGGTTGATTGATTTTGTTGAGAAGTTGAAACTATCGGTTGCTTATATAGGTTTGTGTTGTGGGTGGGTGGTTTTATTTTGTTGAAATTATCGGTTGCTTATACTTGGCCCATAAGGGGTGATTTTTAGAAAAATTGATTTATCCTACTATGAATTACTCTCACGCCCTCCTAAAGTATCTAAATTACTTTTCGGAAGATATCTTCTAAAACATGGTAAGATAAAATTTTTTTGGAAGATATAACACGAAAATTCATAATTTTGGTAGATACGATTGAAAACACAAATTTTGGTAGTTACGATCTGAAATATCATATTTTTTGGAAGTTACAATCCAAAATTTTAGCAAATTTCGTATATAAAAATCGAAAAATATCAAATTATAAGAATTTTTTCCCAGTTTGGTAGTTACGATCTGAAATGTATATAATTTTGGTAGATAAAATCTGAAAAAAGGGGGAAAACATAACCAGTCAATTATTTTTTTCATTTCGACCATGGATTTGTCCATGTTGTAACCTAAAATACCTAGCAATTTAGTTCAATCCAATACAAAACGCATAATCATAATTTGTAATATAATCAAATGCACAAGTACCACATAAACGCATAATATTACATGTCTAAAGAGTCCAACAAAAAGCATAATATTACATATGTCTAAAGTTATTTAAAACGCATAATATTACATAAGTTTTAAGTAATCCAAAATCTTCAAATATATATCACTGTGTCATCCTCCTACCCTGCAAGTAGGTACTTTGGGGGCGTGAGAGTAATTCAGGAGGCAGATAAAACAATTTTTGATTTTTAGGATTTATTAAAAAGCCCAAAAGATTTTGAGTGACGGCCCAAATTGATATAGTTGGAAGCTCACAAAGAAAAAACAAACGATCATCCTACCGATTCTAGTAGATAAATTTTCTGAAGTCCACCAAATAAATCTCAATGTTTTTTTTAATTTTAAAATTGGCTGCAATAAGTATTTAAATAGTAAAATAAACTTAAAAACATAAAAAAAAATGTTTTAAAATAAAATACAATCTTAAAATATTTTTTTAACTTAAATCTAAAAGTTACTAACTAAATTAAAATAACCTTAAAAAAAATCCTAGCAACTAATCTCAATTAGTCTCCTACGTCACAATTTGATGTGTCAAATTTTTTTTTTATTTGAATCCGATATCATCTAGAGTAAGACCATAGAGAGTGGCAAGCTGAGAACTTAACACTCCTCCATTCCCAAGCTCGTTTATTGATGTGTCAAATTGAGAGAGGGAAAAAATTGAAGACAATAAAAATAGTGAAGCGCGGGAAACTTGAAACTGAACCGTTGAAAGGTGGCTTTAACTCTCTCTCTCTCTCTCTCTCGCTCATAGCGTTTGTTGCATCGCATTTGGTAACAGAACAGAAGAGCAATGGAAGATTCTGGAGCGATTCTCTCTCACATTTCATCTCTCAAAGAAATGCTCGACCAGGTAATTAACTATTCTTTTCTTTGATTTCTGATCTCGCTCTTCGTTCATTGTGGATTATTGATCATCGATCATGATTAGGTTAACGAAGAAATGGAAGCTCATATTCAGATCACGCGCGAAATCGAATCCAGCATCGTCAAATGCGAAGAGATGGAAAGCCATTTTGAGATTATGGAAGCTGAATTGATCAGAACTAGTGGTATTTTGCAGTTCGAAACTGTTGGTTATGTAACCGTTACTGGTTAGAATTATTCACTTTGCTCTCCCTTCATTTTGATATATTAGGTTAAATGTATTTGATAATATCATTGATTGTTTTGATATGTTAATTAATCGGCGAGTTTATAGAAATTTTCGATTTGTTAGATCACTTAGATGATTGCATTTCAGATTATAGATCAATTGTTTTGATTATCAATTCAAATTCCTAATTGAACAATCAATATATAATAAGATAAGAATAATTTAATGTAGATGTGTAAAAATTGTAGAGGTTATTACAGATTTACAGATGATTTGTTTCTGGCAATTTTTTGAATATTTAGAAGCAAACACATTTTTTGCTTAAGTATGACCGGGGTCTTAAAAAAAGATAGGTCACTGCAATTTGAATTGTTATATCAAGATTTTTTATAGTGAATACACTTGAAGTTTATTTAACAACTATAAGGTAGAAGGTGGACTCATTTGTATAGTTACTCTTTTATTTGTATCATTTCTGTCATTTTTAATACAAAACTTCTGAAGCTTTTTCCTCTGATACCATGATTTTTAATAGTAATATTGTGGAATGTGTCGTGATCTCGATTTAAAACTTTGGTCGCGGGTCGCGACACATTGATTGAAAAGTTTCTTTTGGATGATGTAGAGCAAGTAAGATTGAACAATATCTTTTCTTTATTGATAAACAAATGAATTAATTTGGAGCACATACTTACATTGCCTAGCTATCAGTATCAGTCATTGACTTGTTAATTTTTTTGGATTGGAAGTCCTTCACTTCTATAATGGACATTAGAATAAAATAGTAAGGCATTTTTGGACATGTCCTGTTTCCTTCCTATATGTGTTTGACTTTTATTACCATTAAATAGCACAGGTTTTTCTTTACTCTCTGTTTCTCTCTGATGACTTTTACCTTTAGCTGTTAAGTTTATATATTTTTTTTAACATTTTGACAAATTTTTGACCAATTTGGTTAAAAAAATCTTAAAATGTTGAAATTAGTATATGGTAAGGAAAAACCCATTGAGAAATTGTGTGTCCAATAGGTTCCTCGATACTGATTAGTTTCTGCTAAACGTCGTTGAATCATTTGTAGTCTGTACACTTGTAACATGGCTATAAAATAGAAATTCTGAACCTACCTTATTGAACAATTAACTGTTTGGTCATTTTATTTATTCTGTTTTGCTTGGGTGCTGTATTAAAAAAAAAAAACTTCATTTTATAGCTGATTTCAGGTCATCAATGAATAATTTGGAGAAGGAGCTGTGTAATCTTAAAATGAAGCGGGAGGAAATGGTTAATAGAATGGACGAAAAACGGTACTGAAAGATATTTTATTATCTATAGATAGATATATATGTAGTTATTGAAGTCTATTTTGTTTTGGCCTTCACTACAAGTTAAATTTGCAAATGCTGGAATTATTTTTTGGGCTCCATCACACCTCAAAAGGAAACAATACTGTAGTATAAGAAATATCAATTTTGAACATTTTGTTTGGCTTGAAATTTGCCATATCATATGTAGTCTATGCATTTATTTATGTTATAGTAGTTAGTACTTCCAAAATTTTGGATCACAAACTGTAACTGGGCATTCACATGTGGTATGGTCCTATATCTACAAGTAATGTAAGATCTAGTAATAGTCTAAGAATAACTTCTAAGACCCTATAGCTGACTAAACGTAAATATAATGTTTGTGTTTCTGGTTGGACATGTTTGCATTTGGTTTTTTGTGTTCAAACAAAAGTATACTTATTTCAGAAAAGAGCATGAATTTATCTGTGTAACGTCTAACTAATATGACCTTACTTATGTAACATTGCAGTGTTGCATCTTAATTTGGTGACCAATTGATTGTTTTCATGCAGGGAAGAATTTACAACAAACTGCCTAGAATTTCAAAGAGAAATTGAGAATAAAGAAAATTGTAAATTGAGGAATTTGTTGTCGGAGAAATATTCACTTGAAAATGAAATTCAACTTTTGGATGAGAAGAATTGTGTTTTGAAAAATTCGGTATTAGCATTCGTAGAGGAAATTCTTGAAGATCTTCATAATTCAAACTCAGGTAATAATATATATATATATATATATATATATATATATATATAAGGAAAAGTAGGTTTTTTCATACTAGTTATTACTCCAAAGTTATGTTTGGTATAACACTGGATTATGTTAGAATCACGATAATCCATCCACTATGATTTTGACATATCAGTTGATACCAAACATAGGCTAAGGATTAACATATATAGAGATTAAAGTTATTAATACGGTAGCCTAACTTTTGCTAACTGCAGCATTAGAAGTTGAGATTCAGAGCAAGAAGTGGGAGAATGAGAGATTACTTAAAGATATCAATGAATTGAAGGCTACACTGTTTTCAGCAATAGGGACCAGTGATAATCTACTGTAAATTCCTTTCTTTAAACAAAAGTTAATTCATCCTGTAGTTCAATTTTGCCAAATTTGGTAATTAATTAAGATTGGAAGCTATTTGAAAATGATTCTAGAAAAAGCCAAGCAGTGATCACTCAGTGTGTAGTAGTTCTCATGTTCTGGTGAAGTTGTAAGATTCACAAAAAAATGTCAGAGAGCTAGTACTTTTGGTTTATCACTAATTAGCATAGCTATGATATCATCATGTGTCATATTCATCCCTGTGAAATTAAATTTGACCAGTTCCGTAGTACATGAAGAATCGTGACTAGCTAGTAAATGTTGGCTTCACAAAGTCCCATGTGCAAGCCAAACGAAATGCAGAAAAAATTACATTGGGACTTTTAACTAACTTTCAAGTTTTAACTAGCTAGTTTTTTATAGACTTTTTTTTATATAATGTCTCTTCGGGGACATCCGATAAAATTAGAACGATACAATGAAAATGAGCTTACCTTCTGCGCAAGGATGGCACGTACAATTACAAATCGAGTTATATCAAATTTCATTAATTTATGTTACCAATAGTCTTACCATAACCAATCAAAATCATAATTATATCTTCAATGACTTGTAACCTTGTTACTATAAGATTTTGATTGGAATTGCAATACAAAAACCTTATAGTTTTGATTGGATGAAGGATACTGTTGATACATTGGTTGACAGATGTAAAGAACTACAATACAATGGTCCCTCAAAAAAAGTTAAGTTTTCTTGTCAATAATTGCTAAATTTTCTCTTCTTCGTGGAAGTATATGTGTATGAGAATGAGCATTCTAATCCAAGCAACAAGCTCTTATGTGGTGATTCAGCTTTTCATATTTGGTTACAGTTGGTGTGATTCAGGACTAGGCTGTCTGTCTCATCTCATCTCACATGTGTGGCCACTGGTCACATAGATAGACTATGGTCAAACTACAGCTATACTTCAAATTCATTTGCTTATTTTTGAATATTGTACTATAATATATAAACGACAAAGAAGGAAGTGTTTTTAACATCGTTCGTACCTAAAAAAAGGCTCTCTCATTTCATTTTCTAGCTCTCAATGGGACAAAAGTGCTCATTTTTGGTAGGGGTATTGCTTCATTACTTCCACAATTTTGTTTATTGACACTATACGCAATACATGTAGTGTCACTATCCATTCCAGTTAGGGACCCATAATATGGTACGGTTTCTTGTATTGCTTCACCTTCGGTTCAATATAGCAGCAGCACGACCCTATTGCACATATATATGTAACAACATGAGTAATTGATATTGTTGATTTAGTTATAAATTTTAGCTTATAATCGATCTAGTCAATCAAACTAATGAACTGCAAGGCATAAGCGTTATAAGAAAATCTCCAAACGTCTTGATGATAGGAGAATTTGGTGGTGTTGATTTGATTTATCACGTAGATGATAATGATCATTGATTCATATAAGAGATGGTTAGCATAGATATTGATATTCCGTCAAAAAGAAAAAGCATAGATATTGATATGAGATGAAACTATAATTAAGTAATTTATTGCAAACAATAAACATAATCGATAATTTATCATTTAATAATATTACTTTTTAACATATTACATGTTACATTTTAGTATTTTACATCAAATTGTTATTTAGTTACCTCTTTATATTATTATTATTATTATTATTATTATTATTATAAAATATGTTATAATTTGTAATTTGCATATCCATAAAACCAAATTGCATTGCACTATGGTATTACAAAGTGATAAGGTACACATGTCTATCAACAACACCCATGTCAATTATTGTATATTATCATTATCATGAAATAAATTGACTTGTTTTATATTACATTCCACATATATAATATTGTTGTAAGTGATAACATATGGACGTCATTGCCACTGGCTATAAATGGTTCCTCCTAGTCAAAAAGCTCATATGCATGGAATCCAGTAGAAGGAAAATAACAAGAAGTCCCCTCACAGCCAAGAAAAGTTTTGTGTGGTTTAAAAATTTGAAGCAACAACAAATAAGCTGTCTTCCATGGTAGATCTCACTAATTATGGAATATGGATTGTCTGTTGTAACTGCTTCACACCGCTACACTTGCAGTAAACAATCTCAGTAGTATTTAAAAGTAATTAGACAGTTCTGATTGACCATGTAACTTAACTATTTGTTATTGATCGGACATTCGATAATCTGCATTTTAATGCAGTTACAACATGTAATCCTATTTTATTTTATTTTAGTCGTGTAGCCTAGTGATTAGAAAATCCTATTTTTTATTAGATACATCTTAATTATACTTAAACAATGTTTTTATTTATATATAATTATTTAACTTCTCTATAAAATAATTAACAATTGTTTTCTAAATTATCATATGAATTGAAAAGGAGAGACTATATTGTATTTGGAAGTTGGCGAAATCTATTTGAATCCATTAATATTATCAAATTCCAATATAAGTTTGATAATTAAATTTGGAACCACTAGTAGGTTAGTATATTATTGAAATTTCTCATATACACATGTAGGGCTTCACTTGATCTCTTGTCTCCTGTTTCTCTTATAATTTATGTAAAACTTGCCCCCTTTTACATACGCAGCTGGTCAGTTCTTGTAGCTTAAATATGTCAAATAAAAGGGGCCACATTAATTTCTAGAATGAGCACTAATAAAAATTATTTTGATAGAATAAACTAGCTAGTATATATATATGGGCAGCCGCAATGTAAGGTGGGGAGCATAATTTAGAATTATTGATGAAAAATAGTTTACTTTATGTAAGGAAATAAATTTGATAGAAAACAGTTTTAGCTTCTTTGATGATGTTTAATGGGTTGGTTTGTTTGATTTTTAAGAGAAAATCAATCCATATAAATAAATAAATAAATAAATAAAAAACAGTTGGTTTAGTTTTGGTTTGGTAACAAAACAAGTGTAGATATTTCTATGTATAACAAAACAAGTTTCAATTTGTTGATGAATCGATATAGGCGCCAAAATAATTTTATCTCATTTATAACGTACGAAAAGATGTAACAAATTGGTGCGTTCATGATTTATATAATTGGTTACGAGAAATCATATTTTCACTCTACTAGTTGATTGTGTATCCTTGCTAATAACCGATTAGACCACGAATTTGAATTAAAATGATAGTACATGTTATCATGTAATTTTGAGATGATATTGGAGCTCGTTCTTTGGAGGCGGCTAGATATCGTTTTTCGGTGGTTTTAGATGCGGTGGTGAGTGTATGGTCTTTGAACTTAGGTGGTTCCGGCGGCACCAAAATAAATGGCTCAAATTCAATGTGTGCTACCTTTAGTTATGTCTTTGGTGGTGTTTCATTGACACGGTGGAAAGATATCCAAGACGTGGTAGAGGCCAATGTTTGCAGAGTAGGTTAGTACTCCGACACTCATATCCAAGATGTGGGAGTAAAGGTAGACGTACGTACATTGACGTGAGTCAGGTTCACATACGTTTATATAGAAGAATTTGTTGTAACAATCTCCGTATGTAGAATACAACGAGGGATGCCGTTGAGACGAGATCTAACAGTCTAGGAATGATAGGACAAATTCGATGTGGTAAGAGTACGGAAGCATCATGTGCACCGTTGAAGTAGCGTTAGTCCGTTATAACTTATAGGAGATGAAACATTAACCTAATCCACAACAACATATATATCATCAAGCAATCACACAAGTCACCTTGTAACAAGGAATTATTTATCTCGTCTTCTTAGTACTATACTTATTGGAGATAAGATTGAAAGTCATGAACATCCTTGTTGGAAAGTAATAAAATGAATTTATAAGAAAGATAAAAATACAAAAAACAAAAAGAGAGAGTAGTGCATTGTATGGTTTTAAACATTCCTTTCTTTTATATTATTGTAGCTTGCCAGAAGTATTGGGACCCAAAGTGTATCTCTTTGGAAAGATAATTGAGACATCTCATATGATCCACCACAAACCCCACGTTTGGTTTCTACTTTAGAGACCAAAGAAAGCCAAGAGCATAGGACCACCACAAACCCTTTTTTATTACTTTATTATTTAATCATCACCTCATGTTGAAACTATATTTCATGATACAATTAAAATCACCACAAAAAAAGTTATATACTTAGAAAGCAAGCACAAAAGAGAGAAACATAAATGCCCTATAAAGTACATAACATGGAGAAAAGAGGAAACAAGCAAAATTCTAAGTTGATACATGCAAATCAGAAGATGAAGATAGAAAGTGAGACTAGTAGAGTGTCTAAAAGAAGGCTTGTGGGAAAAAGAATTAGTGCTCTTCTTAAAGAAGGTAGAGGAAGGTTTTATATAGTAAGAAGATGTGTTATAATGCTTATTTGCTCCTAAAGTTAATATTAGTAAGTACTAATATTTGTGTAAGTTTTGTTCATATTATATATATATATGGCACTTTTGTATATTATTTGCTTTCTTCAAAAAAGAAGAGAAGTTGTTATATAGTTGAAATATAAACTCTAAGAAATGATTTTATTTTCTTTTTATTCTTCAAACTTTATTTTCTTCTGGTCATTATTATAAAAATATGAGTTGAACATAATATTTTATTGATCTTCTACTCTCTATAACCTTAATCATATGGTGGCTAGGTCTTCTTTCCATTAATAGTTTAATAGTGGCATTTCGTTTTGGGTGGGAGGGGGGGGGGAGACTTAAAAGTTAAAACTGTATGAGTGCATGTATTGTGCATTTGTATCAATTAACCTGAAAAAATAATAATGATTAAACTCATAATCTAGTCTATGAAGTATTTTCTCTCATAAACTTATTCATTAGACATACAAAAATTACTTCCAAATAATTAGATATGAAATTTATTTTCTTATGTTCTACTTGACTATTACACATTTTTTTCAGAAAGTAATAGTTGTGTTAATTTCAGCTATAAAAAGTTTTACTTAATAAAGTACTCTTATTAATAATAGTTAGTAGAGTAACTAAATGAGTTAAAATACAATAAATAAAAAAATATTAATGTGAAAAATTAATATACATTAAGTTGAAAAAAACAACATTAAGTTGGCATTAAAAAAACAAATTATTTGAAACATAATTTTGTTGAAAACAAACTCTCATAATGAGATGAAGAAGTACTATATTGGAAGAGAAGACTATATTATTGTGACTAGTCAATGAGAGTCTAGTGGAAGAATCAAGGAATTATTAGTAACATTCTCTTTTGAATATTTTTTTTAACACTTATTTTTTAATTAGATGAAACACTACATGTATATGTTTCACCATTTTATGTGAGATCTATTTTGTGTTTCACATCATTGATTCCAACTAATTAAAATGTAAGTGTTAGAAAGTATTCAAAAAGAGAGTGTTTCTTACTCCTCTGATCTATATGTGACACTAATATAATAAAAATATCATGAAATTACTTGTATAATCTATATTTTGAAAATATAAAAATATTTTATTTAAGATAAGAATTACTTTTAATTTTTAATTTCTTTACTAATGTCCCAAAAACTTTAATTAAAATGTTTTTTTTAAATAAAAAGTTTCCATGTGATTTTCAATAAAAACTTATAAACTGTTAAATTTGATATGTCTCAATAATATATCAAATAATTTAGTTTCTTGAAAAATGTGTATGGATAATTTATATAATATAAACGTTCAATCTAACGGTGAACTTGGTAAAATTTATATTTATTACTATAGTGTTATTTATAAGTGATGCACCGTGAAAGACTTGTCCAAGTCTTCTACGTTAGAATTGGCCATATAACACGATTCAAAATACAATTAGTCAAAAGATAATATAAATTTGCTTCAAAATACAAATAGCATATATTAATTATAAGAACCAAAATTAAAAACATCGTCCTAAAATTTATACATTCAATTTTTTAAAAGTTAAAAAAAACTGCACAGCTCTTAGAAAGTTAGCACAAAATGGACAGGAAAATCAGTGGTTCATTTTCAGAACTTGTACTAATTTTCTAAATTTCTTTTATTTCAATTCTTGTTAACTTTATAAGTCAAATCATGTCATTGTTATGATAAATATTAAGTGGGTTAAGTCTCACATTACTTAAAAAAATTAACGTTGAACACTTTATAAGCGAAAGAATATATACCTAAATTCAATATCTTAAGATTTTAGATAAATTTGTGATGTCTAATTTGTTGCGTTTAAATTCAATGTGGTTGATTTCCAGACTGCTCTCCTTCATGACCTAACAATCAAGTAAGCACAACTCAATTAGTAGCGCCACCAAACAATTGTTGTAAAAAAAATCTCTTGCCACCATAACAAACAAAAATATTATGTTATTGCATCTAATCTAGTATATATATACACATACAATATATATATACAATATCCAGTATATATACAATATAATAATATATGATGGGTGCTATAAATCAATCTATAATCATATTACGCCTAATCTAATATAGTATAGGACAATAACTGAGGGTGTCATGGCACCTACCCGCCCCAACCAAGATCCATCCTTGGCTACAAGGACATTGAATTATAGGACCTGTGTTCGGAAAAAGTTATTGATTCTGAGAAAAATAATCTGAGAAAAAGTTATTAATAATTAATACAGAGACGAAATCTATACAAAAGTTACTAACTATTTATAATTAGCTCTACTTATTCATGGTAACCAAAAAAAATGTGATTGATTAAACCATTCTACATTTGTGGTATATTTGATTGATCCAAATCTGTTGTGTAAAATTTGATTTTGCTCTCACACCAACCAAGCTAAGCTCTTATGCTTATAAAATTGATTATTTTCCCATAACTGAATCAACCTACCAGAGTTCTTCATTTTTCCCATAACCCTTGAACTCTACAAAGTTGAAACAGCGTACCAATTTGCTTAGGCGCTAACTATGAAAATTATCAGCATGTACAAAATAGACATACACATGCCGGAATATTACATTAACTGATATACATTATTTAACAAAGTCAACAAACATTTATTAAATGTTACATTGCTAATCCAAAATTCCATATTACATTACAGAGTAACTGTACTCATCCATAATTGTATAAGAAACTTCCATTGGGATTCTTTAATCAGAAACAAGTATATGTAAATAATTTGTTTTGTTTTTGTTCCTTATTGAATGATGACTCCAGGCCAGTAAATAGAAGAGGCCATGAAGAGGTATAAATAACAGAGATCAACCAAGGTTTGGTTCATATGAATTATTCACTATTAGAATAAGACTATTCTTTCTTCACTTACTTTCATCCAAAGTACCCACAAGGCATTTCTCCAATAAGAATTCCGCGTTAACCCAAGCATGGTATTTATCTGACAAAGGGATTAAGGAAAAGGCTGCAAGAGATCATTCAAGAGCATAAACTATGTCAAGTATGGCGAATAGATGAAGAAGCCCAGGGAACCTAAGCAACAACTTAATCATTGATATATGGCAGGTGCGAGTGCAAGATAACAGAAACAATCAGCATAAAATAAGACATAATCAACATATTCATTCTCTGTAAGTACTTTGAGAAACCAATTTAGAATTTATTCGCATTGGTCATCATATGCGAGGCATAAAAGACTCGGGAATCTTGTAAATAGAATTTCAATTCGAGCATTCGAGAAACTAAGAGCTCCATCCCTTACTAAACACCTCTTTAGAATTAGTAGGCACATTTATCTCTACAAATAGTGCAAATTTCAGCACCAATTTCTAAATAATGTAAATTTGGGTCATAATTTAAATTCCTCACCTGGAACATAACTAAGTGCACATTTATAGAGCGGTGATTTTGGCAAAATCACAGTGACACCATGATTTTGTTGAAGCTTCTATTTGTATCTACCATTATCACCGTGAATCCAAACACGCATTATGAAACATTTATCAAGATGAAATGCATGCACAGGGAACAATTCAAAGAGATTGACATATGGATGGGTGAAGAAACTAAACGCTGTATATCCAATGGTAACATAATAAAAACAGACGAATGAAGTTCGCAAACTTAAATAATACAGTACGGAAATAACAAAAAGGATACTGAATAGAGATGTGCAATCTTTTCCCACTGTCTTCATCAACATATCAACACCTGATTTATTCCCAACATATATCATTTTAATGAAATCAGTAACAAGGATAATAAGATGTCATATATGAAATTGAAGATTGAGATGACAACTGTACCTCCAGGGTGAAACTTCATATATGGTGATACATTGTAAACACGGCCTTTTAATACAGTCCACATTTCGCCTTCTAATTTGTGTTTTCTAACTTCATCCATAGAAATAAGTCTCCTATTTGACTGTCCTTTTAGACCTGAATCAACATAGATGTTAATAGATAACATCACCTTTTATTATTGTTATAATATGTAATGACAAGAACTATGAAGTTCACAGAAATAAGTTGAAACCAAAACTTGATGTAAAAACACTATTTGCAAGTGGCATCTTTCATAACTAAGGCAACTAGGATTGCAAGTAACCTCTTATATATGCATATCGATGGTCTGAATCTTTTTTGCTACACAATAAGACAAAGGAGTTCAATATAGTAAAAGAATTGTCATAATTTGAAATAGAAATAACTTGCACTGATGAACCAGAAGAAAATAAGAAATTCCTCGGACCAAAAGCTTTGCGAATATTAGGAAATGTGGAGAGAAAAACACTTGCAACTTAGTGGCTTGAGCTAGAAACCAAAAGTACGGGGACATCCATTAATCGAAATTAAAAAAGGATGGAATTAACTATACACAAACTACAAGTTAGTTACAAGATATGGGAATATTATATATTAAACTGAAGAAAAATAAAATAAGTTTCACAAAGAAGAAAGAAAAAAAGGGAGCAGAAAAAGAAAGAAATGAAAATCATACAGGAAGGGATGTGGCATTCAAGGTGGTGCTGGAGAATTCAACAAAGTTGCAAAGAAACATATATTACTTTTAAAAAGTTTAGAAGAGCCCAATCTCCCCTATGTCATAACTAAGATACACCATTGAATTATCCCAAATGGCATATTTGCAGTAGAGTAAAAATGTTATAAAATATATAACAGATAGCTATTGCCATCTATTGGCAGTGGCTATGAACTTTAGTAATGGTATCATAATGATGGGAAAATAGGACAGCAAGTGTATGCAGAAACTGGAAACAGGGCACACATATTCAAGTTTCAACTATTAAACCAACCAGTAGCACTTAACTCTTTCAAGTACTGTTGCCTTACAAAGGTCTAAGCAGTGTTGTTTATGTCAGAAGACAAAAAATCGGCCATTTAAACACGCCATTGTGTCTTACACCCCTGCCATGGCGGACATACCTTCACAAAATGCTTGTGGCGGTTGTCAAAAATCAGCCAGGCCATTCCACCATGGTGGTGCCTTGGCCACCATAAACAACACTGTTCCTAACTATGTAATAAAATTATTGTTTTCACAAATAGGGTAAACAGAAAAACTGCACCTGCAAGGTCAGGATGAGTTTGAGTAAGCTTGAGCCAATCCATTTGACTATAACCCTTTTCAAAAGGAACTTTGGCCCGAACTGTAGGCTTTTTAGTATTACTCTTCTGTTCTGGCAGCTTCTGCGGCAAATTCTTAGCATCGCTACTTTTGGTTGATTCAGTCGACGTGTTAATTACACTGAAAGACAAAGAACCAACGGTACCCTCCGTTTTAGAGCTGGAAGAATCATTCGGTAAACCATCCTTCCATAAGAAACCACCATTATTGTGTTTACTACTACTAGTTGCATTCGACGATTCTTCGTTTATGGAAATATCAGCAATTTCTGAAACAAGCTCGTTTGTTTCTACCTCAGGTGTGCTGACCTACAAAAATTAAGGGCCCGTTTGGAATGGCTTTATAAATAAATAAGTTTTCATGTTAATTCACTAACAGAAAAATAGCTGTTTTTTCAGTGACAAGCTTATGAATAATAATAATAATACATAGAAGCTAGTAATTTATATGCATAAGCTATTATTTTACATAAGCTGAAAAATAATAATAAGTGAATCGAAACATACATACATACCTGCCAAAAAGTGAAATCATTATCACTGTCGTCCATTTCAAAATACGTACACCGATCGATGATTGTCGTCGTCAGGTGCAGGATCGGCGATTGATCTCCGGTGGAATAGAAAATGGTTGTGACGGCGGCGGCGAGAGGGTTTGCCAAGGAATGAATGAGTCGCACGATACTTCAATCGTGAGGGAGGGGGCTTGTTCCAATTTAATATTTGTTTTGTTTTATTATTTTTGCTAAAATAATTTTAAGCAGTCATTTTATAATAAATCACCAATCTTTCATATCATATCAAGAAAGCACAGTGAAGTAGATGATGTGATAGAATACATTGTCATCGTTGATCGATAGTGTAAAATTCGAGAAAATATTCTCTCTTCTTTTAAAGTATTTTTTTTCTCGTTAGAGAGGTGTGATTTTATGTTATTTTTTACATACATTTATTTTTTTTTCTTCTCTTTTAATATAAACAAGTGACTTTTCACATATATCAATGTTTTTTTGTGTTCTTTTGTAATTTCATGGTTTAAGTGCGGCGTTGTGTTGTTTGTTGTCTTGAACGATTTTGTGTTGTTCGTCTGTGCTTGTTGATTTCTCGTATTGTTGCGGTGTTCATTTGATTCTACTTGGAAGATCGGTTTCAGTCAACCACAGATTTAATCAATAATTTTAGCATCAACATTGCAGATCCGAAGACATAGATATTCCGTTGACTTTAGTTTTATCATGTTATTTGTAGACATTTGATTTGTAGTATGCTATTAACTTGGATGTTGTGAGTTTGTTTGCAGATTCAGCCTTAACGTTTTTAGCGATATTGAATATGTTATTGTATTTGATTGATGTATTCTATCAAATTGAATGAATGAATATCATTTTATTTTTGTCAAAAAAAAATGAATTACGAGAGGAGTATAACAATAGTTAGGGTTCGTTTGGTTCGGGAATTTTAGAGGGAAGAGATGTAATATTTTAAATTTTTATGTTTGTTTCAACTTTTTAAGGAGATGGAGGGGAGAAATAATTTACTTTTTTTTACCTTTAACATTATAAACTCAAAATAATCTTCATATTTAATGTGTTTTAAATTTTTAAATCACTTTTTGTAAACAATTAACAATTATATTTTGCTATAATTACGTGGATCTATTGGTTGGCATCAACTCTCTTTTGTTTCACATTTTGATGTTTTGATTGTGATCGATCAAATTCATAAAGTATTTTTTGTTAAACTTTGAAAGATATATACAAATGCAAAAAGTTCTTGTGATATTCCCCCTTGAAATTTAAAAATTTGTCAAATACCCATTGAAATTTGAAAATAAACAAATACACCACTGAAATTTTGTAACGTTAATCAAATCATCCCTTGCTCCGTTTACTCATTCTATTTTTGATGACATAGTCGCTATCTGCATAGGTGACACTTGCTAAAATTTGAGAAATGAGAGGCTAAATTTAACGGTTTCCTGGTCAATTTACCCTCTAATTTTGCAAATTTTAGTCAATTATTCCTCTCATGTGACGTGGCGCCATACGTATGCAGTTAACGACCATGTCATCAAAATAAACAGAATAAATGGAACAGAAAGCCATTTGATACACATTTTATAATTTCAAGGGTGTATTTGCCTATTTCCAAATTTCATGGGGAAAATGGATTTGAATATAAAATGGATTTGAGCTACTAATAAATTGCATTCACAGAATATGTGGATTCAACCAAAATCCTGTCAGGCAAAAGTACCATATTTCCAAATGCATAACATAGGAGCTGATGCACAAAAGGATTTAAAATTTAAAACAGTCAAATGTATATCAAATTAGAATTAGATAATGAAAAATATTATGACCCGAGTTGAAGTTGGCGATAGTTCCTTGTAGATTTCGAGAGCAACATTACAGACCGTTATTCCTCTTCTGGAACGCTGATATAACAGTGGCAGACAGTATTGAATCTACTTGCAGTTTTGATTCACACCATTGGTTGTCCCTCAATTGATAATCAATTAAGGAATACAGGTGCAAGTAGATTGGCCAAGAGAGATGCTGCACTGTGAGTCTATGAGCAAAGAGGGCCGGCGGATCACACAGCTGCTGCGTTTTTTGCTTCAGATGTGATGAAACCTGTC
The DNA here is from genome assembly GCA_951804385.1 of Trifolium dubium. Taxonomy (NCBI): domain Eukaryota; kingdom Viridiplantae; phylum Streptophyta; class Magnoliopsida; order Fabales; family Fabaceae; genus Trifolium; species Trifolium dubium. Next base: position 28,982,758 of record OX638075.1, on the reverse strand, counting down.
ATTGTGATTTTTTCTAGCGTGAATCCGCTAGTAGTGTGGTGTGGAATAAAGGACTGGTTGGGAGTCCAGGGGCCATTCCATCAAAATAATTGCCGTCATATTTTACAGTTTGGTGCACTGTTTTGAAAGAAAGGTTCGAAAAAGATAAATATATAATTTGGTACACCATGGTTTGGTGTTTATAGTTGCAAAGATTCAAAATTCATTTTGAGGGAACCTTGACAGATTATGTGGCTTGTTGAGTGAGTCATATTAAGCATGTTTCATGTAGTTGGTTAGAAACATACAAAGCTGGGAGGCTAAGTTATAGTTTTGTGATTCGGAGAAATAACTGTAATTTGTATTGAAAGTCTGCTTAATTTGTAAACGACAAAATATTCAGTGCCAGCCCAAGGAGCATATCAGGCGAGTTAAGCGAAAAGAAAAGAGCAGACGTGATGTAACTGATAAAACTACTATGCTGAAACGAATCAAACATGTCTCGTGGGAGTGGTTTAGTTATAAGAATAAAGGAGAGTTCTCATATGTATCCTAGCTGGTATAATAGTGCATTAATATGCAATTATGCATTTAAAGCATGCACACTCATTTTGGAAAGACATAGCAAAATATTTCAAGAATAACTCAATATATACTCTTTAAGTAATGGTTCAAAATGAACAAGAAAGTCAACTAAAACTACACAACAAAATATTGAGGAATACAAGACTAATTTGACAAAGTAAACAATAGTTCAAATTTAGTCGTAAAAACTAACTCCAAAAGGAGAAATATAAAGAAAAACATGATACAGCATGCAAACCTGCATCTCTCAACAACATCAGCAGAATCTTGAGGGAACAATCCCTCATCGATAATCTACAGAAAAAAGTAACATGCTCCATGATGAATGCATTTTCTTGAGTAGAAACAGTGGAAGACAATCTCTAACCACTGATTATCAGTAGCACTTCAATAAAGAGAATGATGCATATCTGAATTTGTACTTTGATGATAAGAATTTTGTAATGAAATGCCCTGATTCTTAAACAGAGTTTCCTTAGCACGGGCAGCCTCACTAGGCATTAAATTAAAAGTTAATATGAAGAATGACATTAAAAGTTTTCCGCTTGATAAGTTGAACTTGCACGAGATCTCATTCCATGTGACAAACTTTACCTCATTAACATCCAGCAAGCATTAAGCTTGTTATCAAGCAGGTAGGTTCAATCCCTACATCAGTGCTACGTCGAGAATTGTGAAACACTGCTCCTTCCATTCCAAGTACTACCAAAATTGAATAGACATGCATATTGTCCATGAACCTGAAATACAGAAAAAAGAAGGAAAAAAACAGGAGTATCAGTGATTTAAACTTTATAGTATCCTTCCTCTCATGGAGTTGGGAATTCATTGTTGCATTCAAGGTATCAATGTTGGCTTACCAGTGCACAGAGACAACTTATTCTATAAAAAATCAAATAATATTTCGGTAAAACAGACATTTACAAATACCCTGTATACATTTCTCATAACCAAAGCTTTACAAGAAAGGAGGATTATTTCATAGATCAAATAATATTCCAGGATTTTATTTTGGGAAAAAGAAAATTGACTTTCTTCATATTAATGTAGTTTGCTATTTAATTTCACAAAAGCAAAGAGGACTCGGGTATATCCAAAGGAAAAGTTTCGCCCAATATACAGTAAATTTTTACTGAAAAGTCCGAGTTAGACAGTTTAAGATTCGATAATTCCATCTGACAACCAGCTCTCTTGTGATTATGAATCACCAACCTTTTTCAAATATTTCTGTCACTATGAATCCTCATAATTATCTTCCTATAATTTAGCAGCACTAATCAATATTTTATATTAGGAATTTCCAATTAGCAAACATTCCATATTTCATTTACTTCTAATTCTTTCAAGAAAAATTCAAAATACTCTAAAGTAATCTAGTTCTAAAGTGAACAAGAAAATCAACTAAAACAGCGTAATAAAAAAATGAGGAATATAGAACAAATTTGGCATAATAAAAATTTAAAGTTAGTCGAAAAACCAACTCCAATATAAAATAAAATAAGATACAGCATGCTAACCTGCATATCTCAACAACATCAGCAGAATATTGGGGAATTTGGCAATTCTAATCCCTTGCAGATAATCACTGATGAGCGTACTGTCTCGAGCGAAACTAGTGGAAGAAATGCCTAACAACCACTGATTTTCAGTATCACTTCAAGTAAGGAGAATTCTGGATATCTGAATTTATACTTTGATGATAACAATTTTTCAGTAAAGTGCTCTAATACTTAAAAAGAGTTTCTTTAACGCGTGCAGCCTCAAGAGGATTTCCAGACTTCAAAAGACATGAACTTAAAACTCTAATAGTGACGTCATCTGGGGAACAACCAGTGGCCAACATCTTATAAAAGATACCAATTGCTTCGGGTGATTTTCCTTTCATACAATGACCAATAATAAGGATAGTAAATGTCAGTTAATCAGGTTTGTATTTCTCCTCCATATCTACCACAATTGCACTAGCCTCATCAACATTCCCCGATTTGCAATATCCATCAATGACAGGATTATAGATAAAGGGCTGCGGAACAATGCCACTCTGATTCAAAAGTCTCAGAAACTCGTGAGCTTCTTGTAGTCTATTGTTCTTACACAAAGCACTGATAAGAATAGAGAAAGTATACAAATTTGCCGAAACATTTCTCGCTTTTATTTCCTTCCAAAGATCCAAACCATAGTCCACCTGTCCGACTCGGCAGTATCCATCAATTAACAAAGTGAAAGTAACAACATCAGGAGCACAACCATGTAAGAGCATCTTCTTATGCACGCCTAACGCAGAAGCCACGTCACCAGTCTTAACAAACCCGTCAATATGTACATTAAAAGTAGCCAAACTAGGCTTACCTCCAGACCTAATCATTTCATCGAAAAGAAAAAAAGCCTCCTTCAACTTACTCACTTCTTAAACAAATCTCTTTAAGTAACTCTCGTGCTCTATCAAAAATATTTGGTTAAATTAAAGCGCAATAAATCCAAATATTTTATGTTACTTGTTAATTAAGTTCTCATTTGGTTAAATTAAAGTAATCTTTAAATAAAAGTATAAATTTCTTTATTATCTTATTTAATTTGGATAAAGAATCTTTTACATTTATTTTTATGCTAATCTTTTTTTATATGTGCTTCTCAACTAATTAAAAAATAATATTTAATAATTATTTTAGGTTTTAAAATATTAAATTCACATATAAATAATGTATTTTCACCTTATTTTGTGACTCTCATTCTTCACTCTTTAGATCTCGCACTTGCAACGGCGCCTAGGTCAACTTTGGTCGAGTCTGTCAAATTTGATCTCACGCTGCTTGGTCTAATCACGGCGTCTCCTTGCCACCAATTTACAATTTCAAGAATAGATGGAAAAACCTATCAGTGGGATAAGTGAAAAGGTTAGCAAGTATATACCTCATGATCTTGCATTTTTCATACTATCGAAATTGCCACTAAAATCTTTGAAGCGATTTGGATGTGTACATAGATCATGGGCCCTGTTTATGGAAAATCATCATTTCATGAGCACTTTCCGCAACAATTTCTTTAGTAACAATGATTCTTATTATGATGATATGTCTCTCCTCGTGCATTCGAATTATAATGATATTTATTTACTTTCTGGTGATAGATTTGTGAACAGGGTCAAATTAGATTTGCCAAATCTATATCAAGGGGAAATATCTTTGTTTTATGTTTTTGATTCTGGTAGTATTAGTGGATATATAATCCTATGCCGACAAGGTGAATTTATACTTTTCGATACAACAACTCAAAAATTTTGGCTCATTCCCCTGAGCCCTGTCCAATCTGTACCACATGACCAAGTACTGTTTGCTACTTATCAAGGATTTGGTTATGATCAATTAAGAGATGATTACAAGTTGATTAGACATGTATCTTATCTTCCACCAAATTTCCAACATGTTGAAGATCTTGGCATGTCATTGGAAGATATACCATGGAAAGATAGACCATATGGCTCATTGTGGGAGATATATAGCCATAGGAATAAATCTTGGAGCACACTTGATTTTTCATCTTTTCCTGTGTCGGATCGTTTATGGGGTGTTCGTCTCTACAAAGATGGAATTTGTCATTGGTTGCAATATAATTACGGTCATTCTACTAAATATGCATTAGCCTCATTTGACTTAGCCCATGAGGTGTTTCTTACAACACCCATGTCCTTAGACATACCTCCAAACGCGGATGATCATTTTAAGTTTCTTTCATGTTGGATATACTTGGTGTTATTGAACGGGTCAATTGCTTTTATCTCATGGTTTTCTGGTAAACCTACTTTTGACATATCAATTCTGAATGAAATCGGTGTGAAAGAACCTTGGACTAAACTTTTTACTATTGGACCATTGTTTGGTGTTGATCGTCCTATTGGAGCATGGAAAAATGGTGACATATTTTTTATGAAACAGGATGGTGAACTGGTTAGGTTTGATTTAAAAACTCAGATGATGGAAGAACTTGATTTTAAAGGAATGTTTTATAGTTATATATTGCCTAATAAGGAATAATCTTCTTCCAAACTGAAGAAATGAATCAATAACTCGACTTTCACTCAAGAGATTTATCATTCAGTTATTAGAATTTTAAAATCTTTTGATGCAACTATATGACCTCTAGTTTCTTGTTGAAGTAGCTTGATAATTTAATGGACAATTGGATTTTTGTGTGGTTTGTGGTTCTCATGAGGAATAGTCCTATCAGTAATTTTTTGGTGTGTGATCCATAGCATATGCTGACAATGGTTTGGGTATTATGGAAGGGGCGTAATGGTGCTGTTTTCTTTTGGAAGTGGTTGGTAGGTAATTCATCAGTGTCATCTTGTAGCTTTTATGAGTGAAGTGAAACTTTTTTTTTGTTTACTTAGATAGTTTATGTTTCTCTTTAGACTTTTAAAGTATCCTTAGTAGTTTTGTTTGTTTTCCTTGAATTTCTGTTTTGGTGTTGTTTTGTGTTCCTTGGTTTTGGTTTTAAGGGATTGTTTGAGACAGTGTCCCTATTATACTCCGAATGTTTGCTGCTCTATATTTATTAAGTGATGTGTTACATTGATATGGTCTAGCATGGCCGAAGTCATCTTCATGAGATTGCGAGGTCATCCTTGTTTTGCTGAGGCCGGTATGCCTCTCATTTGTTTATTTATGGAGCTGTACTTGTTGAAATAACATTGGTGATCTATGTCGAGTGCTCTCTTCGTATCTGTTATTAATCAGCTTGCAAATTCATTTGCTAGAATGTAAGTCGTGAAGCATTTGTATTGTTCTATTAGCTTTGAATATTGAAGTGATGGCGATTTGTCGCTCGTGAATGTGACGACTCAGATATATCCAAAGAAAAAGTTTCGCCCAATATACAGTAAATTTTTATTCAAAAGTCCGAGTTAGACAAAGTTTAAGATTCGATAATTCCATCAGACAACCAGCACTCTTGTGGTTGTGAATCACCAACCTTTTTCAAATATTTCTGTCACTATGAAACCTCATAATTATCTTCCTATACCTTAGCAGCACTAATCAATATTTTATATTAGGAAATTCCAATTAGCAAGCATTCCATATTTCATTTACTTCTGATTCTTTCAGGAATAATTCAAAATACTCTAAAAGACTAAAAGTGATCTACTTCTAAGTGAACAATAAAGTCAACTAAAACAGCATAATAAAAAAATGAGGAATTTAGTCAAAAAAACCAACTCCAAAAAAAGAGAGCAAGATACAGCATGCTAACCTGCATATCTCAACAACATCAGTAGAATATTGGGCAATTTGGCAATTCTAATTCCTTGCAGATAATCACTGATGAGCATACTGTCTCGAGCGAAAAAAGTGGAAGAAATGGCTAACAACCACTGATTTTCAGTATCACTTCAAGTAAAGAGAATTCTGCATATCTGAATTTATACTTTGATGATAAGAATTTTTCAACAAAGTGCTGTGATTCTTAAAACGAGTTTCTTTAACGCGTGCAGCCTCATTAGGCATTCCAGACTTCAAAAGACATGAACTTAAAGTTCTAATAGTAACGTCATCTGGGGAACAACCAGTGGCCAACATCTTATAAAAGATACAGATTGCTTCGGGAGCTCTTCCTTTCATACAATGACCAATAATAAGGATAGTAAATGTCAGTTAATCAGGTTAGCATTCTCCTCCATATCTACCACAATTGCATTAGCCTCATCAACATTCCCCGATTTGCAATATCGATCAATGACAGGATTATAAATAAAGGGCTGCGGAACAATGCCACTCTGATTCAAAAGTCTCAGAAACTCGTGAGCTTCTTGTAGTCTATTGTTTTTACACAAAGCACTGATAAGAATAGAGAAAGAATACAAACTTGCCGAAACATTTCTCGCTTTCATTTCCTTCCAAAGATCCAAATCCGAAACCATAGTCCACTTGTCCGACTCGGCAGTATCCATCAATTAACGAAGTGAAAGTAACAACATCAGGAGCACAACCATGTAAGAGCATCTTCTTATGCACGCCTAACGCAGAAGCCACGTCACCAGTCTTAACAAACCCGTCAATAAGTGCATTAAAAGTAGCCAAACTAGGCTTACCTCCAGACCTAATCATTTCATCGAAAATAAAAAAAACCTCCTTCATCTTACTCACTTCTTAAACAAATCTCTTTAAGTAACTCCCATGCTCTATCAACCTCATTAATTCTACATAAACCATGTATAAGAGTATTATAAGTAACATTATCAGGGTAACAACCAAAACTTCTCATATCATTCAAAAACCTAAAAGATTCATCGATTTCACCAACACCACAAAAACCTTGAATCAAAATATTGAATGTGAAACTATCTACAGCCCAGTCTCAGAATCTCCCTAAACAAACAAACAGGTACAGCATCATATATAACCTATTACATTTAACCAAAAATTTGAGAAAGTTATTATAGACAACAACGTTAACAGCAACCTTATTACACAACGCATCATAAAAAAACTCTTTAGAAACATCAAACCTATGAACAAATGCAAAAGAATATAGCAAAACCCCTAATAATCTACTATCAGGCAGTAACCCATCAGACCTCATACAATCATAAACAATTTTCAACTACACCATCCAACTTTTAAAAGTGCAAATTTTATTGATAGTATGACATAGAAAAATAGAAGTATAACGGTGATTGTCAAATGTAAAACTAATTTACACCAATGGGATATACTGATTAAACTCCATTGCCCTGCTTCGATAAACAACGTAATTAGACACTTATAGAGTTATAGTATAACATTTATCATATGAGTGTTCGGGTATAAGATATTTTTATTCGAAAAGATAAAATAAAGCCAAATTGTTTTCATAAAAGCTATAAATAAGGTTTCACTAACAAGAATTATATCTTGATAAGCTTATGCATATAAAAAGTTTTTATGTTAATTCATAATTTCTCACTATGGGAAAAATAGCTGTTTTTCATTGACAAGCTTATGAATAATACATAAGCTAACTTATTTGAATAAGCTGAAAAATAAGTCAATCCAAACATGCCTTAAATGAGGAGTTTACTGCTGTTCAAGAAGTGAAATGAATGAATATGAAAATGGTAGTGCTCTTACCTGACAAAAAGTGAAATCGTTATCACTGTCCACTGTCCATTTCAAGGCACACCGATGATTGCAGTCAGGTAGGATAGGTTAAGAATCGGAGAATATGGTGACAGAATCGCACGATCTCCGGTGGAATAGAAAAAGTTTGTTAGGGTTTGGTTTGTATCGCAGAACTTATTCGCGAATTGCGATTCGCTTAATCTCTGCTGCAAAGTTGAAAGAAATAGTCACGAAGAAGCTTGTAAATGTAATAATACAGTTGGTAAGCATGTAAATCATTGGATTGGATATAAATCTCAAAGAAAGAAAGGTTCAAGGAGATGAAGGTTGTGGTACTTTAAGAAAAATCCTCCGGCACATCATAAGAATAAAAAAGGAGTTCCAAAGAAGTGGGAGGTAAACTGGAGACTTTGTCCACCATAAAGAATAACGACACAAGAAGTTGAGGCAACAGTTTTAAACAAGTACGTTAAATGAGAGGTAATTCATCGTTATACTTCCTTTTGGTACATCGGAAAATATCATCATTATATTTCTAATTCTAATGTTTTTATATTTTTGTAGCATAATAAAGATTAATAATCAGATACTCAAAATGTATAACCACTCAAAGAAATCGGATTGAAATGAGTATAATCCAAAAACATTCTCTATATAGGAAACAAAATATATATAAGATAGTTTTGTGTTTGTACACGGGGTTCTTCATGTCACGTGTACCAAGTCGAATTCATGTTGCTTCAAACATAAAGCGCAATAAATCCAAAAAATTTATGTTACTTGTTAATTAAGTTCTCATTTGGTTAAATAAAAGTATTAAATTTTTTATTATCTTATTTAATTTGGATAAAGAATCTTTTACATTTATTTTTATGCTAATCTTTTTGTATAGGGTTAATAGGTTAATACCCCATGTGAACTTTTATTTTTTTGAGAATTTCCCCCTGTAATGTTAGATTTCTTGCAATGCCCCCTGGATTCAGTCAACCATAATATAACCGTCACGAAACAGAACCACCGAAAAAAAACCGTCGCAAAATATAATTTTATCAAGGGTTTTAAATCGTCGTAAAAAAACCGCCGCAAAATATAATTTTTAGCAAGGGTTATAAACCGCCGCAAAACTGAATCAGGGGGTATTGCAAAAAATCTAACATTACAGGGGGGATTCTCTATTTTTATTTCCAGGTGGGTATTGCAAAATTCACGTATCTTACAGGGGGTATTAACCCATTAACCCTTTTTTATATGTACTTCTAAACTAATTAAAAAATAATATTTTTTATTGATTAATAATTATTTTAGGTTTTAAAATATTAAATTCACATATAAATAATGTCTTTTCACCTTATTTTGTGACCCTCATTCTTCACTCTTTAGATCTCGCACTTGCAACGGCGCCTAGGTCAACTTTGGTCTAGCATGTCAAATCTGATCTCACACAGCTTGGTCTAATCACGGCGTCTCCTTGCCACCAATTTACAATTTCAAGAATAGATGGAAAAACCTATCAGTGGGATAAGTGAAAAGGTTAGCAAGTATATACCTCATGATCTTGCATTTTTCATACTATCGAAATTGCCACTAAAATCTTTGAAGCGATTTGGATGTGTACATAGATCATGGGCCCTGTTTATGGAAAATCATCATTTCATGAGCACTTTCCGCAACAATTTCATTCGTAACAATGATTCTTATTATGATGATATGTCTCTCCTCGTGCATTCGAATTATAATGATATTCATTTACTTTCTGGTGATAGATTTGAGAATAGGGTCAAATTAGATTTGCCAAATCTACTTCAAGGGCAAATATCTTTGTTTTATGTTTTTGATTCTGGTAGTATTAGTGGATATATAATTCTATGCCGACAAGGTGAATTTATACTTTTTGATACAACAACTCAAAAATTTTGGCTCATTCCCCTGAGCCCTGTCCAATCTGTACCACATGACCAAATAATGTTTGTTACTCATCATGGATTTGGTTATGATCAATTAAGAGATGATTACAAGTTGATTAGACATGTATCTTATCTTCCACCAAATTTCCAACATGTTGAAGATCTTGGCATGTCATTGGAAGATATACCATGGAAAGATAGACCATATGGCTCATTGTGGGAGATATATAGCCATAGGAATAAATCTTGGAGCACACTAGATTTTTCATCTTTTCCTGTGTCGGACCGTTGTTGGGGTGTGCGTCTCTACAAAGATGGAATCTGTCATTGGTTGCAATATAATTACGGTCATTCTACTAAATATGCATTAGCCTCATTTGACTTAGCCCATGAGGTGTTTCTTACAACACCCATGTCCTTAGACATCCCTCCAAACGCGGATCATCATTTTAAGTTTCTTTCATGTTGGATATACTTGGTGTTATTGAACGGGTCTATTGCTTTTATCTCATGGTTTTCTGGTAAACCTACTTTTGACATATCAATTCTGAATGAAATCGGTGTGAAAGAACCTTGGACTAAACTTTTTACTATTGGACCATTGTTTGGTGTTGATCGTCCTATTGGAACATGGAAAAATGGTGACATATTTTTTATGAAAAAGGATGGTGAACTGGTTAGGTTTGATTTAAAAACTCAGATGATGGAGGAACTTGGTTTTAAAGGAAAATTTTATAGTTATATATTACTTAATAAGGAATAATCTTCTTCCAAACTGAAGAAATGAATCAATAACTCGACTTTCACTCAAGAGATTTTTCATTCAGTTATTAGAATTTTACAATCTTTTGACGCAACTATATGACCTCTAGTTTCTTGTTGAAGTAGCTTGATAATTTAATGGACAATTGGATCTTTGTGTGGTTTGTGGTTCTCATGAGGAATAGTCCCATCTGTAAATTTTTGGTGTGTGATCCATAGCATATGCTGACAATGGTTTGGGTATTATGGAAGGGGCGTGATGGTGCTGTTTTCATTTGGAATTGGTTGGTAGGTAAATCATCAGTGTCATCTTGTAGCTTTTATAAGTGAAGTGAAACTTTTTTCTGTTTACTTAGATAGTTTATGTTTCTCTTTAGACTTTTAAAGTATCCTTAGTTGTTTTGTTTGTTTTCCTTGAATTTCTGTTTTGGTGTTGTTTTGTGTTCCTTGGTTTTGGTTTTCTGGTATTGTTTGAGACAGTGTACCTATTATACTCCGAATGTTTGCTGCTTATTTATTAAGTGATGTGTTACATTGATATGGTCTAGCATGGCCGAAGTCATTTTCATGAGATTGCGAGGTCATCCTTGTTTTTCTGAGGCTGGTATGCCTCTAATTTGTTTATTTATGGAGCTGTACTTGTTGAAATAACATTGGTGATCTAAGTCGAGTGCTCTCTTTGTATCTGTTATTAATCGTCTTGCAAATTCTGTTCCTAGAATGTAAGCCCTGAAGCATTTTATTGTTCTATTAGCTTTGAATATTGAAGTAATGGCAATTTGTCGCTCGTGAATGTGAGGACTCAGATATATCCCAAGAAAAAGTTTCGCCCAATATACAGTAAATTTTTATTCAAAAGTCCGAGTTAGACAAAGTTTAAGATTCGATAATTCCATCAGACAACCAGCACTCTTGTGGTTGTGAATCACCAACCTTTTTCAAATATTTCTGTCACTATGAAACCTCATAATTATCTTCCTATACCTTAGCAGCACTAATCAATATTTTATATTAGGAAATTCCAATTAGCAAGCATTCCATATTTCATTTACTTCTGATTCTTTCAGGAATAATTCAAAATACTCTAAAAGACTAAAAGTGATCTACTTCTAAGTGAACAATAAAGTCAACTAAAACAGCATAATAAAAAAATGAGGAATTTAGTCAAAAAAACCAACTCCAAAAAAAGAGAGCAAGATACAGCATGCTAACCTGCATATCTCAACAACATCAGCAGAATATTGGGCAATTTGGCAATTCTAATCCCTTGCAGATAATCACTGATGAGCATACTGTCTCGAGCAAAAACAATGGAAGAAATGGCTAACCACCACTGATTTTCAGTATCACTTTAAGTAAAGAGAATTCTGCATATCTGAATATATACTTTGATGATAAGAATTTTTCAACAAAGTGCTGTGATTCTTAAAACGGGTTTCTTTAACGCGTGCAGCCTCATTAGGCATTCCAGACTTCAAAAGACATGAACTTAAAGTTCTAATAGTAACGTCATCTGGGGAACAACCAGTGGCCAACATCTTATAAAAGATACAGATTGCTTCGGGAGCTCTTCCTTTCATACAATGACCAATAATAAGGATAGTAAATGTCAGTTTATCAGGTTTGCATTTCTCCTCCATATCTACCACAATTGCATTAGCCTCATCAACATTCCCTGATTTGCAATATCCATCAATGACAGGATTATAGATAAAGGGCTGCGGAAAAATGTCACTCTGATTCAAAAGTCTCAGAAACTCGTGAGCTTCTTGTAGTCTATTGCTCTTACACAAAGCACTTATAAGAATAGAGAAAGTATACAAACTTGGAGAAACATTTCTCGCTTTCATTTCCTTCCAAAGATCCAAACCATAGTCCACCTGTCCGACTCGGCAGTATCCATCAATTAACGAAGTGAAAGTAACAACATCAGGAGCACAACCATGCAAGAGCATCTTCTTATGCACGCCAAACGCAGAAGCCATGTCGCCAGCCTTAACAAACCCGTTAATAAGTACATTAAAAGTAGCCGAACTAGGCTTACCTCCAGACCTAACCATTTCATCGAAAACAAAACAAGCCTCATCCATCTTACTCACTTTGCAATAACCCGATATCACTGTTGTATAACTCACATCACTAGGACCAAACTCACATCTTAAACAAATCTCTTTAAGTAACTCTCGCGCTCTATCAACCTCATTAATTCTACATAAACCATGTATAAGAGTATTATAAGTAACAACATCAGGGTAACAACCAAAACTTCTCATATCATTCAAAAACCTAAAAGCCTCATCAATATCACCAACACCGCAAAAACCTCGAATTAAAATATTGAATGTGAAACTATCTATAATCAAATTCAATCTCATAATCTCCCTAAACAAACAAACAGCATCATCTAACCTATTACATTTAACCAAACTGTTAAGAAAGTTATTATAAACAACAACATTAACAACAACCTTATTACACAAAGCATCATAAAAAACCTCCTTAGAAACATCAAACCTATGAACAAATGCAAAAGAAGAAACCAAAACAGCTAACAATCTACTATCCGGCAATAACCCATCAGCCCTCATAAAATCATAAACAATTTTCGCCGAATCGTGTCGTCGGGCATTACAAAGGGACCTTAAAAGATAATTGTAAGTCCAAAAAGAATGTGAAAGATTGAAACTTTGTTTAGTAAAGTGAAAAAAATTGAAACCCAATTGAGGGTTGTTGAGTTTTTGAATAACTTGTAATACAAGTGAAGGGGTTAATTTGTTACGAATGTAAAGAGAGAATTTTTCGTTGAATGGGTTTGTGATATGAAGAAAGATTGTTGAAACGATTTTGACGAAGAATGGTTCGTGATTGTTGTTGGGTTTGAGAGTGTGGTAATGGGAAATTCGAAGAGTGGTGAAGAATGAAGAAGAAAAATTCATGAGGTTGTGAAATTGAGAAAATTGGGAGAAAAAAACGGTGTCGTTTCATGTGGAATGGGATTAAGGGTTTTGGGAGAGGGGTTTTAGGGAAGGAGGAGGAGTAGCCAATAAGTTATATGGTGTGTTTTGTTGTCTCTCATGTTTTAATTTAATGGTTGAGATTGTAAAGAAAAAATAAAACGGTCTTAAAAAAGAAATAATCGTAGAGATTTAGCGGTTGTAATTACTACTGGACAAACATCGAGGAGGATCAATATGAGAGGATTTGATCTGATATTTTTCTGACTTTTTTTCTCTATTTTGATGTGTTCTTTTTTCTTTAAGGATTCTGATCCGACTTAGATGCACTCACTTTAAAAAAAGCCAAAATCTTTTTTTTTTCTTATCTTAAGGGAATATATGTTAAGAAGTTTAAAATGAAAATTTTGTATTAGATAAAACAAATTTTTGATTTTGTGAAAAGTGAATACACAAATTTTAAGATTAATTTTCTTTCTAAAGAACTTTAACATGTGCCCTAAGTTAACTTTCTCCGTAGTTTATTTGTTTACTAATTTTGTTCTTCATTCATGTTTTTATATGATTTATAAGGTTTTTAAATCTATGATTTTTTTTGTAGGACATTAATTTATAATGAGAACGCATAGAAAATAAAATTATGAATTATCTTTTTTCTAAGGTGTTTGTCCACGCTATTTCATTTGAATTTTGAAATAAGATAAGTCTGTTTGATCAAAAAAATATTTTTATTATGACAAGGAAAAATTGTTCAAAAGTCATATAATGAGTGTAACACTTAATAACAGAAAATATAAATAGATACTAATATTAAAAGATGTACAATAATTTAATGATTGATTATGTGTGGTCTTTATATTTAAAAGGATTTTTAGTCCAAAAATTTGTTACTTTCTGCATGGTCTTTAATGATTCATAATCAAAATTTGTTTCAGGGCATAAAGTAACAAACTTCCAAACGAATAACCTGGGAAGGAAAAGCTAAAATACATGATACTTTAATAATTTGTTTCAGGACTGAAAGTAACAAAATGCATTTTATAGTATCCGAGAACGTTTAGTTTTGCATGGTGGAAAAAAAAAATCAAGTTTCCTCTGTTAAGAAGGATCAGAAATGGTCAAATGTTGCAAATGATGGCCTCTATTTTTTTTTTCTGACAATTGTTGGTGTCTCCTTCTTATTAATAATGGATGACCACGGTTAGTTAGTCTAGTAATAATTGGCGCTAGATTTAGTATGGATGACCAAGGTTCGATCCTGACAATAGCGCTTGGAGAGGGCTGGAGCCCTTTGATGTCAGAACTAACCTCCAAACCGAATTAGTCGATCTAGTGGGCTAGATACTAGTGGTGAAAACAAATAAAAAGTATATTATAATTAAATAAGCATAAAAGACAGTGTTTTGACTTGTGAACAAGGTTTTCACAATTGACATATAATTATCAGTTTACAGCCAGAGGATGAGAGAAACATCAATGGAAAACATGTCTCAAGTTGGGTTGTTAATATTACTAGTTTATAACTTGCTACTTGCAATTTCTGTTAACAGCAATACTCTAGCTATTGAATGCTTAGCTTCTGATCATGAAGCTCTATTAGACTTCAAAAATGGCCTTCATGATTCTCACAACCGTCTCTCGTCATGGAGAGACAACAATTGTTGTCAATGGCACGGAATATATTGCGATAACATCACGGGTGCGGTCGTTGCAATCGATCTCCATAACCCGCATCCAGTGTCAATTGATTCTCCTCCTAGCAAGTATGGAATGTGGAACCTAACTGGTGAGCTAAGACCATCTTTGATGAAACTCAAGTCACTAAAGTATTTAGACTTGAGCTACAACTCATTCAAAGGAATTCCGATTCCTAAGTTTTTAGGATCACTGGTGAATTTGCAATATCTGAACCTGTCAAATGCTGGCTTTTCTGGTTTAATTCCACCCCATTTGGGAAACCTTTCTCGCCTGCAATCTCTTGATCTCAACACTTTTAGCTTGTATGTTGAAAATCTACAATGGTTAGCTAGCCTTCTCTCTTTGAAACATCTTGCCATGGATGGAGTTGACCTTTCATTGGTAGCGCGAACAGATTGGGTTAGTGCATTAAACCAGCTACCTTTAATAAAATTGCATCTATCTTTTTGCCGACTTTCTGGTCATATACCGTCTCCTTCATCTCTCAATTTTACTTCACTTACTGTTATAGATCTCAGTTCTAATCAATTTGTTTCAGAGATACCTGATTGGCTTGTTAATATAAGCACCTTACAACATATTGACATAAGCAATAATGTTTTGTATGGAAAAATACCACTTGGTTTAAGAGACCTACCAATGCTACATAATTTGAATTTAGGAGAAAACCATAATCTCACAGCAAGGTGTTCTCAACTCTTCATGAAAGGATGGGCAAAGATACAAGTGCTTGATTTGTCAATTAATCAATTACATGGGAGACTTCCTTCATCCATTGGAAACTTGACTTCTCTCACTGACCTTGACCTCAGTGATAATGCTATTGGAGGCAGTATTCCTAGTTCCATTGGTAAACTCTGCAGGTTGAAATATTTAGTTTTATCAGGAAATAATATGACAGAAACTCTACCTGAGTTTCTTCAAGGAATACATGAATGTCCTTCTAGAAAACCTCTTTCTAAATTGACGTATTTTATCATGGACGAAAACCGGCTTCATGGTAAAATCCCAGATTGGTTAGTGCAGCTAGACAATCTAGTTGTTATCAGTCTTGCACATAATTTGCTTGAAGGTACTATTCCTGTTTCCATTGGGTCACAGCGAAATCTCGCATACTTGATACTTAAAGGGAATAAATTAAATGGTACTCTACCAGATAGTTTAGGACAACTTCCTAAGTTGTCATACTTAGATGTTTCTTTCAATCAATTGACTGGAATGGTAACTGAAAACCATTTTTCATTGCTGAAAAAACTGGAGATGTTAGCCTTGTCTTCCAATTCATTAACTGTGAAAGTCAGTGCCAATTGGATACCACCATTCCAAATAATGTATCTTTTTATGGGTTCATGTGTTTTGGGGCCTTCTTTTCCACCTTGGCTTAAATCTCAAAATAAGGTCCGTGTTTTAGACTTTTCAAATGCTAGCATTTTTGGTTTTATACCAATCTGGTTTTGGGATATTTCGTCCACCTCAACAGTAGTAAACATGTCACATAATGCGTTCCAAGGTTGGCTTCCGAATCCAATGCACATGGCATATTATTCTCATTCAATTGATCTAAGCTTTAACCTGCTTGAAGGATCGGTTCCTGTCATAACACCAGGTATCGATCTGCTAGATCTCTCACACAATCACTTTTCTGGTGCAATCCCGTTGAACATATGTCAACAAATGGAGTATGTGCAATTTTTATCTCTTTCTCATAACCAGCTCCATGGAGAAATACCGTTTTCTTTAGGCGAAATGTCAGTCGTTACTGTCATTGATCTCTCAGGCAACAACTTAACTGGAAGGATCCCTCCGAGCCTTGCAAATTGCTCTTTTCTAGATGTATTGGACCTTGGAAACAATAGTCTGTTTGGGACAATTCCAAATTCTTTGAGTCAGTTACAATATCTCAGATCATTACACCTTAATGACAATCACTTTTCAGGGGATTTGCCATCATCATTAAGAAATTTGTCAAAGTTAGAAACTATGGATCTTGGAAACAATAAATTGTCTGGTATTATTCCAACTTGGTTTGGCGAAGGTTTTCCATTTCTAAGAATTCTGATTTTGAGGTCTAACGCATTTTCTGGTGAACTAACACCAAATCTTTCAAAATTAGGCTCATTGCAAGTCCTTGACCTTTCCAAAAATAACTTGACCGGAAGCATTCCAGAAAGCTTAGGTGATCTCAAAGCTATAGCTCAAGTGCAGAAGAAAAATAAATACTTACTGTACGGACATTATGAAGGTCACTACTATGAAGAAAGTTTGAATGTGTATATGAAAGACCAAAGACTAAAGTATACCAAGACTCTTTCCCTTGTTACTGGCATAGACCTTTCTGATAATAACTTCACTGGAAATATTCCGAATGAAATTACAAAACTATTTGGTTTGATGGTTCTCAACTTGTCAAGAAACCATATAACCGGCCGAATTCCTGAAACCATGTCAAATCTGCATCAACTACAATCTCTTGATCTCTCGAGCAATCAACTTTCTGGCACAATACCCTTAAGTTTTCCTTCTTTGACATTTTTGGGGGCGCTAAACTTGTCAAACAACAACTTCTTGGGTGTCATTCCTTACACAGGTCAAATGACAACCTTTGATGCATCAGCTTTTACCGGGAATCCTGGTCTTTGTGGTCCTCCACTTCCTGTGAGGTGCTCAGGTCGTGATGATCATAGTCATGACTCTGAAAGTGAACAAAGTAATAATGTGCAAAATGATCTGTATGATAACTGGTTTTTATTGAGTATTGGTTTAGGGTTTGCAACAGGCATTTTGGTTCCTTATTTTATTTTAGCAATTAAAAGGTCCTGGAGCGAAGCCTATTTTTACTTTCTGGATCAAGTTATTGACTCAATATTATTGAGGCACCCACGCCGAAAAGCAATAAACCATGGCCAAAAGACTAAGATTCATCATAGGCGGTAGTTTATATATACGTGTGTGTGTGTGTGTGTGTGTGTGTTTATCTCTAGTTTTATGTACTACTTCTGCCTCTTATTATAAGCTTCTTTGTAATTTGCAGATGTATTTAAGAAAGGTATGTAATAAACTTTTGTGTTAATTTTGTGCATGGGTGTTCCTAAAATTAAAATACCCTTTTGAATATAATATGGATTTGTTCAGCTCTGACATGTCTATAAATTTAAAATGGGACTTATATTTATGGACAAATATTTTTCCAAAGAAGAACAAGATTCAAAAATACTATCGGTCAAGAGATCAATGAGCTTGACTCATGCACTATGATTTTGTGATGTACAAGGTTTGCTATCATTGTAGAAAAGATGCAAATTGGGAGCTTTGTGCTTGACATTCTTCTAGTTTAGGTCATGGGACGAGAGGGGGTTCATACATGATTCCTATTATGAATTATAAAAATAATAATACAAATTACTAATAATTTACAACCACTAATGCTTTAGTTGCCAATTGCGGGAACAACTATTTAACTAAGAGTTTTGTTTCTTTGCATGAAAAACCACCAAGACACAAATTCTAGTGTAATATTTCCTTGATTTTAATACTAATAAACAGATAGAATGTCAGTGTAAAAATATTATTGTATCATTCCATAGATAATAAATGTAAACCCATTTATTGCCATGACAAAAATATTTATGCTATGCTGAAATCATTATTTCCAAGTGAAACTACCAAAAAACAATTTGAAATCATAAAAAAGTACATATAGAACAAATGTTCATACATGAGCTCAAAAAAAGAGAATTGCATACGGATAGGTGGTGCCTAACTCTGGTGTGTAAACTGAGAATCTGAGAGTAGGTCAGGAGATATTTGCATTCTGCAAAGACTGGCATGCCACCAAACCTGCAGATGTACGCATGACATGCTCACCTAGCATCGCAGTACAAGAAACATCTGTTTTAAGATGAGGCTGCACCAACTCCCATATCTTTTTCTTTTGTATCTGCATATTGTTACACATGAACATTAAATTACATAAGGGAAAAAACACGTTCCACATAAAGAACGGATTACCATGTTATGGCAATACACAAGAATAATCCACGCAAAATATCAAAAGAGATGAATAACATGATACAAAGATTTACAGGCAGTCAGAAAGTACTCTCTAATTTAGTTAGGAAGAACATGCACAAAGTTCACAATCAAACAATGAGCAGCCGTATTACTCCCTATTCCCTAAAATAAAACTAGTTCTGCAGTTACAAGGGAATACGGAAAACATAACATATGCTCAACTAATGTTTTTTGATAAAGTATCAAATAGTTTGTTGTCAAAAAAATTAATTATCAAATAGTTTTAAAATTTTGAAAATTTGTAAATTTCATCAACTCAACAAAAACTTTTAATTTGACAGTTGGATGATTAAAACTCTAACGTCAACGAGTTACTGAGCAGATAACCATGCCAAGAGTTACTCCTGTAGCAAGTTGATCCTTGCCCATATATATTATTATTATTCAGTTTTTTGGATGTAATACTATTGAAGTAGAGTTATTGCCTGATTCGGAGTGGCAGCATCAATTTGGTTGTCTTTTTCATCTTCAGATCCAAACCATATTCTTTCACCAGGATTTGCTTCCTCTGGAGGAAACAGAAGTTCAACATTCTCGTGCTTTGAATCAGAAGCAGCCATCAACATTCCTGAAGATTTGACGCCACGCATATTCCTTGGCTTCAGATTTGAAAGAACAATAACTTTTTTCCCCTGCATTTGCGTCTTACTAATTGTTATAACAACTTCAACAAATACATTAATTGCAAAACATAAAGTGTCTTCCTTGCAGAACATTTTAATAAGCATCAACTGACATACAAATATGTATAATCAAACTAACTCGATCTTGCTACCAATAATCATAAACATGTACAATTCTATGAGTAAACCCAAGAGGCTGACAATATGGTCGAGGTTATAAAACAACCTATTTGTTTCTTTCATGAACTCCCAACAACTGAATGAATAGAATAGAACGCCAAATAGCCAAAGCACAACATTTTAGTATAAACCATTAAGATTTATCAGAAAGTCCGACTGTGAATTTCAAAACCCCTTTGTAGAACATTTCATAAAAACCAAACACAAACATACATCTACTAACACATACATACATTCATCTAATACATACATACCAAATAGCCCTTAAGATTTATCAGAAAGTCCTGCTGTGAATTTCAAAACCCCTTTGTAGAACATTTCAAAAAAATCAAACACAAACATACATATACTAACAGTCTAACACATACATGGACAAACATACATACATTCATATGATTCCGTGTATCAAACAATATAGTCAAGAGAAGTTCTAACAACACATTCTTTAACATTATTTCTGACACTATCTCAATTATTGGCTGAAACTCATAGCGTGAAGCTGTTGTTGCCACTCATAAGTAGTCAACTACGCAATTAGTGCACATGGAGCCCAAATTGAAACATTATACAAAATGAAGAGTAACTCCGTGCGCAACTTCGAAGATTAATTCCTTTGAGGATTCTAAAGTACATTTAAGAGTTGCCTCCATATGCATGAGTTGGGAATTGAGCAATGACTCTGGGTTTTTGGATTGGTTAATTTGAACTTATATATTGGCATATACACTTACGAGACTATTTAAGAGAACTTATGAAAACAACTTATAACATCTGCAATTCTGCATAATTTCTTTCAGTTTATTTCTATAAGCTCTCCAGGGTCTGTTTGGATTGACTTATATTTGAGCTTATCTACTAACATAAGTTTCGTGAGACTGTTTGTGAGAGCTTATGAAAACAGCTTATGACAATTTTCATAATTTTTTATCAGCTTATTTTCACATGTTCTCCAATATAACTTATGAAAACAGCTCAATAGCTCATGAATAAATATATAGAAATAATCTATCTTTATTATATCTTTTGCTATAAGTTGCAAATAGGTTGTTTATCCAAACAGACCCTATAACTTATAATAACAACTAGTTTACATGAAAATAGTTTTATTGAATAAGGAAAATGATAAACATTGCCCTTAGGCAATGATGCCCTTAGGCAATGGTTAAGGAAACAAAAGTGGTAAATAAACTCTTGGAACTTTGTACATTCAATTTTTCTAAACTAACAGTACACTATTTTCAATACAAACATTACTTCTTTTGGTAATAGTGCCTTGAGGGCACTAGTTAATAAGACCCTTGAAATAATTAGTTTATATATAAGCACTTATACTAATTTATTCATACCAAGTTATAGGCTATAACCTTTATAGACCCAATTACCCAAACAACTTGACATGCATAAACTTGTATGATAAAATGGACCTAAAATAATATCAAAGGGTAAAAATAAAAAGGAAAAAGAAAGAGAGAGAGAAACCTGAAGATTTTCAAGAGGGATATAATTAACAAGGCCACTGCATATAATTCTAGGTTCAGGTTCACCAATATCAACTTCTTCAACATAAAGAGTTTCAGCTTCATCATGTTTCCATGCTTTCAGAATCTTACCAACCCTTATATCAAGCAATCCAGCAGAATCCTTAATAGTACTTTTGTTGTTGTTGTCATTTTCAGCATTGGTTTCAACAGGTATGGGTTCTGTTACAGGCTGAGAAGAAGAAAGAGTGCAAAATGAAGAGAACCCAGATGGGGATTTGGAGCGTGAGGAAGAAGAGAGTGAGAAAAAAGGAAACTTGGAAAGAAATGAACAATGGGTTGTTGTTGTTGTTTTTTGGAAGAGTGTGGGGGTTTTTGATGAGAAGATTGAGAGCATAACAACACTGCTACCCTTCAAAACATTTGCCATTTTAGTGATTGAATTGAATGATATGTGTATATGTGATGAGAATGAAGAGATGATGAATGAGGTGAGGGATTTCAATTTTCAACCCTTGGAGACTATGAAGCCGGACACTGATACCGGATACGATACAGATACAGATACTGACACGTCGACAAATATAATTTTTTTCTTAAATTATATAATTCAATATAATTGTAAATATTAATATCGGACATGATCTATATCTGAAACCGGAACACGTCTAATCTAAAGAGTGCGAGAGATTCTTAACTTGGATTGGAGAGAGTAGAAAGCTTCATCTGAAGCAATTATTTCGAATTAAAATGAAAATTTTAGTTATTGTGGACTAGTACTTACAAAATAAAATATGTTAAAAAAAAATTCTTTTTAGAAATATGAGTTGATTTGTACCAAAAAAAAATATTTTGACTTAAAAAAATATATGAGTTGATCGCGATTTTTATTTTTATGATTGAAATGATTAGTTAATTTATATTTATTTGATAAAATAACAAAATTTATGTAATTAGTATTGAACTCAAACTAACCATGTCATTGTTTTAATTGTATAGATGATGAAAGTTGTTGATTTTTATTTCTAAAAACTAAAGAGTATTGTTGATCGTCGTTATAATATATTTTTTTGTGTAAAAAGAGGGCAAAAGCTCAAAAAAAGAAAAAACAACTAAGTGAACACTGTCCTCTCCAATAATGTAATTGCATTATGCTCAATGACCTTATGAACAACTTTTTATTTTCTTGACTAACAATTTATTGAATCTTACATTTTTATATATGGATTGGATGGTACATAAAAATTTATTTATACATACATCTATAAAAATAAAGACTACCGCCCCTGATGAATAGTCCTCCTTTGGCCATGATTTATTTATTGTTTGTGTGTGAGCCTCAATAATTTGTAAATAACTTGATCCACAAAATCAAAATATACATCACACCAAGAACTCTTATATCTTAAAATGAAATAAGGAACAAGAATTCCTGTTGCAAACCCCAAACCAAGACTCAAGTAAAACCAGTTATCCAACAAATCATTATTACTATGTCCCTTGTCGGAGTCATGACGCGAATCACCATCACCAGAACACTTCACATGAAGTGGAGGACCACAAAGACCACGATTACCGGCAAAAGATATAGCATCAAAGGTTGTTAATTGACCTGTATAAGGAATGACGCCGAAGAGGTTGTTATTGGACAAATCTAGGAAACCCAAAAATGATAAGGAAGAAAAGCCTGACGGAATTGTTCCAGAAAGTTGGTTGCTTGAGAGATCAAGAGATGTTAGTTGAACCATATCTGACATGGTTTCGGGAATTTTGCCAGTTAAATGGTTTCTTGACAAGTTCAAAACCATCAAATCATATAATTTTGTTATTTCGATGGGAATATCACCGGTGAAGTTATTATCAGAAAGGTCTATGGAAGTAACAAGGGAAATAGTCTTAGTATACATTAGTGTTTGGTTTTTGTTAACCAAAGTCAATCTTTCTTCATAGTAATGTTTACCAAATACTCCATACACTAAATATTTGATTTTCTTATCTACTTGGGCGATTGCTTTCAGATCGCCCAAGCTAGCTGGGATTCTACCAGTCAAGTAATTTCTAGCAAGATCAAGTACTTGCAATGAACCTAGTTTAGATAGCTTAGGTGACAAGTCACCAGAGAATGCATTAGACCTTAAAATAAGAATTCTAAGAGATGGAAAATATTCCCCAAACCAAGATGGAATAATACCTGACAGTCTATTGTAGCCAAGATCCAAGGTTTCCAACATCAACAAATTTCTCAAAGATGATGGAAAATTCCCCGAAAAGTTATTGTTATTAAGGTGCAGTGATCTGATTAGCTTTAACTTGCCTAAAGAACTTGGAAGTGTCCCAAACAGATTATTATTCCCAAGGTCTAGTACATCCAAATAAGAGCAATTAGTAAGGCTTGGAGGGAACTTTCCAGTTAAGTTGTTTCCTGAAAGATCAATAAGGATAGCATTTAACATTTCTCCAAAAGACGATGGTATTTCACCGTGGAGTTGATTATGAGAAAGAGATAAAACCGACACATAGCTCATTTGTTGACTAATGTTTGATGGGATTGCACCAGAAAAGCGATTGTATGAAAGATCTAGCAACTTGAAACCAGGTGTTATAACAGGAAGTGGTCCATCAAGAAGATTGAAGCTTAGATCAACCATAACAGGAGAAGCAACTGTCATAGGCATTGGATTTGGAAGCCAACCCTGCAGCTCATTATGTGACATGTTAAGAAGTCTCAAGTCGGATGAAAAATGCCAAAACCAATTTGGTATAGAACCAACAATGCTTGCATTTGAAAAGTCTAAAGAAACGACCTTACTTTGTGATTTTAGCCAAAGTGGAAATGAAGGCCCCATAACACATGAACTCATACCAAGGGTAGATACTTGGAATGGTGGTAGCCAATTAGTAGTGACATTTAATGTGAATGAATTTGAAGACAAAACTAGAATCTTCAATTTACTTAGCTTTGAAAAATGGTATTCAGTTACCATACCTGTCAAATGATTGGAAGAAAGATCAAGGTGTGTGAGAGAAGTCAAGTTTCCAAAGGACGACGGAAGCATCCCATTTAATTTATTACTCCCCAAAAGTAGGACCTGTAACCTTTCCCATCCTTTCATGAAGAGTTGAGAACAGTTTGCTATGAGATTGTAGTTATCCTCTAAACTCAAATACTGTAACTTTGGGAGGCCTCTTAAACCAAGTGGTATTTTCCCATACAAACCACTATTGCTTATGTCAATATGTTGTAAGGTGCTAATATTAACAAGCCAATCAGGTATCCTTGAAACAAATTGATTAGAACTAAGATCTATAACAGTAAGTGAAGTGAAATTGAGAGATGAAGGAGATGGTATATGACCAGAAAGTTGGCAAGAAGATAGATGCAATTTCATTAAAGAAGGTAGCTGGTTTAATGCACTAACCCAATCCGTTCGTGCTACCAATGAAAGATTAACTCCATCCATGTCAAGATGTTTCAAAGAGACAAGGCCAGTTAACCATTGTAGATTTTCAACATGCAAGCTAACATTTTTGAGATCAAGAGTTTGCAAGTGAGAAAGGTTTCCCAACTGGGGTGGAATTAAACCAGAAAAGCCAGCATTTGACAGGTTCAGATATTGCAAATGCATCAGTGATCCAAAGAACTTAGGAATTGGTGTTCCCTTGAATGTGTTGAAGCTCAAGTCTAAATGAGTCAGTGATTTGAGCTTCATCAAAGATGGCCTTAGCTCACCACTCAGGTTCCACATTCCATTAGCACTAGGAGAAGAATCAATCCACATAGGATGTGGATTACGGAGATCAATTGCAACGACCGCACCTGTTATGTTATTGCAATATATTCCGTGCCATTGACAACAGTTGGTGTTTCTCCATGAAGAGAGCCGGTTGTGAGAATCCTTGAGCCCATTTTTGAAGTCTATAAGAGCTTCATGATCAGAAGCTAAACATTCAATAGCTACAACATTGTTGTTAACAAAAATTGCAAGTAACAAGCTATAAGCTAGTAATATTAACAACCCAACTTGAGACATGTTTTCCATTTTAGTTTCTTACATCCTCTGGTATAAACTGATAATTATATATGTCAAATGTGAAAACCTTGATCAACAAAATATTGTATTTTTATGTCTATTTGGATTTTTTTTAACGGCAAAATATATTTTATTTACTAGAAGAGGCCAACATTTGACAATTTCTGTTCCCTACATAGCAGTAAACTTATTTTTTGTTTTCCTTGCAAAGGGTCACAATCAAAATTAACTAAATGTCAACAAGATATTAAAAACAAGTATATATTCTGTGTGGAAACAAAGTTTGACTACATCTACAAATTGACTACATATACAATATTGTAGTATACATAAAACAAAATAATTAATTAGTAAATAATCTTGTCACTTTCCATGCTTATAATTCAACTTGACACATCAACAAAAATAAGAAGTTTAGTGAAAGTGGTTTCACATTTAGTTTATTTCTTAAGAGCAAACGAATTGTATCTAGAACTTCTGTGTTCTTGAAGGTTATGTGAGTGAAAACCAGAGAGAATCTGATCAAAACAAAAGGTAACACCTTACACCCAACCCAATTTTGATGTTAAACCATTTTTCTTGGTGACTACAATAATGATGATATATGATTGAAAGTTTGTGTGAAAAATTTTACAGAATTATTCCAGAGATGATAAACGTAAAATCATTTATCGCCATGACAAGATATTTATGCTACACTAAAATCATTATTTCCAAGTGAAACTACTGTAAAAGAATTTCAAATTGTAAAAAACAAAAAAAGTACATATAGCACAATGTTCACGCATGAGCCAAAAATTACATGATGAAGAATAAGAAGAATTGCATACGGATAGGTAGTGTTTGGTTAGGAGATATTTGCATTCTGTAAAGACTGGCATGCCACTAAGCCTGCAGATGTACGTGTGACATGCTCGGCTAGCATCGCGGTAAAAGAAACATCCGTCTTAAGATGAGGCTGCTGTGCCAAGTCCCATATCTTTTTCTTTTGTATCTGCATGGTGTACGATCTTTTCACACTATTTACAGAACACCACACACTTTAACTGTGATGAACTGAATGAATAGAACACCAAATAGCCAAATAACAATACTGTGAATTGTGAACTGTGAAACCCCTACGCAGACAATTTCATAAAATCCAAACACAGATGCAAACAGACACACAAATACATGTACATAGATACATTCACATATTATTTTGTGTAGAAGTGTAGATGATGCAGTTGCATTATGCACATTGATTATCGTATGAACAATTTTTTTAATCTTTTCATCTTTCTCTTGGATGGTACATAAAACCATACATGGAATTTATCAATACATATATCTATATAAACTACTGACTCTTAGAAATCTTCCTTCTTTGCCCATGATCTATTCCTTGTTTGTTCGTGAGCCTTAATAAATTCTGAATAACTTGATCCACAAAATCAAAGTAGACGTCACCCCAAGAGCTTTTCATTGTTAAAAGGAAATAAGGAACAAGGATGCCGGATGCAAACCCCAAACCAAGACTCAAGTAAAACCAGTTATCAAACAATCCCTCATCACTTGTATCAATATTACTTCGTCTCTTGTCATCATCATCGCCAGAACACTTCACAGGAAGTGGAGGACCACAGAGACCGGGATTTCCGGTAAAAGCTATTGCATCAAAGGTTGTAATATGACCTGTATAAGGAATGACACCCAAGAGATTGTTGTTGGACAAATCTAAGAACCCCAAAAATGACAAAGAAGACAAGCTTGAAGGAATTGTTCCGGTAAGTTGGTTGTTTGAGAGATCAAGAGATGATAGTTGAAGCAAATTTGACATGGTTTCGGGAATTTTGTCAGTTATATGGTTTCTTGATAAGTTGAGAACCACCAAACCAAATAATTTTGTTACTTCATTAGGAATATTTCCGGTGAAGTTATTATCGGATAGATCTATGACAGTAACAAGGGAAAGAGTCTTTGTATACCTTAGTATTTGGCCTTTTGTATACACATTCAAGCTTTCTTCATAATAGTGACCTTCATATTTTACATAGAGTAAGTATTTATTTTGCTTCTGCACTTGAGCTACTGCTTTCAGATCACCCAAGCTAGCTGGAATGTTGCCACTGAAGTCATTTCTAGCAAGGTCAAGGACTTGCAAAGAAACTAGTTTTGAAAACTCAAGCGACAATTCACCGGAAAATGCATTAGACCTCAAAATTAGAATTCTAAGAAATGGAAAACCTTGTCCAAACCAAGTTGGTATAGTACCAGATAGTATATTGTAGCCAAGATCCATGGTGTTTATAAGGGACAAATTTCTTAATGACGATGGCAATTCCCCGGAAAAGTGATTGTCGTTAAGGTGCAATGATCTGAGATGTTTTAACTGGCCTAGAGAACTAGGAATTGTCCCAAATAGATTATTATTCCCGAAGTCTACTACTTTCAAAAAAGAGCAATTTGCAAGGTTTGGAGGGATCTTTCCTGTTAAGTTATTTCCTGAAAGATTGATGACAGTAACATCAGACATTGCTCCTAGAGACAGTGGTATTTCTCCGTGGAGTTGATTATGAGAAAGTGATAAAAATCCCACACTATCAAGGTGTTGACTTATGTTCAATGGGATTGCACTAGAAAAACGATTGTGTGAGAGATCTAGAACCTGAAATCCAGGAGCTATGACAGGGATCGGTCCATCAAAAAGATTAAAGCTTAGATCAAGCGCAACATAAGAATATAATTGCGACATAAGCATTGGATTTGGAAGCCGACCTTGTAACTCATTATGAGACATGTTTAAAAGTCTCAACTGTGGTGAAGTATCCCAAAACCATTTTGGAATAAAACCAACAATACCGGCACTGGAGAAGTCGAGATATAGGACATGACTTTGTGATTTCAGCCAAGGTGGAAATGAAGGCCCCAAAACACATGAACCCATACCAAGATAAGATAATTGGAATGGTGGTAGCCATTTGGCACTAACATTTAAAGTAAATGAATTGAAAGACATGAACAAAAGGTCCAACTGATTTAGCTTTGAAAAATGGTCTTCATATACTATACCTGTCAAATTATTGGAAGAAACGTCTAAGAGTAACAACGTCGAAAGTTGTCCTAAACTATCTGGGAGAGTACCACTTAATTTATTATCTTCAAGATCCAACATTAAAATATTTTGTAATGAACCTAAGGAAACCGGAATCGGACCTTCAAACTGATTATGAGCAAGACTTAGATGGACAAGGTTTTCAAGTTGACCTATCCAACCAGGAATTTCTCCGTGCAGTTTGTTGTCGCTGATGAAAAAAATTTCCAAATTAGAAAAAGGTTTTCTGGAAGGACAATTATCGATTCCTTGTTGAAATTTTGGTAGAGTTCCAGTCATGTTGTTTGTTGCTAAATCAAGAGTATTCAAGTTGCAGAGTTCACCGATGGAACTAGGAATATCACCCTCAATGGCATTAGAAGAAAGACTAAGGTAAGTGAGAGAAGTCAAGTTTCCTACGGATGAAGGAAGTGCCCCATGTAATTTATTCATTGACAATTCAAGCTCTTGTATCTTTCTCCAACCATTCATGAAGAGTTGAGAACAGTTTGCTGTGAGATTGTAGTTATACCCTAAATTCAAATATTGTAGTTTTGGTAGGTCTTTTAAACCAAGTGGTATTTTTCCATAGAAACCATTATTGTTTATGTCAATATGTTGTAAGGTGCTAATATTAACAAGCCAATCAGGTATCTTTGAAATAAAGATATTGGCACTAAGATCTAGAACAGAAAGTGAAGTGAAATTGATAGATGGAGGAGATGAAATATGACCAAAAAGATTGCATGAAGATACATGCAATTCCATTAAAAAAGGGAGTTGGTTTAATGCACTAACCAAGTTTGTTCCTGATACTAATGAAAGGTCAACTCCATCCATGGCAAGATGTTTCAAAGAGACGAGGCCAGCAACCCATTGTAGATTTTCAGCGAGCAAGCGATCAGCTGTAAGATCAAGAGATTGCAAGCGAGAAAGGTTTCCCAAATGAGGTGGAATTAAACCAGCAAAGCCAGCATTTGACAGGTTCAGATATTGCAAATTTACCAGTGATCCAAAGAACTTAGGAATTGGTATATCCTTGAATGCGTTGAAGCTTAAGTCTAAACTCCGTAGTGACTTGAGCTTCATCAAAGATGGTCTTACCTCACCACTCAGGTCCCCTATTCCATCCGCACTCTGGAGATCAACTCCAACCACTGCACCTGTCATGTTATCGCAATATATTCCTCGCCATTTACAACAATTGTTGTTTCTCCATGACGAGAGACGGTTGTGATAATCATGAAGTCCATTTTTGAAGTCTAGTAGAGCTTCATGATCAGAAGCTAAGCATTCAATAGCTAGAGTATTGCTGTTAACAGAAATTGCAAGTAACAAGTTATAAGCTAGTAATATTAACAACCCAACATGAGACATGTTTTCCATTGAAGTTTCTCTCATTCTCTGGCTGTAAACTGATAATTATATGTCAATTGTGTGGAAAGTCACAATCAAAACATTGTCTTTTATGCCTGTATGATTTTTTTTATTTGAATGGTAAATTATATCATATCATATTTATACTGAGATGCCACCATTTGTCCATTTTTGATCCCTCCTAAAATAGGAAACTTGTTTTTATTTTCCATGCAAGAGGTCACAATAAAAAATAAACTAAAAAGTTCAAAGACACTACAAAATGGATATATTAAGAACAACTATATCCAAACCAAATTATTAAATAGCATAATAAATTATGTATAGTTTTCATTGCGAGTTTATTTACTTGGAAGTATTCATTCTATGACCTTCCATGCGGAAACAACGTTTGAATATGTCAACACATTCTGTTTTGGGTACTATCATTATTGTAATTGTAATAAATAAATATACGTTAACAAATTGACTCAGGTAAAAATTCATGTTGTGTTTGGCAATATAAATTACAGTAAGTCCAAGAAATTTAAAAATAATTAAACTGATTTCATATTTTATAACGCAGGCCATCTCCCCACTGAGAAAGGTGAAAGAATATATGCAAATAAAGGATCCTATTTTCTATATAGCCTATAAATTTGTGGTAATTAAAATGTTTTTGTTAAAAAGAAAACCGTTTTAAAATGAACTTATGTGACAAATTGAAAAATTGTGATTGAATATCAATGTGTAATAGTTTTACACCAGTGCATCTCCGTTAAACTAATATTATTTAATCATCTATCATATTATTCTCATTTTTAAAAATCTCAGAAGTCATCAAACATTAACTTGACCTCCAAAGCCCTTCCACTCCAAATCCTCCATCCCAAATTCTCTAAACTGGGTAAAGGCAATTTCTTTGCAGTTTAATGTTTATTTACAGAAGTCCACCCGAACAGACTATTATACAAGACTTGTTTGCAAATTACGTTTCTAATTTAGATGAGTTCCTTGGGGGCACTGAATTATCTCTACCAATAAACCCTTTTAATTTGTGATGGTTTTTCGTTTAATTGCCGATCTTTTTATTCTGAAAAAACAGGCTTGCCACTCGCATCAACAGATCATCTAGGCTTACCAGTTACCACCCCCTTCATACCAGTATTGTGTATTTCAAGCAGAACTGCGGTGTGGTATCTCTGAGTCTACTTGGCTGCATTTCATCACATAAACAATAGAACCCTTCATAGAACAACTACTGATCCTAAATAAAAATGAGCACCAACTCAGGAATGATCATACAAGCAGAAGACAGGTGGAGAGGGGGGAAAGGATGCTTGCTATACAATGAGGCCATTAAAAAATATACATGCAAAACGCACACCGTAGACACTCTGAAATGCTTTCCTGACACACCTCAAAACCCTAAAATCTCGGTACAACCGTACTGATGAAAAATGAAAATATAATCGCATAGAATCCAACACCAGCAGAGTTGTAACCTGCACAATGCACACCATATTCAGTCGTAAATATTTCTGCTTAGTACTAATTGGCAAGACAAGTTAGATAGCTCTACAATAATCACTATAGGGAATAATTTTGAGACATTTTATTCACAATAAAATAGTGTGCGCCTAACAGTCCTATTTTAATTGACAACATATACACCCACCATAACAAAATATAAACAAAATTAACTACTTACACATTCATTAACATAATTAGTAATTCATTATTATCATTGATCTCTTTTAAAAATTCAACTCCATTACTTAAATGATGGATGTCTTAGGTATCATTAAATAGGACTAAGTCAATTTTGGCGTATATTTTGTTACAACTTAGATGTGCCAAATTTCGCTAATATTTTGTTATGGGGGTAATATTTAAATAGTGTGTAATTACTTAATCAACAAACAGCCGGAATGCTTTTAATTCATAGAAAAAAATTCAAAATGGAACTTGAACCAAAATAGTACGCACCAATGTTTTTCAATGACTGTGTAATAGGCAATGCTGGCAATGACATCTCTGCAGAACTCCAAGTAGTAACAAGTTAAGAAAATGCTAACAATATGTAATATCAACATCCTCATGAAAAGTAAGGAATAATAAAGTGAAAGTAACATTGTCCAAACTCATACCAGGTGCACAGAGAGATAGTGATGTAAATGAAGATGATGAGGGCCAGGGTGCAGCAATATTGTCAGTTAAATCACATGTAAAACTAATGCCTGTTGAATTGTCAAATATCACATCTCCAGGCAAGCTTCGAAGTAGACATCCTACATCTAAAAGAACAATATCAATTTAACTTGCAATTCAATCATACTTGACAAAAGTAAAGCATGTATTTCCTGTCCTAGTCTTGCTGAATATAATTGTTATTTTAGAAAACTCGGTATACTTGACAAAAGTAAAGCATGTATTTCCTGTCCTAGTCTTGACAAATCCAAAAGGGTCCCAAAAAGGCAAATACCAAGTTCAACTAACAAAACCTAATATATTATTCTGATAAAACACAAGTTAAATTAGTCTTGAATGGCATGATCATATTTAACAAACAGTTGTTATAATTGTTACATAAATTTCAAAGTATTGTGTGAACAGAATATCTAATTAGAAACAACAGCAATCAACAAAACGCAAGGAGTAGAAAAAACAGTAAACCTTGTTGTCCGTATGCTGCCCCAGCCCCATGCATAACAAAAGAAGAATTAAATCAGAGATACTTAAATGGTCATAGGTGGTAATTTGAACATCACTTAGCATAAGTATAAATACCTTGTATGCTGAAATCTTTCAAATCGACATCACAAAGCTCATAAACATTTGTCATCACCCCACCTCCACGTAACATAGATCCAAATTGTGTTGCACATATTATTGCTTGTTTATTGGTAATTAATATTTGTTTTTGCATCCCTGCAATATATGTGTTTAATGAACTGCAGCAAGTAGGACTGGGGGCGGCTACATTCTTACATGCAGCAATTACATCTGAAGGTTCCTTAAAACTCAAAGGACAAACTGCACAAGCAAGATTTACTGAGTTAATAAACCAAAAAAGTTCCAATTCAATTTTTGGAACACAATCTTTTAAATATTTATCATGAATATACTTTTTCGAATAGATTCCTCTCAACGTTTGACTCATGTGCCACTAGAAACAGTTAAATTTAACTTATATGAGATACCATAATGAAAATTATTTATTTAAAAATGTTTAAGGAATGTGCATTACTATACAATATTCTAGCAATCTTAGCACAACAAAGAAAAGGTAATCCCATGTCTTTCCTATTGAAGTAATGAACTTGTTAGGATATAAGAAATATCTAAGAATATCTTGATATTATGTTGGAAATCATAGTTTATCTCATAAGATTAGTTTCCATATTAAATAGTTATTATCAGATTTTGTTTCATGATTTCCAAGAATTCAGAATCTTGTATCCATTTAAATTTAAATTAGTGTTAGTGTTCATTCTTTTGTACCCAGTCAATCAAATTCCTTATTACCAATTCATATTACATATTTCAAAGGTAATGATACTTTCACAAATTGATTATCAATCATATCACACCATTATTATAATATTAAAAGCCCTTATTATTTCTCTTCACTTTAACCTAGACTCTATAACTAGAAAGAAAAAAAAAGTGTGAAATCTGAGGTAGGCCAAGACCAGCAATATAAATTTACTTGAATACATTTCCTCAAGTCCCAACACTCATATCCGAATCTATTCATTAATGATGTAACTAGTCATGCCATTGACATATACTCCAAACCAAAATATACAACATTAAGAAATGAATGGTTAAACAATGTACCTTTGTTAACTTTGCAAGCAGATAGTATCCGGTAGGCTTTGTTTGCGGCCTCAAATGATAGGTGTTTGGAAAGATATGAATAAACTACACCTTTACAATCATTTAGATAATCAGTGTGATTCATTTCCCCAGCCATATTGTCATTATTATTGATCATCATTTGTCTGCCTGAAATCTGAAGTGCTGCATCCATAATTGCAGGCTGACAAACAGGTCTGCAACACTCTTTAAGTGGATCAACATTTCTGCAGGCCTCAACTAATTTGCTTGTGTTAACAGTTCTTTCAAAAGTAGAATCATCCTTCACAGGGCATGACCTACCTGTAAAATTAGATGATTTAACAGAACAAAGTGTGGGGATTGTACTATTTGCCCCTCTGCTGGCTAGAACACTAACAATATCAGAAAAGCAATGATCAGCAACTGCATTTGACAAAACCAAATTATTGGATTTCATGCCGAAGTAACCCTGGAAGACGTGGATTAAGCTACTAAACTGTGGGCAACATATTACATTCTGTACGAGGGATGCCAATGGACCAGAGCAATCAAATGCTGTTTTATCAAGGATATCTGATATTCCTGGTAGTGAGAAGTTTACAGGGCATTTGCCAGTTAAAACTGGTTCATATCTGGCTGGGAAATTACCAATAGGATACATTGGTGGGACAGACTCAGTGGGAAATGGGACTTTAGGTATGACAGCAGGTGATATTTCTATAGGGTCAAAGAGTCCAGATTCTCCAGAAGTAGGTTCCGTAGCTAACTCTACCAGTGAAGTAATTCTCCTACGGTCCGCATATGTTTCTTGTGCTGTCACATCTAGGAATAAAGTAGGAAGCCAGATGACAAATAAAATTACCCGACAGCACAAAAAACCTGCAACAATTTAACCAGAGCCTAACTTAGCACATGCATAATTCATTAAACAATGGTGCTCAAAGATAAGACAATCCAAAAAATTGTGTACCAATGGTGCCTTGCTCTAATGAAGAGATAAAAAAACTAGGATTTATTGATACACGAGAAATTCAACATTATGGCATGAATAACCGCAACAATAACCCATACTACACTACCTACCATATTGGGTTACAAAACAAAACTACGAGAGTTACATACAAATACAATTAGCATCTTATTAAAACCTAAAAGATTTCTGATTTGCTGATAAAAATCATAACCACACACGAATGCTTACCTCTATAATAATTACCATCTCGATAACAGCCCATAACTTCCTAGCCCTCAGGTAACATTGAGTTTTTACGCAGAAGGACCAATTTGATGCCGGTGAAAAGCCAAACGGCCGCACATAGAGCCGAATCAAACTACTACCTCAACTCCAAGCTTAAGATCTGTAATTTAAAAGTAAGAGTAAAGTTTAGGATCTGTTTGGTAAAGTAAACAATAAACTAACTAATAGCTAATAATCATTTACCTAATAGCTTAAAATTCAACTAACATCTAAAAAGCTAGCTAACAACTAACTATGCTAATCACAACCACATAAAGTAAGTTATATACAAAAGTGAAATTTTATAAACCCTAAAATTTTGATTATGGAATTTTTCTAATAAAAAGCAAAAATAAAATAAAATAATAAACACAGTTTTTTCGGGGTTGAAGTTTGCACTGAATAGATAGATAGATACAGAAAATGGAAGAAGAACATTGACAGTATTACAGTAACAGAAAAAGTAACAATGTTGAACATAAGTGAGTAAGTGTTAGTGGTGAAAGCAAAGGGAAGAAGCGTGGTACCGTGGATGAGGAGAGAGAAAGGAGATAAAGGTGGTTATTGTGGAGGAGTGAGGTGCGTGGATCGGAAAAAGGAAACCCTAATCGGAGTAACAGGGAAAGAGGATGATAGAGAAAAGAGAAGAGAAGAGAAGGAGAAAGAGTGAGTGATATGGTAACAGCTGTCAGCCTTATTACCTACTAGTGTCTACTCCTATTGTTTTGTTGCTATTGGTTTTTTTTTGTCGAGACTCGGTATCCACCATCGAACGCAGTAATTTTTCGCTAGATTAGAGGCAAGAGTGAGATAGTTGGCTAAAGAATTTATAATTGCTTCATACTCAAACCGCTCAGCCACACTCCTTAGATTTTTGTTTTTTTCTTTTTGGTATTGGTAGTAATTAAAGTAACACATTAATTAATTGAAAGATAAAATATTTTAAAATAAAAATCTTACCAAGTGTGTGTAATGTAGTACTCCCTCCGTCCCGAACCGTCCCGAAATGTAAGAGAAAAAACAAAAATCACACTTATTAAGAAAAAGTAAAACAATGATTGTGAGTATGTTTTTTTGAAAAAAGTTGTATGGAAAGATGTAAAAACAATTTTTATTGATTGTTGGTTATAGAAAAAGTAAAAGAGAGAGTAAATTTATCTTGAAAAGATAAATATTTTAACATTTTCTCTTACATTTTGGGACAAAAAAATTGAATTTTTTTCTCTTACATATTGGAACGGAGGGAGTAGATAACTAAAGTGCAAACTTCGATTTTAAATGTCCGATTTACTAATTTCAATGTTTTCTTTCAACTGAGTTAAAACTTTTACTTTTCATCCTAATCAAAGTTTATATTATACTATTTTTAAATATTCTTTATTTTATTTAAAACCCAATTGCACATACCCACATCTGCATTCCTTGGTTTCGTGTTGCCTGTCCTTTGTTGTAATGAATAGCACAACTCTCTTTTTTTAACTATATAAACATATTTTTAACATAAAATAGTTATCTTTAGAGCATTTGCCATACCAAAATATACATTTGGAGGGTCTTGCAAAACTGTATATAGTGAAGAGGTAATTTCAAGCTGTTATAGTGAAGAGGTAATTTCAATTTTAAGAGTCCATACAAAATCATAGTAACATAGTAGTTCCAAGCACACATGAAGTTAATTCCCATAATTGCAATGAGTACAACTAAGTAACACAAGACCTCATTTATCAAAAGCAAAAATGAAAATTTATTACCATACAAAGATAATAATATAATGAAATCTAAGGTGTTAGTTACAAAATATTAATAATAATACACAGAAAATCCTCATCCTGGGTCAAAGACTACGTAGTGTACAGCACACTTTTGAGTGGAGATTTTTTAACACAGATATTAACTCCATATGCAGTATCCCAAGTTCATCTATGTATGTAACCTTGGTAACATCTTTTGACAAGATATTTAGCAAGATATAACCCAGAAAGCTGACTAAATCAAAACAAGCATATTCAAGTACTCTATTCTGATTGAGGCCTGTAATCAAGCATTTCCTTGATATTTAACCTAACTGAAGGTCCCATTGCCGAGCATATGTGAGCACTTTTCCAGTACACACCTTTCGCGCCCGATGGTTTGTTTGCATCTACTGATTTCTGTGAAATTAGAATGACGGGTTAGTAGTTTATCAATGAGTGAAATACAGATAGAAATTCTGTTTGAGGATGAACATACTATTGCAGAGAGCAAATTTGTAAGAAGATCCTCTTCTGGAAAGTCGGCTTTTCCAAAAGGTAAATGTACGATTCCTGTTTTATCTGCCCTGTATTCAACTTTTCCCTGCTTGAATTCTGCTATAGCCTGTAAAGATGATTTTAAAATAAAAAACTTCAATTTTGGAATTACGCAATCAGGGCTTAATTTATATACATTTTTCATTGCAAGAAAAGATCCTGTGTGTGTGTGCGCGCGCGCAAGACACTCGTTGAAAGGAAACTGAGAAAGAAAAGAAACACTAAAAGTAAATAGTACACCTGAGGAATGTTAGCTGTTACAGTGCCAGCTTTCGGATTTGGCATGAGTCCTCTAGGCCCCAGAATCTTCCCCAGGATAGCAACCTAACACAATCATTGATAGCAACTAAATGAGGTTCCATAATAATAATAATAATAATAATAATAATCAACCGGAAAACAACCGCACCTCTTACGGAGAAATGGCTGAAATACATTATAATAATAATAAAAATAATAATAATAATAATAATAATTATTATTATTATTATTATTATTATTATTATTATTATTATTATTATTATAGTAACAAATAAAACATTGAACAAGAGAAAATACAAACTCAAATAAGACCAGAATAATGAGCAACACCTTAGGCATCATATCTGGAGATGCAATTAATTTATCAAATTCCATGAATCCTCCTTTTATTTGTTCTATCAGATCCTCTCCACCCACCAAATCTGCTCCTGCATTTTTTGCTTCATCGAATCTTTCACCTATCAAAAGGAACTATAAATTAGAATAGCCAAAGCGACCAATAAATAGATTGTGAATTATAAGTGGCGGTTCAGTTGGTTGTCCCAGTTGTGCATACACTGCCAAGGAGAACCCAATATGCCCATTAACAAGTCATTGAGGTGAACACTCAATCCACACATTAACTTATATATGATGGCTAGGCATTATCATGTCCACTTTAGGCATTATCATGACCTGTCTCTACCAAAACTAGATGTACTTAGTTCATTGAGTTCAAGTTTTGTAAGTGTTACTGGCTACTAGTTACTTAAAATTCTGAGTCCGAAATGGTACGACTTTAATATGTATGCAGTGGCCTGTGGCAAAGAAAACTCCTCTATGCCAATGCCTAGACAAGACAATGTCTACCACATCGAAAGAAAATACCTATCATCTTTTGTCCATCCATAAGGAAGTTTACATAATGGATACAACTCCTTTCATGCACATTCCCTTTACAAGATTTTTTTTTAATCGGCTAAATTTTATTAAAGGACAGATCCCCTAAACATAAATTATAAGGGATTGTCAGATCAAACAAAGAAAGGAAAGGTGATGAAAACACCTTAACCAATCAAAAAGTAAAACAAACAACCACATCAACCCACCCTTTACAATAGTTAACAAGAAAATGTTTTTTCCAGCATGATCAGAACACTTTTAATCAACTATTAAGTGTAAATGAGGATTGAAAGTGAAATCACCTTGAGTAAGAACAGCCACTTTAATGGGATTTCCTGTTCCCTTTGGCAGATTTACCTATTAAGAGAGAGCGGATGAAATACTCGGAATTAGTTCATGTATAATTTTGCAGCTAAGGTTTTCAACGTGCTTTTATATACTTGAATCAAGCAAAGATCATGAGACTCACTGTAGCTCTTAATTGTTGATCATTATATTTAGGGTCGATGTTGAGGCGAAAATGGGCTTCTACTGTTTCTACAAACTTGGTTTTAGCTGTTTCTTTCACCAAAGAAATTGCTGTCTTCAAGTCGTACTCTTTCTTAAACTCCCTCAATTTTTGAATTTCCAAAAACCTCTTAGATCTCACCTGGTGAGGCATGGAACAACAAATAATCATGAATAAAATAAACAGGAAAAACATATCATCAACCGTGAAAATTCAATGATCCAATAATCAAATTGATCTTAGAAAGAAACAAATGGCTATCTTATAACATTTACACCATCACTAGAGAATGCAAAGTAGGCAATCAAATATGCTGGAATACAAGACAAACCAATCAAAGATCTTGCATAGAATGGTGGGACAAACAGCACAAGAACTTCTGTTCACATGAATCTCTGACCCTCACACATCTCTGACCCTCACACTCAAACACTACAAACCCTTGAAATTTCAGAAGATATTTGAAAGTAAATAACATTTAATAGAATTGTTTATTCTACCCAAAAGAAATCCAGTCAGGCAAATTTAATTTTTCTTTAAATCATGTCATTTAAGTTTTCAACATATGGAAGTGTGAGCCGCTTGTGCAAATCCTGATGACGCAGACGTACCACACAGAGGCGAGACCGGAGCTCCAAGGGAGGGAGAGATTGAACTTGAGTCGTGTGAGAACGAAACAAAGGCTGGGGTTCATGGAATCATGAGTACTGAGTGAGGAGTGGATCATGGCGAAAATGAAGGTTTATTTGTTTAAGATTGTACGATCCATGGCTGGGGATCATAAGATTGTACGATCCTACCACCCAGCACTCAATCTTGGCTACCATGCTTAAGAAGATGTGAAAAAGAAGCTAAAAAGTATAATTTATAAAGCCCCTCTACTCCCAAAAGAAAATAAAAAACAGTTCAATCATTTTTCACTATCTTATCTTATCTTATCCTATCTTATCATATCATTATATTATATCTTAAAACTTGTTTCTAAAGCTACAACCACAACGTTGGACGTAAGTGGTTAACACGCTTCATCTAAAGGGACAGACTCAACTGGTAATAACTAATAGTAAAACTAAGGGCCACTTTGAATTGCCATTTTTGAGCTTATCTACTAGCATAAATTCCGTGACACTGTTTAAGAGAACTTATGAAAACAACTTATTTTATCTTTTGATTTAAAAATAGCTTATGCAATCCTATTCATAAGCACTTATCATGATAGATAAGTGATTGTGCTATAAGCTGCAAATAAGCTTTTTATCCCTACAAATTACAAAACTACTTGTTTTAGTTTATATTAAACCATAATAGTACTAAAAAATAATCAGTAAAACCAAAACCCCAACAACAGTTATCAAAATTCCAATCAAAACCCATCAACAAAAACAACAAAACAATTCAACAAACAGAAAAAAGTAAAGAATTTGAAAATACCCTATCACTCTTTAAAAGCAATGCAGCTTTCCCTTTCTTAGGCTTAGTAGAAACAGTAGCAACAGCAGAGTCATTAACCGTTTCATTTTCATCAACAGTTTCATCAACATCAGCAGCAAGTGCAGCAGCAGAAGCAGCTAAAGAAAAATCAGACCTAGATTGATAACTCAAGTTCATGGACTTACATGGTTTAAAAACAATAGGAGAAAAAAACAAGGTTCTAGAAAGAGGTTTAAGACGAAGAGAAGAAGAAGAAGGGTCTTGTGAAGTAGTGTGAGTTAACATGAGAGATGATGAAGAAGGTGTACATGAAGCCATGGTTGTTGTGGTGAAATTTGGGAAGAGAATGTGGTGGTGGAAGAAGGTGGACATTTATCTGAATGAGAATTTGTTTGCCGATGATGATGTTATCAAAATGAATGTTTGAGAGAAGAGATAAGAATGTGATGTGCCCTATCGTCTTAATACTGCCCCGTGGATTTCTTCATTGTTTTCTTCTTTCTTTTTATTTTCTGTGGTACTCATTTTTTTGTTGTATTTTTGTAATTTGCTATTTATTTTTATCGGTTTTCATTTTATGGTTTTTAGAAAGAAAAGAAAAAAAAAATTCTCCAGTAATTAGTTTGATGCTGATATCAAATAGTTTATGTCTCCTAAGTTGCAGACTTGCAGGTGATCTTTTCTGCGAAGTTAATCGTAAATTATTATTCAATTAACTAACATTTAATAGTAATTTTGTAATTTAAATTGTAAGAAAATTTTGACTTTAAATAGAAGATCGAAGGTTTTATTTTTAACTTTTGTGCATAAATTTGTACTTCATCCGTTCCATAATATAAGAATTTTTTTTATTCCATAAAGAGCAAACATTTATATTTTGAACCGCTGCAAAATATAATTTTAACGAAAGTTTTAAACAGCCGCAAAGAAAAAATCCCTGCAAAATATAATAGTTAAAAAAATTCAAAGGGTCTGTTTGGCAACACCAAAAAATGAGCTTATAGCTTATAAGCTCATTATGAAAAATAAGCTCTGTTTGGTAAACTTTTTTTCACATGACTTATTTTGACCATCTTTTAGCTTATTTTGATAAGCTAATTCAAGTAGCTTATTACTTTTTCTTCCAACTATACTCCTATCATCT
Source organism: Trifolium dubium (assembly GCA_951804385.1). Classification (NCBI taxonomy): domain Eukaryota; kingdom Viridiplantae; phylum Streptophyta; class Magnoliopsida; order Fabales; family Fabaceae; genus Trifolium; species Trifolium dubium. The sequence continues at coordinate 28,941,376 of OX638075.1, read as the reverse complement.
TACTTAAAAATAATTAGATATTAATTATATATTTTTTATGTCATTTCATATCAATAAGTCACTTCAACCGCTAATTTTACCAAACACTACAAATTCAACCAACTAACTTATCATCTATAAGCTATCAAATAGCTTATCAGCTATAAACTCATCCGCTATTTTTTACCAAACAGACTCAAAGAATAGTGTAAAAATTCAAATATTACAAGAAATATTTTCAAAAATATAATTTACAGGAGTATTTTGCAAAAATAATGTATTTTGGGTATATGCCCATTACGCTTTTTGGTATGAATAATAATTGAAGCTGTGTACATTGTTGGAGTAAGATTTGTGGCATCTGGTAATGATCTGTTGAAGAGTGAGTGAGTGAGTGACAGACAGATAGACTGACTTCAACAGACTTCTTTTCTTCTTCTCTACAGTCAGTCAACCCCACACCAAACTCACATTCACAACACTCCATACTCCATTCCATGGCCATGGCTTCTTCTTCATTCTCCAACATCCACACTCATTCTTTCTCTCTCCCAATCCAAAACCACCACTCTTCTTCTTCTCTCCCACTCCCATCTCTCTCCTTCATTTCTCGCCCTCCACATTCTCATTCCAAATCCATCCTCTTCAATCCCCGTCCTCCCATAACCGCCATTTACGCATCCGGAAACAGCGGCGGAATCGGAGGACAAGGAAACAGCGGCGGAGGAGGAGGAGAAGGAGACAGTGATGATGGCCAATCCGATGATAGAGATCGGAACAGAGAAGAAGCTTTGATGGTACTTGCGGAAGTTGGTAGACCGTTGGAGAATTTACCAGCGGATTTAGCTGAAGCGGTTAAAGCTGGACGAGTTCCTGGTTCAATTGTGAAGAGATTCTTTGAGCTGGAAAAATCGAGTGTGTTTCGGTGGTTGCTTAATTTTGGTGGGTTTAGAGAGAGATTGCTTGCTGATGATTTGTTCCTTGCTAAGGTTGCTATGGAATGCGGTGTTGGTATCTTTACAAAGGTTTGTTTGCATATATTTTTGCTCTTAAATTCACCTAATTAGTAGTATTTATTATGCTCATTTTCGTTTAGATTTTGATTCTTTGATACCAATATGGTACGACATAGTTGATATAGATATTTGAGGTTTATTGACCATATAAGGAAAAGTTAGAGATAAATTTCTTTAAATGGATGCTAAAACTCTGTCTACAAGTTCTAGTTCAACTAGCAAATGCCGAAATTGTTAGACCAGATGTCATGACCTAGGTTCGAACTTAGAACCTCAGTTGTGTGTGAGTTTAATTTCATTGGATTACCACTTCATCTAAGACAAAAAAAAACAACTAAAACTCTAAAAGTAGTAACTTTTTATTGAAAAACGATAATTATTTATTAATTAAAAAGTTATACATTAAATATAAAGAACTCGAGTAAACAACGGAAGCGTTTGATACAATGCATTATGTTCTAGACCAAACCTGTTATCTTGCAAATGGATCTTTTTGTTTTTTTTTTTACAATCCATAATGGATTTTTGTGTTTTTTCTTTTACAATCCTTTGAACTTTCTTAGTCAACTAGTAATTGTCACTATGTACGAAGCTTCTGGATATTTATTTTCTATTCTCAATTTTCCTCCCTGCACTTGACTATTTATGTGAAGCATAATCAATCATGCATAATCATACAAATCAATGAATTTTGAATTTGTATTTCAGACTGCTGCGGAGTTGGAGAAGCGCAAAGAAAACTTTACGAAAGAGCTTGATTTTGTTTGTGCTGATGTGGTATGCTTTAACTTTGTGTTTTTATATTGTTTGAGTCTAATTACAATCTCCTTCCTTTCCTTTCATATTTGTTACAGCCTAATGGTTGGTTGTGACTTGTGAGGACGTTTTATGCGGGTGTGTGGGTTCAATACTAGGTTTCCATCCTTTCTCCTCCCCATGTGTGTGGCCACTAGGCCACTCATCTATATAGAAAAAGGCCCTTCCTTTCCTAGAAGCTGTTTACTATATGCAAATTATTTTTTATAATAATCACATTTTTATTATTATTTAATTTAATAATTAATTATTAATAGGTAATGGCCATTGTAGCAGATTTTATGCTTGTGTGGCTTCCTGCTCCGACAGTTTCTCTCCGACCACCACCTTCTGTTAGTGCTGGAGTAATTGCCAAGTTCTTCTTTGGCTGCCCTGAAAATGCTTTTCAGGTTAACAACTCAACTCTTCATCTGCTTTTGTTTGTTTTACTTTTTCATGCTTTGATAGATATCAGCATTATGTTTTTGTATGATTGTGTTTAACTTTGTCAACACTAAACAGGTGGCTTTGGCTGGAACGTCGTTTTCACTTATACAGAGAATAGGTGCTATTGTGGTATGTATTGGATCTAATAAATTCACAGTCACTTTATCACGTATGAATATGAATGTTTTTTGTCATAATCATCTCTTCTACAGCGGAACGGAGCCAAGCTATTTGCGGTTGGAACTGGTGCATCACTGGTATTTAACATTCTAACATATACACTTGCTTCTTCTAGATTTTTGTGAATTATATTTTAGATCTTTCTGCTAGTGAACTTAATCCAAACCCTTACCAATGTCATTGTGTTGTTTTTGTCTGCTCTTCGTATGAACTTCAAAACAAAAGAATTGGTGTTGTTTTTATACGAGATGTACTTTTACCTTAGTTAACTTTCAACCAATGTAAAAAACATTGCATAAATTTTCAAATATGTCACCGCATCACTTTATATATCTGTTGTAAACTTGTAATATAACAGATGTAAAAAGTCGTGGAGTCCATGTTTTGCACTCGTGTTCACAAGTAGGGCAATGCAGTTGTGTTAACCTTATTGTTTTATGTTGCTTTTGGTATGTGAAATTAAAAGATGGACTCCGTTATACCATATTCATTACTTTCGTAATTAAACTAAGATAGGTAGACTAAGCAGTTTGCATGGTAACTGAAGATAGGAGCACTGTCATTTCTATGTAAACTAACTTACTGCTTATCTCTACTTCCCTATGGGGGGCCGGAATCAAGAATAATAATAAAAAAGAGTTTAAAATCGATACATATTCCAATTTATTGGAGAACATCAATTTGGTATGAATTTGTTTTAAGATAATCTTCCTTTGAGGTCAAGCGATGATTGCTCCCCTAAAATGCGAAGCTTAAGCTTAACTCACTGTCTTGGAGATCTGTCTCGCCATGTAATAATTGGTATATAATTGTAAACTTCTAGAATATGCATCAATTGGGTGACTGTATGCCTGACCTTTTCAGATCGGTACTGGTGTAACAAACGCATTGATTAATGCACGGAAGGTTGTCGATAAATCTTTTGCTGATGAGGCTGAGGAAGTACCGGTATTATCAACGAGTGTTGCCTATGGGGTATACATGGCAGTATCTAGTAACTTAAGGTATTTTACCATTGATTGCATGTCCTAGATTCCATGACCTAGACAATCTTTTGTACTGTATATATGTGATTCACTATAAAAAGCTTCAAAATTAATTTGGTTTTGCAGCCTCAATAATTCGCCAGAACTCTAAGTTTGTAAAATTTTTTGGCATGTATCACATCAGCATAATCTAAATGAAAATTTGTCTTTGTTCTATACCAGGTACCAAATTCTAGCTGGAATTATCGAACAACGGATTTTAGATCCTTTGCTGCACCAAAACAAGCTTTTGTTAAGTGCAATCTGCTTTGCTGTTAGAACCGGAAACACTTTCTTGGGCTCACTATTGTAAGATTATTGATTTAATTTCATGTATATATAATTTACTACATATTGATATGCTTCACCTTATGTCCTCGTTATTCATTGCACAAATATTTATGTGAATAGGTGGGTGGATTATGCTCGATGGGTTGGAGTCCAGAAGATAAGGGATTAAGGTTTTACAATTGCAAGATATTGTCATGAAATCAATCGGGTTGAATGTTGTGTGTTGATTCATGATTGAAATTCCATATTGTTGGTGTGTTGTGTTTTTATAGCTCTTGAGAGCGTAATTAACTGTACATCGTCGATTAATAATGGTAGTCATCAAGCTCCAAGAGTCTTCAATTACATACACGGTGGCCAGTGAAGGTAAAATTTCCCAGAAAGCTGCAGCATGAGATTAAGTACAGTACAGTTTTTTTTTTGGATTACTGTGGCAGAGTCTTTTGAGTGTTGATTATTCTTGTGTATATTGTTTACGCTGAATTTACATCGATTGAAAACACTTTCTTCTCTTCTCTAATGTGGTATTGTCTTTTTCTTCACTTTGTTTTAGATCCTAGGATACCAAGTGCAATTAACCAGACATACTTACAAAAAAATAATAATAAAACAATCGATTTAAGACACATCACCTACTATTTGATGCTAAATGAGCATATACAAGTACTAGTATATGCTTCAAAAAAAAAAAAAAAGTTAATACTAGTATACAAGCATATATGATAAAACTAAAATCCCTAAATATCAATGTTTTTGGATCTGCAACGTTGATATTTAAATCATGAAATGAATTTGTAGTTGCCTGAAATTGATCTTCCAAATAACAAAGCAAATAAACACTACAACAATACAAAAGTCAGGCAAGTATCGCATAAGACAATGACGAACAACACAACATGACACAAGAAGACGAACAACACTGCGCCACACTTACGGTGCTTTTCTTCTTCTTCCCGCTGAGATCATAGAATGGCCACTCAGATTCACATTGATTCATTGTTGCAGAAATGCAACTCTCTCATTCACATGAAACAGCTTCATGCCCATCTCATTACCACCGGAAAATTCCAATTCCACCCATCCCGCACCAAGCTTCTCGAGCTCTTCGCCGTCTCTCCCGCCGGCAACCTCTCTTTCGCCGCTAATTTTTTCCGCCAAATCCAAAATCCCTCTACAAACGACTATAACGCTGTTCTTCGAGGTCTCGCACAAAGCTCCGAACCAACACAATCCATTTCATGGTATCGTAACATGTTACGCTCCTTTCAAAGGGTCGACGCTTTGACATGTTCTTTCGCTCTTAAGGGATGCGCGCGTGCTTTAGCTTATTTAGAAGCAACCCAGTTGCATTCTCAGCTTCTTCGTTTTGGTTTCGATGCTGATGTGTTGTTGGTAACCACTTTGTTAGATGTGTATGCGAAAACAGGTTATATTGATTATGCACGGAAGGTGTTTGATGAAATGCGGAGACGAGATATTGCTTCTTGGAATGCAATGATTTCTGGGTTGGCACAAGGGACTCGACCCAATGAAGCTATAGATTTGTTTAATAGGATGAAGGAAGAAGGATGGAGGCCTAATGATGTGACTGTTCTCGGGGTACTCTCGGCTTGTTCACAATTGGGTGCTTTGAAACAGGGAGAGATTGTTTATGGGTATGTTGTGGATGAGAAGCTAGACAAGAATGTGATTGTTTGTAATGCGGTTATTGATATGTATGCTAAATGTGGGTTTGTTGATAAAGCTTATTCTGTCTTTTGTAGTATGAGTTGTAGGAAAAGTCTTATCACTTGGAATACAATGATCATGGCTTTTGCAATGCATGGCGATGGACATAAAGCGCTTCATCTTTTGGATCAAATGACTTTAGATGGAACGTGTCCGGATGCGGTATCGTATCTTGGTGCGTTGTGTGCGTGTAACCATGCTGGATTGGTGGATGAAGGAGTTAGATTGTTTGATTTGATGAAGGTGTCTGGGGTGAAACTTAATGTTAAGCATTATGGGAGTGTGGTTGATTTGTTGGGTCGAGCGGGAAGGCTCAAAGAGGCGTATGATATTATAAATTCAATGCCTATGTTGCCTGATGTGGTTCTTTGGCAGAGTTTGCTTGGGGCATGCAAAACTTATGGGAATGTGGAAATGGCAGAGATGGCGTCAAAGAAGCTGGTGGAGATGGGATCCAACAGTTGTGGGGATTTTGTCTTGCTGTCAAATGTTTATGCAGCACAACAGAGGTGGAAGGATGTGGGGAGGGTGAGGGAGGCTATGGTAAATAATGACGTTAGGAAGGTACCAGGATTTAGTTACACGGAAATAGATGGTAGGATACACAAGTTTATAAATTGTGATCAGAGTCATCCAAATTCCACAAAGATATATGCAAAGCTAGATGAGATCAAGTTTAGAATTAAAGCCTATGGATATATAGCTGAAACTAATCTTGTGTTGCATGATATAGGCGATGAGGACAAGGAGAATGCCTTAAATTATCATAGTGAGAAGTTGGCTGTGGCATATGGTTTAATTAGTACACCTGATGGAACACCAATTCAAGTTATAAAGAACCTTAGAATATGTGTGGATTGCCATGTTTTCATAAAAATTATATCAAATATTTATAATAGGGAGATTATTGTGAGGGATCGAGCGCGATTTCACAGATTTAAAGATGGTGTATGCTCTTGTAGAGATTATTGGTAATATTAAAAGCAAATGCTTGTTGTATATAGATTTATTTTCTTAAACAAGCTTGAATAATCAATTTCTCACAGGTTTTGACCACCGCATCTCAGGTAATTCATCACCTTGTGTATATATTTATTAAAATTGTTGGCTTCTGGTGATTTATCTATCGAAATATTTATGCTACTTTGGAACTATCTCCGGTTACAGGATATGAAGATTTCATAGGTCCCAGCTTTCCATTCCGCTTGAAGACAGTAATGTTACCATTAAACTTCTTCACCTTATCTTTATGACACAACTTACCTGATATTTCTTTGTTTTTTTCAGTGTTGTTAAATAGCAGTATAGTGGCGCTATTAGTGTAGCAAAATTCGAACCAATTGCTATTGTTTGGCGCTATGCTATTTAGTACGAAACATACATTAAATAGCTGTTATAGTGACGCTTTAGCTCTTTTGCATAATGGAATTTGAATAAACTGCTATTTTATGCAATCCTACGATTGACAACATTGCTTTATTTCACCCTTATATCTTCCATAGGGGAATTGTGATTCTTGAGTGTAACATTCAGCTAATCAACCAAAACAATAATCAAGAGTGAGACCAAAGTTATGATGCCTCGTGTGCTTGTCATAATGGTTATTGCGGTCTCCAACAAGCGAGTATTTATGCAAGTCAAATGTGTTTATTCTTAGCCATCCGTTGATTTATGCACATTCTTTGATTATTGTATTTTTGGATAGGTAAGTAAAACAATGACTATTAACAATCTCATTCTTGTATAAAGCGAGACTTCTGAGGAGTTAGCGTATCCAAGGAAAGAAAGTTCATAAATTCTTGTAATACTCTTCAAGGTAGAGTCATACTTGATGAAATTTGAGACAGATTTTGTAAACTATTTTACGGTGTGCTTGAATTTGAATCAAAGCTTGGCGTTGTAACTTCATCAACTATGTGCAGGCTGCAGTGACATTGGGGAAAGGACATCATTGGTTGGTCATATTGAGAGATTTTTTTTGTACCAAGAGAATTGATGTGAATTCTATTTTATAGTGGACATATTTTTTTCGATTTGTTCATGTGGTTTTTTACTTTTATAATGAGAGAATTTGCAGTATAGATATTGGCACCATTATTCTTCTTTTTCATTGTTACTACTAACTAGTTTGATGACTTATTGACTTGTGACAAGCATGAAGTGGTTGGTAGAGACACATTGAATATTTACTCAATATATATAAAAGCCCTATAAATATCCAAGCTTTTTAGTCCCTCTAATTTTTTTCTTTGAATTTTGGTTCTCTTAAAATTTTCCGTTTGCAAAATTGATTCATGTTGTCAAATGTAAACAATAGACTCTGACGTGGCATGCTGATGCAATCTTTTTTTATGACTGTGATGTGACTTGATAATGTGGCAGTATTTTTTGGTAAATAATGTGGCAGTTTTAACTTAAACTAGTTGCGGTTACAATGGTGGTGTTGAAAAAAAATTGGGTTAATAGGTTAATATCTTTTGTAAATTATATGATTTTTGGAATATTTTCTGTAAATGTTTTTTTTTAGAATTTCTCCTTGTAATGTTTGATTTTTTTGCAATATCTCTTTGAACTCAGTCTACCATAATATAACCCCTGCAAAATAGAACTGCCGCAAAATATAATTTTAGTGGAGGTTTTAAACCGCCGCAAATAAAAACCTCTGCAACATATAATTTCAGCGAAGGTTTTAAACCGCCGCAAAAAACCCACGTAAAATATAATGGTTGAAAAAGTTCAGGAGCTATTGTAAAAATTCAAATATTACAAGGAGGATTTTCAAAAAAATAAATTACATGAAGTATTGCAAAACTCGCGTATTTTACAGAAGATATTGACTTATTAATCCAAAAATTTTTTTTTTACTAAAACTATACTATTTTTTTTTTGACGGAATACTAAAACTACTTAAGTAGTTAAAAATTGAAATGATACAATGGTGTGTTGAAAGGGTGGTTGAAAATAATGGAGATTTTTGTGTTGGATTCTTTCAACATGTTGAAAGAGGTGGTGGGCCACTTTAATACATTTGGTATTTTATTGGATGTTGTGATTTTTAAAATTTTATTTTATCCTAAATATTTCATAATAAATTAATTTTTTTTATTTATTTTATTTTTTTCACCAAAATTTATCAAATTTTTTTGGACATAGAAAAAAAAACAACATTTCTCCCTCTAATGGGTGTAAGAGCGGTATATGAAAAGCAAGGTTTTTCTTTTTATTTATAAAAAATTTAGTTTAAAATTAGTTGTGAGTATTAAAAATTTAACACTCTATATTAAAAATTACCAAAAATTTGTTATGTTAATGTTTTAGTCAATACACAAACATTAAAGTCCCTAAAATCTAATTCAAATGGTAAATGGCAATTTTATCCCTTTGTTTATACATCTAAACAAAAAATATCAATATTAAAAAATGTATGAGAAAGTATAAAAAGAAATTACACTTCAATAGTAAGAACTTTAGAACCTCCAGAATATTTAAACACAATTACTGTTTTAAAGTCACATTTTTGAGATTAAAAATTGGGGGTGTGAGTGGTGTTATTTAAAAAGGGGAAATTACACTCACTTTCTTTAAAGTTTACTTAAAAAGCACAAACAACCCCTCTATTTTATAAGTAAATATTAACCTCCCTTAAGTTTGTCTCGAACTAGCAATAAAAGTTTGTTCACCGTTAACTTCACTGTCAAGTTTCACCAACAAAAGATTTTCCAACTATTTTTCTGTGTAACTTTGTTAGTCTTAACTTCTACATACAACATCAATTAACAAAATACATTGTCCTCTACATTTACTTTAGAAAACAACACATTGAAACACAATAGGTAAAACGAAAAGTACATTGGTTATGCTACTAACAAATGTAGTAACAATTTCAAAACATAAAAACCATTACTTACTCAGAAAAGAAACTTGTGAAAAACTAATATCAATCGGAAAAGTTTCTCACATTGTGAATCGGTTAAAAAAACTTGAATGGATTTGTGCTTCATGGAAATGACTTAAATGAGTTTGTGGGAATAATGATGTTAGTTAGAGGCAGTAGCCGGGCTAGAAACTTTATAAAGCCCGGGCGAAATATCAAATTTAAATAAAAATTTCAATTTTGCAAAGAAAATTTTAAGTGAGTGTGTGTGTTTGTCAAACAAGAGAGGGTCTAAGTGACATTTTAATATAACTCAGGGGATATAAGTGTAATTTGTCCTTTTGATTATTAATTATAATGAAAAATAAAACAAAGTATTTAATAGAATTTCAGAGTAGGGTAGCTCAAAATGATAAGGGCTGAGGGATATCGATTGGATAGAGGTAGATTCATGGATCAATTTTTAGAGGCAGTAATTTATATTTTCGATGTAAGAAAAAAAGAATCCACTATAAATTTAAAAAAGGGTTAATTTTTTTTGGTAACAAAAAGGGTTCAACTTTTTTTGTGGGAAAGAAAAATTAACCCTAATTGTTACCAAAAAAAAATTATATAGTTTGAGTGTGGTAACAACAAGGGTTAAATTTTAACCGCTTCATTAAAAATGAATTAAATCATTTAGAAAAACATATAATCCCTCCATTTATTTTTAAGGGGTTATTGGATTGGGATTTCGAGGGATTATTTTGACAAAAAAAGTCTTGAAGATTTTAAAAGACTTCGTGGGATTATATTGATTTTGTGAGATTTTGAGAGATTTTTTTTAAAAGACATTTTACAATCAAGATTCTTAACACAGGATTTTGTGAAATTTTGTGGGATTATAATACAAAAAAAAAGTCTTGATTAAAAATTTTGATTGAATAACAACGGATTTTGTGACATTGAAAAAAAAAGTCTTGATTGAATAACACAAGACTTTTAAAATTCATTAAAATCCCTCAAAATCTCAATCCTTATGTACAATATTATTCATATAATTTAGTTTGACAAAATTTTCTTATTAATATATAAAAATAAATATTAACATATAACATGTTTAATTTAACTCAAAGAACATTTTCAAAATATATTTTTTTTTATAAATTGTATTAATAAATAATTAAAGATATTGAAGTTTTGAACTGGCATACGCGAATAGTAAAAAACGAAACTTAAAAAGAAAAGGAGAGAGTAGTACACAACAATTTATATATATATATATATATATATATATATATATATATATATGTATGTATGTATATATATATGTATGTATGTATATATTGACTAAATATATATATGTATACATAAAAAAAGAAAACAATATGAAAACCAACAATAAATATTGACAACTAAAACATTAAGGATAATATATATATATATATATATATATATATATATATATATATATATATATATATATAATATTAAATAATAGTATAAGAAAAACATTAATTGCTCATTTATTTTAAATCATTAACATCACCTTAGAGTACAAAGCCAAAACCACAAGGACTACATGATATTAGAAATCATAAAATAACAGTAAAATAAACTCACTTATTGGGTGTGCCATCTAATAATTAAATGGCATATCATAGAATATTTATTCATAAACTATTTGCTAGAGCAAGACAGCATTATACTCTTTTTGAAATTTGTGCAATTTAGAAATCTGGAAAATCTTCCAATTTATGACAAACACATCGAAGATCACTACATTCCGGATACAGAGGTAATGGACATATGTTTTTCCTGATACAATCAAAGCGACGTTTACAAAATCTACTACGTTCTGTAATGAAAAAGAGAATATAAAATATTATTACTAATAAAAAGGGATATAAAATAATAGTATAAGAAGTACTTGAAAAGAAAATTTTAAAATAATGAATGTAGAGGTTACCATAAGAGTTTGCTACAGCAAGTAATAAGGATAGAAATAGAATCATGACAAAAATAGATTTCATAAGTTTAGCCATATATTTCCCCCTTTGAATATAATAAATAGAAAAAGATTTGTTCAATTCAAAAAGTATTAAGATCAAATTTTCTTTAAACAGATTAAATAGGTCTTAAAATTATAGAATCATAAATAAAAAACTATTGTAAAATTAAAATAATTATAAAATATCTCTTAACTACTTCGAAGTGTTTTGTGTGTCCCATTAATACATATTAAGGAGGTCTTATAAAAAAAATTAGTTATAACAAAATTTTATATTTTTTAACCTTTCAAGATAGAAAAAGGATAATAGTAAAAGAAAAATAATAATTTTTTTACTATGTAAACCTTATACTTGATATCTATCAACATCGCCTTGTCAAATACTAAAATATATTTCTAAGGTTTTTATCTTAAAATAATTGGAACTAGTATGTTAGTCCGTGCCGTGCACGGGATTATTTTCTTTTTAATATTATTTATTAATTCATTTTAAATTATTATTTTAAATTTATTTTAATATTTAATAGTGAATTTGAGATATTTTTTTGGTAAACCAAAGGTATCCTTCGCACGCAGCTGCAGAGATTAATCCACTTGAGATATATGCAATCCGTTTAAGGGGTTGACCTCTTCTAACAAATGTTTCTCCATACGCACCGGCTAGGGATCGAATTCGGGACAAAATAGTTAAGAGACTCAAATAGCTACCACTTGTACCACACTATGTTGGTGTGAATTTGATATATTATATTTTATGAGTTGTTTAAATATATATTGTTGAAGTAAATATATTGTTTTGACAGAAATTTAGAATTATATATTCAGAATCGTATAAATGACATTGAAAAAAAATAAAAGTTATATTAAAAAAATATTATTTACAAAGTTTTTTTTTTGACAAAATATTATTTACGAAGTTAAAAGTTGAATGTTAATAAAACAATTTTTAATATTTAGAAAAATAGGAAGTACTAAAAACATATTTAATATATTAAAATAAAATTTTAGATTGGAAATTGACATTTTAATCTATATTAAAGAAAAATAATATAATTTAATATTTTGAAATTTCACTAGTCTTGATTCAATATGGCCTAATTCCTATATATTATACACTAAAGATGCGTTTGTTTTAGATATTTTTGGAAAATATTTTTGTAGTGTATTGTTTTTTTGTTAAAAAATTTTAGCAAATAATTTTTTTAAAAAAAGTTTCAAATGAATTTTTTTTTATAACAGCTTCACATATAGTGATGTTCCTATGTTTATTGTATATTTATTCATCTAAATCCCATCAAACTGCATTTTTTTAAAATACTATGTAAATTAAGATATCTTTTTCCATCGTTGTCCCACTTTGTTTGAACTTTTTGCATGGTAATCCACGTGTAAATTTTAAAAACAAAAAAAAACAAAGAAAATAGATTTCTTAATATGACAAAACTTTCTCCCCGTAACATAACTCAGGTGGTATGAGCTAAGGGACGTATGGGTTGGAGAGCTCCAGGGATCAATTTCTGGGAGAGCAATTTATCTTTTCGATCTACCAAAAAAAATATATCACAAAACTCCCACATTGTGATATATTTTTGGTCCCTATAATTATTCTCATAATTTATCTTATTATGGTTAAATATGTTTTTGGTCCCTATAAATATACCAAATTTTGGTTTTAGTCCCTCTAAAAATTTTCTTCGACTTTTAGTCCCTATAAAATTTTTCATCTTCTCTTTTAATCCCTCATTTTAAGTAAACTCATAAGTAGAATTCATATTTTTGAATAAAAAATTTGCAGAAAAGTTTTTAAAATTATAACGATCTCTCTAAAAAAAATTAGAATTTTTTAACAATTTAGGAATTAAATATGAATTTTTAAACTTTTTGTGGTTTAAAATTCATATTTAATTTATGTTTGGTTAAAAAATTCTAATTTATTTAGGAAGAGATTATCGTAATATTTTTCACATTTGTACACAAATTCATTAAAAAAATAGAAAGGCTATATATGAGTTGATTCAAAAATTGGGAATGAAAGTGAAGATGAAAAATTTTATAAGGACTAAAAGTCGAAGAAAAATTTTATAAGGACTAAAACCAAAATTTGATATATTTATAGGGACCAAAAATATATTTAACCCAAAAAAATATCTAAAAAAAAATCTTAGAGAAGCTTTAATTGAATGACACATAAGCAAATTTTCTTGAGAATGCATGAGAGAGCTCCGTGGAACTATCCCAATGTATATAATAGAGATAAGAACCTCTCCCACAAAATAAGGACAAAAAATCATGATAGGAAATATTTTAGGGACCATAACCTGCTGAAAATTGTTTTAAGGACTAAAAATGAAATTTTGTATATTTATAGGGACTGCAAATGTATTTATTCCCAAAAAAAAATCTAAAATAAAACATGTTAAGAATGCAACTGAATTACGCTAAAAAAATATCTAAAAAAATATTAAAAAAAATCTTAGAGAAGCTCTAATTGAATGACACATAAGCAAATTTTCTTGAGAATGCATTAGAAAGCTCCGTGGAACTATCGTAATGTATATAATAGAGATATGAACCTCTCCCACAAAATAAGGATAAAAAATCATGATAGAAAATATTTGAAGGACCATAACCTGCTGAAAATTGTTTTAGGGACTAAAAATGAAATTTTGTATATTTATAGGGACTGCAAAGGTATTTATTCCCAAAAAAAAATCTAAAAAAAAATATGCTAAGAATGCAACTGAATTACGCGAAAATAAATATCTAAAAAAAATATAATTTTTTTTTAGAGAAGCTCTAATTGAATGACACATAAGCAAATTTTCTTGAGAATGCTTCAGAAAGCTCTGTGGAACTATCGTAATGTATATAATAGAGATATGAACCTCTCCCACAAAATAAGGACAAAAAATCATGATAGGAAATATTTGAAGGACCATAACCTGCTGAAAATTGTTTTAGAGACTAAAAATGAAATTTTGTATATTTATAGGGACTGCAAATGTATTTATTCCCAAAAAAAAATCTAAAAAAAATGCTAAGAATGCAAATGAATTACCCTAAAAAATGAAATTTTGTATGTTTATAGGGACTGCAAAGGTATTTATTCCCAAAAAAAAAAATCTAAAAAAAACATGCTAAGAATGCAACTGAATTACACTAAAAATAATATCTAAAAAAAATATAAAAAAAAATCTTAGAGAAGCTCTAATTGAATGACACATAAGCAAATTTTCTTGAGAATGCATGAGAGAGCTCCATGGAACTATCGCAATGTATATAATAGAGATAAGAACATCTCCCACAAAATAATGACATAAAATCATGATAGGAAAATATTTGAGGGACCATAACCTGCTGAAAATTGTTTTAGGGACTAAAAATAAAATTTTGTATATTTATAGGGACTGTAAAGGTATTTATTCCCGAAAAAAAATCTAAAAAAAACAATGCTAAGAATGCAACTGAATTACGCTAAAAAAAATATCTAAAAAAAATATAATAAAAATCTTATAGAAGCTCTAATTGAATGACACATAAGCAAATTTTCTTGAGAATGCATCAGAAAGCTCCGTGGAACTATCGTAATGTATATAAATAGAGATAGAGATATTTAGAGATTTTATATGGTTTGTATTTTCAACCCTAAAAAAATATCCAAAATTTAACATAAACCTTAAAATTTTCACGGTTTTATTCAAAATTCTCACACAACAAATGACGAAAATTAACAATTTATCTCGTGAAATTTGTGTAAACGTAATCTATAAAACCCTATGTTTAGTAGTTTAACTTTCTATGAATCATGAATTGAAAGTTATATATTTTATAAAATTAAATAAAAAATGCAAAACTATTGAAAATAAGGTGATAAATCATATATATATATATTATGACTCTGAATTATATTAAATTTATGACTTTTACTTTAATTTTTATAAACTAAAAAAATAATTATTTACAAAACTTCTATTTAAATAAGTTTTTTATGACATTTTTAAAATTTTAGTGAAAGTAAATAATTATGTTTTAGATTAATAGGAAGATGTTTTTGCACAAATCCTTATTTTGGAATAAAAAGTAGAATATATTAAAAAAGATATAATAGGATATAATAGGATATATATTCTAATTAATATGTTATTCCTTATTTTAGATATATATTCTTAAAACCCTTAAAGTAAAATTTAAATAAGTTCTTATTTTTTTCACATACTTTCTCTTTCTAAAAAATAGAAACAAAACAAAAAACAATAAAAAAATAGGTCAAACGAAACCATCTATTAATAAAACTCTTTTGTAAGTGAGTTTTACGATAAAAGTCTTTTACAATAAAATAAGAGTAGTATTTGTAAAACTCTTTTTATTACTTTTCAAATAAAGTAAAAGATACCTTTGGTTTACTAAAAAAAAAATAAAGTAAAAGATAAGCCAAATAACTTTTACCTTATTTATAAAATTCTTTTTATTACTTTTAAGTATAAACCAGCTTTTACTCTTAGGCCAAACGAAACCATCTATTAATTATTTAGTAGAATTAAAATGTGAGTGAGGTAGCTAACTAATACTAACAATAAATAGATAGTATTTACTATTTAGAGTAAATAGTAAATAAATAAATGTGGATATGCCTGTGAGCCATTATAATTAATAAAATAGACTAAGCTAAATTATAGCGTTTGTGGAGAGTAATTGATTGGAAAAAAAAATAAGAAAGAAAGAAACTGTAAAAAAGAAGTGAAGATAAATAGAGAACACGTACAAAAGAAAATAAAGAAAACATAGAGGAACAAAAGATCTACCTACATCAAAAATTATAAAAAAGGAAGCATCAATATCAAATTATCAATTATTCTAAGAAGTAAGAAGTGAGTAATCATACCTGTTAAAATATCTCATGGTGTATTATTTTGTTTCACTAGGTTTATTATTCTCTAACTGGAATGTTTATGAATTATATTTTTAGATTGATAACCACTATAGCTAGTGGTGAGGCCTTAAAATATATAAAGTCGAGGTAAAATCTCAAGTTTAAACAAAAATATTAGTTTTGAAATAAAATTTTTCAATTTTGAACAAAAAGATATCAATTATATTCTAAACTAATATTTAAAATACTAATATTTTTATTTAGCAATAAAAAATCTCAATTTTGAACAATAAAATTATAATTTTGTGTTAAATTAATCTCTAAAATTTCAATTTTACTCCACATTAATCTTAAAATATCAAGATTTTTGGACTAAGTCCGAACTGACGGGACTTGTACGTCTCCGCCTATGACTATAGCTGTTGTCGCCAATTCTAGCAATGACACTTAGAACATAAATATTGGTGTGGTATCACTCTACTTTAGCAATGCTGTGTCAAAAAGTAATACTCGCTCCGTCTCATTATATAAGTACCCTTTCAAAAAAAGTCTAGTCCCAAAATATAAGCCCCTTTACAAATTACTATGTGCAATCATTACTTTTTTCCCTATACATACCCCTAATTATTACACTAACTTGCATTGAAATGTGAAAAGTCAAATTAAATACATATACAAATAAAGAACAATTTAGTAAAATTTACACACAAATTAGACATAATAATTACATTACCAACATTTCTTAATAAGTGTGATTTTGGTCAGAGGGACTTATATAATAGGACAGAGGGAGTATTATTTTTATTCAATTGATGAACCACCGTGCCTGCAGAATACCACGGTAGCTTTTGTTCATTTTGATTTTGATAAGTTACTCCCTCCGGCCTTAATTATAAGCAACTTTCCACTTTTTAGATTCATTGGAAAATTAATGTATCCAACCTTAATTATAGACTAAATACATTAGTTTTCCAATGAATCTAAAAAGTGGAAAGTTGCTTATAATTAAGCCCGGAGGGAGTACATGTGAAGGTAGTGTATATTGTTTGACTGATGAAACTCATTGGGAAGTGATACGGATATTTAAAAGATTTAAATGAGTGATTTAAATATTGGGAAGTATAAAATAATATATTATATTAAATGAGACCTATTTATAACACCAAATTGGGTGTTATGGACATAGGTGTTCTTATATATTGATTCATCCGTGAAACTATATAGAGTACTACACCCATGCATATCTCATCTAAAACACTTTTTTTTTGTTAATTAGATTATTAAATTAGCTGATAATTGTATTGTATACTTTGGGACATGTGTCCACTTGTGAAACGACTTGTTTCTGTATCATGGAACAAAATCAAAAAAGTAGGAATTCGAAAGACTATTAGGGGGTGGAAAGATCTAGCTAGAGTCAATGACAATGTTTGCCATAAAAAATCCAACATATGTTTTTCAAAGTGAAGAACATATCTTTTAAAGTATTGAGTGTTCGATTTCCGGGTTGGTGAAGGAAGTTGTCACATTCTTGTTTTGTTAAGCCCTTTTCAAATGAGAGAGAATTTATATTTACTAGTGATATTGACTATAGTATTATTGGTGAGAAAACCTCTAAATTGCGTGAGTGTAACAATTCACTTTTCTTAAATTAATTATTTTTTTAGCATCATTTAAATGAGTTAATAAGATATTGTTGCATGAAAATAGAGTGGAATTAGAAAAATTCTTTTGATAATGTGGAGACCACTCATAAATTGTGACAAAGCAATGGTAAACAAAATAGAGGTTGAAGTATTGAAGTAATGTTTGAAGATTTTAGCTGTTTTGAAACAATTTGAAGAGTCAAGGTAAGGTTATGAACTATTCCCCTATCTCACAAAAACCATAAAGTTCAAACTTGGTATTCAAACATTGCATGTATAGTATTGTTACTCATGGAGCTTTGGGTATTTGTATAAAGGCTAAAGGTTCAAAATGGTAGAATATGTCATGTTTCTTCATTCATGAGTTCAAATAAGATGAATTAAAAAATGGCAAATAGTTTAATAAAAATTTACTACCTCCTTCAACATAGAAATGATTGAATCAAAATTGGTACCCCTTGCTAAAGATCGTGTAGCAGCAGCCTGAACAGAAAGATACATACATTATTTTATGCTAAATATCAGTGGTAAAGAAGAAAGAATCAAACCACCTTTTGATAACAAGTTGAATTGATAGTTGGAATAGATTGAACATGTACTTGAACTCCAGAGTACATAGTTCGAAACTAATCTATTTAAATATAAGTTTCAAATTGAGAAGTAGGAAACTTAAAAAAAACTAGTTCACATGTGATAGACAAATATTCATGCTACATCAAATATTAATGAGTTTTAATTTACACGAGTTGACAAGTCTAACAAGGAAAAACTCGTGACTTGGACAAGCCTTTCACCTTGCACCATTTATGAATAATATTATAATGATTATGAATTTTATAAAATTTATTGTTAGATTGAAAATTTATATGATATAGACTATTATATATATATTTTTTGAAATTGAAAATCATTTGATATGTTATTGAAACATATCAAAATTAACAGTTTATGGGTTTTTATTGAAACAATATTAATGGATCTCAATAACAAACACATAACATGGATTTTCAGTTTCTTTAAACTTTTGTATGAAAGATCTATATGATACTACCGCATTTTTTAATTTAGAGGTCCACATTTAATATTCGGTTCCGAATCTCAAAATTGTCATAATAAACCCTGAATATTGTTTTTTTTTTTACCAAACCCTAAATATTGTTCTCAACATACTAAAAGGAAAGATTTATCGTTTTTAAAGAGAGAGAGATTTATCAGAAAGAAAATCTAAAAGGAGAGATTATGTTAATTACATCATGCAAATTAGATTGAGATTTTGAAATTAAAACATCATACTAATATACCTTTAAATAAAATCCTGCTTGTATATCCAATAACAATATTCTAATCTTTTTCTAAATAGATTTTATTTCTTGGACCAAATCTTTTTCTAAAAAGATAAAGTTTGTTTTCTTAGATAGAAATTATAAGGCATATATATATATATATATATATATATTTCAAAACATTATATAATCACCCTCCCTAAACTTCTTAACTTTTATAATATCTTTTTTTTTTTTTTTAATGATTTTGAAGGAATTTTTTTTTTATGTTCATAATTATATATATATATATATATATATATATATATATATATATGAATAAATAATTACACATGAATAAAAGGTAGACGAGCAACAAGCTGCGCCGCTAAACCCTTTTGTATAGCAAAACCTAATCTTTGAAAAACTACATTCATAGATCTAGGTGACACAACATTGCTATGCATGACTCTTTGGACTCTTTGCAAAAGTTCAACAGCCTCTGATGCTAGAAAACCAAAAGTGTCAAATGCAAAAGGTATAAAAACATGTTGATTGTCACAACATGCTTGTTCATGCTTGGCAATTTTGCTTGAAACAGCTTTTGGGACTGCCCGTCCCACAGTAAAATAAGTATTGTAGTGGAAAATACTAGCATGACAACACCATGGCTTATAAAGAACCTTAACGAAGATGTTTTGACTAAAATTGTTAAACATCTTGACTTGTTTGAAAATACTAACATTATGGGGAGAGCTATGAACCGTTACGAAACACTTGATTTCCAACATTACCATTTGTTTGGGTCCATTCTCAATTTGACAACATTTTGTACAATTTGTTGTTTATTGCCTTGAATTATATACAATCAAGTGAATATCAATAGTTCAAGACATTATTTTTTCATTAAAAATTTAGGAAAACATATAATCCCTCCATTCCTTTTTAAGTTTTGTTGTAGGATCATGTACACTATTCACATAATTTAATTTGATAATATTTTTTTATTAATATATTTTTTTTGCCTAATTTTCTTATTAATCTTATTAATATATATATATATATAGGATCATGGAGTAAATATTTTTAAAATATTGACTTTTAGTAAATTTAAATAATAAATAATTAAAGATAATATGATAAGGGGGTTATTGGATTGAGATTTTGAGGAATTTTAATGGATTTTGAGGGATTTTAATGGATTTTAAAAGTCTCGTGTTATTCAATCAATTTTTTTTTTCAATGCCACAAAATCCGTTGTTATTCAATCAAGATTTTTTTTTGTATTATAATTTTCACAAAATCCTGTGTTAAAAATCTTGATTGTAAAATATCTTTTAAAAAAAGTCTCTCAAAATCAATATAATCCCACAAAGTCTTTTAAAATCTTCAAGACTATTTTTTCAAAATAATCACTCGAAATCCTAATCCAACAACCCCCCTAAATCAAAGTTTTGAATTTGCATACATGAATAGTAAAAAAAAAAAAAATGAACGGAGAGAGTACTATACAACAATTTTCATATATGTATACGTAAAAAAGAGACAGAAATATGAAGATCAACAATATTAGCAACTATAAAATTAAGAGTAATACATATAATATTAAATAAGAGTATAAGGAAAATATATATTAATTGCTCCTTTATTTCAAATCATTAACATCACCTTACAAAGCCAAAACTACAAGGAATTTATTCATAGTTTTTTTTTTTTTGACAAAGCATGTCATAGGATATTTATTCATTAACTATTTGATCATTTGCTATATAGAGCAAGAAAGCATTATATTGTACTATTTCTGAAATTTGTGCAATTTCTTTAGAATTTCAATCATCTCCCAATGGATCATATGGACCTTGAGGATCATCACAAACACATATATCATTTCGGCATCGTGGAATCAGAGGACGTATACATTTATTATTTTCTCCAAAACAACCATGGTCTGAAGTACATTCAATAATAAGTCCTGTAACGAAAAAAGAGAATATTAAAATATTACTAATAAAAAGGGATATAAGAAGTATTTGAGAAGAAAATTTTAAAATAATGAAAAAATGGGTTACCATTATAGTTCGCTGCAACAAATAATAATGATAGAAAAAGAGTCATAACACAAATAATAAACTTCATAAGTTTAGCCATATATATTCCCCTTTGCATATAACAAATAGAAAATGATTTGTTCAATTCATAAAGTATTAAGATCAAACTTTCTTTACACAGATTAAATAGATCTTAATATTTATAGAATGGTAAAAAAAAATCATCGTAAAATTAAAATAATTATAAAACGTCTCTTAACTACATTGAAGGGTTTTGTATGTCCCATTAATACATTAAGGAGGTCTTATTATAAAAAAAAATTAGTTATAACAAATAATTTATATTTTTTTAACCTTTTAAGATAGAAAAAGGAGGTCTTATAAATTAAAAGAGTATTTTAGAAAACTTCTATTATTTAAATAAATTTTTTATGACATTTTTAAAAATTTAATGAAAGTAAATAATTATGTGTTAGATCAATATTTTTCTCCTTGGCCAAGTGTTTGTCCTAGATCTCGCTCCCACGAACCTTTTAACCCTTAGCTCAAGCGAGCTGAACTACCCCATCCACCCTTTAACCTTTTACTCCCTCTATATTCCTTTTTAAATGTTGTTGCTTGACCATATACATTATTAGTAAATAATAACATGGATAATTTATTTGTTTTAATGAATATTTTCAAAATATAAATATTTTAATTATATTTAATAGTACATAATTAAATATATTGATCATCAAAATTTTGAATTAACATACATAAATAATAAAAAATGACACTTAAAAATGAAATTGAGAGAGTACTATACAACAATTTTCACATAAGTACTCATAAAAATGGGACAACAATTTGAAGTACAAAAAAAGAGTTCGGATTCTACAAACCAAACTTTTTCCAGGTTCTGGATTTAAAATCCAAACTTTTCTTAAATACTCTCGATTCATATCTAAGGACAAAAACAGTAGTTAGAGAGAAAGAGAGTGCGAGGGATGAGAAATTTTCATCATAGTGGGCTAGGCCTAGAAATGATCCAAAACCATGAAAGCCCAATACAGAATATATGAGAATTGCATTCGAAATCGAAACGTACAAATTAAAACCCTAACCCTAATTCCTAAATCAAGAATTTGAAGCAGAGAAAAATGACGCAGAAATCGAATCTTTTCAAAGGACAAAGTAAGAAGAAATCGATTCCTGCAAATCGTCACGGAAAAGTACCGCAAATTCGCAAAGGTACTTTATTTTCTGCCATTTTTTAAAATTTCAATTTTGGTGAAATTTCCGCTTATTTTTCTGTAAAATTTTCTTCTCAGGGAAGAGATTCATAAAGCCTTCCAAGGTTACAAAGGATATGGATGCTGATCGTGTAAGTTTTGTTTTGATTTTTTTCTTCTAATTTTTAGTTTTGATTTGGGTATTTGATGCTGTGAATTTTGAACAATAAGTTATGGGTATGCTTGAATAATGGATTAATTAAGCTCAAATTGTTGATGATGTGAATTTTGAACATAAGTTTTGATCTTTTAAGTATGCTCTAATTGTTTTATATTTAAGCTATAAGCTGATTTCATAAGCTATAAGCTATTCTAGATATGACAGAGCTTAGGTGCATTTTATTAGGTGTTTTCATTGACCTACCCATGATTTCTTCAAATTCATAATTTTTTTTCAAAATACAGCGAAAAGTGATTTAAATTAAGAAGAGTAGAAAAAGCGTTTAAAGAAATGTGTCTACGTTTTGTCTTATTGAAATTAGCTTCATGAATACCGTTTGTGAGCATGTCATTATTGGTTTATGTGAGCTCTCTCAATCACCCTGTTAAGTCCTTATGCTAATAGATGAGCTTAGAAAAACTATTCACAAGTCAATCCAAATGCAACCTATGTTTATCGAGTTGACGAGGTTTTGTATAATTTACTCGTTTGCAATTGGTTTTCGGCGTTCTTTCTTTTCGCAGAAATACATTGGAACAATTGTTATTAAAGTGTATTAACTATTAACTGTTCTATGGCCTGTGCTTGGTATGGTCATTTGCATGAATCAACTTTTTCTGTGAGCTTTTAGAAGAGTCTATAACATTAACTATACCTCAAATATACTCTTTCTTGTCCCTTCTTCTATTGTCATACTCTTTCTCACCTATTTCTCTCTTCTCAATTTCTTCTAAGCAACCAAACACACCCTAACAGTTTTTACAATTTTTTACTAGCTGCTTATACAGCTTATGTGATGTTTATAGCAATGTTGCTATAGCTTATGAGGTGTTTATGTGGTGCTTATACAGCTTATAAAAGGGGTTTTAGATTGATTACTCTTTTTATGGGCTTATCTTATGGCATAATTTGTAAGCGCTAGTATAAGTGTTTTGAAAACCTTATAAAACAAATTTTCATCTTATTTTGGGATGGCCCTCATAGTAACTTCTGGACAAGTATTATAGTTTAGTTCATTATTTTTTCTAGAAATAAATAACTTATACATAAGCTCTTATTTAATAAGCATTTTACTAAACTATTCACTTAAATTTATGTTTATCTCTTGTGACACTGCTCTATAGATAGTTGAAATATTGATTTTTTTTAATATAAATTTGGGTTCAATTTTGGTTAAACCAGGAGGTGAGCAAATTCATTAACCATTGCAATGAGATTAAAGCAGCGACGGTAGCTACAAAGGATGGCGGTTATCTAAGCATTGTTAAGACAGCACCAGAGTCTGCTAGTGGTGCAGATAAATAGTTAGCGAGGAAAGTTGTGATAACTGAATATAAATCTTATGATGCAATTGTTGTAATTGTAAAATTAATTTTGATAATCCCTTCTTTCTTTACCTCATCATAGTATTTTGTAGTGTTTTTATTGCTTTGGACTGCTACTTTTTTATTTTGGATACATGGGGTTTTGGTTTAGAGTATTGCAGTTAATGATACTTTCACAAAAGAAGGGGATTATGCCCTCTTTTCACTTTAATTATGAGTTTCACCTAGCAGAGAAGTCAAGAAGCTGTGATCTCTTTATGACTTAAAGTGTATTTTTGATACAAAGTAATCCCTCTCTGTTATAATTAAAAATGGTCTTTGGTTTTACAAAAGGCTTTGTCTAATGTGTTCATTCTTTAATTCTTTAATTTATGATATGTGATTTTCAAACTAGTCCCAATTTGTTTCACATTAATCCCATAATATCCTTAAATTAATTTCAAACTGTTTAACTATACATATTTTGTTGGAAATTCTCATTCTGAATGAGCTTTATAATCCAAAAAGGTGTAGCGATGCAACTTATTACCCAAATACCTTTTATTTACATGTAATTAAATTATATATAAAACCATACCAAAAAAATTATATATAAATATTCTGAATCTTTTTTCTTTATTTATGTGAGTAGTTTTACTTCAAAAAATCTAGTCGAAATATTTTAAACTGCTTAAAATTCTATATTTCTTAAATTTTTTAATTATCTCATCTAAACACATTCTTAATTTAAGAAAACTAATTTAATTTGTTCGTCAATATCTCAATCATCATAATAATTAAGAAGATTTCTGTAACACATTTATATTTTAACTAATACAAAATTTGAATATGTTGGACACAATTTTTATTTAACTTTTGAATTTTTTTGTTATTTTGACAAATTCATATTTAATTTTGTAGAATATAAACATATTCCTAAAAATGTAAAATTTGAGTTTGTCAAGATTGTTTTTATTGTTATAGTAAAAATATATTAGTATTTAACAAACTCAAATTCCATTATTATTATTATGGAGTCACTAGTAACACGGAGTTATAATCTTCTAGTGTATATATATATATATATATATATATATATATATATATAATTACACATGAATAAAAGGTAGATGGGCAACAAGCTGCGCCGCTAAACCTTTGTTCTCTCTCGCATAGTTTAATTTAGGATGAACTTATGAACTACATGAATTCGAATCTTGGTTTATTTCAACAAGAGTTTTCATGAAGTAATATTTTAAAAAATTCAGAGGGTAGAAGGTGTGTTGAGCGGTTGATGCTCATCTTCCATTTAATTCATGGTCAAAAGTTTGACAATCTCTCTGAGCACAGAATAATTTTAAATTTTTTAGCCAATTGCCTCATCCTTTGATCTGTCCCCGATCCAACCAGAAGAATACACTCGTCTCTACAAAATATAATTTATAGGCCCATATATGGCCCATCATCAAACAGAATTTCCTTTGATTTGGCTATGAAGATGAAAACAAACGTCACTTACTGAATAAATAAAAGCGATTGAAAACGAATTTTGGTGAAATTCCAAATTCATTCATTCATTTGAACGCAACACAAGATAGATCTAGCATTTGAAGAAGGTAACTAACATAACTACCATGGCGGAACCCCAATCTTTGCTTCAATTTGCTCCGATGCAAAGCTCCGTCGATGAAGGCTTCTGGCATAGATTGTCTTCTTTGAAGCTCAATAAACTTGGCATTGATGATTCTCCAATATCCATAATTGGTTTGTTCTCTTTACTCTTTTCTTTTTCTTTTTTATTCTCTTATAATAGTAAGCTTTAGTCAACAATTATGTAAAACAAATACTTTTTAGTTTAAGATGGATTATGGGCGTCCGCCCCAACAATTTCGACATATTTTGTCAGTTGAGCTAGGACTTTTCAACGATATAATTAGTTTTTTTATTATGAGGTTAAATGTGTTTTTAGTTAGTTACTATAATTATATCGATTTTTATAGTGAAATATAAAATAAAGTCAAGTTTTTTTCATAAACTAAACTATCCTAGAGAGCTTATGGAAATAAGCTGAAAACACTTTATGGACATGTTATAATCTGTTTTCATAAACTCTCAACAATCTCAACTGCTTGTGCAAGTAAATGTGTTGAAATAAGCCGACCCAAGTAGGCCTTTAAAAGTAAGTACATGGGGTTGAGCAAAAAATATATTGAACTGAACTCTTTTTTGTATGATCTTCCAAACATTTTTGCAAGTGCTTATGATGTGATTATGGTAAGATAAACCAAAAGAAGCTATTCAATTGCAGGTTTCTATGCACCTTGCTCGCACCCTCAAGTATCAAATTATTTAACTCTTTTAGCTGAGTCTTTACCTTCCGAATCAAGTGAATCATCATTAATACCAGAACCAAGTCACGGAAACAGGAACAGGTGTTCTGTTCCGGGGATACTTTACAACACTAATACTGTTGAGAGCTTCCATGCACTTGATAAACAGAATCTGTTAAAGGAAGAAGCAAGAAAGGTAAACAATTCTGTTAATGTAGATAGTATTACAAGATGAGAGAATTGAATGCAAACGAGTTTAGTCGTGTTTAAGTTTACGATTTGTTGTTAAATCAGATATGGGATGACATTCAATCTGGAAGAGCTGTGGAGGACTGTTCAGTACTTTCAAGATTCCTTCTTATTTCTTTTGCGGACCTGAAAAAGTGGAGATTCCACTACTGGTTTGCTTTCCCTGCTCTCATGCTTGATCCTCCTGCAACTGTGGTTAATTTAAGTCCAGCTTCTCAGTGGTTGAGTATCGAAGAGGTGCTGAGTTGCAATATTTTAAGCATGTGGTTTTTGTTGCTATGATCATTATTTTCCTGGATGTTGACAATGTTTTAATATTAAATAAATGACAGGCAAAATCCCTCTCTGAAGCCTGTAATGAGTGGCGTGGTTCAAAATCAACGGCAGGTATAAATCACAATCTCCTTATCACTTTAGCTGTTTCCTCTAAACTTCGCATGCATTGCCTAATAGTAGAGAATATGTGGCAGATATCCCATTCTTTTTAGTAACTATAGATCCAAATTCACGTGCTACTGTTAGGCTTCTGAAGGACTGGGAAGCTTCTCAGAGGGATGCTCACAAGGTCTCTTTTTCAAACTTTCGTTATAAAAGTTAATTGTAATTTTTCTGAAGTTTCTTTCTCATAGTCATACATAGAATTCACTGAATGTGAAGCAATAGATATGTTTGTGAAATTTACAAGATTGTATTGGCAGATCCTGTTTGGATTTTACGACCCGTGTCATGTCCCAAAAAATCCTGGGTGGCCACTGCGCAATTTCTTAGCACTAATTTCTGCAAAGTGGAATCTCAAGTCTGTTCAATTTTTCTGCTACAGAGAGAAACATGGTTTTGCTGATATGGACTTGTCTCTTGTTGGTGAAGCATTGATAACAGTTCCACAAGGTAGAGCAGCATTAATTAGATGACAGTTATGTCGTCAATATCTTTTTCTTTATAGGTTTTGTTGGGTTTCTAATTTGAAAGGTGTAACTGTATAGGGTGGAAAGATGCAGTGCCTAATGCAGTTGGATGGGAACTTAATAAGGGGAGAAAAGTACCTAGGTGTATTAGCCTTGCACAGTCCATGGATCCAACCAGGTTCCATGCCTATTTTACTTTCTCCATTCTAGGTTTTGTGCCTGTTTGTTACAGCTTATTTTGATTTTATTTATTTTAAATAATCACTTTTAAGAGTTTACATCCGTTTGTTAAAACTTTTAAAAAATGAAAATCTGAAAATAACCTAAAAACGGTTTCAATTGAAAATCTGTTTTGAGTAGCTTCTATTGAAAATCATTTTCTTAAATGATTATTGGCTTAATTGCATGTTTGGTCCCTTACGTTTATTGTAAGTTTCAAGTTGGTTCTCTACGCTTAAAAAGTTTCAAGTTGGTTCCTTATGTTATTGATGTCAATGTAAGTTAGTCCTTTCTGTCAAATTTTAAGTTAATTCCATCTAAAACTTCCACGTCGCACCCCTTAAGTTATCCACGTATGTGACTTTGTTAGCCACGTGGACAATTTAAACGGATATTCGACAAAAAGGACTAACTTCTTTTAACATAAGGGACCAACTTGAAAAAAACTAATCGTATGGGGCCAAATTGAAACCTAAAATAAATGTAAGAGACCAAACATGCAATTTAGCCATGATTATTAAAAGAAAAACGATTTTCTTTATGATAAACAAACACAAAATAGCTTCTGCTTTTTTCTTAAAAAAAGTATGTAAAAATAATCTCTAGTTTTTGAATGTCAAAATCACTTCTCTTATAAACTGTAACAAACGGGCCCTTATTTAGTGTGTGTTTGGTTTAACTTTTGGAAGAGCCAAAAGCAATTCTAGAAGTGTAGAATTGATTTTAGATGTTTGGTTACTTTAAAGCAGAATTGATTCTGCATCCAGAATTGATTCTGCCTCCAGAATTGATTCTGCTAGAAGTTAGGATTTGTAGCTTCTGGCTTTAAGTATGATTTTTACACTGAAATTTGTTGTTCAGATAAAATCAATTATATCAGAATCAATTCTATCAAAATCAATTCTATCTAAAGCTAAACCAAACACACTCTTAGCATTGATACTTAATGTTTCAGCGTAAGTAGTATTTTGAATCATCATTTTAAATGTGTTTTTATAGGTTGGCCGTATCTGCTGCAGATTTGAATTTAAAGCTTATGAGGTGGCGTGCTTTGCCGTCTCTGGACTTGAGTGCTCTGTGTTCCCTCAAGTGTCTTCTCCTTGGAGCAGGCACACTTGGATGCCAGGTTGCGCGTATGCTTATGGTGAGTATTGAGAACACCGTGTTGTTTATGTTTCAATCTTTCAACTCCTGATAACTTATATTTATCACCGCAGGCATGGGGTGTTCGAAAAATTACTCTTGTTGACAATGGAAGGGTGGCTATGTCTAATCCATTAAGGCAGTCTCTTTATACTTTGGATAATTGTCTTAATGGTGGAGAGTTTAAAGCTACAGCAGCAGTCGAAACTCTCAAACGGATATTTCCAGCAGTGGTAGATCATCAGTACCTAAGATTTCACTTGAAGCTAAACCTTATAGTAACATTTTCCACATAAATGCATGTTTTGTGTTATTTTTCAGGAAGCGGAAGGCATTGTTATGGCTATACCAATGCCTGGACACCCAGTTCATAGCCAGGAACAGGATAGCGTGCTCGATGATTGCAGACGTTTGCACGATTTGATTGATTCTCATGATGCAGTTTTTTTATTGACAGATACAAGGGAAAGTCGATGGCTCCCAACACTTCTATGTGCCAATGCTAACAAGGTTGGGCAGTATATACTTTTAAATATCATATATATAATATCATTATTTATATTTATATCACCATTTTAAACTGGAGCATGTGTTACAACGATTATTACATTAATAGTTTGATGGCATATCCTTAATTAACACGGGTATTTATATATTTGCAGATTACTATGACTGCAGCACTAGGGTTTGAAAGTTTCCTGGTGATGCGCCATGGAGCTGGTCCTTTCAGTGACGTAAGCGCTGAAACAGCTAATTCTTCATCTGCTGGTTTCAGTACAAATGATATAAATGGAAGACATAGATTGGGATGCTATTTCTGCAACGATGTTGTTGCGCCAACTGATGTAATTCAACGTAGCATTCTGTTATGATATTGAAACAGATGTAACATATATATAACTAATTCATACTTGGTTTCTGCAGTCAACATCCAACCGAACTTTGGACCAGCAATGTACTGTGACACGACCGGGGCTAGCTCCTATTGCTTCAGCCCTTGCTGTTGAACTTTTAGTAGGGATTTTGCATCACCCTGAAGGGTAATTCTGCAAACAATGATTTTATGCTGAAGAATTTTGAAAATGAAATTTTGACCTACTTTATGTATCCTGCATGAAATTCAAATATTGAAAATGTTTTTTCAGGATATTTGCAGAGGCTGACATTAACAACAGTGTCAGTGGAGCTACTGATAATCCTCTTGGCATTTTACCTCATCAGATTCGCGGTTCCCTTTCTCAATTTTCTCAAATGAGCCTTATAGGTTACTCCTCTTCCAGCTGCACAGCCTGTTGCCATACAGTAAGTCTGAATAATGCCTGATAAATGCTTTTACGGTTAGTTATAGTATGCTTTGTTGCTTACATTGCTGTTGGTAGCTCGTTAGATGTTTTTCCTGGTACACCTTATCCATAAGTTTGATACTGTGCTAACATGGTTTAAAAGAATAATTGATTGAACTATCCATAAGAATAATTGATTGAAACCCTATAATTATCATTTATGAACAATGGAGGGAGGATTAGTGTCACAACAAAGCTTCTGATGTTTGTTGTATGATTATCATTTTCCTATTCTCCTTTGTTTTGACAAAACTGCAACCATTCAGGTTGTATCAGAGTATCGAAACCGAGGAATGGAGTTCGTACTTGACGCCATTAATCATCCTACATACTTGGAGGATGTCACTGGACTGACAGAGTTAATGAAATCAGCCGCCAAATTCTCATTGGATTGGGACAAGGAGATAGATAATGAAGATGAGGAAGAAGATTGTTTTGAAATATGAAACATAACAATTAGTCAGTTGTACATAAACTAATTATTTGGGCAATTATAAATTTTTGCCTATGTCAAATGTTGCTTTTGTTGGCAGGACAAAATTTAGGTGCATTTTCTAAGGTACATTTTGTGCCATTCTTCACTTACAATATTCTTAAGTACCATGATTTCGTCAAATCCTTTTTTCAAAGTTCGTTATAACCACAAAATGTGTATTTTAATCTTATGAACAACACACGACACAAGTATCTAAGGAAATGCATCTGAGTTTTGCTTCTTTGTTAGTATCCTTGTCAAATGTACAAAACTTAATTTACATTCATTAATTTATTTCAATAAATTTGAATTCCTTGGCTACAAATTCAATGTCGAATCTATTATTCGCAAGAGGTTAAAGAAGTGATCATCTAATACAAAGAATTGAAAGTTGTATTGAATTTTGACTAATTTCAATTGAGTCAAAATATTATGTAAAAAGTTGTGTTTAATTAATGGTTATATAAATCATGTTATAGTAGTACTTTGTTTATCTTAATATTACACAGAAATTGGTGCTTTATTTTTTCTATAATTATCAGAAAAAAATAAGAAATAATTCGAAAAACGTTTTCTTAACTCTTACTATTTTATGCACTAAAAGAAATATATGTGAAGAAGGAAAATTAGACATTTGATTAACATTTATGATTATTTATACAAGTCTGATCAATGAAGGATCATAACTGGAATCTAAGAAATCCAATTACAATTGAATTTGCTTTCATTGAGACTAGCCTTTTATTTTAGGTGAAGGAAGAGGAGTGCCATCTAAGAAATGTTTAATCAAGGTAAGAGCTCTTGCTGGTTGGTAACTTGGCACTTGATGCCCTGCTTCTCTCACTGTTGCAAATGTTAAGCCTCCCTTGTATACTTCTGTATAGCCACCAACCTAAATTCAAACAAGTTTCTTATTTTTATTTACATAAAGAAAACAAAGGTTTTTATGGAAAATACATTGTTATACTATAAATAAGTTTGTGTCACCGTAAATATAGTTCAATCGATAGAGACATTACCTCTCCATAGGCTAACCAAGGGTGCCAATTAGTTTTAACTGGAAGGTTCAACTTCTTAATTGAATATTTAGTTGAAGTAACCGGAACTCTTCCATCTGTGTCACCACTGTATCAAACAAGAGACGATTAATAATAATTTGTTAATATTTACATGTTTAAAAGTTAAGGGTGTATTTAACAATTTAGACAAATTATAAAAAGGGAAATGAATATTTAACCTGAAAATCCAAACCCTAAGGCCATTATTGAGAAATTCATGTATAAGAGGAAGGACTGTTGAAGCACTATCAACCCAATGTCTAATGACACTACTGCAAGGACTCCATTCATATTTGAGTTTGGTCACATTAGCATGAATGGCCTCTTGAACATCTTCTCTATTAAGATAAGCATACACATATGACTCACCACATGGATCATTCACAATCTACAAAACAATTCAACATACCACATTAATTAATTCTATTTAAGTTCATATAATATGCATTTTCCTAAATCAATTAGACAAATATTCCATAAATTAAAAAATTAATAAAAATCTTAAAATATACTTTTAGTCTCTATAAAATACTCTTCTAGTTAGATTTAGTCTTAAACAAAAAATTTACGTTCATACCGACATGTTCTTAGGAGATCAGTTAGTAACATGATTCTCATTCGGTGATTTTAACGACTAAACATAGATAAAATTTCCACCAAAATCATCGAATGGAGAATTATACATGAAATTTTTTTGGTAGAAATTGAACTTGATAAAAAATATTTTATATAGAATAAAAAAATATTTAACCAAAGTTAATTGAGGAAATATTGAAATTTGAAGCTTACAGAGTATTTTTTAGGCTTGGATGTGAGATTGCCATTTTTGCATACTGGAGCATAAATGTTATATAAATCAATGAATGCAAGATCGTCATTAACTTCATCAGCAATTGCATCGCATTCATTTGTGAGATTATCTGCTGAGAAATCACAAACGTTTTTGTTGACAACATAAGCTGCTTTGTCTGAGATGATAGCATGACTTGCAAGATAATCATACATTCCTGTTGAGTCTGTATCATCATTGATCACTGCATTTCCTATCTGCACAACATTAAAAAAATATAAAGTTATTTTGTTACCTTGGTTTTGTTCCATTCTTGTAATGAATTGCACATAATAAAACTATAACATATTGTGCATTTTTAACATAGACATCATACATCTATTTATAATAATGAAGCATATAGGCAATTACAATGATTTTGTATATTTGTTAGACATTGATTTGTTCATAGTTTTTTCTTGTTGTCAGATAGTCTAGGATTAGATTGACATACTACGAAGAATTGGAGTATTCGGGATTCGAAAGATGAAAAATATAATGTTTTTTCAATTCTATTTATAACAGTATTTTTTTGTTGATATTTTCTTGATTAATTACATATGCTTTCGGGTCGAAGTATCAAGAGAATTGCTATTCATCTCCCTTAAATTGATCAGAATCCTTCCACCAACTGGAAGATAACTTAAAGTAGTGTAAATTTTATCAATTTTTTTTTGGCAGTACAAATTTTATTGAAAAATATCTCAATGTTATAATAGCAATGGTCAAATAGCAATCAATGTTATAATGCTTCAAGTGTACCAAAAAATAATGGACTCTTTATGGTCACAAAGACACAAAGGACCAAAACCTTTATGGGTCCCTATAACTTACCATGATAAAATTCAGGGTGTCTCATAGCTCAAATAAGGAAAAGAACAAAGGGACCACTTATCATTACTACTCCTTTGTGGCTTTGTCCATTAAAAAGAAATAACCTTCATATATTGAAAGGTGCATCACAACTATTTTTTCACTACCTTGATTCTTCAAAAATGATATACTTTTCTATAAAAAAATATTATTCATATTTTTGGAATTTTATTTTTTGCACTTATTATACAATCTGAAAGTTTACTTTAAGACAACCTTTTCTATTTAAAAATATTTATTCTAAAAATGTAAGTGTTGCGATAAAAATATGGGAGCGAAGATTCGCTCTAAAAAAATTACTTTTTCATATACCAAAATGAATTTTCATCACATAATGATTTTTCATCAAATGTGTTTTGAATACATTTTTATCACATGCCAATACTACAATTTTAAATGACCAGATTTATTTTGATGATATTTTAACCCTTTTATCTTCTTTCTATTATTTCATGATCCATCATTCATCACATCTCTTACTTTCTCTCTTTTAGTTATTCTTTCTATCATTATTTTCTTTCTTAATAAGCCAATCATGAGCCATAAATAAACTAAAAGTTTGGACCCACCCAAAAAGAAGTGGCCTGACCCTGGACCAATAGAATTATGAGCACAGCCAATTTTAAGCATTCTTCCTCCATCATCATGAAAACAATAAGAATTTTCTCCTCTTTTGAAAAAGGTCATTCAAAATGCTGGCCTCACTATGAGCATCTTTGAATTTATTTTCATGACATGAGTATTTGAAATAAAATAACTTACAAAATTAACTTATGATGTGTTAAAAAGCTATTTTACCCTACTTATACAATTCATAATACCTTAGAATTTAATTAATAATATACATTGAACATTGTAATTTTTTTTACAGTATAATATTTTTTTACACATGTATCTGATTCCAATCAAATCATATCAGATAGATATTGGTAAAAATATTTTAAAAACTTACTTATAAAAGTGACATTATGGTGTGATTTAATTATATGCATGTGAAAATTTTTTACACCGCATATAGCAATTAAAATCATAACTTATAATCAAACATTTTTTAATAATTTGATGATTACGATTAATTAATAGTATACAAAAACTTTACATTGATATTGATAGTATATATGATTTAAATCATTTTTCTTCAACTTTTTCATGACAAAACTTGATTAAACTATTGTATATTATATGACTATCATAATTGGAAATAAAATAAGTGAATTATTAAGAAGAAGAAAGTTACATACCAAGATTCCTTTGAGATTGATGATAGTCTTTGCCTTTTTGTTATGATAGAGTATGGTATGTGCAAGTTGTGGAACATAATGTCCAGCATAACTTTCTCCAGAAATATAAAAATCTCTATTTTTATATTCTGGAAATCTTTCCAACCAATTTACCAAAAATAAATAGTTATATGTAGCTGTTTTCTTATCTCCATTGATATTATAATCTGATGATTTGTTTGAATAAGAAAATCCTACTCCAACAGGTGATTCCACGAACAAAACATTTGCAGCTTCAAAATCCAATTGAGTCATTAATTAGTAAGATGCTTAACTAATTAAAATAATTTATTTTATGTTTTACTCAAAAATAATTATTTTGTTAAATAATAAAATGAAAATTTAATGATTTTTATTCATAAATATATACCATAGTTCCATGAGTATCTATTTTGGTGAAGTGTTTTGCCATCACTGTTTACTCTGAAAGGTCCCAATTCTTGCATTGCTCCATAGGCTAGAGATGAACATCCTGGACCTAAAAATTGAAATCATAATGTAATTAGCCCAATGATTAACATATTTAATTGTAAGTTTAATTTATTAATTTATTATTTTGTATGGTTGTGCCCACAAGGCCACGAGCATGATGTTACCCTACACCCTACCACTTATAACAACCACGTGGTTCCCAATTTGATAGTAACATAAAAGAATAAATATAAAATGTTTTTTTGACTTCAATAAATATAAAATGTTGATCAAACTTATATGAAGTTATTAATTTATGAGTCTGGAACTCAAGTAATAATTTTGCATTGAAAAACAACATATTGTTTTGTAAAAAGGCGAATGCGCAATTTTTAAAACAAAATTTTTATATTAAATTTTTTAACATGTGCCTTAAGAGTACATTTTAACATTCTATTTAATTTATTTATATACACACAATACTTTTTTGTATTTCATTATAATTGTATTTCTTTTATGCTACTAATCAACAAGAGAGCAAATAGTCATTTTTAAACTTCAAAGGTGCACTTTATATTCATACCAAAGATTCAATTAGATGAGCTAATTGACACTTTTCATGAAATTTGTTGATTATAAAAAATAAGAGAGATAATAATTGATGTAACACCTTCATTTATTTTTGAAGGAGATGTAACACCATCATGAAAGTCCATCAATAATGTGTTTATAAAGAAAGATGATATTGAAGGTAAAGTAGAATTCTATATATGATGTATTTAGCAAGTATTATTGGCCATATTCTTTATAGGATTTTTCTACATGGTACATAATAATAGTGCAGCTGTAAATGGTGTTTCCCTTAAAATGTGATAAAGATCAAGACAAAGAGACATTTCACATGTGTATGTCAGTGGTCACACATTTTAGAACCTTCAAATTAAATAAACCACAAAATTTGAGTTTTCACATTCATGATACTTCAACTGTTCAACAACCAACAAGATGCATTCTAAACAAAAACTAGTAATTTATAATATCAATTGTTTTTGGTACTTTGAAGTTTTTTAAAATATGGTACTTCTTAAGTAAAATTAATTTAATTTAAATTTAAAATTTATTTTAAAATACTAATATTAAATAATTGGATGATGACTACGTATCTAACAAAATTCTAGAATATCAAGTGTTTACCTTAAATAAAACAGTAATTATAAAAGTGATCATATATTATTTTAATTACCTCCATTGAGCCAAAGAAGAAGAGGAAGTGTTTCTTTAGAATGTTGAGCTTCAACAAAGTAATAGTAAAAGGCACTACCAGCCACTTTATCCAATGTGACATACCCTCCATATTGAGAGAATTTCACAAAGGGTTGACCAGGAAGACTCTTAATCCTATCATTCTCTTTGAGTCCTTCTTGAGAATGAACAATAGCATCATTATACACAATCTCTTCTACTTCAAATTCACTCTTATCAATTTGTGAGTTTACTTTGTATTTTTCTTTGTGAAGATTGTCAAGAGCTTTAACTTGTTTGTTTCCATGGATGTCAATTACAAAGTATGAAAGTATAAGGAAAGATAAAAGAAGAGAAGAACTAATTACTTTGCTCATTGTGTTTTTCTATGGAAATTCACAAGGGGAATGAAGGTATATATATGAAGGTGTGTGAACTTGAAAGTATGAGATTTATGAGGTTATATAAATCCAAAAAGTAGCTAGCTGTTTTATTTAACTATCATAGTGTTGAATAGAGAATAATTACAAAGTTGGAATATTATTTTTTGAAGTTAGGAAACCAAGAAGGGGTAAGATTGGCTAGAACCCCCAAAATTTGATATGATAAGGATACGGACCAAATTGAACATTAAGGGTTTTGTTATTGGCCACCAATCTTGTTATGCCATGTGAATGGATTTTATTAGAAATATATATAGAGCTATTGATGTGTGAATTGAATGAGTATTCTCCACTCTTTTGAGTCTAAATTAAAGTTTGCTCCTTTTGATTTAGAGTAGTGTTAGAATTGTAATGTAAAATTTATACTTTCTTTGTTTCTTTGTTCCATTTTAAGTGTCACATTTGATCAAATCACACATTTACAAACAAAAAAGGTAAAAGAAAGAGAATATGACTTTTATTAAAATATTCCTTCTTTTTATTGGTAGTAGACATTTGATACTAAAAAGTAGATCTTTGAATGTATTTTTTGTCTCACCTAATAATTACTTTAAGGGATAAAATAAGAAAAATTAATATTATAAATAGTATAAGACATTTATTATGGGACAAACAATTTTGACAAGTAGTACATTTATTTTGGGACGGATGAAGTAGTATTTGTTGCTCCATCCATTCCATAATAATTCGATAATAATAGTCACATTAACTATAAAATTTGTTTTAAAAAAATGACAAAATTATATCTTTAGTAGCTTAACTTAATTTCAGATAATTATTTAGTCATTTATTTATTTTTTGTCATTTTGATCAATTTTTGGTCCTTCTTCCAAATTTGTATATGATTTTTTAAAGTTCAAATCTATGGTTTCTACTTATGATTGAAAGCAAACAATTAAAAAAAATTAAATGACTAAAATTCTATAAATAAAAGATAAAAGATTAAATTGTTACTTGAAATTAAGTTAAGGGATTAGAGATTTATTTTGCATAAAAATTGTCAATTTAAGTTTTCAATGCAATATTAATTGCCTTATTCTATTTTCATAAAAAATACTACTTCTGTTTTTAAATACAAGACTTTGTTTGACTAAATTGTAAGATTTTTTCAATAATATATAGATCTAAATATTAACATATATATATATATATATATATATATATATATATATATATATATATATATATATATATAAGATTTTGTTTGATTTGTTTTGATAAGTATTTTCAAAATATCAAATTATATATTTTTTACTGCTAGATAATTAAATATATTAGTGATCAAAATTATGTGTTGGCTTAAGTGCAACGGTCAAACATGATTTTATCTTTAGAGACAGAAGTAGTATGTTATTCTCCACTTTACTTATTACATATTTACGATAATTGGAATATATACCCATAGCTTAAAATGAGTAATTGGATAAAATTATTGTTATTCTTGTTTTATTTATCATCTTTTCAAATGTGACGATTATTGTGAGATATAAAGAGGGGAGCATATTACAAAATTTAATTAATATTGTATGATTTGTTTTAGAGGACTTGTTATTTCAATATCTTAAGATGTTGAATGAAATTATGGTGTTAGAGTCACTAATTGTGTGGTTGTTTTTGGCCCAAAATGTGTTGATCTAATTACTCAGCGAGGTTCCCTTGGATGACTCAACAATGGTGTCTGAGTTTGGTTGTTGGGGTGAGCAATAAGTGAGTGGTGATCATTCGTAAACTTTCTGAGAGACTCATAGTTAAGGAGAGATGTTGAGATCTATCAAGTATAAGTTAAGTCTCAAATTAGTTAGAAAGAGTTGAAATTCAACAACATATAAGTGAGATCCATAAAAGTGAGAGAATTCATAAATTCATATCTTAAAATTTTAGGTGAAGATATGATGTTAAAGTCACTTCTATAATTGTATAGTTGTTTTTAATCCGATATATATATTGATCCAATTAAGTGAAACTTTCCTCCAAAATCCAACACAACTACTCCCTCTGTCCCTAATTATAAGACCCTTTTTGACCACTGCATGTACGCCAATGTACAATTTTGACCACTAAGATCTTTAATTGTTTAATAGCAAAAATTATAAAAATTTGATATTTTGAAAGTACTCATCAAAACAAATCAAACAAGATCTTATATGCTAATATTTACATCTATGGATTATTAAAAAAATACGGTCAAAATAAGATAAATGAATAGTGCAATTTTGTCAAAAAGGGTCTTATAAAAAAGAACGGAGGGAGTATTTTTTAAACAATTTATATGAAGAAACTTTCAATATCTAATGACGTCAATACTAAGAAAAAGATGACATCTTTTTTTTTTTGGATAGAAATTTACCCTATAAAGGTGAATAAGTGGACATATCAGGTTTGAACCTCAGTCCCTGCACATCCGTGCAATATGTCCAACTAATTGAGCAAAATGTGCTTTTGGAAAGGAGAAGCATTGTTTTCATATGCGATCGATGTCAAAATCGATATAAAATTGAAGAACTCATTCATTACAGATATAAGATGATTTTGGTCTATTTCAGTTTAATGAAAGAGATTTTAAATATGAATATAAATTTAATATTTATATAACAACATTAAAATTCTTGTAAAGAATCTTATTGTTTATTGTAATTTTATTGATTCAATAAATTAATCTCAATATGTAAGTTGTCTCTAGAGAATATTTGATGTATGATAAAAAATTAGTATAACAAGTTAATTAAAATTTGTGAAATATTTAGTAGTATTTTTTTTTTTACTAAAATATAAGTTATTTTGATCATATTATACAAATTAAAAAATATAATTAATGATATGAGAAAGATAAATTAAATAAAACAAAATAGTGTACTAGTAGTAATACTACTATTAATGATTCTATTCAGTTTCACAATCACTTTATCTATTAAATTCAGCATTAGTATAATCATTGTATCATTTTAAAAAGACAGCTTTTTTAACACTTTTTTGCTGGAAATAATTGTACAAATTTTGGACACAACAAAGAGTTAGGAGGGAAACGAAGGTGCTAAGGAAGAAGGGAAGATTCACAATTGCTTATGCACATGTGAAGTGTGAGCCCCACAACTCCATCGGGGCTTCAAATAAATACAAATAAGTCAACATTTATCTTTTCAATTATGATCCCTCATTTGTTCAATAAAACAATTTATGATGTCTCATAATCATAGGTTAACGTATTTGTCAAAAATAATCATAGGTTAATATATCAACACTTTTAAACTATTTACTCTATTTATTATACAGTGTTATAAAGTTTCTACGACTAATAACATCAAAAAATTAATAGAATATGTACGATGAATTCTTTTTAACCGAACCATTTTTCATACACGAGTTAATGATTGAACATACAACCATTTATTTAAAAAATTCAAGACTCTTATCACTTGAATCTATTATTATATTTTGGCGATATAGGTTGGTCCATTGTTAGTGATTTATATTTAGATTTGAATTAGATTTAGATCAGATCTTACAATCTGAAGTTCAAATTACATTGCTAACATGAGATTGTTGGTAGATATTATAGTGTTTCTGATCAATGAAATTTTTCTTAATTAACCATGGTATGTTCTCAGAGGCCAAAATCCAATTCATCTGATCTTTTTCCTTATAGAAAAATAAATCACTATTTTTTACTTAAAACGGGATCATGCCAGATTACACTAAAATTAGATGAATAATACTAATAACAAACTATTTTCTAAAATATTCTTTGATTAGTTAAACTTTACACAAGTTTCACCAAACTTATGAGACCTACATAATTTGGTGGAACCCAAAATAATCTTAATAATCAAAGAAAGAATATAGTGAAAAGGTGAGTTTAGAGAGTGTATTGCTAGACTCCTAAAATTAGATATCAAATTATTTCATCAAAAACCATATTGTAAATTCAATGGAAGAAATGCATAAATACAAGTTTTTGTTCAAATCTTAATACAAACTTATTATTTTAATTAAACTTTTTAACATGTGTAAATTTATGTGATAAAAAAATTCCTATTAATTACAAATTGTAAATTCAAAAGGTGTTGTTGTACTTCTCAAAGCACGAACGGGCATTCCAAATCTAAATGAAAATCTAAACGTGGGACTTTATGATGATTGATAGAGGAATATAAATTGTCCATACATAGCACAAAGGACATAGTGGACTATTGACTATATTGAGCATGCATGAATCACGGGTCTCTCCTATCCAAGGGTAGGTAGGTAGAGAATAGGAAGCTAGTGCTTAGCAAGCTTGAGTAATAATTTAATTAATATTAAGTATAGTTAATTTGAAGACCTTAGCGTCAATTTGGCATTGGAATATGCCATGCCATAGAGAAGCAATGGGAAGGGATGGAGCACAATTAATTTTGAGATAACTTTCACCCCTTCCACCAAGTTGAACGAACCATGTTACATATTAAGGCTTTGTCTATCGGTATACAAGTCTTTCATGGTGCACTATTTGTCTATAATACTCAATAGAAATGTAAATTTTACAAAATTTATCTTAGATTGAAAGTTTATATTATATATAACATTTATTTTAAATTAAATTTTAAAAAAATTAGTCACAAGAGTGTTAGGGTTTATTATCGGTGAAGATAATGATTGTCGGTGTAGATAATTAAGATTAAAAACTATTATAATTAAGGTGGAGATTGTTGGAATTGATTGCAATGTAAGTCTCACATTGCTAATGAAAGAAAAAAAGGTCAAGTAAACTATATTGTAAAAGTCTCACATTAGAGAAGGGAAAAATGGTGGAGCTAAGTGTTATACATAGAGATCTCAAATTTCTTGTTTCTACACACCTAGTAGTAACACTTGAAAACATTTAAGTTTATAGTTGTGTCTTTTTTTTACTCTTATGTTATTGTTTTAGAGTATTGTGAGATGTAGTTCAAATATTTACTTTAGAGAGTATGAGTGTAGTAGAGTCATGGTGTGGTTGTAACAATTTTCACGTAGTATTTATTCTCTGACTGTCGGTTTAGACAACGACCGTGGTTTTTTCTCCAATTTTAGAGTTTTCACATTATATTCCTGTGTTATTAATTAATTGCGCTCATGTTTATTTTTACTTCTTCAATCCTGATATTTTCTA
The DNA here is from genome assembly GCA_951804385.1 of Trifolium dubium. Lineage (NCBI taxonomy): Eukaryota > Viridiplantae > Streptophyta > Magnoliopsida > Fabales > Fabaceae > Trifolium > Trifolium dubium. The sequence goes on along the minus strand of OX638075.1, from coordinate 28,899,559 downwards.
ACATAGGTCATATTAGTTATTAATCAAACGAGTGAACTTAAACATGTATTCAAATCTTGATAAAAAAAATAAATGGCAAATTTTCAACATACTATAATTTAGAGTTTAATTTTCCATTTCATTCACTATCAATCAATTTTTTTATATATTGACATATTGTCAACACATTACAACCAATCATGTCTGTATTTTAGAAGTCAATATGAATAAAGTTTAACAATTTTTGTACCAAAAAAAAAGACTAACAATTTTAATATTTTATCAAGTATAATTGATAGACGATATAAAATATCTTTTTATATTATTTTTCGATACTGGATTTTATCTGAAAATATATCTCATAAGATAACTTCGAATAGTGTTGTATTTTTACATATTTGAGCAATAGGATTAGGAGGGGAACATGAGCAATAACCCCGAGTGAAAGGTTTAGTAGCAGCCATATTGTCCTGGTCAAATTTAGCCCTTCCCACACAACAAATTTATGGGCATGCTTATAGCAACATTTAAATTTTGCTCTTTAGTCCCCCACATTACTTTTAAGGCTCCCAAATTTACATTTTTGCTTTATAGAATGGATTTGTAATCTCTTTTCGAACCAAAAATTTAAGGCTTAAATAATGTTCAGATCCTCGTAAGTTCGCACTTTTTTTATATAAGTTTCTGTAAGTTTTTATGTTTTAGATAAGTCCCTACAATTACCTTTCCTTTTCAAATTAGTCTTAAAGTCAAAATCCGCAGGAAAATTTAAAGGAAAATCTGTACAAAAACTATAGATTTTTCTGCGAATTTTGACTTTAGGAACTAATTTGAAGAAAAAAAAATATAATTGCAGCGACTTACTTAAAACAAACAAACTTACAAAGACTGATATCAAAAAAGCGTGAACTTGCAGGTACCTTAATATTATTTAAGTCAAAATTTAATTTGGATCCAACAATGTTGTGTCTCATGAATCTATAAATGTGATCTTTAGAAGAATTGATTTTGCAATTCAGAAAAACGTAGTGGTGTAGTTTGTTCCATGTACATATATAATATAGTAATCTGATCTTATATATATATAAATGAAAAAAAATCCAAAAACCTGTAAACATATGTGTATTAGTGTATTACCTATTGTACTATAATTTGCTCATCTTCATCAACACTTAATCTCATTTTCTCTTTAAAAATTGCGATCTTTCACGAATATTTTGTACCCGTGATGATAGTTTTTGTATTTATATAGTAGAAATTATGTAAGATATATTTTTATACAGAGAATATTTTTATGAATCTTTTTTTCTATATTCGCCTGTTCCAGTCAAGAGTGTCTCACATTTACTAGGAGGGTAACATTTGTGCTAACGACCTGACTAATGTGGATTTTTTTGCTACAGATACTATTTGGTGGGATCATTGCCTAACTATTCTATGGAAGCCTTTGCTAGAGACAAATTAGGATGAGTGTTATGCAATCCCTTCTATTGTTGCTTAAAATATCAGATATTATTCTCAACAAAAGTCTCAAAATTTTGCAACAAATGTGACTTTTTTGTTTATGTGTTGCACACTTGCATTGAAGCTTGTCCATGAAGGCTAGTCGTCCAAGTTGACCCAATTGTAAATTGTGTGTGTTTAGCTTCAAATTATGATAATCGCACAAGTTTCTTTCATATATAACCTTTTGCAAACTTTGATTTGAGCACTTTACACGCAAAACCAACACAACATGAGTTGGATTATCACTTACGTAAACATTAAATATCACTAAGATAAAGAGAAAATTCAATATGTTAACATATCCTTGTAGTCAAATAATAGAAAACTAACAAGTTGATCATGTAGTATATACTAATGAAAATTTTATTCTAGATAAATTATCACATGATCACATTTGACCGCCGACAAAAATGAGTTTTCAATGGGTAATACGTGGTTTACATCCACAAGTTTACTACTTAATCCATAAATATAATTGATTTAAACTAGAAGTTAAAAAAATGAATGAGTTCAAAATTGAGTTTGAATTCTAGTAAAAAAAAATACTAAGATAATGATAAATATAATCTCCAAGCAAGACAATATTTCTAAATCAAATAATTAATAAATAATTAAATATAATATCAAGATATTATTTGTTAGTAAAAAAATATTGAGTTTGAAAAAAGTAAAATACTGATATAATACTGTAACTAATCTCCAAACAAGACAATATTTTTAAACTGAAAATAAATAAATAAATAAAAGATCAAGATAATATTTGTTAAGTTTTTCTAATAATTTGTCAAAAAAGAAAAAGGTTTTCTAATAATATTTTTTTTGGTAAATGTTTTTCTAATAATATGCTCACACGGATAAATAGTCCACTTAACTTCTTTTTTCGTTGATCCTCTTATTCTCAAGGAAGGAGTATCCCTTTTTATTTTGACGTATTTAAATAAGTAAAATTCGATTAAAAATTATTTCTGTTAGGAATCAAACTAAATGATTTGTTCTAAGTTTTTTTAATTTGGTTTTTCACTTAATTATTTCCTTAGTGCTACTTTCAATTACTAGTCTAAAATATTTAAAGACAATTTTGTATAATACGACACTTATTATAAGTGCGTAAAAAAAAATAGACATCTATTATAAGACGGAGAAAATAAATTTCAAGTTTTTAGTAAAAAAAATAAATATTTCTTACGCTGTTTTAAAGATCAAGTCATAGAAACATTGAAGGTATCATCTATATATAAACAACTAAACTTTCAAACCTTTTTGTCTTTGAATTCTATTTGTTACATCCTACAAATTTATAGAACTTGTGTTATTATTATCCATGGTATTACTCTTAGGACACAAATTTACAAAACTCTACAACAAGCTGGAGAATCACAATCACAACCACAATCATCACCATGAATCTGAGGAATTGTCATCATCCCTAAAGGCTTTCCGATCCGAAGTTTCGAAACTGATTGATGAATTATCATTATCATTAAATTTGAAACCTGGATCGGAGATCCTATCATTATTTTGGATTCAAAAATGTCTTGGAATCTTATCCTTGATCAACAAGGCATTTGCAAAGCTTACTTTGGAGATAGATTATCCTATGAGTAAATGGGAAGTTGATTCCATTGAAGAGTATCTTAGCTACAGTTTGTGTTTGTTAGACCTTTTCAATTCAATTTCTTTTTGTTTTTCTCATATTGAAAAGGCTAGGCTTTCTCTGATTCATGCCTTGAAACAGTTTGAGAATTTGCCGTCTTCGGATACAAGTAATAGTCATCTCAAACCAATTCAACCAAGTTGCTTGAATAGAAAGTTTGGTGAAGATTTGTGTAAAAGAAGTGATAAAGTAAGGTTTTTTTCTGGTAAGGAATTGGTTGTTAATGAAGGTGTGAATGAATTGAAGAGATTTGGTTTCTGGGTTTGTGGAATTTTGTTATCTGGTTTGTGTAATGATATCAAGCCTTACTTGGAGGTTAAGAAAATGGTTGGTGGGTTTGATGGTTCTTTAGTTTTCACACTTGATTCTGAAATTAGTGAAGGGTTAGGTGACAAAAATTTGATCTTGAAGGAAGTAAAAGAGGTAAATAATGCTGTTGATTATGTTCTTGATTCTTCAGATGAAGTGAAAGTTGATGCAGTCAAGGAATTGGAGACAAAGGTAAACAAGTTTGTGGAGATACTTGATGCTGTAAAAGAAGAGGTGGATGATCTTTTTGCTAAGGTAATGGCACTTAGAATTGAGTTGGTTGATCAACTAAGGAAAAAATGTTAGAAATTTGTTGCTTGATTTTCCATGTAAAGATTAATAGGTTGCAACTATTATGTTTTTGAAGTTTATGGTTATTGTAAAGTCTTGTAAATGTCAAATGCAAGTGGTTTGTTTGCAAATAGTGTGTAGTTGTACAAAATCTATAAAGAATATTGAAGAATACAATTCAAATGATTGCTTTAAACACTAAAGCATGTGTATTTTGAGTTTACAACCTTGAGCATGATTCTAAATGATTTAACTCAGAAGAAGAACTTGAGTTCGATTCCTGGAATCGTCAGTAGTCCAAATGTGTGTAAGAAATTATATGTCCCACTTACACAAAAAATTAGTTTTATAGCCGATTCGAGGGCTTATTTTATCATTATTTACAGATATTTGCAGCTTAATTTAGAAGGAGAAAGAGTAGGAACTGGAAATTGGATACACATAATTTTGTCAAGAAGTATCTTTTATCTGTTATCATGATAAAGCAAGCACAAGAAATCAAGGGACAAAAACTCTCTGTTTTCAGTGTTTCATGTACAAATATTTGAAAACAGAAAGAAAAAAAAAAGATATTTAGTTAAAAGTAAACACTTATAAAATAAAAACAGAAAATATTTTCTCTAACCAAACGCGCACATAGTATTAAATTTTATCGCTCAGCCTTAGTAATTAGTATGGGCGAATGCAATCAGGTTTCTAACATTACTGATTAAAAGGAAAACATATACTTAGCAAGATCAATGTGCAATAAATAAGCTTAAGCATATTTTTCATGACATCTGAAACAAGGTTCATAATTTAAGATTTTTACAGACCATTATCCCAAAAATTGGTATAACCATTAATCAGCACCTTGCAAAATACCCTTAAAAGAGAAGAGCCAAATTCTACATTTATAATTTGGTTGTCACCTAAGATTCTACATTTCCTATGTGATCTACACTGACACTGTGACCAACTACACCTGCACTAAATTAGTCTCAAGTTCCACTTTTCGCCGGAACTGGATCAGAGTAAAGCTTCATGACTCTATGAATCATTAGAAAAGGTTTTTTTTTCAGAAGTCTTTTTCTTGTGTTGAACATCAGTTGGTAACCTGCAAAACAAGCAAGCAGAGAAATGAGACTACACAAAATTGGAAGGGTGAACATAAAAAGGAGGAAAACCTTTCAAATCCTGCCATGTAGGTAACAAGTTAATCACATAATAAAAAATGTAGAAGTTAAAAATAATGGAAGGAAACTTGAACAATTACAAGCTATGTGGCACCAAGAACTTCATATTGAAGATGTGTCTGGAGTCTAACACATGTCAGTGTTGGATACTGATATGTTGCAGACACATTTTATATTAAATCGCTTCCGTTTTCTTAAATTGTTATAAGTATCTACAAGTCTTAGTGTCAGTGTCGTGTCTAGTGCCTTGCCTGTGTCAGTTCTTCATAGATTACAAGTAATAATGATTTTAAATTAGGATCCTCGACTTCGATGTCAAGGCTGTTGAGGTTTCCGCAACTGCGATGCAATTGTGGTTAAGTCCACCAGATGTGTTTGCAATATCAAGAATCAAGACATGAATATTGATTGCAACCGCATTATAAGACATTCATATGTCATAGCAGTATTCTATAAGAAAGTTGCCCAAGTTTGGCTTAAGACCCATCCATGAACAAATCAAATCATAATAAAAGTATTAAGTGCGTAGTTTTTCCATGACAATTAACAATATAATTTGCATGAAGCTTAGTTGTTTGGAAAAAGAAAAGCATAATACCCTAAATGCAATGTGGTATCTGAATCAGCTTTGTCATTTGCGCAGTTTCTGGCGAAGTTGGGACATTTGACACCGTTATCTACAACTGAATTCTTTCTTTCCACATGGTGATACTGAATATAAGTTGGCATTACATGTTCTGTTATAGGAAACAAGCACCGAAGCTCCTCAACCTGTAATAAAGATTGGTAAAAACACAGGTATAATGAGTCATTATTCAAAAATTAAAACGTAATAGGATTAAAATCATATTAAGAAAATCTTTGCCTGTCTACGCAAAGTTTCATTCTCCAGCATAGCCTTCTGCTCCTGGAAAGAATAAATCAAAAAATTATCAGAATGGAAAGATATTATCCCTTTCCCTTGCTTCATAGATTACAAGAAATTAGTACATGACAAAGCTATTTTTAATACTCAAATTGACACATCAACGTTTGACTTTGTTTGTAGTTCCCCTTGGTTTGTATGGTCTAAGGAGGGTTATCCGATTTAATGAATTATTTACTTTTAACTACTGTTTTCAATATACCTGTATTCTGGACTGCTCCAGTTGTTCCATAAGCAATTCCTCCTGTAACATATATCAAGGATTAGAGGCCTAGTATGTTTTTACGAGCAGGACTTAATTTTGGTGGGGTGCAGTGTTATCAATTGCGGATGGCGGACCATTTTGGAAAGCCAGATATCCGCCATTTTGAGCCGATTCACCATAAACCACCATGGCACTGCCGTCCTTCACGAATTGCCTATACCGGTTGTAAAAAAATCTGCCACCGCAATTAGGTGTGGCGGAACATGGCTGATATTTGACAACGCTGGTGTGGTGGGGGAAGAAAGACAAAAGAAATAGGAAAGGGTTAAGATAAGGACCTTCCTCTCCTTCACAGATAATAACCCGTCATTAATTTGTTGCTCTAGATGTTGTAGTTCCTTTACGCCTAATCCTGTTAAGTCCTTCCCCAATAGCCGTCTATAATCACAAATAAAAATCATCAGAAAAGGTAATTCTTGCTGCGAGATAACTAAACTGACAGTGGCATAAGAAGATTGTAAAAAGCACATACAATTGATTTGTTTCTAGCTTTGCTATTTCATCTTTAAGAATCTCCACCATCTTAGAATCATCCTTCTGAAGAAAATACTTGTTAATATACATTAAAGTCCAAGAACAAATCAACAAATAAATCACAAGCATCTAATCAAGGAACTTGTAACTAGAATCAAACAGCATTGTTTAATCAATTTGTAACTATTACTGATTAATGGTTACCTCTGTTTTATATTCCACCGATGCACTCTCTGAAGAATCCGTGCATTTGTTATATCTTGAAAGTGTTCGCTTCATACTGGAAGTACAAAATAATTGGTTTGGTTTGTAAGAAATTGAGCATAACAAAGCTTTGAAACAAGGGAATTTGAAAATTGAACATAGTTGTTCATAATTCATACTAATAAAGTCTATTGTGATCGGATTTGGCTTCTCTAAAGTGAACAATTAACTTCAAAGGGTAAAGTAAGTAACCTAAAGCATTAATAAGAAAATCAATTGTTGATATTTCAATACATTGATAATCTGTTATGCATAAAAACGCGACGCCAATAGTTCATTTTATCGTCAAAGGTATAATTTGTTATGCATATACATGTGACATCAATAGTTGTATACACGCGACGCGACATCAATAGTTCATTTTCTCATCATCGGTTATATACACGCAACACGACATCAACAGTTCATTTTCTAGACAAATCCATTTGTAAACAAGAAATGGAAAGTGATAGAATATAATATATAAAGAAACTGGGAAGCAGTTGTGGCAGAGTGATGTTTGCTAGCAGAAGAAACAAACACTATTTCTTCAATGAGTCAAGTCAAAGAAAAATCAACATTTTATTCTAACATTTCAGAAAAAATCAGTTAAAAATGATTAAAAAATTTCAAAAGCAAAATCAACATTTTAGACTTTTTAGTAACTCAACATGAACAAGTAGAATCAAACACAAACAGAAAATCAAAACCACATAGACATAGTCACACAAACAAATGTGAAATTCAAAAATAACAAAATCAAAATTCCAATAAAAAAATTCATTCTTTTTACATGCATCAATCAACAACAAAGAAAACATCAAACATGTGTATTATTTTTGGTCAAAACTGTGATATCCACCGCCGAACACAATGACTAATTTCTCGCTGGATTAGAGACATCTCAAAAGGTGGACAGCTGGCCCAAGGAAACATCAAAACATGTATTTGATAATCCTTATGAAACATCAACAACCAAAAAACACACAAACAAAGTAAAACAAAACTAACATGCAATGAAATGAAAAAACTAAAAAACATACCCAGAACTTGAAAACTCAAAAAGTTTCCCTGTATTAGAGAAAATGATAACAGCAACCTCAGCATCACAAAGAATAGCTAGTTCCTGAGCTTTTTTCAACAACCCAGTTCTTCTCTTTGAAAATGTAACTTGTCTACTATTAGCATTTTCAATCCTTTTTATCTCAATTTTTCCCCTACCCATTTTTTCTTTTTCAAAACCCAGAAAACCCAATTGAACAAAACAGAGAAAAATGAAAGAAAAATAAAATGACCCAGTTGAAAATTAGAGATTTTTTTGATTTATAAAAAAGTATAAAGATGGTTCCTTTTTTGTCTCAAGTAGTTAAAAACCACCAACCCTTTTGGCCTATGAGGGTTTTATCTGTTCTGCATTAGAGGGAGAAGATAAAGGGGCTAAAGAGAGAGAAAAAAAGGAACGTTTTTTCCCCAAATGGCGAATGCTTGAAACGGCAACTTTGCATGGCTGTGTATGTTTATAGAGTTGTGCATGACTTTCTTTTTTTAATTTTTTTAATTTAATTTTGTTTTGTTTTGTTTGCTATGTTTAGAGTGAGTTTCAGTGTAATTGGGCCTCTCTTGCTATTTTTTTTCTTTTCTTTATTGTGGTTTGTTGTTTTGTGTTTTTTTGGAAATTGATTTATGAAGAATAAAATTAAATGAGTTTGATAACTCAACAAATATAAAATGTCTAAATTGTTAGGTTAGATGTTTATAATTGATTAAGGTTTAAATTTCGATCCTTTCATTTTATGTATGAATTTTTAATAGTTTGTTATTTCGTCTATGTACCAATAAAATAATAAAGTAATTGATATTTTATTATTGAGAGGATGAATCTATGGTCTAAGACATTGGTGCAAAACAAAGAAAATCTTAAAGAATGCTTAAAAAAATCTTCTTAACATGTGTCTAAGTATATATGTTAAGGAGTTTAAAGTGGAGATTTTGTATTGGAAGAAACAAAAGTTTGACTTTGTAAAAATTAAATACACAAATTTCAAACCTTTTAAAACGAGTTTAAAAAGTTATGTATAACAATATTGTATTGTTTAGGTTTAAGGATGTAGTTTTTCAATGGTTGAGTTTTGTTATACAAAAAGGTTTGACGACGCAACTTGTTGTCCGTCTACCTTTTATTCATGTGTAATTATTGTATTATATATAAAGCAAATATTCTATAAAAAAAAAAATTCTATCTCAAGAACCTTATGGCACATGTTAAATTTCTCCTTTTAATATATAGATTTGCACTTTAAATGTTCATAAATTTTAGCTCTATTGATAAAAAATATCAAAATTAATAGGTTCAAGTGTTCAACCTTCATGATCGATCCCACTATTTTATGTCTATAAGTTTTCAATAGTTTATAATTTTTTTGCTTCAAAAAATATAGTTTATCATTTAGTGTACATATAAAAAAAACTTACACTTTCTTTGTCGGATAATTTTGTGTCTAGAATTTCATCTTTGAAGACGAATAAATTAATATATTAAGGTTCGAACATAACATCATTCCCTACTCATACACACTATATTCCTATCAAATGAATTAAATTTACAGAGGATAGAAAACTTACACTTTTATTTCTTATAATAAATTGGATTTAAATTACATAAGACATTAGTAGTTAGTACCCTTATTTTCCTTATTTTATTGTTGTTTTATTTAGTCCTTTTCTTAATCTGAGTTTATTAATCAGTTTATTGCCAATGCTGCATATAGAAGCTTACCTACTTCTAGTAATAGCCATTAGCCTGTTACCTAATTTAGGGAAGGACAGTAGCATCATAAATAAGACTTTGCCTTTTTGGGGACTATAAGGTTGATAAAAGTTTCCTTAATATTCATTTTTTCCTTTATTAGTATTAAGGTTGAAAATAGTGGGACCCATTGGAATCACCTCCCACTTTCCTCTCCCTTGCCACATCGAATACTCCGTCCCTCTATTTGGTCTTGCCACATTAATCTTTCATCTTTGAGACTACAGTAATACATAAGACCAAGACCTAAAATGTTAAGAAGTGTTTTTGATTTTTTAAAAATAATTTAATGATCCCTTTCAAAAAAATAAATAATATGTTAAGAAGTGTTTTTGATTTTTTAAAAATAATTTAATGATCCCTTTCAAAAAAATAAATAATTTAATGATTAGAATTTCACTTGTTTAAGATAAATAAATGAATTTATTATTAAAAAAAAAACTTATTAACTGAGTTGATTTTACAAACCTATTTGAGTTGGCCTGGTGGTATTGGTTTGAGATTTGTGAGTTTGCCCTTTGAGGTCTCAGATTCAATTCTTTCCAATGTCAATTTAAGTGGATTAGTTTAGCTTCTTCAAGAAAAAAACTAAGTTGATCTGACGAGTACACTAATTTAAATTGAATTGTCAGTAAAAGTGTGAGGGACTAACCACCTCATTTGGTCGGTTTGAAATATTCAAGTGTGGTCATCTCAATATTTCAAGTTCAATTTTTTCTAATGGTAGTTTTTAAGATCTAATTTTTAAAAAGATTTGTTCTGACTTTAAATTAGTCCCGCAAAAGACTATAGGATTGAGTTCTTTAAATTAGTCAATTCTAGAATCAAATATTGAGTTTTCAAAAATAATGCGAAGGACTAAAATAACTATTAGTATAAATACCAAAAAGATAAAAAGAATATAAATAAAGGAATTAAAGGCAGTGCTATATTTAGAGAGAGTCATTGAATAGGGACTAGTCTTATTTGTTTATAGGATATGGGTTGGACGGTCTTTGTCAAAAAATTCAAATTTTTAGTTTCTAAATTTGGTGAGATATGCCAAAAGTGAACTAAATGAAAATTAAGGAAGGATAGACAGTTACTTTCTATGATTGTCATTTTGTGTTCTGTTTTGAAAAAATGCAGAGTGCATGGTTCTATCACTTTCTTTCAACTTTAAAAAAATCGATGACTTCAATGTTGTTTGGACTTGTCTACTATTTCCACTGTTCTTTTCCCAAAATAAGAAAACACAACTACACAAGTTAATTCACATGATGGCTTATGAGTTTACATAGAGTGTATCAATACATTTTCTCAATAAACTTATACATTATTTTTTGTTTGTTTGTATGACGCAGAATTTTGGTTTTAATTTTTGTATTGATTTTTATTTTAAATAATTAAATCAATCAAACTTATTTATTTTAATCCTTAACGTAAAAATTCGTAGGAAATTTATAAAAAATTGAATTTTTTTTTACGGATTTTAGCTTTAAAGATCAAAAACAAAAAATTTAATTAATTCAGAAATTATTTAAAACAAAAATTAATACAAAGACTAAAACTAAAATTCAGCATACATAACCTTCTCAATATTATCATTACATAACCTTAGAGGTTGAAGGGAACACATAAGTTCAATTACTTCAAATTAAACAAATTATTCTATCCATTCCTATAAATTATAAATAACTGTCACAATTGATCATTTTATGTAAGTCAATTTTATGTAAGTCAATGAATATCTTTGAACACTATCATCTTTATATATCGAGATAAGAAAATTAATATTTTAAAAATATATATTGAGATAAATTAAACAACACCTTATATATACTAATATTTATTTTTATATATTAATAGAAATATATAGTTAAAATAAGTTATATGAATAGTACACACGTAGCTTAAATGACAGTTATTTAGAAACAAAGAGAGTAATAAATTAAAAAAGATACAATCCATTAATTTATTTACTTAAATATAAGAATATCTTATTAGAGAGGTCCTATGATATCTTGGACTAATTGAGTTATTGAGAGCTTGGAGTGAATAAATTTGTTTGTACTTTAGGCATGTAGAATAGTCTTTTAAGGATTGGTTTATGCTAAGCGTCTCAACAATGTTATTGGATTTGGTGCTATGTTTGATAGTACTAATGAGGGTTTTGGTACTAATTACTAACCATCATCAGGCTATTTTTTTTTTTTACTATAAGTATACTTTTGACTCTTTATTTTTACAAATTTACGATTTGGTGTAATTCATAGAAAACACTAAAATTTCATTATTGAAATGCTAAAAATAATCATAAATGTCTAAATAGATATTCACATTTTTTCGATTATATGTCTATAAATTTCTAATACAGATCCAAACATAAAATAGGTAGCAGAGCCAAAGTTTGCCCAACTCATCAGTCATCATCCCAACAAAAATTACAACATCTAGATTTCAACGGCCCAAAAACAAGAATTAAAGAAAGTTATTAATAATAAATATATAATATAAAAATATATAATAGATAAAAATTTAAATATCTCAATAATATATGATGATTGAATTTCAATATGTTATTGTAACGAAGAGTAATTATTTATTAAACATAATTTTTCCCCAAGTTAACTAATCTTAGTTGCCACAACAACATTCAGCTCTTGGGGTACAATCATAACGCTTATAGCCTCTTCTCTTGCAAGCCTCACCACAACTAATAAGACCACCTACACCATAACATGGACCAATGCATTTAAATTCTGCTACATTTGTGGCTTCAGTTTTGTGCATACCTAATGAGAAGAATAAATAATTAGTGTAAAATATATGAATATACTCAAAATAATAAATGGAGGAATATTTATCTCTTTCATAATTGTCTACATACCTATTGAGAATAGAAGAACTACCATCGAAATTGTCATGAAAAAGTTCTGCTTGTGAGCCATTTCTTTGTATTTTCTTTTTCAATTGTAAAATGGTATTGGTATACTTTGCATATATGAATGAGAAAGTTGGTCATATTGTTTGTGTATATATAATAAATTATATCCTACATGTATAACATACTAACATACAAAATTATTTATTAAAAGAGTACAGCAAATAATTAATTTGTTTGACCGAAAAATTAATCTGTTTGTATGTATTTTATATGCTACTACCTCCATATCAAAATAATTGTCCTTAGCATGCTAATGCATAATTTTATTCATTAATATTTTTAGATTTTTTCATAAAAAATTATAAAAAATTAATATTATAAAATACTCATTAAGACAAATCAAACAAAATCTTATATATATACTGATATTTATTTTTATACCTTAATAATTAAATATGATCAAAATAAATACCAATAATCAAACTATAATAATTATTTTGAGATAGAAGTATTCATTTGATGACGTAAGTAATTTATAACTCTCATTAAATATTCCACTTGACTTTGACCAATTTTTTTTTCCGCTTGACATTCACCATAAACCATGAAATTGTAATTAATTCATCTACATACATATGAAGTAATTCAATTTTTTTTAAAACTAATATATGAGGCTAATATGTATTCTCTCCGGCCTTAATTATAAGCAACTTTCCATTTTTTACATTCATTGGAAAATTAATGTATCTAGCCTTAATTATAGACCAAATACATTAGTTGTCTAATGAATCTAAAAAGTGGAAAGTTGCTTATAATTAAGGCCAGATGGAGTATATGAAAAGCATAATAATCTGATTTTGATTGTTTGGCTGTATTAATTGTTGGGGTTTTAATTGATTGGTTTTGGGTGGATAACCAAATAGTTGATGATCGTGTTTGCCTTGTTGGTAATTCAACTATAACCATATTCAAGAGCGGCTCAGAGGCTGGGTAAGTTGGGCCACAACCTCGGGCTTCAAAATATTTGGGGTCTTAATATTTTTTTCGTGACCCAATCATTTTAATAAGGATTAAATATTATATGTGCGTGATTAATAATAAGTTCTAGTAGTTGATGCAGTGGTAATCATTTTGCTTGTGGAGATTGTTGGTTCAACTCTTTTTAGTGTCTTTTTAACAATATTTTTGAAATTGTTCTTTTTTTTTTATGGTAGATATATGATATTAAAAAAAAGTATTATTTATTAGGGTCCCACTTTTAATTTTTGTCTTTGACCTCCAAAAAGTCGGAATCCGCATTGACCATATCGATCTAATATACCCTTTAAAGATGAGACTTTGCATCATGTTTTCTTCACTTGCCCCTTCACGTCTCAGGTATGGTTATATGTGTTTAGGTGGCTTGGAATTCCTAGTATACCTTTGTAGATGCAGTGCAACATTTCAGCTTGTTCGGTGATATTACAACGGGGCAACATAAGAAATTGTTTCGTCATATCATATGGCTAGCTACAACTTGGTGCATTTGGTGTATGCGCAACAATTTTATCTTTAGAGGAGACAGTGTTAATTTTAATTCTTTGGTCGTGAACATTCCGTATTTTTCTTGGTTTTGGTTTGCCGGTCGACTTAGATGTAATGTAATGGTATCTTTCATTGATTGGTGTAATAATCCTTTAAGTTGCTTTGTTACTACCTAATGAGGTTACTTTGAATTGTAAGAGTTGAACACCCATTATGTTTCTTATAATTCGCTTATTAAAAGAAAAAATAACTATATGACTCGCATCTTAATTATTTTTATAAAAATTTCAATCAGATGGTAATCTTTTTTGGTCTGAAAAACTAAATCAAACTTGTGTAAAAAGTAAAACAATTGAAACCATAATATAAGGCTTCACAACTTACTTATTTTTGTAAAAAATTCAATTAAACTTTCAAGAGCAATTTGTCTAAAGATAGTAATTTTTTATTGCGTGAAGAACTAAATCAAGTGTGTGTAAAAGACAGTTGATCATATTGGAGTTCAACCCGGGTCAAGACAGTTGATCAAGTATGTATAAAAGACAGTTAAATCTAGTTCCCAAAGAGATTTGATCTAACAGAAAAGGGAAATCTTTTAAGTTGTGAAAGACTAAATCAGTTCCATGTAAAAAATAGTGCAATTAAGATCATATTGGAGTTCCATATAAGTTGTACAAAATTAGTGAGAAATTCTTTAGTTTAATAAAAGAATCTTCGCACTATATGTTTGATCTGCTCAAAAATAAGGACGGGACGGTACGATAATTTCTATTGTACTGAATTTGATTTTAAAACTGTTATTGGGATTGCATAAAATAGAAGTCAAAAGATTGGACAAAATCAGATATTTTTGTCCCTACGAAACTATGAGATAATTTTTTGTCATCAGCATAACTTGTCTAAATCATCAAAATAATATTTTCTCTATCAAATATCATACAAGACAAACTTTATTCAAAAAACCATAAATTATATCTTGTACTGTGCCCGTACTATTATGTATTATTCTGCACAGTTTTTTTTTTTATTTTACAGATTAATTAGACTCAGTGTCACAAATGTACTCTTGCGGGAGGACTTAGCTAAGAAAATCCTTCCCTAATGCAAGTATTGTTGCCTTTCCCGGAACAAGAGTACGCCTTGCGTGTCACACCTTTCGGAGCGGAATTTCCATTCAAATCACTTTGTGGAATCTTTTTGACATTTAAGCAAATAGTACTAGTTCTTGCATTGTTGAAACAATTGATCAAGACTTTAATAAATAAAAAAATTGGTAACATAAGTCGCTTAAAAAAAATCAAATATAATTCTAAAAAGATATATTCATTATAAAAATAAGTTTTTTTTTTATAATATGATTCACGTGAATCTTTTAAATTATGTTTATTTGTTTGATATACTGGACGACATAAACCCAAAAGAGAATTATAATGTTTGTTTCATTGACTCCTTTTTTTTTGCATCTAGCTAGGTTACTTTCTTATTGCTCCTTATTATCATCAAAACCTTGACAATTAAGAAAATTGAGCATAATAAGAATGTCACAAGAGAACATGAGTTTAGGAAAAGATTTAGAGACCAAGATTTTGGAATTGCTGCCTCTAAAATCATTAGTTCGTTTTAGATGTGTTCAACGGTCTTGGAACGTTCTCTTTGAAACATCCACCTTTTTAAAAAATTGGCACATAAACATGTCCGAAAGTAGTAGTCTCATGATCTTTTATGAAACAAAAATCCGGGTAACCCTTCTCACATGTGACAACTTAGTATACACACAATCCCTCTTTTCTAACTTTTGTCACAGCCTAGAAATAAAATCATATGGTAGTTGCAACGGCGTTTTATGTCTTAATGGTGTGTGTCGGCTTAGTAAAAATTGTTTCGATGAGTTAATCATGTGGAACCCAACAACTACTGAGGTCCACCGTATTCCTTCGACTCTCTGCATCAATAATGAATCAGTGTTGTATGGTTTTGGCGCTGATGGTTCCATCAGCATCAACTTCAAAGTTGTGAAACTACATACCGGTTATGGCAGGACAGCAGAAGTTTATAGTCTAAATACTAAATCATGGATCCCTACCCAAAATCTTCCTCCTTTTACTATCACTACAAGCCGAAATCACTCCAAATATAACACTCTTGTTAACTACGTTTACCATTGGATTACAAACAATCCAGTCGACTGCATCAGTTACGAAGGTGCAGATATTCTATGCTTTGACTTTCGCAACAACCAATTTCAGGGACTCAAAGGGCCAGCCTTCTCATATGAAGATCACAACTTTCTATACGATGACATTGCTGAGATCAACGGTTCCCTTGCTTATGTTGTGCAGTGTCGCCTCGATGCTCCTGTCCACTTGAAGATTTGGGTAATGGATCAAAGTGGATGGGACAAAAAATACAATATTGACCGAATTGCGCCGTTGTTTCTTATGCGCGGTCTTTGGAAGAATGGTACTCAACTCCTCGGAGGAGAGGCTGGAAAACTCCTCACATCATATGACCTTCAAGGCAACACACTTTGCCAATTTCAAATTCATGTTGATTATGATAAATTCTGGATTCATGAGTATATTCCTAGCATAGTTCCCTTAGCTAGGAGAAGACACTATCATAAATCGTATTAAATAATACATGCAAATGGAGTTAGTTATTTAGCATAGGTTTGTGATCATTGATCAATTATGTTTACCAACATCTATCAAATTTCTCTTTTATTATTGTCTTTCGTTTATTTCATACTTGTTATTATCATGTACAAATGCAACAAAAAGATGTTTATATTATTCATTAAAAACAAAAATATATAAAAAGCGACAGTAAGACCAATCTTGCAATATTAAATAATTAAGACCTACTGCAATTTTGTCTCTTTAAATTATTTATGAATATAGAACATCAGGAAATTGTGCTAGCTTCAAAGTACAAGTGTGGTTATCATAGAAAAACTGTAACTAGAGCAAAGAATTCCTAATGAAAGCAAGGTCAGAATAATAAGCATTTTTTATGTTAGTTCTGAATTCTACTACTTGTGCATTATAGCTTTTTTCTTCTATGTTCTTTGGACACTGTTCTTTTGCTTCTCTTCTACATATCTATCATTTGAATAATTAAATGAACATGTGCTATGAAACCTTGTATGAATTAAGTAAAATGTGCAAATACATGTTTATAGGAGCTCCGTGCATAACCGTTTTGTCATGTGTGTGGATCGCGTAATAAGGAGGACGTCACATTGAGTCATGTCATGTGAAATATTAATGAACTTAATATAGAAATAAGCTATAAGCTATTGTTGGATAAGCACAGATTCGAGGACATCAGCGAGGTGGAGCACACAGACTACATGGAGGACATGCCACACACTGTTTATGAGACCCATTTTAATGTAAACGTACTAAACTTTAATCAATATAAGAGTGTGTAGATTGTAGAATTATTATTAAAAAGTGTTGGTGTGTTCTTTAACTAAAAGCAAGGATATGTTATATGTCCTCAGAAGAAGAGAAAAAAATGGCTACAATAGGAGCATAAGTATGATAGATGTTACAACCACAATTCACCAAGAAAGATGCAAAGACAAAATGACACAAATAAGTGTTAATCAGTGAATTTGTCTGATATATCTTCAAATGATGTAAAATAATATCAATCATTTCTACAAAACCTAACCTCACACTACTCTAGTTTATGATTATAAATAAAATGCTATCAAAAACATCCCATTAAAAGGGTAGCTTAACTTCTCCCGGAAATACGATCAACAAGAGCGCCAATAACTCATTGCACATCAAATTTTGTGAGGAGAACAAACACCGGCCGCCTTCAATAGTGCTTCAATGTTGATAAGCGCTATAAAACATTGGTTTTTAATTGGTGTGCTGGTATATGTCTCCGTTTGTGTCATTTATCTTTCTACAAACATATATAAAGTGAGAATCTGGATCTTCCAAAACCCAATCTGCTGGAAGTAAGCCCTTTTCGGTAAGAGGAATAGGTTCTAAGAATGATTTCTTCGATGAAGTACTACATTCAGGCTTATGAAATCCTGGTCTAGCTGCATGGATAAGAGAATGAGAACAAAATTAAATCCAAAGTAAAAACAGAACAAAATAAAATTAAATCGTCTAATCATCTTTTAGCATACAATACGCCGCAATGCCAACGTCAACCATAAGTTCATAAAAACGATATTATTGTAGGTCATACGGTTACTTAGTTCAGGAAATGGTGGCAAGGATGAAATCTTACGGATATTATACAATGTAATTTTCCAATTGTACACAGATTTGCTTAGGTGGGGCATCCTTACTGTTGGATCGCCATATGTAATCTGCAAGAGGCAATTTAGTCATTACTAATCTTTTCTAAATTTCTAAAAATTATATGAAAGAAAGTTGATAAATAGAATTCCAAATCCATCTAAATGAGATTACCAACATATAAGTCCCTCCAGGTTTTAGAAGTCTACAAAAGAAAGAAAAAAAGGGCAGCGTAATTAGCAAGAATTAAGATTATGTAAAAAATTTAAGAAATGAAAATTCTCATTAAAGTCTATACAACCTACACACTTCTGCAAGCATCTGAGAAGCACTAATTGGAGCATCTGTACCACACTAAAATACCAAAAAAAATTGAGGATTAGAGCGGGAATATACAAAATTAGATGCATGATGAGAGTAATCAGTGAAGCAACATACCATTAATGAATCAAGAGTTCCTAGATCAAGCATCGGCAAAGCACAGGTGTAAATGCGATATAGCAAGAACAAAGTAGTATGAGTATATGAATTTCCAAACATTTATATAATTACTAATAGATTATAGAATCCATTAACTTGGATAAATTGCAATGTATTGATCAGCCAATACCTTTATCGATTACACCATCAAAGGACTCATCTGGAAAGAAGCTCATATCCCGGACATCCATCTGCATATCTATTGAGATTCATGAAGTAATTTTACGTATATAGTTAAGCGCTTCTATTTTCAGTTAAGAGATGAGTGATTACACAAAAAATAAGTAAAAAATGTTATTGATAAAATACATTTTAGCTGAGGGATGCACTCATATTTTCTTCTCATCATGTCAATGGCAACTGATGAAATATCAATGTTAACGATTTCCTCATAACCATCTTTGACCATATCCTCTGACATAACTGCAAAATACATCCGTTTGCTCCTTGTAAATTTTCTGAAAAATTATGGACTCAATAAAAAAAGAAATCTCATTCAACTAACACAGTCAATTATAATATATTGACAACAACACTATGCCTTGATCACGTTCGATAAACAGTTACTACAAGTACATATATAAGCATAAAAGTGCGGGAGTCCATTTTTTAGCTAAATGGTTAAAACGAAAGACAGGTCGGGAAAAATCTTAAAATGACTCAGAATCACGGTGATCCACTATGATTTTGTAAAAGCTACACTTTGTAGCTTCTGCAAAATTACGGTGGATCACCGTGACTCTGTCATACCTATGGTAATGCTAATGCACTCATAATAGATCCACAAAACTCGGTTAGCCAAACTCGAATAATTTCATAGATGCATTTGTTAATAGATCTATAGTATAAGCTTGTTACTATTTTGCATTTCTAGGATAATTTCAAACTAAATGAGAACTAAATAGCTAGCCATATGAATATCTAAATAATAGCAAGATCTAACTGAATGCATGTATGCATGTTTATATAAAACTATTTTAAACCATGGATACATACAAATTAAATCCAAAAATTAAAACCCTAAAGTTGAGTTTAGAAGCTAAAGCAAAGGTAAAAACAAATTATACAAACAAATCAAAGTGTTTAGTATGTAATAAGAAAAAATGAAAAAAGAGAGGAGAATAATAATTACCAGCATTGCCACAACCAACCATGAGGATAGTAGAAGAAAGAGGAAAATAATGACGAAGAAAAGGTTTAAGATCAGAGTAACGCTGATACCAATCAAAGGAACCACCTTCTTGAACATAGCGAGCATCCCAATAATGAGCATCACCGTAATCATAGGTGTTGCAACTTGACACGTCTCTATACATGTTTTCCGGCGAACTTCAACGGAAACGGCGGTGGTACGGTACTGAGTTGTGTTGTG
Organism: Trifolium dubium; assembly: GCA_951804385.1. Classification (NCBI taxonomy): domain Eukaryota; kingdom Viridiplantae; phylum Streptophyta; class Magnoliopsida; order Fabales; family Fabaceae; genus Trifolium; species Trifolium dubium. The sequence continues at coordinate 28,879,422 of OX638075.1, read as the reverse complement.
TGACAAGAAGAAGACAAGAAAATGGGATTGTGTTTGTGAGACTGAGATATTGTTTTTTTTTTGTTTGGGCTTTTGTTTTGGTTTGGACCTTGTGTTTGTGTTTGTAATTAGGTGAGTGGACTTTTTGGGGAATAATCAACACTTTGATTTTTTTAAGGTATCATCATGTGATGTGAGTATATTCATGTTTCAACACTGAAGTGACAACATATTCCTCCAAGAAATGGTCTCTTCAAATTTGCATACGCTTAACTTGCAAAAAAATTTGAAATTGTTAGATCGGACGCTTTAGATTGTGATTCAAATTTTTGTTCTTTTATTCTGTGTGAATGAGTTTTTAATAATTTATCATTTTGTTTACTTATTAAAAAAATTGCATACAATCTCTTTATATGTAGGTAGGATAATTTTGGTCCTTAATTTGAAGTCATTGAGCTCAGATAACCCCTGATTAATCTCTTCCTTATTGTCCTTGTTAGTTTGTATTTGGGACGAGTAAAATCGTAAGTGGCCCTTTCTATGAGAACATTCTTTGTATCTTGTACTCAAGTTATAGGTATATATAAAGTTATTCGGTAAAAGACTCGTGCTATGTTTGATTTAAAAATTGTTTCTCGTACATGACAAATTAGAAGTAAGAGATGGGCAAAAACTAAAATTCATGTTCATCATTAAACTACAAACACAACTTTTTTTTCTTCAAATAAAAGTTATCTAAAGTACTAAAAATAACATTTTATCTATAAAAAATAAACATATTGTCCATCAAATATCATTTAAAACAGTAAATTATTCAATATCTCAAAAGCCATATATATATATGTATTTTATTTTGTTCTATATTTTTGTCAAATAATCTAATAGCTAAAAGTTCCATCTTTAAAGTGGATAAGTAGAATGATCGATGTTTGATCTCTACATTATATATAATACAATATCCTACCGACTAAGTTAAGCTCATGAGACTATTTTGCTCTATGTTATTCTATTCAATTTTTTATATTTTACAATTTACATATCAAATTGACTTTAATTCAAGAGTCTCACTAAACAATATCCCAAAACACTCTTTAAAACTTTCATTTACAAAAATAATTTATTCTAAAAATAAAATATTTTAATTTTCAATATGTTGACTTCACACATTTTTCATAATTTCTTTATAGAAACTTAGTGCCTCATACACTATTTAACATTTGCCTTAATTCAATTTCATTATTTGTGGCACCGCCAGCCGAAACAGCTTCATTGTGTTGTGTTGGATTGAAGCAACCTCGTCCATATAGAATATTGCGTCCCAGCCAACACATTCACACACGTATACATGCTTCCATTGCACCTTTCTTCCACGTCTCAAAGCCATGCATTTTTCCTCTTTACCATTTTCACTATATATACACGTTGCATACGAATAACAAGAAACTAAATTCCTCAAAATCATGCAGAAACAAGAGGTTAGAGAAGAGGACAAAATAGAAGAGAAAAATGAAGAAACAGAGGAGAAAAACCAACCTCCATTACTAGCACTTAACCACATTTCAAGGCTATGCAGAAACGTGAAGGAGTCTATAGACTTTTACACAAAGGTGTTGGGATTTGTTTTGATTGAGAGGCCACAAGTTTTAGATTTTGAAGGTGCTTGGTTGTTCAATTATGGTGTTGGTATTCATTTGGTGCAGTCCAAAGAAGAAGATAAATTGCCTTCTCATACTCAACAACATGACTTGGATCCTCAAGACAATCATATATCGTTTCAGGTACCGGATATGACAACTTCATTTGTACCATATTTGTTTTTAAAATTGTTTCAGGGACCATATATTTTTGCCCCCACTGAATCACGAGATAACATTTTATCTTAAGCACAACATTTTATCTTAAGCACAACTTGTTTAAAACACTGAAATAACATTTTTTCAACAAAATATTGTACAAAATCAAAATTTATTCAATACTATAAATATTTGTCCAATGTTGTTATGTCTTGTGCTATCATGTACCATTTTGTTTAGTATTTAATTTCACTAATCAAACGGACCATTAATTAATGTTGAAGTGCTTTGGTATTGACAAATAATTAAGTTAAATGTTGTGTTGATTAGAGTTTTGTATTTTTTTGTTGTTGCATTTGAATCATGATTTTAGTGCGAAGATGTAGAAGCAATGGAGAAAAAATTAAAGGAGATGAATGTGAGATACAAGAAAAGGACTCTAGATGCAGAAGATGGGACAACAATGGATCAACTTTTTTTTAACGATCCAGATGGATTCATGGTGGAAATATGCAATTGTGAGAATCTAAAACTCATTCCTGCTAATTCACGAGGCAAGATAAAACTTCCAATGGATCGCCACACACCACCTGTGGAAACAAATCAAAATGATTGAGCATGATAGTGTATAATAAACTAAGTTTTCATAGATTAGTTGTTTTTGTTGGCTTAAGAGTGTAACTATAGGATTGTCTCCAATGCGAATTGTGTATATATCCTGCTGTTATAACTTGGTAGATTCTATCTTATATTGTCGCCCGATAGGGAATTCACACATAATAACAATCAATCAACAAATATATGGTAGTCAATAGAACAAAATAAAATTACACTCAAACGTGAAAAACCCTCAATTTGAGAGTAAAAATCACGGGTCGTCCAGACCAAATAAATATTTCCACTATAATCAAATAAAGGTACAAGAGAGAGTGATGAACAATAAATGCTAAGAACCAATCAACAACATAGCACAAATGCTTACAAAACAAGAACAAGAAGTTGAAAATTTTCCCCGAAAACCTAGTGAAACTTTGTGCTATAATTTGTGGAGGAGTTGATTTTCATGCAATTAATTAAGGTGTGTTTGTGTTCCATTTGTTCCCTCACGAGGATTAATAATGCGCATTGCGAGCACGATTTCTCCCAACGGCTCTCTGATATATTATGAAGCACGCATTTCGATAAAAACAAAAGAAGCAATCATTGGCATAAAATAAACAGTGATCAAACACGATAAGTTAACTAATAACCGTTTTCATTATCAATAGTTTAGAGTGAAATTCTAGTAACTAATTAGTCATAATATAGATAGGTGTTCCTTCCACAAGATATAAAACATCTCACCAAAGTCTGAAGCCCATGAAAAGGTCTACTTCTTATTTTCTACTGAGATTTCATCATATATTTATAGCTATACAAAGCTTCAAAGCACAACACAAAATTCATTCATTCCGATGAAAATGGTCCTACTTTCCATCTTCCCATTGAGATATGATTTGATGTCCTTCTCCGTTCTCTCCTGCAAAGACTCATGTAAACTTGTTTAGAATTTAGCCGGCATATTAACTGAATAGAAATGCGCGTTTGTGCAAATAGAAATTTTTCTGAATAAGATTAAAAAAGTGGGTGCACTATATCAGTCATCATTTGCTTTGAAAAATAATCCATGATAGACAGGAACAATTAAAAAGGCACAAGTTCAAACAAACCAAATGTTTGTTGATGCAGTGATTGCATAACACAGGAGCACCAACGTGGGTATCATTCTCTTTGATCACTTTAAAAGGATGCCAAGCTGAATTCTTCAGATTCTCTTGCCAAAAAGAGCAAAGCTCCATGCCCTAAGTATAAACGTTTACCCCCAGCATTGAAATCGAAATAAACGTTTGAGACTAAATATACAATTAAGCATTTTTTGTATAAGTTCATCCCGAGCATGTCTAATTAACGAAGCTTAAGTGTAGGAGTTTGAAATTGCATTACATGCGGTTTGACTTTAGGCAGTAAACAATTTTATAACTTCTAATTAAGATTAAACAATTTAAATCTTAAGACAATTTTATTTTGTTTAACATAAAATTCTTAGATCACATCTTGATCGGACGGTCTGAAATTCACTAACTATGTGACTATACCTTTTTTTGACTACACTAAATCCAAATCCGTAAGGACTTTTGATTTTGGAACAAAAATTTTCCATATAATACTTTTAATAACTATTTTCACTATTTTTCCGATGAAGAAAAAAAAAACTATTTTCACTTGACTTATTGTTTAAATGAGTCAATTTTATAAAAATTAGAGTATTATAACACATTAACATCCTTTCATGAAACATCATGCAATTTTCTTAGGAAAATGACAATTAATACACTAAGGAGTTCTTTGGCCAGGGAGAAATAAATAAGAGAGAAATAGAATTACGAAAATCAATACGTGTATGTAAACAAAATATTATTTCAAATTCATGCAATGATTTTCCTATTTTTATTTATCTCTTCTCAATTTATCTCCAACCAAACAACTCTCTAAATATTAGTTTTCATGATTCTATTTATCTCTTATCTATTTCTCTCCAACTAAACAACTCCTAAATTAAAAACTCAATATAATAAAAGTTTATTGAAAGTTGAAACTTGTATAATTCATTTTTTTTTTTTTGATAAAGCAAGCCATTTAAAAAAATGTTATTTTCAATGTAAATATTTTTTTTTGTATTTCTTAAGTAGAAAATGAAGTACAACATGACCTTTTTTTTTTTTTTTTAAATAAGGCAAGCGATGTTTATTTATTTGATTTGATAAGCATATGCTATTTTATTTGTCAAAAAAGCATGCGATATTTATTAAAATTTTCACCGGATTGCCTACATCATAATTCATAAATCTACACCACAAATAGTACAGGTGTCACCATCTAATTGGATTATGTTTAAGATTTTATGTCATAAAACATCTTAGAGTTACAAATTGTACGTACGCCTCTTTCTTAACCCGCTTAAGCGGTTGCATGTTACAGACAATGCCACCATTTTGAAATATTTAAATTCATGACATATCCGATTCGAGAGATTAATCTTTTAGCGTGTAGGATATATCCGGTTCGGAACAAAAAAAAAACTCTGAACAACGAGTAAGAACGCAAATTTTTTAATAAATAAGAAAAAAACGTAGTGAGAGAGAAAAAAAAGAAGAATTAGAACAGAGAGAGTGGTTCTTCACACTCTCGCATTTCACAGATCAGATCCAAACATTTGAAAATTTTCTAGATCCAGTTTCATTCTCAATCATCACTCCAATTTCCGATTCTCAATTTCGATTTCGATTTCAATTTCGTGTTTAGGTTTTCTGAGATCGAATGGCGTGTATCAAAGGGGTTAATCGATCGGCGTCAGTGGCGTTGGCGCCGGATGCACCGTATCTCGCTGCCGGTACTATGGCCGGCGCTGTTGATCTCTCTTTTAGCTCATCGGCAAATCTTGAGATATTCAAGCTAGATTTTCAATCGGACGAGCCCGAACTGCCTCTCGTTGCTGAATACCCTAGCTCCGATCGTTTTAATCGGTTATCGTGGGGGAGAAATGGTTATAATTCTGAAGGTTTTTCTCTTGGTCTTGTTGCCGGTGGATTAGTCGATGGAAATATTGATATATGGAATCCTCTCACTTTGATTCGGTAATTTGATTTTTTTTTTGTTTCAATTTTGCACTTTTTTTTGGGTCATATTGAGAATTGATTGATTGTGTTTAATGGATTGTGAAATGCATTGATCAGAGATTAGATTAGATTAGATATCGGTAATTCGGAGAAGCAGAAATGTTTTTGATTTTATGCAAATGAAATTCAACTTGAAAGTTGCGGAATTTTTTTCCGATATAGTTCAGTTACAATTTTCACATAGTGGTAAATGCTTTGGTGGTATAAGTCTGGAGAATTTTGGTCCATTTTAATATATAATTTTGTGGTTGTTATTACAATTTGCTTTCGCAATGAATATATCACTATGGCAGGGTTCTGAAATTCACAATTTTGTCTGCAGAATTTCACTGATTTAATTTTATGAATACAATGCCGTACTATCCAGAGTTTTGAGACTTTAAATTTTTCTGATTTGAGCAATCAGATGGATGGCGGTAGTTTGGTACATTGTCTGTTGATGCCAGCGAAGGATAATCTTTGCAGCTATTTATACATATACATAATAATCTATGTGTTGATAAACGAAAACCAAATTCCCCTCTTATTATATAACACAATAGAATGGTTGGTTGTCAATTGTCATGAGAATGGAGAAACACCGTAGTTTCTCTTTGAGTACACAAATGAAGGTTCTTTGTGAGCTTCGTGTTTTTCTTTCGTATGGTTGAAGTTGTTGATAAAATACTTGTAATTCTGTAGGTTCTTAGCTTCAATGTTTTGATTCTAGTGTCACATACAATTTTCTCAATGCCTTTCTGATGATTTTTTTTCTGGTAAATATTTTCAGCTCAGAGGAAAATGAAAGTTCTCTCGTTGGGCACCTTGTAAGGCATAAAGGACCGGTACGTTCTTCTCTGCTTTTATGAACTTACCTGCCGCAAATTTTAATTGTTCGTTGTTTTCTGGTATACATGTAGTGTTTTCTATTTAAGTCATATCTTCGACATTCTTATATTTCAGGTTCGTGGTCTTGAGTTTAATACAATTGCACCTAATCTTCTTGCATCTGGGGCTGAGGATGGTGAAATTTGCATATGGGATTTGGCCAATCCTTCAGAGCCTACACATTTTCCACCATTAAAGGTCAGAATTTTTTTTCTCTTTATGGTGTTTAGTAACCCCCCTCTTTTGATGGATTTATATGCTTTTAATCTTCAAATATACGGCTCTATATTCTTTATGATCACTGTGCAGGGTAGTGGCTCTGCTTCCCAGGGGGAAGTTTCATTCTTATCTTGGAATAGTAAAGTGCAACACATATTAGCGTCCACTTCATATAATGGGACCACCGGTGAGGAAGCGATTAAATTCAGCCTTTATGTTTTGTTCTCATTGTTCATTGGGATGGCAATTTTTTTTGGTTTATTTTTTAAATTTTGGTTTTATTCTCCAGTGGTTTGGGACCTAAAGAAACAGAAGCCAGTGATAAGGTAACTCGATCATCTCTTACCTTTTGGTTTTGAAAACGTCTGCTATTGTATTGCCAAAAAGAACTCATTGTAACCTTATATGTCTTATTTGAACTGACAGCTTTGCAGATTCAGTTAGACGGCGGTGCTCAGCTTTGCAGTGGAATCCTGATGTTGCTACACAACTTGTTGTTGCCTCAGATGAAGACGGATCTCCTTCTTTAAGGGTATAGTCACTGCAGATTGTTTGTTTATTTTAAAGATAATGTGTATTGACTTAATATGAGCATGTTGGTGCAGCTTTGGGATATGAGGAATATAATGACACCGATAAAAGAGTTTGTGGGGCACACTAGAGGTAACAGCAGCCATTTATTTATCTATTTATTGTAATCTCCATGTCTGCCTAGTTGTCATTATCAATGCTACCTTTTCTTTTTTTGATATTCTTCTTATTCCCCATCCACCAATCCATTGAATGAAACATACTGTAAACAAAATGAGTAACTTGTATGAAATAACTTAAGTCTGGCGGTTGTGGATCCCAATTATGTGTGAATTGTATGTGACAAGTGATAGAGAGTGCTGCTAGGAAGCAAAAATACAACATAGAACATGTGTATATTACATGGGCATGGGGGTGCTTATAAAAAAAAACATGGGCATGGGGGTCTAGCAAAATCTAAATATTTTAGAACGTGACATTGCTTGGCTACAGTAAAGACTATTCGATATAATATTTTTCTTATGGTTTTTAGTGGTTACTCTTTTTTAAAATAGTGGTTATTTTTTTTATATTTTTTCTTATCTATGGTGGTCTCTTCCTTAGTACTGCAAGATTATTGATTCTTCCTGTCAAATTAATGTGAAGATGGATGGTAGCATGTATTTTGAATGATTTATAAGCTTCCTAGATGGTTGTTAATTTTATAGTTCTTTTAGCTCTTACTGTGAAGCTACATTCATAGTCTCCATCTCTGCTTTAACTTTATCTGACTTTATTTTATTGTCTAAATCTCTGATATCAGGAGTAATTGCAATGTCATGGTGTCCCAATGATAGCTCTTATTTGCTTACCTGTGGCAAAGATAGCAGAACCATCTGCTGGGACACTATTTCTGGAGAGGTAGTGTTTGGCCTTGTTTTACTGCTTCTGCATTTGTTTCGAAGAGTTTCAAAATTGCCTGATTTGGCTAGATTTCCTATTTATAGGACATTTGTCCAGTAGTGACGATTTTCCTTTTTTGGTTGGGGGTGTGCACAGATTGCCTATGAATTGCCAGCCGGAACCAACTGGAACTTTGATGTGCATTGGTATTCTAAGATACCTGGAGTAATATCAGCATCTTCCTTTGATGGAAAAATAGGCATATACAATATTAAGGTACATACATATACTTTGGAGGTTTTTTTTGGCAATTATGTGAAAGTATACTCTGTTTAACTATACATTTTGAGACTAATTAGCAAGGAATGATGTGATGAGGAAAACAAAATACTAGATTAATTATAATGAATATTTTTTTTGCTTGATTCTTGGTGTTCACAAATTTGATAGATAGTTGTAATTATGGTATAGCCTGAAGTTGTCTCATTAAGGGTAGAATGATTTAATATTTCACTCTACAATATTTTTTAAAATTAACCAATTTCATGCTGTCCATCCTACAGTTCTGTTTATAAGATCAGTAACTACGTATCTTGTTCTCCATCTTATCCTTTATCACTTCAATCATGCTAGAAATTGTAAGATAATTAGTTCTTATTCAAGCTATAGACATGGCACTGACTCCAAATTATAAATTCCATCCCGTAGATAAACTTCTTGTTTTTCCTTCTATAATTTCCCTTTAAATACTGACCTTTGACTAGAAATTGGTCTTCCACTTTTGTGAGCATAGTGTGCCTTAAATCCTATCCATCAGTTTCACATATAGACTTATGTTCCTATTTTAACATTTTGCTAAGAATTTAGGACTCCATATATCTTTTGGTTGACATAAAAGAAGCCATTGTGAGCAGAGTTCCTTATATCCTATTATTCAGTTTTCATGTATAGACTTGGCTTATATTGTTATTTTATCATTTGGCTTAAAATTTAGCCCTTCATATATTTATTTTTTTAGTTGTAGCAGACAAAGAAGAACTGAAGGCATAAATAGTATAAGCAAGTAGAATAAATTATGCCTATTTTGACTTTTACATTCTAGATAATCTGCTTTCCCATTTCCTTCCTACTGATCTCTTTTCTGGACCATACTAATAATGCTAACATGCGTGGTTATCTGCAGGGCTGCCGTGGTTCTGGAGAAACTGATATTGGTGCAGGTGATGCTTTAATCATTTAATTCTACCAAATAAGTTACTATCATATTTACTTTCTTATATCAATGTTGCCATGATCTGTCTATGTAGATTTCATTTCTGAGCATTTGGTGGTGTATGCTTGTTTCGTTTTTTTTTGTTGGCATTTGGTGGTAAAATGACACACATATCTGTGCAGGACCGCTGAGAGCTCCAAAATGGTATAAACGTCCTGCTGGTGCGTCTTTTGGCTTTGGAGGTAAACTTGTGTCATTTCAGCCTAGTGCTTCAGGTTCTCCTTCCGGGGCTTCAGAGGCAAGATTTTTGTACTTCAAGTATATATTTCTTTGTACATGTTCTTTATCCTTTCAGTTGAATTCATCCTATTTGTAATTTTCCAGGTTTATGTGCATAACATGGTCACTGAAGACGGTCTGGTGAGTCGTTCATCTGAATTTGAAGCTGCAATTCAGAATGGGGAAAGAACTTTATTAAGGGTTTTATGTGATAAAAAGACTCAGGAATCAGAGTAAGTTCTATCCACAAAACGTAACATTGTAAGATGATGTTTGCGTTTGATTGTCAGCCTAACATTTAGGCTGTGGCTCTTGCATATGTTGAGTGGTTTTTATTGTTATGCCAGATCTGAGGAGGAAAGGGAAACATGGGGCTTTTTGAAGGTTATGTTTGAAGATGATGGAACTGCAAGAACAAAACTTCTCACACACCTTGGTTTCAACGTACCAAGTGAAACTAAAGACACAGTTAGTGAGGATCTTTCCCAGGAAGTAAATGCTCTTGGACTTGAGGACCCAGCTGTTAACAACGTAGGACATGTGGCTACTAATGAAACCAACATTTTCTCTGCTGACAACGGGGAGGATTTCTTTAACAATCTTCCCAGTCCTAAAGCTGATACTCCTCAATCTACGGCTGCTAGCAACTTTGTTGTTGCAGATAATGCAAATGGTTCAGAGAAAATCGAAGATGATGATGTGGAAGCGGAAGAGAGCAGTGATCCTTCATTTGATGACAGTGTTCAGCGTGCTTTAGTTGTTGGGGACTACAAGGGGGCAGTTTCTCAATGCATATCTGCTAGTAAATGGGCCGATGCTTTAGTTATTGCTCATGTGGGTAATACCTCCTTGTGGGAAAGTACGCGGGATCAGTACCTTAAGAAGAACCGATCACCATACTTAAAGGTAGTTGATATTTTTACATCTTACAATTTATTTAAATTTCATATGCAAAAAAATGATCAAATTCCTACCAGATATTTATCTTTTGTAAATCTCTTTCATTTGTGGCTTATTTCCATTTTCAGGTTGTTGCAGCGATGGTGAGCAATGATCTCTTGAGCCTTGTGAACACTAGGCCTCTAAAATTCTGGAAAGAAACCCTTGCTCTTCTTTGCAGTGTAAGCCTGATTAGTCTTTTCTGCTGATCTAATTTTGTTTTTGGTTGGTTTTTAAATTATGGTGGATGCTTTCTCAATGCTCTGCTTTTCTGCTGATCATATTGAAGTAGTGCAATCTCAGATCATGATGCAATATGTGGATGCTTTCCTTTTCTTAGTATAAACTCTAAAATACGTTTTGATGATCGGGTATTTTTATAGTACACTGGTATAATTCTTGTCTTCACATGTTAACAGTTTGCTCAGAGAGATGAATGGACTGTGCTTTGCGACACACTTGCTTCAAAACTCATGGGGGCTGGCAATACATTAGCCGCAACTCTTTGTTTTATATGTGCTGGAAATATTGATAAAACAGTTGAAATTTGGTCAAGAAGCCTGTCAGATGAGCATGAAGGGAAATCTTATGTTGACCTTCTTCAGGTAAGATTTTATTTGTACATGTAAATATGTATAACTATAATATAAAACTCCCACCTACGGCCTATTAATATTACAGCTTGACAACTGACAATTATATATTGTTAGGATTTGATGGAAAAAACTATTGTTCTTGCCTTGGCAACTGGGCAGAAGCGGTTTAGTGCGTCTCTGTGCAAACTCGTTGAAAAATATGCTGAAATTTTAGCAAGTCAAGGGTTACTGACCACAGCAATGGAGTATCTAAAACTTTTGGGTTCTGAAGAACTTTCAACTGAACTTGTGATTTTGAAGGACCGAATTGCACTGTCTACGGAACCTGGTAAACTTTTTTTTGGATTTCTATTTGACATGGTTAAATAAATAGATGAAAATCAAATAGAATGCTATTTATTCTCAAGTAACTCTTCAAATGCCACTTCTGGTTGAGGAATACTTGAAGTACTAGCATTTGTGTATTTTATACTAGCAGGATAGCATTACCATTATAATTCCATAGAGAACATTAGTGCGTAATCATATTTTGCTGTAATTGCATGTGTAACATTATACACCGATTCATTTTTCCCTTTGTTTTTATGGAGTAAGGGAGGGGTACTAAAAAACCCCCAAAAAATAATATCTGGGGAAGATATTGCAGGTTTTATAAAGGACTGAACTTCTCAAGTGATTACTTTTTTGACAACTCTTTTAACATTGTTAATAACTGGTGGAGTGGTTAATGGTTCATCGACCGATAAAATTTGCCATATCCTTTTTGTTAAGGTTTTTATTTTTATTAAAATAAAATGATTTGGTTTAAGTTGCATCTGCCATGTAGAACTGCAGTTCTCTTAAGATATTTTCATTTGGCGGAGGAACAAAATCATTTCGATATAAAGGACTCTCAATTGGAGAAGTTTATGTTCATGGTTTTGTTTGTTAATTAATTATTTTTTTTTATGACTTCAGCTGTCTAGTGTTTTTTTTATTGTTCGAAGCTTTCCGCACGCCTTTATTTCTCTTCACTTTTTTCCCCTTTTCTAATTATGGTTGCAGAGAAAGACTTAAAAACCACTGCTTTTGAAAATTCTCAATCACACAGTGGATCCTTTTATGGGGCTGATAATTCCAATTATAATGTAAATTATTACCAGGTAGTTAACTCTAACTTTGTTTCTTGGCATTTTTCTTTTGGTGCAAAGCATAGTGTCTCTGCAATTTGAAACTATACCTTTGAATATATGTTGGTCAGGATTCAGCATCCCCTCAAGTGCAACATGGTGTTTCTGGAGTTCAATATCCTGATAGCTATCAACAGCCATTTGATCCTAGATATGGGAGTGGTTACAATGCTCCTGCTACACACCAGCATCCCCAACAACCCAATTTGTTTGTTCCATCACAGGCTACTCAGGTTCCCCAAGCTCCCCAGGTACATTATCATATAAATGTCATTAAAAAGGAACAGTTGTTGCACATTTGGATGTTATGTATGGGATTGTGTTTAGTGGTCAATGAGTTTGATTGAGTTGTCAGTTGTCACCCTTAGGTTTGATGGGAAAACAGAATGTTAACCTACATAATATTCATCACCAAGTTACATTAACTATTAGTTACATTAACTACTCATCAAAGATATCAAACAATTCTGAGTAAAGGTCAAATTTCATCGGATCCATATTTTTTTCTCTTTTAAAACTCTTGGGCCAAATTAGTTCTGAAGTGAATATATTTAGTGTGTGAAAGTTGTCTCAGCAATTCCATTGATTATGTCCATAAAATAAACTTATTATTGAGATGATTTCGGATGAAGGCAACTAGTTTAATGTGAAAATTTCTCCCCTTTATTGCTGAATTCTGATCTAAAATGCATCATGTGTAGCGTATATTTATTGTTAGTTATGACTCCAAGAGAATGATCTAAAGTTTATGGGATTTAAGTCCAAACTCATGCAATACAACAAGTTTAAATTTATTGTCTGCTATGACATGTAGATAATATTTGGGTTTGAAGTATTGCTTTATTTTTGTTGTTAGAAGGCACACAGGGAGGAAGCTCATGCACCGGCCCACTTTTATTATCATTTATTGGGCTTGAGTAGAAAGTCCTCCTTGTATAACATTTTTACTTTATGCATTAGTTTAACATTTTATAAATACTTTTATAACAGTTGGTTTGAGTGATTTTAGATGTTATATTCTCAACAAAATTTGAATTAGTTGTTATTGATGATTTTTTCCTGTTGCTTTAAATCTTTTATTCTTTCTTTCTTGTAGATGAACTTTTCAAGTACTTCTGTAGCACCACCTCCTGTGAGAACTTTTGATCCTCAAACTCCTCCTGTGCTTAAAAACGTGGAGCTATATCAGCAGCCCACATTGGGTTCTCAATTGTATAATGTCAGTTAAACTTTAAATTCTAATATGATAGTATCAAGTATTTTTAACTACCTGCAAGGTTCTAAAATGGCTTTCTGTATTTCAGACCAACAACAATCCACCTTTCCAGCCTACCAATCCACCTTACCAGCCTGCGCCTCCTGCTCCATCACAAATGCACTTAGGTCATGGCCAGAACTTACCCCAAGTTGCAGCACCTACCTCAAATCCAATGGGATTCATGCCAGGCTCTAGCTCTGCTGGCGTTCAAAGGCCTGGGGTGGGACCAATTCAACCTCCCAGTCCCCCTCAACCGCAACCTGTTCAACCGGCTGCTGCACCGGCCGCTCCACCAGCTACTGTGCAGACTGCTGATACTTCAAAAGTACCTGGTATTATTTCTTTTATTTTCAGTGACTTTGAATGTTTATTTGAATGAAAAGACTAACTAAATTTACTGGTGTTTATTTTATGAGTCAGAAGGCATAAGTCTTGAATTATGAAATTTATGTCACTTTTCATGTTCCTTGTCTGATTCGTATGACTTTAATTTTTGCTTTACCAATTCAGCACACCAAGTTCCTATTGTCAACACATTGACAAGACTTTTCAATGAGACTTCGGAAGCACTGGGAGGTTCACGTGCAAACCCCGGAAAGAGACGGGAGATAGAAGACAACTCAAAGAGACTTGGTGGGTTGTTTGCGAAGTTGAACAGTGGAGACATCTCCAAAAATGCTTCTGATAAGCTCATTGAGCTTTGTAAGGCGTTAGACATTGGTGATTTTGCTACTGCCCTTCAAATTCAGGTTAGTCAATTATGATTGCAAATTCTATAATCAGCCTAGTTCTGTTGTGACCATGCATCAAACTTGCATTTTAATTGTTATACTTATACGTGTTGCAGGTTCATCTCACTACTACTGAATGGGATGAATGCCAATCCTGGTTAGGTTCACTGAAGCGAATGATCAAGACAAGACAAAGTGTGAGATGAAGTTAAAAAGTTACAGATTTTGTTTTGCTGATTTTGGAGAATTTTCATGTGATTAGTAACTTGCAGTAGTGATTGCTGATGCTCTCATCATCGTCCACAAGCCTACTGCCTCTAGATTAAAGGCGCAGGGTTTTGGTTTTATGCACTTATACAATTTCTAGCAGTCTGTGCAGCTTTCACATTGACTATTATTAAAAGCTGTTACTCGGTAGTTTTCAGGAAATGATTGGAAAAAATTTAGCAGATTGTTTTACGACCAATATTTGTAATAGAAGTGTTTTATCTGTTTGTTTGTTCTTAAAATTTCTGATGGTTTTTTCCTCGCCATACCCCTTTGGTCCCAATGGTGATGCTCCAAGCTGTTTTAGTCAGTTATATAGATTGATATTCCCTTTTCTTTGAACAAATTTTGTATCACCCCAGTCATATAAGTATTGATTTAATTGCCAAACAATTGAATAATATAGCATTATGTTTATTAAATTGTCGATCATTTAAATTCTCAGAGCTGTGCATGTATGTGATTTAGATGCATTTGTATAGGCTGACCACATCATAGTAGTTGGAGCATGATTATTAGGGATTTTTCTTGATATGAAATGGTGTTAATGTGTTATGATCAGATATTCAGTTGCCTCCAAATTTTTCTGAATTTGAATACATTTCTTTCAGGTGGATTTAAGGAATAATTTATAACATGAACAATTACATATAAAATTTGGCTTAGACTGAACTTTTCCTCTATGCACTTTCTATCCTTGAGTTCAGAGTAGCTGTTTGTTTTCTTGCATAATTTCTATCTTTTGCTCTCCATTTTCTTGTAGTTCAGAGTAGCTGTGGGGATTACGCATGAATTGCAAAACCAAAATGGGACCCAAGATTGGTAGTGTTCTAGAGGCAGCTGTTTATTATATAACTAACAAAGGCAATATTGTCAAAATAAAGGTTTATTTTGACATTTCTAATTCTAGTCCAATATAAAATTCATTCATAATGGAAGTTAGACAAAGTGTCTTTTTGACCCGATTTTATTTTAGTTTCACTTCTCTTTTAAGTCATAGGTCAAATACATATTTTATGAGGCTTTTATTAAGAAAATAACATTCGTTTGTTATAGCTTTTAAAAATAATCAGAATCTGAAAATAATCTAAAAACTGCTAAAAATCTGAAGCTGATATTAGTTTTTTTTTAGAGATTTTTTTAGAGGAAAGAGAAAACAAGTGTAAAAATATTTTAGACAAAAATATCCTTAATATTATTCTAATATTCCAATAATATCATGTTTAGAGTTTATGAGATTAGTTTGTTATTTTTAGAAGATAAAATTTAGAAATTAGGGGGGGTTATTGGATTGAGATTTCGAGGGATTTCGGGGGATTATTTTGACAAAAAAGTCTTGAAGATTTTAAAAGACTTCGTGGAATTATATTGATTTTGTGAGATTTTGTGAGATTCTTAACACAGAATTTTGTGGGATTATAATACAAAAAAAAAAGTTTTAATTAAAAATCTTGATTGAATAACAACGGATTGCAAAAAAATAAAAAAAGTCTTGATTGAATAACACAAGATTTTTAAAATCCATTAAAATCCCTCAAAATCCTAATTCAATAACCCCCCTTAGTTTGTTAAAGAATTAGTTTATTATTAATACATATAAAGTCATATGACCATAATGAAAAACAAGAACATGAATATTTTTCATATATTTATTTTATATGGTATATTATATTTGGATAATTGTGCTTTATGGTAATTTTATGATGCAAAATCACTTTTATATGGTTGCATCCAAACAAGTTAACGATTATTTTTTGATAAAAAATAATTTTTTTCATGGTAAACAAACACAAAATAGCTTTTGATTTTTTGTAAAATCTATAAAAAATAATCTCTAAATTATTTAATATCAAAATCACTTATTTTTTAATCTATAACAAACGGGCCCTAATACTAATGAAGAAAATATAGAGATTTATCTCGACAAAAAAATAAATCAAAATACACTATATAAAAAATAGATAAGTATAAAGTACAAATTACATCAAAATATTTTAGTTTAAAATACCAAAAAAAAAAGTAAATAAGTACTTTTGTTTTTTCCCTTCCTTTAAAAAATTATACATCGTTTTGGTCTAAAAAAAAAATTATACATCGTTATATCCATAATTATTTAAAACTATTTTTATTATTTTTAAATACAAAAAATTATCAAATTACTTTATTTGTAAAACTCTTTTTATTATTCTTAAGCTTAAAACAATTTTTACTCTTAAAAAAATTTGGGTTAAATGAAGCCAAAATTGTTATAGAAATTAATTATTTTTTATGATAAACGTCATTGTTATTTTTAAAAATCACAAGAGATTTTATACCTCTCTCTTCTATTAAAATTGATTGTTTTACAAAATTCAATCAACATAAAAACCATGTTTTTAACAACATATATTATGATAAAAACTTACACAAACATAATTACTACTAAAATAGTATTAGAAGTATTATTTTTGTCAAATAATCTTAAAGATGACTCAAGATCTTCTACTACCAATAATAAATAATAGTGAATGACTTGAACCTTTAACCAAGTGGTCAAAGATCTTTGGACTATTGCGTGGAAAAATATTTGATCAAGAGAAGCTAATTCATTTTGTACGTCACATATGTTGTCTTATGGAGATTAGTCACTACTAAACTGTATTAAATTTTTTTTGTTCCTAATTCGAAAAATTCAACATCTTCACCCTTTTAACTTTAAATTGATTAATTTAATCTCTTAGGAGACAAAAAATGTAAGCCAAAATTTTCATTATATATATGAAAAAATTGATGTTTATTTAAAAATTTGCAACTTATAAATTAGGATTCTAACTACACTGCATGTAATGTACCTATTAAGTTTGAGTAGATTCCAAACAGTTAATAGTGGGCAAGATTTATGTGAAGGGGATGGGACTTGAAGCCATTTCATTTCATTTCATTTGTGGCAAAAGCAAAAATTTGTTTGTTCATCAATCAAGAGTTGCACGTGAAATGGGTTTGGCTACAAACAAACCATACAGCTCGGAAACTTCAACATTTAAATTCTTCCTACTTTCTGCTACCTACCTGTCTCAACTCAATGGCTTACATTACATTACATTCTTTCTAGCTTTTGAAATTTCTTTTATTTATTTAAATATAAAAGCATCATTGACACAATGTGACAAATCAATATTCAGATTATAAGTGAGATAAATGTTCAATATTTGTTATTTTTTATATACGTAGATGAAATAACGAATCAAGTGAAACTAATGTTCGAATTCTAGTTATGAATGTTCACCTTAACAACTTAAACATTTTTGTCAGTTGAGTTAAACTTATTTTTTTTGTGTATAATAAAATAATAAATACTATTATTGTATAATGTATAATATATTAGTTGGTGAATCATGTAAACAAGTATTTTCTATGTCCTCATCCACAACATAAGACATCCATATAAGGACACACTGAAGTGGACTTTGCCTTCCCAATTTGATATTTGATATTTTCTATAGGGACCTATAACTATATGGCAATTGTGACAAACTTTATCTGTATCTATCTGTTTGTACTTTGTATTACCTAAGCAGTTATAATTTCGTGATAATACAAATTGTTAAACTAATGAGTAATGAATGACTACAATGACTAATCAAAACTGTTATTGGGTTTGTTGGGTCCATTTGACACCACTAATAAAATGGAGGTGGTTCCTACATCTTTTGTCATTGTCTCTTTGTTTTATTTTATATAAAAATATATACTCATTTTGCAATATGACTCATTAATCTACGCCACGATTTTCTGAAATCAAGCTTAACATGTGGCTTATAGTATTTGTTTGATTGAAATAGTGTTGTTTGTTCTGAAAAGTTGATTGAAATAGTGATTTTTGCCAAAGGATTGAAATTCTTTTAAGCCAACAGGTAAGCTAAGTTTAAAGGTACATTTTATACATTATTTTATAGGGTAACACATTTGTTAGTATTGTAATTAAAGGTTATCCCAATATTAACACATTTGTTAATATTGTTAGTATTAACATTTGTTAAAACCATGTGTATTTAGTACTCGTTCTATTACATGTTCCACATGATGCCCCAAACATTCTGTCTAATTTGGTTAAGTACATTATCAGCATTTTGATTCCAATTAATTATTGCCATATTTGAGGATCATATTAGTTCTTCTGTCGGGGGACTGTTGCAAATACTTGAATAAAAAAATGAAGATGATGGTGGTTGCACATAAATTTTAAAGTGTGTGTATCACACTAAATTTTAGGTTCGATTCATCCCACCAATCTATACTAACCCAATGCATATATAGGTTAATTAAAATACTTTGGAATCCTTGCACATTCATATCAAGCGTATCAATCAATGATAATTTACAAAATAAAATTTCTTTAATGACTCTCGTGTACTAGAGAAATAAAAAATTAACTCAAAAAAAAAATTAGTTTCTACAATTGTGTGCATATAATACTTTTTAAGTCATCACATTAACCTTTTCCCGCTAGAGTTTATACTAGTATTATTATTCCATTCTAGAGAGTTGATACCATTATTATTGTATTGTTAATTTTTCTGTTGTTGCATTTGTCTGTAACTAGGCAACAACTATTCCATGTGAATGCGTATGATGAAAACCAATTGCCAATTGGTATTGGAAGTGTATTTTGGGATGGCTGAAAAATCAAAGTCAATTTTGGAAAAATAAAAAAAGAGATATGGAGTGTAACCTACGTCAAAAAGTGATATGAAGTGTAACTTCAGAAAACACAAAGTAGCAAATTGAAATGCCAATAACAAAAGGAACCAAAGCAATGCAATGGTATTTGAGCTGCATACAATTACAAACAAGTTATTCAACTATCAAGTAATTGAATTTTTTTTTAAAAATTTCAGCAACAGCTTCATATATGTGTAAGATAACATGAGTATATGTTCCTCAATCATACATTGAATTTTGCATTTGTTATTGACAAAAAGAAGATATCCAAAACAAAAACTTTGATAAAGATTTTTTAACAGTTTTAAGGGAACATCAGTAATGTGCCCTTCAATCCAAAATGCCTATCACTAAATCAACATGTCAATTATGAAATCCACAAATAATGAACTAACAACAAATCTGCCAAAGTATTATTTGCAAGCAAGACAGCTTACAAGCTATGAAACACTGACACAGACACATTGATATGCAGGTGTCGGAAATCAAACATGTCTTCAATCTGAAGTATCGGTGCTACATATCTTGCGTGCTTAAGCATCACTCCAATCAAATTGTTTTATGCAATGACTAGATAACCTCAGTTGCAAGGGAATTCAAAGTTGATCCAGAGACCTCATCCGGTTTTAAATTTGAAGAATTCTCGCCAACAATCCGGCCTTTACTCAAGCCAAAAGCATCTTTATCAGTACCACAAGGCCTGTATAGATTTTTTCCTCTTACAAAATATCTTCCACTGCCAAATCTAGAACTCGAAACTTGTTCAACTGATTTAGAACTATGTTGAACAACACCATCATCATCTCGTATAAATTCTGTCTCCTCGGTCGTAGCCATAAGATCCATCAAGTTACTACTAAACCCCAAATCAGAATACACTCTCCTCGAATATCTCAACGCAGATTTCGACAATCTAGCATCCAAACCACCGAAATTCCCTTCTTCTGCAAACCTTGAACTACGTATCTGCCCGTTTCTCGGTTCAACCGGACGTCCAACGGTTTCAACCATCATACAAGGGTTATTAATATTAAAACCATTCCACAAATGATTCGGAACCAATTTACACAACCCACAAAGCCAATTAACAACCTCACTCATCGATGGTCTCCTCTCCCTACAAGACCTAACACATTTCGCCGCAATCAAAGCCAATTGTTTCCTCACAACAGGATCCTTAGGAGGTGGTATTCTAGGATCATAAACAGCCAAAATTTTCCCTTTCTTAATCAACGGTATAGCCCAATCCACAACAGAAGGTGGCGAATAAGCAACATCAATTGCTTTCCTTCCACTTATAATCTCCAATAACAAAATCCCAAAACTAAAAACATCAATCTTAGTACTCAAATTATCAGGTGTAACATAAAAAGGATCAAGATATCCCATTGTACCAGCAGGTGGAGTTGACCTTACCCTATCAAAACCCATTAGTGCTAAACCAAAATCACCTAATCTAGCATTATAATTCTGATCAATAAGAACATTAGCAGATTTAATATCTCTATGAATCACAGGTGGATTTGATGAATGAAGTATATCAATAGCTTTAGCAGTTTGCAAAGCTAAACGAATTCTTCTACCCCAATTTAGTGTTCTTGAATTATTGTTATTATTATTATGAAGAACATCAAAAAGGGTACCATTACACATAAACTCAACAACCAAAAGTCTATCTTTTGAATCATTTGTAAACCCAACAAGATTAACCAACCTGGGACTTTGAATTTTCGACAATATATCGATTTCATTATCAACTTCATTGGTGATTTCTGGTGAAGATGATGAGATGGGTCTGTTATGATTGAGTAAAGAGTGAGGTCTTGATGGTCTTTTGACAGCTACAGGTTTACCATGAACAATTGCTTTGTAGACATAACCATGGCTTCCTTTACCAAGAAGCTTGTTTTGTGAGAAACCATTTGTTGCAGCTTCAAGATCACTGTATAGAAACTGTTGGATCTTGATGGGTTTTTCTTTGTATTTGTCTTTGTTTGGATTTGATGATGAAGAAGATGATGATGGTGATGATGCAGAATTTGAGGTTGAGATTGAAGATTCAGCTTTGCAAGAGAGATTGAGGTAGCCCATGATGAAGTGAAGTTTGATGAATGAATGAATCAATCAAAGAGAATGAAAAGTTGAAGATGAAGATGAAGATGAAGAGAATAGAACAAAATCAGAAACATAGATTTGGGTAGAAAATATGTTATGTTTATGTGAATGTTACAATTTTTGTTACTTTGTGTTATTGCAAAGTTTTTTAAATTATTAGTAGCCCCTTTGTATAGATTAAAATATTTTTGCTAAAATAAGTAAATTTTATTAAGGGAGTTTAATAAAATATAAATATGGTTAATTTGGATATATCTTAATAATATATTATGAATGTGTTTGATTCGTTAAAAATAAGATATTTTATATATATAGTGAGTTTGATTTTAAAACTGTTTATAAAACTGAAAAAATTTGGGTTGAGGGATTGAACAAAACAAAATATTCTTGTCACCTATTGAACTAAGAGACAACATTTTATCTTAAGTAGAACTTGTCTAAAACATTAAAATAATATTTTTTCAACAAACATCGTACAAAGACATAATTTGTTCAATACCATAAATGTTTTTTGTGTTATTATGTGTTGTATTGTCGTTCATTTTATTTTTAAGGTTAAATGAACCACATATGATTTTAAATTTGTCTGAAATTTTACACAAATAATCTATATGATATAAAATTTTCAATTTAAATAAAGTATTATTAAAAGATTTAAATTTTATTGACAAATTAATTGATGTTATGAATCAACTATATATAGTTAAATAGGAAACATATTTTCATTTTTAATGAAAAATTAAATAAAGTCGTTTTTATAAACAAAAATTATTGTTGGGCATAAATATTTTGGTGGTGTTATGTAATGAGCTACCGTTTCATCCTCTGATGAGATTAAATTAAAATAAATGTTGTGTTTATTTTGGGGTATGTCTGTCTGTCTCTGTTTCTCTCTCTAGAGATTTTTTGATAGAGAGGAGAAGAAGTTGGTCCACTTTGTGGAATAATGAATAATCTCGTGGGTGGCCCAAGGTGGTTGTAGTAATTGCGGATCAATAACTTTACAATAATTTAAGTTTCTTATTTTATTTTCCATAAACTTTTTCACTATCTTAGGAGGTACTATCATAAAGTCCCATAATATATTTCTGAATGGATACGCTATTAAGTGTTAGGGACATCGAAGGGGGTAGCTGAGGGACCTAGAGCATTGTATAAATTCTTACCCAAAATTTTAAGGCAATGAGTTTATGAGTCCTCTCACTTATAAATGCTCAACTCTCCACACATTTTTCCAATGTGGGACTTCTTCCCCATACTACTCACACTTGACACTTCTTGAGTTTCAACATTAAGAAATTTAATTTGGTCATGTTAATAAAAAAGAATTGTTTAGAAGTTCTAGCTTAAATAACAAATGTTGAAATTGTTAGGCCGGACGTCATGGTCTGGGTTCAAACTCGGAACCTCGTAATTGTATAAGTTGTTTAACTTCAGTGACTTACCACTTCAATACTTCATCTAAAAAAAATTCAAATCTTGAAAAATTAATTTAATAATATTAATTTTTTAAATGATGTAATAGTTTTTGTGTGTGTGACCAAATTAAATTGATCATGGGATCATACAAAAATATCTCTATATACTAGAAATAATTTTTTGGGTGCTAAATATGAAAATAAAATAAACTATAATGCCAATGATGGATTAACACACTAGTAGGAAAAAAAATATTTAGTTGCACTCTATTTGACATTTCTTGTCGAGTCACCCACTATTTATATATTCTATTCAATATTAAGTTTCTTTAAAACCAGTTTAGTCACAAATTTCTAAAGTTCCATACTTAAAAGAACACGGATTACATCAGTCTCTTTTTATCATCTAAGAGTATTAATTGTCTGATACTTCTTCGACACGCATATCCGAAAAGTACATGTATCGCCCATTTTAAAAAATAAATAATTGTCTGGTACTTCTCTGATATGCATACGTGTCGGGAGTATCAAACACGTATCAATATTAGATACGTATCAGACATGATATTACACAAATTTTAAAATATCGAAACTTCATAGATTTCAATCAATCTATTCATCCGTTAAAATAGAATAAACCAAATTCAAATAAACTGTTAATTGAAATTGGGCCCTATATTTGTAATCAATGGGCTTGTTGGATTAGGTATTAAGACCCGATTTAAACCCAAATCCACCAATTGTCCAACTCTAAAATAAGATTGATATTTAACATTTACATGACATAATCCATAATATAAAATTATAGTCAACTAAAATTTTCCTTCTCATCACATGCTAAAACATTATTAATGAATTTATAATCATTTATTCAACAAGATAAACAAATGGAAAATATATGCATAAGGCAATTTCCCCATTATATTTATCATTACATATACTTGTCTTGCACGATATAAGAGTTGACCTTTATTTTTAATCAACAACTTACAAAAGAAAAACACATACTCCATCCGTCTCAAAATGTAAGAGAAAAAAATCAAATTTTTTTGTCCCAAAATGTAAGAGAAAAATACAGACTTTTACATTTTCAAGAAAAGTTCATTCTCTCTCTTACCTTTTCCATAATCAATAACCAATCAAAATTGTTTATACATCTTTTCAAGTAACTTTTTTATTAAAAAGCTTACATTTAATCATTATATTTTACTTTTTCTTAATAAGTGTGATTTAAGGTCAACAATATAGAGACCTCAAAAATCATAGCAAAGCTAAATATTCATTTCACTATCCGGAGTGCCACCTATAGTTACAAAGAAAAGAATATGGATACCACAAAGGAGTAAGAGTTCAAGATATATTTCATTTCATTCATTCTATATTAAATATTTTGCAATGGATGTAATTAAGTCATATTTAAACTTTGATTTATGTCTAATATTTTGCAGTCATCAAGATGTTGTTACCTTAGACGTCCATGCTACCAAAAATCTGTTAAATTCATCAGGTTACACTTATCTTGATGTCAGGTAATTAACAAAGGGATATTTATAATTTTCATAGGAAGAACGACTTTAAAAAGAAGAAACTAAAATCCTTTTCTTTTTCATTTGCCCCATGAAATAGGTCATTGGAGGAATTCAATAAAAGCCATGTTGAGAATGCCCTTAATGTCCCGTATATGTTCATAACAGAAGAAGGTAATATTATGAATTTATGGTAACATAGTTTCATGTACAATACTATACAACTCATATATTTTGTTCTAATGTAAAAAAGTAAGATACCTTATATAAACTAAATAGAAACCTTGTTGTGCAACCAAGAATTAATAATGATACTGTAGTTTATTTAAGTTTTTTTTGTTCGCGTAAACCATGAATCTTCTGTGCGAAACTACAGAGACTAATCCTTCGAGGTTTGTGGGACCCAAATGAACGGCAAACTCCATCCCTCTAAGAGTTTTAACGTTGTTGCAATGCTCAAGAGACAAGGATTGAAGTTAAACTAGAAGAGAAATCTAATATTTCATCTAAGCGCTCTTGACTGTAGTTTATTTAAGTTAATTAAATTCTTATTCATTTCAAATTATCAACAGGACGAGTGAAAAATCCTGATTTCATCAACCAAGTAGAAGCAATATTTAAGAGTGAGGATCACTTAGTTGTGGTAAGAACTAATTTATAGCCTTTTTTAGTTCTGAAAATTAACGTAATAAAAAACTTATCAAATCAAGAGAGGCTGATTTATGATTATTATAATGGATTACAAATTCAGGCTTGCAATGCTGGAGGAAGATCAAGTCGAGCATGCGTTGATCTGCTTAATTCAGTAAGTGATTGTTTGGTAACACAAATAAGCTAGCTTATAAGTATTTTTGATAAAATAAAATGAATTTGGTAAAAAGAAAATTCAGTTTCAACAATATTGATTATTGAATTTATTCCAACAATATGCATATATAAATCATAATGATTTGATAATATAAATGCAGGGATTTAAGAATATTGTTAACGTGGGGGGAGGCTACTCTGCATGGGTGGATGCTGGATTTGCAGGTGATGACAAGCCTGCAGAAGACCTCAAAACAGCTTGCAAGTTCCGTCCATAATTTTACATGTATGGCTATTATGTATTTTCCATAAAGCCTTCTATACTTATGAACATTGAAATCATGTAATAATTTATAATTTATAATAATAAACATTTTAAGTAAGCGCTTATATCATAAGCAATCATGTATAAGTTATTTCAATGATAAAAGATAACATAAAGTCAAATTGTTTTCATATAAAGTATAAGTTATTTTCAAATTCTAGCCTATAAAGATTATGGAAATAAGCTGAAAACAACTTATGAACAAAAATAAGATGCTTCCACCTTCTAATATCAATTTTGACATTTCCTGGTACAACATATTTATAGAAAAGTCCTTTAAGTGATTGGTATTTATTTTACATATTCACTTGAGATAAAAGAATGTTAATGAAAGGAACACTTACAATGGAATAATAAAACTAATATCGATTTAAGTTTAAATTAGAAAGATTTTGATTTGTGATTTGTGATATCTGATATGTTATAGTTATAGAGACGTGTACTTTATGGATTTTCCTTTTTCTATTTGTAGAAATATATTTTCATTTGTAATAAAAAAAATGAATTTTCAAATCATATATTTAAATAAGAATCAAATCTTAAAAATATTTTAAACACAAATATAAGTTTTAAATATTTACAATATCTTTAAGAATATCTTATTTTAATTATAATAAAAAAGTATATATTTAAATCATATATTTCAATAATAACTCTTTTCTAAAAATATCCTAAATAAAGTATTTTTAGCAATATTATATTTTAAATCTAAAATCTTCAAAAATACTACTATAAAATAGCAGTATATATTATACTTGCAAGGTTTGGCTCTCACTATAACTATACAAACTCAAACACAAACAAAAGATTCTTTGAGACATGGAACTCGATCATTTGATTCGAGAAAAGAAGAAAGATTACAATGCGCTTCTCCAAGAACTCTCGTTGCTTCAAAAATCAATAGACCAATGTCGCATCGATAAACAAGAAGAAGAATATCGGTTGCATTCCAAGCAGAAACAACTCATTGCTGTTCAACGCCAGCTGCGCACTTGTTTCCAAGACATCGATGATAAGAACAGAGAATTTGATTCTCTAAGACGGTCCATGAGAGAAAGAAACTTTGAACTTGATAAGAAAGAGAAAAGGATTGAAGAAAAGGCCAAAGATGTTGAAGATCAAGTGAAAGATCTTGAGTCTAAGAAGAATAATTATCAAGTGCGAGTTAAAGTTCTTGAGATCAAAGAAGAACGCTGTAAAGCGCTCAAGTCGAAAGAGAAGGTGTTTGAAGAAAGAGTAAAGGATCTTGAATTAAAGGAAGTGCAATATGAAGAAAAAATGGAGAAGAAGTTTCTAGAAGAACAAGTAAAGGTGAATGAAGAGCGAAGGAAGGAACTCGAGTTAAAAGAGAAGGAGTTTGAAGAAAGATTGAATGAGTTTTATTCAAAGGAGGTGCAACAAGTAAAGGTGATTGAAGAACGAGTGAAGGAACTCGAGTTAAAAGAGAAGGGGTTTGAAGAAAGATTGAATGAGTTTTATTCAAAGGAGGAGCAACAAGTAAAGGTGCATGAAGGACGGATGAAGGATCTCGAGTTGAAAGAGAAGAAGTTTGTAGAGCAAGTGGAGGAACTAGAAATTGAACGGAGGGAAAATAAATCAAAGGAAGAGAAATTTGAGGGAAGAGTGAAGGAACTTGAATCAAATGAGAAGGAGTTTGATGAAAGAGTAAAAGTGCTTGTTTCAATGGAGGAGCAATTTGTAGAAAGAGAGAAGGTGATTGATTCAAAGGAGAAGCGATTTGAAGTACGAATGAAAGATCTCGATTTAAAGGAGGAGCGGATCGATGGAAGAGTGAAGGAGCTTTATTCAATGGAGAATCAAATTGAAGTACAAATGAAGGATCTTCGGTTGAAAAGGAATCAATATGAAGAGCAGGTGAAGAAACTTGAGTCGCAAGTTAAAGAACTCGAGTTGAAACTGCAAGTAAAGGATCTTGATCCAAAACAGAATAAGTTGGAAGATGAGGGAAAAGTGTTGAAAGACAATAGTCAGAATGTAAAATTGGTCAACAATCTTGTCAAAAAGCATGAATTCTTATGTAGTAAAGTTTCTGATGTTCTTCAAACATCACCTGACCCTGCTAAACTGGTGTTAGATACAATAAAAGGCTTTTGTTCTCGTCAATCTAGTCAAGAACATGTTCATGAATGCAATGCAAATATTTCAAGGAGAACAACGCGTTATCTTTTGGTAGATGAACTAAAAAAAACTTCGCCGGTGATTAGTTTTCAAGTGAAAGAAGAAGCAATAAAATTTGCAACTGAGTGGAAGGCAAATTTAGGTGAACCTGCTAAGGATTGTTTGGAAGTTTTGGATTATTTCAAGTTTGTTGCTACTTATGACATTGGTTCATACTTTCAAGTCCCACAATTCCTCTCTGGTACAGGTATACATAAACTACCTCTAGTTTTTTGAAACAATTTTCATCTCAAATGTTTTGTTTAGAAATCTTTTTATATGATTTTTTGTTTGAAAATATCAGAATTGAATGGCAATGGCATTATAGTTGATCTCCGAGCATCAGCAGATCCAGCCGAACTTGTTTTGGAAATGATTCAGAATCCGATGCTTAAACGGGATGAAGGCATAATTATTGATAAGGGCCACATCTGTCTGTTGCATCAGCTGATGAGAATATCGCCGAATATTAAACCCCACGTAAAAGAAATGGCAATGAAGTTTGCACTTGAAT
Organism: Trifolium dubium; assembly: GCA_951804385.1. NCBI lineage: Eukaryota > Viridiplantae > Streptophyta > Magnoliopsida > Fabales > Fabaceae > Trifolium > Trifolium dubium. The sequence continues at coordinate 28,851,399 of OX638075.1, read as the reverse complement.
TGAAAGAGACCGCGATAAGAATTGCTGAAAATTCTTTGGTGATTTTGGGTTTTCTACTGCTTCTGTTTAATTATAGATTATTTTCTCGTTTTAATTTCAACGAAGATCAAGTTTTGAACCTTTTCGAGTTTGCTGCTCATCACAAGGAAGCTGCAGAGCTGTTTCGGACCATTGGTTTTGTGGACAAAATCTATGGTATGTTCGTTAATGATGTTATTTTTCGATACCATATATGCATACTAAAAGTTATTGTTAAAAATAGTATTATAGTAATGTAAAGCATTTGTTGATTAAAGAAAGTTGAATCATTATTTTGCTAATTTTTTTTGATTGATATCATGCTTGATACATGGAATGACTTTAATCTCTTTATGTGTGTGCGTGTGTGTGCGCGCGCATTTCTTCATATTCTAAATAATCTTAGATGTTCTATATTTGACTTGATGAAATTGTCTCACAGATTTTGTTGAGAATCTTATTACGAAACAGCGATATATTGGAGCTGTTAGATTCATTTGTGCATTTAAGTTGGCTGACAAGTTCCATCTAGTTAATCTCTTGCTGCGACAACATATGGCGAATACTACACAAAAGGTTCTCTTTTCCTATTCAAATTCTATTACATTACATTATTTTCAGTCTTCATATAGTTTGCATGAAATTTATATCTTAAATGTGAATTCATCAGGTTGAGAGCAGAGATATGGAAATTGCTAGTCTGGAAGATATTCTAGAGTGCATTTCAGATTACAAACTTGAATCTCAGGATCTAGTTAATGAGATTAAAGCGCACATTTTTGCGCTAAAACAAGAAAAACAGAAGGAAAATATTGTTGACATTGCATCCAGCAGCATGAGTCAAGTTAGAGTGCAGAAACTTCAAGAAAAGAAACGCGGCAGTGAGAGCGTCTTAGCAAACAACAGCAAGCATCCTAGGATAGATGCGCCTTCCTCTTCCGTCTTAGGTCCTCAAAAAAAAACATAAAAGTCTACATGTCCGTTAAAGGGATCGACAACTCAATTTGTTTGTCTCCTAATAAAACTAATCTTATAGTTTTGATTTTGACACAAAAATTCTACTTGTGATTCGTACAATAAATACATGTAACATAGCGATGCGCTGGTCCGCAAAAACTCTTATGTCTACATCACACTCTAACAATACAAAACTAGGATTGTACGATCATATCTATATTATATCTATATCTATACTTATATATTCTAATGATCCTAAGTAGTCTCTTTATCAGCTTTGTCACATCTGAATAACCTTAAAGATCATATTAGGACAGTTTTTATTGTAATGTATTGTTTAATTGATGATGAAGAAAATCTTAATGTAACATTGAATGTAATGTATAGAAAAACATTTTGAAATGTAAAATGAGACATTTATATACATTTAAACAATTTTTATTGTTTATATTATTAATTTGACAGCTACAATTTTAATAGGACCATGTGCTCCACAATACTATTTAAAAACAGGGGAAGAAATTATCACTAGCCATGTGCTTTACAACATCATTTAAGTAATTAAAATGCTAACATATGTTCAAATTTGAAGAGACATGTTAAAAGGTCTACAAAGTTTAAAAAATTATTTTTACTTATAAGAAATTATCATGTATTTTTTTTTGGCATTTTTTTTCTTCTTATTTTTAAGTTAACTCATATGTATTATTTTCATAAAATAAGCTGATGTACACCAAAACTTATTTAATTTAATATTTATAAAAATAATATTCGTATGAAGTTTTGTTCGGCTCATCGGTTTTTAAAACTGAGAACCAAAATCTAAACCAAATTAGATTGATTAATTTTTAGCTTAGTTTGCTCTTTTGGTTTTATAGATTTTTTCTATATTTCTTACACTCTTATCGATCCTACATATTACACACAACGTCTCTATCAACTTTGTCAACTTTGTTATACTCACGGGGACCTACACAATCAATTTTATTTAAAAACATTTTGTTAAAATTAATTTTCCATTCTCATAATCAATTTTATAACCAAACTTATGGCAGGTGTATTACTTTTCTCGAGTCAATTCCAAAGAAACTCTTGAAGTGTTCAAAGTCAAGTCTACCCACAATTTGTGTCTTTGCATCTCCATTAGTGGAAAAGAAGATAATTTTATTACATTACATCTCTTCTATAACTTCACATATTTCCAATTTTCCACAATCTCAAACATTGCTCTAACAAACACATTGAATAACAATAATGGAAAGTAACATATTGAGTCTGATCAAGATGTGTCCTATAGTTATCATATCCTTAAGTTACTGTTATTGGATTCGTACATTTGTACAACCAGGAACAAAAAGACTTCTCTGTCTTCTTCCCATAATTTGTCTCAATCTCTTCATTCCTCTCACCTTCACTTCTGTACATATAACAGGCACATTAGGATTCTTCTTTTCATGGCTTGCAAATTTCAAACTTTTACTATTTGCTTTCAACAAAGGCCCTTTATCATCATCATCAATCTCTTTCTCTCGTTTTGTTGCTCTTGCTTGTCTTCCAATCAAGATCCAACAAAACAAAAAACACCATGACCACCAAACTAAAATTAAAACCCAAAATCCAGATCTAACAAATGGATCAAAAAGTTCAAATATTGAAACAAAACCCACTTCTAAAAACCCAAATACTAACACCCCATTTCTTTTATATGCTATAAAGTTTATTCTTTTAGCTCTTTTGGTGAATATCTATGATTACAGTGATAAAATTCACCCAAAAATGACCTTGGTTTTATACTGTTTTCACATCTATTTTAGTTTAGAAATATTGCTAGCAATTTTTGCAACATTAGCTAGAACAATTCTGGGACTAGAATTAGAACCACAGTTTAATAATCCAATACTTTCAACATCACTCCAAGATTTCTGGGGAAGAAGATGGAACCTAATGGTCACAAGCATTCTACGACCAACGGTTTATGAACCAACGTTAAAAGTAGCAAAAAACATGGTTGGTCATAAGTGGGCCCCACCAATAGCGGTATTCGGAACATTTGTGGTATCAGGTTTGATGCATGAGATTATTTTGTTTTATTTGGGGAGATTGGAACCAACGTTTAAGATGTTTGGTTTTTTTGTGTTTCATGGTGTGTGTTTGACGGTGGAGATTGGTTTGAAGAAGGTTTTTAGTGACAGGTGGCGGTTGCCGAGGTTTGTGTCTGGACCGTTGACCGTTGGGTTTTTTTTTGCGACGTGTTTATGGTTGTTTGTTCCTGAGTTTGTACGGTGTCGGGTTGATGCTATGGCGTTTGAAGAGTATGCTGCTTTAGGTGTTTATGTCAAAACTCTCACTTCTGCGTTTTGATTTTGATTTATTTTTTACTGCAGTATTAATCTTTGAGTTGTCACTTGAAGAAGCTAATAAAAATTAGATTAAGAATTATTTCACTTATAACTCAAATGTAAATTATTGGATTGGATGGAAGTGTTTATGAGGAAGGAAATGGATTTCTTTTGTTTTCACCTTAGTTTAATTTGGTTTGCGTATGTCAGTTCTTTTATTAACTATTAAGTAGTTTCAACACTTTTTTGAACATGGTTGCAGAGTTTACGTCCTCCTACTAAATTTAACTAACGTTAATTATCATGAAATTAACTAACGTTTGGTAGAAAATGGAAATTTTAAAAGAAATAATGATTTTTTTTTCCAATCTACCACTGCATAACTTACGGCCAAAAAAATATTTTAACTAATATAAATTTTATAAAATACATCGTTGGATTGAAAATTTATGTCATGTAGATTATTTGTGTAAAATTTTAGACAAATCTAAAATCATTTGATATGTTATTAAGACACATCAAAATTAACAGTTTGTATTTTTTTTAAACGTCGTTAATATTGACGTGTCTCAATAACTTATCATATAATTTTAGATTTGTCTGAAATTTTATACAATAATGAGTAAATACTCCTAAATTATGAAGGGGTAGACCAAGCCCCACCTAATACATTCACTCTTAATTTTTAGGCCAAATGCATCTTGGGGTGCTTTAAATTTTCGGTTTATATCATATAAGTCATTTAATTTTTTTTATAACACATAGATATTTTAAACTTTAAAACCGTAACATATATGTCCTTCTAAATTATATTCATCATCTAAATCTTCAAAAATAACCTCACTTAAATATCTCTCATCACTATCAAGTACTCCCTCCGTCCCAAAATAAGTGTCATACTTGTCAAAATTATTTGTCCCAAAATAAGTGTCATATGCTATTTATAACATTAATTTTTACTATTTTATCCCTTAAAGCAATCACTAGATAAGATCAAAAGTACACTCAAAAATCTACTTTTTATATTCCAATGTCTACTAGTAATAAAAATAGAGGATATTTTAGTAAAATTCATATTCTCTCTCTTTTCTTTACCCACTTTGAAGTGTGTGATTTGGTCAACTGCGACACGTTAAATGGGACGGAGGGAGTAGTCATTATCAATAGTGAGAGTTTTAACTTAAAGATTTAGATGATATAGTTATAACTTGGAAGAACCTATGTGTTATAGTTTTAAAATTTAAATAACTTATGTGTTATAAAAACAACCTAAAAGACCTATATAATATGAATGACTCCAAGATGCATTTAGTCTAATTTTTATTAATTGGAAATGTTTTATCACAGTTCATTTCAATCTTGTTACGAAAGAAAATGTAATTTTTAAATTTATCTAAGATTACATTTTGTGTTTAATTAAAAATTTTGAAAACAATTTTTTTTGAGATTAAAAAATATATACCTCAAAAAAAGATTAAAATATAATATTGAATCAATGAAATTCAGCACGTCTCTAACATTATGTTATTCGAATTCGTCATGGAAGATCTCAGTTTTGAGTTTTGAAGATTAAACAAATGAGTAGTTGATAGATAACATGACACTATACTCTACTTTTAAAGTTTAAACATAAAAAATAAAAAGACACTATAAACAACTAATCACAATCTCCTATGAAATTTAGTCAATGAGGAAGTTTCTCAAGTGTCACTCTCATCAATCTTAAATGTAGTATATAAGAAAAATATATACATGTTTTATATTAAAATTATTTTCGAAAATATTTAAAGTTTTATGTGAATTTTTTTGTACAAAAATTAACAAGAAACACTATTCTTTTTCAATTGAAATAGTTTCCTGCAAATTTATTTCGAAGGTAAATACCTACGAAATGATTATGGTTTTTGTTGGAAATAAACTTGACAAAGATTTATTTTTTTTGACGATAAAACAAAGTTTTTTTTGTTTTTTCGTCATGTTTTCCAACTTTTTCTCTTAATAAAATCCGGAGGAATATATATACACATCGTTTTTATTTTCTAGGAAACAATACACATTTCTTTATTAAAAATAGTTTCATGTAGATTTATTTGTAAGAAAATTAACAGGAAATACTATATTATATTAACAGATTTTCACTTTTTGACTAATTTTCTTTTACGTTCATTTTATCTAGAAAATTCAAACACATTTTGGTATTCTTCTACTACTAGTCTGTTTTTTTATTTTATTTTTCATTTTCCAATCAAAATAAAAGTGATTGTTGCAATGTTGATTATTTAGGACTTTGAATCACCTAATCATCTTAAAATATCTTAAAAAATTAATTTTGTACCATGAGAATCCTTCGTCCATATCCATTGTACCATGAGATTTACTGTTACGAGTAAACAGGACCGGCAAGTTGAATATCTGAGAAGGACACGTGCCGATTAAAACCGCAATCATTTATTTTAAACTCGATTCCGACCACCGACATCTTGGCTTTGTTTGGTGGCGGGTTCTCCAGGTGCTAGGTAGAGCGAGTCGGTAATTGCGAATTAAATTGGAATTTTGTTTAATGTTTCTTTGCTTAGTAAATAAATTTTAGATATACAGAGAATATCTTTGATTAAAACAATCAATTGTTGTGTATGGTGATTGCCGTTAAATATTTGGCCTATGTTTTACAATTTGAATATATTACAGTTATTACATTAAAAGAGATACATCATGGTAGTTGAATCAAAGAGGATCCAAATGCCAATTAATTTCTAAGTTTGTGAAGTCAAGTGAGGTTTTCACTCTATTTAAAGCTGCTTGTCTGTGTTGTAACAGTGGACGTGACCGATCTTCGCTTTGCTGAGAGGGATCGTCGTTTTGATTTTTGCGTGGAATTCTCTTTGACAAAGCTTTCCATTTTGATTCAAATACACAAGCTACAACAGTGAAGGAAAACACAACAAAATCATCAACAGGCGATTCTAAAATCCTTAACAGACCAAATATTAACAAGATAGGGCCCGTTTACAATGTAACAGTTGCACATGAAAGACTTCCTAAATTACCAATCATCAGTTTAGTTGCACATGAAAGACTTCCTAAACATATCTAACACTCCGGTGCACAAATCACAGAACACTACAGTCAAACTAAGAATAAAAATCAACACGAAAATCATCATTTCATTTGACTGGAATTGGCCACAACACAAGATTATTACTATTGGGAAAACATCCCTTCCACTCATAAAAATAAAGCATTTATATTTTATCAAACTAATTGCACTAAGCCACCAGTCAAATTCATTACACTAAGCCACTAGTCAAACTCATTACATGTAGCCACTAGTCAAACACACTAACATTATCTACCATTTGAATAGCCAGAATCAATCAATAATTAGCTCCTTCTTTGATAGCCACTAGTCCTATTCGAAGTCCTATTGAATAGATGCGGAAAAAGTAATTGGATTATTTGTTCATAGCTCCTAAAGACAACTGAGATCCTTAGATCAGGAAAAAGATAGTTGGATTAAGATCTTCTGCAACGATACCTTCAGGTAATTGCAAAGTAATTATCTAGAAAGTATCGATAGGTGAAGGAGGGGAGAGGGGTATATTTGGGCCCGTGTCTACAGATGCCAGTACTATGTCTAAACAATCAGGTTATCGGAGCTTCCTAGGATTTGTAATATCAAAGCGAACAGTCGTTATATCATAGATAAGCTACAAGAACATAAGTATATCAACATTTTACTTTCTCCACACAAGTTACCTCATCAGAAAAGATAAACAATCTATAGTACCGTGTTAAATAAAAGAACAAAATAAGTAATCATATCATATATATACCTTCACTTCGGTTTGTAAAGCCACAAACGATACACGCACAAATCCATGGCCTTCCAGCACGTGAAGCTTTTGCGCCGCCTTTAATTTCACCGTTATGTTCCTTCAAACTACACCAATGAAGATAAATACAAATCAAATAATTTCTTTAACTCCAGATCAAATGGCATACATAAGCAGCATTGTAAATTAAAAGAGTAAAGTAACTGCATCAATAGAACAATAATTAAACGGGAAATGTAATATCAGAAAATCATAATTTAATTTTACATTGGCAAACCCATAGCTCAAATTTCACAGAAATGCAACAAAAATGACAAAATTTGAAAACCGAATTACACAAAAATTGAACGGGTAGATTTGTAAGAGAGTGAAATGAAAGTTAGTTAGGTACCGGCGAGGGAAATTGGTGGTGACGCCAACGTAGGTTTTGATAGGATGATTGGTGGAGAGAATGAGATAAACACACCATGATTTTGATTCTGATTCTGATTTTGATTTTGTAGGAGATGAGGAATTCGATAATTTAGGGTTTGGAATTGGGCGTTTTTTTATGGAACCAAATGTTTGAGATAGAGTTTTCATTTTCAACTACTTCTCTATTTTACCGTTGGAAAAAAAAACATTTCTTTTTTCTCTTGGTAGAATTTTCAAAACTTATTTTACTTCTATCAATTTTTTACAGACTAAACTGAGAAGATCATAATTTTGTAGAGATTAAAAAGATATTTAATCAATTTATTAATTATTTAAAGTTAATTATATGTGCAAAATATATTTATACTACTAATAGTGCATGTACTAATTTCATACGTCACTATATACAAATGAGATAAGATAACTATAGACATAGACATTATTTTGGTAGGTAAACAACACTTTTTTTTATAATGGTAGTATATAACATTATTTATGATTAGTCAATACACAAATAACAATACTCCCATTATAGTAGGTATTTTCTAAAAAAATTCACATGTTTTAAGGAAATAAATAGCTTTATTTACCAAAATAAATTTATTTATTAAAATGTATTTTTAATACATAGACGAATTAATAAATCATTATATAAAATGGAGTAACTAAAATATGATGTGAACTTCAATTAAAAACGTTTAATATAACTATTCGATATTATCTAAAACTAGTAGATGAAAGGAATATAAATATAATTAAAATAATTAAAAAGAGAAACATGTATATGTGCTCATAAAAATGATAAAATAAAAAAAGAGATTTAATTGGCATTGAGTCAATTAAGAGGTGTGGTTGAGCAATTGAGACTCATCTTTCTTTTAACCAAGAGTCATTGATTCAATCTTCACTTTAAATATGAAACAACTTTAAATTATTGAGCCAATTATTCCACCCATTAAACTACCTATAATCTAATAAGAGATTAATCATTGCGTTCGACGAATTAAGCTACACATGTCTCTACAAATTTTTTTTGGCATTGAGTCAATTATTACTTGCATTACATTACACTTTGAATTATGTACACGCAACTACTAGTAATAAATTAAAATCTGATTCTAAAGATATGAAAAACTAAAACAAAAAGAGGAAAGTGAGTTTACGCATCATCATCACCTCCTATCCCGTTCCGGTTAACAACCCAAACCCGAACGGGAAAACCCGAAACAACAATGGTATCCACCACCGATTCCGATCCATCACTTCTTCTTCTTCTACCATCAACTTCAGCAACAAACAAAAAACCACCACAAGACAAATACCATTTAGCATACATAACCTATTTCACCCTCGGTTTCGGTTATTTACTTCCATGGAACGCATTCATAACAGCCGTTGATTACTTCTCTTATCTTTACCCTGAAGCTAGCGTTGATCGAATCTTCGCCGTTGTTTATATGCTAGTTGGTTTATTTGGTCTTACGGTTATTATTCTGTATAGTCATAAATCTCATGCTTATGTTAGGATTAATGTGGGTCTTGCTTTGTTTGTTGTTTCGTTGCTTGTTGTTCCTTTGATTGATGTTTTTTATGTTAAGGGGAGAGTTGGGTTTTATGGTGGGTTTTATGTTACTGTTGGAACCGTTGCACTTTCTGGTGTTGCTGATGCTTTGGTTCAGGGTTCTATTGTTGGATCTGCTGGTGAGTTGCCTCAGAGGTATATGCAAGCTGTTATTGCTGGCACTGCTGCTTCTGGTATTCCATCTAACTAACTTCCTTACATTTTTCTTACTATTTTCGGCTATGAAGCCCATGACACGACACGTCGACACTGAAAATGTCGACACTGATAATGTTTTTGACAAAATGATATATTTCAATGTAAACATAAGTGTCGGTGTCAGACACGATGCCTGTCAGTGTCAGACACGATGCCTATTCTGAGAACTGTCTGTGCTTCATAGATCTTTGGTTTTGTTTTTTTAATTTTGTTTCCTATTTGGGGTTTTGTTAATGTTTTTGTTTTATTATAAATATTGAGACTTTATGGATGCATTGTTTGATTTGTTTTGTGTTTGATTTGATATTTATATTTTGATATCATTATTTACTTTGTGGTACGCCGGAAGATTTATAAAGCCTGAGCAAAATCTTAGTTTTGAACAAAAAATCTCAGTTTTACCCTAAACTTATCCCTACAAATCTCAGTTTTCACCTAAACTAACCCCTAAATACCAACATTTTTTGCCAGGGTTTGGGCTGACTGGGCGGTGGATCCGCCATTGGGTGTTTGGTATTTGACATATGTAGCATTAGTGTCGGACACTGACGTGACAACTAGGCATATGGTTATCTCAATAACTCTCATTTTCTCAAATAATTATCAGTGTCAACATGTGAGAATCAATGTCGATGTTGGTGTCCATTGGTTGTGTACGTGTTTGTGTTTCATAGATCATATATGATGTGAGAATGAGAATGTGAAAACTATCAGGCAATCCTCTTACTGTAGTTAACATTCAGTCTTTAGTTTTAAGTTATTCTCTTCTTCTGGGATATGTTAAATAGATTGATAATCTGTGTGTGTGATAAAGGTGTCTGGTAATCTTGGATACTCTTCTTAAGCACTATTGTGCTCTAGCTGCCTAGGTTTGTGATGCCTTAGTTATACTTGGGTATCTAACATTTTTCTTTTGCCTAAAAATTTCTTTTATTGTTATAATAAGGTAATTAAGAATAATCAAGGTGACCAATGGAGCTTGATTCTGAGTTGACACATTATGTTATCTATTTATTAAGTGACCTCTTAGTTTGTCGATACTACCAACCAATTAGCAGTGTCCATCTGATATCATGTGTGTTTTGTTATCATTTTCTTTGGGCAAACAGTCATTTTGGTCCCTGAATTCTCTACTTACAAACAGATTTGAGGATCAAAATGGCTAATAAAAGAGATAATTGTGAATGTGTTTGCCATTTAGATGCATTTAAAGACCAATGTGGCAATGAGTTACACTTCTAGTGACTAAAATGGCAGTATGCTCCTATTTGTTTTTGCTAAAACTTGAGTCAATTAATATACTGGATTTAGGTTTGTGTGGAAAATAATGTGTAACTAATTGTTAATACATGATATACTCTTGTTTATTGAACTTTGGGAAGAAAAATGGTTTTCGCTTCACATTATGTTTGGTTTTTTCATTGCAGGGGTGCTTGTTTCCTTGCTGAGGGTATTTACGAAAGCTGTTTACACACAAGATGCTTCCGGCCTGCAAAAGAGTGCAAATCTCTACTTTGGTGTATCAATTGTGATTGTGTTCATATGCATGGTTTTGTACAATCTAGCACACAAACTTCCCATTATGAAGTACTATGATGAACTTAAGATTCAGGCCGTTGCTGCGGAGGAAGATGATGGTCCTCTGACTGGATCTGTCTGGAGATCAACTGTATGGGATACCGTGGGAACAATCAAGTGGTATGGATTTGCATTAGTGATCATTTATGCTGTGACACTTGCAATATTTCCGGGTTACATTACAGAGGATGTCCACTCTCAACTTCTTAAGGATTGGTATCCAATCCTCCTTATTACTTGCTTTAATGTGTTTGACCTTGTTGGAAAATCCCTCACTGCAGTATACCTCCTAGAGAATGCAAAAGTCGCTATAGGCAGTTGCATAGCAAGACTGTTGTTTTTCCCTCTCTTCTTAGGATGCTTACACGGTCCGAAATTCTTCCGTACAGAGATTCCTGTGACAATATTGACTTGTATTTTGGGGCTTACAAATGGATACTTGACAAGTGTGTTGATGATTTTGGCACCTAAAACCGTAAAGTTGCAGCATGCAGAGACTGCAGGGATTGTGAGTGTCTTGTTCTTAGTTTTTGGTCTGGCTGCCGGGTCTATTATAGCGTGGTTTTGGGTCGTCTGATCTAAAGAATCTGTATATAGCTTGAATTTGGCACTTAAATATCTTTATTGTGCATTTACTCAACTAGAAGTCAAAACTGGGATCGTTTTCTTTAATTTGTTTTTTTTAATCACTTAATTTGTTTCTTGAACACGTGAAAACTTGCAAGTTACCTTTGAAATGTATAGGAAGAACACCATGTTGGTCCCTTTATCTTTGTTACATTCATGGTTTGCTAATAGATGGACAAACAAAATTTAAAGCCTATGAAGGTAAGATCTGTCTAAAAGTTTAAGTTGGTATTGCTATGTCTGCAAAAAATAAAATAAAAAAAATAAACCATCCTTAAAATTATTTAGCTATTCTGCCATTGACTTCAAAGGGAACCTCACAGTTATATTCACCCACCTTAAAGACTAACCTAGTCAAAATCCTTGTATAAATTTAATGGTGTTTGTCACTTGGAAAAAAATAATACTAAAACAGTCTATAAATTCCAACTCAATTGATAAAAATGTTAAAATTATTAAGTCGCACGCGTCTCTTTCATTCATGTGTGTAATTTTTTAATACTACATATTTTCATTTCCTATATCCAAACAAAAATGCTACAAACAAACTTGTGCAAAACTGTCATAAATCTTGTCGGTCATCATCTCCTTGTTACCAAACATTGCTTAAATGTATGTCAAAGACTAAATTACTAGTTTAATCAACCATTTGCAACTATCTCTCTCAAGTTGCTAATATGATAATGTTAGTACTAGTAGTATTATTTTGTTTGCGCAAGTTGAAAACTTTATACACATTTCATTCCTACAATAATGGTGAAACTACAATATAACAACAGTGTTGTATCAGATTCCACCAATCTTCTTCTACCTTCAGATTCAGCTACAAAGAAAGTACCAGAAGACAAATGGAACTTAGCATATATAATCTACTTCACACTCGGCATCGGTTACTTGTTCCAATGGAATGCATTCATAACAGCCGTTGATTACTTCTCTTATCTTTACCCTGAAGCAAGTGTTGACCGGATATTCGCTCTTGTTTCTTCGCTAGCAAGTTTTGTTGGTCTCTTCCTCATCATCCTTAATGGACACAAATCTTATGCCTTTGTTAGGATCAATGTGGGATTAGCTTTGTTTATTATTTCACTCCTTGTAGTTCCTTTGCTTGATGTTGTTTATGTCAAGGGTCAGGTTGGGTTGTATAATGGGTTTTATGTTACTGTTGTGGTTGTTGGGATTTCTGGTTTGGCTAATGCTTTGGTGCAGGGATCTATTCTTGGGTCCGCCGGTGAGTTGCCGGAGAGGTACACGCAGGCTGTCATCGTTGGGAGTGCTGCTTCTGGTATTGCATCTTATTCCATTTTGTTTTATTTTTTACTTTTTCCATTTGGGGTTCTGCAATTGTTTATAAAGATTGAGACTTTATAGAGTCATTGTTTGTTTTGTGTGTGTTTTGATATTTGTATTTTTGATATCATTATATACTTTGTGGCACCATCGCTTCATACCTCTATAGCACTTAGTACCGATACAAGCTTTGATTTAAGGCAAGTTTGATTACCGACACATGTTAGTGTCCAACACCAACACGACACTCAAGTTTGCTTGTGTATTGAACTTTGGAAAAGTAAATGGTTTATGTCTTGACATTATTTATGTTGTTGATAATAGGGGTGCTTGTTTCTTTCTTAAGGATATTTACAAAAGCTGTTTACACACAAGATGCGTCTGGCCTGCAAAAGAGTGCAAATCTCTACTTTGCAGTATCAATTGTGATTATGTTCATATGCATGATTTCATACAATTTAGCACACAAACTCCCCATTATGAAGTACTATAATGAACTTAAGATTGAGGCAGTCACTGTGGAAGACGACAATGGTCCTTTGACAGGATCTGCCTGGAGATCAACTGTATGGGATACCGTGGGAACAATCAAGTGGTATGGGTTTGGCATCATGCTCATTTATGTTGTGACACTTGCAATATATCCTGGTTACATTACCGAGGATCTCCACTCTCAACTTCTTAAGGATTGGTATCCGATTCTCCTTATTACTTGCTATAATGTGTTTGATCTTGTTGGCAAATCCCTGACAGCAGTATACCTCCTAGAGAATGCAAATATTGCTATAGGGTGTTGCATAGCAAGACTCTTGTTTTTCCCTCTCTTCTTAGGATGTTTGCATGGTCCGAAATTCTTCCGGACAGAGATTCCTGTCACGGTACTAACTTGTATTTTAGGACTTTCAAATGGATACCTGACGAGTGTGTTGATGATTTTGGCACCTAAAACTGTAAAGTTGCAGCATGCAGAGACTGCAGGGATTGTGAGTGTGTTATTCTTAGCTTTTGGTCTCGCTGCTGGGTCTATTATTTCTTGGTTTTGGGTCATCTGAACCAGAAATCTGTATCTTTATGTTAACATTGAATATAAATACATTCCTTAAAATATTTAGCTACTTGAGATGCCATTGAGATGCCACTGACTACAAAAGGAACCTCATTATTATAGTCAATTTAAAGGCCGTTACTGTCAAAATCCTTGTAATCGAATAATGCACTTTTGTAAAAAATTCTGTAATAGAGGAGGGAAATCAAGATTTCCTTCAACATGTATATTGATATCATTGTATACTTTGTAGCAACATCTGCACTTTTGCTTTGTCTGTGCTTTGATATTGATATAGCTATAGAGCATGTGAATTAGAGAACTTTATGAGTGTCAGTGTTAGCATCGGTAGATGACTTTCACGATCAACCCAGTCGGCCAAACCTATAATGAAAATCATCCATATACAAATATATAGTGTTTTAACTAAGGAGAGAGATTTTCCGGGTTGTGCGTCAGGTTGAAATGCTTGCAACCTTCATCAAAATTTGCGTTATTGAGAATTGTACCAGATTCAACCATATCTCCAAATTTCTCATTGCTAGCTTACTGCTCAATGCAGATTTGGAAGGTGAGTCAACCATCTCTCAAGTTTCCTAGTCAACAAACCAAGTGGGTCTAGAACAGATATAAAAGAATAAGTCGATTGAAGGGATCCACAAATACTAATGCTTTTATTTTGTTGAATGTTCAAACTTGGACTTTGTTACGTAGGTTGAGAGCTCCTACTTTATTTAATAATTACCTATTTCCTTCATTACAGCTCATAAGAAACTTCCTAAGTCAACTATTCCGAAGTCTAAGTCAACTACTCTCAAGTCTGTACAATGTGGCCTTTATACAATTCCTTTGTCTCAACAAAGCAACACAGTCACCAATCATTATTACACCTTTTTCACTTTTCACTTTGTTATACAATCATGGTTGATATGCTAGGTTCATTTATCTCTGCTATCTTGCAAGTACTATTGGATAGGATAGCTAATCCTGATCTTATAGACTTTTTTAGAGGAAACCATCTTGATGAGGCACTTCTAGAGAAGATGAAGATGCTCTTGTTATCTGTCACTACAGTGCTTAATGATGCCGAGGAGAAGCAATTTGTTGATCCATTGGTGAAGGAGTGGGTTGATAGGCTTAAGAGTGTTTCTTATGATGCTGATGATGTCTTGGATGAGATTGCTACCAAAGCTATACAAGACAAGATGGATCCTGGGTTCCAAACAACCTTGAATCAGGTAAAAGATTATGCTTCTTCTCTCAATCCTTTTTCTGAACGAGTTCAATCAAAAGTTGGTAGGATAGTTGAGAGTTTGAAATCTATATTAGAGCATAAAAATATTCTTGGCCTTAAGGAAGGGGATTTAGGGAAATCACTATCGTTCAGTTCAGCCACGACTTCTTTGGTCGATGAACATCGTGTGTATGGTAGACATGGTGACAGGGAGAAGATTATTGACTTTTTGTTAGCAGGAGATTCCAATGGCGAGGGGGTGCCATTAGTTGCGATTGTAGGGATGGGAGGGCTAGGTAAGACTACTCTTGCTCAGATTTTGTACAATGATGAAAGAGTTAGAAATCATTTTCAATCAAAATCATGGGCCTCTGTTTCAGAGACTTCAACTGTCTATGAAATAACCAAAAAAGTGTTTGAGTCTTTCACTTTGTCGCATTCTAATATCTCAGACTTGAATATACTCCAAATCAAACTTAAGGATAGATTAGCAAGACAAAGGTTTCTATTAGTTTTGGATGGGTTTCAGAATGAGAACTTTTTAGATTGGGACATCCTGCAAAGACCCTTTATGTCGGGAAACTATGGGAGTAGAATCATTGTCACTACACGTAGTCAAAGTGTCGCAACTTTGATTCGTTCTGATTTAACTCATTCTCTCTCGCTTTTATCTCATGAAGATACTTGGAAGTTATTCGCAAGTCATGCATTCAAATCAGAGAACCCTGATGAGCATCCCATCTTGGCTCAAATTGGCCAAAAAATAGTGAAAAAGTGCAATGGTCTCCCTTTAGCTGCAAAAGCACTCGGGAGTCTCCTACGTACTAAAGCAGATGACGAGGAATGGAAATGTATATGTTATAGTAGGATATGGGAGTTACCAAGTGATAAGTGTAGCATTCTTCCTGCTTTAAGATTGAGTTATAGTCATCTACCTTCTCATTTAAAGCGATGCTTTACTTATTGTTCCATATTTCCTAAAGGTTTTGAAATAAAAAAGCAGAACTTGATCTATTTATGGATGGCTGAAGGTATCCTACCACCACAAAAAACCAAGAAGAGAATGGAAGATGTAGGAGAAGAATGCTTTCAAGAGTTACTATCGAGGTCATTCTTTTATCAATCAACGTACCACATATCACATTATATGATGCATGACCTTATCCATGATGTAGCACAGTTTGTTGCAGGCGAATTCTATTACAACTTAGATGATAATAATCCCAGAAAAATTACAATTTGTGTTCGTCATTTATCTTATTTACAAGGCATTTATGACGACCCTGAAAAGTTTGAGATCTTCTCTGAATTTAAGCACCTTAGGACCTTCCTACCGTTCAAATTCTCATACTTTGTTTACTCTTCTTCAATTACCAGCATGGTTTCTATTTTGTTACCAAAATTGAAACGCTTGCGTGTGCTCTCTTTGTCTCATTATCCAATTACGAAGTTGTCAGATTCAATTGGAAACTTGTTGCATCTACGGTATTTGGATATTTCTTACACTGAAATTGAGTGTTTGCCTGATTCTGTTAGCAATTTGTATAATTTGGAGACATTGTTGTTGTCAAGTTGTCGTCGTCTCGCTATGTTACCAGAAAATATGTCCAACCTTGTCAACTTGCGCCAACTTGATATTAGTGGAACCACCGTGACAGACATGCCTGCAAAATTTAGTAAATTGAAGTCTCTTCAAGTGCTGACAAGTTTTGTAGTAGGCAATAAAAAGGGATCGAAAATCAGTGAGTTGGGGGAACTTTCGAAACTCCATGGAGCACTTTTGATTGGAGGCCTACAAAATGTTGTTGATCCAATAGAAGCTTCCCATTCTAGATTAAGGAGAAAGAAGTATCTTCGTGAACTAGAATTCGAGTGGTCAACTATAAATCATGACAAAGAGAGCGAAACTAATGTCCTCGACGTGCTAGAGCCACATAACAATGTGGAAAGACTTACAATTCGAAACTTTGGTGGAAATAAATTTCCGAATTGGTTGGGGAGTTCTTCATTCTCAAACATGGTGTTTCTTCATCTTACTAATTGTGATAATTGTAAGTCATTGCCATCGCTAGGACAATTGTCTTCCCTCACAGAACTTCATATATCAAGGATGAAAAGCCTACAAAAAATTGGTCAAGAATTCTGTGGGAACGTAATCGAGTCGTTCAGATCATTGAAAATTTTGAAGTTTGAAGACATGCCATACTGGGAAGAATGGTCGACCAACAGATTTGAAGAGAATGGACAATTCCCTTCTTTGGTAGAGCTGTACATAGAGAGATGTCCTAAATTGATCAAAACATTACCTGACCATCTTCCTTCCTTGAATAAACTAGTCATCACTGCATGTCAAGCTCTGACAGATCCAATGCCATGGGTTCCACGATTGCGAGAATTAGTTCTGACTGGCTGTGATGCATTGGTGTCGTTATCCGAAAAAATGATGCAGGGAAATAAATGTCTTCAATACATGACCATAAGTAATTGCCCATCTCTTGTCACCGTTCCTATGGATGGTCTACCGAATACGCTAAGATCTCTTGAAGTCTATGAGTGCAGAAATTTACAAGTATTTCATTCAGAAAGTGTGATGCAGCAATTTCACTGTTATTCCGCCCTTGAAAAATTATACTTGAAATCTTGTTGTGACTCGCTCATATCATTTCCGTTATTCCTCTGCCACAAACTTGAAGATCTACGGATACAAGATTGTAGCAATCTCCAGTTTCTTTCATGTGCTCCGAACAGTCTATCATATTTTCAAAAGTTAAAACTGAAGCAATGCTCCAAATTGACTCAGTTTCCGGAAGGAGGGCTGTATGCTCCCAAACTCGAGTCACTTTCTATCAGCAAATGTGTTAATTTCTCATCTGAGATTGCATGGGGTCTTGAAACAATGACATCACTAACTTCTCTTCATATCAGTGGTCTCCCTAGTCTCACTTCATTGGAGAATACAGGAGTTCAGTATCTGACATCTCTCAAAAGTCTGAAGATTAAAGCTTGTGCTAACCTTGGATCTCTTCCTTTAGATAGAGTTATCTCGCTTTCTCATCTTACTATTCGAGCATGTCCGTTGTTAAAAGTGCTATGTGAAACGAACACCGGACAATACTGGAGTATGGTCTCTCTCATACCCTTCAGAATCATTGAAGATTAGATCACATTCATTAGTTGGATATGTAAGATATCTGCTCTATATTTCAGTGTACATTCGTGATATATTTGTTTTGTAATAACTTCAAAGTTAACTAATTTAATGAAAGCAAACTCTACAAGATCTTTTAGATTGTGCTACTAATTTTAGTTATCAATAAAGGTTGTAGCTAATTTGAAGTCCATTCATTTACCTATGATGTGCCCATAATTGAAAAAATATGCTATCTGTCACATATTATTTGTTGTTTCATATTTATGTAATATATTGATATTTGATATTGTTCTACATATCAGGTATTTACTAATCTTATTTGTAATTTTAAAATTTGATCTCTTTAAACTCTTGATTCAATATGTTTAAAGCAATCATCTAATGAATAGTTATCCTGTAACTAGTACTAAAAAAAATAAAGTGAAATAAGTTCATTTCATAAATAGCAAAAATTTGAAAAGCATTAAGCACAAGGTATAACTGAATAATTGTAGTCCTCAATCTTGCTTCGAAAAGATGATGAATTCTAGTCCTTCAACCTTCATGAATGCCCCAATCGTCATGTTCTACGTGCCCTGCGCATGGCTCCACACGCCCCGCACATGTACTTTTGACACTTGGAAGATTTTGGCTGGCAATTTATGCGCCCGACACATTGTCTCATGCACCTCGCGCATGAGACAGTGCAACACAAATGCATGCGCCCACTAATGGTTGACGTGCAAGGCTAATGAGTTGAATCACATCTATGATTGAAATACAAGCAACTTTGAATCGAAAAATCAATAGTAAACCCAAAGTCAACTAATAAAAACTCTAAAATAACTTAAATTTCTAAATTATTTATTTAATATAATTGTGTCCTCTATCAATCTTCATAGTTGGTTGTCTAAGAATCTTCGCTACTGCAACTTTGAAGTTGTTAGGAATTTCTTGTATCTCACTCTTGAAAAGTCAACAAAAGAAACTAAATATAATTGTGATAGCAATGTGAACATTTGGCATTACTCAAATCAAATCCTTAGTTGGTGATCTATCACATGCTCCTCAATGATTCACTCTTATTACAATAATAAGCAGGCCATCTGTTTTATTAGCTGAAAACAACCATTACATGTTCATTTACTGCAGAAAAGTTAACCACACAAAAGTTACTACCAATTCTATCTATCCTCTGAACTCTCAACAAAAGAAAGAAATTTACAACACTAGTTGTTTTTTCCTCTCTACTGTATATGCAATTTTGAAGTTTCAAATTTCATCCATGGGGAGAGCCTTAATCTCTGCTTTCCTTCATGACCTGTTACACAACCTTCTCCTCCTCACTTCCAAACCTTTTATCATTAAACCATCCAAATATCAGCGCAAACTCATCGCTACACTTCGGATGCTCGATACTCTCATCGATGACGCGGAAGAGAAGCAGTTCATCAGAAACTCAAGCTCAATTAATAAAGAACTGGCTTAACAAATTACAATATGCTGTTTATAGTTTAGAGGAGCTTCTATGGCAGTGGCAGGTTATCACCTCCACAGTCACAAACACCAACTTTTTTGGAGTATTCTCAAAATCAATCAAGCCGAACGTGGACTTAAAAGTTCAAATCTGTGACAGCGTGGATATGTTGAGAGATCTTTCTAAAATGACTGATGTTCTTGGCTTAACTCGACGTGTTACATGGAGGGAATCGTTGCGTGGTTTGTTTTCGTGTTCTGTTGTTTTGGATTATTATTTCTATGGAAATTATCCAAAAGATTATTTCTATGGAAGAGAACAAGAAGAAAAGTCTGTATTGGAAATCTTGTTATCAACAAGTAGTGAACATCATGTAAAAGTGATTAACATAGAAGGAAAATGTGGAGCTGGTAAAACTTCTTTTACTGATGTGATTTACTTCAATCATAAGGTAAGGGAGTGTTTTGAACTTAAAGCTTGGGTCAATGTTCCTTACAAATCCAAAGTTAGCTTTATTGCTAAAAAGATTCTTGAGGCAGTCACTGAGGAGTTTGTTCCCGGGAATGATTTACATGAGCTGAGTAAGAAGTTGAAGGAAAGCTTTGGAGGGAAGAAATTTCTGCTGGTCTTGGATGATATCAGGTACACCTCCATCCCTATGGATTTCTTCACTCGGTCAAGTACTCGAGCTTATTTTTCCTATATAATGAATATTCATCTTTTTAATCATTTGATTTGTAACATTAGGATTGAACCTGAGGATGCAACAGAGAATTGGAACATGCTTGTTGATTCTTTGTTTGAAGCAGCAACTGGAGGGAGTGCCATAATCTTGACCTTGGATCCTGACGATGATTCATTGCTTGTACCACAGGCTAATCATACCATCCATTTGGGTATGCTATCATCAGAGAATTCATGGTCAATTTTTTTGGTGCATGCTTTTGGTCAGATGGATCTTAATGAGTATCCAGAACTAGTAGCAGTTGGAAAGGAAATAGTCAACAGATTGGGAAATCTTCCATTGGCTGCAAAAATGATTGGGAGCCTCTTGCAAGACAAGGTACATCTTAGTGAATGGGTTGATATATTGAGGAGTAAATTAATCGATGAAGGTGATGTGAATCTACCGATTCCTGCTTTTCTTGTGCTTTGTTACCTTGATCTCCCTGCCGAGCTTAAACGTTGCTTTGCTTATTTGTCATTGTTTCCAAAGGGTTATGAATTTAAGTTGAAAGAGGTGATTCTCTTGTGGATGGCACAAGGCTTTCTACAAAACTTAAACTCTAAATCGAATCACAAAAGCATGGAAGACATTGGTGATGAGTATTTTGGTTATCTAATAATGAGGTCATTCTTGCAACCTTTTGCTTCTGGTGTAAGTTTTACAATGCATAATCTGGTTCATGATTTGGCTACCTATGTATTTGGAGAATCATTTAATCACCATTTTTCGTATTCTAGAAGCACACAGGATTTCCCGGAATCATTTTTATATGAAAAAGGAAAATTGTTAATAACCATTTTTCCCGTATCTTCACCTCTTGAGAGGGCTCCTAGCCATATCCGCCCTTCGATGTTGGAGGAAATTACGTGGCAATTGAATCCCCATTTCTTCCGAACCCTTTCTTTGTCTCATTATGATATAACTAACTTGCCTGAGTCAATTGGAAGATTAAGTCATCTTTGTTACCTTGATCTTTCTCACACTGCATTGCAGACCCTGCCAGATTCTATTTGTGATCTTCACAATTTGCAGACACTTCTGTTGACAAACTGCGGTTCTCTCACTAGTTTTCCTCCGAGAATATGCAATTTGACAAACTTGCGTTGCCTTGATATCAGAGATAGTAATGTGCAACAGATGCCTTTGCAAATGAACAAAATGACAAGTCTTAGAACATTGACTGATTTCGTTGTATCGAAAAATGAGACAAGACTTGAAGGTTTGGCAAGTCTTTCCAATCTCAAAACATTGACTATTTCGAAGCTAAAAAATGTCGCTTTTGCTATGGACGCTGCAAATGTCAAACTCAAAGAGAAAAAGAGCCTTGATGATCTTATGCTTCAATGGGGAAATGGTGAAGACGTCAACGGAAATGAAATGAAAGTTCTTGAGAATCTAGAACCACACAGAGGGTTACAAAGACTAACTGTTGAATACTATGGAGGTGCAAGATTTCCAAATTGGTTGGGGGATCCATCATATTGGGCATTACAATTGGTAGATCTCAAACATTGTACAAATTGCAATTCATTGCCAACACTTGGTCAGCTTCCAATTCTTAAGGATCTCTTTATTGAGGGGTTCGCTAATGTTAGTTCGATCGGCCATGAGTTTTACGGAACTGTGAGTGATTCGCATAAGCCGTTTCAGTCTTTAGAGACTTTGCAGTTTTGGGATATGTTGGAATGGACAGAATGGAATATATTAGAAGGTGTTGAATTCCCAAATCTCATTGAGCTTTATATAATAAGGTGTCCGAAGCTAGAGAGAAATTTACCGAAACAACTTCTTTCGTTACAGAAGTTGGAGATTTCTGGATGCCATGAACTCGTCGCTCCACTTCCAAAAATTTCAAATACATGTGAAGTGTTTGTACACGACAGTAATGAAACATTGATGAGGAATATTGCTAAAACTCAGTCACAAGCATCATTGCGCCGACATGTTGTAATTTCTGAAGAAGTACAAGAAATCACCCCACAATCCTATTCTGGTTTTCCGAGCAATAAGTACACCATTGGCTCTTCTTTAGGTGAGATTGAAGAAATTGCGCATGAGGAAAGGATGGAAACTGAATTCCCGCGCAATAGATTACCTCCTAGCGTGCTCAGTCATCGAGTTGAAGCCGATGATATTTCTAGGATCAAACAACAAAGAGATCAACAGTCTTCATTGACTAAAGATAAAATTCCAATGAGCACACAAGCTGATACATCAAACACAACAGAAGCTAACAACCGTGAATCACAAGATATTGATGATGAGCGTTCATCTTTCGAAATATTAAAAGTTACAACTGTATCGCAGTTGCGGTTACTGCCACACAATCTGCAAAGCCTAAAAATCGAAGGATGTGAATCATTAGAGGTCCTTCCAAGTGATTTGCTAGGTGGATTACCTGTTCTTCGAGAGTTATATCTGATCAGATGTTCCTCTCTTATATCCTTCCCTTATCCTATTTCCTTGGAAACACTTTACATCCGTAACTGCAAAACATTGGAACTTCTTCCATCTTTAGAATCAAGTGAGAAGCTTTCTTCTCTCCAACATTTGTTCATAGGGAATAGTTGTGACTCACTCAATACCTTGAACTTAAATTTGTTCCCTAAACTCAAAATTCTTTGTATATGGAATTGTCCCAATCTTTTATCATTAGGGGAGTTTAGTTGCGATCTTGCATTGCTCGAGTCTATAGAAATTAGAGATTGCACGGGATTGCGATCATTCCCAGACGTAGGGCTTCATACACCAAAACTAACATCCATTTTCCTTTCCAATAGCAACAATCTTACCTCATTGCCCAATTCAATGAACTCACTCACATCTCTAAAGTCACTATATTTACATAGATGTCCACTTATTGAATCTTTTCCATTTGGAGGCTTACCATCAAGTTTAACTCTACTCTCCATTTCATATTGTGACAAACTTACACCACAAAAGAATTGGGGGCTAGAAAAACTTGAATCTCTCACACATTTTGAGATTGAAGGTGGATGCATAGGCATGGAATCCTTTCCAGATGCGAAGATACTTCCAAAAAACATCATTTCTCTTCGCATCGGTGCATTGAAGTGTCTGAGGAAGCTTGACTACAATGGCTTTCAACACATGAATGCACTTCATACACTTGAAATTAATTGTTGTGCTTTACTACGATCCTTGCCGGAAAAAGGGTTTCCTTCTTCCTTAGAGAATTTCAGTATCCAGGACTGTCCAATGTTGACGCCAAGGCTTAAGCCCAAAATAGGAAAGGAGTGGCACAAAGTTGCTTGTATCACACACAAACAAGTTGATGACCAAGTACTATCTTGAGCTGTGTTTTGCCTATGTTACTTGGCTATTATGAAAATTGTATTTTGTTCTCTTTGATTTCCAATAAGTCTGAGTTCAAATGCATTTCATTTTCTCTCCATCAGTCTTGTATTAGATTTATTCTATAGTCATTCTGCATTTAACTAACCAAGTTTGATGTCTATTACAAGAATATTAACCATTGGCATAACATGTATATATGGTAGATGTATTTTAACATGTATGTATACCACTTATGCATGATATCCTTGCAAGTGCCAAGATTATCGTCGTAATAAAAAATGCCGAATCCATATTAGTCAAAAAATGTGAAATAAAATAATTTCTATTACTTGTCTAGAAGTCCTAGCTCAAATGGCAAATACCGAAGTTGCTAGGTCAGTCGCGACCCAGGATCGAACCGAAACTTCGCAGTTGTGTGAGTTTTTAATTTCAGTGGATTTTATCATCTATGATAAAAAAAAATTCTATTACTTAGAGTTAACATATTATTACTATTTTTTATTTACGGACGGACCAATCTACTCCGTTTAATGTGCATGTTTATGTGTAACGGATTAAATGAGACAAACTAGTCTGTATACTCAGCTATCCGTCGTTGAAATGTTCCATTCTAAAAACTATAAGAGACTGAAAAATAATGTTGTACGTATATTATTTTTCGTTCTAAAATATAAGAAAAAGATAAGTAGAAAAATGAATGAATATATTTGATCAAACTTTGAATGAAATACATTAATGTATTTATTTATTGATTCAATTTTTCATTATAATTATAATTGTGGCAAAGTAGAATGTGATTGGTCAGATATGTGATTGTGACAAAGCACACCGCATGTATCCCCACGGTGCTACGTTCCAACCTTAAATTCGTCAGATATGTAGCACCGGCCTTTTTCTTTTTACATGCATTGACATGTTTTATTCGTTGAGTTTGGCCACAAAATACTAACAAAACTACGTGTTTAGTGTTTACCTATATTTTGTGTGGTGTGGAATCAGTTCTCAAAGATGTTTTTTTTGGACAGAAATTAAAGATATTAGTATTAAATAGGGGATTAGATATTAAAATAGGTGAAGAATATATTTCGTAAATGTGATGAGATTTTAAATACTAAAGACTCTGCGTCAAAAAAAAGATACTAAAGACTCTCTCCATTATATTTTACTTGTCGTTTTAAAAAAAATATATATTCTTTTTTACTTGTCATTTTGACAATTTAGGTTATATTTGTCTATTATACCTCTTTCTTATTTTATTTTATAGACTAAATTTTGTATAATTTTTATTTGTTGAAACAATATAATCTTTTTGTTGTATACAAATTTTGTTTGCTTTTAAATAAAATTTGTTACAATTTATTTTGAAATATATCATGTTTTTTTTGTCGAGATCAGGGTATCCACCGCCGAACGCAGTGACTATTCCCTCGTTAGATTGGAGGCACCTCAAAGAGTGGGGTAGTTGACCCAAGGATTTAAAGTTGCTCCATACCCAAGGTGAAGATCGAACACTCGACCCTTGGTTAAGGGAGGATGAGCCCCAATCGCTCAACCACACCCCTTGGGTTTGAAATAGATCATGTTTGTGAAAAAGTAGAAATTTATTAGTGGATAAAAAATATGATATATATTTTATAAAAAATACATAATAGAAAAATAAGATACAAAAATACACTCTTTTATTTTTTCTTCAGAACTACAAGTAAAAAGAACGGAGGGAATACTTTTGTTTACAATCACTTTTATTTTTGTTACAGTTAGAAAAATTCTTCACTAGCTTCATGTATTTCTTTATTTATTTTTTTGGTTACACTTCATGTATTTCTTTATGAGTACATTAAAATTGAACAAATAATTTTATTATTTTTATTGTATCGATCTTGCATGGTACTACTATATATCAATTTTATCTTAAATAAAAATTGGCAGACCCCTAAATAAACCAAAATGTGTCGATTTGCCTTATGAATGCATGGGGGTAACTGGTACGCTAGTTTTTGTTTATATTTTGAGTCAGAATAGTATGTGATTTGAGTCCCGTTCAATATGTAGAGGATTAAAGTTAAAAAATTTATGAGGTCTTAAAAAATACAAAGTTTATAAAAATAAATTAAAAAAATATCAAAAACATTTCTTTATGAAACATGAATACATGATATAAGATCTTCTTCTCAATCAACTCAAATATGTTCATGTAGAATACAGATCCGACGCAGAGTATATAGAGGCCTTGTTCAAAATTTAAAAAAGGACCCTTAATAAAAGAGAGTGTAAAAAATGTTAAGAAGAATTAACTTTAATTTAAACTTCTACAAAAAATAGCAAAAAGTAATAATTTTTATAACTAACATAAAAAGATTCGTATTTTAATCAATAACAACATAATACTTTATGATTTACATAAAATAAATTATTCTTCTAGTATTTTTTTAAGCAAATTCATCAATCAAGTCTTCATATTGAATATTTTCAAGAGATTATTCTTAATTGTTATCATTGCTAAGTCATTAAGTCTTTCTTGTGACATGGTAGACCGTATAAGACTTCTACAAAGTCTCTAATACTACTATTACTACTTATATTTTAACTGCTTGAGTCAGTTACTTAGACTTTAATGATATTTTTTATATTTTACATCACATATATATACTAATATTACTACTACCTAGTACCTATATATTTTTTATGAGGCCCTTAAAAATAAGAGGCCTTGAGCCATTGCCTATGCTGCTCATGCTATGTGGCCGGGCCTGGTAGAATAATGAGGGACATGAGTTGAGTAGGAGAAGTCCAGAGTTTAAATCCTGGTGGGAGATGTATTAAAAAAAATCAACTCAAGTATGCTAGACAAATATTTATGAAAATTTATTACTACTATATTATAAGTTTATAGCTAAATTTAAATTTTTATAAAATCTTTTTTCATTTAAAATTTTAAGACCTAAACTCTTGTTTAATTTGAATTGCTTTAGTCCTTGGGTCGCTATGATATGATTGTGACAAACCATAACATATGTGTTACCAACTTAAATTCATCATTGCTTCAAAAAAAAACTTAAATTCATCATATTTTTTGTATGGATACGTGTTTCCAATTTAAACCATAACAATCGACAAAGATAAGATTAATGGTTAATAATCTCCAATTGCATAACATCAACTTTGAATTGGATTCTAAAAGATTAGTGGATTGTCTCTATAATAATGTTGTGAATGTCTTTGAATTAATGATTATAGACATAATTCAGTTTGTGGTCTTGTAAATTCATGTTAGGTTTATTAGGAAAAATGATTGTAGACATATTTCAGTTTGTGGTCTTGTAAATTCATGTTAGATTTATTAGGAAAAAAAAACAAATCAGGTTGTTCATCTCTTGCTTTAGTAGCTCTATTGTTAGTTAGTTTCTATATTTTTAACAATATTTTAACATATAAACAAACTATTATTATAAATAAAATACATTAAGCTTTTTACTGTAAAAACATTGACAAAGATAAAAATTAATTTGAGATATTGGTAAAGTCAGAGACCCATATATAAGAGGGACTAACAGAGACAAAGTCATAGTTCAGTTTGATAGTTTACTCTATGATTAATTGTTGAGGTCGATCGGGCCACAAAACCTACAACTAGTATAATTATCTACTACTACTACTATTACTACTACTATTACTATATATGAAAATTAATCTTCACCAAAAATTTCATTTTTAACATCGCTTAAGCTCATAATTTTCTTAATTTTATGGGTCTAATTGTCATTTTTTAAATAAAAAAACAATATGTTACGACAGAAATATAGGTAAACAATCATCGCGAATTTAGTTCAGTTGATAGAAACATTATGCCTAATATGCAGAGATTACAATTCAAACTTAGGATATATGTTAAAAAATAGGCCAAAAAATAAATAAATATAGGTACAACATTCCCCTATCTTATTTCATAAATATAGTGAAAAAAAGTTTATTCTCATCTTTCAATCTATTTATTAATTTTACTAATTTACATATAAAATAAATAAAAAATTAATAGAAACACTACATTAAAATATTCAATATAACCAAAAAAACAAGAAGCACTACATTAATCTTGATATTTTAAAAATAATTGTGAGTTTTCAAAATTTTATTTCTCATATCAATACATAAATATTTTCTTTCGCAAATATAAGCACATAAAATTTATATTATTTAACAATTATAACTCAGTTTTTTAAGGTCTAAATCAACTCTCAAAAATATTTTATATGAACATAACTTAAAGATATTATTAAAATAGTGACTAGTTTAATTTGTTTATTTGTAACATATTTTTTCTTCAAAATTTATCAACATTAGACTCAAAAGACCGAAGTAAAAAAGCAAAATTTATATCTTTAACTGTTAATTTAAATTGGGATGTCATCCCTCAATAAAAAAATTTGTGATAAAAAACAATATAAATTATTTTCTTTTATACAATTTTTTTTTGAACGGCAAAAATATATTATTAATATAACCGAAATCTCTTTTCAAGACGAAAAAAGATCGGTAAAATAGAGTTTACAAAAATGGCATCAAAAAGACACCAAACACCAATGAAAGAGTTAAAACTTATGCTACCTAAAAGAAGAACAACTTCTAAACCCAAATTTAGAAGACATTCTCCCGCTTTCTAACCACCAGAGAGACTTTAACTCGACCCAAAATAATGGCACTAGACGCTAACTTCGATCTCGAATCAAAAGTGATCGGCCCATCAGAATCCAAAGTGCATTTTATACAATATAAATTCATTTTAATCATTCTTTTTTTGTTACACATTTTAATCATTTTGTTACACATTTTAATCATTTTTCTAATAAAATATTTATGTATAATTTGACATGTATAGACGAGAACTTAATTTTCAGCCACATGTATATGAAAAGGACAGATATTTTTTTGTTACATAAAACAAAAAAGATATAGATATTTTAATGTTACGTAGGTTTGGTTTTGCCTATATAAAGGGAGTATAAAATTTGGCTATATACAAATCAAATACAAGATCAACAAAAGAGAACCATATGCTAAAGAAATGACATTGACGAGCAGCATAAATCAATCGGAAGGGAAGGTGGACAACATGAGAAGATCAGCAAATTATAAACCCAACATTTGGAAAGACCATTTTCTGCAGTCTCTTGGGAGTAAATATGATGTGAGACATTATTTTTCTTGTTTAAAATTATTTTACTATAATTTAAATGAGTTTAATTGTTATACATTATTAGTGCAAAATTATTTTACACATACATTTAATAATGTATTGTCACATTATTTAATGAATGTGACATTGTGACACATCATGTATGTATTTTTAAACACAAACATAATGTATCAATATTATATTTATGACACGTGTAAAATAATTTTAAATTGACGATGTATATAAATTAAACTCAATTTAGAATACCAAATCTAAACATTAGTTGATCCAGTGATGATTGACGTTGAACTTGGTAGATAGAATCACGGTTCGAAATATAACAAAAAAAATTCTTTAGAAAATAATATTTTAAATGATAAGACATTTATTTATTTAAAAAAATACTCATTTACCTATTAATTTAATAATCTAATGTACCGGCACACTTAAATATTTGAATGTACCATAGAAATTACCATTATAAATAGGATACTCGGCCAATAACGCTTAAAGTGCATACATTATGTCCTGTGAATTTAGTTCAGTTGGTTGGACATTTGCACGTAATGTGTGAACCAGAGTTCGAATCCTGGTATGTCCACTTATTCGCCCCACTTATTCATCTTTAGAGGTTAAATTTTAGGCACTAAACTATACGTGAAAAAAAAAATGCATACATTATTAAAAAAGTGTGTACACTCAAAATAAATCTAACCGTATGATTAAGATCGAAATTTCTATGCAGAAGGAGGAATTTGTTGTGCAGTTAAACAAGTTGGTGATTGAAGTAAAATGCATTTTTGACCAGCAATTGGACGTTTTTCAAAAATTAGAGTTGGTAGATTGGATTCATAAACTTGGTCTTGCTAATCACTTTGAGAAGGAAATAGATGAACTTCTTCAAACTATATTTGTCTCTGCCCAAAATATTAACAAGTTTAGTGTGCAAGAGAATATGCATGTGTCTACACTATGCTTCAGGCTTTTAAGGATGCATGGTTATGATATTTTTCCAGCTGGTAACTAATTCTCCATCTCTCTCTTAGATTCGTTTGATCTGAAAATATATAATTACTTGATAACACAACACATGACATAATAGTATAGAATAATATAAGACAATTTTTTTACAGAATTGACACAATTTTTATCTTATAAGATATTTGATAGTTAAAAAGTTATTTTAATATTTTAGACAACTTAGATAAAGGATAAAAAATTGTACAGTGGTTTAGAGATACAAAATATTTAGTGTTTGTTCTGTCACTCAACTCTTAATTTAATTTGTCATGTCCTAAACACATATTTAAAATCAAACACAATACATATCTTTTTTTTTTTACCAAAGCATAAGCTGTTATATCTTTTCATTTATTTTTTTGCAAATCAAACGCAGACTTAATAATCTTTGCTAAGAAATCTATATTTATTGAATTAATTAGTTATTGATTGATTACAACCAATAAACTAATTTTGGGTTATATTTATGAAATTCAGATATACTAAGCAACTTCCTAGATGTGAGGGACAACAACTCAAACTCATTTGCTAGCAATGCTAAAAATATTATGGAGCTTCTTGAGGCCTCACATTTGTGCTTAGAAGATGAAAAAAAATTGGATGAGGCCAAAAAATTTGCAATAAAATGGCTCAAAGATGCTCTCATGTCTACTTCAAGTTCTATCAATATGAAACAACGTTATAATAGTGTACTTGTTGAAAGAATGGTCCATGCATTGCAGCTTCCTTCCCATTGGAGAGTACCATGGTTTGATCTGAAATGGCACGTGAAGCAATACCAAACTATAAAACACATGGACCCTGTTTTACTTGAATTGACTAAATTAAACTTCAACATTATACAAGCTCAACTTCAAAAGGAGGTCAAGGAATTATCTAGGTACATATATTTTTAGTCACAACTTTAACATAAATGTATCCATATATAATATAATTTCAAATATTTTAGAGATATATATTATATGGACATTTTTTTACCCTTATATTTACTAATATTATTGAACTATATGATTTATCTTTTAGGTGGTGGGAGAAACTTGGCATAAGAGAAGAATTGTGTTTTGCACGAAATAGGTTGGTTGAGTGTTTCATGTGTTCAGCAGGAGTGGCTTTTGAGGTCAAGTATAAATCCTTGAGGAAATGGCTGAGTAAAGTGATTATTTTCGTATTGTTGATTGATGATGTTTATGATATCCACGCATCATTTGAAGAACTAAACCCATTCACAACTGCATTTATTAGGTTTGTTTTTTCTCAAGCCATCTACAAATAAAAGCTACTACAATGCAAGTTAATTAATATTTGAGGTTACATTTTATTTTCACGTTTTAAATGTTTTTTTCTTCTTTAGATATAATTTTCCTTGCATTTTTTGTTTTTGTCACTCATTTTACCATTTTACATATTTCATCCGCATATTTTAAAATTTGACAATTTTAATTCTCTATTAAATATTTTGTCTAAAATACGGTGAATATATGATGTAGGTTTATAAGAGATTTTCTTATAATATTGATATTGATATTTTTTTCTCTATTATTTCATCATAAGTGTAGTGCCCGGGGTTCGAACCCCGACCTCTGCATATAAAACGTGATGTCCTAGCTAAAATCACAGAGACCTTTTCTTCATGTCTATTAACATGTATACATGTTATGTTATCACTTATAAAAAAAATTGAAATCGTGTTTATAAACATAGATGGGATGCCAAAGGAATTGAAGAACTTCCGGAGTACATGAAGATTTGCTTCAATGCACTTCAAGATGTCACAAATGAAATTGCTTATGATATTGGAGGAGAAAAGAACTTCAATATGGTTTTAAATTGGCTAAAGAAAACGGTACTAATATTGCTAATTAATTAACAAATTATTACTATTGTTAATTTAAATAATGTAAATTGTTGCTTATTATATAGTTTATGCCCCAAAATTTTACAGCGGATAGAGTTTTGCAAGGCGTTATACATGGAAGCAAAGTGGTACAAAATGGGATATATTCCATCGTTGCAAGAATATCTAAACAATGCATGGATTACATCTTCAGGGCCATTAATTCTACTACATTCATATTTTGCCACAATGTTCGAATCAAGAGATGTGATAGATGATTTTCCAGACATATATCAAGATTTGGTCTACAATGTATCTCTCGTCATTCGCTTATGCAATGATCTTGGGACGGCAGTGGTAACTTTTTACGCACTGATCAGTTTACACTATCAACTAATAGTAATTATATATTCTACTATGTTACTTTACTTTTTTATATGACATGAAACTTTAAATCACTTTTATTAAATGTCAGTATACTAACTATAATTTGATATGCAATAGGCTGAAAGAGAAAGAGGTGATGCTGCTTCATCAATTGTATGCTACATGAATGAAATGAATGTTTCAGAGGAAGAAGCAAGAAAACATATACAAGACATTATAAACATTGCTTGGAAAAAAATTAATGGACATTGTTCAACTCCAAATGCATGGATGGAACCATTTTTTAATCAAGCTAAAAATGCAGCACGTGTGGCACATACTCTCTATCTAAATGGCGATGGGTTTGGTATCCAAGATCGAGATATCAAAAAACACATTTTATCATTAGTTGTTGAACCCTTCTAGCTTTCAAGATGTGCATGCCAATCACCATTTTAGTGGGTGTATTGCATTAGAATTAGAATTAGTAATGTTTTTAATGATTTGTTTATGATTAAAGTGTTGGGTTAATAAGTCATGTAGGAGCTTTGAGCCTTATCATTGGGTCATGTCAATGAGCCCAATGTTTGTTTGTGTATGTTGCATATATATATATGGCATAGTTGTATAATGCAAAGTAATGAATAAGAAATTATTTTTTCCTTTATATAAAGAGTGTCTTTGTATCCAATAAAATTATCTTATTTTTATTTTATTTTAATACGTAGAAAAAATGATAAACTATTGAAAATACACACAAAATAGAGGGGGCCGAATAGAGATTCAAATTTGGGTTATAGTCGTCCGAACTAACACTTTCAGTATCTTTTGTTTGGACTATCTTATTTTTATTTTGTTTTAAATGGCTATTCATTGACCTCAAAAATAAATTAAAAATAAAAAAATGGCTAAGCAAACATTCCTCAGAAATGTTGGTAGATTCATTCACTACTCTCTCGTATTATATAGACCACAAGAAAACTTTGTCTCTTCCCACCATTATAGGAGACGCTTGAAAGTTTCTTTATGTTCCTCATTTTTTTTTTAATTAATAAAAATTAATATTAAAATAGAAATAATAATGATAGAAAGAAGAAAGTGATTGTGAAGCTCTATGAGAGTGTAGAGAGCAAATGGAGAAATACTTGAGAGAGAACTTTTACGTGCAATCCAAGCGACCATCGGACGACGCTCTACGACGATGGAGATCCGCTGTCTCTGTCGTCAAGAACCCTCGCCGCCGATTCCGATGGGTTGCCAATCTCGCCCAACGTGCCAATGCCGAACAAAAACGCAAGAAGCTTCAGGTCATTTTTTTCTTCTTTCTTCAATTTCCCCTTTTAGGAAA
Organism: Trifolium dubium; assembly: GCA_951804385.1. Taxonomy (NCBI): domain Eukaryota; kingdom Viridiplantae; phylum Streptophyta; class Magnoliopsida; order Fabales; family Fabaceae; genus Trifolium; species Trifolium dubium. The sequence goes on along the minus strand of OX638075.1, from coordinate 28,817,891 downwards.
TAAAAATGTCATATATTTTTGTTATTGTATTTTTTTTCTATCGATGATGATCGTTATTCTTTTTTCTATCCAATTTTTTTTAAATTGCACACTCAAAACTTGTTTTTATTAGTATAGATCAAAGTCTAAATAGTCTTACTTTTAATTCATGTTAGATTCTACACTTAACGCTCTTATCTGTTAGTGTAGTCGTTTCTCATGCACATTTAAGTTGTGCTGGACACATATCGGTTATTTTATTAATAAAACAAAAGGTATCATACACATATTTGTGTCGGATACAATAGGCTTCCCATATGATATCTACACCAATTTTTCAAAATAACTTGAGTTAGAGCTTCTGATGTTTATCTTTTTTTTTTCTTATTCTATCTTCTCTCCATTTTTTTTATTGAATTACTTGCAAAATAATTTAAAAGTGCTAAAAATGTATATGAAAATTAATGCTTTTTTTGCGCTTATCATTTCTGCATAACACACAAAAGACATTGTGTGATTCATAAAAAACCCCTCTATGTTTTAACACATCCAAGGTTGGAAGATGATCATGTAAGACCATCAACACAAAAAGAAACACATTTGAGGGTGCTAAAATGTGCTACATTCTGGAAAGCATACAATCTGACTGGTCATAGGTCCGGTTTAACTAGTTGAATCAGACCATCCAGTTTTAGTTACCTTGCAAAAAAAAAAAAAAATAGCAACAACAATCTGACCAAAAAAGATAGCAATAACAAATGTTAAACTTCTAAGATTTTTTTTGGTCGAGATTAGGATTTTATCATCGAGCGCAATGACTATTCCATTTGTTGGATTTGAAGCACCTCAAAAAATGAGACCGATGACCTAGTGATTTAAAGTTTCTCTATGACAAAGACAATAATCAAACCATCGATTCTTGATTAAGGGACCGCTCAATAAAGTTCTTAGATATATTGTAACAAATTTTTCTTATTCTTAACCTAAAAGAAAACTACTTATTAGATATTGTACCAAAATAAATAAATAAAATTACTCTTTTTTTGTAACAAAAAAATAAATTAAAATTATACTCTTTTTCTAGGTCCTTTTTAAGAGAAATAATAAAAAGGATCGGAGGTATTTTACCAAAAAAAAAAAAAAACTACTGTAAAAAATTATATAACTGAGAAATATTAAATTTTGGGTCAACTCAATTAAAAATACTGTTATCACAACCATTATGTCAGTCCAAAGCGGTTTAGAATTTGATGCTAATCAAGATATTCATTAATGGATAGTTATGAACTTTTTTACATCACTCACATTCATGTTATGTGTCTACTTTTTAAAAAAAAAATTATTTATGATCAACTTGAACAAGTTAAATGCACAGAAATTATATTTCATAAAAAGGAACCATACAAGAATTGAATCTAAACGTTGCATGACATGCATTTTTAATGTGTTTGCCTAATACACCTTGCATGACATGCTCTAACAATCTTCACCAGGAAAAGATCCGAGTAGCTCTCTATGTGCAAAAAGCAGCATTACAATTTATAACCGGTATATTATTAAACTACATTCAATAGCTTTCAATATTCATTCATTGTTTTGTTTTGTTTTGTTATGTTTCTGTTACACTTTACTTTTTTCTTTCTTTCTCACATTCAGCTGGAAGTAGAGGAACAAGTAATACATACATGCTCTCCAAAGAGATTCAAGAAGCAGGTTTCGGAATCGAACCGGATGAATTAGTATCCATCATTAGATCCCATGACACTAAATGTTTAGACCAACATGGAGGAGTTGAAGGATTAGCAAAAGCTATCCGTGTATCGTTTCAAGAAGGCGTTAGTTCGAGCGACATAAAACATAGACAAAATATTTACGGTCATAATCGACATGCCGAGAAACCCTCAAGAAGTTTTTGGATGTTTGTTTGGGATGCAATGCAAGACTTAACACTAAACATTCTTATTCTATGTTCTGTTGTTTCAATTGTTGTCGGAATTTTAACCGAAGGTTTTCCTAAAGGTATGTATGATGGAGTTGGGATCATACTATGTATTATTTTAGTAGTTTTGGTCACTTCAATAAGTGATTATAAACAATCCTTGCAATTTAAGGAATTGGATAAAGAGAAGAAAAATGTTAGCATTCATGTTACAAGAGATAGTAGAAGACAGAATGTTTCAATTCATGATTTAGTCGTTGGAGATATAGTTCATCTCACAATCGGAGATATAATTCCGGCTGATGGAATATTCGTATCAGGATATAGTTTATTGATCGATGAATCGAGTTTATCTGGCGAAAGTGAAGCCGTGAATGTTGATAAAAATAAGCCTTTTCTTCTATCTGGAACAACGGTTCAAGACGGTTCTGCTAAGATGCTAGTGACATCGGTCGGTATGAGGACAGAATGGGGAAGATTGATGGAAACTTTGAATGAAGGTGGAGATGATGAGACACCTCTACAGGTGAAACTAAATGGTGTTGCCACACTTATTGGAAAAATCGGGTTAGGTTTCGCATTGTTAACATTTTTGGTTCTTACTGGTAGGTTTTTGTTGGAGAAAGTATCTCACAATACCATCACTAAATGGTCTCTAAATGATGCATCTAAGCTTCTCAATTTTTTTGCAACTGCTGTTATTATAATAGTTGTGGCTGTTCCGGAGGGTTTGCCTTTAGCCGTTACATTAAGCCTCGCGTTCGCAATGAAGAAATTAATGAACGATAAAGCACTTGTTAGGCATTTATCTGCATGTGAAACAATGGGATCTGCTGGTACTATTTGCACTGATAAAACTGGAACTTTGACTACAAATCAAATGGTTGTCGACAAAATATGGATCTGCGAACAAACTAAGGCGATTAAAACAAACAGTCGTGATGATAACATGTTAAAGAAGTCGATTACCGAGGAGATATTTGATCTCTTTTTGCAGTCAATATTTCAGAATACTGCCTCAGAAGTTGTCAAAGGTGAAGATGGAAAAAACAAGGTGGTAGGTACTCCAACAGAATCTGCATTGCTTGGATTTGGTTTGATTTTAGGAGGTGATTCTAAGTTTTACAATGATAAGTATAAGATAGTTAAGATTGAACCGTTTAGCTCAACCCGAAAAAAGATGTCGGTTCTTGTTTCTCTTCCTGGTAGTAAAAACAAAACTAGAGCACTTTGTAAAGGAGCATCAGAAATAGTGGTTAAAATGTGTGACAAAGTTGTTAATTTAAAAGGTAAAGTTGTTGATTTGAACGAACAACAAAGAAAAAGTGTCAACGAAGTTATCAATAGTTTTGCTTCGGAGGCACTGAGAACACTCTGCATAGCTTTTAAGGATATTGAAGGAGACTCTAGCAGTATTCCTGAAGATAAATATACTTTAATAGCGATTATTGGAATCAAGGATCCGGTGTGACCAGGAGTAAAAGAAGCTGTTAAGACTTGTTTGAATGCTGGAATTACTGTTAGAATGGTAACTGGTGATAATATAAACACTGCTAAAGCTATAGCTAGAGAATGTGGTATTTTGACAGATGGATTGGCAATCGAGGGTCCAGATTTTCGGAACAAGACTCCACAAGAAATGGAAGCGATCATACCTAAATTGCAGGTTGTGTTACCGTTCTTTCTATGTACTGTATTCAATTTATAGAGTGAAGATTCATTTTAGTCTCTGCAGAAAAACACTCGATTAGTCCGATTTTAAATGTGTCGCGCAGATAAGTGTCTAACTAGTAAAGATGTTTATTCTAGTTTTTATGGAACATTTATATAGTGGTTGGTCATTGTTTGTAGGTAATGGCTCGATCTTTGCCACTTGATAAGCACACCTTAGTGAAACATTTGAGGAATGACTTTAAGGAAGTTGTGGCAGTAACAGGAGATGGGACCAATGATGCTCCAGCTTTGCATGAAGCTGATATTGGATTTGCTATGGGTATTGCTGGAACAGAGGTTTGTCACATGCTTAATCCTTATCTCCTACATAATTAACTATCTTTTGTTGTTCCTTTTAAGAATAATAATGTCAGAACATGACCACCCTCAATCCTTTACTTTAAAGCACATTTAGCATATGATTCTAGACAGTGGGACATTGCTCAAAAATTTAACTTTTTTGGATAGTAGCGGATATGTTAGTGTCATATCAGTGTCAGACATTGATACGTGTCAAAGTTACACATTTGATCAAAAGTATATGTGCACATAGATTTAAATGTTAGGCACATACAAAATATGTTTGATAATCACTTTCTTGGTTGAGCATTGTTAACCTTGATCTTGTCCAGGTTGCAAAAGAGAATGCGGACGTGATTGTAATGGATGATAACTTTACAACAATTGTGAATGTTACAAGATGGGGACGTTCTGTTTATATTAACATACAAAAGTTTGTCCAATTCCAGTTAACAGTTAATGTTGTAGCTCTCTTGCTGAATTTTGTTTCAGCTTGTGTATCAGGTACTACATAGCACTTCCTCCGATCACTATTATAAGTAAATTAGACTTTTTCCGTACATTTGACAACTAAAATATCTGGTCTTTGTCAAATGTACTAAAAAAGTCAAATTTACTTATAACAATGAGCAGAGGGAGTATAATATAATTCAGCTATCATAAAAATCTTAGAAAATTTAGATGATTAATCACAACAGAAAATGAATATTACAGGCTCAGCTCCTCTCACTGCTGTTCAAATGCTTTGGGTAAACATGATTATGGACACACTAGGTGCATTAGCATTGGCTACAGAACCTCCACATGATGGCTTAATGAAGAGACCACCTATTGGAAGAAATGCAAAGTTCATCACTGGTGTTATGTGGAGGAATATCATTGGTCAAAGCCTTTATCAAACTATTGTCCTTTTGATTCTTACATTTCGTGGGAAACAGATTCTTAAGCTCAATGGACCTGATTCTACTTCTGTTCTCAATACTGTCATTTTCAACACCTTTGTGTTTTGCCAGGTATTTCATTACTTAGCTTCTTGTTTCACTTTTAAAGGTGAATAACGAGATGTATCAGGGTTCAAACTCTTATTCCTACACATTACGTGCAATGTCTCTATTAACTGATGTAAGCTTGCGGAGACTATATGACATAATAGGCCCAAAAACAATCAACTTCTATCATTTAATTAATTTTTTCAATTCCATCTTTGAAATTAACAGGTATTCAATGAGGTAAACAGCCGTGACATGGAAAAGATAAATGTATTCCAAGGTCTATTCAATAGCTGGATATTTCTAATGGTAATAGGCTCAACAATATGCTTTCAAGTCATAATAGTTGAATTCCTTGGTACATTTGCTCAAACAGTGCCACTATGTAGTGACTTATGGTTAAAAAGTGTGATGATTGGTGCTGTAAGTTTAGTTGTAGCTGTTGTCTTAAAATGCATTCCTGTTCCTGTCAAGAATTACGTCCCAACGCATCACGATGGATACGAGCGGCTCCCAACTGGACCAGAGTTAGCATAAATATGATGAATAGTTCAGTTCAGTTCAGTTCACTATTAGCGTTAGCTTACATTACATACATTCTTTTGAACACATAAACTCCTATAATACCACTTTTCATGTCTCCATTCAGAAAATCTCTTATTTTTTGTAGTCAAAACATTAGTCTGGTAGCAAACATATATACAGGAGCTAAATCAATTGATTTTTGAATATTTTTTACTGTCAACTTTAGTTTTTTATGTACTTGTTATGAGATTAATTCTAGAGTCGACAATATAGAATTATCTCCGTGATGATAGGGGATGAGACACCTAATGATGTAGCCCGGTGGGCGGTCATTGTTGCTACCCACACCGTCTTAAAACACGGCAGTCAAGGGCCCAAATTGATTGATGTAACCAAACCTATGAGTTAGGACCAAGAACCCTTTGATAATCCTAATTAAGCAAAAACATTTTACATTGTCGATCAATCACAACTCCTTATTAGAATGACTTTTAAGTTAGATGTGATGAAAGTCAAAACTATTTAAAACATTAACCGGTTATGATTAACTTATGGTGCAAGAAAACTTTACTCCCTCTAAACTTAAATCTAAACAAACATATTTTAATTTTTGTTTAAATCTATATTAGTATTTATTTATTTATTTGGTTAATCCACAATATAAAACAAAAAATGGTTGTGTGGGTTGTGTGTAGTCATCAAACTTTGAAAGCAACTAACGTCTTAAAACCAACCAAATAGCAATAGCATGACGGCTTGTGCTTATCCACCAGTTTTCACCTACATTTTTTGATATTGACCTTTACATTTTTAATTATCACAAACATCTAGGATTTTTGAAACTTGAATGATGTAAAATTGAGGAGAAATAACACAAACACAGTAACTCACACGGACTGTATCAGTATCACACAGACAGAGTACAGACCCCTAAAGATTCCACTAAATTACTGCCAACTTTTGTCATACGTGTGAGCATCTACCCTTACTTTTAGATCTGTTCCTGTCCTTTCTTGTCATCATGAAAATGGCAAGAGGGATTCTTTTATCAAATTTTCACCCCAATTCACTTAACTGATAATGCATTATATCTCATGCATTAGTTAAAGATACTCAATATAATAAAAGTACGTTAAAACTTGTGTTGTCAACATTTATTAAATAAAGAAAACGTTTTCTATACAAAATTTACTAATTTTGTATGCTTAACTAGTGCACGAGATGCATTGGTTAGCATGATTCATCTAATACCCTTTATATAATACTCATAAAATCTAAATCTATGGCATCACTCACATGGGTAGGGTGCTGGTGGGTAGGACCATACATAAACACAACCTGGCAATTTATAAATATGTATGGCCCATTTGCAATGTCAGCAACCCCATGTGATGTTGTGTTATGTGGACCCATCTTTTTTCTTCTCCAATAATGGCAAAATATAGACAGACCCCACTAAATTTTATACACAAATTTAAAGGGAAAATAATTGTAGGCACCAAGAGACAAATTCTCCTTTAAAATCAAAATGCTCATAATAGTAAGAGGCAAATAGACCAATTTTTTAGTCTAAAATAACTCACTTTTCATTCTTGTTTCTAATATCTTTTCTCTTTTCTGTAACTGCAACATTACATCATAGGTAAAATTCTTTTTTAATTTTAACTCAACTAATATGATTAACAATTTTACATGATTATCATATCCCCTCTTGAGTCTCAAACTCATACTACTCATTGATTTGGTGATTTGAATTTTGAATCAGCTAGCCTTGTACTAGTTAACATCTCTTCATTTACTGTTTTACCACTTCATCTGTGCATACTTCAGCTATACAACATATAGGACTAACAATCTGGACTAGGTTTGTGTGAGGTCTAAGACTCGGACCGTACTACAGATAATCACATCTGAACAATCTGATCTTAATCGGATAGTCTAAATTTTACGTTTAAATTTTAGATTTAAAATCTAAACTTAAAATTTGAACCGTCCTCGCCTACTAACTGCATGCGGTCAAACTACACCGAAACCAAATCCCTAACAAACTAGTCTACAAACATCATTCTTTCACCAAGAGGTGAGTTCCTAATACACACACATTGATTGACTCTAATACTTTTATGTGTTATTTAATATAGTAATTTTTTACCCTGTGGTTCAGCTACTACTACTACTACTAGTACTAAGATATATGAGAGAAAGAAAATGGTACAATAATTGCTAAGAAAAGATAGAGAAATGGCCTGCCCCACTTCCATTGCTGAAACTGCTTTTTTACGTATGGATTTTGTATGGTAGTAAGTAGTATAGTATTGATGATTGATGGTGATGGTGTTGGCATCTTTGATGATTGTTGTGATTCTCTACAAGATTTGTTGTTGGATGTCAATGTTTCTTTAATCATCTTTTGCTTCATTTTCCTGTAAACATTGTACACAAAACAATACAAAACCGACTTCCAAATTTAATAACACTATACAACAAATCACTTCAAGACACTATATGTATTATTAGACTAATTAACACCACACAAAACCATTAATCTAGTCTTTAATAAATAGTTCTTAAAGTACATGAAAATCGTCCTGATTGTCCCTAACATAATAAAAATAGGGCTTTGCAGGACGGATTTTTATATACTTATAAGAACATTTAAAAAAAAGAGACGCTAAATTGATGGTTTATTCTAAACAAAAAGATCAGAAGGAAATTAATTTTACCTAAAACCTAAGGAAAACTAAATGCCGATGGGTCCACCGGTGCCGGCAAACATCCCAATAGTTCCATGGCCAGAAGAGAACCTAAGTTCAAATGCAAAAACAATTACTATTATCAAAGTTCCAACAAAAATTTATGGATGCTGAAATTTATTGATGATGTACCTTGGTAGTTGGCAGTTATAGGATTTAAAAGAGCCCATATCAAGAGTAGATGCTGATGTTGGAAGTAATTTACTAGTGCCAAATTTAGAGTTAACAGATGCATCTGAATCAGTGGCCTCATAAGGTTCATTAGAGAAAGGAGCTACTAAGTCTCCTACAGTAGCTTTGGTAGGTGAAGCAAAAGGGCTATCAGGAAGATTATGCTCTAAGTCCAAACTGCATTTATTCATGATAAAACATTTAAATATAAAGTCACTTTAATTTTAATGATAATCAAAGGTAGAAAAAATTGGTAAAAAACCTGAATAAATGACAGAACTTTTGTTTTTGGCATGGACTAAAAAGAGCAATTTGATGCAAAAAAGGTGGTAACTATAATGGTAACTCTTTTAGAAGTTTTTACTTTATCTAAATGAAAACAAGTTTTATACCATTCTTGTAAATCAAGTTCTTCATCTTGACTTGAGCTTTGTTTGCCAATTCCATTGGTTTCACTATTTTCGTTCTCTCCGTTTACCACCACTTCCTTGTCGATATAACCGTTGACCGATTGTTGACCAGCAGAAACTGAAGCAGTAGTATTAGCTGGAACATAACTTGAACCATTCTCTGCAATCAAAATAGTGTAAATAGTATAAATCTTGATCAATTCAGTTAAAATGCATTTGCTTGCAAATTGCGACGAACAGAAGCTAAAATGGTGGACAAATCGAAAAAAATACCCTCAGGTGACTCTGATCTTCTGTGAAAAGGAAGAACAAGACTTTGATTAAACATGTTAGGAGATTGAGTAGGAGAAGGAATTGGACTTCCGGCGGAAAGTGCACGGTGATGTTGCTTCTTGATGTCAAGAAGTTGCAAACTCATTAGCCTTCTACTTTGAAGCTCAAGAGCTTGTTGTAAATCAGCTTCTTCTAGCTTCCTCCTCCATAACATGTCTTGAGTGTTATAGAACATTCTTCCACCTAAAAAACATTGAAAAGAAAAAACACCCCACATGTTAATTAAAGAGAGGTGGGTTTAAGTTTGACTAAAACAAATCTTTCAAAGACAATAAAATGGAAGTTTAGTTAGTTAGTTAATTAATTTAAGCATTAATTAACCTACCTAGTTGAAGATCATATTGGTCTCTAGCATCAATTCCAGTAGGAGTGCCACAAGGTGAAAAATCTCTATCTATCTGCTGCAGCTGCTTCCTGCAAAGGTTAAAAGCATGTTTGAGACTACATACATCTAACTAGGCTATGACGGACACCGAAACGGACACTGACAAGTCGACACTGTTAATGTAAAAAACATAATCTCGGGTGTGCATGTACTTACTTGTCTGGAATTTTTCCCTTCTCCTTGTAAGGCTTAACAAGTACACGAGCATCACACACAAAATGAGGGTTTCCTTTAGATAAAATGAGCTTCACTGTCTCTGAATAAACAAAAGTAACAAAGCCAAACATACGCTTCTGCTGATATGGAATCCTCACATCTTGAACAGGACCATATATACTTCAACAAAAGTTAAACAAAAGACAAAGTTAATATATTTTTTTCCATTTACCAAACAAATGCTGCAATATTCACCAAACTGAGTTAAGAACTAACCTGAAGTAATTGGAAACATCTTCTTCTCTGAAAGTACTATCAGCTGGGAAAGTTAAGTAGATCTGTCTTGAAGCTGGATTAATCATTCCAGTAGGACTATTTAAAGAAAATTCATTTCTTTCAAGCCTTAATCTTCCAAATTTGTGCAAATCTTCACTCATCATTAGAGCTGCAGCAGCAGCCCTGTAATCATTATATTATCATCAAAATTCAACAGCTTTAAAAGCACATGATTGAAATTCAAAAATAATACTATATATATATACTCCCTCCCTCGGTCCCGAAATATAAGAGAAATTTAGTCAAAGAAAGTTGATATATCAAGTACAAAATTTTAACCAGATATATCGACTTTCTTTGACCAAATTAGTATAGTTTTTTGTGTACCTTTGAGTATCATTTTGTTGCTGCTGTAAAAGGAAATTCATGCTCTTAGGTAAGTAAGGGAAAGAGTTAGAAGCCATGAGTTGAGAAGCAGCAGAAGCCAATCTTTGTTGATGAGTAGATTTAGATCTCAAGAGTTCATGATGATGACACTGATCCATCATTTCAACTTTGTTAGGAGAACCAACAATTGTAGCAGCAGCACCATCAACATCACCACCATGAAGGAACCTACAACTAGTACCATTTTTACAGTACCCTCTTGCAAAATAAAGACAAGGCTTCCATCCCAAACCAGAATTTGGATCCTCAGAAGCTAAACAAGCATCATTGACAGAACAACTTCTTCTGTGAAGAGAATTACCTCCATAACCATATGAGGTAAAGAGAGTACTAGAATCAGAACCATCATTCAAGAAAGAAAGTTGGTCTTGTAGTTGAAAATCATCAATTGGATCTGAACTTCCATTTGGAAAAAAAGGTGAAGTATTTGAAGAAGACCCTACAACCAAATCATCATGGTTTTGATATTCAGAAGACATAGTAGCAGCTCCCCAAGAAGGGTTTGGTATGGTTAAAGAAGGAGGAAGGTTGAAACCATTACTAAGCCTTGAAGAAGTTGAATTTTGCCTTGAAAGGAAAGGTGATGGAGGAGTTGAACTTGAAGGTGTTGTTGGAGAGTTATTAGAACAAGTTAGTCCTAACTCTTTTCTAGCTTTGAAAATCACTGAATGAATAAGTGATTCAGGACCAAATGCTAATCTTATCATTTCTTTCTCACCATGGTCTTGAATCAATAGTACTCCCATGATTTTTGAAGCATTTTCAGGGTCCATGTTTTGGATCCTTGAAAACACTATCCTAGTTGCTTCATAACCATCCATGATTCTACTACTTGGTTTTCTTCAAGAACAAACTAACACCTATATATCCTTAAAAAAAACAAAACAAAAACAAAACAAAAACAATTATTTTATGTCTTTCTTTCTCAACCACAAATAAGCTCTATATACCTACTAAGTTAAGATGAGTATGTTTCTTTCTTTGTTTCTTTGTTCTTTCACATATTTCTGCAAAGCATAGAATAACAAAAGAAAAGCAAGTTAAAGAAGAAAAAGGAGAAGGAGAAGTAAGAAAGTGGAGTGTAAAAAGTAGTATTCTCGTGTGGTTGATTAATAGGAGACTCTCTCATGAAAATTTAAGAAAAAAGAAAAAGGAGAGAGACATAATAATATTAATAAGATGGTAGTTGAATTTCTCTATAAAAAGAAACAATGAGTACAACAATAAGCTTGTACAAACATAAAAAAGAAACAAAACAAAACAAAACAAAAACAATAGTAATATATATATTTCTCTTTACAATAATTCTAAATCTTAGTTTCTCTTTTTTTTTCAAAATAAAATTTGAAATCTAAGTGCATAATATAGTGCAGGCTTATTATAGATGAAATAGAAAGGATAAATAAAACTTTGTTTGTTTGTTACTATATTTGAAGACAGTTTCCACTTACTCAAACAAAATGATGGCTATGATGGTTGTGACTTGTGAGTATTTATTTATTACTACAAAAGCCAAACCACCGTCTTGTTTGCAGATGGAAGCAGGCAGAGCAGAAGAAGAACCATAAATTGCCTGCCTCTCACACACTGCCCCTACTACTGCTGGGTGAGTTTTTATGGGGTTTTGTTTTTCTGATGAGTGAAGTTGAAAGCTTAGCCGTTTCAATATTATTATGTTGCTATTTATTTATCTTTCTTGGGCCAATCCAAGATTTTCTTCTCTCTCCCACTTACTCACTTAATTATTAATAATTATAAAATAATTGTAAGTAGTTAATTAGTCTTTCGTCGCCGTAGAATAGCTCAAGTGATAAGAGTTGGGTGACATATGAGTTGAGTAGAGGGAGGTCTAAAATTCCATCTCTGACGCTAGCAATTTATATTTCTGATGTATAAAAAAAAAATCATTCTTCTATACTAATTTTAGGTCAAATGCATATGGAGTAGTTTAAGTTTAACATTTGTATTTGTATCCTTTTAATTTTTTTTTTTTTTTATAATCATGAGGGCCTAAGCCCAAAGAGAGAGAAATTACAAAGAGATTACTCGAGGGGTAGTGTTCCCCATTACATCAAAAAGCAACAAATTACTAATACTACTAGGACAAGTATCGAAAAAAATAATTCCGGTATCCATTGAGCAACCATAGTTGGCGAGGGCATCCGCACACTTATTTGCTTCACGGTAGGAATGATGAATAATAACTTCCCAATCCAGCGCTAGTAATTGATAAATCTTTTCAACTATAGCTCTCCCTTTCCAACTCCCATGCTCCTGAGACTTGATAATTTTAACAAGAACAAGAGAATCAATATGCAACTCAACGTAACGAAATTGCAATCTTCTTGCATAGGTGAGTCCTTCCAACACTCCCCAAAGCTCCGCCAAATATGCACTACCTATACCAATAAATTTTGAAAATCCTCCTAGCCACTCACCATCACTTCCTCTTATAATACCACCACAACCAATAAAACCTCCTTCTCTACACGATCCATCTGTATTCAATCTCACCCATCCCACCGGCGGAGGTTTCCAACTAACTAACACTACACGCTCTTGTGTTGCTATCTGGAGAATTGTTTTGCTTGCCATTCTATAATTCCTCATATTTCTCATCACTTCACTAGCTAAATTATAGGGCATGTTGTAGTTGTCATTGTGTTTTTCCTTATTTCTCCAACTCCAAATAGAGTGACATGCTATAGCCCAATAATTTCTCCAAATCACTTCCCTAGTCAAATCTACTTCTCTGCATAAATTCATAGATATCCACTGCTTCTCATTACAAGTGAAAAAAGCACTTCTATCATTGTTTGGAACCATATTTAACCACAATGGCATTACTAAAGGACAGTCACGCATCACATGAAGAATAGTTTCCGGTATATCGCCGCAATGGTCACACATTGCAGATCCCAAACCCATCACACTCTTATGAGAATTTGTTAAGAGCCTTCCATGTTTCATTAACCAAATTAAATATCTCACTCTCTCTGGAACCTGCAAACTCCATATCCTCTTCCATTCCAAATCTTGGACTACATCATCAAAGCCACAAAGATTATTATACATTATTGATATCATTGAATTACCCTTTGCATCTTCCATGTGACGTCTCACATCTTCGCCAATATCATGACTCGGTGGGAGCATTGTTGCTATTGCTATTTTATGAATAATGCTTTGTGGCAACCATCCATGAAGGAGTTCCATATTCCACATCCCATCTTCATCTACCAACTCAACAACTTTAGCATTACGTAATTGTGCAGGAACATTCAGATTAAGATCCTTAATTCGAAGGCCTTTATCTAACCATGCATCATTACAAAAGCTCACATTCATACCATTACCTATTGACCAAAAACTGTGATCATCAAGCGCCGGCCATAACTTCACAATAGCCTTCCAAATATGTGAGTCAGTGCTTCTTGCAATAACGTTATTTTGCTCCATATCTCTACGATATTTACCCCGCAAAACTTCACACCAGAGATCCTGTGAACCAATTTGTAGCTTCCTTCCCAACTTTAAAATGCAAGCTTTGTTCATCACATCTAGTCTTCTCAATCCCAACCCTCCACACACTTTCGGTCTTGTTAGCATATCCCACCCCACAGCATGATACCGTCGTGTTTGATTATTATCTCCCCAAATAAATCTTCTTTGCATTTTTTGAATCTCATCAATGCAACCTCGTGGTATTACAGTGGTCATCATAGGATAAATTGGAATCGCCTCCATCACACTTTTAGCTAGAGTGACCTTCCCGGCAAAAGATAAATGGTTCGCTTTCCAACTTGACAGTTTCTTACCTACTTGTTCAAGAATATAATTATAATCTTGCTTCTTTGGTGCTTTACCAAGTAATGGAACACCGAGGTATTTACCGAGAGATGATGTTTCACGGAACCCAGACAACTGAACCAGTTTATCCTTAACTCCTCTACTAATATTTTTTGAAAAAAAAATGCTAGTCTTCTCTTGACTCACCTGTTGTCCCGACAATTTGCAGAAACTTTCTAGTATATCAGTAACACAATGCATCTGAGCTTCAGAAGCCTCACCAAATAATAACAAATCATCTGCAAACATTAGGTGCGACACAACCGGCCCATTTCTTCCAGCTTTGAGAGCCTTCCAGTCACCATTTTCAATCGCATGAGAGATGAGGTGAGATAATTTGTCAATACACATAACAAAGAGATACGGCGAGATCGGATCACCTTGACGAATCCCTCGATGCGGACGAAAGTAATCAGATCTTGCACCATTCCACTTCACATTTGTTTCCACACTTGTTACAGCATGCATAATGATGTTGACAATGTTATCCGGCAACTTCATTTCTGTTAGAATACGCCAAATAAACTCCCAATTCAATTTGTCATATGCCTTTGATAAGTCAACTTTAATTGCAAAGTATCCTCTTTTGCCTTTCATCTTTAGCATACTATGAATCATTTCTTGTGCAACCACTATGTTCTCATGTATGTTTCGCCCCGGTACAAAACCAGTTTGAAAAGGAGAGATTATCAAAGGTATACATTCTTTCAAACGATCAACAATAACTTTGCTTACCACTTTGTAAATAGTGTTACACAAAGAGATAGGCCTGAATTGATTAATAAACTCCGGTTGCGGCACTTTAGGAATTAAACAAATATCTGTTTGATTGACAGTTGCAATATGGCTAGGATTCCTCCAAACCTCTTTAACAAAATCACAAACATTCTTTCCCACCACCTCCCAAGATTTTTGATAGAAACCAGCCGGAAAACCATCCGGTCCCGGAGCCTTCCAAGGATTCATATTGAAAATGGCTTTCTTAACCTCATCATCTTGAACAAGAGCTCCCAATCTAACCATATGCTCATTGTCCAAAACTGGAAATGTTATATTTGACTGCTGCCATGCACAATCAACCTGTTACAGTGCAAACAACTTTTGATAAAAATCATTTATCATGACCTTAATTTGATCCACATCATTCACCCACTGCCCAGCTTCATTTCTGATTGTTATAACATTATTTTTCCGTCTTCGTGCAACTGTTTTAACATGGTAATATTTAGTATTTCTATCACCATCAATAAGCCAACGAGCCCGAGATCGTTGAAACCACATCAATTCTTCCTTCCTCAGAATAGTGCTCAGTTCGCGCTGCAATTTATTCTCTAGCGTTATTAAGCCTCGATTATAGCCCCAACCCTGAAGTCGCCGCTGAATACCATCAAGTCTCGCCTCTAATTTTCGTTTTTTATATCGGACTTGATCAAAGTAATCAAACTTCCATCTCTTGATGCCTTGTTGAACATTATGCAAATTGTTTATGATAGAGTCGTTGATTTCCCAACTGTCTTTCAACATATCATGATAAGAACTTTCAATAAGCCAAGCACTCTCAAAGCGAAATTGTTTTGGAGCCTTTGCATACAAAGCTTCAATAGGACACACTAGTATTGGGTGGTGATCAGAGAAATCTAATCGAGGGAGAGTTCTAACAAAACCATCAGGGAAAGTTACTCGCCACATATCATTGCTCAAAGCTCGATCAAGCCTTTCATAAATGCGTTGTCTTCCGTGATACATGGGGCCACGCCATGTAAATTTTGACCCAAATGCACCAAGGTCCATCAACTTGCAATCATCAACGCGTTGTTGGAATTTAAGACACTTCCTCATGCACACTGGAGCTCCTCCTTTCTTTTCGTGTGCCCCCATAATGTCATTGAAATCACCTGCTATCATCCATGGTTCATTCATATTTGCTGCAATACTCTTTAAATCATACCACAGACCAATTCTATTAGCTTCTTGAGGACTAGCATAAATAGCTGTAAAATACCACATTTGTCCACTTGGAAAGTTAACCTTCATATGTACAAATTGGAATTTTTTATCAACCATTTGTACTATAATATTATTAACCTTCCAAACCACCACAATACCACCAGAAAAACCATTAGTATATGTTGCAAGGAACCCATCATATCCTAATAAATTGAAAGTTCTCTTCAATTTTTCAGGATCACATCTAGTCTCCATAATCACCATCATTACAGGTTGCCAAGATGGCAAGATACCACATATTGCTTGCAATACCTAAAGAAAGATGTGCTAGCTGCACCTCTGCAGTTCCACACAAAAATTCTACTTTGTATATTCATAATAACAATTAATATAGAAAAGTAGCCCATCTTCCACACACACTCCATTTTACTGGACATGTTCTGGAGTTTCTTGTACAACTTCCATTTGTGAGTCAAGTGACCCATCCACTCCTTGATCATTGGTATCAAAATATTCCTCTCCTGTATGTTGCACCACATCCTCCACTCGTATTTGAAAGTTACTAAGAGGTAGAATTTCACTATCAGGTGGTCTAGGGATATTGGGCATAGTTGAGTCTTTCAAGCCCATTTGTGGGCCCAAGTCTTCTTGTTGATATAATCTTCCATTAATATTAACCTTGTTGAAATGGGCTGCAAAAAAGTCTCCTATTTGATTTACTCCTTGTAAGTTCCCCAACGTATCCCTGGTTGTTTTCAAAGAATTACTAATTCTAGCACTTGTTTTTCCTTTGAAGACACTTGTTCCACGTGTTGCAAGCATGGCAGTCTTAACACTGCGCTCCTTATTGGTTGTAGCATTGATAGGCTGACTGTTACTGTCTCCCCTTCCTCCAATTAATTCTGGAATATTTTTCTTAGCCACAATAATTTTGTCATTATTGTGAGTTCCATTTTTTGCTGGCATACTTCTCTCTTCCTCCACATGTCCTTCTCCCGTTGGTTCATGTTGATTCTCATTAATCTCAACATTCAAAGTTTCAACTTCTGGTAATTCATTACGTAACGCTTCAAAACGGGATCCCATATTTTGCGCTGTAGCATTTAATTTCGCCGGAGCTTTGTTTCCGCTGCCCGCCGCCGTCTTGCGAACTCTTCTTTGTTTTTGAACTATCCTCCATGGCCCATCAACATGATTTCCAGCAAACTCCTCACTTCCTTCTCTTTTTCCTCCTCCTTGTTCCCCCTCCTTGTTCCTCCTCCTTGTATCCTTTTAATTTTGTAATAGATTATATTGTTATCTTTATTTGTAAAAAAAAAATGAGTATGTGGTTGTTTATTAAGTGACATGACACTGTATGTTTATATGACCATTATAAAAATGCTTACATAATCGTTAATTAGAAGAATCTATGTGTGTCTTGAAGACTATGAATAGAATTTTCTAAAATGTATATCATTTATTGAGCTTGATGAATGCTTTTTAAAATAGTGTTTTTTTTATAAGCTTTTTAAATAGTATTATAGTGATACGACATTAGCAACTGTCAATAGTGATCTAAATAATCAAATGTTGTCACTAGCAATTGTAATTGTTGAAAGGTAACAACCACATAATATTTTTTGTAACATATGGTGATTAAAAGGGGTTGTGCAGTTTCTTATACAGTTAAAAGTATCAATTTGATACATAGAAAAATTAAAAGAACCAATTTGATATTTAAAATACTAAAATGACTAATATGATAAACATGTTAAACTTAAAGGACTTCTGAATACATTTGGTCTTTGATTTTGTTGGGTTATATACTCCATATCATATGGCTAGTGAAATTGTACAATTAGCTGTTACCCGATCATTTGTTTAGGAGAATAAACTATAAATTTAATCCCTAAACTACCAATCTCTTTTCAATTTACTTAATATAAACTATAAAAATATAATAAGTAGTTCATAAACTATATGAAATTCACTAATTTAATCCCTAAAATATATGAAAAAATCATATATTTAGTCCATAACATCTTTAAGAGTAGAGACTAAATTGAGGAATTTTATATAATTCAGAGTCTAATTACATATACATAGTTTAAGGACTAAAATAATGATTTATTCGACATATGTGGACATTATATCATATGGTTATGAATGTGAGTGAAGTTTGATGCAAATGTAAATCTTGCAAATAATTAGGCACAGAGTAGTCTAAATCCAAGGCTCCAAGGATTGAAAAGCACAGAAAATATGAGAAACTTTTATTCTTAATCAATTGAAAAATGAAAATTACTATTACAATTACATGATTGTACTTTTATATATAAAAGCTACTATGACAAGAAGAAAAAAAAAACTACTCACTCAACTATAACTAACTCTGACCAAATTTGATAACAGAAAACTAACTCACAATACAATAACGCCATCTCTGAAACTTGCCTGAACTGAATAACATAGTTAACATTCAATTCTGAACACAACTTTGTTTGAGCAATTCTTGCGCGAAACCAGAACCAATAGACAAAACCAATAAAAAATTTCAAAATATTATTAAAATAGCTCTTGTGCAATCTTTGGTGTCCTTAGAATTTTATCTTAATATATCTTGAACATTTGTTTGGTTGGTTTGTATCTATAGACTGTGCTCATGCAATAAATACTCACTGGTGGGTATGAAGCAGCACAAAGATACTCGGATTTATATTCACCAATTGTCTAAATCATCTGCCAAACACAAACCCATAAGAGACTACGATTCTAAGGCTGCTGACCAAGAAGAGATGGCCGGTAAAACACATGGCTTTGTGCGATCTTAATACGGTCTCGAGGATCGTTCATGGTCTCATCTCGCAATGCTTGAAGAATAGCCTGTACTGGAGATTCCCTGAAGATGTGAGGTCAGCAAAACCCCAGAAAGAGTTAGTTTCATAACTGGATTCAGTTTTTTTATATTTTGTACGGGAGAATTCTACATAGGATCAATATTATTAAGTGATGTGATTTTGTTAGATGATGCTGGAAGAGTAAACAATTGATTTCAATAATATTGTCAACATTGGCTCTTCTGTAAGCTCTTATGGTTTTGTACTTAGTTAAAAGACGCCTTTTAACAAAGGACAAAACTGTGAGAGCTTACGTAAGACCCAAAGTGTACAATACCACAGAATAGCGGTGCAGCAAACATGAGGTTGGAACAAAGTTCGAAAAAGATTCCTGGAAGGCGTGAATTAATCACTTCAGCCACTAAAGCTCAGTTACATCTGAATTAATTACCTTAGTATAAGTATATTATATAACATCTTCAAGATGGGGCAAAGCTCCACAGGGGCGACATGTTTGTTTTCTTCGGGATTTAAGACATTTAAGCTGGACTGACTCAGTAGCTCATAGAATGCTTTAACAGCAGAGACTCCCTACAATGTTCAAGGCAAAAATATATCCATCACTAATAAGAAGCATTGTAGAAATTAAATGAAATATACCGTCTGAAATGACCTAAATCTTTACCTGAATCATTCCCTTGCCCTTGATGCTGTCACCCATTTCAAGGCTCAATTCTCCTTTGGCCAACTTTTGTCCATACCATGCGTTACGACCTTTCAACAAGGTCACATAAGTATCAGCCAAGAGAGGGCCAGCAAGTTTCTCGGGTTCTTCTGCTAAAAGATGAGTGATAAAAATCATCTCTGATGTGCAGTGAGCAAAGTACACTGATTTGCTGGTGGCACTTTCGTTTGTTAATGCAGCTACCATCCCTGTTAAATTTATCAACATGAATAAAAAAGTTACGAGAATTGATAATATTAAGAGTTCATTTTACTGTAGTATATAACAGAAAATGTTCTCAGAAAAGAACTTCAAAATACACACATAAATAACACCAAAAGGCACTGTTGAATTCGACATAAAAGTACTATATGTCAAACTCTTAATTAACAGATACTAAATCCAATCTATCTCATCATGATACAAAATTATTTTTGAAAACAAGAGTTGTCGTAAATTCAAGCGGTTTCAGCAAGGACTATTGTCAGACGGACGGCCCAAAGCATGCAATCCTACGATCTCGCTGGAACCTCGTGATTTCAACCATGACATGCGACACCAGTCGTCTATTGTGCATCACAACATGGAACCAAGGCCATATGTCGTAGAATCATATGATCCTACAAGGGGGCGTATGATCTTGACTACCCTTTGCAACAATAGCAATTGGGCTTACCCTCCATTTGATGTACTATACTTAATTCAAAATCATCTAAGTCGAGATTCAATCACATTTTCCACAATAGTTGCTACCCCAACTCTCTAAAATGCTATCATTTCTAGTCCAATCCCTTCTAGTTCTAGTTTTTCCGTGCATTATTTTAACTTATTAACAAAAAAAATTGGTTGAAAAGTTGGGATGTGCTGAACCAGTAACTCCCTACAGCTGTAGGCTTTAGATAACTCATCTCTAATCTCTAACAACCCACAGATGATATTTCAGAAAAACAAAAAAAATTATCAGCCCACACATTGGGATTACAAATCTTAAATCTAGTTTAGTGTATGTATTTTTTGCCAAATAATATTTGGCAAAAAGGTAGAATAAGCTAGATTTGTAAATTAATTTAAAAACAACAAATAATTGCATGTATATAAACAAGGGTGGAATGAGGATGTGTGTCCCTTAAATCAATTTTCCATTGCGATTATCAAAAGCAATGCAAAATATATTATTTTTCTCTCATGCAATAGAAGTATGCTCTTATGAGCTTCTTCTAAGCTGTTCTCTACTATGTAACAAGATAATTTATATTTTACCTGCTCCAATAGCATATACATTCTTTAATCCACCCATAACTTCATGAGTAACAAGGTCACCATTATCCCACACGATAAAGTGGGGCTGCCTCAAAAACTTTGCCAATGGTTTCCTCCATTTTTCTGCTCCACATATTCGAGCATTTGCATATTCTTTGTTGTAAACCTCAGAGGCAATGTTAGGACCTCCAAGGTAGAGAATATTTTCAATTGGGACTCCAGCTGCAAATCATAATATCAAAAATCAATGAGAATCAGAAACTTAAATCATATTTAGTTAGTACAAAGGTGCCACTGAAATTTAACTAGATTTAAAATTCAAGTCAAACGCTAAATCGGTCAAAACTATGAAGGCGTATTATAAGAGGACTAACTCCGCACTAAAGATCCATTCATTCAAATGCTCAAGGGAATGTACAAATTGAAAAACAGTAAATTTCATTAAGTGGAGAACTCAAGCAGCATAGATCACAACATAAACCAAATAATGAAATAAACATAAATGTATCTTACTTGCTCGACCGATCATTAGAGTAGGTGTGATGATCCTCGGCTCAAGAACCAATTCAGCCTCTACACCCTTAGCCAAAGAAATAATGACAGGAGCTGTGATTCTCTCTTTCCAATACAAACTAATTTCTTCAAACACCTCACGTGTTTCTGTCGATGGCAAACCATTAATCACAATGTCAGCATCCCAAACAGCCTCCTGCAAGTTCGTCACAACCTTCAAAGGACAAAGAGGTGTATCAACCATATTCAAACAAAACCCATCTTTCAAAATCTCATCTGCATGAAGAACCCTATCCCCCAACCTCCCCTCAACATATTTCAAATACGCACACCGCCTAATCAATCTCCTCAACACATCCTCCCTCGAATTAATCACATCAAACAAGTGCGTAGCCGTAGCCCTATCAACAGTTCTCCCTGGTCTCCTCCATATCCTAATCAAAACCTTATTTCTAAAACTACCATAAGCCTCTTGTAACATAGCTGTAAACACACTACCCCAAGCACCAGCTCCAACACCAACTATTCTCAATGGATCACCATCTACTTTCCCCATTAGTTTTCGAAGCTCATCAAGCTTCTCTTCGAAATTACCATTTACACTTTGAACAGAACCATTTGAGTGTCCATTGTGGATCACAGATTCACTACTACCATTCATCTTTGATCACAATTACACTAACAAACTAACCCAATTATGAACTAAAGTAAAGATCTTGAATTTGATTAATGAATACCCACTAACAAATTTTCAACCTTTATAACAATAATTTGAAAACCCAAAAACAAAATCATCATAAAAATCAAAACTTGTACAATAATTGAAAATTAAACGACAATGGAAAAAGGAACACGTAACATGTTTAAGCGTGACCTACAAAGCGTGAAGTTAAACATGTGTGTCGGCAGTTGAATTAGTAGTTTGTTTTGTTCTGCAAATAATTGTGTCAAAAACAATGAGAGCACATTTGGAAGTGGTGATGACTGATGCTAATGGTGATTTGATTTGATTAAGCTGTCACTAACTTACTACCGGGACGGCAGGCTTAAATTAATGAGAAAGTAGTTCAAAATGTCACTCAATAGGAATAAATATTTTAAATTTTAGGAAATCATCAAATTTAATCTTTGTATTTGTAGGTCACTTTATTAAATTTTCTTTTTCCAATTTAGTATGGGAATTGGATTATGCAGTTACTCATCACAGCCGTTCAATTTTGATCTGATGGTTTGACGTAGTTTATAATTATTTTTATTGATGTATAATATAAATTGTTTGATCTGAAATCAAGGGTTGTGATAAAAAAAACGGTGTGAAATAGCGTGTTTATTTTACGATAGGGAATCCTGATCCTTTCAGATGAACTAAACTGAGAAAATATCAACGAAGAAGAAAGAGAGTAAATTGAGAAACATTGGTGGAGTTAGGAACTTATTTGAGGATGAGTTACAAAGACAGATGTCAATTTGGTGATTTACTCATTTAAAATTTATTGATTCAAATTTCCGTTAAAAAATTGTTTAAATTGGTGATATCTATGATGATACGTGATGACAATCCGTCATATGATGTTTTTAGTAGCAATTTAATAAATTTTTAGTAGTTTTTAGTTATAGTTGGATGATAAAGATCTAAGAGATGAGTACAAGTGTTTGAAGAAGAGTTGAAAAACAAGGCAAAAATGAACAAAAATCATGTGTTTTTAAATATGGAAAAATCGCCTTATGATTTGGAGTCATCGCCCCATGATTTTAGACGAAAACCCAAGGGGGAAGCATTCTGATAAAATTGCCCCATGATAGATTCTATCGCCGCGCAATGAGAGTATTTTATTTTCATATTTTTTAGCATATTTTCATATTTCTTCAATGTTTTATTCCAAACATTGAAGTTGAAGAAAACATACTTACAAGGATTCAACATCAACGGGATTGTAGGATGAGTCCTTTCGAACTTGTCTCAACCATGTAACTAGAATTCTGGTCAATTCAATGAAAATTAATAGTCATTCAGTTAATTTTGTGTTTAATATTTATTGATTCTTGATCACTTTCAATTTGATTTTAAGAAGTAAATTACTACAAGTCCTATGTTTTTTATCTCTTAAACTAAATTAATTGTTTGTTGATCGTAATTGCTATAGGGATATAGAATTAGTTGGTATAGCTTATGATTTAACGTGCAATCAAGTTTTTGATAATATTTGATTTGCTTTAGGGATTAGGGTTCTATATTAGTTAAACGAGATGGATGAGCCAAAAGATTGAACTTTGTCTACTTTGTTAAATCGTCATGATTATTAGAGTTCATTGTAGAAGGGACGATTCTCAACAATTCCTAATCGTTTTTCTCATTCAAGAAGTGTTCGCTTTTAATTATCTTGATATTTTTTTTGTAACAATTATCTTGAATTTTATTCTTTGTTATTATTACTTTCAATCAACCAAACTTGAAACCCCCAACTTCTACTGTTTTAAATCCTAGTTTTATTTTAAATTGGATTGTTGGATAAGCAATCCCCCTGTAAAATGATCTTACTTATCATTATTGTTACTGGACGAATTTAGTACAGTTGCTAAAATACTCAATCAATAAGTTTGTGTGAAGGCCGTGAGACTTGAATCCAAAGAGACAAAGACTAATACTCCTTTCATCTCAAAATAAATGTTCTACTTGCCAAAATTGTTTGTCCCAAATTAAGTTTCCTATACTAATATATAATATTGGTTTTTACTATTTTATCCTTTAAAACAATCATTATGTGAGAGAAAAAACTACACTCAAATATCTACTTTTTAGTATTCCAATGTTTACTACCAATTAAAAGAAGGAGTATTTTAGTAAAAGTAATATTATCTTTCTTTCATGTACACATTTTTCTTAAAGCGTGTGATTTGGTCAACTGTCACACTTAAAATGAGACTGATAATAATAATGCAAAACTTCGAAAATCATCTCCCTCAACCTAAAAACTTATACCAAACTCATAAATAAAATTCAACTAGCGCCCAAAAAATTATCCACCTACTTATCTTCTCCTCCTATTCTACATAGAATCAACATTGGAAGTTAGAAATCCCTGCAATTTCACTGTATGATTAAATATCTCGCTCTTAGTTCATAAACAAACCAATAAAAAAAGATAGAAATTCATATATATGCCATAGTTGGTTAGATTTTTTTTGTGAATAAGTGTCTCCTAAACTCTCGAACTCAGCATATAACAAGTGAGTTCAATATAACCGTCTTTCAAAATAAGATTAACAACTATTGGCAAATCAATCTCAGCCATTTCGAACTTTCTATTAATGACAAGCTATACACACCGAGAAAGAAAGACTCTTTTATTATTTTCTTGTTATTGAGAGTGCCATAAATAATAGGTAATATTTTGGGTGCCAAAATAGTTGATTAAAGAAAAAGGGTTTTGTCAAAGTATCAAAACAAGTTTGCAAGTTTGCCAAATAATAGGCACCCTTCTTTATTTCTCGCGCCCCACCCGAAATGACCAGAATACCTCCAAGTTCGCTACCTAAGTAAGGAACCGTTTTTTTGATGACCCAACAAACCTCGACGCCCCCCCATGACTGAAAAATTCATGAAAAAAAACAGTTCGCTGCTAGCGAACTCAAACAACATAAGAGAAACAATGATTTTTTCACCATGATCTTCACTCTGTTTTTGCAACGTTTACATCCTAAATAGATAACTGTTTTCGAGTTTGCCGAATACATAAGGAACAGTAAAATGGTAAAAGTAGAAATCTGGGGGGCGCGGAAAAGTGGTGGTTGGAGCGAAAAGTAATTTTCAAACAATATTATCGTGGGCTAGCATTTGGTTATTGTATCTTATAAATGACCATGGTCGGCCCAAAATCCTAAATACGACTTTGAAAATTTTGAAGGCATAGCCCAATCTTTGTAGAGGAATAAAGCACAATCCATGTATTAAACACTTCTAATTTACTAGTCAATTGCTACACAAAATTACTTATGACTGATATTAGTAACCGTTAAATAATAGTAAAAATTTCATATCTAAAATATATTACTCCTATTTGTTCCTAAATAAATGTCATATTTGACCAATTTATGTATGTTAATGCATACATTTGATGATCATTAATAACTTTATTTATGTATTATAAAAAATTTATATTTTAAAAATATTCATCGAGACAAATTGAACAACATCTTATATGTTTTTTTGTTTTGGTCTGGTAGCCTAGTGGCTAAAAATTCACCCCTTAAAGGTAAATAAGTGGGCATATCAGGTTCGAACTCCGGTCCTTGCATTTCTGTGCAATATATCCAACCAATTGAGCTAAGTTCATCGGACACAACATTTTATATGTTAATATTTGCTTTTATATATCAATAAAAAATATATAATCAAAGTAAATTATGTGAATAATACATACATAACTCAAATCATAGTAGAGAGAGGGTTTGTGGATGTGGCATGTTAGAAGGCAAATAATGCTTTCATAAATAGCAGGCAAATAATGCTTTCATAGTAAATTATTTTTTGTTGTTTTTAGTACTTTGAGTTTTTATTACTTAATTTAACGCTCAAAACATGGTAACTTTTTGTGTACTATACAACAATGTACTAGTTCCATTATATACCTCATTCAGTGCAACTTGCATATAATATACTAATAAAATGTTTGTAGCCCATATTGAATTGATTCACTAGAATCTTTGCTGTCTTTCTTAATGGTAATCTCTGTGTCCCTTGACGATTTTGAGGGGAGCTATAAGAATTAAGAACCAAGCCGCTTTTATGCATTAAGATTCCTGTCCTGAATAATGTCCCTACAAATCTAGCACGACTTGATGTTTGATTACAAGGTGCTCTCCTCCCCAATCCCCATATTTTTTAGTACCATTAATTTTTTTTACACACAGTACTATTTTTTTTTTATGGAAACTAATAATAAAAAGAAAAAAAAACTAAAAAGAAAAAATTAAGCATGAGGGAAGAAAGTTCTCATTGCGTCATTCCTAAGAAGTTCGCGAAGGCCTTTTGGAGGAGATGTATGAGTCAAGAGGTCGGCATTTGATGATGCTCCAAGTTTAGCAAAAAATTCTGCACAATGATTCACTTCTATTAGTGTGTGATGAAGAGCACCATTAGTTTGAGAGAGCAACTCCTTGATATTCTAGATCAACACTACACATAGTCCTATTAATTATTGTTACATCAAATATGAATTAAAAGTCTTACCATAAATAAAAGAGTAGATATCATAAATGAAAAGATTCATATAATATCAAACGTTAGCTCAATAATAATTGACACAATTGCAGGGAAAACTATAGTTTAATGTCGAAAATGTGTTTGTGAGTGAGTTGAAATCACTTGTCAGAATTTGCTTTGAACTATAAATTATTAAAATTCTTTTCCTAAGAATTAGAGGGTGAAAACCCAAAAAAAATAAAATTCATACAATTATGGATGTTTTTACTCAAAGTTGCTCTCTTCCAATATTATTGACTTTGATAAACAAAGGCAACTACATTAATTGACCTATGTAAGTAGTTAGACTCATATAACTTGACAAACTAATGTTCCAATATGTTTACCTCTAGTGGCTAAATGGTGCAGTGCATAGCGACACAATAGTGCCTCTTAGTATAACTTATGAAAATTAAAAGTATATCAAACCGCAACAGTTGCAATATACACCAAAATAATTGTAATGACCGCAGTCGCAAATGCATCTGCGACTGTAGTCGCGAATGCATCTGCAATCGCAAGTTCAAATTTAAAACTATGCATATAACATATCTTATCAAATGTAATCCGATCCGTTCTTTTGGTATATTTTCGAAGCAATTTAAGGACTATATATTCAATGGAAAAGTCAATGCTTAGCTTGTTTTTGAACTATAGCAAGCACTTTTGTTGAATGGTATAAACTTTGGAGACAGCCCAAATCTTGTGAACCAATGCATTGTGCTTCCTCTACGTGGAAAGATTATGCTTTAGCCCATGTTGTGTGGTTTTCTCGTGAGTGATTCTGAAGCCAGAATCCAGAAGCAACTTTCCATGGATTATGTATTAGAAAATGGTCTAGAAGCAACTTAATTTCATTCATTCACCCTCAAATTCCCTGACACACAATGTGATGGAATCTTTTGAACAGTAATATATTTATCCTTTTTTCTGTTAACCTTTTAATAGATCTTTTCCTTTATAAAGGAAGGACAGACATACCCTACTTAAAGTAATTGAAAGAGCAGGGATAAGAAATTCTTAATATATGATTCCTAGAGCTATTAGGGAATGATTATGCAGGACTAGAAAATTTGATCGAAGGGATTAAATATTGTAGGCTACTAGCCTTGTTCAAGTTTTCTCAGTATATAATTCGGTAATATTACTATACAAAATTTGTTGCTGTAATAAAGATTTATATCATAGATTATTTATGTAAATTTTTAAAAATATAATTGAAAATAATTTGATATGTTATTGAAATACATTAAGGTTAATAATATTAAATAAAAATTTATAAAATTCGTATTCGTTATAGTATTATTCCGACTTGTGCGTGGTAGAAGTCTTGTCCAAGTCTTCCCCCTCGACTTAGCCGATATTGTAAGCAATTAAATGAAGTTTCTTATAAAAACTTTTGAGCATGTTATTTCGATATATTCAAGTTCTAGGATATATTCACATTCATCGCGCCTCTTGTTTTATTAGTGTCCTTCCTTAGAAGGGACTCTCAAACTAAATGTTGATGGTAGTTTGCTAAAAGACTCTTTGTGTTTGGGGATGGTGGGGTTGTTCGTGATCATCAAAATGACTCGGTTGTTGGTTTTTCTAAGTATGAAATTGGAGGCGATTCACTGTTAGCTGAACTACGTGCTATCTAGATGGACCTTAAATTTTGTTACAACAAGAATATTATTTATGAGAGTAATTGCTTAGAAGTTATTGAGCTCTTAAATATCGATCATGATAATACCTTGCACGTTTATGCTATGTACATCCTTCAATATAAACTTGCAATCCCTACAAACTAATTAATTAATATGCCTGAAATATTTGGTCACTTTTGTTGACCAAATCTTGAGCCGGACCCTGCTACTTGGTATGGAAATTTTAGCATCAATATATATTCAATTCAACAATGATACATAGACAACGTTCCTAATTTACTTGGCAGACATACAAATCTAACAATTCATATTCTTATAAATCTCTTTTTCTTCCTAATTTTTTCTGTACACTATAAATTAATGGTCCTCCTTTCCAATCTTTGTGGTCCTGTTACAAACTTGTCTAAGCACATAACATTTTTCATGTGTCACATGTGCCATAAAGGGACTTTTCCATTTTCTTCAAATTAATAATGATAACAAAATGTGAAGACTTTTTAGAGTCATGAAATGGTTATTGTTTTTTGAAATATTCTTTGGCCAGGAGCAAGTATTGCAAATGGGTCATAATCAGATTTTCTTTTCCTAAAAGCCTCCCATTGAGTACCAAAATGGACCCTCCATTCTTCCTGTGTATTATAGTGGGGTAAATATTGCTTTACTCCAAGATTTGATCTTTCACAGTAGTCTAAAATTCTTTTGTTTTGACTTAGTATGTGTTCTAATCCATCAGTTCCATTGGAAGAAGGTACTGCAGAAGTAAGAAATGCCACTAAGTAGAAAATATCTTCATTTGGAGTCACAACAGAACTTCTATTGTCCCACCTACAAACAAAATATATACAAATTATAATTCAATCATGTATTGAATTTTAATTTTAATAACTATGCTACATAATTAAAAAATTAGCTTAAATGAATTTTTAGTTTCAGATTTATAAAATTGGATTTTAGGTCTTTTTATTCCACAACTTTTCGTATTTTCAACTAACCAAGGGATATTCCGCTCATGTGACATTATCATTACTAACGTAACAATGAAGTGGCACCCGAAACATGGTGCCACATCATTTTCACGTCAAGCTACTTCATGTCCGCGTCATTATTGATGATGCCACATCAGCAAAAAAAATCTAACATTGCGAAAGGTGGAAAGTTACAAAAGTTGTGAAATAGGGGACCAAAAAGTGTACTAGTTAAATTCTAATTACATGTAACATGTTTGGTATAACTGTAAATGTATCATAATCACGATGATTCACAATGATTTTGACATATTCATTGTGATACCAAATATAGGCTAAGTATTGAAGGGTAAAAGATATATACTTTGATTTGTTTACTGGGTAGATAAGGACAGGGCCATTGCTTGTATGTGTTAGGATATTCCCAAAGACAGCTTCTGCAAAACTGTGTATTTTGCTTTGTGGTATAAAAAGATTGAGCCATGGATGTGGAACATCCCATAACCCTTTTGAACGCAATTTCACCTCAGATACATGCACTCTGTCTAAGAACTCTACATATGTGACTTCAGTTAGAAAAAGGGTTGATGGAATATAGTTTAACTGTGACAAATCTCTCTCAACTTCCTGCATACAAAAAAAATAATAAGGTGAGAAAAAGTTTTTCAATCAAAATGCATTTATATAATATATTAAAAATTAGTTTCGATGCGGATACATTTAAAGTCTTCATATTATTGAAGAAATTTTTTCATATTTCAAGAATCGATAGTCAGATAACTTTTATTATCTTATTAGTCCATGAAGCGTCGTTTCAGTGATAAGAGATTGACTTTGTATGCGAGTAGTCCTCTAAATAATTTAAATGACAGTTGCATGTATTTAAACATGTATCTATATATATTTGATAAAAATGAAAGAATCTCTAGATTGAGTAGTTGGTGACCCACCTGATTAACTATATCTAATTGTTCAAAGTTGAAGTATTTGGCTAATTCTAAGCAGAAGAGAGTTTTTCCATCTGACTTGAAATGACTTGCTTGAACTGGATCTTGTGGATTGAAAGATGATCTCCAATTATTTAGCAAACCAGTTCTGTTTATTATAACAAATCCTTCAATGTAATCAAATCCATTTTCTTCAGATATTAATCTCTCTTGGTCTCTAGTGAATGCTGTGAAATCTGAGTATAGTACTCTAATCCACTTTACCTGATACAAACAGTAGAAATTTTACTGATGTGATTAATTGATGCTTACAAACACTAATCAAAATTTAATGTATTTGCTTTATATTATGCATTAGTGATTATTAGTACCATGGAAGGTGCTGGTTCAAGGAGAATTCTCGCGCGCGTTATAATGCCGAATTGACCAAGCCCTCCAAGAACACTGTGAAAGAGTTCTTCATTTTGTTCCTTGGAACAATTTACCACCTCCCCTGTTCCTGCATTCATTCATTGACCCCTTTTATAAGTTTTAGTCATCAAAAAGAGAAAAGAAAAAAAGAAGCATTTTTAAACTCATTTGCAACCAATAATTAGATACACATTTTCTATGTCAACAAGGTCAAATGAATTATTAGTTCACAAAAGACAAAATAATAGTCTCAAGCGGACAATTCAGTTGACCAAATAGTATCATACAGACAACTCGATTGGTGAACTGAAGAACACTAAAAAAATTAATTAAAAGTTACAAAATTCAAATCTTGAAAACTAACATGCCTCAATAATTTACAAGTTCTAAAATTTTCTTGTAAAAAAAATAATAAAATAGTAGCTGTAAACAACTATAGAATATATCAATTTACTTTTCATCTATGAAGCACAAACATATATAGACACGGACACTAGATATGACATGGACATTGACGGTCAACACGTGACACATCTAATCTGAGGGGTGTCCGTATTTCATAACTTTCCATTCAAAGGAATTCAAAAGTTTGATATACAAACCTGTAACAATCTCAAGCTGCTGAACATTGCTAATCTGAGGACCATGCTTAAATGCTTGTCCACTAACACCAGCATTGGAGAGAGTACCACCAACAGTAAGATGCAAATAATCTGTCCATGATCTTGGTGCCAAACCATATCTTAAAGTCTCATGCAAAATATTTATCCACAACTCACCACCAGAAACATCCACATAAGAAGAATTGCCAACATGAATCTGCATTTCATCTACCTTAAGTGATTCCATGTTGATCACAATTCCTCCATGAGTTTGTGATTGTCCTTGAAGTGAATGTCCATGTCCTCTTGCTGCAACAGTTAGATGAGAACTATGTCCCATTTGCCATACATGCTTTATTGTAGTTGAAATATCAGAAACTGATTTTGGATTAAGCACTGCCATTGGATTAAATTGGTACCTATTGCCAAAATCTTTTGATACTTTATTAAGATTAATTTCATCAAAACTAAAACTTCCTTTAATTGGAAGTGTTTTTAATGTAAAAGGGTTGTTGGAAAGACAAAAGTTAAACCTTGTAGCTAAACAACTTAGAAACAAGATAATGAAACCTTTGAGGAATTTAATGTTGTTGTGTTGTTTTGCAAAGAAACTCATTTTTGTGTTAGAAAGAAGGTTGACAAAAAATATATGAAGTTGAGAAAATTAAGGTTTTGGTTGGAATTTAAAGAGGTTTTTTGTGAGTGACTAGGTCAACCATTTGAATGCGTATGAAGACTGTCTACTTAGGAGGAATAAGAGTTTTAGGATTTTGTGTTTTGAGGTTAGCTTGTTTTAAAGACAAGAGGTAATAAAAAGCCATCATTTAGAAGACAAGTTGAAGTGGAAAAGTAACAACAAAAAGAGATTTCATAAATCTTTCAACTTTATTTTTTTCACCATGTAGTAACATAAAGGAAAGACGTGCACTTTCAAAATATTCTGATTTAAGGATATCTTTTCCAAATTTAGAAATATAAGTCCTTGTTTGTTGTGTTACAGTGCATTTATATTTCAATATTTGTTTGTTAAATACAAATGAAAAATCAATGATATTCATGAGTAGAGATTTGGATTTGGTCCGCGTGACGTAGTAATGTATCTGAACTGTCTGATTACAAATGAAAGACGTAATTTCTATTAGTAATTTTTTTTTATATTTAGTCTGAACCGTACAATCATAGATAAGTGGTCGAGATTTAAAACAGCATGCTTTATTTATGGCAAGGAATCCAAATTCCATGAGTAGCATCCATTTATAAAAATGGATTCTATTAATCTTCATTTGTATTTATCTCTTTTATAAATAAACAACAAATAAAAACAAATTCAAACTTATATTTCTTACAAAATATTCACTTTCTAACTTTATTGGATAATAAATAAGCATACGTATCAGATAGTTCGACTCTGATCTTTACACATTATGTATAATGTCCATATCAATTATATAGTAAACTCATAAATAATTTTTATAATTTGTATAGAATAAATTTATCAATCAAATATTTTTTTTATAATATAGTTGGGAGGGAATATTTTTCATTTGTATTGGAATTGGTATGGTAGTGGTAGTACCCCTCAGTAAGGTGATAGTATATAGGTTACACGTATGTTGAAAATGTTGGTATGTTGAGTCCACTACTGTCGGAATGTAAACATCGCGTATCCTGCCATTAGATTGGATGAGAAAGACTCTCTCGTGCTATCATGGCAAGAAAATGAAAGAATATTCAAGATTTTAAGATCCTCAATTAATTAATTAATTAATTCAAGAGTGTACTTGCTAAATTTTATTTTGGCAAACAATTATTTTGATATCTAAACTTGTGAGGTGTTGTTAGTGTCTATTATCATTCTTGAATGATACTAGTATAAAATAAGGCGAGATTTATTGGTAATTAATTCATTTTGAGTTCAGTATAACATATATAACAATTAAGGTTATATTTGATATTACGGTAGATTATTGTGATTCTGACATATTTAATGTGATACTGAAAATTAATTGAACTTATTAATGCTAATAAGAGAATTTGGTGGTGGGGCAGGGTTGGCCCAAGAAACACGTGACGTGAAGACTTGTTCATGTGAACTTGGTTGTGACTATGGCTATAACCATTGATTGGTCGTGTAGGGACCTCTCTATCATAGGCTAATTAGAGAGAAGAAGGAAGTTGAGAGGAACAAATTAAACAGAAGCACTTACGTAGAAGCTCATCAAGCATGAAGTATGTGTCGGGAAAACTTCTCAACAAAGAACAACTAAACAAAGAATAAGAAGAAAATGAACTAGAAGAAAAATATTGAATGAACTTATTATTGAAAACATATTGAAAAGTGATTGTATTTACAATGATCACATAACACCTATTTATAGGTAAAGTGAATGTAACAACTTCCTAAAATCTAGTTAACTAATTAATTCTATCTACTTCCTAAAACCTAGGTAACTAACAATTTTAAATAAAAACAAATAA
This sequence comes from Trifolium dubium, assembly GCA_951804385.1. Lineage (NCBI taxonomy): Eukaryota > Viridiplantae > Streptophyta > Magnoliopsida > Fabales > Fabaceae > Trifolium > Trifolium dubium. The sequence continues at coordinate 28,784,109 of OX638075.1, read as the reverse complement.
GATAAACTAGAAAAAATAAAAAACGCGGAACAGCTTGAATTATACATCATAATCCAATAGTATGCATATGCACGACTACAATTGTACTTTTGGTTGATCGAATCTTATGTATCAATGAATTGGACATGTTTTGTGCGATTCACTTATCTCCTTTATTTGTTAGGTTAGTGTAACTTTTAATAAGTCATGGATGTGAGATGACCTGCAGATAAAACAGAGTTAACATGATCATTTTATAAACCGTTTTGTGGGATACAGTCAAGTATGCATATAATATAGTCAAGTGTTTATTAACTCTACTTTTCAAAATATTCCTGAAAGTAACCGTGCCATTCATAGCCATCAGGGAAACAACCCTCTTCCCACATATAAAATTTCTCGATATTTCTCAGTCTATTGCCTGTCAGGCAGATTACTGGTGTTGCTTCGATAAAGTGTACCAAGGTTCAAGTCAATTAAGAAAGAGTAGGCGCGGGTCATCCCTGATTTGGAAACTGTGGGAACTCTACTTGTCATTTCTCCTGGAAAAAAAGACTATAAGAGCCAAAGAAGAAGGTAATTAACGAAATCTATGGATATTCCAACAACAATTGGTATTGTAACAATATGATTCTAATACATTATAGGATATGGATCCTCTTCTGTCCTTCTTTTTTTAATTTTGTGTCATACTATCTAAATTGTCTATCAAATATTATACTATGATGTTGACCATAAACATTTAATAAAAATCAATAACTGAAATCGAGCAGAATCAATCAGTGGCTGGAGAGAATCCAAACCCTGCATTATTAGAGTTTGAATGAGAGCTAATATGATTGTAGCTCGTACTATATAGTATTAGTAAATTGTATAAAGTGTGGCATATGGCATCTTTTAGTAACCCTTTCCTCATATTATGGCCAAATCAATTTGTCCATTCATTAGATTGGCAAAAAGGCTTATGTGTAAAAATCATATTGGGTCATCGATGGGATTATGTGGGTCCTGGGAAATCTTCATTGTTCCCCATAGCAAACATTTATCAATTATGTTCAATACCATGTCGCTTGTTTTTATGAAAAACCATAAATGCAATAATTTGATGGTGTTAGTGCAGTATTAATCTCATAATAAGTGTCTCATAAAAGCATGTTAATTAAGGTCTTACACTCACAGTGGTATTTGACGGCTTCCTTAGTTTGTAAGAAGTATCACACATTGGATACATGCATCCGCATGGAAATAGCATAATCACGACACAAAAAGAAGCAATAAAATTATAAAACACATTTTTAAGGTTGTTAATTATGTATTTATGTTATGGCCTCAATGTTAATGCACATGTTCAATGAACACTTATTTTATACTATTTAAGGTTGTTTGTTATAATTGGAATTGGACTGAAGCACACGGTTTTAATTAGTTGGGCATAACTAGTGTGAAAATGTGAACACAAGGAACAAAGTCTTCTCATTTGTGGTAGAAAACCAAATCATATATATGGCATGCTTTTTTTTAAGAGGAAGAATTAACTAACTACTATTAAACAAAGATCAAGAGAAAAAATATTGTTAATTAAAGTAGGAGAATTAATTATTATGTATCCATAACAATTAACAGATATAGTAATGCAGCCACATCATGGGGCCTCTAGTGCTAATTGATGCTTAGATTATAGGAAGCATAATCACCTTTTTAGGCAATGAAAAACTTAAAAAATTGTACACTAAACAACTGTCATGTTTCACAACAATGGACGGCGAGAAAGAAATCATATTTTACAAGTTAAATCATTTGATTAACAAAATAAAACAAAACAAGATCGAATGCCACATCAGATTGGTAGTAAAAAGTTTCTCTATGACAAATGTTGATATGGCAAAGAGCCTTTGGCATTGATAAAGGTGTTCAAATATATTTGCGTATTTCTTTGTATTTGGTTGATCTCTATTGCATAGGCGTTAATATTTTAAAAGATGTTTGTAAGCTGAAACTTATCAATTTAGATTATTTGTCTATCGTTTGTTTTTTAAATTTTTGATTCATAGAGCTGTTTTTTGAACTCTTATGGGTTAAATACATTTGATTTGAGATCGGAAGTTAGTGTCTAATAATTTATTTTATGGATTGAATTGAGGTCTCTTTAGTAGTTAGAAGTCGAAAAATCTTCTAAAAATAACATTAGAATGTCTTCTACTATAATATAATAAAATTAATTTAATAATAGTATTAGTTTAAAAAAAAATTCAGATACGTGTAAGAATATTGAACGACACTATTTTAAATAGAGGGAATAGATTAAAATGATGAAAACAAACAAGTGTTCGAAAAATGAGTTATGAGTGTGACATGTGATATGAGAAATCAAACTAGCCAAGCGGTTAAGTAACAACCTTTCATGTCTAACACTCTAACCGACTGCTCAAAGTCAGGCTGACTCTTACAACAATAGCTACATACATCTTGACGGTGGCTAAAAATTTCATACTAAAAAAACAAGAATTTTTTTTTTCATATTATATTTATAAGTTATAATGATATCAAAGCTAATATTTTGTCGAAGGATTCGACCATCTTCTTATATTGAAAGTCTTTTTGATAAATCAAAATTCTCTTTAACAAAGATAGTCAGACGTGTATCCGGTTGAGTAGAACAACAACGAGTTCAACGTAGATGATATAGTAGACTCGATTTAACAATGTGGGCCCACTGTTTCAAATGTATTGAAATTCTTTGTGAATTGGGCCTTGGTTTAGTCCTCAACACTAAGCAGTGCATTCACTTATTAAAGAAATTGGGAAAGATGAAAATTGTGTTTGATATATAATATAGCTTCTTATAACATATAACAATTCACCTAATCAATGAAGAAATCATCTACCAAAAAAACTATCAACTCAACCAAAACAAACATTCAATATCATATAATATACATCATACATAGTTTATAAACATATTTTGTACTTCAAACCCTCTCATGGAACAAGCAATATCAACATCATTAGCTTCAATGGTTTTCACCACCTGTTTAATCTGGTTCGGGGTTCAGTTATGACATCAAACGGTTTCAGCTCCCTCTCGAACGCAGACATCATTAGCTTCATTTGAATGAACTTTGTCTATCCCAATTAGGCAAAGAACAATCTGAATTAATACTAAGATCCTTTATTATAGTCCTGCTTGATTTTATAGGCACTGAAATACCCTTAAGACTTGGAGATCTTTGTTGATTACTACCACTAAGCTTTCCCATTCTAACACCATTATTAAGCACATCACTGTTAACAGATGAAACAATTGATAACTTTTTCTTGCAAGGTGATAAATAGCTATCAGAATTCATGTCATAATTCCAAGACCTTGCTTTTGGTGAGCTAGTTGATCTTGCCTTAGCTTTTGCTGATTCAGTAGCAGCCATGTATGCTGGAGTTGCTGGAGAGCTTGAAAATGATTGGTCTTCTCCTATTGAACCTTGTCTTCTGTGAGGAAATGATTTTCTTGATAAAAGTATTGGTGATGGTGAATTCAATCCTTCAAGTGGATTTGTGTTTGGTTTCTGAGTAATAGTATTTCTCAGTTTAAGTTGTCTTGTTCCGAATTCTTCACCGGTTCTAGAATTTGAGCTGAAAACTGAGTCTAAATCTTCAAGTTCTTTGCTTTTTGATAGTTGTGTATCTACCCATTGCTCCAGCCAATATCTCCATCTTCCATTTACTTTACTTCTGTCTGATTCCGCGGACCTCTGAGGGGTTCGATTAAATTAGTTCGAGATCACTTAGGACATGTTTGGATTGACTTATTATAACTTATTTACCGACAAAAGTAAGAACTGATACAGACACAGACACGGATACAAATTTGAGAAAATGTCTGTGTCTGACACGAGCAAGACACGCCTAACCCAAAAAGTGTTTGTGCTTCGTAATTTGACAGATTGTTTGGTAGAGCTTGTGAAACAGTTTATGACATGCCATTAAGCTATCTTCAGCTTATTTTCATAAGCTCACCGAGATATAGCTTGACTTTACTTTACTTTATCTTTTGTTATAAAACAGCTTAGATTTTAGTGCTTAGCATAATTAAGCTGATAAATGTGCAAAACAACCAAACAGATATATATGAAAGATTAAGGAGCTTACTCTATGATTAAATGTGTATTCTTTTATTCTTTCTCTCTTAATAATGGCTTCTTTCTTGATCATGCAAGAAGCATCTACCTCTTCCTTCAATAAAGTGCTGTCATCCCACTTTCTTTCACTGTTTGAGTCCATCTAAACAATGTGAAAATTTATGATTCAAATATAAATTGAATATAGAATTGGCTGTTAAACTTTGTAATTGCAATGTGAATTGAGAAAATGGAATAATGTAACATGTTATGCTCACCCTAATTATCTTGTCTTTAGAATAATGCATGTCTTCATCTTCAACACAATCCTCCCATCTTCCTTCAACCATTTGGAGTCGCCTCGCACATATCTTTGATTGAATATTTACAATGGACTGTAAGCTCTTAAGAGTACTCATAGCTTGGCGTCTCACTGCTCTCCCGCGAATGATAGCTTGAAGTTTCACTATCCCCTTCAATGCCCTCAAAGCCTTCTTTGCCTGTAATGTCATAGAACTCAATAAACAAGAGAATACCATGACTATGTTTGTTTGCACTAAGTTGGCCTTGGCTTTCTTTACATATTAATTTCCATTACTACTTTCTTTCTCAAATTTCTCTATTTGTATTTAACTTCCATAGAGTTAAATTTGTGAAATCTAGCTGCCTGACTTTCTAACAAGTTTCTGTTTCTAAAAAGGGTCTGCCTTCGAGATTTGGGCAAACGCATCAAAGTGTCTTATGTCTCTACGGCCTCAATAGGTATTGAGGCCGTATCAACCACATTTGATCGATGATGGTTCTTTGTAATATATACTAACTTCATTCCTCTATTCTCAATATCAATTGAGGTGGTATCAGCCACATTTGATTGAGGTTCCCTATAAGTAAAAAAGACTTTTGAGATTTTCTTGCCACATTTTATAAGATCTATTTCAAGTTTTCAACTGTAATAATTATTTCTTTATCAATGTATTTCTAAATACTTTTAATTTTATTTTACACTTTACAATAAAATAATAATAACTACCAACCTTAAACATGTAAAACAACATCGTTGTCAATAAATTTAAGACAACTACCAACTTTTGTAATTTATTTAAGAGTCTTGTGTGTCCTATATTTAGCCATGGAGGTAGTAATGATCACGATGTGACTGCAATTTAATACATTTTTTTTGGTTTTAACTACTGAGAACGAGTTATAACATCAAGTGGTTTCAGTCTCCTCTCAAGCGCAATTGTGGGACATCAAACTGTAATCCTCCCTATCAAGTTAAACATCAATCATCATTGAACCAACTAATGTTTGGTTCCGCAAATTAAAACTTTCTTCTAATAACATTCATATTTCAATTTGTCTATCATTAATTGTACTATGTTTATCAAAACTAATCTAAATCCATTTATGAGAAAATTATCAGTAAAGATTATGCAAGAAGGATTAAGGCTAAAGAAAACAGCTTAACCAAACTTACTAGGTAACCCCTGAAGGCAGTTTGAATTTGAATAGCTGCAAATTCTTGAATCTCCTTCTGGCACTGATATATTGATTGATGAACACCGTTCATAGTTTCAGATTCTGCTAAGTTATCTTGTGAAACACCACTGAGAATAACAACTTCAGTAACAGTAACTGCAGATTCAGAATGCTTGGTTTTTTCCTTCTCTGATGCTTCATTTGATTCTGTTTCTTTTGATGTTTTTGGTGGAGCTGTAATTGAAGGTAACTTCTTTGTCTTTAACCTTCCAAATATCCATTTTCTTCTTTTCTCCTTCTGAAATTAAAATTCTCTTTCTCATTAGAAATAAGCATAATCTTACACAAAAGTGATGAAATTAAAAAAAAAAAAATTAAAAAAATTAACCTTCTCTTGTGTTGAATGTGTGTCCCATATGAAAAGCCTCTTCACTAAATTAAACCAACTCTTCTTCTTCTTTGCCATTTAAATTTAAAAATATCAAAAGGGTCAACTTCAAATCTTCAATATCTATGATCTGAAATATTGAATCATAAGAATTGAGATAATAAGCATATTCTTATACAGAAAATGGCATGGTTTTTGGTGATATAAATTTAAATATATAAATATCTTACTATAAGTATTGATGAGTAAATGTGTGAAACGTACATGTGGTTTGGTTACTAAGCATTGAATCATATATTTAAGTAATGAAAATGTACAACTCAAACATTAGACTTTTATAAAAAAGACTGAACAATTTGGTGAACTTTGTCATAAATTTTGATTCCTATACACATAAATAGTCAAAGTAAATGCCAAATGAATGACTTGATTTCAAAGTAAGTAAAAAAAACAAAGAAAATGAGATCCAAGTTAATCACTTACTCATTTTTTTAAAACTTGGTTATAGTATATAAAAAGACAAGAGGCACCGTTTGGAAGAAGATTTGTGCATGGGAACAAAGGGTAGTGCAGTCAATAAATTCAGATGTATAATAGCATTGAAACCAGCAAACATTCTTTATAATACTCAGTTACCAATATCAAAGAATGTGGAAATTTTAAGTGGATTTCATCACTGAAAAAAAAAGTGCACAGTTATCAAGTTATTGCAAATTGCAATCATTCATATATTTTTTGAATCATGCTCAAAAAATTCTTATATGATGAGTTACAGAGTTAGTACTGGTCATGAAGATAAAAGCATAGGAAAGTGAATGAATAATGAGAAATTCTTTTCTTTGGCTTAATGGGTCCTATTTATTTCTATTTTTATTTTTTTGCTCTTTTTATAACTGTTGCAGGCATGTTCATGTGTCTGTTGGGTAGGAAATGACAGTTTTATCCTTCACTAAACACTAATGTAACTGTAATAGTCCGAGTTCCACTCTTATATAATAGGTGAGAATAGTTTGAATATATACTTAAATCTTATGATACGTGGTTTGATTGTCGCGGAAGATAAAAACTATACTAAAAGAGTAGAGAAGATCGTGAGATGACGGCGCCAAATCATCTAATATAAGAATGGGGTCTGAACCATCATAGTATAGCAACGATAGTAAGTAAACAACATCCCTTCATTAATACGTTTTTGTCAATTTTCTGGTAGGTAGAGGGTTACAATTATACGTTTGCCAACAAATACTACCTACATAAACTATATAAATACACTGTGCATGTATATATCTTAGATTTGATTAAAAATACGATCACAATACACTCACACTTTAGTTCTTTAATCCTGCACAGGAAGCATGTGCACAGAGTGGTCACATCAAACTACACCAATATGAATATGTGAATATGTACGATTTAGCATTAGTGTGACAGTGTTACACAAGTATTAGGAGACATTGTTACAGGTTGTTGTAGGGTGTGGTGGGGAAGTGCATAATTGAGGAGAGTATGAAATACTCTAGACACCCAATGTGCAAAGGGTAAGGAATGTGAAGATAAAACCAAACAACATTTGTGTTTTAACAATGGGAGAAGACAGCTGTAAAAGGACCCAAAAAGAGGAATTGTCATAATACATTATGAGAAAAAAATATTTTTGTCAAACTAAAGGTTACTTCAAAAAAGAAAACTCTTAATTAATGAGAAAAAATATTTTTGTCTAATTCAAATTTCAAAAATAGACTAATGAAGACTTTTTCTTTTAACATTGTCTAATATTTCACACTTGACGATCCAATTATCAAAAGTCCAATCCATTTAAACGTCATTCTGATTTAGAAATTCAACGCACAATAAAACAACTTTTTGGAAGTTCCGTATATTCCACAGAAATAATTTATTCACTCATCTCAACGACTTCTGCATATTCTTCATTGGGATCAATTTCAATCGGCTTGCCTATATAATTGACAAGACCTTCACGTTAAAGTACGATTTAACTTTTATTTTAACTCTATTTTAATCACATACTGACTTGACTTGATCGTAAGAATGCTAATCTCTTTTATAAGTATCTTTATCACCACTCTAAAGGTCTTTCACCACCATAATCGTCTCAATTGTCGCCGTCAAAAGTCAATAGTTTTATTCCTAAACGGATCAACCACCTAATATTAAAACCAACTTTCATACATGCTTCAGATAGAGTGATTATAGGGAACCATTTCAAGAAAATGTATGGATCAATAATATAACAACAGACAACAAATGCTGAATGAAAATGAAATTGTCTATAGAGTACAAGGCTGGTTAATGGTTTATTCCAATCCTTCGTAGGGGCAAGTTACTAATTTAAGCCACCAAGTGCAACATGCGCTACTTTAGCCCATACACGTATTTATGTAATTCATGTGAAGTGTCTTCTCACTAATATAGCGACGGATTTGTACCCTCTCTAATTTTAATTTTTCTAGTAGCGCTACTTGATATTTGGTAAATAACTACAACGATATTTCATTCATTTTAAAATATAAGAAAAAATTGGTCAAATAAATTTGATGTATTTAGTCCAAATTTGTAACCAAATTTAAAAAAAAAACTGACTAATTTTTTTTTTATATTTTAAAACGGGGGAATGTTTATTTATGCCTAATTAATTAAAAAAAAATGATATAACCCTACTAGAATTGGAAATAAGCAAATTATAAGAGTTTGCAATAAATTTTCTTAACCGTGAGGTTATTTGATGGGAGCAAGATGATATAGCCGGCCTTACTCTATAGTTGAGATTGACCCTCATCAAGTGCAATTGCAATAAGAGTTTGCAATAAATTTCCTATGTCTTGCAGCCAGAGAAAGCGACCATGCTTATCTTCCTCTTCAGTTATATACCCAAAAAATGTTTTATTTGTTCTATAAATTAACCTTATGAATAATTTGATGTATGTGATATAATTATAATGATAACTAATTTTTTACTCATCAATATTTAAAAACTAGTGTAACGATAATTAAGTATAGTAACAATTTGTAAGCACTTTTATATGGGAACAATTTCTTAATTAAGATCCGATGAATTTTTTTTTATTAGAGTGCACAATCAGTTTGAGTTAGCTAGCAGGCATAAAATTTTGCAAGGGCTTTGTTATATATGAACTCCAACTATGTCTTATGTAATTATGTTACTGATTTCCTTCTTAATTAATACTCACATGTATCACATGGTTATTCTCTCACGCCATACACACATCTCTCTTTGATCTCAAGATGATTCGTCACATGAAAACTAATTAAGAAATATATAGAAGGCTTAAACCTTCATAAGAATCAAAGTGTTATGTCCCTTATAATTTCTCCATTAATCCAAAACCCTTTGCACCCAAAATCCTTTCTTTTAATCCTAAGTATTGCATGTGTATGGTTTGTATGGTAGGTGTTTATTCAACTGTAGACACAAACAATTGAAGAGGAAAAAGAAGAATAAAGGGTTAGTGAAGAAGTGAAGCATTGGAGCTCTAGGTGATTAGTATCCAACTAGCTAGCTTGAAGAATTAGCTATAATTGGACTGCACTACAGAATTAATCGTTTGTTTTATCAATAGAAATTAGGACTGACTCTGCTAGGGTTTAATCGCTGATGCCCGTCGTCTGTGTCTGGCCGTGTTTAGCTGGGGCGTCGCCGGTGAATCTTAAGCTTGTTGATCGCGCGCGCTCCTTTGCTCACGTTCTCCAGGATTCTTGTGTAGTGCAAATCAGTCAACTTCCATCTTTGGCAATTAAGGGAGATGATGTGCGTATCAAAATAACTCAATCTGAGTATGAAAAAGGTTTAGAGGATTGCAGGAAACATCTCCATGGAGTACGATTGCTCCTCAATAAGGGCGATAAGCCACTGACCGCGAAGGATCTTAAAGCTAAATTGTCGTTAACATGGAAAACACAGAAATCGTGGCACTTGGTTTCCTTAGGGCGGGGTTTTTATGAATTTCAGTTTGTCTCTTATGAGGACAAGCACTTGGCATGGTCAATGGGATCCATAAACCTCCAGCCGGGGCTTTTGAGACTTTCCAAATGGACTAACGATTTCAATCCTTATACTCAGCGTCAGACTCATGCACAGGTTTGGATTCGATTACTGGAACTACCGCAGGAATATTGGAGGCGTCGTACTTTGTTTGAAATTGCTAGTGCAATCGGGACTCCTCTGTTGATTGATGATTCTACTCGTAACCGGACATTTGGTCACTATGCGCGTCTGTTGGTGGACGTTGATCTCTCTCGCCATTTGTTCGATGATATTGTGGTTGAACGTGAGGGTTATACGTTTAAGCTGGCTGTGCAATATGAAAAACTACCATCGTTTTGCACACACTGTCAGATTATTGGACATTTTATTGCCAATTGCACTTGGTTGCACCCACCGCCAGAGAAACAAGATCATTGTAAACAACATATTGAAATTCCACGCCAAAAAATCACTCAGAAATATGTTGTGAAGACCACTAGTGATGTCCCCGGTCCCTCTAACACTACAGTCGCTATGCTGGCAGTGGCGAAAGAAATTATCCGCACACAGACTGATGTTGCCGATGTTATTCCAGTAGCTATTGCTCCAACACCTTCGGTTGCAACAACGTCGTTTCATATGGCTCTACATAATGTGGTAGATGAGATAGCGTAAGGAGATTTGAGAGAAGGAGAGGAAATTATGCAACAAGTAGAGCAAGTTATTGAGTCTACAATTGTTATTGCAACTTCTCCGGTCATAACACAGTCCAATGTTGCAGATTCTCAAGTGGTTCCGGAAACCCAAAATCTTGTTGTGACTAACGATGAAAATTTTGATGAGATTGCACGTCGTTGTTGTGACTAACGATGAAAAATTTGATGAAATTTAGTGCAACAAGCTTGGGCGGCTATATCGGAAGAACAACAGTTTATCACCAATCAAGTGGTTTCTGACAAACAACTACCTAACTCTCAATTGGTTCCTGAAGCTCAAAATTTGGTGGTGGCTAATAATGATGATTTTGATGAAGTCGCACGAAGAGATATTGAGTTGGTACAAAGTGCACTGGCTGGGAGACAAGACGATCACAGGTACACGCTGGTTGTTTCGAAGAAGCAACGGAAAAAACATTTGAAAGCTGCCCATAGTACGGGTCAGCCGTATAACACTCGTTATAAGGGTGTGTTTCATCCAAATACCTTCTGAAGATCCTCTATTGGAACGTTCGGCAATTTGGTAATCCCGAATCACTTGTTGCTTTGCAGAATTTGTGTTTCACAAATAAGTTTGATAAAATATGTCGCTTTATTTTATTGTGTTGCTTTTTTTCTTGGGGTTTGGTCTAGTCCCCCACTTTTGTATATATTTTTTATTATTTTATTAATATATTATTATGAGCTATAGGTAGAAAACGGGAATGTCTGGAGATGTCAATTAATTAGTATGTCTATTCATTACTTGATAACTAAACGCTTTTAATTTATCCAAACAAAAGAATTAGCTATAATTAAGTTTCTTGAGATAAAAGAACAAACATTAAAGATCCTAGAAAATACCTGTGACTTACTTTGTTCACAAAAAGAGTCACAAATTAAGCAAGTTGGAACACATCTTCATGTTTTTGAGCAATAAAGAAAAAGATGGGTGAGCAACTTGTGTAGAGATCATTTGCGAACAAAGTAATGAAAACAAGGAACATAAGAGAGAAAAATGTCCTCTATCACATCATCAATTTATAACTAAAAATTAGGATGGAAAACTAAATTTGTCAAATTTTAAAATAAAAATACCAATTCTTCAAAATGTCGTACCATAAAAATGTCCTTCTAAAAAGCATTCATCCTCCTCAATGCTAATGGTGCATTTTAGAAAATTCTATTCACAATCTCTAAGATACATATAAATTCTTCTAACTAACGATCATGTAGATATACAATGATCATGTAGATATACAATGTCATGTCCCTTAGTAAACAATCACATGACTACTTTTTAAGAAATAAAAGCAACGGTGTAATCTGTTACAAAGTTAAAAGATCAATTTAAAACTTAAAAAACTACTTTTTACTAAAGGAAAACCTTTACTAATTTTTTTTGGTTATAGCAACCTATTTTTATTTTTAAAATCAACAAATTTATTTTATCTTTTAAAAAAAATGGATTAGGATTTCTTGGGGTGTAAGTAGATTAAAAAAAAAATCTATTAAATAGATGATCCAAACCAACTCAAATTGAAAAAAATTGAATTTTTTGGTTTGTACCAAAAACCAAACTAGTGAAAACTAAAGTGGCTGGTTTGGTTAGAATATAATATTTCATTTTAATGAACCAACAAACTGAGAAATTGAACCAATATATTTAATTAACCTTTTGATAGCCTATTGAGCTCATTGTTTGAACCAACGAAACTTAAATTCACAAGGTAAAATACATGCATAAAGCAAAAAGTTCAGACATAGAAACCTTCAAAATCATTGTCTTCCAATATAGAATTGTAATTTATCATTTCAGGATAGAGCATTGTCGATTCAATTGAGATATAATTGAAATTTTATTTAGGTTGAACTTTATTATTGGCTTAAATATACTTTTGGTCCTCTAAATATTTTTTAGGTTTCATTTCGGTCCTTTAACTATTTTTTGTTCCGTTTTGGTCCCTTAACTATTTTTTCGTTCTGTGTTGGTCCTCTAACTTTCATTTTGTTAATCTATTTGGTCCTAACTATCGTTACAAAAATGTCAAAACCGTTAATTTTGCATACGTGACACTTATGGACTTGGTGGCTTTGGTGTGAGATCAATAGGAAAACGTCACATGGCCAAAAACTTTCTTCTTCATCGCGTACGGAGCTTCCTCCATCACCGTCTCCGTCCACATCATCGGTGATCTTTCCAGTCACAAAAGCTTACAAAACGATACCCCGAAATCTCTCGCTATTCACGCTGAATTCAAATCTGATGTCCGTTTTCTCAATAGAGACTTTTACCTCTCGCTTTTTGACATTTTTCTAACAGTTAGACCAAGTAAGTTAACAGAATGAAAGTTAGAGAACCAAAACGGAACGAAAAATAGTTAAAGGACCAAAGTGAAACCTTAAAAATATGTAGAGGACCAAAAGTATATTCAAGCCTTTATTATTTGATGCTTAAATTAATGAACTTAATTTCATATGAGTTGTATTTTGTATTTGATGGTAAATTTCCCTCTACCTATGTGTTGTATTTTGTATTTTAAAACGTTGTTATTGTCTACTTAGTTTATGTTATTATTGTAAGTCGTTTGAAGAATAGATTTGAAGTATATTGTTTGAAAAAATAATAACAGAGAATACATCGGGAAAAATTGTTGTGAATGCTATAGCTAATGAGGATAAGTATTAGAATGAACTAGGCACTATACTATCCTATTGTAGGTCTATCTTTTCTTCCAATGCTAATTTCAACCTAGCTTTTGTTTGTCGGCAAGTTAATATAGTCGCTCATAATTCAGCTAGAATGTCTGTATTTTAGTCTAACCCCAATACTTTTTATTATTCTATTAGTTGTGTTACTCCTAATATTTTTGATGAAATAAAATGAGTATTTTTTGGTACGTTAATAAAATGAGTATGCTTTGCTTCCAAAAAAAATTCATCGAAAAAAATATTGTAAACTAAATACAGTATCCAACTAGGCTGACTAATTTGATTTCAATTCATTTAAAAAAAAAAAACAATTTAAACCGAACAAATTAAGTGTATGTTTGGTTTCAATTGTAGATGGGCTAAAATTGATTCTGGACATCTAGAATTAATTCTGATATGTTTGGTTGATGTAGAATTGATTCTGCCTCCAGAATTGATATTGCTTGAAGCTACGCATTGTAGCCTCTAACCTTTAAATTGAATTTTTACACTGAAATTTACTGTTCAACTCACTTTAGTTGAATGTATCAAAATATAAATCAATTCTACTAAAATCAATTCTATCAAAATCAATGTCAAAGTCAAATCAAACATACTCATTAGTTCAAACATTTGTATTCACCAAAAACCAATTCAAAGTGGTCCAAAATATCATAATATCATATGATAAGTACAACAAACAAAACCAAAAACATTGAGTCAAAAAAAAACAAAAAAAAAAAACACCAAAGAAAAAAAAAACATTATACGCTTTCATCATCTCGTAACCCTAACCTCTGAAAACCAAAACACAATCATCATCGTCCAATATCATCAATAAACGCAGCCAGCTTTCTTCTTCTCGTCGATGCTCCGTCTTGTTGATACAAAAGCTCAATCGGAGAGGGTTCCTTTCTTAATCACTCTCTCTCTTCTTCTTCTTCATGTCTTCAATTACCTCTTTTCCTCTTTCAGGGTCTCCAAAAACCCTACCTTTTGATTTTCCCCCTTTTTCTATACCTAAACCTTTTCCTCTATCTCTATTCTTATTTATTTTCACCCTTTTGCTTCTTCCATTCACATCTCTTCACCAACAACATGAGCAATTCTAAGGTTCCACTTTTTTTTTTTTTGAATTTATGAATACCTAATTAGGGTTTTTCAATTATTAATCTTTTCTTGTTCAATTTTAATGTAATGTTTTATTTTTGCTTCCCTTTTAATATTTTGTATTTTAAATAAGTGGGCGTATTAGGATTCGAACTCTGGTCTTGTACATTATATGCAATGTTCCTATCAATTCAGCTAAGCTCACGAGGATTTTTGTTTTGGAAATTTGTGTGCAGGTTTTACTATTTGGCTCATTTACTGAAGATGAAACGAGATCATTGAGGGTAAAGAAGTCTACTTCTGGGAGAGATGAAAAGTCTGTAGATAAGAATAACCTGCAATTTGGTTCTCTGAATTCTGTTACTTCTGTTGAATCATCTACCAACCCGCCGAATTCGCTGAAAGTGCCAAATAGTGCTGTTCTTACCGATTCTCAGAAACTTAACGGGGTGAACGGTGTTGGTGCTACTGCTGCTAATTTACCTCGAGTATCAGAAGCTATAAAAGAGAATGGAAATGTTACTAATATCTCCTTCACTAGTGCCTCAAGTGAGACTATTGCAAACAAAGTTAGAGACAATGGTGTGTGTTCTGTTAAGATAATTGATCAAAATGGTACTGCAAACAAGTTTACAAATTTAAGCCTAGATGCTTCTGAGGATGAAAGTGTGAAGAATGTGTTCGAAAATGGAAGTCATCATGATGATTCTTCATCGAAGTTATTTGATGAAGACTTGAAGAAGGCACCTAATGGGCATGCTGTTATTCATGTTAAGGATCTTCAGCCTCGAGGGCTTATTAACTCCGGGAATTTATGCTTTCTTAGTGCAACCGTGCAGGCTCTCTTGGCTTGTTCTCCTTTTGTTCAGCTTTTGCAGGAATTAAGAACTCGCAACATTCCTAAGGTTAGTTTGTCTGCTTCTGCATATTTAACCTAATATTGTTCTCTGAAAGTTTTAGCTCCACTCATAGGTAGTGTAACAATCAATGAACAGTTACACATATAAAAGCTGAATTGAAAAATTATGTTTAGCATATAAATTTGTGTGTGTTATATTAAATTGTTGTATATATTTAGACTTTCCTTGTAATAGAGAAGATCAGAAACTGATATTGTATGCTTATTGCTGTGTAAAATTTTAGGTTGGCTATCCCACGCTGAAAGCATTTGCCGAGTTCGTAACTCAATTTGACACGCCAAGTGGAGTAAAATTAAAGAAGAAAGATACAGATTCTTTTGAGTTTGGACGGGCATTTTGCCCTGTTATGTTTGAGGGTGTTCTGAAAAATTTTACCCCGGATGTACCAAATAGCATTTCAGGAAGACCAAGGTTGGTGACCATTTGATTTTTAATTTAATGTTATTTTTGTGTTACTCTTACCTCCCTGCCCCAGAAGAAGAATTTTCAAAATTCAAATATGTTTATTCCCTAACTAGTATTTTAGTTGAATCGTTGAAATACTTGACTACAATCAGTATATTTCTGGTCATGTCCTGAAAAGCTATGTGCATACTAATTGTTCAAATTTCTATGGACGTATGTGTGATCATTTTAAACTGTAATCATATATTACAGACATAGTTTTTTCTTCATGAAAATAATTGAGAAATGGTTATGTCTATATACACCATACCTCTATATAGGGGTTTGTTTGTAGTTTGCTATAATGTTGAGTTACAACTTTAGCAGCCCTTGTTTTAGGAGTTTGCATTTATAGATTCAACCTTCGATAGTTTTTCTTCTTCTCAATGCTCATCGTCGTCTTCCTGTTTTTTATTTTTTTTATTCCTATTATTTATACAACCTATAAAGGAAGTTGTTTGGTCATTTGTAAGTGTACAATGCAATCACATGCTTAGATATGATGTAATTGATTTTCTGATATTAGCTTGTTAATGATATTTGTGGTAAACACACCTCTTTCAGGCAAGAAGATGCTCAGGAATTTCTGAGCTTTGTAATGGATCAAATGCATGACGAATTACTGAAGCTTGAAGGACAATCCTCAAGTCTTAATGGAAGCAAATCTTTTCTAGTTTCTTCTGTGGAAGATGATGAATGGGAAACAGTGGGGCCAAAGAATAAATCTGCTGTTACACGGACTCAGCGCTTTATTCCCTCAGAATTAAATAGTATTTTCGGAGGACAACTCCAAAGTTTGGTGAGAACTACAGGTACAAGATATTCCTTTTAAATGGTGTTTGCTTAGTGAAAGAATTCATTTTTTTTTGTCTTTACTTGTCATATACCCATCAAGATGTTGAATTTCATCTGATATCTGTCTGTCTGTTGCTTTTCTGTGGCTTTATGTTTTGTTGTTGTGACTTGTGATTTTGAAGTTCCACATTTGTTTCCTTTTATGCAAGTCACCTTCATTGCCATTTTTATATTAAAGTTTCAGGGTTAAAAAGTTGAATTAAACTAAATGAAAACAATCATGGCCATATCATGATTTTTTTTCTCCTTTTCAGGATCAAAATCTGCCACTAATCAACCTTATCGCCTGCTCCATCTTGACATTCATCCTGATGCTGTTCACACCATTGAAGATGCTCTGCACTTGTTTTCTGCACCAGAAACCCTTGAAGGGTACCGAGCATCAGTCACTGGAAAGGTATTTTCCCTTTTATTTATTTATTTTTACATTTTAAATTTAAATACATAACTATTAAAGTTAGAATTTACAATTTTCATATGGAATAAGGATTATTGTTTTGATGAGTGTATTATGATGAATGTTTGGGTGATATAGCATTTCCACTCTGGATTGTTAGTTAGTTATGCATAATTGATATGTGGCACACATGGCCACCTACCTCAATTAAAACATTAGCTTTGCCCCAAAACCCGGTACCTGAATCCATACATTTATCTACATGATACAGTCAGTGGAATATCAACTGGTTTCAAAATTATGTATCCACAATGCAATTTATGGAGGAGGCCAAGGAAATAGCGACTGCATTTTAATGACTGTCTTGACTTTTATTGTCGTCTTATCTGTATACATGATAGTCAAACTCAAAATCCCACCTAAGATCGTTTGAGCATTAGGAAAATCATGATATCGTATGTCGATGGATCCTACCAAATTTACAAATATACATGTATATGCATATAAATTCATTTGTATGCATAAAAAAATATTTAAGTGGCAAAAACTACGAAAGACCATAATTACCTTATCAATAAACAAATTAATTTTTGTATTATAAAAATTAAACAAATAGTATTATTTTTATTAATTAAAAAATAATATAGTATAATATATTTCCATTTATAATTACTAATTATTATTATTATTATACGTATTAATTATTTAATTAAATATATAAAACCAAAAAGAAAGTTACTGAATTGAATAGAGGAGAAAGCATAGTGGAAACAGAAAAATAAGCTTAGCAAAACGACACATCGTGTATTTTTAGGGGGTTTTAGCGCTTTCAAGGAACCGTGTAGCGGACTGGACCTAGAAACAATGACCGTGACAAACAAAGTCGGCTGACGGTGGGTCGAAATTCTTCACAAAAGACGCAAGATAGGAGTGTCACACCTGTAATTTTACACATTTGCTCATTGTGCCACCTCATACCGTGCCGATATGGCAAACAAAGGGTACTTAGTGTGACCTCGCGCATCGGTTGTCTGATCCCAAAAACCATATCTGTATACTCCCCATTAGTAATTGATAAGTTTTCAGCGTAGGAAGTCCATATCTTAGTGTAATTATTGATATGATATAGCTACTCTATATTGGACCTTGATACCCTATGGTTGTGCTGGTTAATATTATATCTATCACTGCTAATAAAATTTGATATTTTTTCAGGCGGGGACTGCAAAAAAATCTATAAAGATACAGACACTTCCTAAAGTAATGATATTGCACCTGATGCGTTTTGGTTATGGAAGCCAGGGAAGCACCAAGTTGCTTAAGCCTGTGTACTTTCCTCTTGACTTGGTATTGGGTCGTGACCTGCTTGTTTCACCATCTACCGAGGTAAAAATTTTTAACATAATCAAATAAATTTCTCTTGGATTGTGATGATAAACGCTGGCTTCCCTTTTTCTGGTTGCTAGAATGCAACCTGCTTTATTCTCAGTGATGCACTTCTAATATTTTGTGGGAATCGAGTTGTCCAGATTTTTGTTATAAATTTACTTTGAATACTAAGATTTATTCTTTCTTTTATTCTATTAAGATTGCTTTTTGGGCTTAACAAGATAATTAGGAAAAACTTTCTTTTAAATATGTGACACATCATTGTGACATTGCTCACTGTAGACTACCTTTTAGTCCTCCTCCCATCCATCACTCTGGAAGATCTGATTAACATACAGCATGGATGGATGGCTACTTTTCAATTGCATTTATCTTTTTCTTATTATACGATAAACCTTTTCTTACAGACCATGAGTTTTTACTGTTTTTTTACCAAATAGTGTTATTTACTTTTTGTCATTTTTGAATGCTTACTTACACTTGTTAGCCCAGTTGATAAGTTGTTTGAGATAAGGCTCAAAGTAGTTAAAGGAGTGAGGTTCAAACTTTGACAAAAGAGAAAATACCAACATGGCTAATATACCAACATTTGAGTATTTTTAAAAAATTCTTCCTGGGAAGTTTCACCTCTCTTAAATGGGTGATACTAACGACTTAAGTTAGACAAAAACTCAAAACCCAATGCAGCTTTTAGATGCCGAGGATCTAGTGTATTGCAAAAAAATAATGACCAGTTAATTTTTTCCTGTAAAACCTTTGTAAAGACAATTAAAATATGTTAGTGAAACCAATGTGATAATGGTTGAAGAAGGCATAATGATTGACCGTTGACTGGTTTTTATGCTTCTGCAGGGTCGAAAATATGAACTTGTTGCCACAATTACTCATCATGGAAGGGAGCCTTCAAAAGGGCACTACACAGCTGATGCTCAGTACCCCAATGGTCAGTGGCTACGATTCGACGATGCATCTGTCTTTGCTATCGGAGCAAATAAGGTGCTGCATGACCAGGCCTATGTTCTTTTCTACAGACAGATATAAGCATAAACATATTACCTTGTAAGATAGGGTTGACCATGGATTAATGTATTGTGCACGGAGAAAAGATGTGAGTGATTATTATTTATTAGCTGGTCATACTCAATTCCCATTGCTTGGGACTCAAGTTATTAAGGTGGTCATATATGTTTCTTCCAATCTAGGGTGTGAAAAGAGTAATTGTTGTAATATTCTTCTAAAGTTTTGTAGTCCTAGTTTAGGACATGAATATGTGATCATGTTACAGTTGATGCGTATAAGAAATGCTGCTTATTGTAAAGTTTCACTAGGTCACAAGAAATTGGGATTTAACGCTATGATTAAAGCTTCACCTTTGTCGTGTGGATTTTGTACTAAATACCGCATTTTTTGTTTATTTGGTTTATAGTGCTTGCAAAGAGAGAAATTTGGTTTTAGTTTAACCAATTTTTTTCTGATCAAACGGACCTTATAAGTGTTGTCATGCAATATGTTTAGGATTGCTCTTGGGAGGCATTGGCCAAAAGTATTTTCTCTTCATATTTTGTTCGAGTTTAATCTGTGACAAACAGATAATTCATAATTTAACAAGAATAATACATATAGTAACTCCTTAATGATGTAGTAAGATCGGATAAGGAGTTATTTTTCCTTAAAATAACTAGTTTTCACACGTGAGTACAATACCAGATTTAGTTTCTTTTTTTGTCCTTGTAAAAAACCTCCAATTGTGATAAGATCAGATATGGTAAAATGGGAAATGTTATGTTATTATCCTTTTAATTAACTCCTTGATTGGAGGCAGTATTAAACATAGTCCTTGATTATTTAGAATTAAAATTGCATAGATGAAATGAAACAGAAGATTTGTAAAATGGTGAGATATTTTTCATTGAGGTTTAGGTCAAAGACACTAACTAACAAATTCCACTACCAAGCAAGTCTACCACCTCAGTAGAAATTCTAACAAAGTTATAAGATGGTAACAGAATTCTTGTGGAACAAGTGTAGAATACATAACACAAGTACTAGAACCAAAGAGCAGAATACACCAAAACTATATAAACATAAAATTAGTCTTTCTTTCTACACCAGAGGCAAACAACATAGCATAACCCACTGCTGTTCTTCTTGTTCTTGGCACTTTGAATGAACATGTTCTTCTCCTAAGTAATGCCAAGGAAAGCCTCTCTCTCCTTTCTGGCATCCTCGAAACGTTGACGTGTTTTAGGATCAAATTGTGCGAGGAATCCCTGCAGCAGGGTAAGAGACATACATTGATTGATACTAAAGAATAAAAAGATGCAACACCATAAAGGAAGTTTGAAGGAAAACAAACAAAGTTGCTTGCCTGATCATAAAGGAAGTATGGTTTGAGCATATAATTAGTTGGCTCGGGTCCTCCCTCTTCCTTCGGGGGTCCAAACACGAATATATAAGTCGTCGTAAGTTCATTGTATAGTTTTGCTGATCAAATAACAAAGAAACCAACGTCAACGCCTCAACGGGTTAGTTAGTTAATTAGTTAGTTAGTTCGTTAGGTTATTTCTCACCAACAAGAAGAGATTAGTAGTAATTAATAAATAGAATGAATGAAGAGTTAGTTACGCACGCTGCTTTGGCTCATCATTCTCTTCCATTGTGCTTTTTTCTTGCTGCTGGCTGCTGTCTGGCAAGGAGGTTCCTTTTAAAATCAATCAATCAATCATCCAACAACAGAAGAAGAAGAAGAAGATTCACTCTCAGTCTACTAGTAAGTAAATAGTAATAGAATGAAAAAGAAAGCCCTAATTCTAGATCTAATCATAATCATAATCATTTTCAGTGTGTTTAATTCTATTCATATTCGTATCTGTAACATACAGAAGAAGAAGAAGAAGAAGAAGAAGAAAATGAAAAGAATACCTTGAACAAAGGAAGAAGAATATCTCGCGCGTTGGTAGAGAAGAGAGAGAGAGAGACTCGACGACGAATAGGAACAAGTAATGAAGACATCATTCATTCAAGGGCTCAATCAATGAAGAAGAAGAAGAAGTAGAAAACCTGAAACAAAAAATGGGAGGAGTATATTTATACCAAAATGGTTTGGTTATTACCCGACCCAATTCCGGATCTAAGCTTTATTATTGGCCCAATCACTTGCCTACCTACCTACCTAGCTAGTAGCTACCATGTTTTTTGTTTTCATTTCTTTAAGAGTATTAATTCTATCATTTTTTTTTAATTGTATCGTGATGATTAACTGCATTTAATAAAAGCTTATTAACCGTTAATTTTGCTTAGATTATTTGTATGATATAATTTTTCAATTTTATGTTAAAAATAACTTTTCATTTTGATGTTAAAAATGATTTTTTTTTTATAAATTTATAACAAACACATCTAAACTGACAAAAGTGATTTTTTTTTTTAAAAAAAATATGTGAAACAAACACAGATAAATCTGGTATTTTTCCTCCTTAATGATTAATACATACAAGACAAATTTGGTATTGTGATAATTCATAAAATAACTACTTCTCACGTGTTTATTGATGTACCAATATGTATCGTTCATTTTATTATAAATATAGAAGAAGTGTAGTTTATTTTATTGTAAGATCGTTGATTTAATGTGGTCCAAACCAAGAGTCTAAACTATTGAATGGTGGCTTTTTAGATAATTTTAAAGCAATGACTACTTCCCCATATTTAAGACTTTCAGTAGTTTAAATAAATTAAATAAACACAGTTGCTTTTAAGTTTATTTGTACCAAATGGACGGTGAAAGAATATATAAGGTCATCTTCTACCAAAAAGTGAGAGGTACATATGGGTTTGCTTGAAATTTAGACCCAAATAATGTCATTTTAGTTAATTAGAGCATTTTTAGTGGGAGTAATTAAAGTGAGTAAATTAAGTTGTTTTGTGTGAGCTTAAATTGTAATGTAAGATTTAAAAAATTTATAGTTGATTTAAGATGTTTTAACTTTAATGGTAGTTGTTTATATTTTTTATTTTTGACAAAAATGGTAGTTGTTTATAAAGAACCAATATTTGGCCTCACATAAAAAACTATATTTCCATTAAAATATAAAGCAATGCATAATAATAGTCAAAGAAAATACATTGATGAAAAAAAGTAAAATTTTAAAATAGATAGTGAATTTTGACTATATAGTTGTCATCAACTAAATTTAGTTGACCTACTTATCAAGTCAAGTCACATATTCTTTATTATAAGTCCTTTATAATTGTCATAAACTAATTAACAACTTAATGTGCACCACCATTAAAAGTTAGCTCTTAGATTATCACACTTATGCTTTTCACATATTCAACCTATTGGAATCTAAGGTCGGGCATGCACAAACATTTATCTCGGTTTTGACAAAAAAAATTGATATTTTTAGGAATTAAATTAGGTTAAAATTAACATTTTTAAGAATTAATTTATGACAAAATTTACATTGTTTTGTTCAAAATTGAGATTTTTTTAATATAAAATTGAGATTTTTGTTTGAAATTGAAATTTTGCATTGACTTTATAAAATTTCTGGCTCTGCCACTAATTGATACACACCTATCAAATAGTCTAAAATATAAACTTAAAAATACAAGGGAAATTATCTCTAATGTAAAATTTTCAAGTAAAATCTTAATGATTAAATTGTGACTATCAAATAAAGTCAAAGAAGAATAAATGGTAAAGATATAAACTGAACGCTCTTCAATATACTATACTGGATAGTGCTAAGAAAATACATGTATGTGCAAGAGATACTCCCTCCGTCCTAAAATATAAGGGAAAATAAAAAAATCACACTTATTAAAAAAATTAAAACATGAAAATTTGAAACATGATTTTGTGGAATTTTTCTTGAAATAAGTTGTATAGGAAGATGTAACAACATTTTTCATTGGTTGTTGTTTATTGATAAAATGAGAGAGAAGGAAAAATAAATGCAATATGCATTTAATTTTATAAAAATAAGTAAAATTAATACTTAGAAAAAATAAATGTCTATTTTTTCCTCTTATATTTTGGGACAAAAAAATGTGTTTTTTTTCCTGACGGAGGGAGTATGTACTATTTCCTTTTGCTTTTTAGTATATTGGAAAACAAAATATTTTGACTTTGAAAATTCACATGCACGATTTTTAAAACGAATATTTCTATATTTAAATTATTAACATATACCTCAAGGACACATGTTAACATTTGCCTTTAATTAAAAATAGAAGTCTAATCATTAACTATTTTAAAAAAAATTGCGCAAAGTAGGGAGACAAAGTGCAATATTCTGCGGTTATTTTCCCAAGAATAATACACTTAAAAAATGTGTTCTCTCCGGCCTTTATTATTAGTAAAATTGACTTTTTAGATACATTGAATAATTAATACTCCTATCTAGACGATAACTAATATATCTAAACAATAATGCAATATAAATACATTAGTTCTTTAATGTATTTAGAAAGTCAATTTTATTTATAATAAAAATCAGAGGGAGTAGTAACATGTAAATTAAACCCACAAAACAACAAAAATTATTTCCATTGATTGAATCATATAGTCTCAACAGTTACAATTGTATAAAAATAAATTTCCAAAGTAATGTATAATCAAACCACTCTGCTATACCCACCCAAATTTCTTTACCAAGAAAATTACAAAACATTAACCATAAACACTTCAATGTCACTCTACAAATTCTACAAACAACTCTTACAAAAAATAAATAAATAATGGCTTAAAACACCAAGTACAAACCAAAAAACAACCCATAAATTTCAACATACATAAAAAAGTATCAAATAAAGAAAGAAACACATTAGACACAGCAAAAACAGATCATGTGCTTCTTCTTCATAAACCTTCAATCAACATTTTGCTAACAAGTTATGATGAATTGATGATTCATTCATCAATGTATTACCAATTTTTGTAGAATTTTTCTCCTCATACTCTGGAACCCACCAAACTCTCACACTTCTATCAAGACTACCACTATACAACAAAAATCCACCACCAATTCTATCACATGATGAAGCTTGTAAACATTTCACAGGACCTTCATGTCCTATTATAACACCAATCTTACATATTTTACCAAAAGCTTCTCTTTTCCAAATACCTATACTTTTATCTGCTGAACCTGTGAACAAATAATCATTCATCAAACACATGCACAAAACAGAAATTTCATGTGCCTTTGTCTCATAAACCATTTTCCAATTCTCAACATTTTCACATTCATTAGTCTTTTCATAACACATTACATAACCATCTGATCCACCTCCATAAACCCATTTTCCATCATCAGAAACAATAACAGAATTAAATGAAACATCTCTATGACCCTCTAAAACACCTTTCAAAGAATGTAAATTTTTCTCTTTTTTTCCCCATGCTTTAATCTTTCCATCTGCAGAAGCTGAATAAACTATCCCTTTACATGCTACTAATCCATTAATAGCATCATCGTGAGCTTTAATTGATTCCAAACACTTCAAATCAGAAACACTCCAAACTTTAAGCGTTTTATCCCATGAACCTGAATAAATCAAACCATTATGAACAACCAAACAAGAAATGCTATCAGCATGTTCAATCCATAATCTCTTATGATGTCTTCTAGTTTGAACATAATTACTTTGTTTCATAAATCTTCCTAAATAGTCTTTTGTGGTTGGAAGTGTGTCAACGAGTTTGAAAACATTTTCTGAACTCGTTGACACTTTCCAAACACGAATCTTGCTATCTTGATGAGCTGTGAAAACCTTGTTACCGACAGTAGCAAGTGCTTTAACAGATCCATCGCCTTGTCCGAATTTCGCAAACAATCTTAAATCTGGTTGTTGCCATACTATGATGTCTTTGCCTTGTGAAGCACTCAATATGAATTCACCACATAAAGCTAGACATGAAACTGAGCCAACATGTCCCGAAAGAATCGCTAATGATCGATGAGAAAATGATTGGCATGGCGATGGTGGTGGTGGTTCATAGTTTATAGGATGAAACTCTACTATGTTGTAACTCTCACTGCTGCTGCAGCTACTGCTGCCACTGCTTCTAGAACTTGATGATGGAGTTGAAAATTTGGATTTTGAAACAAGGGTATTCATTGGATTTTGATGAGGAATGCACAAGAAAATGGATTGGTGAAGAAGAGGAGCGGTAGAAAGAGAAGAATAAAGCAAAAGGAGGAAAAGGGTAGAGAGAGATAGAGATTCCTTGATGAAGAGGGAAACGTTATAGTTAGTGTTAATAATAATAATAGAAGGGTGAAGTGCAACGGCTATCTTGACTTTATAGAGAGAAAGAGTTATTGCAATTTGCCCAATTGGACAAAGCAACTTTTGTTATAATGTAATGTGGGTGTCTTTGTTAAGGACCAATGTCCCTTTTGTAGTGTTGTTGATTGCTTCATTGCATGTTTGAGCTGTTGGGCATTTTATTTTATGTCTATGGCAAATTTTTTATTCCACCAATTCTCACCTGCCACGTGCTCAAAAATGTATTCCGCTTTGAAAATTAAACTCCGAAAAATGAAATATTATTGGAGACGTTATTAATAAATGAGATTGGAATAAATCTTACAAAACTATATTTTAAATTCTTATGATTATGTTTTCATTTTTTTCTCTTATATTTCAGGATAGATGAAGTACATTGCAATTTAGGTTCTTTCACAAATTTTCATTTGACAAAGATTGACTGGTTGTAGCACTTGAACACTTTTCCTACTATTTACACCTATATATCACACCTTTTTCTTTTCCTTTTTTTTCTTTCTTCTCATGTTTTAATCTTGTCTATTCAAACAAAGATTATACTATTAAAAAATAAAACCAATAGTTTGCAGCAAAAGTGAGGTGAAAAAACAGCCTCCTTAATTAACAAACAATTGATAGGAAATGGTCGGCTGCAAACATGGATTATTTATTTATAGTACTAGTAAAAGAGAAAGTAAACATTTTATATCCCCTACTAGCCTAGTTTAATCTTCCATCATCCATCATTACCACCAAAGTAACATGTCATGGAGTATAAGAAAAACAATACATGTTGTTTCCCAAGAAATTGGGGCGTGACGGAAGGAATAAAATTAAAATAATCTTATAGTTATAGCATTATTTAACCATCAAAAAGTTAAAAGGTTAACATAAAAGGTTTTACTAATTGAAGTAGAGAGGTTTGCTCTTACTTGCCTGTGAATATATTGTACATCTAGTTATTTGCTTGCCTTTTTGTAGGTTGTTATATATTTTATTACTATGCATTAAAACAATTTCAAATTAGTACTTTTTCTATAAATGTTTTCATTCAAGTAAAAAAAAAAATCTATTAGAATTCGCACATACATTTGGATTGGAATATATTCTTAGCTAGCAATGTGGGTTTGTTCATGTGGTTAAAGAATCAGAATTAAACTCACTTGTTTATGTAAATTAGGATTGATTTCTCTTCAAGTCACCACATGCCTTGCTTGGTACGACCATTTTTTCAACAAAAAAGAAAGCATATGTATATTATTGTAATGTAATGTAATTGTAACAAGCAAACTAAGCTCTCTAAATATATAAACTGATTCATATTTATCATATATTCCATTTTATTGAGTATTCATGCTTAAGTTTGTACAGTAGGTGGGTTTGGTGAGTTGGTTTGCGCTTTTAGCTGGAATTTTAAACTCTGATAAAAATTGAAACTGAATTCAGGTCTCTTATTAGTACATGCAGAAGCTGTCCTTCTCAGGAGTTGTGACTTAAAAGGCAGCTCCAATATAATAGCACCTTATGCAAATATCCCTCAATTAATACTTTAAATTTATGCATATTACAAGTTTTCTAAATTAAAGAGTAAGAAATAGTATTGTTAGAGGAATTATATTATTAGATGAGAGATGACCTCAAAAGTCAAAATATATTTATAAGTGGACATAATCTTTATCTAATAAATTGGTTTTTTAACCCCACAAGTTTTTTGTCTCAATAAATATTTGAAATTTTGAGTTTTAATTTAGTCCTTCAAAACTTGGCTCCTAAATGTTTTTCCGTCACGATTTTTAGTTCCGTCACTTTTAAACACTCTAACACTCACTCTCTTATTTGTTGAAATTAACGTGAGTCTCAAATTTTAGAAATAGATTGTATACAAAATGGTGAGACACACATATCCAATTAAAAAGTGAATATTATTGTAATCACGGTACAATACAGTTGCGGAGACCGAAGACTCTACATCATGAGCAATATTGCAGCCGAAATTATGAATGCGGACCTCAAATTTAAACTGTATTAAACCAAAATTCTATATGAGTACAAAGTGTCAAAATCCACATTACTTGAAGTGAATGCATTTAAGATATTTAGAATAATATATGCGAGAATTAGGAGAGTGCCAATACTTTGTTTTCTAATGTTGAAAGCATAATCTGATTGAGCTACTTTGTAACTCGTTGATTAATTAATTAATAACAATATTGATAAAAGGAAGTTCCAAATTGCTGATATGATTTAGATTACGATATTTAAACAATACAATAACTATAAACCTATATTACAATGCATTTGGACATACGTACACATTATTAAAAACGTGAATATAAACTTTTTAGCCAACAGAACATGTCTATGCTTCTTGTATATGTCACAACATTACTGGTTTAACCATTGGCAATTAGTTTAAAAATTTCACAAATTGTTTAGTGATTGCCACCTGGTAGAGCATAAACATTATAGTAAATAAATCTCATGAAAAAGGTTCAGAAAAGTTAGGAAAGTGCAGCATTGTTAATATGATTTGGTAGAAAAGCAACAATTAATGTTATTGTTAGCTAGTTCACATGAATCACATCATCAACACAACACAACAAACTTGACTAGTTGACTTTTGTTTTCTTATAATTATATAAATATAAACTAATGTTAAATACATGTGAGAATGAGAGAGAGAGAGACATAAATATCTCTAGTATTTTATTGTTTGATACTTTGATTCATAGGAACCTGGATGGTTGTTTTTTATATGAAGATCAATAATTTTTTTAAAATACTGACTGAATTCCTATGTTTGGTGGAAACATTTGCATTGGTTGTTGTTTTCTATTATAATAATTTATAATACTAGGTATATATTACAGTTTAAGGATTCAAACAAAATTCTAATGAAAGATTATTTCAAAAAACAAGAGAGCACACACAAAATATCAAAAGATATGACAAAATGAAAATATTCCTAAATTTTTTATCATCCTCTCCCATGATGATGTCTAAATGTCGGTGATGAGCAAGTATATTGTTTAGGAGTTTTATATTGAATGTTAGATGATCAGAATTTGAACATGAATTTATAAGTAATCACATTTTTTTTTATCTTACAAACTGATTTTATAGAGTTAAAGACTATAAGTAACAAGGGGGGAAGGGGTGAAGATCAGTCGTCTAAAGGAAATCCGTGAATTGTGGTAAATTTAGAGGAAATAATCTAAAGAAATGTATTTAAGGCTTGTCTTTTATTTAATGGTGCCAAAAAATAATTATGAAGGGAATGATTTAAAAAAATAGTTTTGTACGTTTTATAATGAGTTGAATATAAATTGGCTACATAAATGTTTGACACATTCTCATAGCAATGAATTGATTTGAAAATTTGAAGTTAAAATCATGTTTGAAAGTGCAAAACTCCAAAACATAGCTTCAATTGACAACTTAATTTAGATGCAAAATGGTTGATGGTAAATAAGTGGTATGTGTTGTTAGGAGAGGTCAACCCCTTGAATGGACTTCGGTTACTTCGACGGTATTAGCCTCTGTAGTTGCACGTAGAATATTTAATTTACCAAAAAAATAAAATAAGTTATATGTGATTATTTAAAGCAGTAGATTATTTTATATTGTTTTAGAAGATATATTTGTTAGTAAGTGATATGTGAATATTTTGTTTAAAATAAGTGATTTTTTAGTGTATTGTTACAGTTTTTTTTGGAGGAAAAAATTATCAATTGTCGAGGGTTCGATCATCGCCTTAAGTACATAGCAACATTGTAACTTTAAATCTCTGGATCAATTATCTCACCTTTTAAGGTGTCTTTAATCTAACTAGGGGAATAATCTGATCTTGCTCAAAAAAAAGAAAAGATTAAAATAAAATCTAAAATTAACTTACGAGATAAAAAATGTAATATAGCTAATTAATTTTATACATATAGACTGAATTATTTATTGGGCTATGCGACTCACTTGGGTAAACCACATTTAGAAATGGACTCTGCTTCTATACAAAATTTGGGAAACATTTCCCTCTCACCCCGTCTATTTCACCCCTCACCCCTACAAACTATTCACTATATTTAATTTACCTCTTTTATCATTTGACTTTACTTTTATAAAATACAACAAATCGGAATACTCACTTTTTATAAGTGTTCTGATTTACAAAATGAAAATTCATAAAAATTATCAAATTATAATACTCATACAAAGTGTTCCGGTGTACAATTTTCAAATTAAAATTTACAAAAATTAACTTGTAAGCTTATGAGAAGGTCAGGTGTAAGACATAATAAAAGCTGCATAACTAAAATCTAGCACTCTAAAACAAGACAATAAATGGTGATTTTCAAGTTAATTATGAGCTTAATGTGGTATAATATCGAAACAAAACACAAAGTTGCCTAGATATAAAGTAACACTTTCCTTTATAAAAAAGAAAAAAAGTAACACTTCGTTTGATTAGCAACAAAATAGAGGAGTCCATGACAATACAAGGGTAATTGGTTTGTAAACCTATTCAATGGCAATTGTTATTCCTTCATATTTTATGAAAAAATATACTCAAAAATATAGTTGATAGCCAAATCCTTGAAGGGTTAACAAAAAAATCAATTTTTTTGACTATTAACATGTATTAGCCTTAAAATAATTGTACCTAATGAGTAACGAGTACACCAACTAATTAGAATTCATGCATTATAGGATAGGATTCCATTTTTCTACACTAGTTTGAAATGAAAAGACATTCCATGATTCTAACACATAATCCATTCCCACTCTATAAAAGCAGCTCTAATTTTTCTACTACTACACAACATTAGTCCCTCATAATAAACTCTCTCCATCTATCTCACAAAAAACATTAAAAAAAAATGTATGCAAAACTTCCATTAATTATCACATTTTTCATGATCCTCCTAGCTTCATTAGTCTTATGTAATGGCTCTTACATAGTGGAAGTGGAACCACTTCATCATCAAACAAATTATGAATACTACTACGAGATGGTAGATGATGGTAGATTGATCAAAACAAAACATCAACATTTTGGTCACATAACAAGGACCAATAGAGATGCTCTTTTTTCTTCAAGGTCCCAAGGAATTGTTAGTGTTGATGACTTTGGAGCCAAAGCTGATGGAAGAGATGATAGAGAGGTAAAAATAATAATAAAATACCAACAAAAACTATAAAATTTTATTTTCAATTTTTTTGTATGAACTCTCTAGTTCCTAGTAGTCCAGAGTTGAACTGAGACTAAGAAATTGTTCTCCTCAAAAATTGAGTTCGGGTTCTCCCGAAATTTGTCTGTTGGCTTTTAAGAACAACATTCTAAACCATACTTACTTTTTGATTTCATTTAATTTGTCCTTAAGGCATTTAAGAAGGCATGGAATGAAGCATGTTCTAAAGGGGCTATACTTGTGGTACCAAATAGGATATATCGTATCAAGCCAATAACTTTTTCAGGTCCATGTCAACCGAATACTGCATTTATGGTGAGTCACATGTTCACAAGTAAATTTCATAGTGGGAAAATATTAAATAAACTAATTTAATTTTCTTATACTCCCTCCGTCCCAAAATGTAAGCAAATTTGACTTTTTAGGTACATTTGACTATTGATATATTTGGTTCATATTATGAGCCAAATACATCAATAGTCAAATGTACCTAAAAAGTCAAATTTGCTTACATTTTGGGACGGAGGGAGTACAATGTTTAAAAGGAATTCATTATATTTCCTAATTCATCATGTTAGGTGTATGGAACAATTGAGGCATGGCCTCAAATGTCAGCATATGAAGAAGATAGACAACATTGGATTGTGTTTGATAGTGTCTCAAATTTCAAAGTTGATGGGGGTGGAACTTTTAATGGCAATGGCAAAAAATGGTGGCAAAATTCATGCAAATATTCCAACAATAATCTTGTAAGTTTTTGTAATTTTTTTTCCTTTTCAATTTTCATATATTATGCATATTGTAAGTTGTTTTTCCTCTTTTTGTTGATCACAGCAATGCAATGATGAATCAAGACCAACTGTAAGATCATATTCTTTAAACCATAAAATTTAAAATTAATTAGTATTTCTTATAATTGATTCATATTTTAATTATGGAAAAAAAATTATGTAGGCTGTGACTTTTTATGAATGCAAGAATTTGAGAGTGAAGAATATAAGATTTATAGATGCACAACAAATGCATGTAGCATTTGAGAGATGCTTCAATGTGTTTGTTTCCAATCTAGTAATTAGAGCACCAGAGGATAGTCCTAACACCGATGGAATTCACGTGGCAGAAACACAAAATATCGACATAACAAACTCTCGTATTGGGACAGGTATGTATCAAAAGGGAAAAAAATTCAATTTGATTTAGATAAACTTTATTTTAATTTTTTTTTCATATTCTTTTTATTGAAGGTGATGATTGTATTTCAATAGTTAGTGGATCTCAAAATGTTCGAGTTACAGATATTACCTGTGGACCGGGACATGGAATCAGGTTTTCATGTTAAATAACTTACAAAGAGTTTTGTTTAAGTCAATTTTATATAGATTGTTTAAAATGTTCGGATTGCGGGCAAAATTTTCTTCTGAGCTCTACAATAATTATAAATGTGAATCTCGACTATTAGACTAAGATCAAACAATTCATATTTTGAGTTGTATTCTAAAAACATACTACTTATGGTACTCATAATAATTTTGTGCAGCATTGGAAGCTTAGGAGCTGATAAATCAGAAGCTGAAGTTTCCAATGTGGTAGTGAACAGAGCCACCTTAACAGGAACAACTAATGGAGTGAGAATAAAAACTTGGCAGGTAAAAGTTGGTCTTGAGATTTTGAAATTTAGTTTATTAGGCACTCTACAACTATGAGACCATTGAAGAAAGAATAGACTTAATAAAATGTGGAATTTCAATTTATGATGTTAATTTAGTTAATGGCTTTCATTAAGTTCAAAAGACCTTTTTAGAATAATTTAGTTAAACTATTGTAAAGTGAAAGAAATTTGCCAAATTTTAGGTGCAAAACCGATAAGATAAACATTGTGAAGTTGATGAAATTAGTGCAAATAAGCTTGACAAAACTTAACTTTGTTGGTTCTTGTTTCATTGACCAACATTCTAGTTCTAACTAACTAACAACCCTTATGACAAGTTAGCTAAAATTAGTCAAGAGATAAAGACAGAAAAATTGAACTTCAATCATTTTTAACAAAAAAAATTGAAATTGATGTTGACTAATGATAGAAAAGTTTATGAATTATGTACCAAGAAAAAAAAAGTTCATGAATTGGTAGCTTGTGTAAAAATGTCAAATTGCCAATACTATAAATGGTATGTTAAAGTATTAAATATTTAAATGGCATTTTATTTTATACTTGCATTTGATTATTGCATGATAGTGATTACCCTATCCCACCAAATATCTCATTGTAGAAGGAAATAAATTGTCCTATTTTATATATAATTTATGAACATTATAAAAAAAAAATCATTTATGAACATAGACATTTAAATTTTGATTCAATTACAAACACAGGGTGGTTCAGGTTATGCAAGAAACATCAAATTTATGAACATAGAAATGCAAAATGTGACGAATCCCATAATCATAGATCAATACTACTGTGATCAAACAGAGCCATGTCAAGAACAAGGCAGGGCCGTACAATTAAGCCATGTGTTGTACCAAAACATCAGAGGAACAAGTGCTTCAGAAGTAGCTATAAAATTTGACTGTAGCAGAACCATTCCTTGCAGAGAAATTTACTTGCAAGATGTTATTTTAAAACCAGAAGGTGGTGGTGGAACTGTTGCTACATGTGACAATGTTAGATATGTAAATAGAGGGAAATTTTATCCTCAATGCTCTCCTTGAAGAAAGAAAATGGGTAGAGTTCCATCGTTATTAGGTGATGGTTGTCAATTTGGATGAAGTTGTCCACAAATGTTTATCACAAATGAATTATATGGTTATAGAAGATATTAAAAATATAATAATAAGTTTTCTTCTACAATGTGTATGGATTTTTTAAAAGTTAGCCTAGATAGAGTAATTTAAAGTTGTTCCGTAATATTAGTTCAATAAGTTGGACATTTACATTTAATATGTAGGAATCGGAATTTAAATTCTGGTACGCCAGCTACTGAGCTATCTCACCAAAAAAAAAATGTAATTTAAAGTTGAGTTTAATAGACATGTACTAATGACGATGTAAAATAATTTTATGCGGTTATTCAATAAAAAAACTATCAATTTGTCATGTCATACAACTAATTATAAAATAACTTTGTAATTTAACAGAATACGAAATGTTCATTAGATGTCAGTATAAATCTCTTTTACACTTTAGGTGAGTATTCTATCTTCTCTTCAAATTTGCAAAAAATAGAAGTGTTAGTATTTTAATCATGATATTAAATTGTTGTTATGTACGTAGTACAATAAATCTATATAAAATTTTCAAATAAAAATAATAAGTTTGAACAATTTGTTATAGGTGGGCATAGATCAACTACTAATTCACAAGACTATTTTTGGTGCTTCAAATTCTAACGATAGTTTTGCAATGAATGGAGGGAAAATTGACCATTTGATAGAAATTGAAAGCGATGTCCAATGTATGTATAATCATATTGATATCAACTACTATAACTAACTTCAACAATTTCAATTTTCAAATGATTATTGGTATTTTCTGCATCATGAGACAGCATTCGATTAAGAGAATCAGATGGAATAGTATTATGACTTTTCCTCCTTTTGTTTTCTCTGTGCCAGAATTCATTTTCCTTTTCGAAATTAACACTAATTGAAATCTATGAAGCATATACATTTTTCGGATTAGACATGTGTGTGTGTCTCAACAAAACACCAACATGACACTTACGATTACATTAAATTATGCCACTTTCTCAAATTTTTATCGATGTCAACATGTTTGTTTCTATGCTTCATAGATTGTAACGATAAGACTACACAATTTGGCACACAAGTGAGATATTTAAAAACAACAAGGCAAATTTGAAACATTACACTTCTAATAAGTTGTAACACAACACAATGACTTACAAATTAGTCTTTATAACTTACTGCTACTACTACTACAATTAATTACTAGTACTTACCAACAAAAAAAGTAAAAATAAGGTAAGTCAAAATACAACTTAAGCAACAATTAAATTAGACCCTAACATTTCCATCTGGAACACCACCTCTAATTGAATCTGAATTCTGAGAAGGAAACAACACATTATCATAAAGAACACCAGCAACAGCAGCACCAACCAAAGGACCAACCCAATAAACAGCTTGATTCCTAAAAGTTCCAGCAATGGAAGCAGAACCAAAAGCACATGCAGGATTCATTGAACCACCAGAGAATGGACCCGCTGCTAACACACATGCTCCTGTTATTAAACCAATTACAAGTGTTCCTGTTGAATTTACTAGTCCACGCCTAGTGTCTCTTGCAGCATATATTGTGTACACTAACACAAATGTTAGGGTACCCTCTAATACTGATGCTCCAAATCCTGTCATCTCTTCTGCAATTGTATATGTTGGCACATGCTGCAAAAATTATACAAGGGACTATATCATTGATTTAAATTTTTATCCGTGTAGACATGTCAGTGTGTTTTATATAGTCATCTGACACCAACACAACATGACACTATATTGGATTATATCATTTTCTTAAATTTTTAACTATGTACCATGTCAGTGTTAGTGTTCGTGTCATGTACCGTGTCTGTGTACCGTGTCCGTGCTTCAACATAGATTAACTATAATATTGATATGTTAAGCAAAAGAAAGGGGTAAGAAAAATACCATTCCAACAACAATGACTTTAAGGAAGAGGCAAGCAATAACAGAGGCAATAAGTTGAGCAACCCAATAAAAGAGAGCAGTTGGGACACTAATATGGCCACCAACTGCCATTGCAAAGGTCACAGCAGGATTGGCATGTCCACCTGAGATGTCCCATGCGCTGTACAAAATAGAGGACAGTGCAAAAGCATTTGCAATGGCAGTCACAACCAAACTTGTTGGGTTTAGTGAAGCATCAGGCATCAATTTTCCTGTCATTTGTCAAATATTATCAATTCATCATAAAAAATATATGGATTTGGATTACACGCATGCACTTACTAATTTTGGCCGTCCAATCTTAAATCAACAGTCACATATCATTACTGCGTGCCGTTTTTACAGCCGCACATTACAATCCAAAAAATGCAATCTTTTATAACCAAGATGTTGCATACTTATACTCAATATGATGAACAATTTTATTATAATGTTTTATTTTAACTATTAGAGAAAAAAAAAGTATCCATGCTCTATCTATTTAAGATTTACATAGTTTGTTCAATTACATGAAGTCATCTTCTAGTAGAAAACAAAAACTCTTTCAAGTTTCAAACTTTACATTTTCTTAGAAATGAAATTTGTAAACAACATGCAACATTTGATTTAATGGTGTAATAATAACTTAAAAAAAATTAAAAACTTTGGTAGTTATGGTTATAAATATTACAATTCCATTGGATACTCAATGCAAACGCATATTTTGTAACACAAAACTTCCATCTTAAGTTACTTAAATCATTTTCATCCATAATAATCGAAATTTTTCTTTAAAAACACACCTATAGTGTTTATATAACTACTTCATTTCTTCAAATGGTTTCATGTATATGAAGCACAGACATGTACACCGGATCGGATACGACATTGATATAAACATGTCGACATGGATAAAGATTGCTTAATCCAAAAGTGTGTCCGTGCTTCATAATTTCATGTTTATGATTGTATATTAAAATCGAAACAAAAAAGAAACGACATTTGCATATGTACTCATTAAGAAACGACATAAAAAATTGACAAAATTAACAAAAATGTAGTGCTCACTTGAGGACATTCCAGAGCCAATAACAATAAGGACATAGAAAAAAGTTGAGAGAAACTCAGCGAGATAAGAGCGAAGAGCATTTCGGGTGAATGATTCATGAAAACGTGAAGTCACTGTGGAAGCCATTATTAAAATTTTGTGAGAGAATAAAGAGACAATAAAAAACAAATAAGAAGAATGAGTCTGGTTTTGTTCTTAAATGAATATATAAGCAGTTAGAGATGTTTCATAAGGACACAACTTTTTCAAATGAGGAAATGCAACTGTTCAAAAACAAAAACTACCTATAACCGCCAACTATTTTGTGGGAACTTCTCTTACTAGTTTGTGAAATTAACTGACGTGTGTTTTTTTTTGAATAATGCATCATCGGTGTAATTTATTTTTAAACATACATATATTCAATAAGATTGATTTAAATCTTTGTATCATATTAAGAAAGTGGGGGTAACGTGGCGGAATACGATTACTATTAGTTAAATATGTAAAATTATTTTGCACTGCATATTCCTATAAAGTATACATTATGTACCCAAAAGAAAGTATACATTATTTAAAACCTACAATCATAAATGTAAGGTCTGAAGTTTAAATTTGGATGAAAATGTTCGATTAAAGGTGGAACTTCTTTAGGTTCAAGTAGGTCATATTTTTTTTATATGTGAAATTATTAAACTATCATAGTTTAAATTAAAAAAATATTTAAGTGTTAGACATTTTCGCCTGATGAATTTTTTAAGTTAAAAACATTAAACATTTGATCTCTTAAATTATAAAATCAGCATCGCGAATTTCGTTAGACCTTATAAATGTATTTTTTCTTCTTCAGAATTTCCATATGTTAAATTACTAGAAATAAAAGGAAAAACTATAATGCACAATATCTATTTGATTTTTGTCCTCTAAAAATATAAGATATTTCTAAAACATGATTTGATATCAATTTCGAAGAGTTGTCTTGTTTCACTCAAAATCAAACATTCAAATTGAAGAGTTAATTTGTGCCATTTATTAAAAGATGGCTATTTTCATTTAATAGTTGGTTACTTGGTTTGTTTCATATGAAGGGTTGCCTTGATTTATTTAATAAACTAATTATTAAATTTAAATGATGTTCCACAACAATTTAATTAAGGCTTAAACGTCACGCGAAATTTTGGTTTTAGTCCATGTATGTGATTTTATTCCAAAACAGTCCTCGTATCGACCAAATTTTTTGTTTCTGGTCCCTAAAGCAAAAATCTACAGGAAAATTCGCAGCAAAATCTGCAGGAAACTTGAGAATTTTTCTGCAGATTTTCGCTTTAGGGACCAGAAGCAAAAAAATTGGTCGATACAGGGACTGTTTTGGAGTAAAATCACATAGAGGGACTAAAATCAAAATTTGGTATAAATTCAGGGACCAAAATGATGTTTAAGCCTTTAATTAAAAGCAAATGTGTTTTTAAAGGGGGCTTGACCCAATGAGAAAGAAAGGACCAAATTGCTACATAAGACAAAAAAAAATGAGGATTACACACTAACTTCAAAAAAATTTACATTGACAGTGAGTTAGATGGTGTCTGAGACGCTTCAACGTCCCAAACGAAACCTAAGCAACTATCCTAATTTGTTTACATATATAATCACTCTCCATAGAATGTACTAAGGAAATATGAACTTGAATACACAAACAGCAGGTAAACAAAAATACATCAAAACCCCGACCCATCAGATACCGCATGGTCCATGTGACCAAGTATCCAAAATACATCATAATAGACTCAAGATAATACTGCAAAAGACATTCTGACTATCCAAACAAGACATGTCCATGTAACGGACTATTGGCATCTCCGTCGTCAGTTGTGTAAGGAGTAAAACAGAGCACACCACTTCAGTGTTGAACTCCCCTTCAAAGGAATCTAAAAACATAGATAAAAAGTAGAAGAGAAACGCAGAATTCAAAAGAACCACTTTGGTCTCAATTCCAGCTCTTTGTC
Source organism: Trifolium dubium (assembly GCA_951804385.1). Classification (NCBI taxonomy): domain Eukaryota; kingdom Viridiplantae; phylum Streptophyta; class Magnoliopsida; order Fabales; family Fabaceae; genus Trifolium; species Trifolium dubium. Next base: position 28,745,449 of record OX638075.1, on the reverse strand, counting down.
AGTTAACTCTCTATACTGATACCACTCTGCCCCAGCCTTGCCTACTGGTATCGGTGGCCTCACAAAAATCTCGACAGGTTTGGGGACGTGTACGGCTAAAAGCAACTCGCCCGCAGTCTCTATTGGTTTTTGCTGTGAGAATTTGTGTGACCTACCAACAGGTTCAACAGAAAGCCATCCTAAACCTGATATAGCAATATCGCAAGCTGGCCTGCACAATATTTGTCTATTACTCAGAAAGATTGGCGTTTTTGCCCGAAATGGCTTAACAATGAAATCTAGAATCAGTAGAAAATGGTTTATGATTCTAATGCCACATTAAAATATTTATACCCAAAAGTTGCTAGAAGAAAACAAACTAGGAGTTCTACCTTTCAGCATCTTCAAATTTTATTTGCAATTTACGTTCTGAGTCAAGTCCTCTCCAGTTCTCAGCCTTCTCTCTGCCACTTGGTGGTGTAAGAAGAACTCCAAGTTCTTTCTGAGACAATAAAGTGAAGCTGTCATTCAAATTTGAGGAGGAAATGTTTTTATATCTAGAAGTAGTTGAACCAGTTATTGAATTATGTTCTAGCAACCAAAAGCAAAAATATGAACTGATGCCAATGAATTCCATCATAAATTGGCATTTTTCATATTTTCATTATGTGAAAAAACTGAAGCACTTTATTTATTTTCTCTAATAATGCTTAGATCTGAAAACGTGAACTTAGTTGCAAACAAATTAAATATTAAGCAAACTACTAGAGCAACTCTGTTTCTCTAAACAAAGTGATTTACAATACCTGATAAAATTCATCTGCTTTCTCTGTGGGCACCATATGAATTGGTATCCGCTTGGGTCCGTAAAATGTCAAACATGTCTCTGGTAGAGCCTGAAATCATCAAGACCGATAATTTCAATGGTAAGGGAATGAAATGAATTGTAAACAAACAGTCTAACAACATGATCTATAAACTGAAAATGAAAAAATATAATCAAAACCTTCAAGACATCAATTCTAACAAGGCCTCCCCAAAATATTGAAAATCCATTCAAGTCATGTACTGTTGAAGCACCTTCCTCTGTATTGTCCGAAAATACTTGAGAACTCTACCAATAGCAATGAGGATGAGGTTAAATTCACTTATGATTAATGTCATGAACAGATTTCAAAAGTACCTACTGGGAAAGATAGGCCCCTCAGTCGGCTTTTAGGAGCAAGGGAGGATAGATCTTCAGAATGAACAACTGCAGTTTGCCTGTGGTGGAGATGAACTCCTGGAGTGTCATACAGTTTCTGCATTTGTTAGGGGAAAAACAATTTAAATAAAAACAAAAACCGAAACCAACTACCCTTTTGTTTAGCCAGAATATATAAACCAGAAAGACATACCCCTCCTCCAAGGAAAGCATTAATTGGAATTGGCCCTAAGGTAGTTCCAGGAACAGCAGACTGTACTGGTTTGTATCTTTGTGCAGCAGCTGCCACTGAATCGTTATAAGACATTGTCTCTGGCATCAAATATTAAAAGGTCAAGATGGAATACACACACACACACACACATACACACGCGGATACCTGAAATTATCAAAACAATAGGCCATCTAAAGAATAATTTAGAAAAAAATTAATGAAAAACTGAACACAGACATCGTCATCTAACTAAACAGAGTTAAAATCGAGCTATAAACAAATTCATGTGAAAGCAGAATGCGAAATAAATTTTATATATTTCTCTACTCTATGGTAGATGTATAGCACAAGTTTATAAAGTTTTTTTACATGATAAAGGTGTTTAACCTGTCGGCCACCACATCAAAATTAAAGCTGGCATAGTTTAGCCTCAAAGGAATGAAGAGTATTCAAGAGTAATTCAAACAATGACTGCAACGACAAAAGCCTAATACCACGTTCTGTACAAGACATCAATATAACTCAGTATAATAAAGGTAATATTATATCATTAGCATTTACAACTTCTCAATCATAGAAAATGCATAAGCATAATCTAATGTTTAAAAAGCATGTAGATATAACTTACTTAATAAAGCATTGATGAAAGCAGATTTCCCAACATTAGCTGAACCCTATAACTTAGAAGTATTAGTCAATATGGTTCTTGGCTCAACTGGTAACATAGAAGTTTAAAATACAAAGGGTTCTTTACACGCACTGAGACTAAAATTAAGATTTGTAGTATATCTAATCTAACATGAGATACAAAAGGCAACATACGAATATTCCACAAGTGGATTAGACTAGCACTTTTACACCAGGAAGAGAAAAACAAGAAATAAGTACAATAAAATATATCAGTTCCTCTCTTATTTGTGGTAACACATTCCAGAACAACTAGTAAGATAATCAATGCAGGAATATCAGCTCCTATGTCAATCATAACCTTCTTTAAGCATATGAAACTTCCAGTTCAGAGACTTACCAGAATGTAAACATCTCTTCCCTACACAGGAGAATAAATGAAATATCAGTAGAGAGAGAAAACAGAAAAACGTCACAAAAAAGTGAATAAAATGCTACATAGTTTATTTTGAATATCAAGTTAAGAATCCCCATGCCTAAATAATCATGATATTTTCTCTTTATCTTGATATGCATACCATGTAGAATTATGATCACCATTACTTACAACGTTTGCAGAACAGAATTAAGTCATTAACAACTTTATAAACATGAATGACAGTAACTGTCAGACATTTTTGTCATCTTAAATATAATACTTTATGGCAGTGTATATTCATGTTCCCCAAAATAATTTCTTGATGTCTTCATGTCATAACTTGGGAATTATCACTATATATCATCATATTGTAGTTCTACTATGGTTTCCGATGCTTTCGACAAGAGGAATAAAAAATTAAAAAGGAGAACACGGAAATAAGTTCCAGACTCCAAGCATCTCAAAAAGTTATAACAGACCATGCATGTGACAAGTTCATTTAACAAAAATGGGAAAAAAAACCCTCCAAATTATGATCAACATTACTTACAACGTTTGTAGTACAGAATTAACAACTTTATAAACATGATTGACAGTAACTGTCATACAGTCATCTTAAATATAATACTATATGGCAGTGTATATTAATCACGTTTCCAAAAAAATCGCTTGATGTCTTCAAGAACTAATAACTGAAATCAGTTAAAAGGAAACAACGTAACCCATGAAGGATAAACTAACCTTCTTCTCTTTCTGGATTTCTGATATGACCCCAGTTATTCCTACCAATGATTTTGAACTGGTGAGATGGACACCTAGAACACTGGAATGTATTGTATATCAGCAATTGAAATTTGAGGGTGTGTGATGGGAACTAAGAATTTTAGAATCTAAAATTAAGTAAAAAAAGAGTCTTCCATTTATTTTCCTGATATTGAACTGATGGGTATCTTTTATTCCCTCCTTTTGACATGGGAACAAAAAAATGGGAAATGTTAGTTTTCATGAGAACTTGAAACAAACTATGAGAATGTAAGATTCCCAAGGTCACGTTCCCGGGAATAAGTTTGCAATCTATGGAATAAACCCCCATCTCCTCCTGATATGCTAAAATCTTCATCAATGGTTATAACTAATAACTTATAAAGTTCTACTTAGTTTCACAAAAAAATAAATTAAGGAATTGGGTTCATCTAATCTCAAGCAATGATGCAACATAACAGTTAATCTTAATTCTAAATGATTGCGAAATTTGCTTCCCACTCTTAAAGATAACTGAACAGCATGGCGATATACATAAATTAGTAATTTCATGGTTAATAATGAATACAAACAAGATACATACTTCAGCTTCTTCTTTGTGATAGCCTCTGCAACCCAATCCCCAATACAATTAAGGTCAGTATATCTTGGAAGGAGATCAACCTACAAAGAGAACACTCGATTAAACATGATAACCATTAACCATGTAGTTGTAAATATGCCAAAGAAGTCTTCTTAAAAGCAATAATACGCTAGACGCGTGTAATTACCTTAGTCACCACCATTATTATTGGATTAGCACCAGCAAGATCTCGCACTCGTGACAAAAAACTGCCATTGAAGTCAACAATATCAACCTAGAAGTGGTTACCTCAACAAATTAGACTTTCTCACCCAAAAAAATGAGACCATAGTCTTTCCATTAATTTTTTTCCATAGCCTAGGTAATTTGTCAAAAAGTTAGCATCCAAATTCCACAGTCAAGTCAGATTTTTCAGCAAAAATAAGTCTACCAGCACAATTTGTAACATGGATACAAAAGATTCAACTCAAAGATTCAATAAACACACAAGTATAATCACATGCAGATTTACCAATTTGACAATTAGAGCCTTGGCATTACGCAAATGAGACAATTTTTGTCGAAGATCTTCAGCCGTAATAAACTGTTTTCCACCAGAGTAACCTCCATGTCCTCCAACTGCGGTTATCATTTTGCCATGAGATAAAAGCCGGCACCGCCCGCATAGAACTGTTCTCAGCTGATGATGTTTCTTCTTCTACAACATAATAACAAGAAAAAATCCAAGAATTTAATTAGGCTTTGTTTGGCAACGCCAAAACTTGAGCTTATAGCTTATAAGTTCATTTGATAAAAAAAGACCTGTTTGGTAACGATTTTTCAAAAATAAGCTATTTCAATTAGCTTATGAGCCTATAGCTTCTAGCTTATCATCTTTTCTTCCAATTTCACCGCTATCATCCTACTTCAAAAAAATTAAATATTAATTACACTTATATTTTTTATGTCATTATACATTTATCAATCAGTCTAATCGCTAATTTTACCAAACACTTCAATTAGTTTATCAGCTATCAACCATAAGTCATCACATCAGCTATCAGCTATACTCTACCAGTCATCAGCTATATGCCATCCGCTATAAACTATTCTTTTCCAAATAGAGCCTTAGTATACTCGGTCATTGCACGATTATTTCACACATGCATCATCCAATGATGTGTTCCACCTCAATTAATAAATATTAAAACATACTATCAATGCATAATTTTGTAACATTAGATAAAAGAAATACCAATTCATATGTTTCAGGATCAACAAAACCAGGAGAATCATTATCATTAGTTTGTAAAGGAGCACCACAGCCATAACAAGAAGCAACGGAATTCGAAGCTTTCAGAAGCTTCTCTTTCTTTTCTTTCTTCTCTTTCTTTTTAGTTTTGTTGTTTTCTTTGAGGATGAGTTTAGTTGCTTCAAATGATTGCTGGCGTTCGAGGAATTTCTCTCCTGGCGACGGAGCAGCCGCGCCGGTGCCTTCTGGTATGGCGGAAGAGAGACGCGGTTTGGATGGACGGGGGAGTTCGCAGAGAATGAAGGAAGGTTTGGTGTGAAGTTTTGGGAATTTGTGGTTTGGGAGAGAAAGTGGTGTTAAGAAAGTGGATAGGGTTTTAAGCGACATTGTTGAGGTTTTTCGTGTGCTACTCCAACATCATCAATTTTCAGTTGCAATCTGTTTTAACAGAAAATTACTATCAAGAAAGAAGAAGTGACAAGTTAATTTTGAGTTGCTGCATAGGTGAAAATTTTGATAAAAATTTTGGTAAATTTTTTGTTTTCGGTACGAACAAAATTGACTATTGTTACTGTCCATGTGATTGATACTCTTCTCTTATCTTATCTTATCTTATTATTACAAAGATATACCCGTGCACTTTTTTTGGTTACATAAGAGAAAGAGAAGAAACACAAAAAACCTAAATAACTAGGGAATTACCTCCTAATAAATTTTACACATCTAGCATCCTCTAAAAGCGGTCGTAAAAAATTAAACGGTAGGACAGAGATCTTCACCAAAGTCGAATTTGAGATAGCTCTCATTTTAGACAAAACATCAGCACAATTATTTCTCTCACGCAGCGTGTGTGAAATAACCATCTCTTAGTCATTCTCTAGCATCTTCCAAATACTATGAATCTCGTTAGCAAACTGGTGATGAGGAGTGACCCCTTACTTTATTAAATTAACTGCGAATAACGAATCCGAGCGGCAGAGAACTTGATGGTACTCGTTCTCCCAACACAACTTCAAACCGTGCCAAATAGTCATGATCTCAACAAAAAGAATATTTTACATCAATGTTGCAGCACCATAATAACTCCAAATAAAATTTTCATGATTGTCCCGTAACAGCCCGCCATAATCTGCATTATTAATCTAACTCAACAAGCTCCCGTCCATATTAAGGCACACAATATACTTGTGCACTAACGAGCGTATATCAGTTGTGAGCTTTTGTGATCTAACCCAGCTCATATATAGGATAATTTTTTTGATTGAAGTGAAAGTATATGATCATGATTAATATACTCGTGCACTAGCGAGCGTATATCAGTTGTGAGCTTTTGTGATCTAACCCAGCTCATATATAAGATAATTTTTTTGATTAAAGTGAAAGTATATGATCATGATTAATATACTCGTGCACTAGCGAGCGTATATCAGTTGTGAGCTTTTGTGATCTAACCCAACTCATATATAGAATAATTTTTTTGATTAAAGTGAAAGTATATGATCATGATTAACTTATCATATTATATCGTCTCATCAAACGTAAAACACAAATAGAATACGATATAGTTAAATCCAGTGCAACTCATTTTATATATTGCCTCTTATATCTTAAGTCAAATGCCTCTTAAGTCTTAATTCATTAGATAAAAAATATCAACTATCTGCATACAATTATATAACCAATATGATCGAGTTTCTTATTTTTGAGGCTCTCGTTACGTTACTTGAAACTTCATAATTACAGTATGTTGTTTCAATTTGAGCAAGTGGTTGAATTTTCAATCGTTGATGTGTACTCTAGTTTTTGCATGAACAAGTTGTTCAAGATTCAAGATCTACCGAGAGAGACTCATGTGTTTTTATTTATATTAATTAGTAGTTTATATATTTGATGGTTGAAAAAACTTTGTATCAACTTCTCTAAAACTAAAATAAATTAACAAATTCATTGTCAATATAATTGCGTGTTTGCTTTATGCATACTGTGAACCAACTTTAGTTTTGATGTGTCGCTTGTTAGAGTTTGTGCACGATATCAAATAATGGATGGGGGATTTTAGGAATTTTAATTTGGGGTTTTAATGATCTATCTATTACACAAATAATTTATATGATAAAAAATTTTAATATTTTATAAAAATTTATATTCGTTAAAATATTTTTGAACAGTTGGAGATATATACCTCCAAATTTTGAAGAGATAGATTAAAAAAAACCTATTTAAAATATATTTAATTTTGTACTACTGAAAAATAAGATCGAACACATTCCTTATACTGCCAAATGAATAAATTTGAATGAAAATATGCTAAATTTGTAGATTGTTCTACGTACTAAATACAAGTTAGCACCTCAAGTGTAATCTACTAAATTTGTTCTAAGTTTCTCTTAATTAATAAAGTTTTAAATATGAATTTGATCCTTGTAAATAAGTGTAGAACAATCTACTAAATTTTGTTCTAGGTTTTTTTTAATCAATAAAGTCTTAATATGAATGGTGACAACTTATCTATCTCCTCATTAGAATATCAATTTTCAATCATTCAATAATATTTTAACTGATATAAATTTTTATAAAATATATTGTTGGATTGAAAGTTTATATCATATATATAGATCATTTATATAAAATTTCAGACAAATTCAAAATCATTTGATATGTTATTGAGACACATCAAAATTAACAGTTTATGTGATTTTTTAAACAATATTCATCTTTAATGTCTCAATAACTTATCAAATGGTTTTTTATTTGTCTAAAATTTTACACAAATGAACTATATGATATAAATTTTCAATCCAACGGTGTATTTTATAAAAAATTATATATATCGGTTAAAATATTAGTGAGTGGTTGGGTGTTGATACCTCCAAATCTTAAATGGGTAGACAATAAAAAAAAAACCATATGAATTTAATCCTCGTAAATGTTTGAAATTTTGCAAATTAAAGATATAAATTAAAAAATTAGATGAATCAAAATGAATTCATATTTATAAGAAGTAAAACCATATTTAAACCATTAAAACATGTCATGTGAGAAGGATTCTCTTGTCTTGAGGTTGTAAGTGTATGGAGTAGCAAAGGTCCTCATACTAATTCAAGTCCATGCTTCTTTGTACTACACTGTATATGGCAACTGGCTGGTTATGCTTCACCATGTTCCCCGTGATGCAAACAGGTATATCTGACTTTCAGGCAAAATCTTTGTGTGCGTGTGTGAGGATCTAAATTTTGATGGCAGATGCCCTTCCAAATGTTATTTTGAAGAACCAATGTTTTAGAGTGTGTTTGTATAAGATTTAAAAGAATTAATTTTTTTTATTATTTATAAAAATAATTTTATCATGATAACTTCACTAAAAATAGTAAAAGTTAGTCTGAATTTATCTTTTTATAAATTAAAAAGTGATTTTGACATTCAATAATTTAAGTATTCATCTTAGAAATTTTAATTTGATATAAAAATCACAATTTTTTTTTTTTAAATTATTTCTAAAAAATGATTTTTATGAAAAACTATTTGAAATAGCTTTTTTTGAAATTATATATATAATCCAAAAAAAAATGCAATAAAATGAAAAAAATGTTTAAAATGATATTTTATGATAACATATTTAAACAGATTTTTTATTTGAATTAGTATTTATAAAAAAAATTATTAAATCTTTTTAACAAAATATCAATATACTATAAAAAAAAACATTTTTAAAAAAATCCAAAACAAACACACCTTTAATATTTATCATGTATGGTAAGAAAGAAAAAGACGTCACTTTAAAATTCGTTTTAGGCCCTATTTTGTATTGAATCGACCATATTTTTGTGAATATTATTGTCACCATCAAGCCTCCTTCTACATACTTGCAAGCTGACTTTCATAATTAGAATTGTAATGCTAGTGGGAATTTCTCCCTCTAATATGTTTATTCCTTTATCATTGTATGGGAGTAGAGAAAACTTAATAGGATTCGTTCTTTTCAAGTGACCCGAAGATAATTAACAAATCAAATTAAGAAAGATATAAGATTCATATCTCTCATGATGATAGTTGTTCTAGATGCTAATAAGTGCCAGAATTCGTCATGCACATATTAAGAGATTGTAAAGAAGGTAGAGAGTTTTGGTCCATATTCGTCATTCATTCTTCTTCTATCAAATTCTGTTTTTAAATATACATATATAAGTTGCAAAACGGAAAAAGAGTTATGTATGGAAAAACATTTCCCGTTGCTTCACTTAAACGCATCTAACTGCCGGGTGCGACGTCATACACATGCACACACAAAATACTACATTTAATTGTATTAAAAATATATCCACCATGCATGAAAGAATATTACCATATCAAAAAACCTTTGAGTCTTGTACAATCTTAGTGTTCAGAGCATGTAGCTAGATTTCGTAACTTACTTTAATTTGTCCATACCCTACCCTATCCAACTAACACACATCTTATCGACAAAAACGAAAAACTAACACATAGCTTATTGGTTATTTCCAAAAAAAAATTGTTATATTTTTGTCATCTATTAACAACATGTGTTGAATTCTTTTATTTCCATCAATCTCCTTGGCCAATTTTATTTTCTATAAATACCCAAACAATCATGTCACAAATTAAATCATCATATAATCCATATCATTTCCTTCTATTTACTAAGCTATATAGCTCTAGAACATATAAGTACTATCATAAAAAAAAATTATGACTTCCACATTTAGGAACCTTATTAGTACTTATATGATCTTTCATATAATAATTTCGAGCCTAGTTTGTGAAGCTAGATTAATACGCGTTACACCAAGCTTTGTTGAAAGAAAAGGCACAGAATTTGTGTTGAATGGATCACCATTTTTGTTCAATGGTTTTAACTCATATTGGATGATGAATGTAGCCTCTAATCCAAATGAAAGGTATAAAGTTTCTAATGTATTTAGAGAGGCTTCAGCTGCGGGTCTCACTATATGTCGTACATGGGCATTTAGTGATGGTGGCAATCAATCTTTACAAATATCCCCTGGCATATACAATGAGCCTGTATTTCAGGTTAATAATTAATTTACTCCCTTTAATTTGTTATAACTTATATATATATATATATATATATATATATATATATATATACATACATACATACATACATAATTTTTGTTATGACCTATGTGTAGTAAGTATAAAATAATAATGGTATGCAAAATGATGAGTATAGTATCAATATATATAATTGCTAGTATTTCAAAAAAAGTGGTCTCCATAAGTTTAATTCGGAATATTGCATTTGCATGTAATATAATGGAGTTCAAACCCTTAACACATTCATTTATTGGTGCAGGCATTAGATTTTGTGATAGGTGAAGCGAAAAAGAATGGTGTGCGTTTGATATTGAGTTTGGTGAACAATTACAAGGATTTTGGAGGAAGGCCTCAATATGTGCAGTGGGCTAATAGTAGTGGGGTTCCCGTCAATAACGATGATGACTTTTACACTAATCCTATTATTAAGGGTTACTACAAAAACCATGTTAAAGTACGTACCTATTATTATATCTTTTCAAAACAAAATTACTAACTTTTAGTCAATAACAAGAGTGAAGGCCATACCAAAAAAAAAATAACAAGAGTGAAGGATATTTCAACTAACATTAATTTTCGAAAACAAATTCCTTGTCAATTTAGCTTAATTGATAAAGATATTATATACAATATATAAAAACTAGGATTTAAACTTTAGAACAAACGCTTACTCAATTTTAAATGGTGAAAATCTAGCTACTATGACTAATAATTACGTGACAAAAAATACAATTAAAACACTAAATTTATGTCTAATACTTGCCAACTGACCAGTACCAAATTATTAGAGATCATGCAATTGAAGACCAATTTCTCTCTAATTTTTATTAAAAATAAATATCCAATAGTTTCTCACATTTTGATTTTGGCCCAATTTAATATATATAACAAAAAAATATTCAAATTAAATTTCTGACATTTTTTGGAATCAAAGTCATAATGATAATTTTGATTCTAAACATAAGGGAGACTACTTATTTATTCCCCATATGTATAAATTGAGTTTTTCTCTTTTTAGTTTTTATATTAACTTAACCTCTAATTTTTCATTTGTAAACACGTTTGAGAAAATCAAGTTAATTATATTTATATCTTTGAATATGATTATTAAATTATGGTTTTATTGAAATTATGAATAAAAAAAACTACTAATCTTTTCTTATGACTCATAACATATATTATAGAAATATTCTTATGCAATCTTGACTCTACATGTGCAGAGTGTTCTGACCAGGATCAACACAATCACTAAAAATGCTTATAAAGATGAACCAACCATCATGGCTTGGGAACTAATCAATGAACCACGCAGCCAAGTTGATTACTCTGGAAAGACCATTAACGTGAGTTTTAGTTAATACACATTTAAATTCCTTATTTTAAAAAATTTAATACAACATATAAATACGCTACTATATATTTATTTAATATATTCTTAATTGTATAATGATATGATCATGTTTATTGTCACAGGCATGGGTTGAGGAGATGGCTCCATATATGAAATCTATAGACAAAAAACATTTGTTGGAGGTTGGATTGGAAGGATTTTATGGAGATTCCATGCCAGATAGGAAACAATATAACCCTGGTTTTCAAGTTGGCTCGGATTTTATTACCAACAATCTTGTTAAGGAAATCGACTTCGCAACAATCCATGCATATCCTGATAATTGGTAGGTCTATATTCTCAATAATTATCAGACCATCTTTCTCTAATAAAAACCGAAGAGTTAACAAAAAAAATTATGTGCGAGAAAAGATATTGTCACTTCTTTCGTCGACATTAATTTAAGTTTTAGAGAAATTAAAATCTAGGTTTTATTTTTTGACCAAAAAGATTGATTTCGATATTTGTTGATAATTCAAAACTTACTACCATTTGTGATGATTAAAATGTAACTAATTAAGCAACTAATCAATCATACATAAATCAGGTTAACCGGACAAAATGATACGGTGCAAATGGAATTCATGCAAAGATGGATGACGAGTCATTTGAATGATTCAAGAACAATTTTGAAGAAGCCATTGGTGTTTACTGAATTTGGCAAGTCGAAAAATGATCCGGGGTACAATATCAATTCAAGAGATTCATTCATGAATTCAGTTTATTCAAGCATCTATGGTTTGGCACAAAATGGTGGAACATTTGCTGGGGGCTTGGTTTGGCAACTTTTGGATGAAGGAATGGATTCATATGATGATGGGTATGAAATTGTTTTAACTCAAAGTTCTTCTACAAGTAATGTTATTAGTCAACAATCTTCTAAAATGATTGCACTTGAGCATACTTTGAGCAATAGGCACTAAATAAGAATTAGAAGAAGATCAGATGATCTCTTACAAGATTTCATGGCTTTTTTGTTGGTTGCATTGAAAACGAGGTTTAAGATACGATGCAATTTAGATTCTTAATTTATGCTTTGTAATTCGTATTATTTAAGAAAAATAAATAAAATATTTAGTTCAAGATCAATAGATCATCAAGTGGTTGAGTTTATGTGGTTAAAGAGTCTTAGTAAAGGTAGAATTCCTTTGATGGATAGAAATCTTCAATAGATTTACATGTATCTATTTGACTCAAGACTATGGAATCGATTGAGTGTATTTGCCTTGATAGAATAGCTCAAATGTAGGAGTTGTGAGATATATGGGTTGAATAGGAGAAAGTTCATGGATCAATTTTTTACTATAATATATAATTTATATTTACGATGTATCAAAAAAAATTATTAGTACATTTATTTTCAATCTTATTTTACATTTTTGAAATAAAGGCACTGTCAAGGTTAATTTTATAATTGTTTCAAAAAAAAGGTTAATTTTATAATTGACGTACTTTCATTTACTATCACTCTTTCAAAGATTCTCCAAATTCACCAAAAGGCGTAACTTTTATCAAAATAATAAGGATCGTGTTAACTAGTACCTCCAAACATTAATTTAAGAAACTATAAAAAAAAATTGTATAGAAAAAAACACTATTTACACTTTTTTTAGTTTAAAAACAAAAACTATTTACACTTTTTAGAAGTTGATTACACAAGTTTCAAACAAAAGTTTACCATATTTAGTAGTTCTTAGCCTCTTTTTTTTTTATAATAGTTCTTTATAATATTTAACATTTAATAATAATTTTGTATGTATATGATTTTAATTTTAATGATATTGTGGATAACCATAGTTTTCTTTGCTTTTTTTTTGTTTGAACCGGTATTTTCTGCGTGTTCTCCAGAGACTAATCTCTTAAGTCAGGTAGGATTATAAAAGGTGGTTAATGCTTTTTTTTTTTATAACCATGATTTTTTTACAAAGTGAATAACCATAAAATAATTACATTATTTAATAAAATAAAAAAATTTGTGGGTTTTTTTGGCAGAATACAAATCTAAATAATTTATTGTTTGTTTTTTGTTTCATATACACATATTTTTGAAAGTTTGTTTTATATGCACATGTTTCTTTTCCTTACCAAAAAAAATATGCACATGTTTCTCATAACATATAAGTTCGCATGTTTTAAGTTTTAACAAAAAAAATAGGTTAAATATGTTTTTAGTCTCTATAATTATATTAAATTTTATTTTTAATTTCTATAAAAAATTTCAACAGATTTTGGTCCTTCAAATATTTTCTATCATGATTTTTAGTCCTTGTTTTTCATTCAACTCGAGTATATCATTCGAAATTTTAAAAAAAAATTCGCTGACATGTTTAGTACATTATAGGGATCTCTATTACAAAAGTTGAAATTTTTTTACCAATAGATTATTTCAATATGAATATTTTAGTTTTTTGCGTTTAAAAGTTCATAAATAATTCATCTTATGTTAAAAAAATCTAAATTTTTGTGGGAAAGGTTCTTATAATATTATAAAAATGAATACAAAAATTAATTCAAAAATGTGAAAGTATACAAGAGGATTTAAAAGTATAGACCAAAAACTGTTACAAAAAATATTTAAGGGACAAAAAATTGATAGATTTTTATAGAGAATAAAATAAAAATTCAAAATATTTATAAGGACCAAAAACCTATTTAACCCAAAATAATATAATAGGTTTCCATGTTTCTTGCACATATATTTAAATGGTTAATAATAATAACAGTCAAACAGACTTTCAAAAAAAAAATAACAGTCAAACAGAAATAACTTCTTTTAGTTTGACTCAGCTGAAATAACTAAAATAATACAGGAATATTCTGATAAAATGTCTTAGCTAGTCATGAGTCAGCACCCACCGTACAGCAACGAAACAAACAAATTGGTCCTTATCACAATCACAAACACAAATATTCCAATACATGAGTTCTAAATAAATTTAAAAAAAAAAAAAAAAACTTTACATGAGAGTTCTAAATTAATTTCACATGAATTTTTTGATATAACTAATGGCACAACATAACAAAAGAAAAATAATATGATATCGATTAAATCATTTTATTCTCATATTTTTACGTTATTATACTCCTTTCCATGTCCTTCTTCCTCCTCGTGCTCCTCCTCTTTTTTAACACATGATAAACCCCAAACATCAATCACAATAATTATGAATTAATAAAGACTTTAATGATGACTTCTGTTTTTTTATTTTTAAAATCAAATCACAAATACCACCTCAAACTTTACGAACACATAATAATTTTAAGTTGAAATCTATATCATAATAATTAACAATATCAACATTCTCAGTTAAACTATGCTGTAGAGACAATCAAACCATGGCCAAATAAAAGCATGTGTTTTGGCTACAAATTTGAAAAGGAAAAAAAAAAACTAATCTTGAATCTAGATTTGCAAATCATGATTAGAGTTTCACGTCCTTGTCCTTTAAAAAATACACAAAATTAAAGGTTACAAGGAGATGATAAAGTAATCATCACTTGTAAAAGAAAAAGATAAATTAAACTTGAAATTATGAATATCTAATTATAATCATAAAATTTGGTACCACCACGAAGAAGAAACCACAAAGGCCTAAAGCAATCAAAGAATTTCCAATAGCTCTTGTTTTTTTGCTTCTTCTTTTTCTTCAAAGCTTTGAGTTCTTGTGCTCTTCTCATTGACTCCAATAACACATCTTCCTTACAAATGGATTCATTCATGTCTTCACAATCATCGTTGCCATAAAATACATCTCCCATAACTTTTTCAATGTGATGAGGTTTTTGCTTCGAGAGGTTTTTGTTAGGAAAAGACTTTGAACTTACCCCCATATTTTTCGTTGTGTAACAAAAACAGTTTAAGATTATGTTAAGCTTATAACAATTTTGTTTTAATTTGTACCAAAAACAAATTTTTGTTTTTATTATATTATTTTTATTGTTTTTCTGTTGACTAAATATGTTGTTGAAATTCTATATTGTGTAAAATATGTTTCTTTCCATGTGTATAATATAAGAGTAATTGCACTCTCTCTCTTTTTTTTCTTTGGTCAAATATCTAATGATTAAAAAATTAACCATACATATAGTGTGATAATCTTATCAACTGAGATAAACTCACAAGAATTTACACTCTTTTATCTTAATAGATGCATTACATTATACTCTGTCCGTTGTTTTTTATTTGTCGTTTTAGAAAAGAAAAAAATCAAATTAAGAAAATGAATATCCTAATTTTTATCTACCAATAAGTTCTTATTTTTTTGCACACATATTTTCTTTTCAAAAAATAGAAACAAAACAAGAGATGAAGGAAGGAGGGTATAATAGACAAAATATAATTTTAAATTGTCAAAACGATAAATAATTTGAAACAAATATTTTTTTCAAAAATGAAAAATAAAAAGAAAGTAAGTAGTAAATATGTTTTTTAACAGAAAATATAATTTTTTTTGTCAAGATAGATAAGTGGAATGATCGGGATTTGAACTCTCGTCTTTAGCATATATAATGTAATGTCCTAATATAATTAACTTTTATCTCCAACAAAAACAAGAAATTAACAAATTACTACTATTGATTGCTTAAAAGGAAATATTGTCATCGACTGGATGGACTCTTATTGTTTTTTCAGTTATGAAAGCTGAAATTTTATGTAACGTTGGACGTGAGATAAGAACAAAGTAGAAAAAGATAATATGATATTAAAGAAACAGATAAAGATAATGATATTCTTTGTTTGAATTGTTTCTGACGGAAAAGATATTATTATTTTCTTTTTGGGTGGGAAAATATAATATTATTCAGGTTGTTCCAATGTATTTTTAAATGATTAGCTTCCTTCCGAAAAAAAAAAACAAATGATTAGTTAGCTTCTGATAAAAAAAAATGATTATCTAGCTACAGGTACCAGCCGCATTTTTTTTAACAGAAACCAGCCGCCCTTGAAAGAGGATAATATTTTTTATTTTTTACACAAGATAATATTTGTTTATAAATGTTTATCTAATAATTCCGCATAATTCTTCAGGGACAGTAAGAATAACAAATGGTAAAACATAAAGCAAAAACAAAGGAAACACGCTCAAACAGGATGGGTCTAAGTTTGAAACTTTATATACTCAAAAATGAGGATTCCATATAATTTGGCACCATACAACAGACATAATCAGTTATGTGTATGTGACTTGTGACTTGTATCTTGCAACATGAAGAACTGAGTCTGAAGCCAAAGGTCTAAGGGGAAAATCTTTTCTCTGTCACTATTAACAATGGTATATGCCTTACATATGGGTTATGGCTTATATAGCCTGCATCTCCAAAGTGGTGTGCTCATTGTTGTTAGCCGAAGATGTTTCAGGATTTTCTTTTTCCTCGGTAGATTTCATCTCTTGAATGGGAGGAGGGTTTACAATAGTCATTTCTGAAAAAACATTGTCCGAGAGCCGTCCCTTCATCTCCCTGTGCTCTTGACACAAGGCGCACCAGTGCAAGCAGCAGTGCACACAACATGCATTACAAGGTGAATTCTGCAATCATAACAAGGTTCGTTCATGTATAAAAATCAGAGGAAAAAATTAAACAAAATCATGTATAAGTATTACGTGGACGGAAAATTTGAACAAGGTTCGTTCACAATGACTATCTTTGCCCGAAAATTTGAAGGAATACAAGGTGGGTAGCCCCCTCCCAACTCATTTTTTTCCATTAAAGAGGCTGAATTTGAACCCTTGACCAAGAACAAAACCTCTACCACAGCATAGATGGCCTTGACCTTGTAATCAGAAGGAAACGGACCCACTCAAGATGAAGAGTTTTTAACAAAACAAGAAAGAACAACCAGATAAGAGAAAAGATGTAATGCAACACAAAGTTGCCACTAATCTAGAAACATTGGAAGAATGAAAACGTGAGCACCAAAATTTATTCAGGATTTCATAGTAAGATAATAAACAAACCAAAAAAATATGCATGTGTAGTTCAGATATATTAAAAAATGTCTTTGTCACCACAGTTTTCATGAAAGAGAAAGTAAAGGTACGTTTGGAGCAGAACAGGTCCCTGCAGGAAAGAAGTTTCAAAACGCAACCAATTCTATACTCATAATATTAAGCACTGAGCAGAAGCATATATTTTTCAGTAGAGGGGTATCTGATTCCATCTTTAATGCCAACTACTTGAAAAATAATGAAAATAATTTACGGCACGTTTACCTTTAAGTGATATTTCTTCTGTAAGGTTTGCCGGACTTGACCAATCTGAATGCCGCACATCCACCACGTAAAAAATAAGCCCTCACAAATGAGGCATGTTGTCCCCGGGTCAATGCCAGAAATGAAGGAAGTTGCGAGTATAGTTGCTACAGCCACAGAAATCCCGCCTTCAACAAAAATGGCATGACAAATGCATGGCTTTGTCCAAGGAGTCTCAGCCCTCAAGCTCTCTACATTACGTCCAAATAATACACAAGGACAAAACAATCCAGTCAAGCCTGCAATGAAAGATGAAAGAATGTAAAAGGATGCAATATTCTACTATATTATGTATAATGTCACTGCAATATGCAGATCAAGTACAGTTTGAGAGCTATTAACATACAACTATCCCGATCTTCAACACATCCAAAGATACCAGTCATCCAAGGTTCATCTGCAGGAGGTGCATAGCTTTCAGGTAATGGCTGTCTACATTCGGCACACTTGCGAACAGCCAACTGCAAAGTATCAAAGTTCAAAATCAAAGATATATCTGCTTGCACAAAAAATCACTTGAAATTTAGAACACTTCTGACGCAACCAATGATTACACAAAATCAAAGATATAACCAATGATTCTATGTTACTTAATCCTTAAGAAAATTTCTAGGCCTACCAATAACCAGCCACTGATTTCCTCTATTTCTTCTGGGTTAAGATCCTCTCCATTTTCTATTCTTTCCATTACTATGGTTTTGGAAATATAAATAGAAAAGTGTGACATTAAACGGAGTTAGGATCTTCTCCACTTGTGTTATTTCCATTTCTTCCATTACTAATTTTTTTAATTAACTTGGGGTTTATAAAAGAAATTTGAACTCATTTAAAGTCACACTTTTACATCTATATTTCCAAGACTATAGACAAATGAAGAAAATGGAGAGACTAATAAATGGAGAGGATCCGAACTCCATTAAACGAGTCTAAATCTTTTTTATATGCTCCAAAACATTTAAAAACTTTAGTAGTAATGAAGAGAAAAAATGGATAGAGCAAATAAAGAGGATCCTAACTCATTCCTTCTTTCACATAGGTTATAGAACCCACCCTATTAACTACTAGTGTTGTATTGAGATAGCGACAATAAGCCAATAAGCAATGAAACAAAAATCTTTCTTCTTACAAATGTCCTACTAAATGAAAACTGATCAATGAACATGACTATATCCTCTACCTATATCTTACAAACTTGTTCAATACAACATAACGAAAAATTCCTAGAAACTTTCTTCATTTCCCCCAACTTTCTTCATTTCATTTCAACACATACGACATATATCACAATATTATAAAGCTTTTAGCATACAGTATTTTTAAAATTTAATTGAATCAAATTATAGCTAGCGTGGACACTTATCGGAATAGGCGTGTCTGACACGGACACTTATGTTTACATTGAAATATATCATTTTCTCTCTCTATTTCACCTCTGTCATCTTACTTAAAAAAAATTAAATATTAATTAAACATATATTATTTTACGTCATTTTATATTTATAAGTTAGTTCAAAGCTAACTATACAAAATACTACAAATTCAATCTACTAGCTTATTCGCTATAAATTAATCCAACTAACTACGATCACGGAAAGCACGCAATAATTTTCACAGCTAAATGAATTTTAGTTCACTAAATCAGCTTAAAAACATCTAAGAATACTGATTAATTTTCATCTAACAATTGAGATCCATAACAACCAGAATCTAAATCCATACAATGTGATACGATTACGGAATGTGGAATCCATACAACGAGTTTGAGAGATTATAGATCTGGAAAAGGAGAGAAGAAAATGAAACCTGAGGAACATTGATTGGTTGATTGAGTTCACCGGGAACGATATCTTCGACGGCGGTTTGATCTTTGGTTAGCTTGACGTAACTCGATTGATTGCTGCTGCTATTTTCCATCATCTCTCAGAAATAATGGAAATCAATTGAATTGAGAGAGAAAACTTACCTAAGTGTGTGTTTGTGTTAGTGAGAAATTTTGTGAAAGAAAAGAAAAGAAAACCCACAGAAAGAAGCAATGCTTTGTAGTCAAGAGTCAACCCACTGGATTGTGCGTGCTCTTTCCTTTTATCTCTCGTGAGATGCACTAATTTACAACTTTGCCATTATTTGCTCTTTTCACATCACACTTATTCTTTATTTTTTGGAGATAAGTTTGTTTGATCAAAACTTCTAAGAATTGTAAGAAAACTGTTTCGAATGCAAATATTGAGACGCAAGAAATTGAGAAGAAAATGGTTTGCAGATTTTAGAAAGAGTATCTATAGAGTTTGAATTTATATTGATTGATTTGTAGCCACAAATAATGGTCATGTTGGTTTGAATATTAAAGATTTCATTCAGCGTTTAGAGAAAATATGAGGAATATAACTGCACTTGAGTGGATTAGGCGTATCAGCCTATCAACCGACCAACATGTCTTCGGGCTTACATGTTGTAATATTTGTACTTAGAGCATTAAATGTAAAAATTTCATCATATAGAGAGAGGTTGTTTATGTAATAATCAATCAAACGAATGAAAGTGTTAGTTTTTAGTCTTTTAGTTATCTTTTTCTTAGGGGACTTCTCTCTACCATTAAAGTAGATTAAATCAATTTTCTTTAATCATTACAATTGTATCAATACATTTATCACTTACCAATGAGAAAGGGCACAAGACAACTGTTCTAGTCCAATTCAAGGCCTATTAAATATTAATGCGACATTTTCCTTCCAGGCCCAATCTAAGTCCAATCTGGCAATCAGATTAGGAGCGTTGCACATAGTACCTACGATGTTCTTTATCACCATGGATCATCACCCTCATTTAATCCTCACCATCAAATGCATCTCAATGGTCCTCCGAAATTCAAGCAAAGAAACGTGTTGTTTGTACAACAGACCATTCTATGTAAGTGTGATCCAAATTTTATCCTAATTTGATAACTTCGCCCTTTTCATATACTAACTTGCGTTATCTTCACTCTAACCACCACATCATAAGCTAACACACCATGAGACTTACTACACAAGAAAACTGTTCTATTTATCCGTTAAAAATAAGACTCAAATTTAAATAAAACTTTCGTAATATGAAACTAAGTAGTAAAATGTTGATGGCACAAAAAAAAATAGTTACTTGACAAGACAATTAAGCAACCATTAATTTAGAGTAAAACATTACATAGTGTGCATTTGGAATTTAACTTTATGAAGGCCAATTTCTATACCAACCAGCCCATGCAGAAACCAATCCACTAATACCAAGAGAAACAGTGTGATTACAAAAAGGATTTGGTTCAATTTCAGCCAATGCTATGATCAAATCTGCAACATTAGCAGCCACTGCCATAAGCCTCATTATTCTATCACCTCTTATTTTCTGAATCTCTTTCTCATTTTCTTTTCCCTCAGAACTTCTCAGCTTTCTCTCAGCCTTCAACCCTTCATTCAACAAAATAAAATCAGCTATAATGAAGAAAACATATCCCACAGCTTCACCAAAAGCTGATATGAAACTCATCTTCTTAGCTAATTTTGCATCCAAAGTTCCAATTCTTGACAACCAAAGAAAATGGTCAAAGAAGAAATAAACCATTTCTCCTGAATTAGAAAGAACTGCTAGTAACCTTAAACTGCGAGTTGAACCAGGATTTCTTCTAAGAGTGTTGAATCCAGTGAGAAATCTACCAGTTCTGAAGGCTTTTCTGCTTAAGCCAGAAGCTACTTCCCAATTTTTGAAGCTCTTGGAGATTTTAGGGTGAGTGACTTCAACATGCCAGTTTACAAGCTTTGAGACATATTGGAATGTCTTAACAAGCTTGTCTATGCCATCTCTTTTTGCTAGGAAGATTACCAACTTGTCCACTGTGTCATTCATGGTGTGTGTGGAAGAAAGTATTAAGTTAGGAATATGGATGTGGCTCTGTTCATGTAATTGTAGGATATGGTCTCATTGATGATTGTTTCAAAGTTCTAAGTACCAGACAATATTTTTATGTGTTAAATTAGAGTCACAAGAACTGGTTTTTGGATAAGAGAAGTTTGTGGTTGCACTTTATTTTACTTATGCGACCATTCAAAAAATAAATGGAATTGGAATCGGAGAAGCACTAACATTTTTTTTTTAATATTCATTAATTAATATTTTTTAATTAGTTGAAATTTATGTGGTTCCTCGTTTTAAAAATAGATCTATATAAAATATATAGAGAGACATGTATAACTTTTAACTAATTAGAAGAAGAAGAAGAAGAAGAAGAAAAAGAATATCAGAGATTGCTAAAAAAATGGTGGTGTTATTATTTCTTTTGAAATTCGGTGCACTTTTTAAATTAAGGCGCATGGTTTTGTTTTATTCTTATGTATTAACTTTCTAGTTGTACGTAAAAGTCTAGATTTAGCCAAAAAAATGATACTTTAAATACTTTGTTTTTTGAATTTATGTGTATTTTTAAAATGTATAAGTGGTAAAAATTAAAACGCAAATGAGAGATAAAAATAATTGAAGTTGTGTTAATAGATTTAATCAAAATATTAATCATCAGATAAATTCAGTATATTTTCAACTTGGTTGAATAAGATAAAATAGGAAAATGTGATCAAGCAAACAGAAAATTTGGGAATTATGTAATATTTCTCTCATCAACATCTTGTATGCAATCTTTTCTATTGTCATTTGACTAGTAACTAGCTTAACATCATCCTTCGTTGAAATCACATATTTGATTCTTTCAAATGTCAATTTAAATGAATTAATTTAACTTCTTAAACATAACTAATTTAACATAATTCTTCATAAGTTACCATACATCTGGATAACAAAACACCACATTCATTTGCTTACTCCAATTGTCATCGCATTTAAAAGAAATGCTAGCAACCTGTCTCTCTTTTGAATAATCTATAATACTCCTTTTTTGATTGGTTGAAATTAATATAAAGAAATGCTAGTAACACTCACTTTTGAGACTCACATAAATTTCAACTAATTAGAAAATTAGTGTTTTTGTACCAAAAATAAAAAGGAGTGTTCAAAAGAGAGAGTACTATTACTAGCATTTCGGCAAAGTTTTTAGGGTGTGAAAATGATAAAGCCCTATAATAATAATTATATTTGTGGTTGAGCGGCATGGGTTCATCCTCCCTTAATCAAAGATCGAGGGTTCGATCCTCACCTTGGGTATGGAGCAGCTTTAAATCCTTAGGTCAGCTATCCCACCCTTCGAGGTGCCTCCAATCTAGCGAGGGATTAGTCACTGCGTTCAGCGGTGGATACCCCGGTCTCGACAAAAAAAAAAACATATGACTAATAGACTAGTGGTTTTTTTGTGATATTTGTGAGAATAAAGTCTTTGATTCAAATCTTAGTTTTTACATTTTGTTATGTATAATTTAAATTTTTTTGATTTAAATAAAATTAAAACAACAACCCGTTTTAAATTGTCATTAATTATATCATTTAAATCTTTATAATAAATATAATCTTTATTATGATACATCTTTTTTTAACGAGAATTATTTTTTCTGTTTTTTTTATGTTATTTGCAATTTAAATATGGGATGTTTATTGTAAAAAAAAATCATTTATTTATGAAGGTTAATTTTTAAAATTCTAACAATGCCTCTAAATTGTCTGGATGATCTCTCACTATGACACGGCCTCCAAGAGTTCTGTGATTCATACTATTGAAAATAATCTTTGCGAAGACCATGTACATTGGTTTGTTATATTCAACACGCATTTTTCCACTTTTTACACTCCACATTATCATTCAACACACATTCAATTTTTACTCTCTTCAATAGTTTTTTCATTCAACACCCTGCCCCACCACTTTCTCTACCTCACCACTTTTTATTTTACATTCTTATTTAAATTTCAAATATTGTTTTTATGATTAAATAAAATTACAATTATCGATTAACATTAAATTAAAATAAACGAACACTTAACAAAAAAATTTAAATATATTTTTTTTGGTGTAGAAATAATTATTAGGATTCATTTTACTAAAAAAGAACACTTAAACTTCAAAATTAACACTAATAATATGATTAAGAGAGTAAAAAATTCGAATTTTTTTTCTGTGTCCAAATGAAATGAACCAAATCTCTATTTATAGAGAATTTTTTTTTACGAACTTTGGTGAAAAAATAAAAAAATAAAAAGTTAACTTGCAGTGAAATAATTGAGTTTAAAGATACTGATACAATTAAAATCCGTCCAGCCAATCAGGATCTGCCGCGTGTCCACCTTTTCTCTCTCCGCGTCCCCTCCTGCTCTGACGCGCGCTGTCGGCGATTGTGCCGCACGCGCCATGAAGCAACCAATCGAAACGCAACACGTGTCATTATTGGTCAGATTCACACAAGTTTATTCTGATCAACTCTGGCGCAGCTTGTTGAATGGTTTTTCTGATTTTTTCTGCAGCTACAGTGATTCAGCACCCATAAAAGTGCTCCATTGCACATGGTCTTATAGATTTAGATTTTAATATATTTTCAGATTTATATGTAAAATAATCACTTAAGATTTATATTTTAGTTTTAAAAAAATTAGAAATTGTTTGTTATATATATATATATAGAGGGCGACTATTATGAGAATGAGGTATTGACATGAGAATATGAGAATGAATATTAATCATTAGATTACGATGAGGGAGTATGATTAGATTTACCATGAGCCTTTTTTTTATTATTAAAAAATTATTAATTAATAGATTAGAATTTTTTTTTTTTTGTAACCAAAAAAAGACGGGCATTAACAAGAAGCGCATTGTGAAAACAAAGCCAAAGAAAATGTTGAAGTTTTGCTGGTACTTTAAGACGCCAGAGCCAATTCATGTTACAATTAACATCCCAATTTCTATTTTGTTGAAGAAGTCAATAATAACCACTCGAACAAGTATACGGTGCCATCTTTGGTACCTTCCAAGTCCATGCATCTTACAATCTTAAATCTAATATATTAGGCGCTAAGAGTAGTTATATGATGTCACTACTTATATGTAATCAACAATATCATATGACAAGACCTCGCAAGTCCCACTTGCCCTAATGCAACACATCTTGCAAGCACATAATTGAATCACTAATGTTAACAAATAGAACCAGTTGACAAAGAGAACCACCAAGTTGTGTCCAATTAATATACCAAAATGATGAGTTCCCAAACTCAACATAAAAACTGTAACTATCCACAAAAATGGTAATAGCATGTTGTATGCCTCGCCAAATAATTGAAGATTTATTGTGCTTTTTAGCAGCCCATAAAGACTTATTACCAAAGTATTTATGAGAAAGGACTTGAACGGTTGAACCCACAATTTAAAAAAATTGTCAATAAAATAAAATTAAAAGGAAACGAAATTATAAAAAAGAAAATAAATAAATAAATAAAGTTAAAGAAATAAGCCTAAGTTTTTTCACGTAATCGCTTCGATCCCACAGCACAAGAAAACCCTACTCATCAACTCATCGGAATTCTTCATCGCCAATCTCATCTCTTAGCTATGGACGCTCAAAGAGCTCTTCTCGACGAACTCATGGGTTCAGGTAAACCCTATTTTCTTCACTTCGTAATTCTCAATTATTTTTATTATTCGATCTCGTTTTTTCTAAATTGAATAATTTGGTTTTGAAAATTTTCAGCTAGAAATTTGACTGAGGAAGAGAGGAGAGGTTATAAGGAAGTTAGTTGGGATGATAAGGAAGTTTGTGGATGTTATATGGTCCGATTTTGTCCTCACGATCTCTTTGTTAACACCCGCAGTGATCTTGGTGCGTTTTTTTTTGTTAATCAATTCTGTAATAATTCATCAATTTTTGATGTCAATTGGATGAAAATCGATTAATTTTACCGTGTTGATTGGTTTTAGTTGATGAATATATAATCGACTTGATTGAGGAATGTTCTATCTATAAAGCACAAACACGGACATTGGACACAACACTGACACGACACTAGTGAAAATTTGAAAAAAATGAATTAATTGAACATAATTACATGTGTTGGTGTCGTGTTGTGTCAGACACGCTGGACATGTGTTCCATCAGAAGTGTCGGTGTTGCTGAGGGTTTTATTGGTACTTTTGTGGAATTTTGTATTCAATTCTATTGATCTTATTCACTGTGATCTTATTCAATTCAATGAAAATCAATTAATTTTACCGTGTTGATTAATTTTAGTTGATGAATATATAATCGACTTGATAGAGGAATGTTCTATCTATGAAGCACGGACACAACACTGACACGGCACTAGTAAACATTTGAAAAAAAATGAATTAATTGAACATAATTACACGTGTTGGTGTCGTGTTGTGACATGCCTTCTATCAGAAGTGTCGGTGTTGCTGAGAGTTTTATGGTACTTTTGTGGAATTTTGTATTCAACTCTATTGATCTTATTCACTGTGATCTTATTCAATTCGATGAAAATCAATTAATTTTACTGTGCTGATTAATTTTAGTTGATGAATATATAATCGACTTGATAGAGGAATGTTCTATGTATAAAGCACAGACACGTACACTGGACACAACACTGGTAAATATTTGGAAAAGTGAACCAACACAATCACATGTGTTGGTGTCGTGTCAGAGTTAGACGTTGGACATGTCTTCCATCAGAAGTGTCGGTGTTGTAGAGGGTTTTATGGTACTTTTGTGGAATTTTCTCTTTAACTCTATAGATCTTGTTAACTGTGATAACTCTATTGATGCAGGACCTTGCCCGAAAATACATGACCCGAAGTTGAAAGAAAGGTGAACACATAATCACTTTTTTTGACAACATAATCACATATATTTTATAATCAATAACTTTTGTTTAGTAATTGAGTAGTTTGAAATGTCTAATGCATGCTGTGTGGTGCTTCTTTATTCATGCTGCAATTATTCCTTAATACTGTGGAAAAGCTAGTATATTTTGGTGTTTTAGACATGTCTTCATGAAGATGAAATTTTGATTTAATTGTTGACTGAGCCACTGAGGTTTCACATTTGCAAGACAAAAATGTCATTAGTGTTGCACTTCTATCTGTGTTTAAGCTATCTTAGTGTTGTGCTCCTTTAGATAGCACTCTAATTAGACCGTAATTTTTTTATTAACCCTTTTAAGTGTATGTTATCATATTCAATATCATTTTCATGACTCGTGGTGCAATTGGAGCTACGGTCATTTGTATAATTATCATTAAAGGGGCACTGTACCCAATGTTGCTGCCCTTTAAAAGTTTCCTATCATTTGCAGATTTTACTTTTTCAAATATATATATATATATATATATATATATTCATCCATGATATGCTGATAAATAAAGCATAAATGCCAGTGAATTGTTTTTAGATTTCCCATAATTGTGTAGCCGAGTTTCAGATTTAATCAATTATACTGTTCTGATGATTGCAGTTTTGAGAACTCCCCAAGACATGATGCGTACGTACCTAAATTTGAAGGCGAACTTTCTCAATTTTGTGAGAAATTGGTAAGTCACCTATCTGTTGCCATTGTCACTCTACATAAAAAAAGTTGACCTTTACTTGTATGTTGATGTTCTTTATATTTTCTGGTAATAATCACAGGTGATGGACTTGGATAGAAGAGTAAAACGTGGACGAGAACGTCTTAATCAAGAAGTGGAGCTGCCACCACCGCCACCACTGACAGTTGAAAAAGCTGAACAATTGTCTGTGTTGGAGGAGAAAATAAAGAACCTTCTGGAACAAGTTGAGTCTCTTGGTGAATCTGGGAAGGTTGATGAAGCTGAAGCTCTTATGAGAAAGGTGCTGAATATGATGCTACACCTTCTTCCCCTGCATATACTATTGATGATTTATTATGTTTCTATGACCCCAATTATAGGAATGAACTTGTGAAGATTTACCTTTAAAAGATCTGAGACTGGGATTCATTTTAATATTTTGGGGTGATATTTTTCTTTCAGGTGGAGACACTTAATACTGAGAAGGCAGTCTTAACACAGCCTCAAAATGAAAAGGTGTTGATGCTTCAGGAGAAGAAGATGGCACTGTGTGAGGTATGTGGTTCTTTTCTTGTGGCAAATGATGCTGCAGAAAGAACTCAGTCTCATGTCGCAGGAAAGCAGCATGTTGGCTATGGCATGGTTCGTGATTTCATAAATGAATACAAGGTCAGTTTTATCCTAAACTAATTTATAGATTAAGTTTATATAATCTTTATTGAAATTAATTAGGATATTGTATTTCAGACTGCTAAGGAGAAGGCTATTGAAGAAGAAAGATTGGCTCGGGAAAAAGAGTTAGAAGAGCGAAGAAAACAGAAGGAGAAGGATGACAACAGAAAGAGACGGAGTGATTCAAGTGATAGGGAGAGACATCGTGATAAAGATCGGGATAGGGAGCGTGATAGGTACAGAGATAGAGACTCAGATCGTGAAAGATCTCGGGAGTATGAAGTTAGAGGTAATCGAGATCGGGGAAGGGGGATGGATTCTAGGTTGAGAAACGGAAAAAATGGAAGCAGAGACAGGTACCGCAATCGGAGCAGATCACGTTCCCCTATTAAGCATAACTACAGAAGGTCTTGAAGTCCAGTTTGCTTAAAGTAGTGGAATTTCTCAATAGATGTCAGAATTTGAATTTAAAAGAGGTAGACCTTAATATCCTAAGACTTACATAATTATGTGCTTTTGGAGTCTTAAGTTTTCTCATCATCAAGGGTGAATTTACCTTTTTCCCATCTCAGAGCTTTCTTGAGACTATACAATCTCCCTTTCATCAATATTATTAATGGAGAAAAGGGTTGAGGTAGGCATTTCACTGTTGTAACTTATCTCACAAATATGTTTGCGTCTTGATTTAAAGTTATTTATGATAAATTCATCTTAAACATTGTGTGTAGTCTTTCTTTACATTTCTGGAAATCATTTGATTGAGTAAAGATGTTGGACACAAAATTACATGAGTGATTGTCATTGCCGCAAAAGGGTACTCTTGTTTTGAGGTAACCTGTGAACCCTGAGACAAATAGATTGGTATCTGTTCATAGAATTATTATTCTTTGCCCTTTTCATCTGTTTCATTACTTTTGTTTCTTAAGTTGATACAAACTAGCACAGGTTTATAAATGCTGCTTATTCTGACACGCATTTGACATTGAACCTCACTCTGAAGGCACCGGTTTAGAAGATATAGGTAACAATCTTACTGAATTTGTTGTTAGATAGTTCCCATATCCATGGAAATCGAGTTTATAATTGTATTGGGGAAAAGATGTGTGCATGTTGTCCACCCACAACTAATCGATTTTACTGAGTTTGTCCAATTGGTAACTTCTTTCAAATGGTGACAACAGAATGGCAAATTGCCTCATCCATAAAAGAACAACTTGATTTATTAGCCAAAAATATAACTTGATTTACAAATTGCTGTTTGAATTGAACATTAATAGAACTGGAAAATACAGGTATTTAACTCTCTGCCAAGTAATTCTATGGTAGAAATATTGAAAGACTAATTTGAACTGAGTCTTTGCCTCTTCGGTTGCTTCCTTTTGTTTTGTGAACAAACCAATTGTCGGGGCGATTGGAGGTAATTTTCTCTCATCTTTTGAAGGGTGTTACATTTGGTGTTCAGGAACACCAATGTCGTTGTAATATTTAATGGCTAGGTAGCTTCTGGGCGTGATGTGTGCAGGAAAATAACCGTCTTGTGATGGGAGAAACAACACAACAAAAATTTACTCTTCGAGAAAATTGTGATTACTAATTGTAAAATTATTTTCTAAATAAGATTTTGTGCATCAATAAATTTATATAGCAAAGGTGTTAAAAAACAGTTTAACAAAAATATATAATTTGTTGTCTACTAGAATGATTGGGATGTCACTTAATTTGAACAAGGATCATTCAGTGCTTTAAGAAAATGATCATTTACCTGAATTAGTGTCGAAGTACAATATTATAGAAACGAAAAATATATTTAACCTTTTTTTATACATTTAAAATTCACTTGAAAACATGGGCAGAGACACCATCAGGTTTCTAGGGCTAGTGCCCGGGCTCCTCTCAAAAATTTTGATATTTTAAGGGTTAATTTAAGGTAAAACTGATATTTTTAGAGATTAATTTACGGCAAAATTGAGATTTTTTGTTTAAAATTGAGATTTTTCACCGCATTTTTTTTTTGATGTTTTAGAAGTTAATTTAAAGTAAAACTGAGGTTCTTAAGGATTAATTTAGGGCAAAATTGAAATTTTTTTTTAAATTGAAATTTTTTTTTGCAAAATTGAAATTTTTATTTAAATTTGAGATTTTGTCCAGGCTTTATAAATTTCTGACTCTGCCCCTACTTGAAAATATCTTTCATTACACAATACAAACACCTGTGCTGATAAAATTAAATGAAAAATCAGTAGGAATTCTTAAACATATTTAATTCTTTGCTATGTTTTTTTAATATTCCTTTTCCATGTTAAAGTGCTACTTTATCCGTTCTAAAATATATTGTTTTGTCAGATAATTTAGTGGTTAAAATTTAACTCATTAAAAGTGAATAAATGAGCGTATCAGAGATTGAACCGCGGTCTTTGTACATTACGTGTAAATGTCATACTTAGGCTCACGGGACACCTATCCGTTCTAAAGTATGTGTCGCTTTAACAAAAACATATTTTAAAATAAATGTTTTATTTTTTCAATCCAGCAATAAAAACAATTATTTCATATCTAACCCCGAATTAAGACTATGTACACAACTTTCAAGTCATTTTAATTCAAGCTAAACATTTGTAACCATTGTTAACAACCAATAATTGATAGAGACAATTTTGTAAAATTGTATACTTATTCTTTTTTTTTTTCTTAATTTGTCCGAAAGAATTTCTCTCTTGTTTGACAATGATAATGATGATACTTGGACGATTCTTTCACAGTTAAGTCACATCTTCCTAGATTGCCTTGGCACACAAGCATTGTAGAGAAGAGGGAGGAGGAAAAGAAACAAAGCAATGATATACATGATTATGTTTACACACTAATATTCCTCTTATCTTATATACTAAGCTATTATTGTGCAGATTATATGCGTTTGGTAATAATTAGTCACAAATCTAATATGAATGAAGTTATATTCAACCAAAACAAAAACATTCAATTAGTATGTATTGCCGATGTAACAGAATGTTCTCTGGAAGACAAAAACATATCGGTAAACTGCTCAATCATGAATCTAAATTCACCCGCCGCATCTTACACACAAGGTTTGCTGTTGGAAGATCAAGTTGGTGCGTTGAATCGGTCTTCAGAAGATCTTTTAGCTGGTCTCTTGAGGTAGATAGACAACTGTGAAATGTAGCCAGAACTGCAGGGATGGGCATTGATAGAGCGGATAGCACATTACTAAGATAATCAATATCAACTGATAGCTGCTGCGCACCACGATCTGTAATGTACTGAATCCCACGCAACTGCTCTATGTAAAGTGCTGTTGCACCTTCTGCAACCTGAAATTTAATACAACCAACATTAAATAATAAACGTCAAGTGTCGTAGTTACTTCTTCATATGTGCAGCATGAAAAGCAATTCTGTTAGGAACCCAAGAATTGGATTCTTAAGAAAGAACACTATTATTAAGAAATAGGAGAAAAATCTCTCCTACAAAAATTTCCCGAATTTGTAGCAGAAAATGATGCTGATTCACACTATTTGAGACAAAAGAGAAAATATACTCTTCTTAACTAACAATCTTTATCTATGTAATTAGTTATACCTTGAACATCCATTCCGTTGCAAAGAACTGCGCTTCCTCATTGGCTTCACTGTTAGATATTCCCTCCGCAAGTGGCTCCAATTGTTGGGGTAAAGTAAGAAGATACTCACCAACACTGGTCACATAGGACTGTGGATATGCACTGAAGGTAGGGAGATGAAAAACACTTTGTTCCTCAACTGATGACCATATTGGCAAACGGGAGACATCACTGAGGCGTTGCCGTACTTTAGATATGAGGACATCATATACAAGTTCATTAACTGTCTCTTCAAATGCTGAAACTCTTTGAGATGCAAGGGGAAGAGCATGGAAACGAGGATCTTTAGACTGCAAATAAATAACTAAATATATTTATGTAATGCCAGAAAATAGAACACAAGAAATATATCTGAAGATATAGAAACAAGTGTCAGCATATAGCCAAAGGAACACCGGGTAACAGGCAACCTTCTTTTCCTAGAAATGAATGAATTGTGAAACAAAATGACATTCACTGTTTTGGTTGAAAAAGAGTGGTCAACTAAGCTGTAAAATAGTGAGCACAAACTTTTAACTTTGGTTTAATTTTGCATTTAATCATATGAAGATTACAGCAAAGAACTCGACAAAAGAAATTTCATTTTTAATTTTCCATTTCTTTTTATGCTGTTAAACATTTAGTTCTATTTAAATGAAACAAAGAATAAATGCTATTTCAACTCCTACTCAAGGAGGGACACAGAACAAAAGAATGCAGAGATTAAAGGGCCTAGAGGCAGAGAAAACAACTACATAAGAGTCTTGCTTATCGATTTTCTTAAATTATAATATACTAAATTTGTATTTTTAAGGTGTTACCCAATCCCAAAATTTAGAATAATCAACTATCCCTTCTATCAATTTCTAAACCGAACGGAAAATGAGACTGTAACACATACCTGATTCAAAAGGCTCAAGAGTTTCCTGGCTTTCTCAGGCACATCAACCAGCCGCAGTGTTGCCATGTCCAAGGCAGCCCTTCCTCCAAAAGATGGCTCCGCATCTTCTTTACCGTTTATAGTCTGGTTTTGATCTAGACTTGAACCAAATGCTGAAAAAGATAACGTTGTGCTTAATCTAGCAAGAGTAGCTCTTAAAGATGCTTCAAAGACAGAAGATCTGCTTGTCAAACTATCTGCAACTGTAAGGATCTGCAGTGCCCCTTGGACCATGGACCATTCCTCCTCATTTGAGATCGAATCAACTCTACGAGCATTTTGGTTTCCATCTTTCTTATCCGTCTCTTTCTTTCCAGTACCATCCCCACCATAATCCACACCACAGACAGTTCTCAGTGACTTGAGAGTTTCTTGTAGAGTGGATATGTATTTTAACATAATGTCATCAAGGGCAATAATCAGCTCATCTGCCTCAGAACCCCCAGTGAAGCTAATGCATCTCTCGGCAGCTGCTTCAAGAAGTATAATAACTTGAGGAATAGATTCCTCCATCCTACGAACAGTTTCACTGAGTTCAACTCCTTGGGCTCCCACCCCTCGAATTACAGCTCCTCTTAAATCTATTGCTGCAATCTCAGAGGAAAGGATGGCACGCTCCATTTGTCCGTACCTGTAGATATTCAAAATGAAAATAATAAGGAAAAGATGTTTCTTTTAATTTGAATGGGTTTAATGCAAGCTTATTGCTTATATAAGATCAGCTGTTTATATACATATATGTTTCTATTTCTCTGAATTTATTCTTCAAAACTTTTAGAAAGAAAATCGCAATATATGAAGTTAGAATTCATTCCTGCAGACCCATCCAATTCTTCCCCAATACTAAGGCCATATGTCTAAAGGAATGAACACACACACACACGCAATTTATCTATTTCAATTATGCTTCTAATTAAAGTTAAGTTTTACCTCTGTTTAAACGATTCATATGGCAAGTACACAGCTTTCAACACGTCCATTAAAATTCGCACATCAGACCCCGAAAACAAGTGGTGGATGTTTCTTGCAAAGGTCCCTGTGATATTGTGTAATTCAATCAAGGACTCGAGATGCTTAGTCTGAAGCTTAATACCCTTTTGCATATCTCCAGATAAAATATCAGATAAACCTACAAAGATTCATGAGCTAAAATATCAATACTTTTTAGAGTTAACATAGCATTATGTAGTTAACAATGGCGATTATCTTACACTTTTTGCTAAATAAAAGATATAAGCTAAATTATCACAGTTTTCAATTAACAATGCACTATTCTAAATCAAAGTCAAAAGGTAACCATACATAAGAAAATGAAATGAAAAGATAACCATTAATTGGAGCAGAGCTCCTTCCAAAATGGTATGGAAAATACATAAGAAAACAAAATGATAGACCTGCTGAGAAGTAAACCTGTGCTCCTCCCCGAGATTTGCCCAACCCAATTTTTCTCTCAATTCTTTCCTACCTCCATCGATCCTACCTCCCCAATATATAGAAATAATTGTATCTTACTTTTAAATAAATTTACACAGCCAAAGCATGTCCATTAAACTCGTACATTTCAAAAAATCAATGCGGATAACAATTAATGAACAGTAAACAAACTCTACCGTATTACATGCAATGTAATTATATCAATTTTCTCTGACACAACCATTAAAAGATTCAAGAACAACCTTTAGCCAGTGCTTTTGTTTCTGGTACAGCATCTCCAATGGCAAGGTCAATATGAGATATGAAACTGGCACCTATTGCGATCATAGTCTCACTTAGCAACCTTGGGACAAGAGTTTTATAATCTTCAGGAAAAGCAATCATACACCTGCAAGCAGCACCTCAAATGCTTTTATTATACTATTTAAATATGCAAATATAGTAAACATCATTTTGTGCTAGCTGAAATTTTTTCAGAAGGTTGACATAGAAAATTAAAATCCATTGGCATCAAGTTTTGAGTACAGAATTCTTGGTAAGGAAAACATTTTTTGGATAAAAAAACTTGAAATTTAACTAGTGAATGCTTACATGGGACATTGATGTGGACAACCAAAATATAGTATTGGTAGTGCTTTAATCAATCATTAGTTCAACAGTAAAAACAATAAATAAAAAAAACACTAGTAATGGTACCATTTCCATTCTTGTTCAAGATAAAGTAGAAGCTCATCATAAAAGCTTGGTAACCAATTGGAGAATGACATTGTAGGTGAAACTGACTGAAAATCACCACCACTTGATGCCCTCTCCATTTCATTCTTCTCATTTGCAGACTTATTAGCCTGTTCTCTTGATTCGAAGTCTTCCCAAAGTTGCTTTATTGGTTTCAGATGTACCTTTGAATATTGTGACTCCAGAGACTTAAACCTTCCAATTCTAATGAGAATTCCACGCAAATCTTGAGCAGCATCAACCTAAACAACAACAACAACAATAAGATCTCGGAAAAGGGATAAAATTCAAATCGTAGGATGTAAGAGCATGGTTTCCAAAGTATATTTAACCTTGCGATTGGATAATGCATCGGTAAGACGCGGCTGCACCATTGTGTCTAGCCTATCCTCCAAGACTTCAAGCTGCTTTCTTATGTTGGCAAATTCAGCAACCTAAACATATAATGGGTATAAAGGCAAAAACAAAAGTTAATACATAAACTAAATGTACCACAAACCTCACGCACTTCATAATAACCAAAAGGAGAAAAATCAGTACCTCCCCAACAGCAGACAAGCAATGCCTCATATTAGCCAGAGTTTCTGCAGCACGAGGAAGATCACCACTGGCAAATACATCCTCCACTGTCGAACTTAATTGAGTTAATCCAGCAGCATCCTGTTATTAAACCGCAAAAGAAGCAAGTTCTAACCTCATTATATTAAATCTCAATAAGCTCCAACAATATTCAATTCAATATGCTAATTCACTATTGCTACCTGCAATGTTTCATAAGCAGCTTCCATCCTCTGCTTAACTACATCAACTTTAGCAAGTGCCGCTATAGATTCAGCCGACGATCCCTCTGCCTATAAAAACGAGGATTAAAAAACGCAAATGCAAGTTCACAGGTGCTTACTCATAATGTATCTCAACACACATTTATGAATGTCATTCCATTCCATTCGATTCACTAGTATCTAATTATCTATGGCTCGGTTGCATAACTGTTTGTAAGTTATATATATCAAGCTCGAATTTCTAAGTTTAATTTCGATAAACGATGTAAAAACTTTACTCTGTCAAGCGAATTACGATCAAATTCAAACATATCTTAACTAACAACGATCAATCATCAGCTTAAAAATTCTCTACACTTCTAACTAACTGTGTTATCAATGAAATCATTTCTACCTAGATCTGTAACTGTCCGCAATGAAAAAATCAAAACCGCGCAATGCGATCGTAGAATTTTACGATCCAAATCAGAATTTCATATTCTGAAATCTGCACTGTTTAAGCTAAACAGCGAATCATGAGAATGAATCTGTTGAGAAGAAGTGACGCGAACCTTCTTGAGTTTTTGGAGGATAGCAGAAACAGCAGAACGGAGAGAAACAGCGTCATCACGGAGGCGAATGACGTCACGAGTGGCGCGAGGGACACGGAGGAGAGCGGCGGCGCTTTGTTCTTCAAGAGAAGCGGCGATTTGTTCGGAATCCATCTGAAGTTTCATTTCCAAATCGACGAGGTGTTTGTCCAGTGACTCCTGAGGGTGGCGACTCTGACATGCTGAGTTGATCCATTTCTTTGGGTCGAAATTGTCGTTAGAGAATGGAGCCAAATCCACCATCATGTTTTTGCGGTGATGGCTTAGTTCAGTTACCGGTTATCACAGTTTTCACGTTCAGAATAAATGCTAGTCAGATCCATCAACGATGAAGGTGTGTTGAGTATAACATCATCATTCATGAATACAGTCATTTTTTTTTGGTAGATTGCCTTTTTTTTAAACAGATGAGAAAAAAATTTAGTTAATTTTAGATTTCATTTTAATTTTACAATGTTTTTTTCTTAGTAATTTAGAGTTCGATGTAAATTATGATATTTAATGGTTTAAGTCTCTTTTTAAATATAATTGTAGAGATCGAACCACAATTCACTCAACGTTAATCTCTACTGAAACACTTAAGTAAACAAATTGACTTGTTGAAAAATCACACACATAATTAAACGTTAGTTAGTTCAGTTAATTTTTTTTTAAACTAGGTGAGACTAGAAATCAAGCTAGAGGACACCAAAATATAATATAATAAAAGAAGAGAAAGGAAACAAAGAGGGGGGAATGTTAACGAAAACCCTCAAACTAGCAAAATCTAAAGCAATGAAGGTCAATTTTGTTTCTAGAAAAGTCTTCTCTAATGACATGTGGTAACTCATTCCACCAAACATATTGATTCAAAGAAAGACCTATATTAGTTAATTTATCCGCACAATGATTATTTTCCCTAAATACATAAGTAATTATAAAATTCATATTCAAAGTTTTGTGCAAATAATTGTCCCAACAGGGTTTCTGACATGCCAAGGAACTATTTGAGGTGATTTAAAAGCCAATGTTACTAGTTTAAATTCACATTTAATCCATAAATGCTTTCAACCTCTGTCAAAAGCATCTTCAATAGCACACATAACACCAGAAAGTTCAGCAACAAAAGCATTAGAATTGTCTAAAAACTCAGCAAAACTATCTAGATAATCACAATTATTATCTCTAAACAAACCACCACGAGCAGCTGAGCCTGGACAACTCAAAGATGCACCATCAGTATTGCACTTGATCCAACCAATAATAGGAGGATGCCAAAGAAATTCAATGATCTTAGGACCCTTGGGATGATGAGTATTTACCTTGAAAGATTTTAAAACTTTGAAATCAAGCATAGACAGACATGTGGCAAGAACAATTTGATTATCAGTCATAACAACATTAGATATAGACAGGCCAGTAATAATTAGTGCTAAACTTAATGGGTTGCTGCCGACCACGGTTTGATCCTTACAACTGTATTTAAAATAGATTGGAACCACTTAATAACATAACTTGTCACGCAACTCTAGATTACTATAGCTCATTTCTCCTAAAAATCAGAGAGTAAAAGCAGAAAAATATTACACATATAAATAAATTGAAATTTTAATTTCGAAAATGTATGAGTTAACAATTTGAACGGCCTTATTGAGTTTATTGAGTTTATGACTTTTTAAACTACAATCTTTTATTTTAACCTCATAAATTATAAATAGGTCTATATTTTGGTTCACGCTAAAACAAAATAAAAAAATGTAGTAATTCACTTTCAAATTGTTCATGGAATTAGTACCTTTTACTGATTACTTATGAAAATGAAAATGTACGTGGAATACACTCTTTCCACTCTTATGCCTCTTAAATCGTTGGTTTAGGGTCTGTTTGGCAAAACTAGCGGATAGCTGATAGCTTATAGCTAATGGCTGATAGCTTTTAACTTATAGCTGATGGCTGATGGCTGATGGCTTATGACTGATAGCTGATAAGCTAATTGAAGTGTTTGGTAAAATTAGCGGTTGAACTAGCTGATAAATGTAAAATGACATAAAAGGATATTTTTAATTCATAATAAATCTATTAAAACAATTATAATAAAATCAACATTAAATTAATATTTAAAATGTTTGGAATTTAATAATTTAAATTTATTAATTTAATATAAATTTATATATTTTTAAATATAATTTTATTCCTTGAAATTTTATTTTATTTTAATTCTTTTCATTTCAGTTTTTATATTTTATGAAAAACAAAATTATATCAAAAAAGAATATTTTATGAAAAAAATTAAACATAACAATTTTTATATATCAAATACATAAATTAAAAGATGAACTTCTAACAAAAAATAAATCAAAAGAAGAACTTATAGTATATAATAAAAAAGAGGATGATATAGTATTGATATACAGTCACATGCCTACAATTTAGTGATTCAAAAGAAATGGTGAGTCTACAGCTCGTTTACCTCAAAAAAATAATAAAGGTGGAGTCGTTGAAAAAAAAAGAGAGAGAGAAAGATGTGAAAATTTAAAATAATAAGGGTAAAAATGAGTTTTAATTAAGATAATAAGGGTAAATGGAAAAAATTATGATAAGCTATAAGCTAAAACGCTATCTCAAATAGCGTTTGGAAAATAAGCTAAAAGCTACCAAAATAAGCTATAAGCTAATGTTTAAAAAATGTTACCAAACAGGACTTTTTTTGACAAATGAGCTTATAAGCTATAAGCTATAAACTATAAGCTCAAAAATGGTACTTGCCAAACAGACCCTTAAGAGTTTCAAAATCCAACTCAATATCTCCTTTATTCCCCTTTTCACCACAAAAATGCAATGGGATATAATTTGATCATTTTTTATATCATCAGAGTATCTTTCCATATCTGCATCTTATGAAACTTTTCATTGCATCCCATAAAAGAAATGCTTACCAGTTACCCTCTAAAAACATGGATACAAAGGCCTTTCAAGATGTTTTCCATGTCATCCTCGTCGCCTTGAAAATGTGTAGTTTTAACTTTAAATGGGAAACTATGATTTGATCTTAGCAATAGACATACATCTTAGTGCATTGTTCTCCAAATAATCCATCCACTAAATCAAAAACAAGATTCCCCACTCTATATATGTTATGGTCCTAATTAAAAATTCTAGAATTTCATTTGTGTTGCGTTCTCTCTATAATATCAATATCAGTGGATAATTTTATTTTTTTTAGAATGTCAGTGATAATATTTTTAGTATAAAATGATCTTTCTTTAAATATAAAAGTCTACAAGTAGATTATGTAGATATTTAATTTATGAAAATAGTTGTTAAATTATTCTATTAGAAAAAAAATGTATCAAAATTTTAAATTTATAAATATCATTTTCTTTTACGCAATTTATAAATATATCATAGAAACTCGCTATAAAATATAGTACATTAAAAAATATCTCAAACAACTTTTGCTAGTATAAATATGTCCATTATAACAAAAAAAAAGTTGTATATCCCCATATGCCAATTATTTTTATCAAATGTTAGTTGTTTTAGTAGTAATTGACACTGAATTTAGTAGAAAGAACTACAATTTAATCCTCAAAACTGCGTTCGAGAAAGGCTGAAACCAATTGATATTAAAACTGAGTTTCGAACGAAAATAATTGATAGTAAAAGAAAATATATCCATTTATTTTATTAAATAGCAGTAGTGTCCATTATTAAAAGAAAATAAAAATTAACAGAGATGAAGTCTACTTTAAAAAGTTAATAGTACTAAATTAGACAAGTATTAAAAGTTTTAAAATTCTAACAAATTTATCAAAATAAAATCTAGCGAAAATTTAACATTATTATTTTTTGGAGAATTCTATGGTACTTTTGTCAAAAATCATTATATTGGTATTATAAGAATTTTAACCAATAAAAATATAAATTTTGTCCAAGTCAGCATTTATATTTTATATTTTAATAATTTTAATAATAATAATATGACACGTGTCAAATAATTATTGATCATCATGTTTAATGTACCGGTACATGACAATTTCTCCATTGTACCGTAGCATTCTCCTTATTTTTTTGGTATTGAAGCTGATAAAAAGAAATTTTAACATTGTTATTGATTTATTAATGAAATAAAATTCACCATAAAAATGAAAATACTAGTGGATAATAACTGCACTAAAATCCAATCCACTAATTTTCGTGCTCTCCAAGTGTTGAGAATGTTCGAGAACCTTTATTTTCCTCCGGAACCTTCTACACACTATTCCAGCACCTTCTAGTTCCTCTCACTCACTCCCTCAAATAAATACCACTCCCTCACTCATTTTCCCATTCATACACACACAGATCTTGCCCTAATCACACATCTCTACTCCGCTATCAACCACTTTCTCTCAATGGCTTCCTCTCTTGCAGTGAAACGCGCTCTCTCCTCCGCCCTCCTCTCCAAGTCTCTTCTCCGCCCCGTCGCCTCCTCCGCCTCCCGCACTTTCAACACCAATGCCTTGCGCCACTACAATGAACACTCCGATGACAGTGATGTTGATGTTGACCGTCGCTCCGATCGCTCTTTCTCTCGCTCTCGCAGTGGAGATCTCTTCGCTGGTAGTTGTTATCGCTCTATGAACGAACTCTCATATCTAACCGTTTCATTTCATTTTTTCAAATAATGCTTTATCTATTTTCTGTTATTGTTTTGTTGATTTTGAAGAAGTGATTAAATAATGCTTAATCTATTTTCTGTTATTGTTTTGTTGATTTTAGAGGTGTTTGATCCATTTTCTCCAACTCGGAGCTTGAGCCAAGTCCTAAACATGATGGATCAGTTAATGGACAATCCGTTGATCTCTGCCTCACGAGGAATCGGAGCTGGTGCACTTCGCCGTGGCTGGGATGCGAAAGAAACTGAAGATGCTATCCTTCTCCGTGTCGATATGCCTGGACTCGGAAAAGAAGATGTGAAGATTTCTGTTGAACAGAACACTCTTACTATCAAAGGTGAAGGTGCTAAGGAAAATGAGGAAGATGAAGACAGTGCTCGTCGATTTTCGAGCAGAATTGATTTACCTGAGAAGCTTTACAAGCTTGATGAGATCAAAGCTGAGATGAAGAATGGTGTGCTGAAGGTTACTGTGCCTAAGATGAAGGAAGAGGAAAGGAAGGATGTGATTAATGTCAAGGTTGAGTAGGAATTTAGGGAATGCTCTTTTTGTTAGTTAAGGTCATTG
This sequence comes from Trifolium dubium, assembly GCA_951804385.1. Taxonomy (NCBI): domain Eukaryota; kingdom Viridiplantae; phylum Streptophyta; class Magnoliopsida; order Fabales; family Fabaceae; genus Trifolium; species Trifolium dubium. The sequence continues at coordinate 28,704,254 of OX638075.1, read as the reverse complement.
ATGCATTTTGTTTTCGTTTGTTAGTGCAAATGGAACTAGGTTTTGATGGTTAATGTGTTAAGCATCTTTGATACTTTACCTTTTCATTGTGATAATTACTACTTGAAATGCAATGAATTGAGCTTATTGTAAAGCTGCTATTATATTATATTTTCAATATGTTTTATGATCAATGTTGTTGAATGCATAACTAAGAAGAAAATTTGACTACATTGCATCATGCTTTCACTTGCCATAGTTATTGAAAATTGTTTCAAGAAATGATTTACATTACTGGACTTGATTGCTTAAGATACTGCTTCACATAATAAACTTGATTTTGCAACCTCATGACATTGTTCCATTATGGATAGAAGCCCAGAAAATTTGCGTGTAAACAAAATGAAAGAATCCATAGATGAAAATAGAAACTTGCTTAGACAAATCCCAACAAGGTAGTTGGTTAACATGTTCAGCAAATAACCAATTAGTTTTTGTTAATCTCATGCTTAACATCCTGTAAGAGTAAAGAAAGCTTAAACAAGGCACATAAAAGAAAAAAATCTCCTTCGACGGGACCACCTCCTAGCAAAAGATAAAATTCTGAATATTTTCCTGTATTAGTCATTGGTTAATTCCATTACATGTATAGTACTAGGTAATAGTACTATTACAGCTGTCCAAGGTAAGACTCAATTCCTCCCTGACGGTTAGAAGAATGACTACAGGATAAGCATGAAATAATAAGACAAATGAAAGAGTATAGGATAAGGATCCTCTAGCAGGCTTCTTCTTAGGTATCACACACACAAAGTCATTCATCCATTTGGGCTTAATTGTGTTCCTCTTGGATTTTTTCTCATTCCACCCCCAAAAACTCTAAAAAAAAGTTTTTACCCTCATACAAAAACTATTTTTTGGGGGGGAAAGAGAGTTTTTGGGGGTGGGATGAGAAAAAATCTTCCTCTTGGCCCTTATTTGAAGATAGTCTCATCAATTTTTTCAGCCTCATCTAGCTCTTGGGCCTCGTGTTGGTGCATAACATATCCCCTAAGTTAATCCTCTGGAGTCTGGAGTACTCAAAGAAGCATCATGCAGAGACGGATTCAAACATTATATACTGTGAATTAAATGATAATGTACGCTTATTTAAAAAATCTAAAACTTATAAAATTATTTAAATTAATTATGAAAATTTCAGTATCTAAAAATAAGAATACACATGTCATAAATGTGGTTAGAAGCTTGAATTTGACGATGGTGTTCAGAAACATAGTTGCAAGTCCCTCATTTTATATATATTTAAAAGATGTCTATGACTATGTCAAATTTTATTCATATTTGTCATTTTATAAATATATTAGAGATTAAATTGATAATAAGTAAATAAAGTTAGAGATCAAATTAATAGTAAATTATTAAAATATAGGGACTTAATAAGTGATTAAATATAGAGATTTAATTTATAGTAAATGGTTGAATACAAAGACTGACTTGAGAAAATTAGTAAAGTCAACAACTTTATTTTAAGATATTCACACAGTTAAAGCTAATGAACTATCAAGAGTGTCTTATAAACTTAAAACTTAATTTTATAAAAATTTACTATTTAAAGAGTTTAAATAGTGCACTAGATGCACTCTTTAACAATTTTCTTTAATTAAAGATATATATCCGTCCCTGCCACCAGGGTGAAGGGATTTAGATAAAATGTCCCGCGCTACTTGTTGTTTTTGTTAGTTAATTCCATCGATGAAGTTTGTTTTCCTTTTTTAGTGCAAATGGACCTAGGTTTTGATGGTTAATGTGTTAAGCTTTGATACTTAACATTTTCATTGTGATAATAACTTGAAATGAATTGAGCTTCTTGTAAATCTGCTATTATATAATTTTTTTTAACCTAAATACAAACTCAGCAAAGCAAACATGTTGAAGTTAATTTCAATATGCACTAGGATCAATGTTGTTGGATGCATAACTAAGACTGAAAATTTGACTACACAAAACAAGAGAATTCCCAGCACTATGCAGCGAATTTTGCATTATGCAGTCACTTGCCTTAGTAACTGAAAATTGTTTCCAGAAATGATTTCCATTACCGAACTTGATCCTTGCCAAAAATATCGCTACATTATAACTTCCTGCTCAAATGCAACAATGTTGCTATTTACAATTGCAACCTCGTGACATTGTTCCATTATGTATAGAAGCCCGGAAAATTGGTGTGAAAACTTTATGAAAGAATTCATAGATGAAAATAGAAGCAAGCATCTTTAGAAATGTATTTCACAAATCTAATAGTACAAATTTACTCAGATGTTTATTATTTATATTTATACAAGTAGATGAATCTTAACTAGCACAAAGATCAGTTACATAGTAGAATTGCCCTAAATAACTTAGCAGAAAACTGTTAAAAACTATCAACAATCTGGTTGGTTAACTTGTTCAGCAAGTAACCAACAAGTCTTTGTTAATCTCATGTTTGACATCCCTAGTTGGAGTAGATATCAATTAATCCAAACTTATCCTGTAGAGTACTTAAAGGACCGGGGTGAAAAGATTTGGTTAAAATTATGATGATACTGGTAGCAAGTGTACAAGAATATGACAATTAATTTCAATATGTTTTGTCCTTTCAAGAAAAACTGGATTGACACTATGTGAAGAGCTGACTTATTCTCATAGGATGAATGATCAATGAAAGTCTTAAATGAGTGAGATAAAAAAGCTTGCCAATTAATCTTCTATATGTTGTAGGATTAGATTAGATATTGGTGTGCCAGAAGCCTTAAAGAAGTCATAAATACGGGACAAGTGGTTAGACCTTCTTCTACCTTAACCTTTATATCAAGACAAAAGTTTTGTTTAGCAAAGTTTCTGCTTATCTATATTCTTTGGGAAAGAATTGAAGAATTGGATGAATGGATCAATCGAAGTTTAATCCAATTCTTGCTATTTCTCATAACAACTTAACAAGGATTTGAGGGGTAATTATTATGGACCGGACTAAAACAATTATTTATTAAAAAATTATATATTTAAATCAAAATACACAAGTTTTAATTGCAAATTATTACTATTTTTTTTTACAAAGCAAATTATTAAGTACTATATTAAACTTCTTAATATTTTAAAAGTATGTTTAATCTGCAAAATGAAAGTATTTGACAGAATAGTACAAGGCAGAACAGAATAATACAAATATTTAAGGTATTGAACAAATTTTATCTTGTATGAAAGTAATAAACTTGATGGAGAAAATATTATTTGATGATTTAGACAAGTTGTGATAAGTACAAAAAGTTGTCTCATGGTTCAGTGAATGACAAACATATTTGATTTTGTTCAGTCCCTTGACTCCTAATTTATCTAGTTCTAATGACAGTTTTAAAATCAAACACAGTATAACATAAGTTATCTTATCCAAACCCTTATTTTTTAGCAGATCAAACACACTCAATATGTATAAATTTTTACATAATAAAAAGAATGCTATTAACATTAACATTTTTTTTAAAAGAAACTTCAATCTTTTTATAAATATAGTGCACATCTTATATGTGTGACCCATGCTGATTTGCGAATATTTTGAAAATAGAAGGTAAAAATAACAACAACAAACATAAACAAACAAAATTTTTGGAGTACGACACGTGCATCCAAATAGGCCAAGCAAATGGTTAATAATGACCACTAGTTTTACCACGTCATATACTGTAGAGATCCACGTAGGACATGGTATGGGCCCATGTTTTTGTTAGGCGAATATCCATCCACTTCAAGTAGAGAATAATGCCTTAGATATTCGCATATACCCTTTAGCCGTCCTAATTTGGATTAGTCGATGATGACCACATGTCCATTTTACCCCTTCTTGTTCGGATATATTTACAATCTAGTGCCTTCTTTAATTTTGTCACTTTGACTTAAATACTAAATCATTTATTTATGAATCATTTATTTATGAATTGGAGAACGCCATGGATTACCAAAGCATGTTTACTTTCAAACAAATTGTCATAATTTGAGACCCACTTGGGTTTAGTTTAATGGTGTTGACTTGAAAGTTTAGAGTGTGTTTCTTATAATATTTTAGATTCGATTTTATGATATCAATTTTAATGTACTAGTTTTTACATATAAAAATTATTAGTATAACTGACCCGTGCAATGCACGGGTTAATATTTGAATTTATAGTATATGTTATTAAAATTAAAGTAGATTAGTTGAGATATTAGTTTTTTAATTTAAGTTAATTAATGAAAATTTTCTCAAAAAATTTTATTTTTTCAATTATTTGTAAAATTAATTTTATATTTCTATTATTTAAATATAAAAATAATATATATTTAAGGATTTTAAAGAGATAAAATTGGGTGGAGAGTGATCTCCATCTCTCCGTTTCGAACAATATCATATTTCAATTCTAGTCCCCATTGAAATTACAAAAGAGATAGTACGTGTATTAATATATGAGTATAAATATTTATCATCGTGCAAATTATAAAATCAAAAAACATCCGTACTAATATTAGTGTAAATATTAGTAACTTTTTAAAAATAATGGTTAGTAACAATTAAGTAAAAAAGTACATCATAAAAAAAGATTTTTGTTGTGGGTGGGAATTGAACCATGTTCCTTTTGCTACAACTCCTAATTAAACCTACATAGTATAAGTAAAAATATATATTATAAAAATAGATTTTTTGTCGTTGGTGAGAATCGAACCATGTTACTTTTACTAAAGCTCTTAACTAAATCTAAGTAAAATAATATAAAAATTAGAAAAGTGTTGTTGGAGGGAATCGAATGGAGTATATTTAGCTTGCCTAATTGCTTAAAACATAAAGCCTTGAAATCTTGCCACATAGACATATGAAGACTTGGTTGCTTGTCACGTTGTATGATGATCGGGAGAGAGACATCCGTAATTATATTATATAGAGATAGAGATGACTTTAAACGAATTCTTGCAAGTGGACGGTAGAATTGTTCTCCTTACACTAATTGACTTTTAAGTCGGATATCGAGTTTTCACAAAAAAATGTTACAATTTAACTCGGTACATATATTTTAATCACATTTTGACTCAAATTAATCGTGTTTATAATAGTATCTTTCTTTTTAGTTAAATAGTCTGGCATTAGAAATTACATTTTGAAAATAAATATGTGAAGTGTTTTAGATTCGAACCTCGACCACTACGTTAGTTAAGCTAACAAAAATAATAATATTTGTACTATAGATTACCGAAAAAAAAATTAATGTATTTATGTGCAAAAGTAGTTAATGCAGTTTAAAATTTAAAAAGAGTGCGTCAAATGTTTTTTTAAAAAGAGTTGAAACCAATAGATTGATTCAATAGTTGAAAACATTTTGTAGGAAGGATTTCATGAGAGAATTAATTTTTTTGGTTACAAAGCTAAAAAGAAAGCGAAAACAAGAAAAGAGAAAAATAGGCTCTAAAGAAGAAAACTCCCGATTCGTCATTCTGAAGCAGTAGTAGGAGGTCTTCCGGAGGCGCAGAGTAGGTGACAAAGCTATCATCAGAAGTAGACCTTAATTTTGCCATAAAATCAGCACTCTGGTTACTTTCTCTAAGAGTATGATGCACTGGAAAAATATTGACAGCCAATATGTCCTTTATATTTTGAATGAGAACCACATAAATATGATATTGCGGAGTGTCCCCCTTTATGAGATTAATAGAGATGAGGGAATCCGAGTAACAAGCCAAGTCATCAATACCCATACCAATAGCCATGCACAAGTCGTGGTAAATTGTTGTCAGCTCTGTTAGCAAAATATCATCAGTGTGTAAGATCCTTCTTGAGAATACAGAGAGAAAAAGTCCTCTATTGTTGCGGAGGATGCCGCCAAAACCGGTGTGAATCGGAGTCCCATTACAACTACCGTCTACATTCAAAATAATGCAAGTGTGGCTGTTACAATTCTATTTAACATGGTGATCAACCAAGTGTGCTGTAACATCATTCTTGAAGGCTAAAGTGATGGTATGAGCTGAATTATAGATGTTAGTAACTATGCTTGTAAGGGTCATATAAAAATTAAATTAAAAGGGTCACATAAAAATATAATCAAATAAAATTAAGAGAGACTTATATTTAGTGAGAGATATGATATTAATGATCAACAAAGGGTATGATTGGCAACACTTTAAAATGAGCTTATAATTTATAGGTTATAAGTTTATTATGAAAAAAAGAACCTTATTTGATAACTTTTTATTCACACATGAGCTTATAGTTTATTTTGATAAATTTTTAATTTATTTTGATAAACTAATTTAATTAACTTATTAGCTTATAGCTTTTAACTTATTATTTTTTCTTCTAACTTTACTCATATCATCTTATTTAAAAATAACTAAATATTACTGTAATTATCTATATATTTTTTTAAGTCATTTCATATCAATAAGTCACTTCAATTGTTAATTTTGTCAAACAATACAAATTCAATGAATTAATTTATCAGCTATACACTATCAGCTAACTTATTAGCTATCAATCACAAGCTCCACCGCTATAAACTAACTTATAAGTTATCCGCTATTTTTTGACAAACAAACCCAAATAAAACAAAATTATAATTAAAAACCATATTAATAAATGAAATTAATTTTTTGTTTTGATAAAATAAATGAAATTAATTGTTAAACAGTAGTAGGTATTTTAGCTTAATAACGCATTTAATTAAAGCGCGTAACTAATTGTGTCACACACGACACGGAGAGTTATCTGTGTGAGGACATTTTGGTCAAATGAAAGGAAACCTTGTAGATAATATAAATATGTCCGCGGCAACTGGTTTAATGAAAAGGGCAAAATAGTAAATGAGAAAAAGAATAAACTAAGCATATTCTCGCAAATAAGTAATCACTCACACGTTGCCGCATGAAGTGTGCAACGCATCAACAATTGCTTTGCTTTGTTTTGTTTTGTTACTTTCACACACACAATTCTTAGAGACAACAAAAACCTTCTCGCTACGCTAGAGTTTCAAAAGTTGAACCCAACCAAACACAACACAACACTTCACATAATAGAATAGAATAGAATCTCCAACGTTAGAAAAGATAAAACAACGATAGAAGAATCCGATTCTCTTTCTCTCTTCACTGGTACGATGATTTTTATTTTTTTTAATTATTATTATTATTCATTTGCACTTCATCGATGCTCCTTGATTTCTGGTTTTCGTTCAATTTGTCTCTCCCTGCGTTTGTGAAGTATGAAGAAAATTTCGATGCTGTTATTTTTTCATCTTTTCCATTTCCAAATTCACTTTCAAACTTTATCAAAACTCTCATAACTGATACATACAACAAATAACTGAATTTTCTAGATTTATTGCCTTTTTTTTCAGTTAGATTATTATTATTAATATTATTGTTTACAAAAATTAAATTACATCAATTATAATATTTAAATACTCTTTTATTTATTATAGTTTTCAATCTATGAGTGACTCAGCTGTCACGTGCTCTAATTCGGGATTAGTTACTGCGATCGGCGGTGGTGGATTATGATTGTCATGCACAAAACTGAATCTAATGTTTGGTCAAGAGAAATTGCATGTTTGTGCTTATTGATTAATCTTTTCTTTTTTTGGTGATTTTTTTGCAGTTGATAAAGAGAAGCTCAACTTGATCCTGTTAGTTGAACATGGGTTCTTCAGCAGCAGAAGTGTTACCTGAGAGAGGTAGCAATAAACTTGTTGGAATTCGGTTTCTTCAGTATTTAAAAGGAAGTTCTGTTTCCTACAAAACCCATCAAGCAATTGTTCTAATTGTAACATTTTTAGCTTATGCTAGTTATCATGCCACTAGAAAAACCACAAGTATTGTAAAAAGTGTACTTGATCCTCAATCATCGTCGAAAAACAGTTTAGGATTCAATTTCTTTCCATTGCGAAAGGTGGTAACAAATCATACAGATTCAAGGCTTTCTTGGAGCCTTGGAGATGGTTGGGCTCCGTTTAATGGATCGGACGGGACATCGCTACTCGGCGAATTGGATGTTGCTTTTCTTGCCGTTTATGCTTTTGGGATGTATTTTTCTGGTCATTTTGGTGATAGGTGTAATTTGAGGATTTTTTTAACTATTGGGATGGTAGGAACTGGTGTTTTTACTTCACTCTTTGGTTTAGGATTTTGGGGAAACATCCACAATTTCTATTATTATTTAGTTGTTCAAATGATTGCTGGATTGTTTCAATCCACCGGATGGCCGTCGGTGGTTGCGGTTTTGGGTAACTGGTTTGGAAAGCGAAAGAGAGGGCTTATAATGGGAATTTGGAATGCTCATACTTCTGTTGGGAACATTGCTGGTTCATTGATTGCATCTGCTATGTTGGGATATGGATGGGGATGGTCTTTTCTTGTGCCGGGATTGATCATGTCATTCCTTGGTTTGGTGGTTTTCTTAATATTGCCGGTTTCGCCTGAATCAGCTGGAGTTGAAGAAGATGATTATAGTTGTCCAAAGAAAAGTGGAGATGATGTTACAGAGTCTCTCTTAAGACAAGAGACTCCTGCTGAAGAGAAAGAGAAAGCAGTTGGGTTCATAGAAGCATGGAGAATTCCCGGGGTTGCTCCTTTTGCTTTTTGTCTGTTCTTCGCCAAATTGGTTGCATATACGTTTCTCTATTGGTTACCATTCTATGTTAGCCATACAGGTACTGAAACTTCTTTACTCATTTGAAATTTTTTATTTATGTTTTACTACATGAAATCAAATTAAGTGCTTATGCTACAAACTGTTTTTGTATAATAAGCTATTTCGCAAGTGTTTCTGTCAGTAAATAAGTTCAAACAATTCAATGCAAATCAGGCCCTTATTATAACTTCACATTTAGATTATTTAAAATGTTTAGTTTCTAATTGATGCTTGTTATAATGCAGCTATTGATGGAAAATATCTATCTAGTGGGACATCAGGATCACTATCGACTTTATTTGATGTCGGAGGGGTGCTTGGAGGAATTCTAGCCGGACACATTTCTGACCGTTTAAATGCTAGAGCCATAACAGCAGCAAGTTTCATGTACTGTGCAATCCCTGCTCTCTTCTTCTATCGAACTTACGGGCACATTTCATTGGTCATAAATGGAGTGTTGATGTTCGTCACTGGTATGTTTGTAAACGGGCCTTATGCTCTTATCACAACTGCAGTTTCGGCCGATCTTGGAACACACAAGTCATTGAAAGGAAATTCACGGGCTCTAGCAACGGTCACGGCTATTATTGATGGAACAGGTTCTATCGGGGCTGCAATTGGACCTTTATTAACAGGGTATATCTCTGCAAAGAGCTGGAGTGCAGTTTTCACAATGTTGATGGCTTCAGCTTTAATTGCAGGGCTTTTTCTGACCAAGCTTGTAATTTCAGAGGTGGCTACGAAGATTGAAGAGTCAAGGTCTAATAGAGCGCCTGAATGTTCACTAGATGTATAAGAATCAATACGACACGAATGCATGTTTATTCCAAGAGTGCCTATGAATACTCGTCGTTCATAGCTTCAGGTCATGAGTAAACAGTCCTTAAAAATGTAGAGAATGTTTGTTTGTACATTGTGATATATACCCAATTACCCATTTTAGTATAGTTGTGTCCCTTCAAGAACTACTTGTAGCTTTTGAATTTTGAAAATCAAGAATGAAAGTTGTTACTTTACAAATTGATCTTTGTAGCATAGTTCAATGGCTTAATGGTTGCAAACACCAAACTTCAAATACCAAACACTAGTAGCTGGTAAAGATAAAGCTCCATGCTCTTTTGGATTTTGGTTCTAGCACTTTTGTCTTATTTTAAGGAACATTGCCTGTCCTTTTGCTCCTCATGCTTTGAGCTTGGATTTTTCATTCAAAAATGATGTCAGAAAATATAGTAGGTCAACAACCTTGGTAGTTTTGTCATAAACCGCACAACACTGTTGACTTGCCAACTTTGTTAAATATTACTCCGTCCGTCCCAAAACTATTATTCCTGTTGATTTTTGAAATTTATTTTGACCGCATTTTTTTACTAATGTATAAAGACAAATATTAGCAAATAAGATCTTGTTTGATTTGTCTCAATGAATATTTTCACAATATTAAAATTTTATAATTTTTCATGAAAGAAAATTAAAGATATTAATGATTCAAATTATACATTGGTATGCGTAAGAACAATAGTTTTGGGACGGAGGTAGTACTTTATGTGACTTCAAAAGTTTGCATTTCAATTATGTTATGATTTATGAGAAATATTATGTTGACAACTTTTTAGTTATCAAACATCGTGTGTGTGTGTGTGTGTGTGTGTGTGTATATATATATATTAGTCAAATGACTAAAATTCTACTTTTTTAAAAGTGAATAAATAGATGTATTATATTCGAATTTTGATCTTTACAAATTACATGTAATGTTTCTACCAATTGAGCTAAACTCATAGAACATTCAACACCATATACAATTATATTTGCTTGTAAGCTGAAAAATTAGTCTTGCCAATTTAATGAACTTTAGTCTTGATTTGCAAATAATATGAGACTATGGTGCAATCCATAGTTTGGTATGAAACTTCCAAGAACTTGCCTTTTGCCAAAAGTATGACATTTCCCATCTAAAATGAAACATGGAAAGACAATCATTCTTGTAATCTTGTTGCATAAAAACAAAGGATAGAATTGGCCGGGTGTGCATGTGTCATGTGATTGTTTTGATTTCTTTCACGGTACATAATTCAAAATAAATTTTGTGGTGCCAAAACAATTTATTCATATTTGTTGTTAATCACGGTTGGAAGTATGGAACGCATGAAAATTTGATCCACACATAAATGAATTCATTCAGTTATTAGTATTGCTTGAAAGGGAGAGTAACCTTTACTTGGACCCTAATCAGTCATTCCTCAGTGGTCCACTAAAGGGTTTATTGTTTCATAGGTTCATTGGTCATTTTTGTCCTAGTAGTTTCACTTTGTTTGATAGTACTAAATACTAATTGATATCCCTGTCACTTTTGATATTCATCCTAACTTTAATAATTTATTTTTAATTGTATTATCTAATTAATGTGCAATTTATATTTATTATAATGAGTGTACAACATATAAGAGAAAATTAATCAAATGAAGTTGATATATTTAGTGTCCGTTTGGCCTGACTTATTTTCTACTTTTCTATTTTCTTAAAACGAAATAGAGTAGTATAAAATTGAATTTAGTCATATTTCTCCTTAAAAGTATTAGAGAAATAAAGTAAAGACATAAAAAATAAATAAAAAATGGAATCAAACACAATTTTTCCTTCTTTACTATTTTTAAGGAGTAGAAAAAAAGAGAAAAATAAGTCGGGCCAAACAGGAAGAGTACAAAAGAGCATTATCTTGATTTTTAGTGGCACTTATCTTGTATCATAGCTATGCATATATATAGCTATATATATTCTCCTTAAAATTGTTTATAGCGTGATTGTGTATCATAGCTATGCATGTGAATGCAATGCATATATATAAGTGCCACTAAAAAAACTCTAATTACTTTGATTGAGACATACATTTTCTGAATGTCAAATTAATTATAGACACTTAAAAGGTCTATGGGTTCAATGAAGGAGCCATGATAGAAACTAACATTTTTTTTGTAATAATTTGTTTAATAAGGTAAAGTGATCTGATTTGAATGGATGAAAGTTACGTTTGTTGTATATCAAGTGCAAAGTTGAAAATCTTGTATTGTTTGAAATTATTAAAATTTAGAAATATATAACTAAGTGGATCGATAAACTGTTTTTGATACATCGGAAAGATAAATTGCTTTAAAAAAAATTGACCCTGAACTTTACTAAACTCATATGTCATTTAGCTCTTGTCGTTCGATAAATTGAATATGTTAACTAGAAATACTTCATTTTTACCTTTAATATTATTTGTTGTACCTAATGTTTTTTTGAAAATTATCAGAATATTTTGGTTAATATTATTAATCCAACAAAACATCCACAAAAATAATTTTAAATTGTATAGTATTTTGTCTTTTAAATTTATTGTGAGATTTAAGTTGATTTTCCATATTTAATTTTTTCTGTGTCTACTCTTTATGTTACATTACAAAAAGTTAATTATTTTAATAAATTTTTTGATTAAAAGGTCCACATAACTAAGTAAGACACACACATTTTAAAAACGGATTTAACTCGAAATTTAATGAAAATAACAAATTTATGCTGATCATCAAACATGAAATATTGGCCAAGAATTACATATGTCAATCCAAAAAATTGCCGACTAGGAAGAGTACAAAAGACTGAGGGTGAGGGGACCAATTATGGATGAATGCCATGAAAAAAGGCACACCATAGAACACGGGGGTGTAAATCATCGAAACAAAGGTGGCATGTGTTCTGCTAAATTGATAATAGAACTATTAATGTTAATTATGTATGGCTACCAATAATGCAAGTAATGAAATTGATGTGCATGACAATAATAGTACATAACTTAGGTATCAAGTATCAAGTATATAATTAATAGTGAATTATAGTACTGTTCTTATTCACATGTACACCTTCATAATTCATTCATTATTGTATGTGAAGGTGTTTTTATTGCCACACACAAGTACTAGCAGTATTTTATTTTTTTGACTAAGTACTAGCAAGCAGTATTTTGTTAATTAATCACTTGCTGTTTTTTATTTACTTTTAATAACAGCCTCATATAGTGTGGGGTGGGTGACTCAGAGTCACCAACCATTCCTTTTTTTTTAGTAACATTAATTAATTTATCTAACCGTGTACGTGTGCTCAAAATTTCAACCACGAATTAGATACGTATCAGATTGTGAATTGTTGAACGAGAATAAAATATTTACCTCTTTCTATTTAGGCAAATAAAAAGTAGTTTATGCGTGATTACCAACGTAATCACTATAATCTATATTTTTTTATTTTTATATTAAATAAGCATATCTATCCCATGAACTTAACTCAATTGGTTAGACATATTGTACAAACACGAGACTGGGGTTCGAATCTGATATGTTCACTTATTCATCTTTATGGGTGAATTTCTAAATATCAGTTATTATAACTATTATTACTACTAGTATAATAAAAAAGTATTATTTTGGTTATAATAATGGTACTATTATTATGTTCCCTTAAGTTTAGACTTTAGATCCATACCAAAAAAAAAAAAGTTTAGACTTTAGATGATAGAGATATTGTATTTATATATATATATATATATATATATATATATATATATATATATAAGATGAAGTTGGATTCTAAACGCTCTACTTATTGAACCATTACGATATTTGACTAAAAACAATACTACTATTACTATTTCCGTTTTTTCTTTTACTCGTTGTTTTAAAAAAAAAAATTTGTTCTTTTTTTTATTTGTCGTTTTGACAATTTAAGTTATATTTTGCCTATTATACCTTATTTCCTATTTTATTGATTAAATTTTGTATAATATACGAATTTTGTTTGTTTTTAAATAAAGTTTGTTACAATTTTTTAGGAATAGATAATATTTTTTTGGTATGAGGAATAGATAATGTTTGTGAAAAAGTAGTAAATTATTGGTGGAATTAAAAATATGATATATATATATATATATATATATATATATATATATATATATTTAAAAAAGGGCATAATAGGAAAATAAGGTGCAAAAATTCACTATCCGATTTTGATTTTTTTTCTAAAACGACAAGTAAAAAGGAACGGAGCTAGTAGTATTTTTTTTTTCTGTTTTAATAACTAAAATATAAAGTGAGAGGTTGATATTTTATTTAAATCTTTTTTTTTACTATAACTTGGAAAATATATTAGAGCTAGAAAAGATATTAGAGCTCAAAAAGCACAAGATAATTTTTATATCTATGTCTCTCTAAAATCACCAATAGATTTCCAAATGAGATGTCATGTGACTTCTTGAATCTTGAACCAGTGGAGAAACTTATTAATTAATCTATAATAATGAAAACAAGTTTGTGTATGATGAAAGAATTGTCTCCTTTGTACATTATTTTTTAATTTTTTTTAATAATCATTAGTACTATAGTCATATTACAACTTTCATGATATTTGAACTCGCCATCTTAAGATTAAAATGCTAGACTAAATGGAGTATTGATGTTCGTCACTGGTATGTTTGTAAATGGGCCTTATGCTCTTATAACAACTGCAGTTTCGGCTGATCTAGGAACACACAAGTCATTGAAAGGAAATTCACGGGCTCTAGCTAGCAACGAACAATGGTCACGACTATTATCGATGGAACAGGGTCTATCGGGGCTGCAATTGGACCTTTATTAACAGGGTACATCTCTGCAAAGAGCTGGAGTGCAGTTTTCACAATGTTGATGGCTTCAGCTTTAATTGCAGGACTGTTTCTCACCACACTTGTAGTGTCAGACTCAGAGGTGGCCACGAAGATTGAAGAGTCAAGGTCTAACAAAGCGCCCGAATGTTGTTCACTCGATGTATAAGAATCAATACTACGCGAATGTACGTATATTCCAAGAGTACGCCTATGAAGTTCATAGTATATATGAACACTCATAGTTCATAGCTTGAGGTCATTATATCAAAAAAAGAGCATGAGTGATGAGTGAACAGTCCTTAAAAATGTAGAGAATGTTTGTTTGTACATTGTGAATTTGTGATATATATATACCCAATTACCTATTTTACCTATTTTGTCCATTGTGAAAAAGTTGTTACTAGTTTACAAATTGATATTGTATCATACTTCAATGGCTTAATTTTTTTTCGTTTGGAACTTCAATGGCTTAATGGGTGCACGCACCAAACTTCAAATACAAAAGAGCTGATAAAGATAAAGCTCCATACTCTTTTGGTTCTAGTAGTTTTGTCTTTTTTTTTTAAGGAACATAGCTTGTCCTTTTGCTCCTCATGCTTTGAGCTTGGATTTTTCATTCAACAATGATGTCAGAATATGATAGGTCACCTTGGTAGTTTTGTCTGAAACCGCACAACACTGTTGATTTGCTAACTTTGTTAAGCTTGAACTCCATCTGGAAATTGTAAATTTATGTGGCGTCAAAAGTTTGCATTTCAATTATATTATGATTTATGAGAAATGTTATGTCGACAACTTGTTATCCAACGTCAAATACTTTTTCTCGTTTAGTAATTTAGTGGTTAGAATTCTACCTTACAAAATGAGTAAATGAACGTATCAAAATTCAAACCTTATTCCCTCCATATAACATGCAACACTGTATATCTATACTATACCGTGTACATACAATTATATATGTTGTAAGATGAAAAATTAGTCATACCAATTTATTGAGATTTAGTCTTGATTTGGAAATAATATGAGACTTTATATGGTACAATCCATAGTTTGGTATGAAGCTTCCGAGAACTTGCCTTTTGCCAAAAGTATGACATTTCCCAGACAAGCATTCTTGTGTTGCATAAAAACAAAAGATAGAATTGGCCGGATGTGCATCAAGTTGTTTGGATTGTAAGGAAGAACGCTCTTGTGATTGTTTTGATTTCTTTCACGGTGCAAAATACTACAAAATATAAATTATGTGGTGCCAAAACCATGCATTTATTCATATTTGTAGTGTCCTCCTATCACTGTTGGAAGTATGGGAACGCATGAAAATTAATCTGATCCACAAATCAGTTCATTTAGTTATTCTTATTGAAGCATTGCTTGAAGTTGAAAGGTAGATCAACCTTTACTTGGACCCTAATCAATCAGTCCTAAAGGGTTTATCGTTTCATTGGTCATTTTTGTCCAAGTAGTCTCAACCTTTCCTATTATGCTCTTTTATTTTTAAATATATATCATATTTTTAATCCACCAATTATTTAATTTCCTACTTTTTCACAAACATTATCTATTTCTAAAAAATTGTAACAAACATTATTTAAAAACAAATAAAATTTGT
Source organism: Trifolium dubium (assembly GCA_951804385.1). NCBI lineage: Eukaryota > Viridiplantae > Streptophyta > Magnoliopsida > Fabales > Fabaceae > Trifolium > Trifolium dubium. The sequence goes on along the minus strand of OX638075.1, from coordinate 28,688,309 downwards.
ATACAATAAAAAGATTATATTGTTTCAACAAAAAAAATATACAAAATTTACTCAATAAAATAAAATAGGAAAGAGGGTATAATAGGCAAAATATAACATAAATTGCCAAAACGACAAGTAAAAAGAAACACATATTTTTTTTCTAAAACATCAAGTAAAAAGGAATGGAGGTAGTACTAATTTGGTATGGCATGTCACTTTTCATTTTTGAAGCATATGACAAGTCACTTCTGATTTATTTTTAATTCAATTATCTAATTAATACAATTTATATCTTTATAATTTTTTTTGACCAATTATATATCTTACTAATGTCCATCATCGCTTAACAATTATTAGTGATTCTATATCTTACTAATGAATTCTAAAAAACTGTAGAAATATGCATCATAATTTTAACAATTTTGGTCTCTTAAATATTAAACATTTTGTTTAAGTCCCTTAACTAATTTTAAGGTTTCATTTTGGTTCCTTAATTGTATCTCAGAAATCAATTTCATAACATTATTTTTTTTATGACATTTCATTAAGAAGTAAATGAAGCAAATATGGGCACAAGGGTGCTAGCTATGAAGCCCGGATATTGACACGGACACGACACAGACACCGACACGGATAATTTTTTCAAAAAAATAATATGTTTCAATGTAATCGTAAGTGTCTGTGTCGTGTCGGCGTCGGACACGACACATGTCCGACACCGGGACACGCCTATTTCGAGAAGTGTCCGAGGGTGCTAGCAAGTATGGCACAATAATGAAAATAAGTAAATTCAACGACCCACTTACTGTAACATCTGCAACCAGAATAGAATTTGGATCTCAAAAAAGCTAGAAACATGATCTCTATAGCACCAACATTTTGCAGAAGAAAAATAAGTCAAACTGAAGCTCGAGCTGGAGAAAATCAGCTGAATCACGCATGACAGATTCGAAAAACTATATTGTTCATTAAATGTCCGATTGCATGATGTTGTGTTCTTGTTCCTAATTGTTTTACATGTTTTTCAAGAGAATATTACTGAAGGTGATTTTATTCATTTTCTTGCGGGAGGACTGAATAACTATGAAAATCAGAATACCATGCTAGTTCATTTTTTGTTTTTCTTTTTCATTTGTTGTTTTCTGCTTTGGAGTTGGCATTTGTGCCCAAATGTAAGTAGTAATAATGCTTAGAACTGCATTTATTTTTAGTATTGCATTTTAACAAACTTTGCTGGATCACACTAAATTATGAAAAGATGAATTTGTGGTTGATTTTTTATATTTCAATGTATTAATAAATGTGTCTAGAATTTGAAAAATGGCTTCTTTTTTTTTGACAAAGGGTTAATATTTAGAGACAGGGCAGAATTTGTTTTTTAAAGGGTGCTTATAATTAGGGACAAAGGCCAAAGGGTCATTGAGACAAATAAAAATTATGGAGCAGCAACAAAAGAGAATGAGATTTTGTAAAACTTGTAAGCAATATGCATCTCATGATAGTCGCAATTGTCCCACAAAATCCTCTTCATAGCTTTTGGTAAGAGAACAAGACTTTGTGTACTTAATCACACACTTATTCTGAAGATATAGTTCATAGCATATTTATTAAATTTTTGTTATATGCACATGACATTGGAGGAAGACATCTTTCTACTGCTTTTTGGTTCTGCAATTAGTTAATTTGCCTTTGGATGTTGTTCATACGTGATAGAGAGAAGACGAGAGCGATAGTAAATACGAGCGATAGTAAAAACTCCTCTTAATACAAGTCTTTAAAAACAAATTTCTACTACGGTGTAACTAGGTCAACGCAATTACAACATTAATAGTCCGATTTTAATGAATGATTGAGATTATTTTAACACATAATCTGAACTGTCCGATGTGAAATTAGTGGTTGAGATCAATTACAGCGTATAAATGCGTGCTTTTTCAACTATAGCAAATTCTAGTCTCAAGTCTTCCTAGAAAATAGTAGCCTCTTTAGTTTTGGAATGGAATGTTGAGATCAATATAATTAATCCTTCAACACATTTGATTAAACATAATTACTCCAAATGACAATATTTTCAGGGGGTTTATGAACTTCAATGTTCGCTTATATCGTCCTCTTTTGTCTATTTTTTATCAGGAAGTCAAACTTCTAGGTACATACTTCCTTTCTGTTCTGTATATATACACGTCTCTATGATGAGTCCATCATATCAATGTTTCAAAAGCATGGCTTCCATCTCCCTCTTCCTTGCGGCGTGTTTTAGTTTCTCCAATGCAACAAGTCCAACTTGCCTTACTCTTTCTCTCGACAGACCTATCCTGTAGAAATAACGCAAAATTTGAACAAAAATGAATGCAGAGTTAGTGACACTTTTAAGCTTAATAAGTGTAATATCAATTTGTGAAGAAAACTAAACTGCAACAATTCACCTAGAATTTCATGGACTAAATTAATAATTCACCCAATAAGGTGATGTTTGATCGTATAATTTTAGTCGGCAACGACATTTGATAAAAGAAGAAACAAAATATAAAGGTTAAACTCACCGTTTACTAATGTCTTCCCATGTAAGACATTCTTTATCCAGTCCATAATAAAGACGAATAATTTCTCTCTCTCGTTCGACAAGGGTCACATTAATGAGTCTATTCACTTCTTCCTGTAAATATTTATGGAAGTTTAGAACATAAAATACTGAAATTTAAATTTCATGAAACATAAAACAGAGAAGATATTATATAAATATCATCATTATTCTGGCGTACTTGTAAAAGATATTATTATACTCTCTTTTTTTGCTCAGTCAACTTTTTAAATTATATGGCCAGAAATGCTGTGTCAAGAAAACAATCTCACAAAAGGATCACATATTCACATTATAGGTTATTTATCTGTTTGTCACATCTTCATGACCTTTTTTGTCGTGAGAAATAGCATTTCTAACAAAGTGAGATTGACTTCATGCACGAGTCAATGCCATAAAGCTATGCTATGTATTAAGCCCATTTGTTTTTTGTAAACAAAACGTATTGTTTAGTATAATTTGTGGTTTCTAAACTCACCCATTTCTAATGCATCAATTTTGATTTTTGATGCTTATTAGAATTCTGATGTCATAACATACTCCATTAAATTTGCATATACATACTTAAAGAAGGATCGATATAAAAAGCATCGCAAGATAACAGATATTCAAACAATCTTCTTCTTTTCAGCAATGAAATGCTCATGCTTTGCAATCAAGACGTGTTTAATTTAGATATTTTCCTTGTTACCTTTAGAGCCCACTCCTCTACTCCATTCCATGGGATGTTCTCAATTCGTTTATCTGCAATAAACTGTGAGCGAAAAGATGAAAAGACTTAGACAATTAATATTTTTGGAGAAAAAAACAAAGGAAAAGGCAAAGATGAAAGATGTAAATCCAATCATCCTCTTTGATGGACTTGTTGTAGAAAAAGTATTAAGTAAAACTTACATTATGATGAGTGTCTCCTGGAAGACCATTCAGAGACGGAAATGCTACCCTATCTAAGGAGAAAACTTTGGTGATAGCCTGCAATAATGTATATATACATATTGATCAAATGAATAATAGCCAATAAGATATTACATTAAGTGTATGTGGATCATGTAATTCTCATTGATTTTGTTACCTCAGTAGCGTTACGGACTTTCTTTTGAGACATATTGAGGCTTTTTGCTATTCTCTGCAAAATATGGGAACAAATGAATAAAAAGTTTTCAAAGAGAGATACAGATTGCAGTTGATTTCTTGTTATACATTTAGCTTACTTACATCAATAGTTGGCGTGATGCCTCTCTCTTCAAGTCTATATTCTGCATTACGGATCAAAGATAATCTCTGATGCAAATGATTGGGCAATCTTAATGTTCTTGAGTTCTCGACTAGAGCTCTTGAAACACCCTGTCAGCATAAAACATTATTTATGGACTGTGGTTTGACTGACGAATATGAATTGCAAAATACCCTTGTGCAGATTTCTCAAAACACAATTTTATGAAGCATTTCGAAACTAATGAAAACAAAAACGAGATAAAATGATACACAAAGTGCATTCTCTCCATCTAAAATCATTACCAAAAAATGGTTCATGTAAGTTGAAGTGAGTTACTGACTTAGCGCAGAAATTACGGCTGCAAGATGGACTGCAATGACGATTATAAAATAGAAGCTACGTGGTAAATAAAAATTGAAATATAAGTACTTTAAAGAAACTATTTTTTGGAGATTTCCCGAAAGTATTTTCCTATCTACTGTCTTTGTATCCATTGGTGAGTTTGCGGCAATTTCTATTTAAAAGAACACTAATAGAAGGATGTCCAATAACAAGCCATACAAAAAATCATGTATAGAAAATTCTTATAGAACTGTAAACCTCACCTGTCGTATCCACCAATAAACATACGTTGAAATCTTGAACCCTTTTGAAGAATCAAACTTCTCAATCCCACGAAGTAGTCCAATCAAGCCACCCTATACAGAAAACATTGTGAGTGGAGTGCGGAATGTTTAACTAAAGAGGAAGAAGCAAAGCTAACAAGATATGAAGTTAAAACAGAGATATCTATATAATCACCTGAACAAGGTCAGTCATTTCAGCACCCATATTATCATATCTTTGAGCAATTGACAAAACTAAGCGAACATTGCTCATAGTTAACTTTTCTCTTGCTAAAGAGCACTCTATTCTTTTAGTTCGTAGTTCAGCTCGAGAAATCTTCAATGAATTTGCAACTTGATCATCAGAAGGTTCGCATCCTAATCTTTCCTTCAATCTGAAACTCAAGTTATAAGATTTATAGATAGTGTTATTCAGCTATTGTTCTCTTCAATGTAAAACCATAAGAAAAAAAGACAAATTACAAGATTATCTTGAGGAAGTGCCTCAAATGCTATGATATAAATACATAAAGTAACATGGAGAATGTACTCTCTTTTTTTTCACCATCAATATCCGGCCCACTAGGCCGACTAATCCGGTTCGGGGTGAGTTCTGGCATCAAGTGGTTCCAGTCCCCTCCCAAGCGCAGTTGCGAAGGATCAAACTGTGGTCGTCCCTACCAAGTCCAGCGTCAATCACCACTGGACCGACTAACGTTTGGTTGGAGAACGTACTTTTTTTATTATAGATAACTATTTTTTTCATTATATGAAGTGTAATAACTGCTTAATGATTTATAAACTTTTTCTCCGTACATCCTAATTCAATTCTCTTTGATTGTGTTTAACAAATATCGGCAATATTTCATTGTCTACCATCAGCAATATATTGTTGAAATGAAGGCTAACACTAATGTGAAGGAAATATTTGATTGTGATTCACTGTTATGCAAAATAACAATGCATGCAATTACCTGGATTTATGCTCCTCTAAAGAAAGGCCAGCTTTTATTTTCTCAGACAGCTTTACAACTTCAGCATGAGAGAGCAATTCATGACTAACAACACCTTTCCCATATCCCTTCGAACGGTTTTGAATAAGTTCCGGACTGATTGTAGACCTAAGCTGCATCATTGCAGAACCACTTTTAGTACTGTTTTTCTTCTTAATATTCATCCTTCTTTGCCTTGCAGACACTCCAGAACAAGTCACAGACACCTTCCTCCGAATTTTTTCTCTCCTCGAATCCTCAGTTAACAATTCCCTTTCAAATGAAAGACTCCATTGCTTTTCCAACATTGATTTCTGCAGCAAAAGAAGTGGCTCTAAAGAATAACCTAAATCAGAGGCTTCCACTTCATCTAACTCATTAGAATTGCAACCCGGAAACCAATGTTCTGAATCTGTGTGCGAACCGGCAACAACATGTTCCTTAAGAGCCTTTATAGACTGATTATGCCTTTCAGATGGTGGAAAAGTTGGAGGGTATTTTGATGATTTCTTTGCATTTGCAACTATTACAAATTTTGAAGGAGGAAGTTGATACTGTGTGGATCCAAAATCACATCCATGAGAAAACTTTTCTATAATAATATCTGAGTAATGGTAAGATGAACTCAATAGCCTCTTTCCTCCACTCAATCCAATAACTGCTGCAGTAGCCATTATTATTATATATAATAACTTCTTCCTATTATACCATCAAATTTCCCTACTTTACCAATGATTCTCAACACTATCAGTTCCCCCTATTGTTTTCAGAAACTTGTCAAACTCTGATAAACAACAGCAACAGCAAGAACAAAATAACATTCAGGTTCTGAAACACAGACACTCCTTAAATTAGACGTGCACCAACACTTACGATTACACTGAGATGCTCTAGTGTTCTCAAAAAATTTATCTATCAACGTGTCAGTGTTTGTGTCGTGTCTGTCCGTGCTTCGTAGCATTAAGGATTTTAGCTAACTAACAGTTTATTAACTAATTTCAACTGAAAAATGAAAACAATAAAGCATGCAAGTAGATAAAATGCTGAAAACAAAAGTATAGGGAGAATACCTTTAAAAAATTGCAAGTTTGAAGAATGAAGATTGTTAGAAAAACTGTATAGTTTAGTAGTAATTTAGAACCACCGAATTAGCTATCCAGCTGCACACACTGGAAAAGCCTTCCTCAGTTTCTAGATTTTTGTTTTCTTTCTTTTTCTACTGCAATTTATTTATTATATATTTTTTTTTGTTTTATTATTCATATAGAGTGGAAGTTAAATTTGGCCAGCAGAAAGAAAATAGAGAAAAATAAAAAAGATAAAGATATGTTAAGAAGACATATAATTGGTTGGAACAGATATTGGGACCTGACTTGAGTGGTGTGTGATGCATAGTGTTTCTCTGCTCTCTTTCTTCCACGTTCCCTTTAAATTCCACATTATTTTATTCTTTTTATGTATTTTTTTTTGTTGATATTTTTATTATTTTTTCAAATAAATTACAACTTCTTTTTAGAATTGTTTCTCCCCCCACTTCTATCAACAAATAAATTCTTTTTAGATATTCCATCCGTCTCAAAATAAATGTATATTTGTAAAAATTGTTTGTTTCAAAATAATTGTCATTTATTATTTATAACATTAGTTTTTTCTATTTTATCGCTTAAAATAATCATTAGGTGAGAGAAAAAAATACTTAAAGATATACTTTTCGATATTTTAATGTCTACTACCAATATAAAGAATAGTATTTTAGTAAAAATCACATTATCTCTCTTTCATTTACACATTTTTTTTAAAGTGTATGAAATGGTCAACTATGACACTTAAATTGAGACGGAGGGAGTAGATGTATCAGGTGGAACAATCATAAATATTCTTGTATCATTCTCAATGTGGACAAAAGTTGCATCGATTCTCTTGTTCGAGTTGGATTTGACGGCATTATCAAAAACATCTTCAGTCATTATCTTGCAAGCTTCTCCACGTTCATTCAAGAGTCATCTGACATTTTGTTAGCAGAAATGTCTGCTATCTACAGGATATTTTGCTGGCCAAAAATATATGTATTGATGAACTTGTTTGCCACTCTTATTATTTATATTGTGTCAATCTCATTAAAGGTCCATAAGTTAAGTATCATATTCATGTTATGTTGATCCAATATATAAATGAACTGCTATCTCAAATCAATGTTTATCTGCACAAAGACTTAAAGAAGCGAACTAATGTGCAGATTTTTTCACTAATCTTGGAGTTTACTCAAATGCCGACTTCTTGACTCATACCTCTTTTCCATAAAATGTTCGTGATCTTCTTCAAAATGATTTAATGAGAACCTTCTTTCCTCGTGATTAATTTTTTTTAGTTTTTTTTCTTTCTTTTAGCTTTCTTACCATAAAAATAAATTATTTCTTCTTTCATCTATTCTCTAACTATAAAAGAAATAAAAGATATGGAATTCACCCTCTTCATGTATTAATAAATAAATATTTCTCATTGATAAATATAAATAAGTTTAATTATAATTTTAGTCTTTTTATTTTCATTCACTTATGAAATTGATTTTTTTTATTAGATTTTTGTACTTTTTTTTATTAGATTTTTGTACTTAAAAATATTGATTTAACATATAACATATAATCTGGTGATATTGAATGATTCACATGAACTTTAGTTTTATCATCATCTATCACTACATTATTTTATGTGTGTGTCATTCAAAGAACAAAGAAACTCATGTGTTTCATAAAAACGATTGAAGATGATGGAGGTGAAACAAATGATAGGAAACAATCATAATAGATTAAAGTTGAGAAAGAATCACCAAAATCGAGTTTGAATAAAAAAGAGCATAAAATGAGAAAACAAAAGATAAGAGTTTGCAGAAATTCAGAGAGCGAATAGTTTCTAAGTTCAAAGAGAATTTGAATCTATACTAGTTTTGGAGCCATAAATAATGATCAGGAGCCTTCTAAATATCAAATGTTCAATCCAACAGTTTCAATTACATGTGAGAAACATAATAACCACAACCTTACTCGTGATTAGAACACACGTCAATCATCCACCATTAGTGCATCATTTCAATACTGCAAGTTGTCATATTCCTACTTAGAGCATTGAATGTGCCAACAATAATAACCTTTTTTATTATTTGACGATAACTAAAGAGTTTGAAGGACAACTATTCAATCCAAATTAGAGTCTAACCAGAAGATATTGATTACGGAAATTATACATGTTATCTACAATGCTTTTTACAATAACAGATCAACGTCCTAATCTTAATTATAAGATTCATCTCAACAGTCACCCACGACATACATGTAGGAGACATATCGAAGTATGACTGCTAGCCACTACACCCAAGTATAATCTAAAATTTAACCAATTCCATTACTCTTGCTCTATCATATATTTTTTTTATATCTTCTTGTATCATGTATCTTCATTTCTTTGCTACTCTAATACTCCTTGTAAATTAACATTAACAATAACAATTAACATAACATAACAATGAATTACAATTTTGAAGACTAAAATGGTACTGTAGTGTCCTCTTAAAAAAAAACATATTGTACCTATTGCTCTTGTTTAATTTGAACCGTTCATTTTGGTACGAAAATTTATCCAGAAGGATTGGAAATCAACACAAGTGACATTCAAAAGGAAGTTAATGGCGTGGGGGCTGTTTTGAGTCAGCATCAAGGGCTGAGTTTAATTACTTGGCTATTCTAATCATTTTCATCAATTAAGCAAATAAAATTCAGCCATTTAAAAGCCTATCCAGAGTGGTTACAAAAGGAGCATAAAAGGGACATTCAAGACCTTAAATGGGCGTGACTAATCATGGAGGAGGAGTTACAATAGCTGATTGCATTAATGTCATTTTTATTACTAGTTTCATTGCATTTTATGTTGCATTTTGTTGCTGTTTTAATTAGGCCAATGCATTTTCGGCCATATAAGCTTGTATGCTGATCTTTTTTTTACTCATTCAATAAACAAGAGCAATTTCATTCATATTAGAATTTGTGTCTACATTTTCGCCTGATTATTTGCAAGCGTCGCCTTGAAAATAGTCCGATTAGCTCAATTGGTGTTGAGTGCTAATCTCTTTGTTAGACTATTGGTGTAGTTTAACATTGCTTATCCTTGATGTTTTCACTAAACAAATACTCAAATACTTGATAGAATTCGACTAATAAGGGTGGTACCTAGTACCTTCGTTATTGGTTGTTTGCTTCCACTATCATTACTCTAATTCGTATCATTAGTGGTAATCAGAGCACGGTGCTGATTCCGTGTTACATAACAACAATGGATTTCGACAGCGATGATTTCATGGACAGATTGCGTGAAGCCTTAAGGAACGTCGATTTGAGAGATGAACGATGGAGGCCTAGAAGGGGTGAACCACGTCCAAACGTGGATGAGTTCAAAATCACCAAACTACCTGAATTCAATGGTAGTACAGACACGGAGATTTATTTAGAATGGGAGCGCAAGATTGATAGAATGTTTGACTTCAAGGATTTTGATGATGAGAAGCGTTGCAAATATGCTATTCTGAAATTTGGCAAAAGTGCATCGTTGTGGTATGAGGGATTGAAGGCTAGAAGAACACGAGATGGGAAGGAGAAAATCCAGTCTTGAGAGTCCTTGAAGAGGAAGTTGCGCAAAAGATATGTACCATCAAACCACCGACTGAATTTGTATAAGAAGATTTCAGATTTGGTGCAAGGCAAAATGAGTGTCACTGAGTACATTGATGAGTTTGAGAACCTATGTCTAATGGGTGAAGTGGAGGAAAATGAAGAGCAAAGAATGAGTCGTTTCATTCGTGGGCTGAATAAGAACATAGCCTTTGCTGTTGAGCTATGTAATTACACAGATTTCAACAATTTGTGCACCTTGTGTTTGAAGATTGAAAATCAAAACAAGAGTAGATATAATGCTGCTGGGAGTTCAAGTGGCTGGTCCAAGGGAGGTGCGTCGTGCAGTGCAAGTCCAGCCCCTAACACTAAACCAATGGTGAATCAACCAAAACAAAGTGAGCCTACTCATAAACAACCCATCGCCACGGCCAAGGAGACTAACCTGTCAAAGGTTAGGTGTTTTAAGTGTCAAGGCTTTGGACACTTTTCTAGAGCTTGTCCTAATCAACGAGTTGTGACCCTCCGAGAAGCAATTAGTATGCGTGATGAGTTGGTTAAGGAAGAGGAAGAATCTGGTGGTTCATTTGGTGACAATATTGAAGGTGATGGAGATGAAATTGTTGAAAATGATGATGATAAAGTAGAAGTATATGGACCTCCCATATATGATACTTTGATGCTCAGAACTTTGCAAGCCAAGGTTGTACCCATGGAAGGAGATCAAAGGAATCAAATCTTCTACACTAAGTGTCAAGTGAAGGATAAGTGGTGTAGTGTCATTGTGGATGGAGGTAGTTGTACCAATGCAGCTTCAACTGAAATGGTGTCTAAATTAGGATTGCTCACAACAAAACATCCTAAGCCTTATGCACTACATTGGCTGGACAATGGGAGTAGCATAAATGTTACAAGGCAGACGCGTGTGGGATTGACCATGGGGTCTTATGTTGATGAGATCTTGTGTGATGTGGTGCCTATGGATGCAAGTCACATACTTTTAGGACGCCCTTGGCAATTTGATAGGGATGTGACGCATAGAGGAAGGTCCAATGAGCATGAATTGAACTTCAACGGCAAGAGAATTGTGTTGAAACCAATGGCATCAAATGAAGTCCGCTCCATGATTACAAAAAGAGGTAAAAAGCCTAGCCTCACTATGTTTGCTACTGAAAATGAAGTGAAGGATGCTATTGATAATGGTGAATTAGTTACATGTTGGTGGCAAAAAATGCTAAACAAGATAATGTAGAGACTCCTCTTAAACAACAATTGGAGGCTGTCTTGGGTGAGTATGAAGATGTGTTTCCAAGTGAACTACCAATTGGTTTGCCACCTATTCGTGGAATTGAGCATCAAATTGATCTAATTCCAGGGGCTCCATTACCAAACAAGGCTGCCTATAGGTGTAATCCGGAGGAGACAAAAGAGTTACAACGGCAAATTGAAGAATTGATCAGCATGGGTTATGTGCGTGAATCAATGAGTCCTTGTGCCGTCCCGACATTGTTGGTTCCTAAGAAGGATGGTTCATGGAGAATGTGTATTGATAGTAGAGCGGTGAACAACATAACCATCAAATATCGTTTTCCCATTCCAAGACTAGACGATATGCTTGATGAGTTACATGGGTCGGTTATCTTCTCAAAAATCGATCTAAGGAGTGAATATCACCAAATCAGAATGCGTGAAGGTGATGAATGGAAGACGGCATTCAAGACTAAGCATGGTCTCTATGAATGGCTAGTTATGCCGTTTGGGCTCACAAATGCACCTAGCACCTTTATGAGGCTCATGAACGAAGTACTCAAACCTTTTTTGGGTAAGTTTGTTGTTGTTTATCTTGATGACATATTGGTGTATAGCAAGTCTATTGAGGAGCATTTCACTCATTTGAAACAAATCTTTGAGACCCTAAGAGCACAAAAACTCTATGGGAAAAAAGAAAAGTGTGATTTCTTGGTTGAAAGTGTGGTGTTTCTTGGGTATGTGGTGTCTAAGGATGGAGTATCAGTTGATCAAACAAATGTGGATGCTATCAAGACTTGGCCGAGCCCTACAACAGTTTCAGAGGTGAGATCTTTCCTTGGTCTTGCATCATTTTATCGGCGCTTTATCCAGAATTTTAACACTATAGCAAGTCCCATAACCGAATGTTTGAAGAAGGGTGCGTTTGTGTGGAATGAGCAAGCACAAAAGGCTTTTGAATTGATTAAGTTAAAGCTTTGTGAAGCTCCTGTTTTAGCTTTACCCGACTTCACTCAACCATTTGAAGTTGAATGTGATGCTAGTGGAGTTGGCATTGGGGCTGTTTTGATACAAAACAAAAGGCCTATAGCTTATTTCTCGGAGAAATTGGGAGGAGCCAGATTGAACTATTGCACCTATGACAAAGAGTTTTATGCCATTGTGAGAGCTCTTGATCATTGGAGCCATTCTTTACGTTCTAATCACTTTATATTGCATTCAGATCATGAGTCTTTGAAGTATATCAATGGGCAACAAAAGTTGAGTCCAAGGCATGCTAAATGGGTGGAATTTCTTCAATCTTTTAATTTCTCTTCAAAATACAAGGATGGTAAGAGTAATGTGGTGGCTGATGCACTTTCCAGGAGGTATGCGTTAATTTCAATTCTTGAAACTCGCTTACTTGGTTTTGAGACTTTGAAAGATTATTATAAAGAGGATGTGGATTTTGGTGAAATATACTCTAATTGTGAAAATGGAGCATTTGGAAAGTACATAGTGCAGGGTGGATTTTTGTTCAAGGAGAATCGGCTTTGCATCCCCAAGCATTCAATTCGTGAGTTACTAGTTCGTGAAGCTCATGGTGGAGGTTTGGCTGGTCATTTTGGCAATACAAAGACCTTGGAGATTTTAAAAGAACACTTTCATTGGCCAAAGATGTTAGGAGATGTGCAAAAGGTCATTAGCAAGTGTGTTACTTGTCATATGGCAAAGAGTTCTTTCAAACCAGGGGCATATACTCCATTACCAACACCTAGTGGTCCTTGGATGGATGTGAGCATGGATTTCATTGTGGCTTTGCCCCGTACACAGCGAGGTAAAGATGCTATTATAGTTGTTGTTGATAGATTTTCAAAGATGGCACACTTTGTAGCTTGTCACAAAACAGATGATGCTAGTAATGTTGCTGATTTGTACTTTCGTGAGATTGTACGTTTACATGGAGTTCCTAAAACTATTGTTTTCGATCGTGATTCAAAATTTTTGAGTTATTTTTGGAACACATTATGGAGAAAATTGGGTACTAAGTTGCTGTTTAGTACTTCCCATCACCCTCAAACCGATGGACAAACCGAGGTGACTAATAGAACTCTTGGTACTTTGCTGCATGGTTTGGTTAGTAAGACTCAAAAGGATTGGGACTTGAAGCTAGCTCATGCTGAATTTGCCTACAACCGGTCCCCTACATATGCTACTAATCATTCTCCTTTCGAAGTTGTTTATGGTGTGAATCCTTACTTGCCATTGGATTTGATAACTATGCCAAAAGAGGAGTTAGTTCATCTAGATGCCTAGGCCAAACTCAAATCAATGATCAAACTACATGAGCAAGTGCAAGAAAGAATCAAAGCGGTAAATGAAGTCTACAAGCAAAGGTCTAAGAATAAGAAGCCTAAGTTGTTCAATGAAGGTGATCTTGTGTGGGTTCATTTGAGAAAAGAAAGATTCCCAAGCAAGAGAAAGAATAAGCTCATGCCTAGAGCTGATGGTCCTTTCAAAGTCATATCAAAGATCAATGACAATGCATACAAGATTGAGTTGCCCGGAGAATATGGAGTACATGCTACTTTCAATGTTGGAGATCTCTCACCATATTTAGATGATGATGGTATTCAAGAATTGAGGTCAATTCCTTTCAAAGGGGGAGAGGATGGTACGAAAATTTATCCAGAAGGATTGGAAATCAACACAAGTGACATTCAAAAGGAAGTTAATGGCGTGGGGGCTGTTTTGAGTCAGCATCAAGGGCTGAGTTTAATTACTTGGCTATTCTAATCATTTTCATCAATTAAGCAAATAAAATTCAGCCATTTAAAAGCCTATCCAGAGTGGTTACAAAAGGAGCATAAAAGGGACATTCAAGACCTTAAATGGGCGGGACTAATCATGGAGGAGGAGTTACAATAGCTGATTGCATTAATGTCATTTTTATTACTAGTTTCATTGCATTTTATGTTGCATTTTGTTGCTGTTTTAATTAGGCCAATGCATTTTCGGCCATATAAGCTTGTATGCTGATCTTTTTTTTACTCATTCAATAAACAAGAGCAATTTCAGTCATATTAGAATTTGTGTCTACATTTTCGCCTGATTATTTGCAAGCGTCGCCTTGAAAATAGTCCGATTAGCTCAATTGGTGTTGAGTGCTAATCTCTTTGTTAGACTATTGGTGTAGTTTAACATTGCTTGTCCTTGCTGTTTTCACTAAACAAATACTCAAATACTTGATAGAATTCGACTAATAAGGGTGGTACCTAATACCTTCGTTATTGGATCCTTACTCTAATTCGTATCACATTTTTTATTCTACCATACAGTATGTCACACACAGGTAAATAAAACTTGAAAACTAGAGCATGTGAGCAGATGTGAACTCATCATAACGTTGAAAGAAGGAAATAGAGCGTAGAAGATGCAATAATCAAAGACGGAATCCACGTGTATTGTTCGTTCTCGAATCGGGATATTAATTAATGCACATATACCACCGCCCAATCCCATTGCCATTCCCCGCTCTCGGTCACACTCATCATTGCTCACTCACTCACTCAAACCCATCCACAACAACATCATAACAAAACAAAACTTGTTACTAAAATGCAATTAATTCTTCTTAACCCACCCATGGCCAAGTCCTTCTATCTTTCTTCTTCTCATCATCTTCAATTTCAATTTCAACATCAACATCAACAACAACACAAATTTCCCTCACTTATTACTCTTGTTCGCCCACATCATAATAATAATAATAATAATCTCAATTTTCCCACTACACAATACAACAACAACAACAACCGTCTTTTACCTTTCCCTCAACACAGACACAATTTCACTCTCAATGCTCTTCATTCCGATCCACAACCGAACCAATTTGAAACAACAAATCAAAGCTACCATCAATGGGATTCACTTACGTCTAAATTCTCTGGAGCAGCTAATCTTCCTTTCCTCTTACTTCAATTGCCACAGATTTTACTTAATGCTAAAAATCTTTTGGCTGGAAATAATACTGCTCTCTTTGCTATTCCATGGCTGGTATATTTTTTCTCTTCGATCTGCTCCCTCACATTTTTGTTTGCATACACTCGTATAGATTTTATTAGAATGTCACACGTGTGCGTGTTAGTTTAGTAAATTGAAGTTTGTTTTAAAAGCGTGTCAGAATCTGTTACTGGGTAACTCTTGTTAGCTGTATGTATGCATAAATAGTGTTTCTAACACTATTAAAACTACTAGTTTTTATCTATAATTACTTCATCACCCATGAAGCACGGACACGACACCGACTTTGAAACGTAAGTCAACACAGATAAAAATTTGAGAAAAGGATATAATTAATTCAATGTAATCAAAAGTGTCGGTGTTGGACACGACTTGACACAGCTAATCCGAGGAGTGTCCCTGCTTCATAACTGAGCAATAGAATCAGAGTACACCACTTTTATTCACTACTTTCTTTCCTTGTTAATCACAATCAAGAAGCATTCATCAATGATGGTGAGAGTGTTGATACGAATGTAGATAGTATTAAATTGTGGCAATGCACCAAACATTAGTTGGTCCAGTGGTGATTGGCGTAGGACTTGGTAGTGAAGACTACAGTTCGATCCCCACATCTGTGCTTGGAGAGGGGCTGAAATCTCTTGATGTCAGAACTGACCCCCAAACCGGATTAGTCAGTCCGAATACTGGTGGTGAAAACCCAATTTTTTTTTTGTGGCAATGCTCTTATATATGGTTAATGAGATGGTTGTTGTCAATGCAGGGAATGCTTACTAGTTTGCTTGGAAACCTGTCACTACTTTCATACTTTGCCAAGAAGAGAGAAAATGAAGCAATGGTAGTGCAGACACTTGGTGTAATTTCAACATATGTGGTCATTGTTCAGTTGGCATTAGCAGAATGCATGCCTTTGCCTTATTTTTTTGCAACTTCAGTGGTTGTAGTGTCTGGTCTTTTGCTGAATTTCATGAATTACTTTGGCTTACTAAATGCTGGAGTATGGCGCTTTTGGGAAGATTTCATTACAATTGGGGGTTTATCGGTGCTTCCTCAAGTAATACTGGTTTCCTTCTCCCACCCTAGTATTAATATAATTAGACGCTTTTTCTGATTTGCTAACTCGCATTTCCCGCTTTACAATATGATTGATTACAGATAATGTGGTCTACATTTGTCCCCTATCTGCCTAACAGCATCTTGCCTGGGGCAATTTCCTTTGTGGTAGCTGTCTTGGCTGTTACCATGGTAATCTTCTTATTTCCTTTGTAATATGTCTCAATTGGACATGCACTCATAAACAATACAGAAATTGTACGCCATTGTGATTTGTGAATCACTGAACAAAAAGTTATGAATAAGTTATATTTGTCTGTCACATTTAACTAATCTTGAAATGAGCTTTATTTGTTTCAGATTTCAAATTGTTGTATATTATTAGCCCTATCATACCAATGTTAAACATATAATGTCATATATTTCATGAATTTTCATTTAAGTACTTATTTCACCAACTCATGCAAAAGAGGATGATAACAAAATCACACTTCATGTGCTAGTTTAGTGGTAAGTGCTTAGCCTTGTAACTTCAAGGTGCTGAGTTCAAACCCCTTGGAGACAGTTGTAAAATGGCCATTAGTGTCACTTTAATCAATAAAAATTTCCTCCTTTTCTAATTTTCATAATAAAGAAAAGCAAAAAAAAAAGGATGATGACAACAACATGAAATTATCCAGTTGTTCCATTTTAATTTGTATGTTAACTTGAACCTATAAATTTTACTTTGAGGTCTTGTTTCTAGATTGGGTCTGATGGAATTGAAGCAAGGAAATAAGTTTTGACAATCATTGTCATTATATACAGGCAAGAAGTGGAAAACTTTCCGAGAAAGGTGTCAAATTTGTTGGTGGAATATCTGGATGGACAGCTACATTACTCTTCATGTGGATGCCAGTTTCTCAGATGGTAAACTTAATATATGAAGATAATTTTTGTTGCTTTACGAGAAGTGTAATTTATATTTTATTCCCTGTTTGCATTTTTCTTATGACCATTTTATTCTTCTCTAGTGGACAAATTTTCTCAATCCTGAGAACATGAAAGGCTTGTCTGCTTTTTCTATGTTGCTTGCAATGCTCGGAAATGGACTCATGCTTCCACGTGCTCTATTCATTCGTGATTTTATGTGGTAATTCACTTTTTTTATATCTAGTCATATACTATATTGATAAAAAATATCTGGCAATACCGGTAAATCTCAAAGAAGAGGTTTTTGCAAATCTGTCACATTATATATGCAGTGTTGTTTTTTATGTTGTAATATGATTGTAGGTTCACTGGTTCGTCATGGGCTACCATTTTCTATGGATATGGGAATCTTGCGTGCCTGTTCCTGTAAGTTAATATAGGTCAAGTTTTTCATTTGCATTTTGGCTCTGGTGCTCTCTTGAGCAAAATATATTAGAATCATCTCTAAACTGATGTTGTGTTTTGTTCCAGTCTAAACATTATCAGCAAAGAATTCTTCTTGGCAGCAACCGTCGGTTTGGTTTCATGGATAGGTTATCCTCTTAAGCAATCATATTATCTAATTTATTTATGAAATACTACATGTTTCTATTTAAATTTGATTTGGCAAATTAATAGCTGACCTAAGATGTGTTTTGAATTGGTTACATTTTTTGTCTTCATAATCAATAATAAAGGCGGTTAACTATTTTATGTAGTAGTCAACTAGTTATGGATCAGATATTATTGATATCCTACATCCACTATAGTAGAGATATTGTCTAATTAGTGCTTATAATGCTTCAGCAATTATCACCTCTTGAGCTAGTTTCAAATTATGTGCAACTCATGTTCAAAGAGATATTAAATACAAAATTGCACAAGTGGCCTTTCTATTAAATAATGTACTGCAGAAACGACTATCTGATAAAGATTCTATTGTATAACATTTTTATGAAATTGTGACAGGAACGGCTTTCTGGAGAGACAGTGTAGTGCGTGGTTACAATTCACCTTTGGCTTCTTTACGTGACTTGGTTTTTGGATCTCAAATTTAAAGTTTCTGATGCTTCACTTATCAAGTTTAGTAACCTGGTCCTCTACTGAACTAGCCATGCTTGCTCCACACCGTACTTTATCCACAGTACATGAGCTAGTTTCAATTATCTGTATAGTACGGTGAATCATAACTCTTCTCTCATTTTGGGATTGACTCGTTAAGATATGTTGTAATTAATTAGCGTTTTCAAGGATCCAACATATGTGAAATTTGTAATGTTAAAAGTGAAACTTATTTATTTCAATTGTTCCGGTCACTCTTTCAAAGTTATGTATGTCGTTTATGTTTTAGAATATCTCAATTTTTTAAAAAGGGTCGGATCATACCAAATCTCAATTCAAACATTCTTGTGTTAATCCCAAAATGGTGCTGACCATTTGCCTTGGCTAATTTCCAATTCAAGTTGATCTCAAAAGTGCAGGAAGACAGGTTGGCTTGCTCCCAAGATCATTTCAAAAACACAAAGAGGCGCTTCATTCAAGGTAGACAAATTTCTGAATACTTGCATTACCTCACAGACAATCAATCTTCTTGATAAAAAATCTTCTGGTGGAAACTCAACTTTGAAAATTGACATCATGAAGACATTTGACACTTTAGCTTGGAATTTTATCATCAATGTATTATATCTTTTAGACTTAATACCCGGGTTCTGTTATAGGAAAGGTTTAGAAGTATTTCCAACCTTGTTGCTAGAGGAAATCTGGATTGTATGACATTGTTATCCCTAGTCATGTTCTTTTTGTTGATGATATCCATATATAAGGGTTAGATTGAGTTGGATATGGATATCTCATGGTTCCTAGGTCTCACCCAATAATAAAGTTTATGTTACTACTGTAACGAAATAGGTTATGTGTGTTATTATAAAACCTTCATTATTGTCTTGCAATAGCTCAAGTTTTTATTTAAATGTTTAGATATCAATGGTATGTGAAAGATAAATTATAAAATTGAAAGAAGAAAGAGAAATAATTAATTAAGGGTATAAAAGAAAAAATGGCATTAAATGCTTATTTGTAATGTAAAACGACATATACTGTGGTACAATTTTTTTCTCAAAACGACATATATTTTGGTACGGAGGGAGTATAGTTTAGTGGTTGTTTTGCGACAGTTATTCATTAGGTTTGCTATGTTTTTTTTTTTGATAAAAAAAAAATCGATTAGACTATTATGCTAATCAATCATCGTGAGTGTCTGAGCCTAGTTATTTTCTCCACCTAATAGGTTATGTCATTAATTTATGAGCAAAGACTCATTTTGACCCTTCATAAATTTGTGACCGTCCAATTTAGTTTCTAATAAAAATAAACTCAAATTAATCATTGACATTTTTATATTGAGAATACATTAGTTAGTGGTTCTTTACAATAGAGGGATTAATTTTTCCCTAAAAATGTTATGGACTATTTGTGTTTTTATTTTCGTTAGGGACTGAATTGGACCATAAAAGATTAGAAGGGACTAAAGTGAATCTTTAGTCTTAATTTAATTGATTAAATGAACACAAATTGTAAATAAAATGTTTTTCCGCAAATTTGGATTTGAATTTAGATCTTTATCTTATCATCATATTTGAACCCTATTTTATATGTATGACCTATGCAACTCTAAGATACTACTCTTGTGCCATTGAAAGTTATCGCACTTGAGAGATCACTCGATTAATCATAACTTTCTCAATTGTAAATCGTTTCCAATTTAATCTGGTGATGTGGAACCATAATATTGTGAAGAAACACTTGACAATCGCTTTTTATCAATCAAAGTTGTTTCTCAATCAGTAAATACGGTAAATCTGAACTTTAAGAAATATCTATTCATTCAATTAATTATACATGTTATGAATTGGATCAATGCTCGTTCTTGCACCCCAAATAACATAAGAGATATACACTACCGGGAGATATTTTCTAGTAAAATTTATACTACTGAGTACTGAGAGATATCTCCAAACATGTAGAGGGGACGAAGAACAACTGTCCAATTTTTTTTTTTTATTGAGTTCAACTAAGCTAAAACAAATTTGAATTAACTTGTGGGTATGAAAATGTGGGCCCAAATGAAATGGGCTTGAATATTTACACAATGGCCCAAATATAACCACCAAAGAAGACGATCAATCTCTCTCTCTCTCTCTCTCTATCTTTGATGCCCTAAGAATACACACACATTCATGGCAATGTTGTAATCGAAGGTGAATATCGCTGAAACAAACAACAATCCCTAGCAAACTCCATAGCTTTCTTCACCACCGCGATTGCTTCATCCATCTCACAATCATCATCCTTCCATAACATTCAAAAACTCACCAGCTCACAAATCAAAATGCAGGTGAAATTCCGCCTCAAACAGTGATCTCAACGCCGCCGGAGTTCGTCGTCAACCGCCACAAACAGTGAGAATTTCCGTACACCTTTTTTTCCTCCTTCTATTTTGGATTTTCCCTCCCATTTCGCGGTGGCGCGTGTCGGAATGTATTTTTATTGCGATTTCCTGTCGCAATAGCCACCGTCAACTCGGCAACGCGCCAAACCGCGCGTGCTTGATAACATAATTGTTAGTTGTAGTTTTAGTATGTGATAAATGTGATAATAGATTAAATAATACAATTAAAGCTCATATATAGTTTAATAAATTAAAAATAATATTAAGTTTGTTGGTGATTCTTTCCATTATTGATGATTGATTTATTCATTTTGTAATGAAATTTTTTACTACGCAGAATTGGAATTGTATCGGTGATTTATACGCCTAAAATCTGTTGTTGAATAATGGCCGTTGATGCTTCTGATAAACCAAACTTGCCTAATGTTGTTGACGACGATGAAGATGATGATATGCCGTTAACTTTCAAAAGAAACGCTAAGAAGGCTCCGTTGAAATCTGAAGTAAAGAAAACTACTTCTCAAAGTCACGAGGGACAGTCGAATAAAAAGATTACTGACCGGCCTTCTTCAAATGGCCAAACTTCTAAGCCGTCACCTGTGAAGCCGTCTGTAGCTATCTCAAAAACATCGAATGTGGCGGCTGTTAATGCCTCTTCTAATAAGTCATCAGTAGCGAATTCGAAATCTCCTTCGTTAGGGGATAAACCGAAGCCTATTGTGGGACAGAAAACAAGCGTTGATGGTAAGAAAGAAACAAAAATTATTGAACACACGGCTAAAGGTAAATGTGAAGATTCAGAGGATGAAGATGATGATAAACCGTTGAGTTCTACGTGGAAGATCAAACCTAATCATGATAACAAAGTAGTAGCTCCTGTTGTTATCAAGAAATCTTCCGAAGACTCGGACTCAGATGATGATGATCTTCCTCTGTCAGCAAAAATATTACGAAATTGTAATTCTGGAACATCTAGCAGGAACAATGATGATGACGATCTTCCTCTGTCAGCAAAAATATTACGGAATTGTAATTCAGGAACATCTAGCAGGAACAATGATGACTCTGATAAGAAGCCTATTTCAAATGTTCAGAAAGAGCGGCAAAATGGTTCCAGCACAGGAAATAAACAGAAAAAGCCAGCTACACTACCAGCTAAGAGAGAACTAGAGAATTCTGATTCCATGCAGTCTTCGGTTAAGAAGTCAAAGGTCTCTGATTCAGCTGCTTCAATCAAAGCAAAGCAAGTGTCTGTCAAGTCTGAGACTAAGGCTGAGGAGGAAGATGAAGATGACCTTCCCATTTCCCATAGGTTTAAGAATTCAGCTGATAAACCATCTTCCACAAAGAAGATATCGACAAAGGTTACTAAAGTTAATAAGACTGGTTCAACATCTTTTAAGAAACAGACCAAGAGCAAACAGATCAAGAGCAAACAGACCAAGAACAAGTCAAAAAAGTCCGGCAGTGGCTCAGAATATTCCAAATCTACGAAACTTCTTCCTTCTGGTGATGGTCAGAAAAAATGGACTACGTTGGTTCACAATGGTGTCATTTTCCCTCCTCCTTACCAGCCCCATGGAGTAAAAATGCTTTTTAAGGGGAAGCCTGTTGATTTGACTCCTGAGCAAGAGGAGGTGGGATTTAATATCTGAAAACTATGCCCTTGTTCCATTTTTTTAATGAAT
Source organism: Trifolium dubium (assembly GCA_951804385.1). Classification (NCBI taxonomy): domain Eukaryota; kingdom Viridiplantae; phylum Streptophyta; class Magnoliopsida; order Fabales; family Fabaceae; genus Trifolium; species Trifolium dubium. The sequence continues at coordinate 28,665,882 of OX638075.1, read as the reverse complement.
TGGGTTCACTTAAGTGCTTTTATGTAAAACTTTCTGAAATTCTAAACTCTCTTCTGTGTTTTTGCAGGTTGCTACAATGTATGCAGTTATGCGAGATACAGAGTACATGCAGAAAGATATGTTCAAGGAAAATTTCTGGACTGACTGGCGAAAGTTGCTAGGAAAAAATCATGTAATTCAGAACTTGAAAGATTGTGACTTCACACCAATTTATGACTGGTTCCAAAGTGAAAAGGAAAAGAAGAAACAAATGACCACAGAAGTAAGTTGTTAACTTCGTATATGTAATTTAATTTCTCCAAAATAAAAATAGAAATTGATATTTTTTGGAACATTACTTTTATGAGTGGGTTTTTCTGTTTCTTTCCAATCTATACACACCAATTTGTCTATATGAAAAATTGGTATATCTTTATATTCTTTAAATTAGAATACTGCACATTGCGATCATTTGAATCACATGATTTGATACAACTTGTCAAGCCATTATTTCGTATCATGTTTGATGAATCGCAAATGGCCAAGTCGTGCAATACTTGAATGAGTTGGCGCACCTCATTTTATTTATTTTGTTTGTTTTTCACCAATTCTCAACCTACATTGAAAATCAAATCATCGAAATTTGTTGAACGAAATAAAAAACTGAAGGAGCACCGCTGAACAATATCATATTAGAATAATCTATGGGTTTTCATTTTTCTGAAGCAGGGGCTTTACTCACTCGCGCTATGCACTCTATTTGCCATTTCAACTTCTATAATTCATTCTTCTTAAAAATAGGTGTTACAATGTTGCTTTATGTTACGAACACCTTATTTGGCCATATCATGCTCTATTTTCATTCTGACTGACAACATACCACTTGCGATTTTGTTGTGTGTGACATTATTACGCTGTTTTGTCAATCTGTAGTTTAAAATTATTGCCTTGACCACTATATTACATGTATACTATGCATTATATATGTTATGCTATTTTTCACTGTCTTTGAATCCTACAATCTTACAATTTGAAATTCGTTAGTTAAAATCAGCTTTGCTGTTCACAATTTGATAACCTTAATGCCAATTTCATTGATGTTATATAATAAATCTTATAAGTTTGGTTATTTCTTAACTACCTTTTAAAAGGCAGCAGAAAATAAACTAGGTCAGTATTTGAAGTTTGTATCTAATTTTGTATTTTGTACTCCTTCGCGGGCATTTGTTTTTTAAGTTTCTGTGGGAGAAGAGGGTGTGTGTATTTTGTACTTCTTGAAGAGCTGCAGCAATTTTCTTCTTTCCAGTGTTTCAGAGAATGTTTATATTTATTTTTTCCATGTTCTGTATTAAGAAAGTTGGTATATGCAATTAATTACTTTTGGGGCTGATGTTTATCATACTTTCTGTGAACGAAACATTAGTAAAAATTCTGAACTATCGTATACCTATTCTGTTTCCATGTCTCTTATAGTCTGTTGGGAAATTGCAGCAAGTTTGTACATGTTTACCTGAAAGGTTGTAAATCATATCATCTATTGTTTAATTGTTCACCCTTTCTGTCTTTCCCAATGTGCAGGAGAAGAAAGCTCTGAAGGAAGAAAAATTGAAGCAAGAGGAAAAATACATGTGGGCTATTGTCGATGGTGTTAAAGAGAAGGTTAAATTTTGCTCTCTTATTTCTTATTTTTCCTAATTGTTCTACAACTCCTATGACCTGTAATTGACTATTATGACCATCTCTTGACATAGCGTTTACTCTTAATGTTTCTTGTGGATATGATTTTATCTTTGGCCATAGTATTACACTTCACTTTGCTGAATCTGTGGCATTGTAAGGAATAATATATCATTCTTTTCAAATATTATTTTTACAATGTTCAGAAAATGGTTGCTTTTATGGCAGTTGTGCACTGGTTAATTTGTACATTTTCTTCTCCTATTTAATTGGGTGACCTTTCTCTATCGAATTTTTAGATGTATCTTCATATTTCAAGTTGTTGATTTCAAATTTATTGACAAAGTAAAATTTTAGCAAATTTACTCACGAAGTAAAATAATAGATTATGACTATTTTTTATTGAATCTTCATTTTAGGTTGGCAATTTCAGAGTTGAACCTCCAGGATTGTTCCGTGGCCGTGGAGAGCATCCCAAGGTTATTATGCTCGTTGTTATTGGAACTAGATACTTGTAGATTCCCAGATATATAATTATTTTATCCTAAGAATTTTAACCAGCTTCTAAAGTTTATAGCATTTACTTATTGATGGTAGTTTATGTTAATAGATGGGAAAATTGAAAAGACGCATTCATCCAAGGGACATCATAATTAATATTGGAATGGATGCACCAATTCCTGAATGCCCTATTCCCGGTGAACGGTATTATTCTACCTAATGGTTTTGGAGAGTGAATTTTCATAGCAAAAGAATACTATATACCACCAAGTTGAAAGCTTTATTTTTTTGTTTTGTTAATATGACTGATATATTTAATCTTGGCAGCTGGAAGGAGATACGGCACGACAATACAGTTACATGGTTGTGCTATTGGAGTGACCCAATTAATCCTAAGCTATTCAAGTATGTGTTTCTGGCAGCTAGTAGTGCCTTGAAGGGTCAAAGTGACAAGGAAAAGTATGAGAAGGCTAGGTTGTTGAAGGTGCTTTCGTGCTATCTTTGTTAGATTTTGTTGGATTCCATATTTGTCACATGATATTTTTGGTTTGCATTTAAAAGAACTTGTGTAAATGCCATAGTTTTAATATCTTGGTGCAGGATTATATAGAGAACATCAGGGCTGCATACACGAAAGATTTTACGAGTAAGGATATTACAAAGCAACAGATAGCTGTTGCTACTTATCTTATTGATAAACTAGCTCTGAGAGCTGGTAATGAGAAGGTATTATATTTATGTCTATATGTGCACTCTTGATAAATCTTTTCTGTGCTATCGGCAAGTTAACCCCTTCGCTAAAACAGAGTTACATAAAAGAGTAAAAAATGCACAAATGTATAGGTTTGTATAATTGAAGTAGGTATTGTTTGTTCCTGGCTGCGACTATACTCCGTGTAAAAATATGCTTTTAAAATAGGTTTGTATAATTGAACTTTATTTGACATCAATATTTGACGGTGTAGTCACTGCCTATTCCCAAAACAAAAGTATTTTATTCTATGAATTTTATTTTGTAAGCTTTACTAGTGTGTTTAGTGCCTTCATTATCATATGATTATCTTGATTTCTGCTCATTAAGTCTAGTTATTTATCAATTGCATTTCCTCAGGATGATGATGAAGCAGATACTGTTGGCTGCTGCACATTAAAAGTAGAGAATGTGACAAGAGAAGCCCCCAACAAATTGAAGGTATTGGAGTCTTAAATTATTCTCAATTTTCTTTTTCTGGTTGGGTATGATTATTTGAGGACTCTTTGGGGGTTTTCTTAGTGGAGTTATTACTCTCTTAAATTGTTCTACATTGCTGTTCCCATACTGATTCTTCTTCTTGGGGACCTTGTTTATTATCTGTTTTAATGCAGTTTAACTTCCTTGGTAAAGATTCAATCAAGTATGAAAATACGGTTGAGGTTGAGCTTCCTGTTTATAATGCAATTTTAAAATTCCAAAAAGGTGGGAAACTTGTTCTTCTTTTTTAATATGTTAATATTAAGTTTGAGATAAAACCCTTAATTGTTTTTCTCTCTTTTCAGATAAAGGCCCTACTGATGATCTCTTTGACAAGCTGGATACAAGTAAATTGAATGCTCATCTGAAGGAACTGATGCCTGGCTTAACAGCAAAAGTCTTCCGTACATTCAATGCATCTATCACACTAGATGATAAGGTAAAACAAAAAAAGTTTAATTGAGAACCCTTAAATTCGCATTCCTCAGGTAGACTGAAAAATATGATTTACTAATTCTATTTTGTTATGTTTTGTATATACCCTTGGTATATGACTTATGGCTTGTTATGTGATGATTTCTTTTATTAGGTTATGTGTTAGACTCTTATATATGATTTTCCTTGAATTTTGTGTAACAACAGTTGGCTAAGGACACAAAAGATGGCAATGTTGCAGAAAAGATTGTTGTTTATAATCATGCAAATAAACAGGTGAATTGGGATGAAAATATTGGTTTAGTATTTTGATTTAAATTGCTCTCATTTATGTTGTAACAGGTTGTCTTTTCCATAACAGGTTGCAATCATCTGTAATCATCAACGGAGTGTTTCAAAATCTCACAGTGCACAAATGACAAAATTAAATGAGAAAATCGACGAACTTCAGGTGACTACAATACGAAATCGTGAACCTGGGACTGTATGATCTTTCTTAATCAATTTGGCTTTTGTGGGCAATGAACTTATAATTGGAGCTGCTTTAATATTTACTTGTAGGCTGTTCTGAAGGAGCTGAAAGTAGATCTGGACAGAGCAAGGAAAGGAAAACCCCCTGCAAAGAGTTCAGATGGAAAAAGCAAACGGAGCTTATCTCCCGAAGCGTAATTTATTTATCTAACTAAACATCTTTAACCATTGCATGTTTAAATATGATGCATGATTGTGGTTTATCCGATGTACAGGTTAGAGAAAAAGATATCTCAAACCAATGCCAAAATTGAGAAAATGCAACGTGATATGACAACAAAAGAAGATCTTAAAACTGTAGCATTAGGCACATCCAAGATAAACTACCTCGACCCTAGGATTACAGTTGCCTGGTGCAAGCGGCATGAGGTTCCCATTGAGAAGGTGCTGTTTTTTTTACTTATTCAGATTAACTTATTCTTTTATCACTATGGTTCTCAGTATCTTACGTTACATCTGTATCCAATTTGAATCTAAATTGAACCCAATCGATGCAAATTATTGATGCAGATCGATATTATGCTTAATTGACTGTATTTTTTTTTCCTACTCTGAATTTGTTACTTATTTGTGCCTCTAATTACTGGAAATTTCAGATTTTCAACAAGTCTCTGATAGCTAAATTTGCATGGGCAATGGATGTGGACCCTGATTTCAGATTCTGAGATCTGTGGAATGGCGGCATGCTGCGATCGATGATGAGTTCAAAACATTTCTTTTTTACTAATTGTTTTCTATTAGAAATGTTTCCCGTGTTGTCGAGTCTATCAGAAAATTGATGTTGTAAGTTCATCTAATCTAACTACGGGAAAGTTGCCCCTTCTCCTTTGATCCGTTTACTGCTTAAACAGTCGACAATTCATAGTTACAATTTTAATGTGATACCCATTGCCAAATGTGGAAAATGAGTTCAAATTTTGTAGTCTCATTTTCTTTTACCTTCGGTAAATATCATACACATGTTTCTATCTGAGTGATTTGGTGCATGTTGATTTGGTACATGTTTAGCTCGACTTAGTTTCAATGTTTTAAATATCTAATTGAAGATTGAATAGGTGAGACAATTGAGTTATTCTTTAGTTGGTTTAATCAGTAATTGATTTGGTTCAAAATATTCTGATTGCTATAACTAATTTTACTACAAATGACTAAAATAAATTAATACAAATATTAGTATGTTAATATGGCTTTGCATTAAATATTCATTCCAATATATGAAATGTTAAAATTCGATATTATGGGATTTGTTTGGATTATCTATGTACCTTTGCATGCTTACAGCTCCAACACATCTAGCAAACAGCTCACTCATTTTTAGAGAACGTTCCAGGGTTGAGAGAACATTATGATTATTATTCAAAGAGCTCAAAGCTCATTTCCAACAGTTACAACATTTTTTTTAAAAGCAAAAGTGTGCAAATGGTAAACCACTACACCCTTATAAACATTAATTAAATAAAATAAAAACAAAAACAAAAAACTTTGGGGACAACATGTTACAACTCACATAATTAGTTTAGTGAAGTTTTCAGTTCAAGAATGATGGAAGAACGTTATGGCAGACTATTACTTATGATAACTCACTATTGAGATATTTTAAATGATGCAGAACAACTATATAAACGACATCCCAACTGACATGTTTGCTCATCACACTATAAATAAATCATCATTCACTTATTTTTATCTTAAAAGTTTCAAGACTCTTCTTTCATCACTCATACTTTGGCTCTCAATTAATATCGTGGATCAAACATATCTTGAGTGTATTGAGTGCTTTTGTATAAGCCTTTCAAAATAGTTTTGAGTTTTGTATAAGTTAAACATGTACCAAATCAATGAATCCGATCTAAAGATTAATATTTTCATACATGTTTCTATCTGAGTTTATTGAGTGTTTTTATCTTAAAAGTCTCAAGACTCTTCTTTCATCACTTGCACCTCGGCTCTCAATTAATCCAATCTAAAGATTAATCTTTTCATTATTTTTAAAGATCATTAGCATTAGCATCTCAAAAGAATTTAGTGGATAATCTCACATGAAGTAGAGGATAGGACCGAACACATAACTCAATATTTAAGGCGAACCAAACATGAAGTTTAAAATATTCTCTCCCTTCTCCTCTACAACCCCAACTAAACAAACCTTTAAAATCCTTCAAAATAATCTCTATAAAATACAAATAGAAATTAAAAATAAACTTTTTTTGACAGAAAAATTAAAAGTAAACTTAAATACTCCTAATTTTGTAAAATCTAAAAACATATTTAATGCAAATTTTATTATATACAATGAAACTAGTAACAATCATTTGCCCAAAAATAATAAAAAATACCACACTATCATATTCTTACATACTAAATTAATTAATTCTTATTAATAATAACTTTTTTACTAGTCAAATATTTATTTTCTTTTCTTTTTGTGAAATCCACCTTTCTCCTTCTCTCACTCACATCACAACAACAGTATTGTACTATTCTTTGTTTCTTTCTTCGTTCATTTCATTTCATTTCATTTTACACACACACTTAACTCACTTCGTTAGCCGCACAAACCCTTTTCCGTTTTCGCCATGCCTCCGTTCCCAACCTTCCACCACCCTTCCTCCGCCGCCGTCGTTTACTCCTAAACCACCTCCGTTCTACAGGCACCTTTCCATTTCTCTCTTTCTATTTTCCTTTACTTTACTTTTTATTTATTTATTATTTTGTTATGTGTCAATGCATCAATCTGATTCACATGTTTTTCATTTTGAATTTCAATTAAAAGAGTATGAGGAATTATGGTTTGAACAATTTTTAACATTTTTCTATGTGTGATAATGAAAATTTGGTATCTGTTTGTGTAGGTTGAACAATTTGTTTTGGTTGAGACTTTAAAATGAAACCACAAACTAATGTGTCTTCTAGGGTTCATAATAAGGCTAATCATACTCGCGGCGACGAAGGACCTACATGGCTTATTATTGCTGCTGGTGCTGTTTTGAGTACATTGTCTATTCGTCTTGGTTATAAGTTGAAGCAGGTTATTGACTCGAAACCGCCGAAGCAGAAGCCAGCTACCACTCTCAAAGGTAGTTAGTTACATACATGGGAGGATGAGTTTTATTATTTTGTTAATCTTTTTTACTTTATCTAAAATATATAACAATGTGCTTAGTTCAGTTGGTAGAGACATCACATTTTATATGCAGGAGCTGGGGGTTTGAACTTCGAAACCTGGACACTCCACTTATTCAGGAACTAGGCTACTTAACAAAAAAAAAACAATATGATACTTAAATTATGTTTTTCCGAATTTCAGGAAATGGAAAATCCTCTAACATAAGGAAACCTCCAGATTGCTTTATGCAGTCTAATGGATATTCCCAAATGCAAGATAATCATGGATGTTTTACTTGCAATCAAGGTTTAATTTGTTCTTTAACTTTTTATGACTTATTGGAGTATCTTTCTTTTACTTTTATTTTTCCTCATTTAGAATTTTTACTTTATCTATTAAGAAACCTTCTTCTTGAATTTTTAATTATGTTGGATGTTTTAATTTGCCAAGAATGCTTATGAGTTATGAAACATCTTTTTAATAGTCGATCTCGGATTCCAGTTCAACATTTTTAGCATCCCACCAATCGAATATCATTGTTACACGTGAATATATTTATATATACAGAAATTCTGCAGATAACTTATTTATCTGTACTCATAGGGTAGGGGTGGGAATCTATGCAACAAAATGTTCTAATCCGTTGGATGACTTTTCAAAATCAAAATCTTTAGCTCAAGAAGTCTATGACACTTGATATTTGTTATAGAATAATTGCAGTTGTGGAGATAAAATGTTTTATATGTGGTATCAGTACAAGTAGTCTCTTTTGTTCACCAGCAAAGAGATGCAAACTATATGTATAGTATAGCACATTAGCACAGTTATTTTAATCTAACCTTAAATTTACTTATTCTTAATGTGTATGAGATTGGTCTCTCATAAAAGCTTGTCTAGTTTTTACTAGAGTTATTCACAATAATTGGTAAATTATATTATGTGTACTAGAAATCATTGTTGATAGTAGTAGTTTTGTGAATCTGAGTCCACATTCTGTGTGACATACATATACTTTCATTATGGTGCCATTTTTCTGGTCAAGGCATCGAGTCCCTAAATGTTTAAACTTTTTTCATAGTATGTGTTTCATCTGGCTTAGATTATGTATGGTGATGATGGACAGGAACTGGAGGTTCTGTGGAACTAAATTGCCCACAAAATGAACAGATGTTGAGTGAATTCAATGGGGCACTCCCATTGGTGACTGTTCCTCCTGCTGAGTTTAGCAAAGAAAATGGTGTTGTCTGGGCTTGCTCCCCTGATCGTCTTGAAATGCCATCAAAGACATTCCATCTTTCAAACTGCTCAGATTCACCATGTGTATCAGAATCTGGTTCTGATATTTTCAGTAAGCGGGAAGTCATACAGAAACTGCGGCAACAGTTGAAGAGAAGAGATGACATGATACTAGAGATGCAAGATCAAATGGTTGAATTGAGAAATTCACTCAATGCTCAGATGGGACTTTCTTCTCATTTGCAATTGCAGCTTGAAGCTGCAAATAGAGACTTATTTGACTCCGAGAGAGAGATCCAACGGCTAAGGAAAGCAATTGCAGATCACTGTGTTGGATATTTTCCCCATGACAAATCATCTACAGGCACAGCTTGGTCTGTTGAGACTAGAAATGGCCATCCAAATGGACATCTTGATGGGGATATTAATTCGGACATACCTGAAAAAACAAAGGATGAGGAGGAACGAATCGAGATGCTGAAAAGGCAAGTGGGAGAATTGAAAGAGGCGATAGAAGGAAAGGAGTACTTGCTCAAGAGTTACAAGGAGCAAAAATCCGAACTCTCTCTGAAGGTCAAAGAATTGCAGCAGAGATTGGATTCTCAGCTGCCTAATATTTTGTAGAGTTTGTGAATACTTTTTGTTTTCAGTGTCTTCCCTCATTCTTTATTTTCTCACTGTAATTAGCTCAACTTTTGATTGTTTGATATAATTTTAAAGTTTGAGCGGCGTGGAAAACCTGAGAGGGCTCGGCTAGGTATTCAAATGCAAGGTTGTTGAAAATGTTATTTAGATCGTGAACTCTTTAGTTTTTACTTTTCTAGGTACGATTTTAGTGTTAAATCACAGTAGAATCGTTTTTTGACAAAATCGTGTGCAGGAATGATTTTACACGATTTAAAGTGGTGTAGAATAGTTGGAACTTGGAAAGTTGTAAACTCCTTTGTTTTAACTCTAAAACCTTACTTTACCTTTCAAAAATCCATTTTATTTTGGCCCATTAAGACAATACGTTTTCACACTAATTTTTGTTTTAGTATATTTTTGTTTTATAATTAATATTTTTACTTGTTTTATAATTAACAAACTTTGTATTTTATCTTTTTGATTTAGTTTATTTTAATTTTATAATTAAGTAGATTTGTTTTTGAATTATTTATGTATTTATTAAATATTATGTTTTAATGAGGTAAACTACAATTTTACATTTCAAGTTTACGTTTTAATTCTATCTAAACAAAACGAGTCAAGTTAAACACAACAACCTTGTTCAAATGGCAAGATGAATGCATATTGCTCCATGAAATATAAATTGTTAGAATATCTTCAAAAAAAAATCTTAGAATATTATTTAGAGTAAATTACCGTCTCTAAATTATTCCTTCTAACAAATAACAATACACAACATGTCCTTACCAAAAAAAAAAATACACATGCATCTTTTCAAACATGGTTAATGCCATGTATATTTCATATTGATTTATATTTTAAATCAATTTTGATTTTAGGATAGTGTACCTAGACTAGAGTACCAAAAAATTCACCTTTTCTCTAATAATGTAGTGGTATGTCTGTTTTAAGAATAGTCGAGGGATGTTATTTACTTGAATACTTCTTCCTTCCTATTGAATGACTGCTAAAAAAGAAAAAGGAACAAAAATCATTGATTTCTTGAAAAAGAATAATTTATTTACGGACTCACTTTTTATTGAGACATAAACTAGTACTTGTACCAAGTTGTACGCAATCTTATCATGCTTTATACTGTTGCGCCTTGCTCTCTTTTTTTCCGACATTAATCTTACTGGCGCCTTACTAGTACTTTATTATAATAGGCAAAGCTATCAAACATTATTAATCTGTAAACAAATTATGCATTACTATGATCTTAAGATTATATCCCTTAATAAGAAGAATATTTCAACTATAGAATAAAAAGAATTAATATGATCCTAAGATTATACATACATACATGTCTTGTTTTGGTCATATCATACTTTTAGAACTTTGATTGGCATGTTTCTAGATGCGTTATTAATGCATAATTCATTGGTAACCACAACTAAGAGACTTGATGCATTGACAACCTAAAAAGGGACTAAAATGGTGATTAACACAACTTTTGCCCTTGTATTCATTGCTACTGGGAAAAAAGACCATAGAAAACATATGCAATAGCTAGCCTATTTTTTACCATAGCGATCTTTACTAAATCCGCACAATCTAAAATTTATATACTAACATTTTTACCAAAGCAAATATTGGTATAGAACGATGAAAGTTGAGTTTTCCAGAAAAATTAATGTAACACTTCAAATATTTGTGCTGCTTATATAATAGCTTTCGGACATAATGAATCGAACCATGTTCGACAACACTAGGCTAGGAGCATAAACTTGATATTCATCCAATCTAATACTAGTTCAATATATTTTCCTGCGGCCCCTGTAAATTGAGAAGTAGTAATCTCAAGAATATTGGCTTATGGATACACAAGAAAATGCTGTTTTTGAAATGGATAGTGATCCTTACACATAATTCAAACTATCCCAAATGGTTTTATTCAAATACCTCACCTAGCATTCAAATCAAATTCACCAACCTCACGCCAGCCTTCGGGCGTGCCAGTATCACCATTTTCAGCTTCGTCATTCAAGAAATCCTCAGACGGCTCCTTCTCATCTCTCTGTGCATTGTTTCCCCATCCATTCATCATCTCACCGTGATCCTGATCTCCCATGTCATGACCACCAATCCCTATATCACTGCCTTGGGAACCTAGTGCACTCCCTCTTATGGGGGCTCGAGACATCATTTCAGCATGAGATTGTGAATCAGCCCTTGCCTGCTGCTCTGCTTGATACATAGCTGCCATCCGTAATTTAGCCTCGTGGGCTTCACGGCCAGCTTTCTCCCTGGATTCTAATTCTGCTCTTATTTCGATCAGAGCCCGTTTTTCCTCTTGGAGAAGTGCCTGTTCAATCATCAGTCTTTCCTCAGACCGAAATTCCCCCAAAGTTCTCTTCTGCGATATTATGTTGAAGGCAAGTGCTTGCTTCTCAAAAGTAGCAGTAAATTCAGCAATTTTAGCAGTAATATTATTATCCCACTGCTGGGACCTTGAAAGTATCTCTCCAGTTGTGTCGGAATCAAGTATCCTATCATCTTCTTCTGCTTCATAATCTGCCACAACATGATATGGCAATAATCTGCAGGAGGAAAATTTAGGGAATAAATAAGAGCAAACTTGATTTCATTAGATTCAAAACAAAGCAATTTTTTGCGTATTCATTGAAATGAAAATGAGGATGATAAGAAAGACATTTACAGCTATGAGACAGAGATACATACATGACAGTTAATAGGAAGTTACACAGCTAGAAAAATGAACCGACATGATAAATTAAATCGCACACAAATCACCAATGTAGTACTTGTTTTTATATGGAGCACAATTTAATAATGTACTCACAAAAGTGTAACTTGCAAACATACTTGTTAGTGTGTGTGTGTGTGTGTGTATAAAATACCATACATTTGCACTATACTCATAAACAAGTGGAACTTCAGATTAATTTATAACATTTTACGATAAATCAAATATAAGGAGCACAACTTAATAATGTACTCACAAAAGTGTAACTTGCAAACATACTCATTTGTGTGTCTGTGTGTGTTTGTGTGTATAAAACACCACACATTTGCAGTATACTATAAACAAGTGGAACTCCAGATTGATTTATGATATATTATGATAAATCAACTGTTAGTCCCGCTTCCATTGAGAGAAACAAATTAACACATAGCAATTTCCATATGGTAGAGTAAGGTTTATATGTAATCGCCTAATCAAACCTGACTTTACAGGCTTTGCAGAACTACATCCAAGTAAAACAGAAATGTATAAAGTAAAATTATGAGTAAGGACATCGGAACAGATAATAACTTCATGGAATGGTCCCCAAACATAAATAAAAAGAGAAGTTTAGATGTTATTAGAAACAGGGTTAATGACAAGGAAGGTAAAGTTGGAACACTAGATAACCGTTAGGTCTCTCATACAGAAATATTATGCATGCAAGAGAGAAACTGACTTGGCAGTTACTGTCAGTTGCAGTTATTTCTGCAAAGTAATTATTAATTAGCAGTTATTTTCTAGTGTGCATATTTTCTGTTGTAAAAATAAATAATAGAAAAGGGCCAGACAAGGGTTATCAGAAAGTTATTGAGTGGTTAGTCAACTCTCGAAAATTTGGGAAAGGTAGAGGCCAAGCTCTCGAATCTTGGTGTGTTTGTGTCATGTTATTCTATACTATTTCCCATTAATATTGTAATGTGTCTATGTGAAATATTCTGGTTTTTAATCGTTCTCCAGAACCATTATCAATACAGTATTGGCATTGTGCAATTTGTTTCTATTCAGTGCCGGTTTCTATCAATAACGTTCTAAACAATTCTAAAATAAATGAGAAAATAACATCGCACTGTTGAACATAAAAACCAAAGGCTCAAAATTCAATATATAAGACAAACGGGACAGCTGGAAATCAAATAAAATGAGGAAACCAACATGAAAGAATTCAGCAAAGCAGATGTGTAACAGATCCAAATAAGAAGCAGGAAGTAGTGAGAGAAACTGCATGTGAAGAGATAGAATTTGTATTCGGTCCACAAAAAGTACAAATAAAATCATAAAGCATCTTGAGAGATCTAAGACTGTGAGTCTCAAAAAGAACTTCAGAATATGCTGAAACAAGCAAGTGATTGTAAGGCCACAAACATAATTTACGGTAAATGACTAAGGGTATGTTTGTTTGGGGAGTTGGGTTTTGGAGGGGAGAAGTTTGGAAGAGTAAGTTTATATTTTGGTATATATTTAGGAATTTTAAAATAAAAAAAAAGAACTTACAGAATTACATGATAAATATTAATATATAACAATTCAATCACGCTAAACTAATAATTAGGGCAATTGAAACAGCTTATTCCCTTTGCTCCAAAACCCACCATAATAAATATCATCTATGGAATAGATATATTATACATCCATATATTCATCACAATATGAGATGGAATAACTCATTTTGAATATTACTTATTTAAGTTTCACTAAACTGTAAACCATCCTAATGCAGTATCACTAATAGCTTCTTTCAATTGGAAGGGCAATTTATCATTCAAAGATTCGATGACTTAATGGTAATAGAAACACACATTAAATCACAGAGCATCTTGAGAGAGAAGAGAACTAAAACAATGTCTCAAAAAGAACTTCAGAATATGCTGCAGCAACCAGGTCATTGTTGCCACAAACATAATTTGAGGTAAATCACTAGGTAAGTTTAGGAGCTGGGTTTTTGAGGGGAGGACTTTGGAAGAGTAAATATTTGGTATATATTTGATAAATAATCATATAACAATTCAATCACACTTAATTAATTTTTAGAAACAGTCCATAGTTTCCTTAATTTAAAAAAGAAAAGTATGCCCAACCGTCCCCTCCAAAATCCACCATAATAATTGACATATATGGAAAACATATATTATACATCCACATAACAACATCACAGAGTCAATTCATTTCAAATTTTCAATCTTGTATAAACAATCAAGTCTTTATATGGAGACTAATCTTCTTAACTCATTATAAAGTACTTCTTTGTATCAACATGAAAGGCACACCAATAAAATTCTAATCAAAAGCTTCAATCTTAATCACATATTTACATAATGTTTTCTCCAAGGCATAGATTTCTCTGTTCACCCTTGCCCAAAATCTAAACAAAACAGGTTGAACCTCATTTGCATAAACTCAGAGTACTATGAGAATTTCATGATACATCAAATTAATCCTCCTAAGTTAATCAACTGTGAATAGCAATTTAGCATTCATGTGATATTTCCTATTTTTTTCAGTGATACATTTAGGAAAATTAAGCAAGAAAATTAATTTATAATTAGAAAAAATACAAATTAGAAAAACAGTGACCAATTAGAAAACACACAAAAGCTAAGCATTTTGTTTGTTGAATATAAATAAAAAATGAGATCAGGGAAGGAACCTCTCGCAGGCATCTTCGAGAGAAGAAAATGGTCGCTTGAAATCCGGATGGCAGACCCGCCAAGCATCTTGGTAAGCCATCTGGAGCTCCATTTGATTCCCGGGTGGAATCATCTTTTGCTGTTGTTGCTGTTGCTGTTGAGATTGATGTGGCTGTTGCTGGGGTAGATGGTTTGAATTAGGGTTCTGATGTAAATTGAGAATGGGATTAGGATTAGGATTATGATTAGGGTTAGGAATTGAGTTAGGGTTAGGGTTTTTTTGAAGATTGAGAGGTCCTATGGGACGCAAGTGAGCGTCAATGTTAGAAGGAAATCGAGAAATTGCGGTTGCTTGCTGTTGTCGTTGTTGCTGATTTTGGAATTGCTGTAAGAGCAGAAAATGATGTTGTCGTTGCTGTTGTTCTTGTATCAATAGTTGTCGTTGTTGCTGGTGCATTGCTTCTTCCATTTTTCCAAAATCAAAATCTTGTGTTTTTAGGTTTTCTTCTTTTTAAGAGGAGGAGAATTCACTCGGGTCGGACTCGAAAATTCCGGATTTGTTTAGTAATTGTAAGGCTAAATTATTATTTAGTATTTGTTTAGTAATTAGTAATTCCGGATTTGCTATTTAAGTTTTATTTCTATAATTATAAATGTAGTATATAATTTAGTCTTTTAAATTTTTTTCGTTTCATTTCCTTAGGCTCAAAGATCGCTTACAAAGATATTTAGATTTACCTACCATCAAAGACACTGGCAGGGCTCAAATCTGAGACCTCTCAAATTCAAGATCTGTCTTTTTACCACTAGACCAAGCCTTTTGAGGTATTTTGCTCATTTAATTTATGAATATTGAATAATTTAATCCTTTAAGTTACAAACTTTAAACAATTTTATTCTCATTAGAGAACAAAACTTGTTAATATTTGTAATTTAAAAGATCAAACTATTCAACATTCATAACTTAAGAAATCAAAATTAAACAAAAAAATATAAGGGACAAACTTATCTAAAGTTGGTAATTTAAAGGATCAAAATAAAATAAAATAAAATAAGAAACCTTAAGGACTAAAATGTAACATAATTTTTTTTTGTGATTATTTTGTGATTACTATGTAACATATATTTAACTTAATGGACAACAAACATAATTTAGCCTAGTTATAATGTAGACTTAATTACAGTTATAATGTAGACTTAATTACAGTTTCTTTTCCTCTATTTTTATTTACTCACGAAATTCATCCTTTCATTTTAAAATCACTCAGTTTTGATTACTCCATTAGATTTTTATACTTAAAATTAACGAGTTAACATATTTTAAATGACATGAAATACAATTTGTAGATTCATCCGGGTGGATTAGTTATTTACATTTCATTAATTAAATTATAAAAATGAATAATATATGAATTGAAACCGAAGTTTTTAATGGGTTTTCTTGTAAATTTACGATTTTAAAATAGGAAACTGATAACTAGTGCCCTTGGGGCAATGGCTAAGAAACACAAATATAGTAAAAGTACATTGGAATTTGTGCGGTCAAAGTAATAAAAGTATATAAAATGTTGTTTTCAATGTGAACTTACCATTTTTGTTACCTTAACTAGTGCCCTTGGTGCACTAGTTAACAAGACCCTTTAAAATAAAATGACCTATATTTTTGTCAAATAAAATAAAATGATCTATTTTGTGAATGAGTGAAAATTGGAGAGCAAATTTGTTATAAAGACTTTAACTTACAAACTAGTACATAATTAAAGATGTTTTATGTCCAAAACCAATTCACATTAAAATTAGATGTCAATTTGATCTGTAAATGAGGATCTCTGTAGAGATTGCCCTGTTTGGAGATCGGAAGATGTGAAAAACTACCAATAATTACATTTTGATTGCAAACAAATCAATATCATGAAGTAAAATTTTCCAATTTGAAATCAGTTCTCAGAAAAAAAAAATCTTAGAATTTGGGCTGGACCTATTTCAACCTTATAAAATTGGCTTTTAAGACCAGAGACACCTCCCACTAATACACTCATTTCTGGACCTTATCTCATCCAATGGGGGAATCTTCAAAATTCTCAATCAATAATTCAGAAACAAGGTTTTGACGTGACAAAGGATGGCTTTGAACAAGCTGTAGTAACCCAATGACTGGTGTGAGACACCTAGCAATCAGCAGCTGGAGGTAGTCCAAATACCAATACTAATACTAGTACTAATACTAATGAAATACATTTTGCAGTTTGACTTTCCTGTTAACTTCAAGAAGAGAGCCGTAAAAAATTGCATAAATTTAACGAAAAATGGAAGTAAGAAAAAGTACAAAACATAGTTTACATTTGAAAAGGTTGTTATAATGAAACAATTGAAGGGCAGTTTCAGAAAACACAGTACTGTGTGAATCTCTTCAACAATTAATTGATAGAAAATAACAGGTGTATCAAGGAAATGCATTCATATCATGTATACAATGAAATCAATATTTGATTTGAACACCCCACAAGTCTGACTGACACTTATCTTTGTCGCAACACATTTCATCCTATTCTACCAAGCTTACTCCAGAAGTTTTACAATCTTATCCTCATTTGACAGTTAAACATTCTATTTAGAACCCTCTTCTGCCAAAAAGGAAAAAACAAAAATATAAAGGAAATGGGAGTTTGATCATGAAGATTACTCTAATGAGTAATCGCTACATTCAATTTTCCCACAATAGAAGTACCAGTGACATCACATCACATGAATTAGTTTATATATGAGGGGACAAATTATATTGTCCAAAAGACTTGTTTCATAATGTACCAATATGATAGAAACCAATTGATATATTAGAAGGAAATATGGAAAACCTCTTTGATTAAAGAATGATATCCCAGAACTTTGAGGGTATGCACCTCCCCTATGTCAAAACGGCTACTTTCTAGTCAAATTCCAAGACACCCTCTTTCTCAATGACCCCTTCTACTTGTAGTCAACATCACTATATGACAGTTATTTTCTATAAAAACTGCCTACTAATAATTACTAACAAGGCCCATTATTAATGCTATCCTAATTAAGGGCCCGTATCTAACGACTAACACAATATTTGTAGAACAATCATAATTTCTACATGATTCTGATATATAATTAAAATTATATTATTTCATAAATGTATCCGATCTTCTAGCTATAGAGATAAAAAAAGTTTCAATGTGCTACAAGCCTACAACAACCACAACTCCTTATACTCATAACAGTGTGAGGTGGCATAGCTCATTTTGAATTTTAGTTATTTAAATCTCACTCAAATATTAAACTGTAGACTATACTAGTGCAGTATCACTAATAGTTTCTTTCAATTACACGGGCATTTTTTTAATTCAGAGACTATTGACTTAATGGTAAAATTACAAATAAAATCACAAAGCAACTTGAGATTGTAAGGCCACAAACATAATTTGAGGTAAACCATTAGGTATGTTAAAGAATAACATGATAAATGAGCATATAACAATTCAATCACACTTAGTTAATTTTTAGAAACCGTATATAGTTTCTTTAATTTAAAAAAGAAAAGTAAGCCCAACCCTCTCCTCCAAAACCCACCATACTAAATGACATATATGGAAAACATATATTATACATCCATATAAAAACATCACAGAGACCGTTCATTTCATTTGTTCAATCTTTTATAAAACAATATAGTAAGGCTGTTATTTATTGTTGATATGGAAGCTGATAGAATTGGTGAGGTGTACATTAGGAGGGGCATGGAGGTGCAACGGGGAATCATTCTCACTAGTGTTGCAACTGACTTGGGGAAAGAATGATGAGGTGGCAGAGGTTCTGCTTGTGTGAAGGAGAGTATAAAAGGAAGAAGGTACTTGTGTAAGAGTTAGGCAAGAATTTGGCGACTTTAATTGGGAGATCCTAGGCTTCTCGAACTGCCTAGCTTACCTTTACATTTTGTGCATTTTATCACTCAATCTTATACTGTAATTCTGCCATAGAATTACTTGATTCTATTGGATTATCAATATAATAAGAGTTCTATATTTTCCTATTTGATCAATGTTCCGTCATAATTGTGATTGGGACAGTGAGTCCTATCAGAGGCTAATCTTCTCGCCACATTATAAAGTACTTTATGGTATCAACATGAAAAGCACGCCAAAAGAAATTCTAATCAAAGCTTCAATCTTAATCACCTGTTTGCGTAAAATTTTCCTCAAGGCATAGATTTCTTCTATGTTTACCCTTTCCTAAAATCTAAACAAAACAGGTTGAATCTCATTTGCATAAACTCGTAGTACATCAAATTAATCCTCCTAAGTTAGTCAACTCAACTATGGTTAGCAAATTAACATTCTTGTGATATTTCCTATTTTTTTCAGTGACATTATTTAGGAAAAATAAGCAAAAAAATTAATTTATAATTAGAATAAATACAAATTAGGAAAACAGTGACCAATCAGAAACACACAAAAAAGCATTTTATTTGTTGAATATAACTATAAATAAAAATTAGGTGAGGGAATGAACCAACCAACCTCTCGCAAGCATCTTCAAGAGACGAAAACGGTCGCTTAAAATCCGGATGACAGACCCGCCAAGCATCTTGGTAAGCCATTTGGAGCTCCATTTGATTCCCGGGTCGAATCATCTTCTGCTGCTGTTGCTGCTGCTGCTGTTGAGATTGTTGTGGCTGTTGCTGAGGTAGATTATTTGAATTAGGGTTCTGCTGTAAATTGGGAATGGGATTAGGATTAGGGTTAGGGTTAGGGTTTTGTTGAAGATTGTGAGGTCTTATAGGACGCAAGTGAGCATCAATGTTAGAAGGAAATCGAGAAATTGCAGCTGCTTGTTGTTGTTGTTGTTGCTGTTTTTGGAATTGTTGTAAGAGCATAAAATGTTGATGTTGTCGTTGTTGTTGTTCTTGCAACAATAGTTGTTGTTGTTGTTGTTGTTGGTGGTGCATTGCTTTTGCTTCTTCCATTTTTTCGAATCAAGAGAGAAGAAGATTCAATCTTTAACATTCACACAAAATTGTGTTCCTATTTATGTATGCTTATGCTTTCATCTGTGATTTTTATTTTTCCCTCTTTCAAGAACTCCGAGTTTGTTTAATAACCGGACTATTTATACGTGTATTCTTTTTTAATTTGGTTCTATTTACACGTGTTTTTATGTCTATTTTATTTAAATAATAGAATAAATTTCGTCAAATTGCTTGGATTCGCACGTATGTTTGTGTTGTATAGCATTGTTGTATATTTAGTTAACTTAGTTATCTTATCACACGTTGTTCTTTGGATATAGGTTTAAAGAAAGAGAGTGAGCGGTTTGATTCGCATGCATGTTCGTGTTGTATAGCATTATTGTATGGCGTAGTTATCTTTTTACTTGTTGTTATTCGCGTGTGATGGTATTGGTTTAAAGAAAGTGAGTGAGTGTGTGTTGCTATTGAAAAAAGAAAATGAAGTAGTAACTTGATTTAGGAGACTTGGTAAGTAAAAATGAATTGAAAGGAACATTGCTTCTTGAAGTAAAAATATTGCTTGTTGAAATAAGTTTTTTTTATTGTAGGGCATCTATTTGATTGGTTTATGGAAGATATTATATTTTTGTTGATAGAACATGAATTTGTTTGGTTTATGAGAGAGACAACATTTTGATTAGGTTGTAGGAGAGATTACATTTCTTGTTGATAGGACAAGTACTCAATTGCTTATGAGAGACCATTTTGGTATTCTTCTATTGTGGTGGATTGTGAATGTTTGCCAGTGGTTCTATTTACATGTGAAACAACTACTAAAGTTTTTTTACATACATAAATATACTTGTCATTTTTCTTTCATTCAAAACGTCAAATGTCTTTTGCAATGCATGCACCACAACATGTGTTACTTATGCACTTTGTTATTTGTCATCACATACACTTGTCATTTGCTTCTCGTACAAAATACCAAGTGTCTTGTGAAATATTTAATTGGTTAGATTGGTTGCTTAAAAACTGGATAATCAACTATTGGGAAAATGAATAATCAAGAGACATTGACCTATAGAATATTTTTTTTTCTAAACTAAGGAAATTCAAAAGCCTATCATTTACCTGTGTTATATTAGGGTTTTGAATGAATGAGAGACTTTTTGGGAACTTCACATAAAACACTAATTTTTAGCGCCAATTAGAATTACTCTAGAGTTTTGAACACCTATGAAAGCTTTTAAGGTAAATTATATTTTATTTTCTTAAATTAATTTTAGGTTTCTCTTCGCTATTTCAATTTTTTTATTTTTTATTTTTTGTTTGAGACCGGAGTATCTATCAGTGAACGCATTGATTAATCTCTCGTTTGATTGGTGGCACCTTAAATGGTAGGACAACTGACTCAGAGATTTAAAGAGACAAACTTATCTATAACATTTTTAGTTTAATGGGTTAAAATGTAACAATCTTTTTTAAATATAAATTTAGCTTCAGGGCCAAAAAAATATGATTTAGCTTAGTTTCAATGATGACATAATTATTATTTCGCTTCTTCTAATTTTCCTTACTCAAGAAATTAATCCTTTTAACCAAACGTTAAATCATTTAAACAAATTTAAAATTATTTAATATGTTATTGAGGTTTATTTAAATTATCAATTTGTGCATTTTTTGGAGTACTGTTAAATTTGATAAATCTAAATAATATATCAAATTATTTTCAATATTTTTAAAATATTGAAAAAATTATCTATACGATATAATCTTTGTGAATTTTTCTTGGAATAAGTTATGAAGTATAATGAGAATTTTCTTGACCCATTTTAGAATTTTAGATGAGTGGTATAGTTATTTACTAATAGAAAATACTCACTCCGTCCCAAAATATAAGGGAAAATAAAAAATCACACTTATTAAGAAAAACTAAAACATAAAAATTTGAAACATGATTTTGTGGAATTTTTCTTGAAACAAGTTGTATAGGAAGATGTAAAAACATTTTTCATTGGTTATTGTTTATTGATAAAATGAAAGAGAAAGAAAAATAAATGCAATCTGCATTTAATTTTATGAAAATAAATAAAATTAATACTTAGAAAACATAAATATCTATTTTCTTCTCTTATATTTAGAGACAAAGAAAAAATGTTTTTTTTCTTTATATTTTAGGATGGAAGGAGAATGATTTAATAGTTTAAAGTAATTATGTTGAATCCATTTATATCACCCACCACATAAGTGGAATGAATTTGGATGCATGCTCTTCCCCATGATTCCCATTTCCGAAGTCTAATGGTTGATATTAGAACAGTCGCAAACTCGCACCCAACAATATCAAGGGAATAAAGCAAAGCAGATACTAACTGAAGTACTTACTAGAGACTAGTGTTACTATGGCAGCAACAAGGTCGTTGGCGGGACCCACACCATTTCTTCTTTCCTCTCTTCCATACAAAAACAACAACAATAATGCACTAATCAAACCCCTCCACTTGTCATCTTCATCTCCAACTTCCGTAACAATGTCCACCACCGACCAACAACAACAACCACCACAACCTCACCCATCCTTCGAACTCCTCGGTGGCGCACGTAACCGTTTTCTACCATCTCTCACTCATCTCATCCGTCCTTACAATCCTTTCCCCTTCATTGCTTGGAACCGCCACGTCGAAACCATATTCGCCTCGTTTTTCAGATCAACTCCTGACGTCACTCTCCGTCGTGAATGCCTCAGAACTAAAGACGGTGGATCTGTCGCTCTTGATTGGGTTTCCGGTGATGACCGACGCTTACCAGCCGATGCTCCACTCCTCATTTTACTGGTTAGTAAGTTAGTTTGTTCAATAATTCTTCATATTCATTCTTAGTTCGTTTACACTAAAGTCAACCGAAGTAGTATAGAAGAATAAAACGATTATTTTGTGAATTTGTGATTTTGTGCAGCCAGGTTTAACTGGTGGTAGTGGTGATTCTTATGTTAGACATATGTTAGTTAGAGCTCGAAGTAATGGATGGCGTGTTGTTGTCTTCAATAGTCGCGGCTGTGGAAATAGCCCTGTCACTACTCCTCAGGTAAGATGTTTCGTTTACAATGTATAAAGCGGTAATTAACTGAATTGAAACTCGTCAGTCTGAGAAATTAACTGATTTTTACTAAAGTGGTTCACTCCAGTTCATGAACCATGAACACCCCTAACTATGTCGACCAAATATATCAACTTTTGTTGACCAATGTTTTCCTTATATTTTGGTCTAGAGTGAGTTTTTTTCATTAGAAGCTACTACATGAGTGTTTTTCTAACACTTGACATAATGTGTTGTGTAGTTCTATTCAGCGTCGTTTTTAGGAGATATGCGCGAGGTTGTTTCACATGTATCTAATAGATACCCTAATGCTAATTTATATGGTGTTGGTTGGTCACTTGGAGCAAATATTCTTGTTCGTTACTTGGGTGAGGAGTCCCACAATTGTCCTCTTTTAGGTGCTGTATCTTTGTGCAATCCATTCAATTTGGTTGTGTCGGATGAGGATTTTCGAAAGGGCTTTAACAAAATTTATGATAAGGCTCTTTCTACGGCTCTCGGCAGGATTTTCAAGAAGTAAGACAAATAAATTGTGGTATTGATGTAATGTTATTCTAACTACAGTATATATTAATGTATCCATTTGCTGGACATGACAACTTTCATTTTATGTTTTTAAGTGCAGACATGCTTTACTCTTTGAAGATATTGGTGGTGAATATAACATTCCAGTGGTCGCGAATGCCAAGTCTGTCAGGGAATTTGATGATGGACTAACCCGTGGTATGTCATAGTAACTTGTAGAAGTTCGATAGATAGATAGATCAAAATTGTGAAGTATTATTATCTGCTCAGATACTCTTCTATGAGGCTTTGCAGTTTCTTTTGGATTCAAGTCTGTGGATGACTACTACTTTAATTCAAGCAGTTCAGATTCCATTAAACATGTTCAAACACCTTTGCTCTGCATCCAGGTAGAAAATTTTGACCCAAAATTTGTTATCTATGTTTCTCTTGATATGTCATTGCATAAAGTTGAAAAGAAAAAAAACAACTTTCTTCATTGTTATACTCTGTTAATTGTACTTTATTATATAAAGTAAGGTATAGATATGATTTTAAGAAACATATACACTGAGATTTTTTGGCAGAAATATGACTGAATAAGATCACTTTACCGCATCCAGTTATCAAGGGATCTCACTGTATGAGATGCAAAGTTTGTGACTCTCCGCATTTTTTGTAGCTCTTTTTGAGTGCTTAACAATGAAAATTCACTTTTTGTGCATGTATACGTGTATGTGTACGTGCTAGTCGTGATTAAGATGAGATTTAATCCCTTATATGGTAGGGACGCAGATGTTAATATAACTTACAGTAAATCCTGAAAAAAAATAGCAGAGTGACTTTTAATCTGGTTTAGTTTGAATCCAACTCTTTCAGTTTTCAGTGCTATATAAGTTATTGACTTAAATTTCATCAATAGCTGATAATGAAAATAGCACAATTTCTAAAGTGCATGTGTTTGATATTTACCATTTAAAATGATTGGCAATGAATTCAACCTTATATTAGAGTTTATGCTATCTGTGTTGCAAAACAGTAAAATTTAAATGGGCTAAAGGAAGAAGAAAGTGAATTTGAATTATGAAGTAAATTTCCAAATGGTACTTATTAATAATATAGTTTAAGCTATCAAGCTTGTAAGTTGTTACTTGTTACCCAACTGGTATTAACCTTATTAGTTATTAATCTATGGAGTTTATTACAAAAGTATTTCCTCTAATGACTTTCTCTTTTCTAGGCGGAGAATGATCCGATTGCTCCTTCTAGGGGAATTCCTCGTGAAGATATCAAGGTATGCATTTTTATTTTGAATTATGAAATAGTGTTATCATTCTTGGCTAGAATGTACTTCATTTCAGAACTGTAAATGAGATGGAGAATAGGAAAAGCAGAACAGATATAGATTAAAATATTATGATTTTCAATTTCATTTATTAAAACATGGTATTAGATAATCAGATGATACAACTTCAAAAAAATATTATCGGTATGTGAGTTGTTTGATCTTCATAAAACACTTCTGATCATACGAACATAGTTATTATAACTAACATTTTTTTCCTTCTGTAAAAGATGAAATTAACTATTTATGCTGGTTGATTAACTAAACGATGATTTTGCTAATTCTCTCCCATGTCTGATTTTAATTTTTTGGATAGACAAATGTTAGTATATTAGTCGTTATGTTGGTATTTACCCAAATGATCTTTGGATATTCTCTCCTTAGCTCAAACTAGTTCAGCTACTTAATAACCCCCATGGATTGGTCTTTATTAACGAGTAGACCACTAAATTGGTCTGTGTTTGTAAGTCACTCTCAGATTGGACTGTACCAATATTTCAAATTGGTCCCCGTCTTTGTCAAACTTTTTTCAATATCCAATTTGAGATATTGATAGAGTCAGGGACCTATTTGAGAGTGAGTTACATAGACATGGACCAATTTGACGGCTTACTCTTTTATTAACATGTTCATTTCTATTACTCAATATCCAATTACGATCCTTGTTATTATAACAGGAAAATCCAAACTGCCTGTTAGTCGTGACACCTAAAGGCGGTCACCTGGGGTGGGTTGCTGGTGATGAAGCTCCACTTGGAGCCCCTTGGACTGATCCTTTGGTCATTGATTTCCTTCAATATCTTGAGACAGAAGCAACCAAACCCACACAAACATGTAGCAATTCTGTAGATAATAAAGAGACCTTGCACCATCTTCAAGTGTAGTGTCACTAGTGTGATACTTGGTTACTTGTTTCATCATTGATTCATCACAAGGTACATTCTGCAATCTCACAAACAGAACATTCTGGAACTGTCCTTGGAGTGTGCTAGCACGTGGAAGCAACTATACTCTTTTTCCTACTCCAGCAAAGCATGGTGGATAGTATTATTTATGATCAAATATAGTATCATTTTATTTAAAAAATGGCTATAAACAGTATATAATAAATCATTAATAGGAGACAAGTGAATGAGGTTGCTCATTGATGTACTTACGTGTATTTACCAGTTGGTTATGAATGAAATGCAATAAACATCTTTGAGTAAAAAAAACATTAATTTTGCACTGTAATTCTTTAAACATTCATGGCTTTTAATTTATTTTGAACTTTTAAAAATTAATGATAAAAATCGTTGTTATTTTATGGGTTAAATATGTTTTTAGTCCTTACAAAATGCTGACTTTATAAGTTTAGTTCTTACTTAATTTTTATTAAATTTTTAGTTATTGAAAAATCATCATGCACTCAATTTTGGTCCCTACTGGTAAATCAACATGTATTTTTTAATGAATTTTTCGCAAGTATGTTTATATCATCGTAAAAAGTTTCTCTAGAAAAAATAAGCTCAAAATTTAATTTTTATGTCATGATTTTCGTTACTTTTATCTTGAACTCTTGCTATTCGAAAAATTCATTTTAATTTATATTGTGTTAAAAAATTCCAAATTTTAATAAATAAGATTTATATGATATTTTAAACACGCTCATAAAAAAATCATTTAAAAATTGAAGAGGGGACTAACATATTTAACCCCTATTTTATTGCTACACATTTAAAATGGCTCAATTCTTTATCTTGTCAATTATACTGAAATAGTTGTTCTAAAATGATAAAATAAATTTTGACATATAATTTATCTGATAGAGAATTTTTTTTTGACCAATTATCTGATAGAGATTTGTCACCATTATTTTAACACTTGGGATAGTATTTTAATAATGGTAAATATAAAAAAAAAACTTTTTAAATTTTATTTCATTTATAATGTTTTAAAATGGAAACCACAATTATCTTTTATAAATTTCAAAAAAATTAGTCAACAATAAAAAAGAAAAATGTACTATAAATTATTTTATATTAATATTTAATAAAATTTTATTAATTTGCCAAATCACTGATGAATGACGATTAATTTTTTTTCCTATGCCTTTTTTGGTAATTATTTTGTTTTTCTATTTTTGCAAAAAATATGTTAAGAAAAAGTCATAGAATTGACACTTGAATCACGATTACTTTTTTTCTCATCAAGTGGAAACGGTTACGACTTGATAAGAAAACTAAAATTGCACACATAAAAGTTTGTGCAAACATAGTGCAGAAAAATCAATAGGAATCTTCTTGGTCATCGTTTGTAACCTTCTTTCACCTATAAGTGTCACGCTCACTCTCTCACGTGTAAGAGTACCAAATCAAAGAGAAAAAAAAATTGTTGTTTTTTCTTCTATCACCTTCAATCTTCTTTAAGAGTTGAACCATTTCTAATCTTTCTCTATAAATTAGAGAGAAAGTTTTTCAAAAATCATTGTTCAAAATTCTCAATTCTACCCTTCAAACCTTCTCAAATTTCCCAATCTAATGGCTCCGACATCCTCATCATCACCTTTGTCTTCGAAGGTCGTTAGCTTCAAGCATCGTACTCATGCACCGCAACGTGACCTGAAGAAGAAGTTACGACCGAAGAAGTACAAGTCAATGGCCAATATAATGGCAAGGGCGAAGTACACTGTGGTAGAAAAAGAGGACTACAGTGACACCATTTGTGAGCAATGTGGCTCCGGTGACCAACCGGAGGAGCTCCTGCTATGCGACAAATGTGATAAAGGATATCATATGAAATGTCTGATACCAATTCTTGTAAGAATTCCAATTGGTTCATGGTTTTGCCCTAAGTGTGTTTAGGGTAGAAGTAAGAGATATGTTGATTCTCTTTGTTTTATAAATTGTGTTTTTTTGGGTTGATTTGCTTATGAATTGTATGTTTTTGTTATTGATTAATGTGTTATGAGTTCTCTCAAATAAAATTTATAGATGTGGATTTAGATTAATTTTGTGTTATGTGTTATGTTTTTGTCCTGTAACTTATTTATTAATTTTATTTTGGTAATTTGATTTATTTATTGGTTTCACTTTGATCTCCTAATTAACTATGTAGTAATTGACTTGAAATCTCATTAGAATAAAGAAAGGAACACAAAATAGCAAAAGGAAGCAATTGGGTACGCAGGGAGCCCCAGGGCGCGAGCGTGCAGAGTGGCTACCAGCTACTAGTTTCTGCCATGGCGTGGGGGAGCTGTGCCATGGCGCGCGCAAGCACTGCCAGGTTTTGTTTTCTGCGCCATGGCGCGGGGGGCTGCAGCCAGATGTGATTTTGGGCATTTTTGGTCAATATTTTGTTCCGGATTAAAATAAATTTGTTTTTATTTTAAAGGTATATTTTATTCTATATAAAGGGAGGCTTAACAACAATAATTCAAGAATTCAAGCAAGAGAGAATAATTTAAGGGTCTTAAAACCAACAATAAATCTAGTATTTGAAGAGGGTTTGCTTTTGGTAATATTACTAGGGTTGGGGTTATTCTTCTTCTTGGGTAAACAATATATTTAAGTTTCTTGGTCACGGGAAGAAACTTGAGATTAAAGTAAAGTTAGGTTTGAAGAGTATCTCTTGTAAACACAATTGGGATTTCTTTCTTTGTACTGGTATCAGAAATATTATAATGGAACAGAAAAATGTTCTATACCACAGACTATATTAGAAACTGGTATAATTTTTATGTTATGCATTTTGTCATGATAAATTTCTCCAATGGAGTGGAAAAATAAGAAATAAATTCATCTTTTTTATAAAATTCACTTAATACTCTTAAGTATCATTTGTGATATGTGGTTTTTCTAAGTTTCCCCCCAAAAAATTAGTTGCAATTTTGTGTGTTAAATTTTATTGTGTGAATGACACATCCTCTGCAATCATTTATAGAGACTAATCTATTAATCCGAACTGAACTATGATGGACGGTAAAACTCTTCCTAATAAGTTTAATGTTACTTCATTCTTATAATTGAATTCAAATCAAGAATCTCTGGTTAACGTGTTCCAAAAGGTAAAATTCAAGCTTATGATTATTCAACCAATGAAAGAAGGTGGTCCAACAAAAGCTTTTCTTCACGAGCTTTGCACTAAAAGGACTACATTTGTGTGCACCATGTGAAATACTCACACCATGTATCTTTGCTTCTAAGCATCATTTACTAATCTTTTAAATCTTCATTACTCCATGGGATTAGTTTCTACTTGCTTTTAGAATTTTGGTAATATAAAAATTGAAAAGATTAAACACTTTTTAGTTTTTAATCTTTAACTATCAACTGTTTTTTGTTGACTTTGTTGGTTTTTCACCAAAGTTAAAAACTTATCATAGTTTTAAGCACTTGTGTTTGACTTTCTCCCTTCCTTATATATATATATAATATAATTACACATGAATAAAAGATAGACGGACAACAAGCTGCGCCGTTAAACCTTTTTATATAACAAAACTCAACCTTTGAAAAACTACATCCCTAAATATAGGTGACACAACATTGCTATAGGTGACACAACATTGCTATACATGACTCTTTGAACTCGTTTTAAAAGGTCTACAACAACCTCTGGTGCTAGGAAACGAGTTTAAAGGGTCATTATCTATTTCAGAACATTGATGAAATTGGCAGCACAGACAAATTTATTGATCCATTATCTTGACAGACACAAATTTGGGCAATACAAAAGCAAAAAGGATATAATCATCATAATGATTTGTAGATTTGTAGTTCAAGTTCAACAGTAAAGTATTTCATTGACAAAGAATAAAGTAGTTCATTGAGTGATGTAGGTGAGGTGACATTGTAATGAATGGTTACCTCAAGTAGCAAAATGATCATCATCAATTTCAGCCACATTCACTTTCTTTTCAAGGCCAAAATATAAAGTTGCCTAGATTTATCTATTCATGATGAAAAGCAAAACTCTAAGACCAATTGCACACTAAAAAGATGGAAATGCGGCACTTTGTAGAACATACGATATATCCAACGGAGCCTAAGTTTAAACGGCACTCTACCTTTTCCGCCAGGGAAGGTAGAGGATCCGTTTCCGTCCTACAGCTGCTGCATCGGCCATCGTGGAGACTTCGGAAAGTACAAAAGCTACAAGTTCGCGCATCCTTAATTATTTGTTCAAAATCTAATTTGTATTATTGATCAATAGTCTTGCCTTGCAGCAAAGTTTCATAAACATGGATTTTGATTTTTTCCATATAGCCACACAAAAAAAATTATAATAAATGTTATACTGTATATTTCTTTATCTACATCTTAATACCCGTATAAGTAGTACCTTAAAGTACATTGAAGTACAAAAGTAACAAACCAGAAACAAATAAATTATACCTTTTTTTCTGCCAAAACAGACACAACCAATATGAAAGTGAGTTTTACTTAAAATGCACCGAAATCAAATCCAAATCATCTAGCATCAGAAGAAGTAAAGGAATCTGCAAAACCAGAAGGCTTAGCTGGTATACTTCCTTTACTGTTTTCAAGACTTGTATAACTTGTATCTTTGCTGTCTGCTTCTTTCCAAATTTTCAACAATTGCGGAAGCGGTTGACCGAAGTCAATGCCTTCGCTATAATTGAATTCTTCATCAACCGGTCTCCATTTCTCTACTAATTCCGATAGCATCTTGACTGCATGTCCCATTTCAGGCCTATGGTTTGCTTCTCTAGCAGTGCAATGTCCAGCAAGTTCAGCTACAATGGAGATACTCTCGAAAGTCTCGTCACTTACTTCAAGAGCTGGATCGATTGCGGCCATAAGTTTTTCTTTGTTCGATTTAATTTGCCAAAACCATTCTGCTAAGTATCGGTTTTCCTCTGGTCGGCTCTCATCAAGAGCCATTAAGCCGGTCAAAAGTTCCATCAACACTACACCATAGCTGAACACATCCACTTTAGTTGTGATTTTCCCCATCACTGAAACTCGCATAAGCTTTTAGTTAGATGCATTACACAAGAGTTCAAGAATGCAGGAGATTTAATCACATCTATATCTTAAAAATATAATACAAAATTCTGAACTAGTAGACAAGGGATATAAGGATCAGATAACTCGTATATTTATAATCTTTAATATTGAGCTCATGGTTCTAAATTGCAGTTGCGGTTGCATTGCAAACTTTTATATTGCGATAAAATACAGTCAAATGTGCCTGTAGTTATGGTTGGAATGTTGCTGCAGAGACCTCTAAAACTTTTATTTTGCAGCCACAATTACAATCGTAGACCGAAATTAAGAATCATGTTGAACTCACGGAAAACAAATATATGATTTTTTTGTTCACCTTAAATAAAGGTGTGCTTCTATCCTGTGACCAAACATGCCAGAATAAAAACAAATGCAAAACTATATTCTAAGTTTCTAACAATACAGAAAAGGCCAAACAACATGTTACTACAACTTAACAATATAATATATTGAACTTACGTGCATAAATTCGCAATTCCTTTCACAAAAAACAAACAAACACTGAAAACATATCCTTATGTTACACACCCAATATTTTTTATTCAAAAGATGTCATTATTTTAAGATCATGCTGAAGTAAACCAACAATTAGGATTCCAGACTTAATATAAAGGTTTCACAGATATCCAAACAGCATCACGATTCACAACCACAAATATGCGCTAAAATGCAAGAGTTTACCATGATTCAGTTCTTGCTGCCATAACATAAAGCATGCTATCATTCTCAATTTTCAAAAGTCCTTAAAGTTCATATGGAATGTCCAGAGATGATTTTTAAAAAAAGACATACCTGCATATTCAGGGGCAAGGTATCCAAAAGTTCCAGCAAGTCTTGTTGCCATAGACTTTTCACCATCTGGTACAAGTTTCACCAAACCAAAATCAGAAACTTTGGCTCGAATATCATCTCCAAGTAGGATATTCGAAGACTTGAGATCTCGATGGATGAAGGTCTCTCGCGCAAGACTGTGAAGGTATTCCATACCTCTAGCAACATCAAGTGCTATTACAAGCCTCTGTGACCAAGACAAAGGGTCCAAATTCAAGCTTTTCCAGTGGAAAAGATGTCTGCTTAAAGCACCAAGAGGCAAGTACTCATAAACCAAAAGCCTCTCATTTCCTTCAACGGAATAGCCTAGAAGGGATACCAGATGTCGGTGCCGAACCTTGGAAAGAACAGTTATTTCAGCTTGAAACTCGTCAATTCCTTTACTGCTAATAACTCCACATTCCATTCTTTTCACTGCTATTTTTGTTCCGTCTTCCAATTCACCTTTGTAAACGGTTCCAAATCCTCCGCGGCCGAGCTCATTTTCCGGAGCAAAATCGTTTGTGACCTTGCGTAGAATTTGAACTGAGATGACAGGGTTACCGAACTCAATTACTTGATAGCCTACGGTTTCGCCACTACTGTTAGTCAGAGAACATATTCCTGTCGTTGTAGATAAGCTCCCAGTGGTGCTATCTGACACTCCAAGTTTAACCATGGCGTTTGGATCAGATGGATCTTGAGTTTTAACCACAACAGAGCTAAAACCATCAATTGAACCTTTTTTCTTCTTCAAACAACAACATTTTAAGAGACAAATAACCAAAATAGCAACAAATGCAAAGGCTGCAACTCCAGACACTATTGCTAATGTTTTGAATCTATTTGAGTTACTTGGTTGACCCTTTGATTCGGCATTCCTAGATTGATTAGAGCTTGAAATTTGACTAGAGGGAGGTAGAGTAGCGGAGGAGGATGGTGATGTCGGCGGCGGCAGCACAATGTGTGGTGAAGGCGGATCACTTAAAGCCGGTGGACTGCTAACAGGAACGGGACTCTTTCTAGTTTTATTAACAAAAAGAGGGTTACCATCAATGATAACCTTCACACCATCGTGAAATTTTGGCAATGGAGGTTCGAAGTTGTTATCACTCAAATCCAACGATGTCAATGATTTCAATTCAGTAAAAGTACTAGGAACTTTGCCACTTAAATTGTTTCCGTCCAGCTTAATTTCAAGTAACGAATCTAACATAGCAAGTGAAGGACTCAAAGTACCATTAAGCTTTCGACTAGGCAAATTAATCATTGATACCTTCTTGTTATCGCATCTCAATCCAAACCATGGTTCTCCACAAGGATCATTACCAACCCACTCAGTAATAAGGAATGGTGGATAATCCACATTTTGTAGAAAATCCAACAAAACATTAACATCAGAAGCACATTCAAGACCAGGTTTAGTTTGACAAAAGAAATTAGAATCATAAGATACTTTTTCGGCCTTAAACTTCGGTATTGGACCGATGAACCTATTATTATTTAACACAAGTGTTTGAAGTTCCATATTTGCTAATGAATTTGGAATCAAGCCAACAAGTTGATTACCATTGAGGTTAAGCTCTTGCAAAGAATTGATATTTCCAATATTTGACGGAATTGTTCCGGTGAACTTGTTTCCATGTAACCAAACCTGTCTCAGAAATGTCATTGATGCAATAACATCAATAGAACCTGTCATTCCACCACCTTGTTGATCATTCAACCATAGAACTTGTATCGACGATTGACCAAAACTAGCCGGAATTTCACCGGAAATTCTGTTACCTGAAAGCCTCAAATTTGATAATGAAGACAATGTGCCTAGAAAATCAGGTAATGGACCAACCAAATTACAATTCACCAAAGAAAGATTTGTCAATTGAGCTGAATTTTTCAAATCCAATGGAAATGACCAACCATTACTAACATTCAAAGGGTTTTCTTCCAAAGATAAAGCTTGAATATTGGTTAATCCATTGAAGAAATCCAAAGGGATTGCATCAAATTCATTATAATCCAAATAAGCATATTGCAAATTAGACAATCCACTAAAACTAGGTAACATTCCACTAAGATTATTTCTTTGAAGACCTAAATTTTGAAGCTCAGAAAGTTGATTAAAATTTGAAGGCAATGAACCTATAAGACCAAGATTTTTAGCTTGAATTTGAGTAACTCTACCTTTAGAACAGAACACATAATTCCATGAAGGTGGACCACATGGATCATCTCCATTATCAGGCCATTTAAGAAGCTCTGGATTCTTCAAACCTTTCTTGAAATCATTCAGAATTTTGAGATCATTTGGGTTGGTTTCACAATAAGACATTGTAATCATGAAAGAAAATAAGAGAAAAATGTGAATTTTAATCTGAATAGCAACTACCATGGCTATAGTAATAATTATATGAAATTATGAAAATGATGATAAAGATTGAAACTTTCATAGAAAACTCACAACCCCATTTGTGAAAAAGATCAAAATCTAAATTCTATGATCAAAATGAGATGATAACAAAAATGACACAGATAGAAAAAATCAAAGAACATAACAATGTGAGAGTGTGTGTGTCAGTGTCTGAATACAACGTTGTAGATATGTTGGATACTGTCACCGACAAAGTGGAATAAACAAAATGGAAATTGTATTGACAAAATGATGAAGTGAAAGACCAAAGAGAGAGAAAACAAAGGAGAGGAATGTAAAAGTGTTGAAGATTGTGTGAAACTGTTTTTATGCAATTAGGAAAAAATCACCTACAAATAAATATTTTATTGTAAAAAAGAAACAAATTATATTGTAAAATTATAATTAGACATTAAAGTTGGATCAAAAAATAAATTAGACATTAAATTGGTGAGATTTTTAAATCATAATTTCTATATTTTCTAAACCGCGTCAATTAATTCAATAAAAATAAAATATTCGCGTCAACTAAACTAAGATTTTAGTCAAATTTTCGATATCTTTCAAACCGCGTCAACAAAAGTAAAATTATGGTCAAACTATTAAAGTAGTATAACGGTAAGTAATATAAGACCATTGACGAAACTTTTGAATCATATTTAAATATTTATTTTGTCTTTATCGTTTATTTTCATTTGATTCAGCTATAATTCGATTGATGAAATTGATAAACTATGATTTAAAGGTTCACTGGTTATATTTTTAAATCAAATTTTAGAAAAATTGTCTTTTGTCTCTTAGTCAAGTTTATACAACATTATCATATGGCAATTTGTCTATTACTATGAGATATTAATCACTTTCATCTTGTGATGCAACCACTGTTTTTTTTTTGTTAAGTTGTTTATTAATTAAATATCTATTTCTTAAAATGAATATGTGAAGAATCATAATTTTGAATCTCACAGTGATCACTTTCTTCTTTTTCTAAATGTTAGTACTAAAGAATGATAAAAAGAAAAATAAGTGTTATTTAATATTACTAAATTGTGGATATTGTTTTTTTTTTTCGACTCACTTTGTGGATATTGTTAAGCAGGTTATTTTTACACAAATTTGATCTCAAAACTTAATAATTGTGTGTATGAATTGTGTGGTACCAACTCAACTTTTTTGAGATAGGGATGGACATGGATTATTAATTTTATCAATATATTGTTAGTCAATGAACATATGTATAGTTATCAGGACTGGTAGATATTTATTTTAAATGTATCAATTTTTTTATTTTTATGTATATTTCGTTTTCATTATTATATATGTATTTTATTGTATTGTGTATTATTTAGTATGTAAAATTTTGCAATCGTTTATTGTGATCACTATCTTTGTTAACTCGACCATTCAACCACCAACGAAAGTGTGATCAAATGCTTACTTTAATTTGGTTTGGGTTCACTTTGACGGTGACAATTTGCTTACGTATTTATTATATTCACACTTATAGTTCATGGCCTTATAAAGTTACATGTGTTAATTCTTCATCAAGCAACCTTAAGCGAAAAGTGCCAAAAATATATTAGAGCATTTGACACTTTGATATTGCTGTTCAATAAGCTCAACCTATATTTTATTTTAAATTCAAAAATAATTTATATATCTTCCATTTTTTTTTCTTCCATTATTTTTTGAGGCAATATTATATTTTTCTTTATTCCTGAGGAATAAAACTGCAAAAATTGTTTATAAAAGTTCTTATATCTGAAACTCAGCGTAAGAGAATTTTTAACTTAAATTTAGCATTGTATTTCAAACTCAATGGGTACTATTTTAGGGCACCTATATATATTGGGCCGTCAAAATTGTTTACCCACCATTTTTTTGTTTATTTGCTTTATAAGACAAATATGCTAACCCTTTATCAAAAAAACAAAACAGAATTAATAGATGCCAAGCCAAATATAATAACGATACATTTTTTTGGGTTCGAAGTATAGTACACTAGTTATGCCTTTTTTGTCATAAAATGGTTACCTGAATGATAATATTTGTTTATTTCGGTCCAATTGATGAATATTACATAGCCCAATTATCAAAAATAAAAATATTACATAGGCCCAAATATTGTTTCTAACTTTATAATAACAACTATTTTTTACGCCTCCATAATTTCTAGCACGTCATCAGAAATGACAAATCCTGGCTTATAGAGCAGCGAACTTATGTTCGCTCCCTAAATAGTGAGTCATATATAACACAAGGACCTCATCCTTACCTTACTTTGTAGCAGGTCGAGAGGACTACCATGAGATCTTATTATCCAAGGAAGGGTAGACGAGGTTGAGTGATGTTGTTTTTTTTATAAATTGAAACTATTTATAGTCTATGTATAGTTATTTAAATGTAAATTACTAGAACATGTGTCTTCAAATAAATTTATGTATGTCTGCTTGGTTATGTTCTTAATTTTATCGAAACAGGTTCAATTAAATGTGAAACATAACCTGTCCAGTTCTAATTTGGGAGGTGCTTGATGGTTGGCTGGCGAACTATTGAGGTGTTTACCGGATAAGAAGCAAATATTTAAAGTATTCGCTGGTTAATCAGCGAACTGTTATGTAATTTTGGTATATAGAAAAAAATGCAGCATATTAGCTTAGACAGAGATATAATGAAAACGAAATGGAAAAGGCTTAAATGATAAATTGAATATAAATATTTTTATTATAAACTTAGAATGTATAATTTTTAAGACAAATATTTCTTTTCTTTTTTATACATAAACAAAATGATAAAATCATCATAAACTCACACTTATACAAAGTGGAGAGACCGAAAATCAAAACTCGATCAAATATATCTAGCTTAATCATTTTAACATTTTCTCTCAAATAAACTAGAATTTCTAGACAAAACAAACATTTCTTTATTAAATTCTTTGACATATACATTTATAACATATCAAAAAAAAAAAACTCCAATAAATAAAAATAATGCGAAAACGAGGTACTACAAAAGCATACAGCGTATTATTTTTTTTAAACTAGTAGAATACATCAAACAATACAAATTTAAAATCGCTAAAAATTGAAAATGATGATTCTGCAAACAAACTCGCACAACATCCATATTAATAGCATACAACGGTAATATGTTACAAATGTGACAAAGTCTACATATATGATGAAATTGAAGTGTCCGAAATACTTATGCTTTCGAATATTTAATGTTGAAGCCGCAAAAATCATTAGTTGAATATGCACTTGATCGAATCTATTATGTCAATCTGAACCGAACAAACACCGCACAAGAAGATGGGAAAACAAAACATCGCATAAAAAGACGGAACAATAAAATGCTGCACAAAAACGACAAACAACACAACATCGCACTAAATTGGAGTGACGGCTGTGGAAGAAATGAGTTTTTTTTTGGAGATTTTATTTGTTCCAACCCCTCAATTTTTTATATTTTGTGATATAATGTATTCAATGTAACACTAGTACAAAAAACGCTTGTTAAGTCGGTTAAAAATGACTTTTTAAGTCAGTTCCGCGAGTGACTTAATAATTCCTGACATAACAAGGTTTGACATGTTAAGTCGGATTTGACCTGACTTAAGAAAATGCTTGTTAAGTCATTTAAAAGTGATTTTTTCGCGTGACTTAACAATTCCTGACATAACAAGTTTTGATATGTTAAGTCGGATTTTGACCTGATTTAAGAAATAGTTGTTAGGTCATGTAAATTATATGCGACTTAAGAAGCTTTAGTTTTCAGAACAACCTGCAGCATGTGCAACTGACTTAAGAAGATTGTTTTTTAAGTCGGATATGTTTAACCGACCTAAGACGTTGTTTTTTTTATTTTATTCCGGAGCAGTTTTTTTTTCTCTATTTATAATATCACATTTTTTCCTGCACATTTACTGAATTTACTGCAACCGACATCAGTTCATAACCATAAATATAATGCAACATCATATGTTCCATATCTCACCTAAATTTCAAATAAAACCATAGAAGTAAAAATAATATCATACCAAATTAAAACATAACATTGTGATCAAAGTAGATAAACAATCACGTAGGGTAAGATTTGTTACACTTAGATAAATGTTTGTCTTATCAAAAGAGCATAAATAAGAGTAATTAACTACTAATATGAAACAATAACTAAGTACTTTTCAAGAGACAATCAAAACAAAAAACCTTAAAGACCACAAAAGATTATATATTCGGACTTGCTTCAACACGTTCCAAAATCATCTTTGCACATCGTTCTTGAATATTTTTAACTTCATCCTTATTAAATGGATTTGAGTCCCGATATATCTGAATAAATAAATGTTTACATAAATTAGATAGAAAATAGTATTAATTAATTGATGCAACTTTGATACAAAATTTCTAGTACTTACTTGGTCCATGAACCAACAATACTAGCGGAAACAATGTTTAACATGTGAATCATTACATAATAGCCACATTCATAACTAACTTGTTGCTTTTGACTCTAAAATTGAATATGATCATATGTGGATGTTAGTAAATATTATTCAAAAATTGTTATAGAATATATATCAATTAATCATTCATTAAAATATTAAGTTAACAACTTACGATCGGATATAACCATTCTACTTTCTTCTGCTTTCTCACACCTTGTAACTTATTATAACCTCCCGAAGCTCTACAATAAAGAAATATTCATTATATATTTCTATCATAAAACATATCATAAAGTTCATGTTGAATACTTACATTTCAACTATTTCATAGATTTTCTCATCTGACCTTCTTTCCCAATGAACATAAAAAAGTTACTTCAAGCTTCTTAGGACTAATGATGAGCAATTTCCAATGATGACTACAAAGTAAAACATAAATTAATGTGTTAAATTAATTATTTCTAACTACTAACGCAAGGACAATACAACTTTCCATTATTATTAGGAAATTTTTCACAAGCATATTGAAAAAAATCTTCAATTCCTCTCTCGTACTCAGCACTTAAACGATAAGCTTTCATCCAACTACGATCCATAACTATTTCTAAGAAAAATAAATCTTTAATTTCTTTCTCGTACTATACACTTATGTAATCTAATGTTCCAATCTATTCAATTATATCAAATCAATAAATCAACAACTTTAATTTCTTTCTCGTACTCTACACATTCAAACTTTGGTTTAGTTGGTTACTATAATTACCTATCTCACAAATCAACAACTTTCATCACTATAGAACAACTAGAATAACATAAATATCCACAACAACAACAACATAAATTGCAACTAGAAACGAGAAATTGAAATATCACAACAACCAAAAATTAAAAGTAAGTGTTAAAAAATTACTCCGGTTTGAACTTTGTTGCAGCGAGAGAATGTTGCTTGGGTACTCCATTTTCAGATCGAAGTTTGTCGACAAAAGAAGCGTTTTGCGTTTTCTGTGAGAACTTTGTCGAGAAAAGTTATGTTTTGCGTTTTTAGATGTGAAGCGTTCTGTGTTTTTGGATCGCGAGAGAAGAGAACATTTTCTGTCGATTGAACTTTGTGTTTTGCGTATCATATTTTATGCGTATCAGATTGAACTTCTGTCGCGGGAGAAGATGAAGGTTTTATGCGTTTTGTTGTGTTTTGCGTTCTGTGTTTTGAGAAAGAAGATAAGTACACACATATTTTATTTTTTGAACAAAAAATCTCTTTTTTTTTTCCTAAGTGTTTTCTATATTTTTTTATTTATATATATTTTTTTCACTAATTGTTTATATATTTTTATAGTTACAAGATAATATATATCATATAAGATAAATGCTTAATGTTACGACTCTATATCCTACGAAAACATACGACGCGTTCGAAAGTATATCAAAAAAATATATATCATATGAAAAAAAGAAATCCTTTTATAATAAAAAAAATAGAATAGAGAAACAATAAACATATAATATATATATCATACGACTCTATATCCTATGTTATATATTAAATAAAGTATATCAAATAAATAAAATAGAGAAACAATATACTACCTCCGTTCCTTTTTACTTGTCATTTATAAAAAAATATTTGTTCCTTTTTACTTGTCATTTTGGCAATTTAGGTTATATTTTGCCTATTATACCCTCTTTCCTATTTTATTTTATTGATTAAATTTTGTATATTTTTTTGTGTTGAAACATATAATCTTTTTATTGTATACAAATTTTGTTTGTTTTTAAATAAAGTTTGTTACAATTTTTTAGGAATAGATAATATTTGTGAAAAAATAGGAAATTATTGGTGGATTAAAAATATGATATATTTAAAAAAGGGTATAATAGGAAAATAAAGTGCAAAAATACACCCTCCTATTTTGGTCTTTTTTTTCTAAAACGACAAGTAAAAAGGAACGGAGGTAGTACTTCTTAGGTCGGATGAGGGATACCTGACTTAATAAATAAATTTCTTAAGTCAGTTGTTCAATATAACCTACTTAAGAAATTTAATTAAATTTTCAAAAAAAAGGTATCGAGTTTGAATCCTACTAAGGACACATTTGATATTTAATTTGTTAAATATAATTAATACTTCTTAGGTCAGGTGTGGGATACTTGACTTAACAAATAAATTTCGTATGTCAGTTGTTCAATATACCCGACTTAAGAAATTTAATTTAATTTTCAAAAAAGGTATCGGGTTCGAATCTTACTAAGGACACATTTGATATTTAATTTGTTAAATATAATTAATACTTCTTAGGTCAGGTGTGGGATACTTGACTTAACAAATAAATTTCTTAAGTCAGTTGTTCAATATACCCGACTTAAGAAATTTAATTAAATTTTCAAAAAAGGTATTGGGTTCGAATCTTATTAAGGACACATTTGAAATTTAATTTGTTAAATATAATTAATACTTCTTAGGTCAGGTGTGGGATACTTGACTTAACAAATAAATTTCTTAAGTCAGTTGTTCAATATACCCGACATAAAAAATTTAATTAAATTTTCA
This sequence comes from Trifolium dubium, assembly GCA_951804385.1. Lineage (NCBI taxonomy): Eukaryota > Viridiplantae > Streptophyta > Magnoliopsida > Fabales > Fabaceae > Trifolium > Trifolium dubium. Next base: position 28,624,998 of record OX638075.1, on the reverse strand, counting down.
AAAAAAGGTACCGGGTTCGAATCCTATTAAGGACACATTTGAAATTTAATTTGTTAAATATAATTAATACTTCTTAGGTCAGTCGACTAATACCTGACTTAACAAATACGTTTCTTAAGTCAGATAACCAATATACACGACTTAAGCAATTTTATACGAATTTTATATTTTTTATTTAATCTTTGTTAAGGCAGTTTTGAATGCACCTGACCTAACAAAGTTGCAAATATTTACGGATTTGCCACCGCGTGACTTGTTAAGTCAGTTGGAAAGTCCAACTGACTTAAACCTTTTTCTATAAAGATATTTTTGTACTAGTGTAATGATTATATCTTCTTTTATTTTTGACCCATACAGGGTACTAATATAATTAACTAACAACATATTTATAGAGTAATCATTGTTGCACGTTTAGTATTAGATTTTTCTTGAAGTTAGGTTAGGATTTGGGGTCGTATCCTTTATAACGGAGACACATCATCCATTCATCCAACATACGAATCAAAGCTAGCATTAGCAAAGGGGTGAGCATCGGTCGGTTTCGGTTGAATTCGGGCTAAATTGTTCAAAACAGCAACGACTTAATTTGGACCCAATTTCGACCGTGTACAAGTTTGGTTTATTCGGTTTCGGTTAATACGGGTGGCGGGTAGAACGAGTCGGTTATGGCGGGTTAAATTGAAACTCGGTTGCTATATTCAAAACTCCATTAATAAAAAAATTATATTCTTCAAATATTTTAATAATTTGTATACAAGACAACAAAGATAAAAAGACTAAATGAACAACTAAGAAGGTGAAATGCAGTTACTTTATTTTCAAATTATAGTCTGAAAACAATATTATATCACATTGATGAAAATTGAAAATTAAATTAGATCTAAAATATAATATTAAAGTATTTTTCACACTTTACAATATATTACATGCTTATAAATATAACACTTTTCTTTTCTACCTAAGATAGATAAAACAACAAAGTAAAATATATAAGAGATTGTGAGGGAGAGAAGGGCACTCAAAACATAAAAAAATGCATATACCAATAGTTCGGTCGGTTTCGGTTACGAAAACATAATTTTTTAGAGACCCGCACTTGCCCGTATGCAACTATTCAAGACCGATTTCACACAACTATTGACCCGACCCGACTAAATGCTTCCTTGTGTTTTCGGTTATATCGGTTTCGAGTCGGGTTACGGGTCCGTGCTCAACCCTACATTAGCAAGCACAAATTAAAGTATTATATTTTTGTTTTTTTAGTTTAATTCTTTAGTTCTCAAAGAAAGAGAATTTTTGTAATTTTATTTTGCTGCAAAATAAGTAAAATTTAAATAAAAAATTATTTCAATTAAAAGTTAAATTTGGATTCTTTTAAATATTTATATTTTTAAATATTTCATGAATCTAAAAAGCGACATGTCTCTTATAAAAAGAAACATAAGTAGTATTATTTAATAAATTTTATTAATTATTTGAATTAAATGTCTTAATTTTCATTTTTTCTTGATGTTGCTTAAGATTAGTAAAAATAAAATAAAAATGTTACTTAAGACAGCCAATGTGGTCACTGCTTTTTATAACTTTAAATTGGCCGTACATGTGTACTTTTGTTTGACCGGTTAGTGTGCACTATGTAATATTCTTTCTGTATTAAAATATAAATTATTTTAAAAAAAATTGTATAAAATATAAATCACTTTACGAAATCAATAAAATATTTATTGTTATTTTTTTATTATATTTTTAAATATTTATTACTCTCTCTTCTTTTACTTCTCAATTTATCTTTTATATTATTAATAAAAGATAATTTTATAAACTAACTCATAATTTCTATTTTTCATACAACAATAATTACATTTTTTAATTTATATTATATTATCGAAACAACTTATATTTTGGTACGAAGGTAATATCTTCTACTTATAATTTCAGAAAAAAATACTCCACTTATATTAAAATTTCAATGAGTGATATAATATTATATAAAAATTCATAATTCGAATAAGAAAAAGTCATCTAATACTTACAACATAAAATTTATTTAACGACAATAATATCTTACTAAAATGCCACTAGAACGTATGTTTGCAATTTTAATAATTTAACTCTCATACATTTAGAAATTAAAATTGTTGTTTATCACTTTCTCTTTTACAGTAATCTTATATACTTTAAAATTATATTTTAGGATAATAAAGACACCTTTTTTTGAACGGTAAAAAAAAATATTAATGTTTTTTTTGGGTACTAAAATATATTAATGTTACACACTACTGTCTATAACTCTACATTGGCCGTACATGTTTTCTTTTTGTTTGACTTACAGTTAGTGGGCAATGTCTTCCACTTGCTTAATATATTTATAAAAAAAAATCCACTTGCTTATGCTAAAATGTCAAAAAGTTAACCAAAATAATCTATTACATTGTATATAGACTACTTATAATAATCATATTATAGTATATATAATTAGTGTGCAAATATATATATCTGCCACTTACTCTATGTTGCATGAGTGAAAAATTGATATTCCACATAGCATATGATAAGTGGAGTTGGTTATGTACAAAAGTGATATATGCGATAACAAATCAAAGGTCATAATTCTTGGACTCTTGTTTTTCCACCAACGTGTCTTTATTTGTTTTCTTGTTTTATTAAACAACCATATATCAACCTTAGTGGAAAACAACTCATTATCCACCTTTTTACAAAAATCACTGTTTTTGCTTTTATCCTCATTTATGCTTGAGAATATATATGTTCAATTGTGCTTATTATAAAATCTGACCACACTAGGCTTTGAAAATTATTGCTTCCTAATTTGACATGTTTCCTCACTTATTCCGAAAACAAAACAAATCCCCATTGACACGAATGATGAATAAAGTCACCAGCTGTTTTTGTTTGGTTAATGGTTGGAATAGCCTAACAACAAAATTCATATGTACTTAGTGTAGAAAAGTAGAAAATCATGTAACTGTTGAGAAAATTCAAAGTGTCAAGTGTGAGTATCAGAGTCTTTGGTTCAAGAGAAATGGATCGTTGAAAAAAGTAAAGTATCAATGGCGGTATTAGAGCTTCCGCTTGAGGGGGAGCAATGTGGTAGACTCACACTTGAGCGGGAGTGTTGAGAAAACTCAAAGTGTCAAGTGTGAGTAGTGAGGGGAAAGAAGTTTCACATTGGTTAAAAGTGTGGAGACTTTAGTATTTATAAGTGAGAGGACCCATAAACTCATTGCCTTAAGGTTTTGGGTAAGAGGGTGGTGTCCAAACTCACTTATAACAATGCTCTTAGTTATCATGTGGATGATCCCCAAGCTGCCCCCTCATGCTCTAACAGTACCCACAAAAAAAGTTTACAAGAATTCGATTGGTTGAAATACAATGCCTACTATTGTTCTCGATCCATTTTAATTTAGAATATAAGTATTAGAGTAAGGACAATGTTTATTATTTTTATTTAAGATTACCGGCAAAGTCTACTACGATCAACATTCGGGTTTTTTTTGGAATTTAAGCTTAGATTACATTCATTAGACATATAACCTATCACTTTACAAACATTACAAGTGAGTTTAGTAGTCGAAACCGCATTACAAAGAATTCCATATTTTAAGAACAAAATTAAGTTTTCATATAATTTGACTAAATCAGATTCAAAAGTTTAAATTTATTGATCTATAGATGATTATGTATTATCGATGTTAAACGACTCTTGTATTGTGCTCCTTCATATGACTTGATTCACAAGAATTGACACATTTAAAAAACCATACACTCCCTTCACATTTTTAGGCACAAGCTAATCAAATATACACTGAATTTTCTCAGGATCAACAACTACTCCCTCGCCTGAAATAATGTGGCCTTAATAATCAATTTGTTGAGACCCAAACTTACATTTAGCTTGGTTTTCTACAAAACTATTGGCTAGGAACACAATCAATACTTGGTTTAGATGCTCTAGATATTTTTCCATACTCCTACTATAAACCAAGATATCATCAAAGAATACCAAGACAAACTTCCTCAAAAATGGCTCAAATATATCATTCAAATGGCTTGAAAAGTTGGAGGAGCATTCATTAAGCCAAAGGACATAACTAAATATTCATAATGCCCATTGTGGGTTCTAAAGATTGTTTTATGAATATCATCATTATGCACCTTAATTTGATGGTATCCGGACTTTAAATTAATTTTAGAAAACACAGTAGATCCAAACAATTCATTCAAAAGCTCCTCAACAATGGGAATGAGATACTTATTTGGAATGGTGGCCATGTTCAGAGTTGTATTGTCTACACATATTCTCCAACTCTTATCCTTTTTCTTGACCAAAATCATAGGACTTGAGTAAACACTCATATTAGCTTGAGTGTTGGAGCTGGTGATTAAGCACTCGTCCTAATGTGAGTGCTTACTCAAGTCCTGCAATTTTGGTCAAGAAGAATAAGAGTTGGAGGATATGCATATATAGCTCTAAACAAGCTACCATTCCAGATAAGCATCACATTCTCTATTGCAAATTATATATTTAGGCAATTTTTCAAAAAGTTTGTTTTGATATTCTTTGATGATATCTTGGTTCTTTCCGGGTTTAACCAAATGTTGACTCATGAACATAATGATCTGAATATCAAATTTGTAGCATGCTTTAAAAAAATTATAGCATGATTATAATTCCAATGTTTTTTTCATATTAAAAATTATTGTTTATAAAATAACATGAAGATAATATATGAAAGAAATATTTTATTAAATAAGAATTATTTCTAACAATGAAACGTGACAACAATAAATTCACAATGGCTATTAGGAGAAAAGTATTGAGAAAAAAATTCAAAAATATTTTTTATAGTAGATTTCTAAATATTATATTATATTATATAGATATAGATATAGATTATATATAGGGATCTTTATAACAAAATTGGTAATAAAGTAAAGTAATAACAAAATACTATAATATATAGATTTTAAAATTAGATGAGTAACTACTTCCACCTATTGGGCGTGAGCCTCTAAAATTGTAACACAAAATGTATGTTTTGGTTGAAAATACAGGCAACAGAAGATCCTAATTTTACAAACTTGTGATTTTATGTTGTAGTTTAATTTGGTATAAAGTGTTTATATGGTTGAGAGTGTTGTACTTTCTCTTTTTTTGGTATTTAGTTTGGTATGAAGTGTTTAGGCGGTTGAGGAGTAAGTTATTAAAAACTCACACAAAATATGATTTGGGGGTGTTATATTCGATCATGAATATGTTCAACTTAATAATTAAACTAGATTGTTTGTTTGAGAGGTAATCCTCTATATATTTTTCAAGCAATTACATTGAGAAAAAAAACTTTAATTTTTAGCTGTCCTATTCTTTAACTACTTTAAAGAATGTTAAATACGGTATGTTTAAAGTATTGAACTACGTACTAAATTAATAAGTGTATAAAAATGATAGTTTTTTTTAGGCATATAAAAATGATAGTTAAAAAATAAAGACAAAAAGATGTACTATTTTCTATTATATAAATTCTTTTTGTCTTTAAAAATAAAACAAGAGTTTAATAATAAATATAATATATTCTATTAATTAATTTTTTTTTTGAATAAGCAAATTATGCACATAGTCTAATGCACATACTATTTAAATTCATTATTTTCTCATAAAAACAAAGAGTATTATTATATGATAGTCTAATGCTTTTTGACTCTTACTTGTTAGGAAACATCAAAGCAAGTCCCATTTCTATTCAAATAGTGGGCTGTTGAAAAGCATCAATTAACTCACCATATATATGACTCCACTTTCTTGCGGCAGAAAAATTATACAATAACAAATGAACATGTGCCATATATAGATTGATATATACATCAAAATTAAAAGCATAGCTTAGTGTATTAATTTAATCTTATTTGTTTAGAGGGGAATCATGATAAGTGATGAGTGAAAACAAGTTTCTAATAATGATTACGACCGAAAGGTTTCCTTACCTATCTTCCGTAGTTTATACACACAGTTTTTCGTCACTTTTGTTTTCTTTTTAGTAAAAAAGATAGAGCTATATAAGTTTTTAGTCCCATAAAATGACTACCTTTTAATTTTAGTCTCTATTTAATTTTATTAGTATTTTTAGTCTTTACAAAACATTTCTATTTGTAGTTTTAGTCCTTATTAAAATCAAATTTGTTTAATTAACCTTAAACTCTTAATTTTTTTAATAATTTTTTTACAGGCATGTTTATTATTATTTTATAAAATGTTCATTTACCAAATTTATAATTTTTTAATGTATGAAATAAATTAAATATGAATATTTTGGTAAATGAATATTTTAGTTTTCAAAAATTCATATTTAATTCATCTCATATTAAAAAATTATAGATTTTAGTAAATGAATATTTTATAAAGTGATAAACATGCATACAAAAGACCATTCAAAAATTTAAGAGTTTAACACTAATTAAACAAATTTGATTTTAACAAGGACTAAAACTGAATTTGGAAAATATTTGTAAAGACTAAAAATACGACTATTAAAAATTAAATAGGGACTAAATTTAGAAGTCCCTATTTTCTAGGGACAAAAACATACTAATTCAAAAAAATAATATTCTACAACTTATATTATTATAATAATAAAAGTAATAAAATTGTAGAATATTATAACTTTTTTTAAAAGAAAACAAAAGTATATATAGAGGTGGCCATATTTTCATAAAGGTATTTATAGAAGTTTTCAATTATAACAACGTACCAAAAAAATATCCAATTGTATTAGTACTACAGCTGAAAAGCTTAAGTTAACAAGCTTAGTGCATTTGGTATTACGTGAATTTATCAAAATTGCGTTGAAATTTTACATTAAAAAATTTAGATGAATTATTCTCTACAATTGCACGTAAAAATAATTAGTTCATATGAAAAAATATAAAAAAATTATTTAAGTTAAAAAAGTAACAAGCTTATTAGTTCTGTAATTTTTTGAGTTATTATAGGTTCACACGTCAAATTAAATTATATTGCTTGAGCATTTGTCAAGTAGAAAGTTCTAGTTATTTAAGTTGCTTAATTAATTATACTTGCATTGTGTTCTTCGTACGCTTGTTATTAATATTAATATTGTCTTTTCTAAATAAATCGTGATGAAGAACAAGACAATCGAATGATAATACGTTGCAAAAAAAAACATTACTTTTCAATTGCTTGCAATTTGACATATGTGAATAGCACATAATGGAATAAAAATAAAAATAAAATAATCATCGTTAACCATTTAAAGTTAAGATATTACAAAATGAACATTATTGTAGAGCAACCTAATTTTAATTTAATCAAATGAAAATGTTACTAATTATAAAGGGAATCCCAATATAATTGGTTATTCAACTAACAAAATTAAATTAAGTTTCATGATTAGTTCTAATCTGAATGTTGAAGTCATGTATGTGTAATCATATACATGTATATCAACAATCAAATTTTGTTACATTTATCACACATTGAATCCTCAATTATAATAACCACATGTGAGTTCTCAATCTTAGGATCTGGTTCAGCACATTCACATGTTGTAGATTGTGACACTTCTTTAGGAGATTTTTTATCTTTTTCATCATCTAAGATATCAAAATCAATGAGTGAAGCAAGAACGTTAACAGAATCTGTAATTTCCTCTGTGCAATCAACAATTTCAATAAGTAGTGATGCCACTGTCACAGCTGGTATTACTGTTAAAAGATCTGTTTCTTTCCATAAACTTGATTGAAGCAATGAGTTAAGGCTTTTCACCGCGGCTTTTGCGTTTGCGATGTGTGTATCCGGTGAAGATTTCCTTTTCATTGTTTTGATTGATGAACTCAATTGTTTCAGTGCCATGCTTGATTCTATACACATTTCTGTGCATAGTTCTTGTATTGTGCATCGAATTTCAGGTGATCCCTACACATGATAAACAAAAAATGTGTCGAGTTAGTTAGCATGTGCTCATATTTTCACGATATTTTTTTTATACACAAAGATGTCGTTAAGTTAATCTTATATTTCGTCAAATTTGAATTATGTATTGTCACAATTTCCATATATTTACTCACTAAGTAGCTCAACATTGTTGAATAAAGATCAAATCATCAGTTTTGAGTATCAGTTTTTTTTTAGTATACTTAAAATTAGTCGTATAACTCGGAGCTATTGAATGCAACAAAATTTTAACAATTTTCTTGCATTCACGCCATAAACAGCTCATAGCTATTGGATTAAGATCGAACAATCAATTTTAATGTATACATAAAATTAGAGTTGTCTGATGTTAATCTAATCCCTCTTAGCTATTGATTGCATTAAAATTCTGACTGAGACGATTTAAATTCCGTGATTGACTAGACTTTATAAATTATGTTCAAGTGATTTCTTTTTCTATTATGTTAAATTGAAAGAGGTATATATATTTTAGATTTATGGTAAGGTATATGATCATGATGTATACTTTAGTGTCAGAATTGAGTTGTTCCTTTAGAGCTTCCATTCTATAAGCACATTGGCGAGAAAGAGCACCAATTTTAAGGTATTGATTCCATGGATGACGAAATTTGAACTTTCCATGACCTGGTTCCCATCTTGCAAAATTGGCCTATACACAAATTAAAGTAAAGATAAATAAATTGAATTAGACATTTTCTATTAGAATTTTCACTTAGGAGAAAAATGTGTGACAACATTAGTTTACTCACCAAAGACTCTTCATTACTTTTAGAATTGAGAATACTTTTATAACCTTCAAGAAATGACTTTTTATCTTTAGATTCTTCTTCCTTTGTTGTTTTGAAGTACTCACCTACAAATGCTGCAAAAATAATACAACATTTTCATAAGTAACATATAATTGCATTAGACATGTGCACATATATAAATACTTATTTTTATCAATTTATTAATTTTTATATAGTAAAATGCAAATTGTAACGTCCTCCGTAAGTATAGTTCAAATAATAAAAGACTGCAGAAATATTTGATATGTTGATGTTGAAACGTAGATTTGCCCCACTCTTTTGAATTTAGACGTTAGACTCTTTAAAACAAAAGAAAAGTTAATACTTTATGGAGATAAATTTTGATTAAAACTAACCTTCTAAGAAATCACCAAGTGTTTCTAATTTGAGAGCAATTGAATAGTGCAACTCTTCACCAGCCCAAACAGGACAAACAAAAATGGAAATCATAACACAAGCAGAACCTCCAAGAAAAATTGTGGATAATCTCTTATGAGCCATTTTTAATACTTCATCATCACGAAATCCAGATACAGATATTAAAGAGAATGTTAAGATAAATATTAGCATCCCATAATCATATCTTGTTTTCACTTTGGGAAAGAATCTTATAAAGGATGCTATTGCAGCTGCATAAATAACAAATAAAAACATAATGTTAATTTTTTTTATCACTCATATTTTCCTCCATTATTATTATTATTATTATTATTATTAAAAAAAAATTGGATTTTTTTTTTGTTTACCTTGTAGAAATACAAAGAATCCTATTAGAATTGGTTCCCCTGTATCTCCAGACAAGCTAGCTAAGTAATGAGCACCAACACCTAAAGCACCAGCCACCAATGTTGCCATTGTCCTATTCAAACCTTTTCCTAAAGTAGCTCCTAAAAATGTGACATATTATATATTGTTAGTTCATCAAATTAAGCAATTAATATACAAAATCAAATATGGTTTACTAAGATCAAATAAAATCTAATTAAGTACTTTTAATGCCATTTTTTAAATTACGGTCCAGTCCACGAGGCTTCCACCAGGTGTGATTCAGAAGATAGTCGATACGCACGGTCTTTTCTTATGACTTTCATATCATAAGGTAGAAATCTTATCGTTGCATTGCATTGAGGCTCGCCTCAATTTAGTTTTCGAAAGAAAATAAAAATAGAATTTTATTTTATTTTTGATTTTGTACTAGCTATGGTGTAGAATATGGTACAAATTAACATTGAATATGCAAACTCACCAACTGTGTACTCAAAAACTACCACAACAGTCATCACAGCCCACATTGCTGAAAGACCAAAATTTTCATAAAGTGGTTGATAATAGTAAAATAGAGACACCAAAGAGATTGCAAGTCCAACTTTTAGTGAATGAATCACTTTTCTTGGATCATCTTGTGCTATCTCTTTTGACAACTTACAAATGCATAACACTTTCTTCATAACAACCTTTGGCAAAGACTTTATCTTTTCCCATAATCTAACTAGCACACATGGTTTCTCTTGGTTCATGTTTGGAGACGCCATATTGTAAAGAAAATGAAGAGGAACCAATTAAGAATATATATTTTGAAGATGTTGTGGTAATGCTACTTAGATTTTCTTGGAGTCACCTTAAATGGGTGCATGTATTTATAGAGTGATCGAGGAGCAAGAGAAAGTACCTCATTGAAGTTTTCAAGAATAAATTTTTTATTCAATATTTTTTTGTTTTTACATAATTTCCTTTCACTAAATGTAGTTTTATTTGAAATACTGCCATCACTAAATCTAAATATCTCTTTCAATTGATTCAAACTATTTTTTTTTCCAATTTTCACCACTAATTTATTATGGTTCGGATAAGTTTTAACATCGAGTGATTTCAGATTTTTCTTAAATAGAGTTACGAGATCGAACTGTAGCTCTTTCTACTAATTCCAGCATCAATGCCATTTGAACCAATTAAAATTCAAACTTTAATTTATCATGTAGTATTATGGAGTCAAGCCAGCTTGGTTAAAATATTTACATATTTTAATGTTTTTATCAATTAAATTATATTTATTGGAACTGATTCAAAGAATAATATAATTTAAGAAGTTAATGATATTAATATTGATCTTTATTAAATTGTACGGTTAGAGTACAAATACAAAGACATTTCTGATTACTAAAGTTGATTGAACTATATAAGGTGGAAAAGCTAGGAATATTAAACATAGGTTTCTTAATAGTAAAAATAATTAAAATAATTAACTTGGTGCTATAAGACAAAAAATGACAATGATGTGCATTTCTTAATAGTAAAAATAATTAAAATAATTAACTTGGTGCTATAAGACAAAAAATGACAATGATGTGCATTTTATGAGACGTGTGTGGATCATATTACACATTGCAAGTAGCTAGCCCACAAGTCTTGAAATGTAAAAATCAAAAAGGTAGAGACACTTGGCTTTTTTGAGTGAAAGGTGGAAACACTTGGCTATGGCAAATAAGGAAAGAAAAAAAATAAATGACTGTGGCAACTTGAATTTTTATTTAATGAAAGTGTAAAAAATGAAATTGTATAATTGGGGTACAGCTAATGGTAACTAGATCACGCAGTAATGTTTTAGATGATGACTCTAACTTATTCTATATATGCTGAAAAAATATTCCCTTATGCTAAAAAGAGATTGGATCATTTATATTTGATAATAATCTCATAGTGATAAATTTATGATACGAGCTGTTTGATCTTGCACGGGATTTTGATTGTTAGATAAACTATCACTTCATTGAGAAGAGACTGACTTTATAATTTTAAAGGATAAAAGGAAATGTAATTTTAAAAGTTTTGCATTGATTAGAAAAATTGTGGTTAATATGAAAAGGCTCGTAAATTTAATGCTTTTAAATTTTGAATAAAACTTTAATGTTTAATTCACTTATGTGATTATTTTTAGTTCAATATAGATTATTCAAAGTTGACACTAGTTGATTTCTACCACGTCGATGTGTTGATTGATGGATTGTAAATTGAGACTAATATGTTTACGTTTTTATTTTACTGTTGCTGCATCAACTTTTGGCTTTTATAGCTGCTTTTATGATTTTGATGAGCCAATCACTTTTGATTCGAGATTGAAGTTAGCGTTTAGTGACATCTTTTTGAGTCGAATTGGTGTATTTTCTTATGGTATGAAAGTTAAGAAAATGTCCTTCTTTTGTTGAGATCCACTTAACAAAAACCAAATTTTAGAATCTATATAAAATTTATTAGATCACATGCTATTGTGTCACGGTTCAAAATATCTCTTTCTAAGCGTGAATAGGGGCGTAGTAAGAAGTCTCACATTAAATAAGTACATAAAGAAGTCATCACCCAACAAATTGATTGTATAATTATTGAGTTAGACCCAACACAAATTCTACTGATAATAGCCAATATTTTCTTAAATAAATTTCAAACCCGAATAATTCTAAGATATCAATCTCTTATAGAATCAAATCACCTTAAAAGCGGGTTACAGGGTCCCCAGAAGTTCACATCGTGTAATTAAATCTTTTGACATCCATACAAAATAATTTGTGACTTACTATCATTTTCAACTATTCAAAATTCATCTAGTATATAAACATCACTGATAGGTAAAGCTTTTGATGAAAAGGACAAGTCTTCATTGATTCAAATAGAATTTATGACAAAGGGATATCCTTGTTATTATTTCCTTAGTATATGTCAATATTATATGGCTATAGTTTCAATTTGTCAATTGCATAAAATAATTCTCACATGATGTTGTCAATAGAAATAAATAATGCATAATAGACGTATGCCTGTCATGAAATTGTTCCATTTTTTCTCTCTTTTATTAACATCTTATAAGAGAGTTTCATTTATCCAAAATTCAAGTCACACTCAGTTATAATTATCAATGAGTTCAATTATAACTATTAAGAGTTCAATGAATATGAGTTGTTAAAACAAGAGCCAAAAGAAAATGTATAATTTTCTTGGCAATAGAGATGGAGAGATTTTTTTGACAAAATAGAGATGGAGAGATATTGACTACAACCTCAAATAATGTATTTTAATTTTATTTTTTGACAAAACATTTGATATGTATTTCTATCCGAGATTTATGGATTACAATAATATTATTACTAGAAAAAAATTATTAGTTGTAAATTAATTAATCTTTTATGCTTTTCGATAAAAATTAGTCATCAGAAAAACTGGTTTGGATTAATCATATGGGCAAAGAAGATTTGTTAGTTGGGGAAGCATGTCAGAATAATTTGTGGACAATGAAGTGTCCTAAATTGTGTCCAAATAAACTGTCCTTAACAATCAAACTAAAACTAAAGATAGAGAAAAGGATTTATCAAGAAAAAAAGTTAGTGTTAATTTCTGATAATAATACATTTAAAGGAGTTAAAAAAATTGATAAAAAATTATGTATATATAGTTTGGTTGATAAAGACATTGTATTATATATATTGTATTCTACCTATTAAGTTACTTCACAAAAAAATCTATGAAATTAAGAGAACACTTTAATATCCTAGAATTCTATAATGAGCAAGCAATTTGATTGTACTCTTGTTGTGTAATATTGTGAAGCAAGGTATATTGGCAAAATTTCATATGGGACAAATTGGAGGATTATATTTTCATTTGTCTTTTTGTAACAAAACAATCATCAGTGTATGTACGTGATCTTTCAAAATAGATATTTCCCTAACTTGAACCTTGCGTTATCCTCTTATTTCAAAACTAATGTTTACATACATACTTTCAATTCGTATTTGGCAAAAAAAATGTTCAAAACATTAATATAGACCTTGCATTCTAGAAGAAAATTAACTTATTTCCTCTTCATCCTAACGCCTGAAACATATGATGATTTTGAATTAAAAATGATAATAAGAATTATTTTTGGAAAATTCTCGAATCTAACTTTTTGTATATCTTTTGTATTTTTTTTTAAATGAATCGGAGAATTACTTTCTCCTCCAGAAATGAATCAATTTAGATTAAACTGATTGAATAAACAATATAAATATATTTGTTCTTCTTTTCTCTTCGTCTTGTTGGTTGATTTAATTGTAGTTTTGCTTTACTCATAACTGTTTTATCAGTGCTTGGGTTGCTTATTAGTTGTTGGTATCTATTGCTATTTGCTTCATTCTTTGTTCTTGTTGGATTTGAACAAATACCTATATATTTCTAATTATTTTTAATAAGTTTTTAATTTCGACCATTAATTAATCTCATCGGTTATAGAATAGTATATATATTTAAATACATTATTGCTTGTACTCGAGAGATATATATTTTCTCCATGATATATTGAGCTTCCAACTTTAGAGGTTTTGCTTTCGCATAAATCCCAAGCGTCATCTTTGCAATTTCTTTTGTTTTCTCATTCCCATTTTTAAGTACTTTTTTTTTGTGAAGAAGTCTCATTTTAAGTACTTTGTATCTAAAGATGTCACATTTAAATAAAAGAAAAGTTAAAATGTACCTTTAAGATATTTGTTCGTGTATTATAGATAGTAATTTTATATTAAAAATTATATATTTTATCTTTTTAGAAATTAAAAAATTGTTTTGTTCGACAAATAATTATTATAATTGAAGTATCTTTAAGATATGTCTTAAAGACACATGTTAGTACGGCTTTTTAAATAAATTAAAATATTCATGTCATACTTCACTCTCTCGCTCTCAATATTTGGAGATTAACTCAGTTCTAATTAATTAGCTTCCCTAAGACACATTTCAATTCATGCACCAAGTTCTAATCTTGCACCTAAATCTAGATCTCTGAGCATAGTTCAACCTATCTTAAGTCACATTTCTCTATTCCTTATCATTTGTCTTCTGTTTTGGGGCATCTCATATTGTCATATAAGAGCAGATTGATATATTCAAATTGAACTACAAGTCTAAAGTCATACTACTTAAGTCATGTTAGATCCACATCGAGCCTTGATCCAGATAAATTGTGTCTCCTCTAGATTGTTCAAGATATATATGCCTATAGTTTTATGGTCCTTATATCTTATGGCTGTTGGACCATTGTTATTGGCATATTACACATAGATATATCAAAATTGGACCACATGCTTAAAAATAAGGAAACAATATCCAACTACAGAACCAAAATCAAACGACAAAGACAAAAAACGAAAGAAAAAATTACACAGTTATGGATAATAGATATAAAGCATTAAGTTCCATTGTACCTTAAATCTCATGTTATGTTTTCCATTAAATAGTTTGATTCTTTCCATTGTACCTTAAAACAAAGCATGCGGTCGAGACTTGATCCTATGAGTGAACTCAATTTGTTGAAATCTATAACGTTCATTGATTTACCTTATTTTAGAAATTTGGAATATACTTAACATTACATGAATATATTCTTGTACATTATGCCAGGTAGTAATAATTTAGTTTTTTTAATTCATTTAATTAAATATTTGCTATGTAATATCAATCACTATCATTTAGATCTTTACTGAAATTAAACTCTGGCCGTTATTTGGATATATAAGATTCGAATATATATATATTAGTTTATGGTTCTTCTCCTCACATTAATATTCCACTACTTGCTATCTATAAACTAACCAATATGCTTAGAGAAAATTAGATATATTCGGCGACATGATAAACAGAATATGTGGTGTGGTTATTAGAAGTGAACATGTGAACTAAACTATATCACCTACTAATAAGAATTTATTCATTATGTTATTATTTATAAGTTTTATTTCAACTGACAATATAACAGATTTGTTAGGTTGAATATCTTCATTTGAGCTCGAATTCAAGATCTCACTGACAATGTTGTTCATGACATTGAGAGATATCGCACCATTTTTTGAAGCATGAGACGTTATCAAAAGTAATGAAAATATACATACTAAATGAGAAAAAAAACGCAACAACTATTAAATAAATATATATCATGTTCGACAGTATACACCGACACGACATATATCCGACACCAAAACATATATAATCCAAACCTAATCCGAAGAGCAATGATACTTCATAACTTGTATGGTTAGTAGTACTAGTGCGCTTAAGTAAGTGGCTTTGGCATTAGGGACAGAGAGGTTGGGCACTACCTATAAAGTTTAGTCGTGGCTGGCTTGTGCTTCAACGTACGGTGCATCGGCTACATGGTCTTAACTTGATAATGACATGCACCGAGCATTTGACAATAAATTAGAAATCTCTCACACTCTTTTCAACACTTATTTTATTATTTGCAGAAGAGTTTAATTTTTATATGCGGTTTGTGTAAAGTTATTTTTACACATGCATTAAGTTATAAAAAATGTTAACATGTGTTCTTGAGACACTCTTTAGTATATTAATATAAAAAATTTGGTCTTGGAATGATATCGGATTTGATAAATAACAATGAAATTTTTTCAAAACCGATTTGAATTGAAGTCGTCTTCATCATAACACGAAATTCATTCATTTCATTAATTTAACATGTACCGACTAATTCAAATATTTCATTTTCTAAAGTTAAATATTGTTTTCTTCAAGATAAAATTACTAAATAGAGCATCTTTAAAATGTGACTTTAGAGCACATGTTAACATGACCCTTAAATTATATATCGACATATCATATATTGTATTTAAAGATACATGATGTGTCACATTCATTAAATGATGTGACAATACATTATTGGATGTGACAATACATAAATTCAATCATATTTCTTTGGTTTCTCTTTTAAATGTCATTTTAAATAATTTTATATATATTTTTATGACTGAATTGTAGGATAGCTCAAGTGGTAAGAGTTGGAGGACATATTGGTTGGGTAAGGAGAGATTGCATGATCAAATTTTGGCAGAAGCAATTTATCTTTTCGATGTATAAAAAAAATATATAAAACTTTGACTATTAATATTTTTAATTATCTATAATAAAAATTAAAAAAAATTATATTTTAAAAATGTACATTGAGACAAATTAAACAACCTCATATAAGTTAATATTTATTTTATATATTAATAGAAAAAATAATTAAAATAGATTATGCATATAATAGATTTTGTCAAACAACAATATTTAAAAAGTGACACTTAAAATGGTCTGAGTTTCAAATAAATTTAGTAAAACTTCTGAATTTTAATACATATGCGTGAAAATGATGAGAAAATTATGAGCTAGAAAAAATGTTGCTACCATTTTTGAACTAAAAGTTATAACTTTTTTTTCTCACTAAAAACCAAATTCATGTATATTGATATATTACATACAAACACAAATTCAACA
Source organism: Trifolium dubium (assembly GCA_951804385.1). NCBI lineage: Eukaryota > Viridiplantae > Streptophyta > Magnoliopsida > Fabales > Fabaceae > Trifolium > Trifolium dubium. The sequence goes on along the minus strand of OX638075.1, from coordinate 28,607,931 downwards.
TCAATAAAAATAAAAATGATGAATTTACAAACAAATTTACTCTCAACATCCAAATTAATATTACCTCAAGTCCAACATTACATTCATATAAAAATCATTGACCATGCTTATGATGTGATCACATTCTTTAACCACACACCTTGATCATTTCTCAGCATAATAATATTGTTCTTCCTCCTTCTGCTAACTATTTTCAAATGATAGCAACATGTGTTCCTATTACCATCAACCAACCACTTCGCTCTAAACCTGGTGGAGAACCAACTCCACTTCTTCCACTTTTACTCTTGTTAAATTTCACATGACTGTTAAATTTGAATTGATTATTTCATTTGGCTCTTATCTGGTTTTTTTCTTTCTTACATGGACAAAATCTCTTATAAATGCAACTTCTTTGAAATTAATTTCATAAAATAATTAACTATTGTATTATATTGAATAAATAAGGCAATACAAGACTCTAAATAATATATGGGGATGTAGCTCAAATGGTAGAGCGCTCGCTTTGCATGCGAGAGGTACAGGGTTTGATCCCCTGCATCTCCAAATTTTAAACTTTTTTTCATAATCTTGATGAATCAATGTCTTCATTACCTATATGGCTTATATAGGGTGGCTTCTAAGGTGAGGGAGTTATTAAGTCCCTCACCGGTGGACCACTTAATTATTACCATTAGAACGGTGTAGAATTGTTAAAATTAAAAAAGAGAACATGTGTCTTTATCCACACACAATCCTGCTTTACATCTTCACCGGCAAGTGCTTCAACATTTCTATTTGACATAAACTATGGTAAACTCCGGCTAAAACTGCACCACTAATTTCTATTTGACAGTGATCACCACCAACATCTGTACATCTCTTGTTCAAGCATCATTAATTTTGAAATTTTACATGAGAATTCTTATTTGTTCATTTTTCCTTTCCTTTTTCACCATACAACAGAATCAATAATATAAAAGTGATGAACGAAGCAACAATCAATGAATAATCTTCTTTCATTAATTCATTTCAATTAATTGTGCTTTTCTGTTGCATTTATCTCCCTTATCTAGCTAGGGATTTCAATTTCACTGCTGCCGATCGCTGCCGGATCTCCAATCAATGCCAATATCGATTATGGTGAGTTTGAGGCCTTGATTTTGTAGGTGAGACAAGTGATGGTGCCGTAAACACAGAGGTTGTTGTTGATGACATGACAATGTACGAGAGTAGAGAACGATGAAATTATGGAAGAGGAGAAGGAGTTTCAAGTTACGGATGATGCGATCACAGTTACACATGAAGAAGATGAATGACAGAATTGTATGTGAACAAAACACATGTTCTCTTTTTTAATTTTAATAAATCTACACCGTTGATTATATCTAATGGTAATAATTAAGTGGTCCACCGGTGAGGGACTTAATAGCTCCCTCACCTTGTAAGCTACCCTTATATAGATATATGCATGCCTAGTTTTAGTTCTTGAACATAAGCTAGTATTTACCAAAGACACATTACATAATAAAAGTAATAGACGGGTATAAAAAGGCATATTCTCGTCCCTATGAACTTAGCTCATTTGATAGGAAATCCGCATTTTATATGCATGAGCAAGGGATTCAAACTCCGGACATTTCACTTATTCACCTTTAGGGATGAATAACTAGCCAATAGACTACTTGACTAAAAAAAAACATATTACTCTAATTTAGCATAAACAACACAATTACAAACCACACAAAGCTCATATTAATATCATCAGTTAGTTTTATAACACAACAAAGATCACTACTCTAAGAGAAAAAAGGTCAAAAAGAAGAATAACACCTGAACCCCCCTTATGTTCAAATCCTAAAACATCTCTATACATCTGAATCATAACACTAACACACAAATGAAATTACATCAAAGCAAAAATTGCAAGTTAACAAAGAGTTTCCTGAAGCATCAAGTTAACTTGGCATGCAAGTTAACAAACATTCTTACAATTGTTTTCATCCCAATGCATATTAATCTTGAGATGCTCTTCACTAACTAAACACGTCCATTATGACGGTATGGTTAGAGAAAGTTAATATCACCTGAACTAGATTTGATGTCAATCATGTGCTCTCAACAACATTCCAGACCAAGAAGAAACTAGGTGGATTGTGGGATAGAATGATAAACCATCATGTTGTTGTTATCAACTGCAGCATTTGATGAAGATGCGCCTCCCTTCACTGTTTGCTCCAAAAGTCGAACTAGTGACATGAATATTTCCATCCTTGTAACATCCCTGTTTGCCTGTAAAAATTACAATTGAGTGATGACTTGTAAAAATGAAAATCAGACAAAGAATCAAAATAACATGCACTATTCTATAAGTCATACTAGTCATGCCACTCAATCAATTAACTCACATTCTCGATATGTATTGGCATAACTTATTAATTGGCAAACCAATTATGTGTATGTTTAATAATCTGTCGTGATTTTGGTAAAAGCAAAATCAAAAAATTATAAGTCAGTGATTTTGCTAAACTCACCACCAATGACCAATCTAAACAAGCACTATTTTCATTTCTTGTTTTTGTTTAAATATGAAAAATGCACATATTTTGTTACATAACGGAAATTGTGCTAGTATAGATAGAAGGCACAATATGTTTACAACTAGTTTAATACCTCAACAGAGAAGCGCGCCCAGATCTTGTCATTGCGAGCTTCCATGACACCTTTCAAGATGGTTAACCCTAATCCTTTGATTAAATCGGCTATTTCCAGAAAGAGACCTCGTTCCTCACAAAGCATCTGAAAGAATAACCAAGCAAGCATGTTAAAAGGGTAACAAAAATATAAAAGGGACAAAAGACTTAAAAGAATTATAAAGAATCGGTCCGGTCATTACCTCCACTAGCATCTGACGGGGATGATTAAGATCCTCGACTATGATAGGACAAACCATAGATTGTGAGCCAACCTCATATGCCCATGTAGCCCCTCCCTCAAAATTGTCTTTTAATAACAAACCACCTTCTTTACTAATAATCTGCACATTTAGAAAATAAGGAAGAGTAAGCAGTCAGTCGGTATTCTAGCTCTTTTCTTTCCCTATTCTTCTCTTTGATAAGATAAAGAAAGACAAAACTGTAAATAAAATAGGTAGAAAAAAAAGGTAAATTTAGTAGAAAAAAGCACACACCAAAAGTTGGTATTCCTTTTATATATAGATAATTAGATATAGAGGAATAGATACAAATAAAGACCAACTGTCTAACAAACAAGGAAAATGCAACAGATGTTATCATTACCTTCGACTCCCCCGTCTGTTTCAGCTTGTCAGCATGTTTGGTCACACTTTGCAAGAAAAGCATATGTTTGATAGTCCGTTCAAGAAGAGCATCTATGCTACACTGTTGAATCATTATCATAAGAGAAACAAAAGTAAAATTCAGCATCACAATGTGTATTTAATTTAATTAAGAAAATGTGGAATGAGACGAAGAACAGCATAAGTGGCACATACTTTTGCTCCATTAGGTACAATTTCACGTAACTCTTTCACGCGATCTTGAATCATTTGGCGGTCTTTGGGTCGAGGCCTAGGGTTCTCTCCAGGTTTAAGCCTTTTACGATTTGATTTGCTGACTTCATCTGGCCGCTTAGAGTATCCAGTTGAAACACTATTTTCACGCTTCATATTGCTGCTACTATTCTCCACCCACGAACTAAGTTGAGAACCGTATATGGAAGTGGTTTGAGAACAGTTTCCAGCAGTATCTTTGCTGCAGCCGGAAATCAGAGACCTCGTTTCCGCAGCACCTGGTTTAACCTCTGTCTTGGGAAAATCAAATGGTGCCCCCTGTCCAACATGATTGCGCATAATCGGCATTCCGGTAGGAGAAAGAACAGACGCGGTACTAACCCTTGTCACTGTGGTCCTGCAAGACATTTCATCAGAATGCTGATTCGCAGAAGATTGATTCTTCGAGACCACAGCATCTAAGAGGTGATCAGTGTTTGTTCTAGAGAAGATGACGTTGTCTGATATTGTTTCATTACCCGAGTAAATATTATCATGACCTACAGCCAGAAAATTCTTATGCATTGCCTTTTCCTCGTGTTTTTCTGCATTGGCATCTGTTTCATCAGCAAACAATGTATTCCAGTTTCCATTCAGCAGTTTCCTTTTGAAATCCAAGCCCAAGACATCAAACAAGTCATCATCACCTGATGAAAGTTGAGTACACGCTTCTTCGTGTTCAAAATTTGTTTTCATTATGTGGTGGTTAGTAACATCTTTATCTAGGCAATCACGAAGAAAATCTGGGATGTGATCATTCATAGGCACAAGCTCCTCATGGTGAAGAGATGATGATGATGGGATCTTTAGGGCCTCAAGTAAATCATCTATCCTTTGATCCGTGGAAGCCAATACATCTTGAGCATGCTTCAAATCATTGGGAAGATTCTTCTGATCAAAGCCTTCAAGGTGCATGTGATTTGCAGCTTTAGTTGAATTATTGTTTTGGATTCCAAACTCTACTTTCTGTGTTCCGGAATAACTGGTAGTGGAAAATTGGGGAGGGTTTGAAACCGAGCAGTTAATCATATTTGTCCTTAGAAGATTATTATTCATCCTACTGCATATTGGGATTCCTCCAAGAAATGAAGTGTTGTTAGAATTCTGATAATAAATTTGGCCTCCATCCGTTTTCGGTCGAGACATATTCAAGCCACTTGATGATGGATTCATATTAGGGTTACCGTGACTTTGCCTTCCAATACCTGATAACATTTGTTGCTCCATATGTTTAAGGCTGAAATCATTCAGATTGGATACATTTGAATCAGTTAATTCATTGAATGCAGATCTTGCATTATATGAAACAGAACGCCGTTGCAGACATGAAGAATCAAGATTTGCAGGTATCGCTTCAGCTTCAGCCTTAACAGTTGTATTCTCTCGTTGAGCCTTCGGTTGGCAAAGGCTATCAAATATCTCGTTTAAGTTTTGGGATTGAGGTGTTAATACAGTACTACAGTGACTATTTATTTCTCGACTTCGGAAAGGAGGTAGTTGAGAAGCAGCAGGCATTGGACCATGCGATGAATTACTCGGTTGGTTAGATCCATTACCTACTGAGGGAATGAAGTTTGAGGTAATGATTTGTGGATCAAATGACACAGGAATCGAATCAGTCACGGGTCCGGCATGTCTTTCGTTAGAAATTCTTGACGAGTAGTCTTCAGATAGAAGAGCCCCAGGAACACATCCCAATTGATAGATCAAGTTTTTCACATCATTCACAAATCCGATATTCTCCATTATCTGACAAGAATTATTAGAGAAATTCAGTTATTCTCTAACAACAATTATGAGTATAGGTTATTAAGTTTTTTCAAAATGACACAAATAAAAAAACTTACCGGCAAGAAAGAACCAAGTTGAACAACCCCATGGGGAAGCACAGGAATAACCGCCACTGTCTGCAAACAAAAATACAATGTTGGATGAGGAAAAGTAATAAAAAAAAACTTATAGCAAAATGTGAAGCATAATTAAAAACACAAACCTGCATTCCGGCTGAAAATTGGCAATGCAACTCAGTTAATACCTAAAAAGAACACACAATAGAGAGAAATGAGAATGAATTCATAAGTCCATCTAATCCAAGCATTTTTTAACAAATCCAAGAATATATAGTTATATACTTCTTCCTTTTTAATCATTGTTTTAAGGTTAGTTCCACAACCAAGAAAACTGACAAGTTTTGTTACTTTCGATGGAATTATTTGTTTTTTCCTATTACTTACGGTTTTAAGGGTATTATTGATAAATCAGTACTTAACAGTGCATTAAACTTTGGAAACGAAAGAGTTGATCGTGTTATTTAATTCTAACATTCAGAAAATTCATATTTTTATTAAGAAACAAAAGAAAGCTGACAGCATACATAAAATTTATATTTTTCAAAAACTAAAACTTCACTAATAAACCGTGAAATTAAATTTTGTTCATGCATTCTTCACATGAACAAAAACTCTTCTATAACACTCGAAGCAAATCATCAAAACTCCATACCTCTGGTGGATATGCATCTTTAATGAAATTGTTCAAAACAATCCACTGATGATTTCCTGTGAATGCTGCCCGTCCAAGTATCCTGCATGACAGCAAAGAGAGGCGCTAGAGTGAGATGGTAATGACACAACATTTTAAATTAGGATTTTGAATCTCAACAAACAATGAAAAAGTCAAAGAAAAGAAAGCACCAACCCTTGACCAGCAACATTGACAGAATTATTCACCATCATTTTGTTAATCAATGAACCGACTCTGTCGTCCTCTTGAATCCTTAGTTGAGAATCGGAAGAAAACCAGCATCCTTCCCCATCTCGGTAAGGCATATTAGACGTTCCAACAATTTGTGGAAGGAATGGAGATGACATGGGTTCATAGTAGCAATCTTCCCAGATTAACAGCCTGCAAAGTCACACAAACTTAATTTACTCAAATACAACTACGCCTTGTTTAAGCAACTTAATTAATCGCTTATAGCATAAACATTTATCGTATAAACAAGGACAAACTATTTTCATACATAAGCTATAACAAGTGATTGTGTCGGTAGATAAACTCAAATAAGTCAATTCAAACAGGCCATATTCTATAAACAACAATAAGGGTACAAGTCAAAGGAAAATTATTTATGAGCAATAATATGGCTGCTTGGAGTTTGTAGTGTGCAAGCAAATAAAAGACACAGAAGATAAGCAATAATAGAAGCATACATATTCAATTAAAAAAAATGTTAAAAAATAGAAAAGGAACAAAAAAACCAAACAAATCTGGACTTTTTTACTATTATTTTAAAATTTCGGAAAATAAAACAAAAAATACAATGGAGACCAATGATTTTTGCTATTACAAATATTAAATTAAGATTCTGATCTAACCAAACCTTGATTCCATCTTCCTATTGATTCAGAGACATAACTAAATAACTAGTTACATGCAAGGAAATTATTAACATTTATATTTATATTAATTACAATTGAGGGTGTAGTTCTAATCAGTTCAAAAATTGAACTGACTTTTAAACTTTATAATTAGACCATAATTGTGATTAACATGACATAGTTAGATCAGAAAATTATGAATCCTCCCTCCATGAACTGAAGAAAAAGTTCAGCTTTTCAAATAGTGGAACAAAGAATATAAAACCAAACAGATTCAAACAAGCTAAACAAGTACTGAATCAATAGATTCTTTCACAGACAAATCAACCTAAATAGAAAGTGCATCTCACAAACCAATGCAACCAAAACTTTTTTTTAATTAAAACAAAAAAAAGGAAATAAAGATTCTTCAAAACAAATATGAAGCAACAAAATCACACATATAGATATAAAGTTCCAAAACAGGAACCAACATGTGGACTTTATCATGAAAATGAACCGACCCCAGAAATGGAATCTAAATCTAAATAATCTAAACAAGAATTTAACATGAGATACCCTTTTGGTTACCAAAAAAGTACAAAGCATAAACCAACAACATTTATCCAAACCCAATAAGTGTATGTTTGCTATCACGTTGGATATGTCAAAATCACAGTGATCCACCAAATTTTCCAAAAAGTACACTCTATAGCTTCTGTAAAATCACATTGAGTCACCGTGATTCTGACATACTTGTCGTGATACCAAATATAGCCTAAAAAATCAAACAAAAATGACTTAACTAATGAAAAGAACTTACTTTGAATTATTGCAACCGATCTTCCAAAAAACAGCATAAGACCACTGATTAGCACAAAGAGTCTTCAAAGCTTCTTTCAACAAAAACCCCATTATTTTTCCACTAAAAAAGTTTTAACTTTTTTCTGAATCAATGGAATGAAAGTAGCATTCAGAAGTAAGAATGAACAAAAGGGTATCTCTCTCTCTCTCTCTCTTTCTCTCAAAACCAAATAAGACGCATTTTTATCATCTTGATATATTGAAGAAACTAACTACCACGGCACGATCCTCTCCCAGCTTGTTTAGTTCTTAAACCACCACTTCGTTTTCTCTCTGGATCTAAGTTCACTACTTTCAGGTTCTTGCACCGGAATTCCATCCTCCGGTAAAGGAAGTTGTAGAGAGAGAGAGAAAGATAAAGTAGAGAGAAAGAGAACAAGAACAAGAACAAGAAGAGAAGAAGGTAAAGATGAGAACTTTGATGAGAAACTACACTATACCACGAGATTCAAGCTTGTGAAGAGGAATCATCTTCTCCATTATAGATGAAAAAAAGGGTTTCAGAAAAAGGGTATAGCAAAGAAAGAAGCTTGTTTTGTTTTTGTTTGTTCTCACTGTGTTGTGTTGTGTTTTTGTTCTTCGTTTGTTGTTGTTGTTATTGTTGTTGTGTTGTTTGTGAAGGAAGAGGGTTGTGTTGTGAGGTGAAAATAGTAAAGGGGTGTGTGTCTCAAAAAAGGAGGGGTTTATGTGGAATATTACAAAGGGTGCCACTGAGCATAGGGAGGAGAGAATGGTTTTGTCGGATAGTGAGAGAGAGAGAGAGAGAGTGGTGTGGTCGGGTGGTGGTGGTGAACTGGTGGTGGTGACCATAAGCTAGCTAGTGCGGGTTGTTATCTTCATGACGTCATTTTAATCATTTCACCTTCTTTTTCTTTTTAATTACTACTATGCCATACTACCAACTTTATGGAAGGAAATAATCCTTGTTGTTTATGGAGTAAAAATGAAAAGTGCTTCCATTTTTTCCATTTTTTTGTTATTCGTCTGTCCCATTTTAAGTGTCGCAGTTGACCAAATCAAACACTTTAAGAAAAGTGTGTAAAAAAAAGAGATAATATGATTTTTAATAAAATATCTTCTATTTTTATTGGTAGTAGACATTGGAATACTAAAAAGTAGATTTTTGAATGTATTTTTTCTTTTGTTTAATAATTGCTTTAAGGGATAAAATAGTAAAAACTAATGTTATAAATAGTATATGACACTTATTTTGGGATAAATAATTTTGCCAAATATGACACTTATTTTGGGACGGATGGAGTAACTTTTTTGACGAAACTGTTGAACTTGGTGACTATTTCTTTTGTTGGAATGAATGTTTGTATTTTAAAGAATGAGACAGTCGATCTAGAAATCTAAAGTTGTTTTGCATTTAAGGTGATGATCGAACCTTCAATCTTTGGTTAAGAAATGATGAACTCTAGCCGCTCAACTACACCTTTGGAAGATAAATAAAGTTGATAAATAAATTACTTTTATGTAAATATTAGTTTTCGCTACCTGTTTAATCTGGTTCAAAGCGAGTTATATCATTAAGTAGTTTTAATTCTTTCTCAAACACAATTATGGGATCGAATTATAATTTTTTCTACCAAATTAAACATCAATTACATAGATTAGAAAACCTATCAATTAACATTTTGTTATTTTTATGTACATATTTAATTTGAATAAAAAAAATCTTAATTTATTACTATGAATCTTATTACAAATATGTTATCGATGTTGAAGATATGTTATCGATTTGTATCTAGTTTTAAAATAGAGCGGTAATAAAACTCTTAAGGAGAAATTTGTTGTTCATTGTAGTTTATTTTGTCATAGGTACTTTACGGATTAGAATTTTACATTTTAAAAATGAATAAATAAACATACAAATTAGAAATTTGTTGATCTCTATGTATAATGTCTTTATCAATTAAGATCAACGAAATGGTTGTAATTGTTTCGTATATTAGTATATGTATGTGGTTGGGATTAAATGATGTTTTTCAAATGCCTACATTCTTTAATTTAAGAAACTAAAGTGTTATTTCATATATTTAATTGTATCCTTACAACTTCGATTTTTTTTTTTATGTTCTTACAAGTTACAATTTTATATGATCAAATTGATTAAATTGAATAATTCAACAATATTACAATAGTGTTTTGAAGATATGGTATCGGTATGAATCCAGTTTTAAAATGGAGCGGTAATAAAAAATTTAAGGGGAAATTTGTTGTTCATTGTAGTTATTTTTTTTTTCATAGGTAGTTTAAGACTAAAATTCTACCTTTTAAAAATGAATAAGTGAACATACAAATTTAAAATCAGTTGATCTCTATATACAATGTAAATCAACCAAGCTAAGATCAACAAAATAGTTCTAATTGTTTCTTATATTAGTCTATGTATGTGGTTGGGATTAAACGATGTTTTTCAAATGCCTACATTCTTTAATTTAAGAAACTAACGTGTTATTTTGTATATTTAATTGGAATCCTTACAAATTACAATTTTTTTTTTTTGATGTTCTTACATGTTACAATTTATATGATCAAATTGATAACAATATAAATATTTGGTTGTGAAGTACAAAAAAAATAAATAAATCAATTTTCTAGTTTATGAATCACCTATCACTTTTAAAATTACATCCAAATATAGTTAGATTTTTTTTTAAAGTTGAATGCTCTAGTGAATCATGATCATGAGACATCATGAATGACTGAGGTGGGAGAATGATGGAGAGAATCTGCATAGGATGGTTTGGGTGGATGCATGATTATGGAGATTGTCTGTTGTTACAATGACTTGAAAACTTGGAGTTATTGTTCATGTAAGTATTATTTTCGACATTTTCAAGTTGTTGTGATGTAAGAACCCAAAAAAAAAAAGTTGTGATAATGTTATAATTTGATCCTGCCAATTATGTTGGTCGGATCTTTGTTTTACATCAATGATTGTGAATATTGTAATTATAAAGATTGTTCTTCTTAAATGCAAATTTAATGTGTCTTTGGGTTAAAACCGAAAATTGAAAATCAACTAATTAATCCAGATGTAAAGATGTTATACAAAATATTCATAATTATATTAGAGTTCAATCATTGATTCTTTTATTTAGTAAATGTGAGTTTATGATGATTTTATTATTTCATTTATATATAAAAAAATAACATTAATTATCATATTACAAATGTTTCCTAGGGAATTTGAACTTCATCCTATAAAATTAAAAATAAATGATATTTTTTTTTTGGATACAAAGATAAATGATATTTAAACAACAATTTTAGCTAACTATATTAATTGAGACAACTCTCTCATACTCGTTGCATTTCTACTCTTTCTCTTTATTGTTTTGTCTCAAAATAAGTGGAACAATTAGTTATCTTATATCAAATGTTAGTTGGTCGGTTGGTCCAGTGATGATTGACATTTGACTTTATAGGGAGGACAACGGTTCGATTAGGGGTGATCATGGTTGGTTAATAACCATAACCATAACCAAACCATATTTTATCTACTTATTGTAACCGGATACTATAACCATTTCATAAAACCAGTTTTAACATCACAGAACCAGTTATAAAGCCGGTTATGTCCATATCCACTTTTATAACTGGTTTTTGGTTTTTAAATCCGGTTTTTAGTTTTTAAAACCGGTTTTTGGTTTACTAATTAATTTTTAAATAAAATTTTGTTGATTTCGATAAAAAAAATTATGGATTTTTTTCCGATTTGGAGAAAAAATGTCCGCGGAAGTTTTTTCGATGTCAAGAAAAAAAGTTATCGAATTTTTTCCGATTTCGAGAAAAAAAGTTCGCGGAATTTTTTTCGACATTGAGAAAAAAAGTTATCGGAATTTTTCCGATTTCGAGAAAAAAAGTTATCAAAATTTTTCCGATTTTGAGAAAAAAAGTTCGCGGAATTTTTTTCGATATCGAGAAAATTAGTTATCGAAATTTTTTCCGATTTCGAGAAAAAAAGTTCGCGGAATTTTTTCGACATCGAGAAAAGAAGTTTTTTGAAATTTTTCCGATTTCGAGAAAAAAAGTTGGCGGAATTTTTTTCGATATCGAGAAAAAGAGTTATCGAAATTTTTTCCGATTTCGAGAAAAAAAGTTCGCGGAATTTTTTCGACATCGAGAAAAGAAGTTTTTTGAAATTTTTCGGATTTCGAGAAAAAAAGTTCGCGGAATTTTTTTCGATATCGAGAAAACGAGTTATCGAAAATTTTTCCGATTTCGAGAAAAAAAGTTCGCGGAATTTTTTCGACATCGAGAAAAAAAATTATCAAAATTTTTCCGATTTCGAGAAAAAAAGTTCGCGGAATTTTTTTTTGATATTGAAAATAAAAGTTATCGGAATTTTTTCCAATTTCGAGAAAAAGTGTTATTGAAATTTTAGACTTTGAAAAATTTGGATTTAAAATTTGGTTGTGGTTATCCATTAACTGGTTATGGATATCCAATATCCATAAAAATGGATTTGGTTATAAAACCCAAATATAATTAACCAGTTTTTTAAAACTGGATATGGATTTGGTTATGGTTAATCCATAAAACCGGATAAAATGAGCAACTCTAGGTTCGATCTCTACAACTGCGTTTAGAAGGAGACTTTTAAGACACCTAGACTATTAGAACACCTTTTCTTTAGGAACCAAAAGGTAAAAGTAAAAAAAAAAAAGTAATTATCCTAAAAATAATTGTTCAAATATCATTGCTCAAAATTAAAATGTCAAACACCCTTGTCACTAAACTAACAACTTTTTATTTTTACAAAAATCAATAGTTGTCATAATTAATTAATTAATTAATAAGAAAATTTAAGTAATTTTCATTCTCACATTCATTTACTCTTTGAATGCATTGCTACATATACATATACTTTTTTATATATATTTAGATATAAAGCGAATAAGTGTAAAATAATTGTAAATGCAATCGTATAGTTAATAAAAAGAATAGTTAATGTAACATTTAAATTTAAAAATAATAGATAAATAAGAATATGTGGAATACTTCAATAGATAAAGTTGGATAATAAGATTCAACGACTCAATCGAGTTTGTATGCTTGAACAAAATTTTGTCATTTCAAAAGAAAATTCGAGATCTAACACGTGAAAAAGGAATGCAATGGCTAGTTCAGATTATAGTTTTCATGAGTGTGAATTTAGACTTGCGCATGTTCAGTTGTGAAGTTAAGAACTAGCGAAATTCGAACTAGCTAGGTCTAAACGACAAATAATTTTTTCATTACATATACAATTGTTGTATACCAAACCTATTTTCATTTCTTCTCACTCAACTCGATCTCTATTTCTCTAAAAACTCTAACAATATAGCATCTCTCAATCATCCATATTGTTCTTCTTTTGTTCCATTCTTTTCATATATGTCAACATATATCTTCTCCTCTCATAAGCGGTAATAATTTCCCTCATTTTTTATGCCAACATTTATACTTATGTAGTCTATGAGTCAACATTATATTTGTCGAGTTAATATATTCAATTAAGAAATTTTAGTTTGACTGTTAAATTGATACAATATAATGTTACATTTATCATAATCACATAATTTTAACTAACTATATATTCTAATTTCAAACATATGTACACTGTGATAAATTTTACTAAACTCACATCCTTATTCAATCCTACACAATTCTCATCATTCCATTATCTCTTTTTTCTCTATTGTAAGAAGAGTATCCAAATTCATTTAAACACACCCTAGTGTTGTCTCTACTGCCAACCTATATGGTTATATGCTCATTGGGAGATGAGAGTATTCTGACTATGTTTCCAAAGTGTTGATCAAGCTCTGTCTAAGCAACCAAATACCAATGATAATGGAATTCTAGTTGATTGGTTGGCCACACATTGTCTTTCATTTTGTGTTTTGACAAATAAACAAAGAAAGATTAACTATCAATTACTATCAATTTATCTAAGTGGTAAGAGTTTTGGATTCTTTAAGTATCTGATTTAAATTCGATTTTTGATTCAAGCGTTTGAAATATATTCGGTTGAAAGGAAAATATTCACCTCATATGTCTCAAAGATTATTCAATGGAAACTAACCAATATTAATAGTGGTGAAAACTTCGTAACAATATCATGATAACTAAAATAAATAATAAAAACAAAGACAAAAAAAAATGAAAAGGCACAAACACTAGTTGGTGACACCTAGACACACATGAGTGTGCGTTTTCTTTACTAGGCTTGTTTTACTTTTATTATTTCACCTAAATGTAGGGTATACTAGTAATTTTTGTGGGGAAATGGGTAAAAAAGATTCCTATTCTTATGTTTATGTCCACCCTCTGAACTTTGATAATGATATTCAATCTTTTTGCCCCTTTTAATAATTTTGACTGTGCTAGCTACCTTCTACTATCTCTCTTGCCTTTATAATATATTTTTTGTTTTAAAATTTGAGGAGTAAGTTTTACTCAAAATAACCATAAACTAATAATTTCGTGTGAACAATAGTATAATGATAATAATTATTAGTATTATATAGTAAAAAAAGATAAGGATGAGGAGGGAAGCAATAATTACACAACTTAACAATGGTTCAATAAATAAAATGCTACAAAGACGATTGAATTAACAATATTCATTTGTGAGTTTTGTTATTATTAGACTTTTAAAATAAATTTAAAAAATAAAGCAGTCATATGAACAAGGAAATTAAAAAGAAAAAGTGGGATAGAAGGAAGATACTTTCCCAAAGTTTTATCCTCTGGCAAAAACATTGGACAGTGTACGATGATTAAGTATCAAATTTGTCCATTTCTCTTTGTAGTTTACAAGAGAATAATCATCTAAATTATTGCAATTGCCAAGAGTTAAAGTTACTCTATTTTTGTTCTCCAAAAGAAAAAGTTACGCTATTTTTTTAAGTTTGCTAGAAAAAATGTTGGGTTTTAAGTGCCATGTCAAAATATTTGTTAATGGTACTTGAAAATGATCTTACAATTAAAAACAAAGGAAGTAGTTAATTAATTGACTAAAAGATATTTTGAGAATAATAGCATTAAAGATCCATCTATTATATATATATATAAAATTAATTAATTTTAGCATTTAACAATTTAGAATTATCTTTATAAAACCATAGATTATAATTTTTGTTTATTTACCATAATGAAATTGACATTTTTATTTAAGAGTAGTAAAATTAATTTGTAGAGAAGTTATTCAACGACTTCATACATATTAAAGAGTATGCGATAGATTTTTTTTTACAATAAGAAGGATAAATTAATGACCTAAACACCTTTACAATCTAACATTAAAAATGCATGTAAAAAATTTCAATTAGGAGTAATTAAAATTAGGATGCAAGAAACATCAAATTCTTTTTTTGCCAACAAATATGCACATGATCGTTAATCACTGAAGTAATGTTGAATAATAACAAGACAAATCCAAAGATATAGTAATTAATTTTAGTATCTTCTAAGGGAGGTTTGAGACAAGAGATATTATTGGGTAGAACTTAACAATTAAGGACAATAGTTATAATAAGGTTATAATTTATTTCAAAAATAACACAATCAAAGTGGAGATGACGAACAAAACACATGATATATAAAATAAATTTCACATTTCAGCACCATGAACATCTCTAAGTAATTTTCTATAAGCAGAGAAGTAATTTAATTTGTTGTGAGTTCCAAAAATATTACCTATAAGAGGAGACTATCGTTTAATTATGATATAGTGTAATCAAAATTATTCATATCCACTATTTTTACATTCTCTTTATTTAATGTAAAAATAAATTAGAATGAAAGTGATAATAGTATGGGTGAAAAAAAAAATATCAACAAAAGAAAAGATATTTTAGAGATTAGCATTGTTGTATTTTCATAACTATTATTATAATTAGGGTCTTGTTAACTAGTGCCCTAAGGGCAATAGTTAAGATTACTAAAAAAGGTAATATTTGCATTGAAAATTGTATTATATTGTTTTATAAAAGTAGAATACACAAACTTCAAGAGTTTTTATATTATTTTTATTTCCTTAACCATTACTCTTAGGGCAATGTTTATCATTTTCCTTATAATTATTGTAATGATGTTATGGATTGGAATCAAGGGAACAAACAACCCTATGAAATCGTAGGCTTTACACGTGGCGTGTACACATCACAAGCAAAATTGGGATATAAAACTTTAGTCTTTTTTAATTTGGCAAAGATGTAGCAATCACATTTCATTTTAAAAAAGATGTAGCAATCAAATTAGCAAATTCAATCAAACGAATAAAGACATTTGACTTGTTTTGAAGCAAGAAATTATATAGCAAGAGTATGTCAATTATTTATTTATTTTTGATAAAGAGTATGTCATCAATTATTATAAATACAATGCCCTTTCATGTTTTGTTAAGGGCTTAAGGCTTAACTACTTTGTTTAATTAGTGACAAAACTAATTCTATTATGCACCCTTTCAAATGCACAATATGACTATACTCAATAATTAAAACGTTTAATTTGTTTGGTCATTTTCTTTGTCACTTATCTTAAAGCAAGAAAAGGATGTTACATGCTCTTTCTCCCTTATTTCAGGCAAAGCAAAATTTAAGGAACAGCATTTTCTGTCCCCCGTCCCCCTTCTTTTTTTTATTGGACGTACATTGCTAATTTATAGTAAATAAATAAAAGGAAACAGACTCATATATATCAAAAGTAATAGATAGTCATAGATTGATGTTTAGGTTTTATGACAACTTCATCTTTGTTTGAGAGGAACATTATACCAAAAGAAGAAATAGTATAACATTTTCTTCGGGGTAGTTAATCCCGTATATTTTTGAGTAAATGTCACTTCTCTTATCTTTTATATATTAAAATTAAAACATATATATAAACTACCTTTCACTTTTGAAGATGAATATATGGAGGGTTTGAAATTTGTATCTTAACTCCTGCATATAAACTATGCTTTTAAAGGAACAAGATAAACAGAAAAAATTATACAAGTATGAGATATTTTGAAATTAAACTCTACTCTCTTTAGATTTTAATATGTATTACATTTTCATATATTTAACTCAAAAACTTTCACAAGATGCCTCCCACCTATTAACATTAGACGCTTCTCACCGGTTAATTAGCATTTCAGAAAAGAGATATTTTTGAGTCAAATAAATAAATAAAAAAGAGATATTTTTAAAATTTTCTTATCCAATTTTTTTTTTTAACAAAATGATAAAATATTTAAAATAACATTTTAAGATAAGCTACTTAAATGAATCTTTCATTTGAAACTTTCATTTGAAAAACAATACACTATTATAATCATTTTCAAAAATATCTAAAGCAAGCGAACCCTAGATCTTAGTTACTTCGAAGAATTAATTTATACATTCATGCACAGATGATACATTATTGATTTACTAAATTAAAATTATATGATATTGTTTGCCAAAAAATAAAATTATATGACATGCATTGAATTTTTTTCGAGGTAGTATATTTAACTGATTACCTAAGGCATACATCATTTACAAGGACACGTTTACTATGACACCCAAAATCTCATGTACTG
Source organism: Trifolium dubium (assembly GCA_951804385.1). Lineage (NCBI taxonomy): Eukaryota > Viridiplantae > Streptophyta > Magnoliopsida > Fabales > Fabaceae > Trifolium > Trifolium dubium. The sequence goes on along the minus strand of OX638075.1, from coordinate 28,590,593 downwards.
TGTGATGCTAACACCTATATATGGATCAATGGATAACTTTTTTTCGCTTAACTCCAAATATCCTTACTAGTCAATTTTTTAGAGTAAATCATTAAATAAAAGAAAAAATAGAAATTAATTTGAAATATTAATTACCAAACCAAATGGCAAATGGGACATTGTCCTTGCGAGGATACCCATAACTATTAGTCAAAACTTCTTCATATTGTTTATAAAAATTGAGAACGAAAGGAAAGGTAAAGAAAGACAAAAGAAAGCATGAAGATCTTTGGGTAGGATTTTGCTAGGATTGTTATTTCCACAAAGGGGATGGAGGGTTGTGGAAAATAAGGATCTTTTTATTGTGTTAAGTTTGTGTGATCCACTAGCTAGATAGACCATACAAAATCCAAAAGCCCTCCAAAATGATTTTAAAGAAAATATTGATGATGATTTTATGGAAATTAAGAAGGTGACAACTTGTGCACTCCATAAGATTTGAGGATATATACCTTCAACTATTATAAAAAGTTTTAAGTGATATAATTTTTTATAAAATACAATATTGGATTGAAAGTTTATATCATATAGATTATTTGTGTAAAATTTCAAGACAAATTTAAAATCATTTGATATATTATTGAGACACATAATGATTAACGGTGTTTAAGAAATCACAGAAATTGTTAATTTTGATGCGACTTGATAACATATCAAATGATTTTAGATTTGTAAGAAATTTTACACAAATAATTTATATGATATAAACTTTTAATCCAACAGTATATTTTATAAAAATTTATATCAGTTAAATTTTATTTAAGTGGTTGGGTGTAAAATATCCCCAAATCTTATGGTATACACAAAGAAAAAACCAATTAAGAAAGGTATTTGTTTCTAAGTAAGGATAAGCTACAAAATGTGATGACAAATAAGCATGAGAATCTTGACTATGCCAACCGCCAATTAGAACGTGCAAATGAACCAATTTCCTATTATTAGTTTTTTGACACAAACCATTTCACTTTCACATTGTTTGCCATACACATTTTTGGTAAGATTAATCCTTGTACTCCTTATAATGAGTGGGGAGTGAAACTTGACTTGTGTTGGAGCCAGTAGTATCTTCATCTTGGTTATATTTTCTGTTAGCCTCACCTTAGTTACCCGTTATGATATGCTTCTTGTTTTTTCTCTTGCTCAGGTTGGTTTGGGAATCCATCTTTGTAATTATATCTCTATGAATGGACTTATGTTTATGAGAATATGTACAATAAATCATTATATGAACATTGATTAATATTAACGTGTGTGCTCTTAAAAAAAATGCAATTCATCGCTAGCTACACTTATCTCAATTGACAAAAAAATATCGACATTGTTAGACTGGAAGTCTATGATCAGAATTTAAACTACAGTTCTTCTATTTTGTATGTATAAGTTTTTCGTATACGAACCTAAAATAAATTGCAAACTGATCAAAAATTGAAATGGAAACGTACCTAAATATATATTATATTGTTTTACTCTCTCCTTTCGGCTTCATCTACCAACCTAATATTTGATGATTCATAGTCCAAAAACTTTAAAACACAATCTACTTTTCTGTTTGAGAATCAAGCATACCTCAGCTAGCGTCGTTGACAATTTAAAGACTATACTTATAAACAGTAAGAAGAAAAAAAAAGGGGTCACATTTGAGTTTATATGCATCACTAACAACAAGGTAATAGTATCCCTTTACATTAAAATTGAACAGAAGCATAATGATCCATCATTGTGTTTGCAAAAAGAATTGATCAGATAGTTAGTAAAAGATTAAATTGCACAACCATCTATTCCTTTTATATATGCTTTATTTACCTTTTGCTAGAGTATTATTTATTGTTTGACTTTTAATTTGTTAATTGCACTTTTTGTTGTCATATTTTATCATACTCGTGAAAATAGTTTCTCTGTTTTAGAATCAAATTTTTGGCCTTTAATTACCACATTTGTTGTAGTTTTGATTTCAATATAAACTTTTGATCCCCTAGCTAAAATAGTAATTATTGTCCCAATATATTGTAAATTTGAATGGAAGGTACAACTTTTGGGGACAAAATTCACCATTTGTTTAGGTTAAGAATCACGGGTTTTGTCAAAATTGTAGCAAATATGATGATTAAAATGGAGTAACTATTTTAAAATTGATTATTTATTCTTTCAATTTAACTTCTTGGAGTTTTTTCAAAATTTTGACTTTTTACACTTATCATTTTTTAGAATTTTTTCATAATAAAGTTTATCTAGATTTAAAATGAAGTCACTAGATTTTGACTTTAGTATGAAGTCACTAGATTTATCTAATAGTGAGAGATTTTCGCATAATGCTAGAGGTCTAAGTTCAATTTTCTGCTCCATTGTAAAAAAAAAAATATACATATATATTGAGGAGAAACTTTTCATATAGTTATTGTACCAAAAAAATTCATATAATTAAGAATACATCAATTCTAAAAAATAATAAAAAATGAGATGAAAGACTAATATTAAGAATAAAAAAACCGATCAAAAATATATTTGAACTAATATCTTATTGTCGAGTCCCTTTGTTTGTATGAGAATCAGCTAAATTTAATTTTGTTCTCATTGTATGGTAGTGCTATATATTGATTATTTTTGGAACTTTTTTCTGACACATCTTTTGTTCGTAGGGATCTCTGATGATACTGTTAACATAATTCATTTTAGTTTTAAAATAAAATAAAATAACAGTAATAATAACAAATGGGCCCACATAGACTTGTAGGAAATCATTTGTAAGTTGTAACTGCATCCCCTCCCCACAAGAGAAAGTCAAGGAGACACCATTAATTAGTTGCTATAGAAGTAGCACTACACAGAAATGTTGATGAGCAAACGCATAACATCCATTCATATAAGGCCATGTAGTACGTTGCACTTGCACAAACTATATTGTCAAAATCTTTGTTTCAAACTCTTGATTGGTTATGTGGGGAACTGCTTGCTGCAAAACGTGTTAGACTAGGATACGTCTTCATGCCATACCAATATGTATTAAAAACATTTTCCGAGCTTAGCTAAAATTAATACAGTATGAGAATTTTAAAATAAAAAACTACTGGAAATAGGAGTGGTTGTGTTCACACCAATGTTCTATCATGTAATTGGAATTGAGTCTGATACTACACTATTGACATTTGCTGAAGGATATGTGCCACTTAAATGAGTGGTTATAAGTTCGATATTTATTTAGCTAACTCTTGGAGTATATATACATAGAAGAAATTAAGTTGAAAATAGAGAATTCATTTTGTGTATTAAACATATCTTTTGAAAAGATAAATGACCAAAATGTTACAAATTTAAAAGATAATGGACCAATTTGTTACAAACAAAAGATAAATGATCAAAGTGTTACAAATAAATAAAATAAAGGATCAATTGTGTATTTTTGCCGAAAAAGTATGTCTGTCTCCCACTATTTTGTTTTTTTTTTTGTTAAATCAAATGTATCTTTCGTGCGTAATTGCAGAGATTAATCCCTTGAAGTAGTTGAAATTCATTTAATGAATTGACCTTCCAACAAATGCTTCTCCATACACACTGGCCGAAAATCAAACTCACGACTAAATAGTTAAGGAACCAAAATATCTACCACTTATGTCATGTGTTGGTAAGTCTCCCACTATTTGAAGGTCTTGTTCTAATACTTAAAATAAACTTTAGTAAATAACTAGGTTCAATGTAATGGTTTTTTTAACAAGTTTTGTAATAAACCTTTTAGTTTGGATAAAATAATTTCAACTGAACAACAATAAGAAAATGTTTTTTGGAAGTGTGTGAGACTAGAGTTGGTTCTTTGGAAAAAAAATCATTAGAAAAAACTGATCAACCATATTTTTAGGGCCCAAAAAATAATTGAAGATTGTATTTGTGGTTTTTTATATATCTCATGGAAGCACCCATTGAAGGTGGCTCAATTGACTTAATTATTACCAAAGAATTTTTTTTGTCTAAAGCAGTAAGATAAAAGACTCAAAGCACATAGAATAAAAAGACTCAAAGCCAACTTCTAAATATTCAAGCATTTTTAATATAAAAAAAGTCCAACATATTTGACAATATTCAAGATATAAGAGAGTTATGGGCTTTCTCTCATGAATTCAGTGCAATTAAGAAATGGACCTCAAATTATTTAAAGGCCAACACAAACACAAGGTAAGACCAAGGCCCAATATGATGATAGTAGGAGAATTTTGATGATTTCTCATCCCACCCCCTACTATTCTCTTTCCCCCCCAAAATATGATGATAGTTAATTATTGACAATATTCAATGATCCGCATAATTATCCAACACATTATTTCATCTCTCTACAATTATATAAAATTAGTTAATTATGAGTATTTTTCAATTAATGTCAATTAATCAATAAAAAAAGTCATTTAAATATATGATTTTTTTAATAACACATTTATTCTTTAAGGATAATTTGGTTATTTAAATATAACATGTCAATATGAAGTGTACATCAAACACGTGATAGGAAAAAATAAATTTATCTTTTTTTTTTATCATGTGTACACCAAATACATGATAAGATAATTTTTATCATGTCATTATTCTATCATATATTTATCAATTTTCTTATCACATCTCGTCTCTATTCTTTCCATAGCGCACCAAACGGACCCTTAATACTTTAGAGTTACATAGAATATGGATTCAATTTCGGAGATTTTTTGACAAGAAATATTTGTAGAGTTTTAGATTTTTTGTTTTATTTTTATAATTTTATATTTATTAGTAGGAACTATATTGATGTGGAAATTAGAACATTTGGAGTTGTAAATGTGAAATATATTTGGAACAATTAAAGCAAATGTCGTAAGGGGTGGATGTAGTTGTACTATACGTAACTTGTGACAAGTGATAGATTGTCAATGAAATTAAGAATGATTCATATGAGTATAATTCATTCTATATAAGAAGATCACATATTTACATAACGGTCGGAGTTTAAATTTAAAATTCTTCATTTTTCACTTTAAGATGAGTTGAATTTCTAATCAATAAACAATAACAAAATAAATTTAATATTGGAACAGCTTTGAGAAGATTTAATTGCAAGAGCAAGGCCGCTTAATCATTATTTAATGACGTTAAATTGGAATCATATATAGTACTGTATTAAAATTTTTTTGGTACATCGGAAATATAAGTTGCTCCGTCAGAGATCGAACTTTGGACCTCCCCTACCTAACCCATACGTCCCCAGTTCTTACCACTTGAGCTATCTTACGAGGACAAATAAAATTAGTTCAATGGTGTAAAATTAACATCATTGAGGTTGATGGGCAAATAAAATTACATTCAACCAGGGGGAATGATAAAAAAAAAAAGGTGGGGTCTGTGCCCATCATGGGAATCCAAAATTGAAAGTTATAGTAGATTCATTAAATTATTAAGCGAAAGCAGAGCTTCAAATCACTTGTTTCTATCATTATCCTAAATCTACTTTTTTAATAATGACTTAATAGATTACTTATCTTAATTAGCTTGCTGATTAGACATTATTTGTTAAAAGCGATGTTAACTATGATGAATAATAGTAAAGTGAAATCACAACTGTCGTCAATCTATTCGAGTTCAAAAAAGTAGTCTAAATGTTTTGTGTGTGAACACCAATTCATATATATAAAATATAAAATAAAATTTCTCATTTTAAAATTTATAGTGTACTTATCACAATTTTTCGATATTTATGTCATTATATTAATAGAAAATATTTCATATTAATTAAAATATATCTTATTTTAATTTTTCTATGAATAATTTTTTATAAAGAGAGTATAATGGATATTCTCTCTATATATTCATTTCACACACAACACAATTAATAACTAACTAATTAATATGGAACATCCATTAGACTTTGTCATGCACCATTTACCAAGTACGTAGTAGCATATGATGTACAAGTTACGAAAAATATTATAATGAATATAAATTTTATAAAATCGACCATGCGTTAGATTTGAAAATTATTTATATCATATATAGATCATTTTTTAAAATTTATAAAAATTGAAAATCGTTTGATATGTTATTATTTAGATTCATCAAAATTTATGTTTTTTAATAAAAACTCATAAATTGTTAATTTTGATGAGTCACAATAATATATTTAATGATTTAATGATCTTTATAATATAAACTTTAATTAAACAATAAATTTTATAAACTTCGCAGACGTTGTAGTATTTTTTAAAACATGTGCACCATACACCACTTAATCAAGTGGTACATGTTAGACATAGTCCATCCACCAAATACTTATCTTTATTCACTTTAATTGCTTTCGATGCACCAAAAGTTAGTGGTTCCATAGAAATTACTATCAATATCACCAAAAGTTAGTGGTTCAATGGCGATTGACAATTGATTTAGTAAGGAGATTAACGGTTTGGTTTTCCACCATTGCATTTGAGATGAGACTGAAACCACTTGATGTTAGGATTTGCTCTGAACTCTAAACTGCAAGAGTCTCATTCTCTATCTACGAGAGGGCGAAAAAAAAGAATTACTATCAATATCAACGCGAGCCAAACATTTTAAAGATAACAAACATCTTTAATTATACTTTAATTAGTTATAGTCATTTTGTGATCTAATTAATTTGTATTTTTGAATAATTTATATTAGCCAGAGAAATTTAATTGATTATGGGTCCGTTTGGCAAAAAATAGCGGATAGCTTATAAGCTAGCTTATAGCGGATGAGCTTATAGCTGGTAGCTTAAAGCTGATAAGCTAGTTGGTTGAATTTGTAGTGTTTGGTAAAATTAGCGGTTGAAGTGACTTATTGATATGAAATGACATAAAAAATATATATAAAATTAATATTTAATTATTTTTAAGTAAGATGATAGGGATAAAGTTGAAAGAAAAAGTAATAAGCTAAAAGTTATAAGCTAATAAGCTAATTGAATTAGTTTATCAAAATAAGCTAAAAGCTAGTCAAAATAAGCTATAAACTCATGTGAAGAAATAGTTACCAAACAAGACTTATTTTTTATAATAAACTTATAAGCTAATCTATAAGCTATAAGCTAAAATCTCATTTTAATATCTTGCCAAACACACCCTATATCTACATAATATTTTATAAAAGAAATGAATACTACAACAGATAGCGTTTTAATCAAAACAGCTGTAAAACGTTTGCAAAAAAACATATTTACTATAGCACTTTGCACATGGGCGCTATTAAAATCGTAAGCTTTAATAGCGCTTTTCAGACAAACCGCTATTAAATGATGATCTTACAAGCTTTAAATAGCGCGTAATTCTCTATATTATAGCGTTTTTTACTTACAATAGCGTTTTTCGCAAGCGTATTATAGGCATCAGACTTATTATAGCACCAACACCTATAGCGCTTTTAAGCGCTATAAAACTTCAAAATAAGCGCTATAATATGCGTTTTTTGTAGTAGTGAGTGTATGGCAAAATTGTAGATTGATTATTGAATTTTAGCATCGCACGACTAACTATTATGCTTATTATTTGTATTATCTTTCTACAAATTTGAGATATTCTTTTGTTCTTTATGTATTATAAATTTTATAATATATAATCTCTAATTTTCGGAAGAAGACACTTCTATTATCTTTATAGTATGTCCACAAAATAAATAAACTTAATAAAGTCTAAATCAATTATAGTTACCGTATTCGAATTTGAGTTGAACAATTAATTCTTAAATAAATATATATTCTTTATGTTTTAAAATAAGTGTCGCTTTTGGTGTTTTCACACATATTAATAAATGTAATCATTATGTCAAAATAAGTAGTACATTTACTCAAGTAAGCCTACATTTTTCTTTGTTTTCTTAGAAATAATATATAAAGTAATAATTGAAATTTTTTGCATTGAGAATTGAAAAACAACACTTATTTTAAGACAACATTTTTAAACTACATCGATATTCATTTTGAAACAGAGAGAGTATCATTAAGACATTAACCACAAGAGATGATGAATCTCTAAATAAATTATGGATTTAAGTATCTTGTCTTGTATAGAAAGGTATAGCCACCAACACTAGGTGTAAGAGTGTACAACAAACCTAATCTTGAGCTGTCTATTAAATGTAATCCCTGTTTAATTTAATTTAATATCAAAATATAAAAAACGGACCACACCTTTAAATCTCACCATTCATCACTCATCCACCATCATATGTCTTTTTAAAATATCATGCATATTTTTCCACAATTCACTTGGTCCAGAAAAATACACTCACACACATACACACCCTACCACAACAAAACATATAGCTAACAATCAATCAAACTCCAAACTCTCAAAACTTCCATTAATCCAACCTTGTAGCTGCCTTTGTCTACTAATTAATTCCAAATGGTTCCATCACACTGAAAAAAAAAAGTGAAAATCTGGTTTGTTTATTTTCTTCATTACATATTATATATACATAATTTACTTAAATCTTACTTTAATTTTTTTTTGAGTAATTTTATTTCTTTCTTCAACAACCTCCTCACCATAAAAAAATTCCTTAAATATATATATTAAGATTTAACATCAATTAATCAATTTTTTTATTTCCAGGATCAACTATATGAAGAAATGAAAACCAAACCACATGACCAAGGTTCAAATTAAGAAGCTTATAGATCAGCATGATGAAGACATATAAACCAAAAAGAACTTTCTTTGTACGGAAACAAAAAAAGAGAATTAATTTCTGACAGAAAAAATGGGAACGTACTTTCATGGAAACAGCAACAGTTCTGAAGTCCAACCGTCGGCAGAAGTAGGTTTACAGACACTTTACCTTATGAATCCAAACTACGTTGTACCTTATTCTCATGAAACTCAAAATTCAACACAAAACATGCTTTTCACTAATCCCAACGCTACCACTAACATTATTCATCCTTCTTCTCACGCGCTTAATATCATCAAATTCCCTCACGCGCCTTCATTTGGTGGTGTTACTATTCCACCATCCAACTTTCATGGATCCAACACAGCCGACACTCCCACACAACAGTATGAAGTTAGTGGTTTTCATCCTTTTGCTTCGTCGGCGACCGCAACTCGTCCCCAGTATAACTTGTGGGGATCGGGATCAGGATCAGGTAGTTTAATACCTGATCAATCTTTCACGGTGACAGCAACAACAACTTCAACTAATAGATCAGAGTCTGGTGTTACTGTCGCCGTGACAGCATCTGATCATGCGGCGGAATTTTCTCCGCTCCCGCCGAATATTGGTTTTCACATGCCAATTTATCAACGCGGATTGTCTTTGAGTCTTTCGTCACAACAAACACCATACCGGTCAGTTTCTGGAGAAATTGAGGTATCTCCAGGTAGCCGTGGTGGTGGAGAGAGCAGTGGAGTTTCGAGTTTGCACGGTGTTGTTTTCGGGTCGAAGTATTTGAAAGTAGCACAAGAGCTTCTTGATGAAGTTGTGAATGTGGATAAGGGAATCATGAAAGGAGAATATGGTGAAGGAGATGATAGGAATATCAATAATAATGATAATAAAGAGAAGAGGAAAAAGAATATTGAAGCAAGTTCAAGTAGTGGAAGAGAAAATGATGGAGGGAAACAAGTAGCTCATGAATTAAGCACTGCACAAAGACAAGAACTTCAACTGAAGAAGTCAAAGCTTGTTAGCATGCTTGATGAGGTACGTTTATACATGCATGTAATAATTAACTTTCCACAATTTTTGGGATTTAAACTATTTTTATATTGACTTCAAGAATTTGTTACGATTCATTGGAAATAATAAAGTATTTGTGTGATTTTGTGAAAGTAGGGTACTTATTTCTTGTATCGTTTGTTTCTGTACTGGTTTGAATAATACTGCTAAGAAAAAATTAAATAAAATTAAACACTTGTGTTTCACATCAAATTAAGGTCAATCTCCGATAATATTATTGGATAAATCTTACGAAAAAGAAATAATAATTGTGTTGATCTGAGTTTTACTTTTGACACCGAATTGATGAGAAAATTGAATTTTGTGCAGTCAAATTGCATGCAATCAACATCTATTGATCGGTTTAGATTTTAAAATTAAATTTAAACTGTTTTTAAACCTAAAATTCAAACTAAAATTATGAACTGTTAATCTTAATCAAATGTACTACTAAATATGACCGGCTACATTGTACAATCAAATTTTCTCCGGCTGCACTGAATTCGGATTCATTGATGAGTGAAGAAATGATTGTGACATTGCAAGCAAAGAAGGACTGAAATTGACAAGATTGGGAGTTATCAATTCTTACTATAGTTTCATCAAAATGTATGTCGAGGAAAGGGAATTGATGAACTGATTGTAACAAAAAGCCACTTGATATGGTGAATGTCAGAGAGAATAATTTAGGTCGGGCCCATTTGGGTCAGTTTTATGTTTATTTTATATAGTTTGAACTACCAAGTGAACCCATTAAAATATTATTGATTGATACTATTTCCCTTCATAAGTAAAGTGAAGTCTCTTCATAATTCATAAACACACTCATATCATATTGGGTCCTATTTCCCTTCTTGTGTGTGTCATTTTATGAATCAACTCAAGAATTCATTTTCTTAATTAGAACATATAAATATATGGTCTCTTTCATTTTCTGAATTAGCACATATCAATATCTCCACTATAAAATTCGCTTTAGACCCTATTTATCGTTGGGTCGGCCCTGCCAACAAATATGTTATTATATATATTTCTTATATTAATAGTATATGATATATAAATGATTTTTTGCTTTTTGAAAATGTAGGTAGATCTAAGGTACAAACAATACTACCATCAAATGCAAGGTGTGATATCATCATTTGAACAAGCAGCAGGATATGGAGCAGCAAAATCCTACACATCCCTTGCCTTAAAGACAATTTCGAAGCAATTTAGAAGTCTTAAAGATACAATCTCTTCACAAATTAAGACAACTAGTAAGACTTTGGGTGAAGATGATTGCTTAGGAGTTAAGTTAGAAGGTTCTAGGCTTAGGTTTGTCGATCACCATCTTCGACAACAACGCGCACTACAACAACTCGGAATGATTCAGAGTAATGCTTGGAGACCTCAAAGAGGATTACCTGAACGAGCTGTTTCTTTTCTTCGCGCTTGGCTTTTTGAGCATTTTTTGCACCCGTAAGTATTCGTTACTCAATTCATTTCATTTTAATAACGGGTTGTTATGGGTTTATCACATTATTTCTATATGTATGTAGTTTTCTTATAACAAAACTGTGAATGTAGTGTTTTGTACGTTTTGCATTTTGCACTCATGTGGGCAATGGGTATGTCTTGTGTTTGGATCAAAGAAATGTTATAAAAAAATTTATGTACTCTCTCTCTGATGAATTTTTACTAACATAATAATGAACTTTTGTTGACGTGATAGTTTAATTTTTATCTGTCACGTTAGCAAAAAGTCAACATAAAGATAAACCTTCATATTACAGAGGTAATTAAAAAAAATACTGCAGGGTTAAACTAAGACTCGGCCACATTGCAAGGGGTAAAAGCTTATTAATCCTGATTATTTTAGTATGTGTAAAAAATATCAAAAAATGGACATGTTTAATCAAAATTAATTTTTGAATTGTTCAATAGTTTTAAAAGATGTGAAATATAAGAACGTACATGCATGCAGAATTTATTTATAGTTTGGTGATATATATTCCCAATCTCTTAATTATTTTTCTATAGAATATATATATATATATATATAGTACTTTCCTTCAACTTAGAGTTTCTAATTGTGAATTTGTGACATGCAGCTATCCCAAGGACTCCGATAAGGTTATGCTTGCAAGACAAACTGGACTTACTCGGAGTCAGGTACATTATTCCAATCTATTTGCAGATGATTTTGCAATATATATGGACATTGCAATTATGAACGTGACATTGTTTATGTTTTTGATTCAGGTGTCTAATTGGTTTATAAATGCGCGAGTTCGGTTATGGAAACCGATGGTTGAAGAAATGTACTTAGAAGAAATCAAGGAGCAAGAGAAGAATAATAATGATTCTAATGATAACACAAATAATGCTACACAAGAATCAAATGCAATCAATATTCTTCATTCAAAAGTAGAAAGTTTCAACAACCAAAACACTTCTCAAACTGAGATTTCAAATTCTCATAATTCATTGTCAACATCCAACACAAAGTTTGATGTTGAAAGAAATCATGACAAAAATGAATACCCTTTAATGAGTGGAAATGAAAATCATAATGGTGATGGTTATGGATCATTCTCAATGGAAGATATTGGAAGGTTTAATGTTAGTGACCAATTGGCTCCAAGGTTTCATGGAAATGGTGTTTCTCTAACTCTTGGACTACCTCATAATGAAAATCTCCCTTTCTCTTCCACTCAACATGGATTTCTCTCTCAAAATTTACATTTGGGAGAGAATGAAAATGAGTTTTGCGCAATTAATCCGTCTTCTCAATCAGGAACAAGTTATGAGAGTATTGATATTCAAAACAGAAAGAAGTTTGCTGCTCAATTGTTGAGAAATTTTGTGAACTAAAGATATTTTGGATAAGGATGAGGAATTGATTGGAATCATGGTGTGCGCCACCGCGATTATTTTGATAAAAATTACACTTTGAAATTTCAACAAAATTACTCTTTCAGTGTAATTTTGTCAAATTCACACTCAAATCAAACACACACTCATATATATAAGATTCAAGTTGAGTCAGAGTTGGGAAAGGTATATTTTATTTTGTTGTATATTGTGTTCAAAACTATAAAACCAGGGTAAGATTGATATTTCATGCATGCGTGCATGTAATTTTAATATGTTTCTTGTACGTGTACTTTGCATTTGTGGTTAGTACTTAGATGGGAGTGCAAATCATGAAAGGTATTTTATATATATATATATATATATATATAGACACACACAAACATTTCAAGTGCTTTCATTAGGATATGTATTTTATGGGTATGTGTACGCGATTTGGATGAAATTTAATATGTATTCCCGAACCCAAACGTTTGACTTGGTAGACTTAGGACTTCTAAATATGTTTTTTTGGTTTTTTTTTATAATAAAATCAGAGTTCAAAGACATCACATGATGAATACAACAAAATGAGAGAGTGCAAAAACATCACATTTTTTGGTAAAATTTTAGTGTTGTATAATTCATAGATGATTTTTTTATCTTGTTTCAATTGAGCTTCATCTAGTAGGCCATCTTAGAATCTTGTTGACCAAATGTTAGAATCTTAAAAAAGGGATTTTCTGCTAAATTTTGATTTAACATAGATATATATCTGCTGTTTAAATTTTGGTTGTCCCTAAAATTTATTAATTAGAAATTTTATATATCGAGCATAATAAGAATTCGATCTCATCCTATTTTACCAAGTTGTAGTACAAAAGTTTTATTGAACAATAATTTGCTCATAAAATTGATGAAAAGTTATTATGGGTACTTTATCGTAGGAACTATACGGTTATCGTATAATTCATCTCATCTGCAAGAGGAATAAGATGATTAATTGAGTGACTTGGGGAGCAAGATACTTGCACAGGGGGGGGACATGTACATGTGTGTGAATAGTGTAGTTGGTGAGGGAATCATGGAATAAAGTTAAGGAGTACTTGGGGTTAATATGATCATATTAGTTATGAGGGTTAGATAAAATTAGAAAATTATCTATTTAATCTTTCTAACTAGTTTGATTATATTTTGTTTAATTTTATTAAAAAATTCTATTGTCAAAATTGATAGAAGATGTCGAAATTTTTAAATAATTTTTTTTTATATTTACCACTTTTTTATTGGGATATAAAAGAGGGCTAGCTATTTAACACTCTTTTAAGTTTGAATGATTTTGTATTTCAAAGAAATCAATAAAATCTGTATTAAAAAAATCAAATAAAATCAAAACCAAGTTGTCCAACTTCTTGATCGATTGTTTCTAAGTCTTGAAAGATCAAAACGTCACATTGACTTATTATTTTTTGTCCTGCTAATTATAACCCCGTGAAAACATTCTTCAATAGTTCAATTCCCCACTTGCATTAAAATCCAAATAGTGCATTGTGCACCAAGTCTTGTACTCATCGAATACTCACCTATATATCAAACAAATAATTGCAAAAGTCTCATCCTGTATCCAAAAAATAAATCATTCATTTGTTCTCCTAAATTATCACCTTTCTAATTTGATTATGAAACTATAAATATATATTAAGTATTTTTTTTACCCTCTAACTCTTAAGGAAAATGACACTAGTAGTTCGAATTTAGAGCGAGTTCTAATATTAGGTGGTTAGAGTCTCCAACAATATCTTAGTAACAATTTAAAGATTACTTATTATATTTCTATAGTTTTATGGATCAAATTGAAGAGAATGTGGAATATCCAAGAATCAAATTGATGGTTTATTTCCATCCAAATACTTCAATCCAATACTCTATTGTCAGGAAATATAATACACCATAGTTTTACATTGTAGGTCGTAATCGTAATATAAAATTCTTCAACAATATTATGCGAACACTTCAATTTTTAATCACTCGTTAATCGTTATACACTTCAATTTTTTAAACATCTCATTTACCATTTCAAATCAAAATCCAAAACCATCCAAGTAACCTTCACCAAATCACCATACATAATTTTTGTACATAAATTTCATTTCATTGTGTTCTTGTTTTAAATAGTTCACATATTCATACAATCATACTCACATATCATATCACTTTCAATGCAGAGATCCGGGTATGGTAAAGATGGAATATACAGATCTCTAAGACCTTCCCTTGTGCTCCCAAAGAACCCGAACCTCTCCCTCGTCTCATACCTTTTCGCAAGCGTCTCTTCTTTCTCTAACAAAACCGCCCTCATCGATGCCGATTCTTCCCAAATCCTCTCCTTTTCTCAACTCAAAACACAAGTCTTGAAGCTTGCACATGGTTTTCTCAACCTCGGCGTAAACAAAAATGACGTTGTCCTCCTTCTCGCCCCCAACAACATCCAATTCCCCGTATGCTTCCTCGCTGCCACCGCAATTGGCGCAATTGTCACCACAGCAAATCCTGTTTACACTGTCATGGAACTCTCTAGACAAATTAATGACTCCAATCCTAAGCTGGTTATCACCGTTCCGGAATTATGGAACAAGGTGAAGGACTTCCATTTCAACCTCCCTGCAGTGATCATCGGTTTGGATAACAACGCGAGTTCGGATTTAAAGTTCATTAGTTTTGATTCGTTGTTGGAGGCAGCAGGTATTACAACTTCCACGTTCCTCTAAGAACCAGAAGGTTAATATATAAAAAAAATAAATGAATAGTACAATTTATATAAATCTATGTGAAAATGAAGAAGATAACAACTAACAATAATAACTAACATAACTGATTTTTTACTAACTATTAACAAACTTATCTAAAATAACAGGGCCAGTAACAGACTTACCAGAAAATGACGTTAAACAGAGCGATACAGCTGCGCTTCTGTACTCATCCGGAACAACAGGCGTTAGCAAAGGCGTGATTCTCACGCACGGGAACTTTATCTCGGCGTCATTGATGGTTAACATGGACGACGATTTAGCAGGGGAGTTAAACGGCGTGTTTCTCTGTGTTTTACCTATGTTTCATGTGTTCGGATTAGCAATTGTGACATATGCGCAACTAAGGCGAGGGAGCGCGGTGGTGTCTATGGGGAGGTTTGAGATGGAGGGATTTTTGAAGGCGATTGAGAAGTATAGAGTTACAAATTTATGGGTGGTGCCTCCAATGGTGCTTGCTTTGGCAAAACAGAGTGTGGTTGGTAAATATGATCTTTCATCGTTGAAGGGTATTGGATCAGGTGCTGCTCCTCTTGGGAAAGATTTAATGGAGGAATGTGCTAAGCGATTACCTAATGTTACCGTTTGTCAGGTAAGCTAATTCATCACCTCATTGATTCTTTTAGCATAAGTACTTTTGGTTTTGATATTGTTTGAGCAATACTTCTTTGCATCCTAAAAAACTTTGATATTGTTTGGGCGAATTTTGGTTTATTCCTGCTATTTTTTATTACCTTTTATGTGTTGATTTTTTGTTGACGCGACACAGATAAAAAGTCAAATACTACACTAGCAATAGCAAGTTAGTTAATTGTGACGTCGACAAAAATTCAACATATTTATATGAGCACAATAATAATAAATATTGCAGGGAATAAAAACCTATTAACTCTATTAATTATGAGTATTCTTTATCATTGCTTCATGATTAGTCTATTCCAATTTTGTTTATGTTTTATTTGAAGTTTGTTGCATTACATTGCACCAATTCAAGTTGCCATAGGATTTGATGGAGTTAGGATAAAAATGATTTGTATTATTATTATCTTTGTGCAATATAGGGCTATGGTATGACAGAAACTTGTGGCATTGTTTCTCTAGAAAATCCAAGAGTAGGTATTCGTCATACTGGCTCAACTGGAACGTTGGCTTCGGGAGTTGAAGCTCAAATAGTGAGTGTGGACACACAAAAGCCTCTCCCTCCAAAACAATTGGGAGAATTATGGGTCCGTGGTCCCAACATGATGCAAGGTAAGGTGTCTTAAAAAATTTGGTTAATGGACTTTTATTTTTACAATGTAGACGAATTTTTAGTTTATTCTCTGCAAAAAAAAATTAATTACTCCAGCAAATTTACTCTACTTGTAAATTTACTTAAATGATCAGTTTATGTTTTCTGTTAGAAATTTCACATTGGCTAGAAATATGACATAGATAGCTTTTATAAATGTGTGCAAACCTCAACTCTCAAGCTAACTTTTGTGGTTGAGTATAGGCCTTCCAAATTTTAATATGGTATCAAAGTCTATCCTAGATCCATTTGTTGTTTGTTGTGGAGACCTTCCATATTTGGGCCATCCGTTATTGTAGCTTGTTAAGTTCTGGACGTAAGGGGTGTGTGTTAGAAGTCTCACATTGACTAGAGATATGACATAGATAGCCTTTATAAATGTGTGCAAACCTCAACTCGCGAAGATTAAACAAGTTTTTGTACCCAATGCACTCTTTAAACATATTATTTAAAGAAATTATTTATTTAAAAAGTTAAACAAATTTACAATGCGTTGATTATATAATAAGCTTTTCCTATACATATTTTAGGTTATCTTAACAATCCAGAGGTTACAAAGTTGACTTTAGATAAAGAGGGGTGGGTACATACAGGAGACCTTGGTTATTTTGATGAGAATGGAGAACTTTATATTATTGATCGTATCAAAGAACTAATCAAATACAAAGGTTTTCAGGTATGTAACCTAAAATAATTTCAATTACAACAAGTAATGTAATATATATTTGAGTATGCTTTATCTGAAATCTTAACCAAAGTCTTGTTAGTGTTATGTTTACTTGAGCAATGGAAATTTAAACCATTTTGATTTGTATGTAATAATGATTGTTTATGATCGCGAGTTTTTTTCGATACATCGAAATATTATGATCACAAATTTGAACTTATGTGATGTTCGCTTTATTATTGAAATTAACAAGGTTGCGCCGGCAGAACTTGAAGGTCTTCTTGTTTCTCACCATGATATACTAGACGCGGTTGTCATCCCGTAAGTTACACATGCATAGTAGTTTAATTTTTGACATATTTTCTTTATTATAAAAATAAAAATTAATTGATTAAATAACCAATGTATATGTCCCGTGAGCGTAACTCAATTGGTATATACAATAAATTTTACTAAAAACAGATGATTATTCATGTATGAGTTACTTCCTTTGCATAGATTTCCTGATGATGAGGCTGGTGAGGTTCCAATTGCTTATGTTGTTCGTTCACCCAATAGTTCACTAACTAAGGAAGAAGTTCAAAAGTTTATTGCAAACCAGGTTGCACCATTCAAAAGATTGAGAAAGGTGACATTCATCGAAAGTGTTCCCAAGACAGCTTCAGGGAAGATTCTGAGAAGAGAGCTTATTGCAAAAGCACGATCCAAAATATAAGATATTACTGTTGTTTTGGTCATTGTCTATGATAGAATATAGATTCAAATTGTAATAAACTAATGGTATTTTCTTGTGTACCCCCATAAAATTTGGGGGTATTTACCCTCAATGACTTAAATTTTTTTAAATCGATATAAACTTTTGTAAAATAAACCGTTGGATTAAAAATTTATATCATATAGATCATTTGTGTAAAATTTTAGACAAATCTAAAATCATTTGATATGTTATTTAGACGCATCAAAATTAACAATTTTTGTGATTTCTTAAACACCGTTAATCTTTATGTATCTCAATAGCATATCAAATCATTTTAGATTTGTCTGAAATTTTACATAAATGATCTATATGATATAAACTTTCAATCCAACGATGTATTTTATAAAAAAATGTATCGCTCAAAACTTTTTATAATAGATGGGAGTAAATACCCCCAAATCTTGTGGGGTACACAAGTTGACACCTAAACTAATAATGCATAAGATGAACAAAAATACTATCCACCATTCCTTACGATTGCACAATATATACACGTTTCTTTTTGAATTTTTGTTGTCTAAAATTATTCTCCTTTTAGAATATCAAAAAATATTTATTACTATTTTTTCTATAAATTACTTTTTTTATTGCATTTTAACTAGAGATATCAATTTGCATATGTTAACGGTGATTCCAGTAGAGATTATCTATTCCCAACTTTAAATTTGAGGATTTTTTTTCTTGCGAAGACGGGGATGAATTTTTTTTTCCCTAACAGTACTTTAGATCGGGGGATTATCAATCATGGAAGCATCCTCCACGCACCATATAGAGTCCTCAAGTCCAATCAAATTACTTACCTGCCCTTAAAATTTATATATAATTTTAAATATCCATTTTTTTTAGTGTTACCATGTAATTTTTATCATTGAAATTCTATTTTGCCATGTATCGTGTGGTCTGTAGATATCACATATTGTTCTGAGTTATTCAATAAATATGCAAACAGAGTTTTTGTCTAGGAATTATTCTATGTTAATATATTTTTCAACTTTTTTGCATATCTATTTTGTTATTGAAGCAAAATGATTAAAAAAATCTTCATGCCCCATTGAGTTCGGTCTATAAAAATATCACAATCTCTATTAGTAATTTTTTTTGGTTTTCACCCCAGTTTAATATGGTTCGAGAGTCAGTTCTAGCATCAGGTAGTTTTAGTCTTTTCCCGATCGCAGTTGTGGGGATCAAACCGTAGTCATTCTTACTAAGTTCAGCATCAATCACCACTGAACTAACTAACGTTTGAATTTCTTTGTTAGTTATTTTACTATTCATTTAAATAAAAGATAAAAGATTCAAAATAAAATAAAAAATTGATATAGATGTATGTAAAAACTAATGTATTGAAATCCTTAAATTATATGTAAATATTTGAGTTAAATTCCGTATCTTTTTTTACTCATAATAGAATATCTATAGGATTAGGATTGTTACCAAAAAAATAAATCTATAGGATTAGGTAATAATTGAAATCTATAATATGGAAATGAATTTTTGCTTCAATTGAGTAATAAAAAATATTTTGTTTATTCAACTTAGCATCTTAAATTTCCCTATTCAGTAAAAAATAAAATCTTCAATTTTATTACATAAAATTATTTTCCAGTAAAAAAATTTAGGAGAAAATATCACTCCAGAAAATAAAAACTTTGTTAAGAGGTTATAAGTTGATTAAAAAAAAACTCAAGGGGTGTGGTTGAGCGGCAGTGGGCTCATCCTCCCTTAACCAATGGTCGAGGGTTAGATTCTCACCTTGGGTATGGAGCAGCTTTAAATCTTTGGGCCAGTTATCCCACCCTTCGAGGTGCCTCCAATCTAGCGAGGGATTAGTCACTGCGTTCGGCGGTGGATACCCCGGTCTCGACCAAAAAAAAAAGGTTGATTAAAAAAAGTATAAGTAATAATAAATTTATTATTTAAATATATAAAATCAAATTCTATCTCCCAATGATTTGGATTAAAATGGTTTAAAATTCAATTCCAAAACTAAAATGAAAAAGATTTCTTGCTTTAAATGATTAGCCCAAAAGGATTTTCTGTTTTTTTTTATTCTACATGAAAATTGACCTTGTAAATTTTTTCACCCATGTTGAAGCAAACACATATATAAAGGTTTTTTACATTCTTCAATATTTTCTTGCAGTAACTGGCACCTACCACATGAGCCACACTCACTTTATCAAATGGGGCGGCCTCATATCACAATTCCTCTTGTGCTGAAGAAGGTTTGGTTGAAACTATGTTCAATTAAAAAGAAGAGTATGTTTTGATCTTTTCCTTTTGATAACCTAGTTGTCCCATGTCTTTTTATTTTCTTCTATTCTATTGTATATGTATACTAGTTTTTATAAAAATGCATGTGTATTTTTCTTCTTCTTCTTAATGCTACATTAAGCACAATTGTGCACCACCTAAAAATTTGTTTTATTTTATACTCAAACAAAAAAAAATTGGTTTATTTAATGGTTTTATCACATAAATCTGCAATACGCATTTGACTCTTTAATTTAATATTTTTTTTGTTACTCTATTATTGTTTCATGCAGAAGTGGTCATCGATCACCATCTTTTAGTTTGCATTTGATTTGACTTTGCAAGAGTCAAAAGCAATTCTAAAGATGTATGTAGAATTGATTTTGGATTGATTTTGAGGTATTTGATTATTCTAAAGCAGAATTGATTCTGACTCCAGAATTGATTCTGCTAGAAGCAAAGATTTGTAACTTCTGACTTTAAGTATGATTTTTACACTGAAATTTTATAGTTCAACTCACTTTTATATAATTATATCCAAACATAAAACAATTATCCTAAAATCAATTATGATAAAAATCAATTCTATCAAAATTAATTATATCTAAAACCAAACCAAACATACACTTAAACTTAATAAAGTGATATTAATGATCATTTACAATTATTTTCAAGAGAGTTTTGAACTATGTAATTTGAAGTTACAAATTAAGTTAAGATCTTTACACCAAAAAAAAAAAAGGTTAAGATATTGACAATGGTCTAATATTTTTTGATATATTTAAGTTATATTCTATTTGAAGTTATATTCATTATTTTTTAGCTTAAATAATGTTTATGTCCCTGTAAGTTCACGCTTTTTTTATATAAGTTTTTATAATTTTTTTTGTTTTAAGTAAGTCACTGCAATTGTAATTTTTTTCAAATTAGTCCCTAAAGTCAAAATCCGCAAGAGAATCTGCAGTTTTCGTGCAGATTTTCCTTCGAATTTTCCTGTGGATTTTGACTCTAGGGACTAATTTGAAAAGGAAATGTAATTGTAGAGACTTATTTAAAACAGAAAAACTTACAGAGACTTAAATCAAAAAAGTGCGAACTTACAAGGACCTGAACATTATTTAAGCCTTATTTTTTTAATGGAAAATTTTACTCTGTATCCCATAAATTGTATTCTTACCCCTATTGATATCCAAAACTCTTTGAAACAATTTTTTTTTTTTCCAAAATTCTCAAATTTTCCCATGACATATTTTAAAAAATAAAACATAGAATTCATTCTTCACTTGTATTTGAATTCATTCTTATTTTATTTTTTTTGCAGAAAAAGGAATAGATATTTTGTATGAAGAAGTGAAATCTTGCCCTTATGAAGACGTGCAAGTCCTCTGGTCAATACTAGTGCAATCACCTTGACCTTTTTTTTGCTGTAGAAATGAAGAACAAAACTTGACAAAGAAGAAACTAGCAATAATGTATATAAAGTAATTAAAAATAAAAAAATATTCTAATATTTCTCTTTTTCCATGATACAATCATATATCCCCCATTTAATTTCTCTCTTATCCTTTATCCCTTTTGAGAAAAATAGAGTTAGTTAAAGTTTAGTTAGCTATAGTAATGGCACATTTTTGTTTTGTACATTTTTTGTAATTAATGTTTCCGATAAATCTTATGTTTGCGATTGTAAATAGCTTATGATTCTTTTGCTTTGAATTATACTCCTTTCATTGGCTTAATTAGTTTTTTTGCATTACCCACATTTAGGGTTGGAAATGAGTCGAGTCGAACTATGTCTGAGCTCGGTTCGACTCGATAAGAATTGGTTCAGCTCGAAGTTCGGCTCGAGTTTGACACGAACTTTTTTTTCAGCTTGAGTTCTGCTCGTTTAAAGTTCGCTAACAGTTCGGCTCGACTCGTTAGGTTCAGTTCGTTTTTAGCTCAAAACTCAATTCAAAAAATTGACACAATTTTTTCTAACTCTAACTCATATTCGACTTCATTTAAGCTATCTTTGGTAAATGTCTATCACTTATTTATAATTATAATGTACTCATGTTCTCAAAATTTCTTAAACATCCGATGTGGGACTTTATATTTCACAAATGATATGTTTGTAGTACTTTGTAAATTTTAAACATAAAGCAAACAAAATGAATTAATAATAAATAAATAGTGATTTTATTTATACAAAATGAGTTATTTAATTTATGTTAGCAATTTATGTTTGTGGGTAAAAATAATTAAGTTATGTTTGTCAAAGTTAATTTTTAAGTATTATATATATGTTCGAGTCAACTCATGAACCAAACGAGTCGAACTATGTATAATTCAAGTTCAACTCATTTAATTAACGAACCTAATTTTTAGCTCAAGTTCAGCTTATTTAGTTAATGAACTAAGTTCAACGAATCAATTGTCGAATCGAATCTCGAACTTTCTTCGAGTTGGTTCGGTTCATTGCCACCCCTACCCACATTCTTCAAATGCTGAGTTTAGCTAAGATTTTTCGTTAACATAGTTTTTTTTTTTTGACAAATTGTTAACATAATTATTATTACCAATTTATTATGAATTTGAGAAATATATGTTCACGAGAATAATATGGTTGACCAAAAGATGTTCTTCATGGTTGCTTTGTTATCAAGAATTGATGGAATTTTTCTCTTCATTGTAGGATGGTAGCTATTTGGTGGGCATTTAAAATTGAAATAAAAAGCTAATAGTAGTATTTGAAGAAAATGAATAAGCTAAGATGAAAGTTAATATTTTTAGAACAAAATTAATAGAAATGACCAAAATAATTAGAAAAAATAGTATATTGTCAAAAAATAAAAAATTAGAAAAAATAGTATATGAACAAATAGTGTCAGAAAATTTTACAATCATATACTAACAATCGTTTATTAAACAAATACTTAAATTATATTAGATGCCAATATAAAATTAATTTATACCTACATATTATTCCTCCGTCCCAAAATAAGTGTCACATTTGTCAAAATTGTTTGTCTCAAAATAAGTGTCACATGATATTTATAACATTATTTTTTCTTCTTTTACCCTTATTACTTTATTGTGTAATGATTACAAAAGTTAATAAAGTAACTAAAAAATTTACTTTTTAGTATTCTAAAGTCTACTACCAATGAAAAGTAAGGATATTTTTGTAAAAGTATTATTTTCTCTCTTTCATTTAGACATTTTTATTAAAATGTATGATTTGGCCAACTGCGACACTTATATTGAGACAGAGGGAGTATATTTATTGAATGTTAATATGTGTTTTGTCCCTTTAAAATTATAACATTTTGTTTATAGTCTTTATAAAAAAAGTAACATGTTTTAATCTCTATAAATTTTTTATCAATGATATTTTAGTCTGTTATTTTTCAAAATTTTAAAAATTATTTAATCACCCTTAAACTTTTAAATAACTTTTATTCTTACATGTTTTTTGGTTTGAACAAAAATATATTTTAAAATACGATAAAAAAATTTAACAAAAATTTAAATTTTTTTAAAGTGAAAATAATTAAATAATTTTTTTTTGAAATTCAAAAATTAAGAATAAAAGTAACAAAAATCTAGAAATAGATTCAACCTAAAAAGAAAATCTTAAAAGTTTACTCCATGATTTTGTTGTGGTTGAAAAGTAAGAGTGTGTCGACGGGTAAAAATTGTGGGATCGATACCAATGGAGAAAGAGGAAGCCACATCGAATCGGAGCCAAACCAGTGAAGATGCCGCCACCACACTGTTAGAATATTTCACCGTAAACTCTTCCTTTTCGTTTTGTTTTTTTTTTGTTCATCCGTTTTCAGTTTCGTTTTTTTTTTCTTTCAGTCACGCGCCGGTTACACCACCAACCAATTCTGTTTCACAAGATTCTATTGAGAATGCTTCTGATGATGATGATGGTATGTTAACTTTTTAGTAAACAAAACAGCATGTGATGTCTCTTAAATTAGTTATTTTGGTCTATTGATGTGTTTCCAATTTTGATACATCCGGAGACTATAATTACAGCGTCTTAAATTGGAGAAAGAGGAATTTTTTATTAATTACTGACACTAATCAGTGGCGGAGTTTGAAATTTTTATAAGCCTCAGCAAAATTTTAGTCTAACGAATAAATATCAGTTCTGTCCTAAATTAACCCCTGAAATTTTCAATTTATTTCAATTTTGTATAAAAAGTCTCAATTTTGCCCTAAATTAACTCAAAATCTCAGTTTTAAACAAAAATATCAGCTTTGTCCTAAATTAAGCTCTAAAAATCTTAGTTTCGTCCTAAACTAACTCTAAAAATACCAATATTATTTGCCGAAGCCCGGGCATGTCGGGCCTTAACTACGCCCCTGGCACCAATTGCCACTTTACAACTGTCGCTGACAGAATTTGAACTCGGTAGCTTGAAGTTATAATGCTAAAATCTAACCACTGAGCTAGCACTTCAAGTGTAATGATTAAGGATTTTCTTGGGTGGTGTTTGCTTTGAGCGAAAAATGAAAATTTGGTGTATAGTGATGTGAGTGTGACATTCACCAAAAAAGAAAGTGATGTGAGTTGTGTGAATAACTGAAAATGAAAACTAAACTGTACAACAAGATCTATTTGTGTGAAGTTATTAGGTGATTTGGTATGTGTCTTTTAGATAAAGAAAAGACAGCTAAGTTAGGAACTCAGAATTTGTGTTGAGTGAATACTTTTATTAAGAAAATAGTTAGAATAGGAGAGAAAACTCTCCTCCAATTGTTCCCCTTTTACAATAGTGTCACTACTCGATTTACTAAACTTTACAATAGTGTAACTTCCTGTTTATACATGATAGTCATATAACAAACTGTTAGTTATAAGGCTCTTATCATGAGGATCTGATCTACGTTAAAAAGAAGCCAAGAGATAAATTAGGCTTTGAGCAGAAGTTATATAGTATTAGTGAAATGTTTGTTTAATATATTCTAGACTGTTTCTTTAATTATTAGTAACTGTTAAACTCCAAGGATTTGGTCTAGTGGTAATAAAACAGGCATAGGACTCAGAGATTTTGGGTTCGAGTCCCGCTAGCGCTCTTGGAGGGAAATAAATATATGTCCCTCTATAAGCGCTCTGAGTCCTAAGGTCTTCCCTGTCTTGGACTGTCACAGTTGTAGGAATATAGGAAATTTAGTATTGAGTGGTTGCCCATACACATTATTGTATAGTCTCATTTTGATAGTGGATTTGCATTCTTGTCATTCATGGATGAGGAATGGTTGCTTTTTTGGACATGTTTGCATAGAGGGAATGAAAGTGATGTGTGTGAAGCTACTAGGTGGTGGTGTGTATTATTTAGAGAAAGAGAAGACAAAGAAGTGGTGGTTGTGAAGGAAAATGGAGACAGATCGTGCATATGTGGGCGGTTTGTCATAAAGGATGAGCATTGAGCAATCGAAGCAGACATGAGGGCAGTGAGAGGAATTTTGAAGAGTTGGCACTTGTTGTAGGGTTTATTAGAAACAAGTATGATATTCATGATGAGATAGTTGTAGGATAATAGGATATTGAGAGATCACTCATACATTATGCTATAACCTAATTTTGATATTGGATTTGCTTTTTGTCGTTCATAGGTGAAGCATGTTGGCCTAACCATGTAAATTACTTAAGGTTTTTGATATCACACAAGTGAATGATATTGTGAAATATTACAGATTGGGAAGTAATAGCTGATCTTGAACCTGACAAGTTACTGCCCCCAGTGTCCTCAGATGTTTTAACTGGAGTGTCAAATATTAAATTGGGGGAGTCCAAAAGTCAAACCCCTAAGCGACGTGGAAGAGGAACATTCTCTTATGATAAAGATAAACTCTATAGCGATCAGTTACTTGATGGTTCAATTATTGATGACGTGGAGGAGGAAGAAACTCATTGTGGTTCAGAAGATAAAAAAGATACACCAAATTGTAAGTATAGCTTGTTGCATTTCAATCTTTCAGTAAAATCTAGTTATGCACGTATTTATTTGTACGACCATAGTTTTTTTTATCACACAAGTTCTCTTGCAAATGGAATTGTTAGTTTCTCATGATTTCTTTAAATACCCCTGATCATAATTTTCATGTTCGATTGTTCGTATGCATTCAAACTGTAATATATCCTTTATGTTAGGATTTGTCTGCATAATGTATTGTGCTGAAAACACATGAATTACAATTATTTTATATTTATTTCAGCAAAATATGGGACCAGGCATGTTCTTGTGTTGTCTCACTTTTCACCAAGTATTAGAACAACAGACCTGGAGAAGCTTTTTGAGAACATCAAAAACTGTGATTTTGTGATTCGTTGGGTCAATGATACAGTTGCACTTGCAGTGTTCCGAACTCCTGCAGAGGGTAATTAACAAAATCACCTGACTTTATTAACTTTGTAATATCATGAATTTTACATGCATCAATTTTTATTTATTTGTATTATTGTATATGTATTATTATTATTATGATGGTTCGGCATGATGAACATGAGAAATGATGCTTGCAGTATGTATCTATGAAAACTAATACTTGTCTACTTGAACTTGTTTATATGGATCATCTTCCACTCTCTCCTGCCTTTGCAATACTTGTAGACTGTGCCGTCAGTAGCTGGTTTGATGTAACTTAAGTATGCAAAAGCTTATCCTTATTTGCCATTATAAGTAGATTAGGATGATGTTTTCTTGAACAATTTAATTCTCATCAGTCATCATTGATCATACTGATACCCGTGCCACTGCCAACCACTTTATCTACACTCTACAGTCTACACCAACATACAAAACCTATAACATGACATACTGTTACCACTTTTGGGAAGTGGGGTGGATTAACTTTAATTTAGTCTAATAGTTTGCCACATGATATGTGTGAGTGTGTGTGTGTGTGAGTCACCATTATGTATGCTCATATTTCATCTCTTTATATTTCTTAATATGCATTCTTCCATGTTATAGTTGATAGTACCATCAATTTTAGAATGACCGGATATCATTAACATTATAGTGACCCGCCGGTGTCGTTAATTTGATAATGACTATTCAATACCATTAATTTTATAATGCAGCACGTGAGGCTCAAAGCAAGGGTCGATGGTCATTTAGTATGAGTACGAGGATACTTGCTGAAGATGATGTACTTCTCAGTTCAATTAAAGCAAATGGTAAAATATTGCTTTATCTCTCACTATATCAGGGTGATATAAGGTTTTGCTCAAAATGAAGTTATTTTGTGATGCCTTCACTTTAGGAAGTATAAGTATGTCCTTGTTTAAAAAGCTCTGTTTGATGTTTGAAGTGTCAAATTTGTGGTGACAAGCATTGTTGTCAATTGTGTTGCACAGCAACTGCGTCTCTTTCCTCTAGCAGTGCTTTTCTTTCTTCATCTACTAGACACAATGTGTATCTTCTTATGACACCTTAGTTCTGATTGCAACACAAATGCTACACTGCTAGTTTCAGAGTTGACACCGTCTTTGCAGAGCGTCGACTGCATATACGAATTATGCTCACATATTTACACCGTGTCACAAGTGTATTAGAATTCAGAATTTAGTTTTTGTTGTTAATAAGTATCTCCGATAATATGTTGACTCGTGTTGATAGCACATCTATACGTATTGAGGATGATAGCATTTGCAGTTAACTAAATTGTAGTTCCTGAGATTTAGACTCTCTAGACACTCTCATTGAATCAAATTAAAATCCCATTGTTCATTGCTCTTTTGAATCAATTAATTGTATAATCAAGTAATGTTGTCTCACTTGGTTTTCCTGTTTCATGGTTTCTTCAGACCTGAAACCACCACAGCAAAGACCGAAAACCTCAGCCACAGCAGCGCAGAGGATGATTGCTAACAGTATGGGAATAAAATTGCCCTCGCCAAGCCGTGGGACAGGGCCGGAAGAACATAAAAGGCTAGAAGATACTCGGAGGGATCGCATAAAAAACAGGCAAAAGTTGAAAGACGAAGCATGGGGAGAGGATTAACATCTTTATAGTACTACTACTTTAATTGCTCAACATAGGAAATAATCAGATACAAGCATATATAGGGCTATTAAAAACTTGTACATAGATTTTGTGATCTCTGCAAATACTCAATTTTAGTGCTATTTTGTATTCTTAGATATCTGAGTATTCTTTCCTCTAAAATTATGTTTTAAATTTGTAGTTCAATGTCTTTTTTATGACCATGTTATTGGTGTGAAGTATCCACCGACCACTGGCTTTGTAAATGACTAATCTATGTCAGAAAATCTATTTGGACGCATAGACACCTTTGATAGGGTTTCACCTCTTGGCCATAATTTTTTCCATCCACGTGGCCCAAACTTGAGACTTTACTTAAAGTATCGGAGTCTAATACTAGTCAAAGTCTATTTTACAATAAGATTCTTAATTTTGTAATTTTCCAATTATTGAAACAAATAAAACAAGTATTAAACAACGCAGGAACAAATATTTAAAAGAATATAGATCAATTTCCTTTATTGGAAGTTTCTACAAGATCTTGCCTAAAGTCTTGGCTGCAAGATTGAAGAAGGTATTAAGGAAGTTGGTTTCTACATGCTTTTTTTGTCAGAATCAGATCCTTTCCTGCTATTTGTCCTGCATTGATTATAACTATTTGATCTATGTTGTTGTTTTTCTCTCGAAACTACTTTATTTTTCTTTACAATCTCAGAAGATAGAAGAGATGACAAAATACATTAAGCCGGAGAGGATCCAAACCCCTTTTTGTTTATCAAAGCGAAAAAATTATTGATGGTGTTCTGGTTTTTATTGAGTGGTTATTCTTTAGGCAAAATTGAAATGAAAATGCATGTACCTGTGTGTGTCTATATATATATATTTCAATTGATAGAGATATTATATGTAATTTGTAGGGACTACAGTTTGAACTCTGGTAAACTCATTTATTCTCTTTATAAGATGAAATTTTATACATTAAACTACTTTACTAGAAAACAAAAATGTATCAAATAATAGAAAGGGAAGAGCTATTATTATTATTATTATTATTATTGTTGTTATTGTTGATAATAAAGAGCAAAAATCCAAACCAAAATATTCAAGTGGTTAATTCAAATGATGAATTTTGGGAAAAATTTGAGTTTAATTGGTAGAGTAATTTAGACTTTACTTACTTCACGACCGAATTTTAAAATATCAGGATACTTTCCCAAAAGAATTAGTACCAAAAAAATGCCAAGGAAATCAAAAGAGTATAAAGTAGAAATTCTTAAAGCATAGACAATAATCAACTGACAAAGACAATATTCTATGAACAAATGTAATTAAAATGTTATGTAAATCAGTTAGAAGTTACTAATATTATTTTTCATTTTATATTTATTAACTGCAGACCAATGGTTAAATATATATAATTTAGTAAAATCACAATGTTCTTTCTTTTATCTGTCATTTCGTATTATATGTTATGAGAAAAAAAATATCAATTTGTATAAATTTGTTGGTGGGAATAAAAATAATAATAGCACTATATAATTTCTGTTTATTAAACAAGAATATAAGAGTTTGCTGACCAATTCGTTTCCCAAAACCGCCATTGTTGTCCTCATTTGTGATGACCGGCTGAATTTTCAAACTCAACCGTATTTGATCCGCTTTGAAGCATAATATCAAATTGGCCCAATAAATAACATTGATATTTTTTTTTTACAGGACTAACATTGGAACCTGGATTAGTCGTTGCATACGGTAGTCAATTTTAGTCGTTAATTTTTTATTTAACGGTTCAAATTTATACGGTATAAATTTAATAATTTTATATAAATTTAATGTCGATCATTTATTTTACATCAAACAGCTAACAACAGTTAGTGCATACACGCAGTAACTAACTGCATTAAAATTTAAATCCAAATCCATAACATTGATATCATATTGTAATTTGTTGTGTACGCATCTTATCGGGTCAAAAACATATGGCAAAAGTATGTAACCAAAAACTAAAAAACACATGGCAAAAGTTAAAAAGCAGTTTAAGCTTGTCACCCATAACTTTTTCTTTTAGATGACAAAAACTCGTGTTCATTGCATGCATAATAGGATTTTCTTTTAGTTATTAGTACGAATTTTCCACTGCAATTAACGATAATTAATTTTTATCGAGAAATTTGTGGGCACATAAGTTAAATTATTTCCATACGTATGACCTAAAGGGTCCACTTTTTTGTTTTTGTATGGAGTTTCTATTTATTTTTTTGACAAAGTATGAAGTTCATCAAAAATAGTTAAGTATGAAAATCCCATTATGCATGCAATTAACACGAGTTTTTGTCTTCTAAAAAGAAAAAGTTATGGATGACAAGTTTAAACTGCTTTTTATGTAAAGTGTTGTTTGCTTCAGCTTATTACCATCCTAAAAGATACGATACCAATATTAAAGAATCATATTTGCTTATTAAAAAAAGAAAAAGAAAGAATCATTCAATCATATTTGATTTTTAGCCTACTCAATCTTATTAAAAACTTATAAGTATAACAAAAAGTTAATTCTTCCTAATTCTATTATAGTCTCCTCCATCTAATTGGCCACCGCTACCAAGTTCAGAAAAAATTTATCAACATAATAGTTTTCATCTCCGAATATGTAGATGTTAAAACTATATTCTTTGAAATTACAAAAAAAAAAAAAAATAGTATATGAATTGATAATATAAAATAAATGTAATTATTTTTCATACAAATCACTCGACTATAAAACTCAAAACTCAAAACTCAATTGGTAGGGATGACATTATATATTTTACGCAAGGGTCAAAATTCGAATCTAGTACATCCATTTATTCACTTTATCATATCAAATTCTAGCTATTAGACTACAAAACCAACAAAATAAAAAATATAACATTATTAAAAATAAATTGACCAAAAAAATCATTAAAAAAAATCAGCCGGAATCAAACTAGAAGTAAGCAAATAACCAATAAAAATAAGGCACGTAGCAAGCACGATGCTACACTTGGAAGATTAATTCATGCATCAAAAGTCAAAATCAACCACGATCATGCATTAAATTCAAGTCGTTGCTACAAACTACAAGTTTTGACCACCCACCCAAATCATACACCATACATTAACAAATGCCAAATATTAGTATTCTTCTATGACCAGTAAAATCATGGAAAATAATTTCCATTAAATTTTTAACACCCTTTATGACTTTTCTAGAATTGTTCATTCCAACATTAATCCTTCCTTAATGTATATATCTATATATAATCACACTTAAGACCATAATATTCATCAAGCCGAATTCTCTTACCAAAACAAACATGATTCATCATTCATAATTCATATTCTTCTTTCTATTCATCAAACATTCATTTTTATTGAGAAACCATATAATTCATTTTTATACAATATGGATGAAATTGAAATTCCTCCATATTTTGTATGTCCAATTTCATTTCAAATCATGAAAGACCCTGTAACAACAGTGACAGGAATAACATACGACCGAGAAAACATCGAAAAATGGTTAACGAAAGCCAAAATTTGTGTTTGTCCAGTTACAAACCAATCATTACCAAGAAGTTCAGAGTATTTGACTCCAAATCATACACTTCAAAGACTAATCAAAGCATGGATTTCATCAAATGAAGCAAAAGGTGTCGATGAACAAATTCGATCTCCAAAATCTCCTATGAGTAAAATCCATCTTCAGAAGCTTGTGAAGAATGTTGAGGTTAATCATTGTTGTCAAGCATCAATGGAGAAGATTCATGAGCTTGCTAAACAGAGTGAGAGAAACAGAACATGCATGGTTGAAGTAGGTGTAACCAAGGTTATGGTTATGGTGATTAAGAAGAATTTCAAAGAAGGAAACACCAATGGTTTAGAAGAAGCTTTGAAGATTATTAAGCTTTTGTGGCATGAAGAAATGATGAGGAACATGATGAAGACTTTGGTTGGAAAAAACATGGATTTCATCAACTCTTTGATTTGGATTTTGA
The DNA here is from genome assembly GCA_951804385.1 of Trifolium dubium. Taxonomy (NCBI): domain Eukaryota; kingdom Viridiplantae; phylum Streptophyta; class Magnoliopsida; order Fabales; family Fabaceae; genus Trifolium; species Trifolium dubium. The sequence continues at coordinate 28,558,258 of OX638075.1, read as the reverse complement.
AAATTCATATGGATAAAAAAAATGTCAAGATGGTAAATGAAGTCATGCCATTATTTAAGTTGACAATTGATATTGTTGATTCAACCCTTTTAGGAAATTTAAACATTGAATTCTTTCGCGAAATTGTGAGGGTAATTCGAAAGCGAAGATTATTATCTAAACAATGTATTAAATCAGCGTTACATGTGCTTGTAGACGCCTGCCCGTTGGGTAGAAACCGAACGAGGATTGTGGAAGTGGGTGGAGTAACCGAGCTCGTTGAACTCGAGCTTGAAAAACCCGAGAAGAGTGTGACCGAACTTGTATTCAATCTTTTGGCACATTTGTGTTCTTGTGCGGAAGGAAGAGAACAATTTTTGCGACACGCAGCGGGCATAGCAGTGATTTCAAAAAGGATTTTGAGGGTTTCGGCCGCAACCGATGATCTTGCGATTCAAGTAATTTCAGTCATTGCGAAGTATTCAACTTCGAAAGAGATTGTTTTAGAGATGTTGAGGGTTGGAGCAGTTTCTAAGCTTTGCATGGTAATGCAAGCGGATTGTGCTTCTTATTTGAAAGAGAAAGCAAGAGACATACTTAGGTTACATTCAACTACTTGGAATAATTCTCCTTGCATACAAGTTTATTTGTTAACTAGGCACCAAAGGTGATCAAATATAACTAACTATTTATACCTTCCAAAAATTGTAATCCCCATCTAAAATATAAGCAAAAAATTGACAAAAAAGAAGTTGATGTATTTATTTTAAATTTTTAACTAAATACATCAACATTCTTTGATCAATTTTTTATTATATTTTAGAACGTAGTAATATCTACTAATTAAGTGACTATATATCATTTAATTTGTACATTGTCAATTGATAGAAGAAATAAAACACATTCTTCACTATATAGAGTATTTGATCATTTTTATTTTGAAATGATATATCATATGTTTAATTTGAGGAAAGGAAAATAATTAACTACTATTTCTTTACCTATCTTTCAAAGTCCAAGTTTAATTTACGTACTAAATGTCATTGATCACTGAGTATTGTATACATTTTTTTTATTAACAAAAGATATTCATTTATTCAAATTCATAGATTACATCAGATATAAATATAAATTCAACTCTGTTAAAAACAAAAAGGATGAAGCTGCGAACAAACTCACTTCATCCAAGTTAATTGCATAAAACGACATATTCATGTCTCGAAATAATATGATAAAATTAATGTAACCGGAATACATATGTTTTCGGATATGCATCGTAAACAAACTTGATCACTAGTTGAAATCTGTAGCTGATCAAAGTTGATCTCTCAATATGAACCAAATGAATACCGCACAAGATGGGAAATCAAACACCGCACAAGACGGAAAAACAGACACCGCACAAGACAGGAAAACAAACGTCGCAATGAGACGACAAAATCAAAAAAAAAAACAAAAAAAAACTCTAATATGTGAGAATCACTTATTTAATTAGATAAAAATAAGAAGAATTTTGGATTGAAATAGACCCAAAATCACTCCTTCATTGGAAGAACAAACAAAAATCAAGAAGAAGAAGGATTTTAGGGCATATATTTTCTCTTCTCAAAAACTAGACTTAAAGAATTGCACAATCTAAAATTTTTAAACCTACACCAAGTCGTATACCGTTATTTAGTCCATTAGTTTTTGTCACTTTTGTGGGGTGTAATTTTAAATTTTAGCGATTTAGGTGTAATAAAGTTTGCTAGGGAGTATATTTTTGTTATGCCTGGTGAATTTCGATACTAGTTTATTAGACTAATAGATCAAAATAAATCAATGCTAGAAAATTAAACTAAAGCTCAGAAATGTAAAACTGAGAAAATAAAATTCAACTTCATTCATAGCTAATGAGGCAGCTCATACAACTTTTATAGCTAAGGTTTTGCCACTATTGGACTTAATAACTATTGGGCTTTGGTTGATTGTCGAAAAAAAAGAAAAGAAAAAAAAAACTATTGGGCTTTGGGCCATTTGTAGGAAATACAAAAAGAGAAATATTGAAAAACTTCTTTTCGCGCGCCTTTCAAACTTCTCATGCGCTTTATGACTTTCTAATTTTAGTCTTATTAGTTAACTAGTGAGTGTGTTAAATTGTAAAAATAAAAATAAAAAATAACCGTTGGCAATTTGTCCCCCTCACCTTTTTCTCATCTCTCGTGATTTTTTTTAATGAAACACAGTTTGTTAGTTAAAGTACGAACTACAAACCCTTCTTTCACCTCCTAAAAAAATATTTTGAAAGAACCATTGTATTAGCGATTGATTAAAATAATAAAAAAAGAGCTTTCAATTTGTACTATTATACGGTGTACGTGTAATTGGTCAATATCATGTCATACCCGCTCTAGTTCCAATGAAAATATAGTATTTGATAGTAATCAAATTTTTATAAGGTTCACTATAATTAAAGTGCAAATTGAGTTCACACTCTAAATAATGAACTAAATACGTACTCTAAGTAGTAAAATGAGTTCGCACTATAAGTAGCAAACTGAAAATATATAGCGAATAGTGGAAGAGTTTATTATCTAAATAACGAATTGTATTTTTTCACAATATTTTTATTAGTGGAGGGTGTAAATTGGGTCATAAAAAAATATCATTCCTTATTTAGAGTTCAATTTGAGTTCGTTGTCCAGATAAAGTGAGCAGACTACTTGTATTGAGGAAGTTAAGCTGATAAAGTCATAAAACACGTGCATTAGTATTTTTTTTTTTAATACTATGCATTAGTATGGACATATTAACACGTGCTTTATTTTCTCGTGTTTCTTTAACCAACCATATATACATATCTTCATGATCATTGATCGCACTATCATAATTCACATGATATATTCATTTGTCAAAATTAATTAGGAGAATTATTAATGTCTTATTGGCAAGACCAAGAGCAAGATTTCAAACTCCATTTCTCTCCTCCCATGCAATGTCCCACATTCAAAAATGTATCGGTGCATGCACCATTCTTTTTGGATTAGTTAGTTTTTAGGTCATATACGAGTTTTAAAAAAAATAAGTACATACACCCTAAATTAAAACTAACTTAGAATGAAACGGGATTTTGGGTGAACTACTATATGTTTTATAAATTTTAATATTAATTATTTCTTTCAAGTTTCAACTGATATCCAAAATACTACTACCTCCGTCCCTTTTTATAAGACCTCTTTTGACAAAATTGCACTATTCACTTATCTTGTTTTGACCTTATTTTTTTAATAATACATAGATGTAAATATTAGCATATAAGATCTTATTTGATTTGTTTTGATGAATACTTTCAAAATATCAAATTTTTATAATTTTTACTATTAGACAATTAAAGATATTAGTGGTCGAAATTGTGCATTGGCGTACGTGCAGTGGTCAAAAAGGGTCTTATAATTAGGGACGGAGGGAGTATATTTTATCTTACTACCTCCGTACCAAAATATACGTCGTTTTGACCATATCACACAAATTAAGAAATGTAATCATTGTTGTATGAAAAAGATAAATTATGAGTTAGTTTACAAAATTATCCTTCATTAATGATGTGTGAGAGATAAATTATAGAATTGAAAGAAGAAAGAGAAATAATTAATTAAGAGTATAAGAGGAAAAGAAGCATTAAATGTTTTATTGGTAATGTAAAACGACATATATTGTGATACAAAAGTTTTTCTCAAAACGACATATATTTTGGTACGGAGGGAGTAATATATAAAAATTGTTAAGTATGCTAATTAAACAACTTAATTGAGGATGCTAATTAACCCTAATGTAAAACAGATTTTGGGCTTAGTTGATTAGCATACTTAATTAACAACTAAAATGGCTTAGTAATATAGATTGCATTTCTTTTCAAAAAAAAATAGATTTGCATTTTAATACGTTTAAATATATCTTCCAACAATTTTATTTTCACAGTTAATTGAATGTGCTTGCAATATATATCAAAACTTATTTTTAAAATAAGAGTTAATTAAAAATATTAATAACTAATGAATATGACAAAGATACTCATGTAACTAAAATGTGGTCTATAGAGAAAAAATTTCTTATTATATGATAATTGATTGAAGTTGTATGTATGTTTCGTCAATATTATCATTTAATCTTATTTCATGTTTAATATTATACTTTGTGTCATACACATTTTAATATTATTCTTTTTATATAATATATTTTTTTTTACTAATTTTATATGATATATATTATTCTTAGACATAATAGCTTATTAAATTCATATGCATCGCACGGATAAAAGTCTAGTAGACATAATATTCAAATAGCCGCAGCTAAACACTACATAGCTCCAGAGTCCAGAATATCTATTGTGTATGGTGTTGACAATCTGATTTATCATGATCAATTTCATTTAGCATTTATTTTAATAATTTATTTAATTAAGATAAACAGATATTTAGAAATTAAAGTTACTTTCGTGTTTGAAGAGTTGTAAAATAATATTTTTGTCTCATATTTATAATATTTTTCTAAAGCCTTATGTTTATCTTAAAAATCTTTTTTCTACGGTGGACTAAAAGACTTTGTTTATCCTTACAAAAAAAAAATTGTTTACCCAAAAAAAAATTATGAGAGATTTTTTCTTCATGATATCGTTTTTTCATTATTGGAAGATTAATTAACTTATCCGTAAACCGGTCATAGTCTTGATACGATTTTGTGTCCAAATCTAAATAGCAACGCTTAATAAGAAAAATCAGCAGTAATCAAACGTCGAAGTAAACAAATCAGTGAATAACTAATCCATGACGTAACAACCAAATTCATTCATGAATCTAAAGTCAAAATCAATAACAATTATGTATATTTTTATTTTCAAGTCGTTGCTACGAACAAACTAATTTTGTGACATCCCACCCAAATCCTAAATACAATACGAAATATTAGTAGAAATATATGACCAGTAAAATCAGAACATTTTGTACTAATAATATACTCCTTCTGTACCAAAATATAAGTCGTTTTGACCATATTACACAAATTAAGAAATGTAATTATTGTTGTATGGAAAAGATAAATTATGTGTTAGTTTACAAAACTGTCCTTCATTAATGGTATGGAAAAAATAAATTGAAGAAGTAAAAGAAGAAAGAATAATAAATAGTTAAAGGTATAAAAAGAAAAACATCATTAAATGCTTCATTGGTAATGTAAAACGACTTATATTTTGGTACAAATTTTTTTCTCAAAACGACTTATATTTTAGTACGGAGGTAGTAGTATGTTTCACATCATATCCGGGGCTGCTGTGGCCGACCATAGTTAATATACTTGAAATATTTCAATTTTTGCCATGTAGATCCGTGAATAAATGGTTAAAATATCTTATCAATTGAGCTAAGCTCATCAAAACTAATAATTTTTTGTAATAAAGCACATGACTCTTTAATTAATAAAGTAGTAAACGACTTTTTTTGTAATAAAAATTTATTTGTCAACTTTTATAAAATATATATAATTTCATAAAAAAAACATATCATTTCATTTTTTAAAGGAATTATATTAATTTTACTTTTTTAGATTTTCTGAAACATTTTCAAAGAAAATAATCGATATAAATGATAAGTTATCAATATTCACTTTGAAAATTTTCGGGAATTTCTAATGCTTTTCATGTTAGAATTAAGGGTGTTATGAGTGCTATTGAGTTTGTCTCTACCAAGGTTGGATGAACTTTTGGCTTGAATGTGATTCTTCATTGACTATTCAAGCATTTAACAATCCTTATTTGGTTCCTTGGAAGTTTCAAAATTGTTGGTCTAACTGTCTTAACATCATTAAAAGATTTTGGTTTCGAGTTTCTTATATTTTTCACGAAGAAAATAGTTGTGCATATAAATTGGCTAACCATGACTTTCAAGTCACAAGTGTGTTGTGGTGGAACTCCATCCCAAATATCATTTCTGAAGATTTTGCGCGTAACAAGAATGATCTTTCTTTTTTTCGGTTTTGCTAATATCATTTTTGTTATTGTCCTCTTTGTGTATTCTAACATTGGCGTGCTTTTCTCTTGTTTTTTGTTCTGCACTCTTTTCTCCTTCACCAGGTTTTACCTCTTTGGGGTTTTTCCTGTAAGGTTTTAATGAGGTAGATGATGTTCATTGTATTGTTTCCTTGAGGTTTGGTCTAGTTTCCCAAATTTATTTTTATCTATTTATTTATGTTAATTATTAGAGTGCTGCAAATGATAGGTGAAATGTCATATCTATCATGTGATACCTTTGCACTCTAATCTTATTTAAAAGAAAAAAAAATCAATATTCACTATAGATTTTATTTTATCTTTTAAGATGATACTATGTTTCATATAATAATAATAATAACAATAATAATAATAATAATAATAATAAAGGAAATTTGGTCAGAAGATTAAAATATTAAAAATTTGGTCAGATGATACTAGTATTCATTTTTATTATTTTTAATATTAAGAATATACAAAAATATTCTATCCACCATTCTTGTAGGAAATCCAAAGTCAAAACCATGAATGTGCATCTGTCAATTATCTTTCCTTTCATTTCCCTTGTTTTCTTAGTAAGTGTTACTTGACCAAATTATATGGACTCAAATTTTTAACACTGTCCTTGTGACTTTTCTAGAATTGTTCCTTCCTTAATCACTTAATATTGTATACTATATAATCTCTTAAGACCTTACTTAAATCATATTGTCTCAAGGCCTTAATTACTCTAACTACCAAAACAAACATAAATCATATTCTTATTGTTCTATTCATCAAATACCATCTCATATATTTTTGAAAAACCATATAATATTATGAATGAAATTAACATTCCTCCATATTTTTTGTGTCCAATTTCATTTCAAATCATGAAAGATCCTGTTACAACCGTGACAGGAATAACATACGGCCGAGAAAGCATCGAAAAATGGTTAATGAAACCCAAAATTTGTTTATGTCCTGTTACAAACCAATCACTACCAAGAAGCAAAGAGTATTTGACTCCAAATCACACAGTTCAAAGGCTAATCAAAGCATGGATTTCATCAAATGAAACCAAAGGTGTTAATGACCAAATTTCATCACCAAAAATCCCTATCAATAGAAACCATATTCAGAACCTTGTCAAGAATCTTGAGGTTCCTCATTGTTATCAAGCATCAATGGAAAAGATTCATGAGCTTGCTAAACAAAGTGAGAGAAACAGAACATGCATGGTTGAATTTGGTGTAACCAAGGTTATGGTTATGGTGATTAAAAAGAAATTCAAAGAAGGTAACACCAATGGTTTAGAAGAAGCTTTGAAGATTATTAAACTTTTGTGGCATGAATCAATGATGAAGAACATGATGAATCCTTTGGTTGGAAAAAACATGGATTTCATCAACTCTTTGACTTGGATTTTGAAAACTCACATTGATAAAAACAATATCAAAATGGTAAATGAGGTTATGCCATTATTAAAATTGACAATTGATGTTGTGGATTCAACACTTATAGGAAATTTAAAGATTGAATTCTTTAGAAAAATTGTGAGAATGTTGTATTTTTCCACATTTTTATATAGGCTAAAGACTCATTTTAATTCTCACAATTTTTTTCACTATTCAATTTAGTCTTTGATAAAAAATAATAATAATATTGTAGCACTTCATTGTTTTTAATCCTCTTATTGTTTTTCTCTTATGCACTTGTATATTCTTTTATATAATAATACAAGTATTTTTACTCAATATTTTTACTAATGACAAAAGTGGGAGTGAATATTGTAGTAGTATTAATTGACAATGTTTATACTCTAAATAAAATTAACAAAGCTAAAACTCAGGGGAGTTTGCAAATTTTACCTCTGATTAAGTTTTTAATAAGAGAAATTAACAAAGCTATGATAATCTAAGTTAATTAATTTAGACAAGTGTTCTTAATATACATAAGTTTGTCATCATCAAAAAGGGGGAGATAATTGAACAAAAATGGGTTGTAGAACAATGTCTCTAAAATTTTAATGATAGCAATACAAATAATTAAGAACAATTATTAGGCACTCTAATATGTGTTCTGGTGTGTAGAACCACCATAGTCAATTCTTAACAACATGTTAGTTTCTAAGTCAATTCTTAACAAAATTTAGCATGAACAAACCAACTTTCATAGATAAATTTCTCAAATGAATTTCATTTTTCTCAAAATGTGATATAAGATCAAAGCTAACCTTGCAATCCTTTTTTCTTAAAATAAAATTTCACTATTTAATAAAAATCCACTTTCAATTCAGTTTGACACTTTAGGGCCTTTTCTTTTCAACCACAGTTCTTTTTTTTTTTTGTGGGCATTCAAGCATAGTTCTTTCCCATTCAAGACTCATAAACCCTATAATAGCTTTAATTTCAAGAAATTAATGATAAGTCTCAAGTTCTTGATCATATAAAAAAAAATTCTTTTCAAAACTCTAAGTTACTACATTGATGGGTATCATCCATTTAGCAAAACAATCCATCTAGCAACTCCTAAATATACATATTCCTTACCAACTACTACTAATTAATCTATATATATCAAACTAGAACTAAATCGTGAACAAATGTAATAAATCATCATTAAACTTTAAGAGCAATTGGCCAGCTATGGAAAAGAGGAATGACCGAATGAGGTTTTTGTTTGTTACCTTAATGATGAAGTTCACAACTCCTTAGCCTACAAGCAATTGCTTCCCATGGATGGAAATGGTGGAAAGAAATTGTGAAGGAGTGGTGGTGAAGGTGAGAAAGAAAAAAGTCGAAAATTTTCTATGTTTACAATTTATAAGCCAAGCCAAAGAATATAAACCTTAGGATCAAATAGTGTAATAAATCATCAAGAATGAATCCCAGAACTTGGATCTCTCTCACGCACTAAGCAAAGTCATGATTACATCAGAAAATATCTAAGATGTTATCACTATCCATTTACTCAAATTCCGGCGTTCGCTTTCAAACGAGTTTTAATTCGCTCATTGACATATTTTATAGAAACAGAAAAGTTCTACCAAACGAGTTTTAATTCGCTCATAGACATATTTTATAGAAACAGAAAAGTTCTACGAAACGAGTTTTAATTCGCTCATAGACAATCAAACTTTCAGTTAAAAAACTTAGAATATTTCAAATAAAGTTTAATCTCTATAAAATTTTCGCTCCTTATATATCTTTAAAAAAATGCATTTATATAACTACAACTTTTACGGGTTAATCTGTTAATTTCGGATGGAGGATACATTCTATTTTTGTTTCTAAATATTATCTCAATTGACAAAAAATATTAAAACTATAAATTAGGTTATATTTCTATGATTGATCAGAGTTCGAACATCTATCAGTCTCTCCATGTTATGTGTAAATTTTATTGGTTTATTATTTCGTCTACGTATCAAAAATATATATTTTCTATTTGCTTGTGAATTTGTTTAACACTGAAATGCACGTACCATATTTTTGGTACCTTATTCGATGGATAATCCACGCAGCACATATAGATAATATTTTGCTAGAGCCACTAATTTTGTTCTAACTTTTTTTCTTCTTTTTAAATTCTAATTTCAAGGTTCTGATAGCTAATTGAAGCATATGTTTTTTTTACCCCAATAAGAAAAAACATTCATTAAGAAAAGGGTTTATAAGAGCATTCATTCCTAATGTCGGCCTCCTTTTTGGATAAAGTTTGAGAAATGCAAAAAATGCCGTACGTAAAGTGTCATTAGTCAATATCCATTCCATGACAAATTCTAATTAACATGCAAGTTGTGCATATTGTGTACAAATTATTAATTTCACTATAATGAATATGAATTTTGCAAAATCAACTGTTAGATTGAAAATTTACATCATATATATAGATCATTAAAGCAAAATTTTAAAAAAATTGAAATATGTTATTGATACCCGTTAAAATAAACGGTTATGATTTTTATTAAATACATGTTAATTTTGATGAGTCGTCACAATAACATATCAAATTATTTTCAATTTTTTAAAAAATTTACATCAATGATTTATATGATATAAACTTTCAATACAAGGGTGAATTTTATAAAATTTGTATTCGTTATAGTGAAACTAAAAACTTCATAATATGTTAGACTTGTGCATGGAAACATTAATTATAATTAGTCTCCATTCCATACAATTAAAATGAGTAAATTAAAGGTGTGAAACTCAATTTCTGTCAGCATAATTCAGTTAATAAGAACATTATATATTTGATATACAAAATTTGAGCATAAACTCTGTTATATTTCTCTTAAACATTCATATGGATATGCTAAATCCTTGAAGACATTTTGAGGCATTGTCTAGATCACAAGAGTGATATGTAATACAGTATAAGATAAATAGTTAAAGGAATTAATTCAAATAAAAGGAATAAAGGTAGCAAAACAGTAATAATATTTGTTGAGAGACACACACCAAAAATATAGGACTAAAGATTGGAATTTGAACCCTTCTAATATCTAAACGTACACATATATCTGGATTGATAAAGTCGGTTAATTTTAAAACCAAACCCAATTTAGAATATTACAAACATAAACTTTTGATTCTATACCCAAAACAACTATTCATAAGGGAAAAGAAAGGAGAGTAATCTAACACGTGTTAGCAAGTTATACGTACAAATATTTTTATTTTTTGAAGGCAATGTTTTACGTACAAATTAACCATGAGAGGAGAATATACAAAAAATTCTGCATGGCTGTATACCAATATGGATATATAGTGTGGAAAATGATGGTTATGTTGTATTATTGTATTAATCTTTGTTTGTTTATAGTTCTTCTAATTTGTCCATTATAAATACTACTAAAATATTTTTATGATATTATAACAATTTTATATGGATATATATGTAATGGAATAATCTAAAAATATTCTAGCATAATAATTTCCTTTTCTTTGTTTCTGTACCACCATAATATATATCATCCAATCAGTGAGATAATGGGAGAAGATTTTGTTTGTGATGGGAATAAGAACCCTTAGCTTTATCAAAGAAAGCAACACTTGTTAGAACCGAATATCTTTTATCCCAACGCTTTTTCCTCTCTTAGTCAGTCATACATTAATTTCTCTCTTTGCATTGTTTGAATAATTTAGTAATTAGAATGAAATAATAAGCCTAACAAAAAGATATTAGAAAGTGATGATGACGTTTATATGTTTAATTCTTTTTGGCATAGCATAAAGTTACAAATTCTGATAAATACGAATTTGAAGTCCTTGATTGCAACGGATTTATATTTGGTTTTTGGATTTATGTACCATGTTGATGGATAGCTAGATACTATGATTCAGAAGTTCTAATATATCAAAATTGTGTAGGTTGAATGTCTATAACTGAAATTTAATTTCTGGTCATTTCACTCTAGCTAGTTTATGTGAATTTATATTGATATTTTCATTTAATCTATATACCCAAACAAAAAAAAAAACTAGATATCATCTTAGCTTTGTTCTTATATATATATATATATATATAACTATTTTAAGGTTTATATGTTCTTTTTTATAAAAGTATTAGGTAAACTTGTAGCAACAATATACTAGTATTTGACAACAAATTTAATACTGCAATTACTTTTTGAGTTAATATCTTTTTTGTCCCTATAAATTTTTAAACCTTTTATTTTTAATCTCACTAAAACTTTTTCCCACTTTTTGATCCCTATAAAATTATCATGCATGTGGTTTTTAGATCCTCTATTAAATCAATGTGATTTTTGAATGATTCATAGACATGTTTAAAACATTGTAAAAAGTTCTTCAAATAAAAACTCAAAAATTTGATTTCAAAGTCGAGATTTCTAATACTATTATTCTTAACTTTTAAAATTTTAAAAATTCATATTTAATTATTTTCACTTTAGAAAATTTGGTACCAAAATTTTTATAGATTTCTAATGATGATTAAACAATTTTCACAATTTTGAAAAATTGCAGGGCCTAAAATTGAATGAATACAAATTTTATATGGATCAAAACATGCCACTTTTTTTATAGTAATTAAAAACAAAAATTTGTAACTTTATAAAGACCAAAAACATATTTAACCCTTACTTTTTTAATTCTTGTCATCTATTTAAGGAGTCTTATATTTTTTTTTAAACAAGGAGTCTTATATTTTATTCTTTACGTTTAGGACGATTTCTTGTGCAGCAAGTTTAATGGCGGAGTTGGCTTATAGTGCACTGGTTAGAGTAGAGGTATATGCAAAAAAATATTAGCACTCTAATGTTCAATTCCGTATGAGAAAGATGTGAAGTAAACTAAGTGGGTTAAATCTTAAATCATATTTGTATTTAGCCGGTGGCCATACTTATATAGGAAGATCCATTGTACAGGTTGCATGCCCCCTCGCAAAGGTTACGTTGCGGGTGACCGTTGAGATATGTTTGACGGTATGAGATTACTAATAGTGATAATCCGTTATGATGGAGAACATTGTTGATATGGCGTGAAACGCTTGTTACTAGCGCCTTCGAATTGAACTTCAATTGGGCCTAAATAGAAATATGAATAATTGGACATTGGGCCTTGAACCGGTCCATAACATATTTAAAGAAGGATGAAATATTTTTTTTTCTCTCTCAAGATAAATTATGTGAATGTTGTTCAAATATTATTTTCATCTATTTACCCGCAAAAATATGAATTTGGTAAAACATTATCTAACAAATTTATGAACTAAACAAGAGATAGACAATACCATGGAGTCATGGTCATGGACCATATGATCGCTATATGTTTTCAATCAGTTATCTCGTAAAGCTTCTAAATTCCAAATTCAAAGTTCAACAAGTTTCAAGTTATAGTTGTGGTTGTAAATTGTTCTTGTCCTTTTTCAAGTTTGATCGTTATTGATACACGTAGTAGAGTTATCACAAACTTTTTGATCAATAAAGAAATGATTTTGATTGATTGTCTACAAGATAATGAGCTACAATATTTTTTTCCCTCACCAAATAAAGCTCCTCCGATCAAATCCTTTTCATCTGGTTAAGCATAAAAAATTGTTGGCGCCATTACAACAAAAAAAGACTTAACAACTGTTTGTTTAGGCCTTTAACCACGCTTTTAAGCACTCTATATATTTGGACACGGTTGTAGGTTACAATGACACTTTTTTTAGTTCATCAGAAAGATATAAATTGCTCTTGTCAAAAATTAATCTTTAGATACTAGCTAGACGATCTCCCTATCCAACTCATATATCTCGTAACTCTTACCACTTGACAACACTTTTTAAACACCAAAAAACCGTGTTATATATCACTTACATTATTAGTTATTTACGTGCATCGGTGCATGTATGGTTAGGGAAGGAAGGACAACTCGTTTGACTCGGAATACTTTTTGTAATTGTTACACTATGTGAGACTTGAGATTTACACTACTTTATAAAGGTTATCTATATCATATCTCTAGTCAATGCGGAATTTCAAACCGTACATAGAATTCTCTTGTATAAAACTATTTGACTACTTATGTTTATTTGAGTTTCTTAACTCACTTTATATCGTTTAGTTTAGTTTGATTCCGATAATTTCAATTTATTTGTATTATTAGTTAAGGGGATTTGTCTTTTTTTGTTGTTGCTTGAAACATGTTTGTTGTTGTTGTGTGTGTTATTACTATTTTCTTTTTATCATTATTATGGATATACAAAAAATATTCGGCGGTAGTTTTATTTTCTTTTAATTTTGATGATAATTTTAAATATTTTCATTGAACTAATGGATATACGATACAATTAGTGACAATGTTATGTATAGTATGTATGTCACTTGTGTGTAAGATATATATACTAGTATGAATGATAATGCATTTAAAAACCTATGTATGATGATAATGCAAGTATCATACTAATAAATAATAAATAGATATGTAATATAGAGTGTTCTTGTTTTTTTGGTGTTGGAGTGCTTGTTTTTAATTTTAGTGATGCATGTTTTCTTTTTTTGACGGTATTTGTAGTTTTATCTATTTTTAGGTGTTTGGATTATTTTGTGGATATTTCACATACTCATTTGCACTACTTTGGACTCTTGTCCACATTTTCGTATTTGATTTTGTGCAGCTTTTAATTTTTTATGATCGGTTTGCAATTTTAATTTGAATCGACTAAATTTGAACACACACCTAAAAGAAACCTAAACATATGGTTAATGAAATAAAATAATAAAAGGTTCTCTTTTATATATCATCTAAAAACAACGGTTTTTTGGTACGAAAATTTCCTTTAAATTTGAATTTTTCAATACTTCTCTAAATAGAATATGTGATTAAGTGGTGTATAATTTGTTTCAAATCTCAGAATGCAATTGGAATTTAGAATCACTATTCCCTACCGCGAAAATATATTGTAAGAAACATATTAAAGAAGTTTATTTTATGATCAAAAGAAAATGAACTAAACAAGGAAAAATAAAATGATGGAAGCTTCAATGAAAACCTAAAAGCTAAAAAAATGAATAAACTCATCGATAAGGGATGGGTCATTATTCTCAAAATGATTGAGCACATGTTCGTATAAAGTATAGTGCGCGCACTATTTTTAGTAGTTGCTAGCAAAGTCCAAGTAGAAAGGAGACCCAAAATTGAAAGGTTTTGATTGGTTAGAACTTGAAAGAAACCGACAAAAGATAGTAGGATAACTGTCCAAATAAGTATTATTCCTCTAAATTTAGAAAGTCACATAGCATGCAAAAGCTTGCATAAAAATTATAGCTAGGTTGCCTTTAACTTTTATAAATTTTTTTCAAAATTGTTGACTCTATATAGCCATACTACTTGAGCAAAGTTTTTAGAGTGGTGGTGAAGATACCCACAAAACAGATTAGTTTTACTACCCTCAAGTCAATATATGATCAAAGTAAAGTGATAGTAAAATGTGAATCAATTCTACCTTGGCGAGAAGGCATTCACGTTTAAATAAGCGGGAACGGTTTAAACTGATCCTAGAAGGTCTGACGAAGAATGTATGGGAGCCGTTGAGATAGATGAGTATATATATGAGTATTTGACTGTTAAGTAAGATTGAAGGCAAATAGCATATTAGCTGTGTGAGGTACACGGAACATCCAATAAGCTTCTCTTGTGCGCGTTGGGCATCAGAGATTGAAGTTGTTGGGGGTGGATTAGATTTATGATAATTGGGTCGTCACTATGATCATTGGTCTGAAACCATTACCATTTTAATATAATATAATGAAAATTTCTACCAACATTGAATTGATTCAAATAATAATAAATTTACACCTTATAAATAAGTGGTTACATGTTCAAGTATTTGTTTTTGCAATCAAAAAAATTCAATTAAAAAGGAAAAACTTACGTTATGTGTCCTACAAATTCTCTTATGTTAGTCACTGTTAAATGGCAATTAAAACTTTGTACTTTTAATATGATGGATAGAATTTTTTTTTTATTTTGAACAAACAAATATGATAGAAATATTATGATAAAAAAAGTTTAAGTTTGCAAGAATATTCTATTGAAACTTGAGATAACAATAAGTAATTAAACTAAAAGTTCTTTTTCCGATTAAGAAAAAGATGGATTAATCCTAAAAAGACACTAGCTATATATATTATTATTGAAAATAACCTATCATCTTATACCTTACTTAAGTAGAAATTCAACATTGTCAGCTGTTTTGTTTAGCTCCATCCGTGTAATGTATGTAAGCTAGCAAGTGGGAAAGAGGACAGAACAGAACCGTATATATGCTTTCCATTTACATATCTTCCACTACGGTTGGCTTCCCTTTATATGACAATTGTTTATTGTTTTAAGGTAAAAGTTGTGGCCTTATTTTTGACAAAGAATTAGTGGCTTATGTTATCATGTTCTTCATTAACGTGGCTCTTTCTCAATGGTCATATGTTTCAATGGTCTTGCCACTCACTCAAATGTGTCACCAAAGGTTCTAAAATAATATTATGTGCAGAAAATCACAAGTTCCGTACCGATTGATCATTTTAACGAGAAAAATATGTTTGGACATTTTAATATATAATAATTGATGCCAAATGCCATCACTTTTGTTTTTCTATATTTTAAAAATATAAAGTATATATAGAAGAAAAAAGTAGGAAGAGTAATTTACGAAGTTTAATTTATATTGAGATTTGAGATGGATTGTAAAATGTTGTAGATGATGTGAACAATATTAGAATTAATATCACAACTTAACTTTATAGTCATATTTATTAAACGACAAATAAATAGTAGTGCTCATCCATTTGCACGAACAATTTTATCTCACATTTCGTAATATTTTTGATATAATTTCTGGCTCGATTGCTTCGATTATTATGAATGGAATTTTTAAGTTTACTTGTGTCAAAAGAATCAACCTAAAATACACAAACAAATAATAAAATATTGGGTATAACTTTTATTTGCTCATATTCATTGTTTAATCTGCTAGCTGGTGTTGATTACATTCACTCTAGTTTATAGGGGAAGCATTCTAGTATAGTATTCTAGTACTCAACCATATGATAAGTAAAATTTGGCGAATTAAAAAAACTTGAAAGCTCGGTATATATCCGGTCTAAAGACTAACTAATTTGAGGGGATCAATCTCACCGCCCACTTGCGGGAACCCCATTTAAAATCAGAGTTTTTGCTCTGTATAGACTAATCCACCGAAATTGGTACCAATGAAAATCGAACATAAAACCTTATGAAAAGCAAACTCTAAGAAACCAAGCAAACACTACTAAGTCAACCCAAATGAGTTTGGCGAATTAAAATTGTTTCACTCAAATTTTAATTGTCCTAAATTAAGATCCGCATGATGTTGATTAATTACTTTTAAGGTTTGAACCCAACTAATGGTTGGCCCAATGTACAATTTGTTTCCAATAAAGTCTACTTTTCATTGTTTTCTTAAACCATGTTATAAATTAATAAATAGGGGTTGAATGCATGCTGAGCGGAAGTTCTTTTACAAAGTACTCTTATAAAATACTACGTTATTTATGTTAATTAAGTATCTAATTTATCTAAGAGGAAAAAATCTTATGTTAATTAACTCCATTGTCAACGATGCCCAATCCAATACTTTAATTTAAAATACATCCCAATATTTATTAGTACTCTTTCGTAATTACTTAGTTAAAATATTTGATCAGCTATTTTTATAATGCAAAAGGTAATGATAAATTAACTGGATAATGTCCACTATTCTATCAACGAAAATAAAAAATTGTATTCTCCAAAATTTCCATTTGGATAGTATTTATTTAGCTTTGGAAATCTTGGAAACAATGGAATTGAGGTTTGATGGAATCCTCCAAGTTTGTTTTGCCAACATTGCTAAGTCAAAAGCATAAATATTTTGAAAACCCATACCTCCATGGTGCTTTACAATACTTAGCTTATCCTCAACCAGTTTATGCATCAATTACCTCTTCTATTGGATTCCCACCAAAAAATATTCATCATTAAAAAAAAATATTTTATCTCCCAATGATTGTGGAACTAGGAAAATACACATGTCATATGTTACGATTGTCTAAAGGGACTGATTTAATAACGACCCTCGACCTGCTCTCAGTGGCGTAGTTAGAATATTTTTTTAAGTCTGAGTAAAATTTTAGTCTAACAATTAAATCTCAGATTTGTATAAATTAACTCTTAAAATTTTCAATTTATCTCAGTTTTGAACAATAAGTCTCAGTTTTACTGTAAATTATCTTTTACAAGTCTTAGTTTTGAATAAAAAGTATCAATTTTATTCTAAACTAAACTTTTAAAATATCAATTTTACTCTAAACTAATCATAAAAATATCAATTTTGCCCATTTTAATTTTATTTTTTCAGAATAAAAAAAAAAATTGGGGCAGCCCGGGCAAGTGCTTAGGCATGCCCTGCAGTAAAACCGCTCATGTCTGCTCTTGAAAAGAACTTACCACTCTAAGAATTTATTGTGTCAAACTCTATAATAAAATTTGTCCTTGTGATTTTTTTACTTTAATTAATCTCAAAAAATATGTAAGGCACACAAAATAATAGAACTCCTCCCAAATTATTCTTTTCATAAGCAAGTGTTAGGGATCAAATGTTTAACCACTTATTTAAAAGATTGAAGATCCTTATTATTAAGACTAATTATTTCTTGATAGATTTCAAAATAATCTAACAATCAGGGCCAGCCCTAATGGGCGTGCGAAATGTGCGATGGCACAAGGCCTCAAAATACCGATAAAATTTTGAGGCCTCAAAATTATAAAGTTTTATATAATAATAGTTATATATTTTTAGTGTTCATCTAATACCACATTTGCATCAATAGACTAGTGATTAATTATATTTGTTGGGAACTCAAGGTCTTAGGTTCAAATCCTAGATTTTACATTTTTTTAAGCATAATTTTAATTGTTTTAATTTAGATTAAAGTAAAATCAAGAAATAATTCTAAACTAAATCATTATATCATTTAACTTTTTTTGCAATAAATTTAATCTTTATTAAGATATGTTTCTTTTTTACGTTCGTTACGATGATAATTGTTTTTTATGTAGTTTTAATGTCATTTACAATTTAAATATAAGATGTCTTATTTTTAATTTTTAAAATATTTTTTTTATGAAATATCCATTTTAAATATTCGAATAAAATCTCCTAAATATTCGGGCCGGCTCTGCTAACAACTATCAAGAATGGGATATTACTTGGTTCAAAAACAAAGAATGGGATATTATTACTCTCCTAAGAACCAAAGGTGGAAACCGAAAAAAAATATTACACCTTTTATGGCTACTTTGGCTAGTCCCAAATTTTTATTGTATCCTGTTATATTGTATTAACTCTAATTTTCCTTGAAATGCTACGAATTTGTCCCAAAATATTGTGATGGCGAGTGTGAGTTAAATCTCACGTTGTTAAAAAAATGTATACTTTAAACATTTATAACTAATAAGAAAATTCATAAACTCAATGTCGACTCATATTTAAGAAAGAGATTATATTATTGTGACAAATGTTAGATGGATTAAATTTCACGTTATTTAAAAAAGTGGAGGTTGATGTTCTCCATTCAATATGGATAATCTATGAGCTGCCCCAGCCCCCTCATCTACAAGCAAATATAAGGTAAAATTAGAGCCACATTACAAGATTGTAAATGTAAAAAAACATGTGTCATTTCTGTCAAAAAAGTAAACATGTATCACTTCAATAAGACAATAACCGTTAATTAGAGCGCCTTAATTATGAACTGCATTCATATCACTTTATCCCTTTCACACCTTAATTAAAAACATTGGAATGTGAATGTGATTCCTATTATATTGAAAGGATATTATTATTATCAGTAAAGGCCCTTTAGATTTTGTAAAGTGTATGTGCTTAAGCTATGCTCGTCCGAATTGGTACCCAACTATATATCTCTATCTATCAAATTCTTGGATCACCCTTCTATTTTTGGATGAGGGAATTAGTCACTTAAAGTTATCATTATATTGCTCTCATTATAATTATTAGGAATATATTGGGATGCAGGGGGGAAATTGATCATGTGAGGTCAAATCGAAAAAATCAGCCCATTAATTAATCTATACGTACTTAATATAATTAGTAACAAAACCTAACATAAATTACATCATGCTGACTCAAAAAATATATTCAATTGGCAACAGATTTTTAAGAATGAAAAATGTGAAATTTATCTCTAATTTTGTAACTAAATGAGAGTGTTTTGGATGGTCTTTGTGATATAGTAGTTTTGACTTTTAACTTTAGCAATGTTTTTGGTACATAACTTTAGCTGTTTTACTAGTAAGGATATTGTTTTATCTAAAGTTCAATATGTTTTGACGAGTGGCCATTTTAGTAAAATTGTTTAAGATATAAAAGTAAAATTTAACTTGGCGATAAGGTAGAAAGGTTTTTTTTGCGTGTTTGCAAGAAGTATATGTTTAAAATTTTCTTCTAACTATCTTTGTTGATGGGTTATGCCAACATATGACACCGGTAGAGTATTCTCAAATATCGTCTCATGATTCTATTATTTCGTATCGATGAGGCTTGCCAAGTTTGTCGAAAGGCGTGTCTGTATACGTACACAATTCATTGTAGAGAGCTTATATGTTTCAAATGCAAACATGACTTTGTTAAATATGTTATTTTATATATTTTTAGTCGCGCATAATTACATTTGAAGAAATAGGCTCATGTGAACCTCTTAACTGACTCATATACGAGAGATACACACTTAGTCTGTTAGTGTACAGATGGGGTAGGGTGAAAATATGAATGTGTGAACTTGACTGATATTTCCTCACTTGTAGAATTGAGACCGAGGATTTTAAAGTGTGATAAATAGCCTTCTAAAATCGCTTCAATAAACATAGTAGTCAAACATGATAAAGTGTGTTGCGACAATCGACATACTTTTATATCATATGTATTTGACGTTTTTGACTTCCTATCTCCCGAGACTATGGACTTTTCGAAAAGAGTTCAAAGGCATGTGTTGTATCTCTTAAGGATAAGGTTTTTCGAAGATCAATTTTGTCATATGTTCGTCGTAAATTTTCGAGAGAAAAAAAGAATATTTAAAAAGTTTTTTCCATAATACTAATAACCAAAAATAAATTAAATTATTGAATATCAAAATTACATTCTGTTAACACATTTCGCTTAAGTCATGATTTACTTGAGGTAAGCAGCAAGAGTATAGCCTTGGGCAGTGGAAATTAACAATAGAAAATATAAATTTTACTTGAGATATAAATTAAATAGGTGTATATATATATAATTAAACAGTCATATGGATAAATAGAAGTTGTTAACGAATTTAGAATGTTGGAATCGAATTTAGAAAAGAAAAAAAAAATGAACCATGAAATGAAGCTTGGTGCCATAAAAAAATGAAAGGTAGCTGATGAACATATACCTAGTGGTGCTTGACAGTTGCCATGTAAATATCTTTGGACAGTGGCATCTGCCTTGGCATTCTGCAAGTCGACCATTTTTTTCAAATAGAAAATAAAATAAAAGAAGATTCAAAGTCTATAGAGTTGAATGTCTGTAGATAAGCTTTGTAGGATGAGTGGTGTTGCTTTAAAAATTTATATAGGCAGACAAAGAGCATCTGGATGATTTTTCCATTCCTATGTTTGTTGCAAAACCATATATATACTCTTACTTAGTTTTCAATTTTTATATATAAATAAAGGAGGCATCAAATTAAATTATTATTATTTTCTATTTTAAAAACTTATTTATTTTTTAATTTTATCTTACAAAATACTCCATTGTTAAAAATATTTATGACTACATACATGTAAAAACCATATACTACTTACTTGGTGCATTATTCTTTTTCTTTCCTTTTAATTTTACTATTTATTTAATTTATATACCATTAACAATTTTTTCATACTTTTATTTATACTCTTCACTGCTTTGGGGGCTTCAAATCTTTTAACTTCAATAATTGCTAGTTGACTGATAAAAACTTTTGCGATGTGGTCGCTAAAAGTTGGAGTCAGTCAATTTTATAGGTTGAAGAAGCTTCAATCTTCATGTTGAATGATAAGCTTAAAGTTCTTAATATAGATTTAAAATTGTTGATTAAAGAAGTATTAAGAGACTTAAATGTTAAAATTGATGTCATTTCGAAAGTGATCAAGGTACTTGGTTTGTAAGGGGATGTCGCAGATCTTTCTAACTTGGAGTAAGACTCTTTCAAAAATTTGGGGTCTGTAAGAACTTGTTGACGTTTTAAAGATTGCAACTTGTTGGATATGTTCTCTAAAATCATTGATCATCTAATCTTAGTGAACCAATCAGCCTTCACAAATATACTTAATTACAATTTTGATCTCCGATTTTTTTTTATTCACGAAATTTGTCCTTCTATTTTAAAATGCCCCAATTTTGACCACTCTATTAGACTTTGTATTTAAAATATGGTGCTGATTTGACCTATTTAGCTTTTGCCTTTACATAATGTAGCATGTAAGTTGATAATATTAAATGATAAAAAGTCAAAAAATTACAAACAAACAATACTTATTAAGAATTTTGGTTTCAATTTCAAAATATACTTTAATTTGTTTAAACAATCATTTGGAAGTATTTGGTATGGTATTATTCTGTACTAACTATATACTAATTTTTTGCTTTGAATAGCTCAACATCATAAACTTTTTAGTGTGCACCTAGTAGTGGATGTAATTTCCCTATATGCATGTGTACAAATAACATGACATTTAACACGAACATATGCAAAGTATATATACAGTGACCAAATACAGTGACCAAACAAATAAGGTGAGGCTTGTATTGTATTGTATCCAAAAGGGGTCCTCAAAATCAATTTGTGACGCGGGTTCATTTGTTTCCACATACATTCATATTTTATTCCTTATGATTAATAATAAGGGATTTAAGGCTGTTATTATGACATTGTGTTATGGCTTTTTTATTAGCCGCCAATCATATCCTCATTTTATAAAAGTTGATTCCATTTGCTTCCTTCTTAAGCCATATTTCAACCAATGTATTTCCTTTTATGTCTCACCTATTATTGGTCATATGTGCATTGCATGCATTGCTTTTCCTTCATTGAATAAGGTTATGGTGTGTAAATTAATTAGCTCACTTTTGTTGTCTTGGTAATGTTGGCATTACTTTTAATAATGATATCACTTTTATGCTTCCTCTTATTAATTTAATATTTATTTTTTGGTTTTGAGTGTGATGGGTTATTTTAACTTTTGTCTACATCAACTTTAATTTTCTCTCTAATTATCACTCGAGTTGGAGAATTTTACCCATATACTTTTAAGATTTCTACATTTCTAAAGTAGTGGAGCAACTAATAAAAATGAATGAACAATTATAACAAACATTAATTGGTTTAGTAGTGATTGACATTAATTATAGTTTAATTACGTACAGTTTGAACTATTAAATGTCAAAACATATCCCAAACTCTGAACTCCTTAAAATTAGAAGGTAAAAATAAAAAAGTGATTGAACTATATGTATGACTATCGTCATTTACTTTAACACCAAAAGAATTGTGCAAACATATAGTTATGGTGTAAATTAATAGGCTCATTTTTTTTGTCATGATCCCATTGTCATTTCTTTTTGTTAAGAGAGTTCGGAAAAATATCACAATATTTTAACACTACATCTTCATTTAAAATTTTAAACCATTAATTAGGTTGCCTTTTATATCTAACATTGAATTGAACATTCTATTTTTACATTTCGACTCAACAACTCCTCCATGGGAGTCTCCACATCTTACCATTATTATCAATGAAATATGTTTCCTCGTTGTATATTGTTATGAAGACTTTTGATACAAAAATTCAAACAACATGATTAATTCACACCTGTAACATCTCAGACTGTTTTCAGATGACCAACAGACCCCACAAACTATTATAAGTCTTTTCAACACATTTTGTCCTTACTCACATGTATTTTAGGAAATTTTTCAGAAGGTCATTCATCCAAACACTACTTCAAGCCAAACACGCTTAACTATTTTTATTTGTTGGGTTCCCGAAAAGAAAATGCACCTTGTTGGTATAAGTAGTACCAATTAATCCTTATAAGTCATCCTTCAACCATGTAGTCTCATACCTGCACAACCTCATGATCCATCTCATTCCGATGTGGATTTGGTCTTTGCCTAGAAGCTGTCATGAGTCGTTCATTGTCATGCCTTGTATACCGGTAATCACTTCTCGCCCTCGTCAGCCTCGGGTATTACATATCCACTAGCTTCTGCTTGGTTCGTCTCTGAACCACATCATACTGGGAGAAGTCTGCTCCGATACTATTTGTAACATCTCAGACTGCTTTCAGATGACCGATTGACCCCACAAACCAACACGAGTCTTTTCAGTATGTTTTGTCCTCTCTTTTATGCATTCTAGGAAACTTCCTAGAATATCACACATCCAAACACTACTTTAAGTCAAGCAAGCTTAACTATGTAGTTCTTATTTGTTCAATTCCCGAAAAGAAGATGCACCTTATTGGTATAAGTAGTACCAATTAATTCTTATAAGTCATCCTTCAACCATACAGTCTCATACATGCACAGTCTCAAGATCCCTCTCATTTAGATGTAAATTCGGTCTTTACCTAAAAACTGACATAGAACCGCTCATTGTCATGCTTTATGTACCAGCGATCACTTCTTATCCTCGTCAACCTCATATATTACAATACCGCCCCACCATCAAGTTAAATTAGTGTTCTGATATCTGATACCGCTAGTCGAAAAATCTACAAAAATTTTAAAAACAACAACGAACAAGACTAATGACCAAGGCAAGATCACAAAAGCTTTGACATATGCATTATATCCACTCAAAACTTTAAAACATTTTAAAACTATGATTTTTTCTTTTATATATCCCAATATTAAATTCATGAATACTTTTGGACTACCAAGCTTTCACCACTTTTAATAATGATCTCACTTTATATTTCCTTAGAATTTTTTATTATTACTTGTTTTGTTTTAAGTGGGAGAGACGGGTTTATTTTTAATATACTTTAATGTAAAACAGCTTTTTCCCTCCTGTTTTTATTAGTTCATGGAAGTTTATGTCACTCAAGTAGGAAATTTGTACATATGCTTTTAAGATTTTTACATTCTTAAAGTATATATTGAGCAAGTCATAAAAGTGTTTCATCCCTAAGTATGACTATCACGACAACTTTTTAATACCGAAAATAATTGTAGATATATTAAGAAGTGAAATACAAGTAGAATCTTCTTTTGGTTACAATGCATAGTAGAGTGTTTAAGCCTTTGGAAATTTAAAGCACACTATAACTTTATGCATTTTGAGTTCTTTTATCTTCTCTAATTTTTTTAAAGAATTTTTTTTACTACAACTCCATTTTGATCAGACGTCCTAATTCAAGAGAAATTATGTGAAATATCATTTTCACAAAAAGTTTTAAAAGGTTTATCTTCAAATTTGCAACCGTTATCACTTTGAATAATTTTTATAGAATATATTATTTGTATTCATACTTTTGTTTTTGAAATTCTACCAAGGTTCATCTAGATCAGTCAATAGTCATTAAAAATAACAAGTCTATATTTTTTACCTTTGAGAGATACGGTTTTCACATGATCAAATAGGGATGACAACAAATAGGGTAAGGTTGGGTGCGGATTTGACACTATCTAAACTCGTATCTGAAACGACCACCCGAACTCAAAAGCTATTGGGTATCAAAATATCAGTCGCACCCGAACTTGTTAGATTTGGTTTTTTTCTCCCGAACCTGCAGTTTAGAAACTAAAAAAATACGGCAAACACAAAGAAATTACAAAATTATGGTCTATACTTTACAACATGCTAACATAGTCTTCAACATTAAATTAGGGATGGAAAATAGTCTACAACATTAAAATAACCTACAACATACTAATATAAGCACGGGAAATTATATAATTTAAATATTTGGTATTACTCGAACCCAATGAACTTAGATTTCACCCGTTGACTCGGATTTAAGTTTGATGGGCCGCATGTTTGAGTTTTCTTCCCATTCTTAAGATCAAATTAAATAAGTCAATATGTAATAAATAGAAGCCCTACGGAAAGAGAAAAAAAAACAATATTCTAACTTAAACCAAGCCATTTGATCGAGAATTACAACAAGTTTGAAAGGTAAGTTATATGTGTTTACAAAGGTAAAGATGAAGTGATTCTCCTCAAAAAAATATCTATAAAAAGAAAGTGACTACACTTATTAAATGTTTTATAAAGAGACTAAATTAGTCCAAATGTTTTTTTTTCTACTATATATTCATTTTAATTGTCCAGGTTCATGAAGTATTTAAATATAATTAATTTTAAAAGGTTTGAAGAATATAAAGATGCCCATTCCCTCACTAAAAATAAGAAATTTCTTTGTCCCTTAATTTTATAATTTTCAACTGCATGCATTAATTATTTTCTCTTAATACTTTTTCGTTTGTGATTAACTATGATAAAAATATTAAATAATTATATATTTAATTTTTAATTCATCAGAAAGATAAATTACTCTCGTCAAGAATTGAACTCTAGACTTTTCCCTATCAAACACATATATCCCTCAGCTCTTACCACTTAAGATATCCTATAGAGACAAGATAAATTATATTTTGAAGGATAAATTCATTAAGAAAATATTAGGAGTTCAATTTCTGATTCATACATATAGAAATACTTCAATTAGCTTAGTAAAACTCTAACAGAGATTTCCTAACAGTGATTATGGCGATAAAAACTTCTTACTCATATCATGATAACCAAAAAAAATGGAATAATTTTTTTCTCTGAAGAGTATAGTACTTGTAAAACTCACATTAAACACTAAAAAGATGAAAAACTTATGAACTCAAAATTGTATCCATCATATATAACAAATATCTTGTAACAAATTTATCATATCAGTTATCTGGTTAGCGGCTATATGGTTGATTTGGAATGCTAGAAATGAATTTCTTTTTAAGAATAGAGCATTTGACGTAGAGAAAGTTGTAGACAATATAAAAATTTAGGTTTTGTGGTGGTTAAAGGTAAAATGTAATGGTTTTGCGTATGACTTTAGCTCGTGGTCTGTAAACCCATTAGCTTGCCTAGGGGTTACGGTTGGGTGATTTGTCTTGGTTTTGGTGGAAGCCTTGTATTGTTTAGCCTGGACATCTTTTGTATTATACTTTTCTTTTTGCCATAAGTTGAGCACTCTTTGTGCAAATCTATTGAGCTAATATAATTTTATCTTTTTTGGTTGCTTTAAAAAAAAAAAATTATCATATTAGTTGTACTTATTAGACAAAGAAAATGCATTGATTCTAACTTCAACTAATAATTGGCAGAGTAACAAAATATTGACTATCCTTTTTTACTATTTGTCAATAAAAAATTGGATTGTTACTAAAACTAGTCGATCAAATTTTCTGACAAAAGATAATTATTTGAAAATTTGATAAATACTTCACAATAATAACATGATAGTATAGCATGAGTAGAAAACTAGAAATGGACTTAGATTTTTTAATCAAGATTTTGAGTTTAAATTTTATATATTGAAAAAAACATAACTGATATGAGAGATATTCTCCAACAGACATTATATTAAACAAACAATAAATCGGTAATTAATATCCATAAATCATAATTCAACCAGTATAAATCCCGAATTGTTATAGATCAAACACTTTAATTGAAGTTTCAATTCAATTTCTCTTCTTATGCGTAAGTTTTTAATGATTATTATCATATCTTCTATTTAAAAAAATGATGATTACTTCACAATACGTATGGAAGAATCTTAGGACCCTTAAACATATGATCAGAAGTTCAATTATTAGTACATATATATGAAAATAATTCAGTTGAGAGAGGATAATCCGACTTATGTGCCTCAAAAAATTTCGACAAAAATTAATCATTATTAACGATGGTAGAAATTTAATACGAAGATCAAGGTAAACAAGAAAAATCGTTTATTACCAACTAATATATTCGGATCCATCACAAACTTGTGTCCATAAACAATAGTTATAGTTTTCTAGTAATAACAAGACACTAAAGAAAAGAAAAATAAAATAAAAACCTGTAAGGCAATAAAAGAGAGTCATTATCATGGTGCATAAAAAGGGGTCCACTGAACACGGTTCTTTAATGCTTTTTACACCCTACAAATACCCTCCCTCATTCTCTCCCATCCACCATTGCAATCAACCACAAACAATTCATTCATTCTCATCTATCTATCTATCTATATTGTGTTGCAATTTGCACTCTCACAGTGGTATCTATCTCTCACTAGAGATAGACCTCTGTTTGTTGCTTTGCTACTTCAAGGTAATCATCATTTTTTTAATTCATTTTTGTTTCATCACATACTTTGTATTTTTCCTACTTTGTGTTTTTCAAAATCTTACATGCATGTTACCAAACTCTTTCTTGTAACTTGAAATTCTTTTCCTTTTCATTACACTTATCTTTCACTCAAATTTTATCATCTACAACTAGTTGTATGGTGCACCTGGTTGAAGACCGAAAAATCAAGAGAAAAATATATTTTTCTCTTGATTTAACGTCTATAACCGATTAAACTATAAAAACAGTTATAGACAATTCAGGTCGCATTTCACTAATATTTTTTTGACTAATTAGCATATATTCTCTTTAAACTCAAATATAAACAAAATGAATTACATATACACATATAGAGAACATAATTTAACATAATAAACTTATATTTATATACTCAAAAAAAAACATAGTTGGGATATTTTAGTTGTCTATAATAATATTTTTGCATGACGGTAGTGTTTGGATTATGTTATTTTGTATTTTGTGTGCAAAGTATAAAAACTTTTTGTATTGTATGTATGCAGCTAAGTGCAATTTTTATCAAAGATGTCAATTTGCATGACAATGAAGATAGAAGAAGACACTGTGCTCAATCAAAAGCAAGGCATAGTCACTATCTTGAACTGCAACAGTGACACTAACTTCACACATACATCACCTCCTTCTCTAAGGAGAACTCTCTCAGCTGACATGTCCTCAAAGAAATGGCTTCATCAAAATGGAACTTCCAACTCCATCAAAAAGATCTCATCATCTGAAAACCTGTTTCAGATGCAATCCAACAACTCATTTTCATCCTCGGATGAAGATGACGAGTTCAAAGAAACTAAGATAAGTGATGAAGCTGAAGCTGAAAGAGAGAGGCTTGATATTTGGAGTTCAATCCAAAAGAACAAAAAAGAAGAGCAACAAAAAGGTGGATCATTTGATACATGGGGGGCACTCATGTCTTTGAAGACTAATGATGAAATGTCCAAATCTCTTCCACCTTACATTCATCCTCTTGCGAAGAGGACGAAAAGCTCTTTGTCTAGGAAGAGCCTTGAAATTTGTACTGAGAGTCTCGGATCTGAGACTGGTTCAGATGGTTTGGTGTCATCTTATCCTCCATCTGAGAGTCCTGGATCCGAGACCAGCTCTGATGGGTTGTTGTCCTCTTATCCTCTGTCTGAAATAGAGGATACAAAGGAACAACATCAACAAGAACAAGAAGAGGAGAAAAAAGACAATGAAGATGAAGAAGTTGAAGAGGAAATGCCGGAAGTGGCAAAGTTCAATTATGGTGGTGTTGCTGCTGCTACTAAGAAGTCGCCACCACGATCTTTCCCTCCACCACTTCCTTCACTCTCTCGCCAAGATGGTCCATCTCTTCACATGAGGCCATACCGCGACAACGGAAGGTTGGTTTTAGAAGCCGTGTCTCTTCCTTCATTGAACAACTTTTCTGTTCAGCGCCAAGACGGACGACTTGTCCTCACTTTCGCCAATCAAAACCAAGAAACTGATGAGAATGATGAGAAAGTAAATGACGGGGTAGGTGATATGGAGGAAGATTTTGAAGGGTTCGACGAAGAAAAAGAAGATGAAGATGAAAACGAAGTTGAAGCTGAAGAATTTGAGAGTGTGATAGAGAAAGGGTCCATAATGTCTTTTGAGAAAACTACTATAAAGAGTAGTGTTCAATGGATAGGATCAAACAATAATATGATGAATAAGCCAATTGGGCTAGTGAATAGGAATCCAAAGTGGTCAAAGAAGTTCAATCATGAAGTAGATAACAAAACCTTTGAAGACAAAGATGTTCAAGTGGTTGAAGCTAGTCAAATGGTAAAATCACTTCCACCAAGGCCAAGAGTTGCAAGATTGATTCCAGCAGCACCAAATGCAGCAACTGGTTCTTTCAATTTAAATTCTTATGAACATTATTGGAGGACCACAAAACCAACATCAACAAAAGGTGCTAATTATCCACTTGGCCATTATCAAGAGAATTACAACAACAACAACAACAACAACAACAACAACAACAACAACAACAATAAGAATAAGATTGTTGTGTCTACAACAGGAGAGATGAAGAACATGAACAAAAACTCAAATGAGAAGCAACAAGTTTTGGTTCTCAAAGGTAAAAATGGAGATTACTTGGTTCATAATTTGAAGAGTTGCAAAGATTCAAGAAGGTCTTTTCTCTTTTGGGAACCATATTGCATTGCAACATCATGAGTCACACCTCAACAATCACAGAAGTTTACTACTACTATTTCTAATTAATCCAACAACATCATTGCTTAAATTTAAACAGTTCTACCTCCGTTTCTTTTTATAAACACTCTTTTGCACGAAACAAAAGAGTTTATAATCAAAGACGGAGGTAGCATTTATTAATCTCTCATATATCCTTTTTATTAAGTCTACTTAGTTCAACTCCTTCAAGGAGATGTAATGTAGTGTAGTCAAATAAAAGAAAAGGACAGTGAGAATTACTATAATTATTTGTAAGGTGTCATATAATTTTATAATATAATAATATGTATTTATCTACTCTTTGTTATTGGTTAATTAATAATTAATCAATACATTGTACTACAACATAATCTTAGCTCATCTTTGACTTAGTGGGGAATGTCTTGTCCTGTTTTCAGTTTTCAATTGTGATCTCTATATCATCATTGTTCTTTAGCTTTTCAACTTTTATACTTTTGTAATCAACAAGCCAATGAGGTTTCAGGTGGGTTGTTTCCTGTCTAAATATTGGTCTTATTTTTTGGGAACACTATGATCATTCCCTGATTTGTTTTGCCCCTTTTGGATGGTGACTAGATCATACTGCATCAGAAAAATTAAAAACTAACTGATGATGATGAAAGCATCAAATGTAATAGTAAAATTGATAACCAAAGCTATAGTATTTTCAAATTTTACAACTAAAAATTGGTCGTTGGATTAATTTAGTTATTGAAAAATCAATTGAAATATCATCAATTGCATGATAAATTCGTCTATCCAACGACCAAATTTTAAATATAAAAGTTTCAGACATCAATTAGAGGATCATCACTACCTTTCTAAATCAAATTTATTGATTACTAAAGTAAAGTTTCTATAAATAATAAAGTTGATCGTTGTATACTTGTATTCATGTAATGTAATTATTCTTTTGTTGGATTAATCTAACAATCCAAGGACAAACCTCTTTGAGCATAAAGACAAGATATGATATATCCATGCATTCACAAAACTTGGGCAAGGGCTCACAACTAAAAAAAAGTAAATATTATTGTCATATGTATTTTCAAGACATTTTATAAAATATTGTTAAGTTGTAAAACAAATAATCGTGATGATGATGAAAGCATCATCAACTTTCAACTTAAATTTATTTCAATAAGAAATTATACTTATAGTTTTTAAGTATGACTAATGAAGTATAGATCAATGACATTCATCTCTCTTTCGATATTTACTAATATCAAACTCCTCCGGTCTCATATATAAGCAAAATTGATTTTTTAAATCCATTGAAAAAGTAATGTATTTAGTCTATATTATAGTCTAGATACATTACTTTTTGAATGAATCTAAAATTATTTGTTGCTTGTATATGAAACTAGAGGGAGTATTTAGAGAATTTGACTATATAGTATATACATCATATTTCCATTTTAGTTTATAATAGTACATTTATATATGCAGAAAATTAATATAGACTAATAAATTCAAATGCATGAAAAATAAAATTGTAATTTAGTCCAAAGTACAACATTTAATATATATATATATATATATATATATATATATATATATATATATATTGATAATAGTAATAAGAATATTATTCAATAAATTTAGATCAATCTAATGAGCTTAAAAGGTTTTTTTATAGCATGTAGTCTGATGTTTTAGCTAAACCGACTTCTAAAAAAACTCTTTGCCTACTTTATTTTAAAAAAATAGTCTAATTTGACCTATAACTAAAAGATTGGAGATCCATATAAACCGGTCTAACTTGTTCTCACCCTAAGATCCATATATCCAACAAGTCTTTGGACAACGGCTATATGGTTCGTAGTGCAGCACTACCACTACTTTTAATCATCAAGCTTATTTACTTGAGCAAATAAACTTGATTAAATTTTAACAAATCAATCTCATAGTTTACAAATAACTGAACTCACTTAGACCCCTAATGTTTACCACCCAAGCCAGCCTTAACATAACCAAAAGTATTCCGTTTTCCATTTGTTAAAGTTCACGAGTATCCCCATTTTGAGATCACCACAAAAGAAATGGGACCCATATACCCTATCTACAAGGATGTTATTTTGGTCAAGTTTATGGTGATATGGTGAAATAGTTCATCAAGTCTTCTACGATGCACACAACACCGTAAAGAATACGAATAAATTTTGTAAAATTCGTATTCGTTTTATAGTGTTTTCCAGAATTTGTGCACCGTGCATCACTTGTCTATTATAACATTATTTGGAAAGAGGTTGGTATCTTTACATTCCATTGTGGCTGTGGATATTATGCACAACTCTGATAAAAATGTATTATAATAATAATAAATAAATAAATAAATAACCTAATTCAGTGCCCCAAGTTCTTTGCTGCACAAGGAATAATACATAATATTTTTATCAAAATTCACATTTCTGTGTCGGAATATGTTGATTCACACAATTGTACAGTGCATGATTGAGAATAACACAAGACAACACCTATGATACACGGACCCCCAAGAAAGATTTCTCATATGTATCTCACCATTAAACAGAGAAGAAAAAAATATATTATAACCCCGTTGTCCTTGTGATTTTGAAAAAGAATGATTAACATAGGGGCGATGAGTAAAAAATATGTAAAAATCAATGAGAAAAATAGCCAACACTAACAATCCATGACACAGAACCATGACCTTGATTTTGTACCTATGGCTCAATTTACAATGGGTGGGTGGAACCCTGAATGCAACTTTTAGCTTTGTATGAGAAGAGAACCTAGTGGCAGGTACCGTACCTTGCTTCTCGAACGTGTATCTTCTAAAGGGATGCTGAATAACTGGTGAGAACCAGGACTGTGAAAGTCTTAAAGCTTTCCACAGTATTAAAGATCAGAAGCTCGCACACCCATAAATGGCATCATGCTATGTACATAACACCGAAATGCAGGCGATAGCACAAACTCTTATGGTATAAACATTAGCGGCGTTCTTAATTATCACTATATCCAAGCCAACGAACCACGGTCATTTGCTACTGCCGGACGACCTCTAGTTGGTGTTGGTGGTCTGTTAGCATTCAACTCCTGTACATATTAAGCCCCCAAAAAAATATTTATTATAAGTGTAGAAAGAAAGTTCAATCCCATAATATTTGTAATAGATTAGTTCAAAATTCACTTAGATGTGCCTGTGTATATTTGATAGGTGCAATTTATTTTTAAACAGAACTAAGGGTGCCAACTGCAAACGATTTGATGAAATATTTGAAGGAATACCTGCATCCAAGTATCTTCAATATGTCGTTCTGGTGATGTTTCTGGTGAAGAAAGTGCAGGTGGTAATGGATGAATCAGTTTAGGAACCACCACAAGATCCCTCCCCAAAACTAATATCGCCCCAGCATTATTTGCGGTACCTATTACCACAAGTGCCAAAAGTTAATAGGGAAAATGAATTAAGGAGGGAAGAGCAATGTACA
Organism: Trifolium dubium; assembly: GCA_951804385.1. Lineage (NCBI taxonomy): Eukaryota > Viridiplantae > Streptophyta > Magnoliopsida > Fabales > Fabaceae > Trifolium > Trifolium dubium. Next base: position 28,524,641 of record OX638075.1, on the reverse strand, counting down.
AGGTACAAGCCAGGAATAAATACCACAGTAATTTGTAGCTGAGAAAAGGGTGATTAAATGTCCTTGGGCAAAACGCTCAAAGCCATCCATCACACATTCATGTGCACGAACAATCAGCTGAAGATCATTGTTATTGCAAAATTCCATGACGCGGTCAGGCTGCAACAGCAAACACCATTTAGGAATTAGACAGGCATAATAGCATTACATTATATGCAACTCTACCCTCTTGATATAGCACAAATTCAAAAATTGCAAAAAAAGTACAAACAGTATTTAACACTGCAGGTGCCAGTAACTAACTACAAAAAATTACATCTGCCATAAAAGGGAATCTTCAAATTGGAGGAAATATGAAGTGCTTCCGTTGACTATAGCATCAGTAAATGAGAAGGGAATATGTGAGAAATAAATGCAAGACAACTCCTTCAAACTATGGTATTCTTAAAATTTAGGTTTTATCTCATACAATGTTGGACTCTTAACGCACCCCTCACGCCTGGGGCGTGACCCGAGTGGCCCAATATATATTCGATCTAACTCAACCCCTACAAAACTAACTTGTAGAGATAGAGATGTCTCTCACTTATAAACTTATTTTCAGACCTTATCTCATCCAATGTCCAATGTGAATCCAATGTTAAACTCTTAACAAGTACTAATAAATGGAAATAATCAGCTTTGTTTTCTTTCCTGCTTCATGTCTATACATAAAGTTTTGTGGCTTTCATTCACCCTCTTAAATCTATCAAGATCATTTGATCTGCGTGTACAGCTAGGCATTAATAATTGGTTTTAAAAGGATCAAGTGTATTGTTTTCTTTTTTGTTTTTAGCACATATAGATTCTAAGGAGATTATGGTTCCTGATTTTTTAAGATCAGATTGATGTACAGACACAGTTTCTACTCTCCTATATAGATTCAGACTGATTTTTCAAAACTCGGTACACAAATTAATCAATAGGATTTTTGGAATGATGAAACAATTAATACATGAGCATTCTAAGTTTCATCAAATTCAATCAAATAAATTGCATCAATATACCTATCATCAAATGTAGCATCTATTTACTATTTATAACATTATCCAGGAAAAAAACAACTAATAAACAAAATAATAAACATTTCACAAAATAAGCAAGTAAAAATCACTCACCCCAAAAGTAACTAACCCTGGACCTCTAGCATTTGGTCGCAGCCCTTCCACGCTGTCATTCTCTGTAGGATCAGACCTATAGACCATTTCATGTTGTCATTCTTTAAAAGGTCGTGAAAATAAATTGTCATCAACATGTAAGAAGATAAAAATGCACTAACCACAATAGATCCATCAGCACAATTGATCCTGCCTCCATTGTAATAGGACGCTGAATATTTTCAATTTGTTCCAAGTGATTTATTGAACGGCCGATACCCCCATGCATGCAAATAATTTTTTTCTCGATTAGAGCTGCAAGAGGAAGCCAATTAAACAGACGGTTTATCCGGTGCCATGTCCAAATTCCATCTCTCTCACCCTGCGCAGAAAATTACAATGTTGCACTTGCTTCAGTACCTAAGAAATAATATAAAAAAAATTCCCATGTATGAAATTCCTTACCATCCTCTCAATGCACTCAATTCGAAAACCAAAAAGGGCATTAATATCTGCAGCTTCATGGTTTCCACGTATTAAATGAACATTGTTTGGATACTCAACCTGCAAATTTCACATAATCATAAATAAATCTGACTCCATCAAAACTTGATAAGCAAACAAAGAAACAACCTATAAATCCATAGTACCTTCAAAGCAAGCAGAAGGCTAATAGTTTCAAGGCTGTGTTGACCCCTATCAACATAATCTCCTAGGAATAGATAATCGATATATCTGATTGTCATTAACACAAAATTAGCACGTCATAAAATTTGGATACCTAGATTGTTGTCGTTCCGCACATGCTAGCTATGAGGGAAGAAAAAACTTGTCATCATTCTTATTTTTTAACCATTGACTATTAAATCAACATATGAAAGTTCTTTCATTTGTAAGCACTAAATCTAACAAACTATCTAGTCTAGTAAGCTATAAAATCCAATGCAGACTGTCATAAAAAATCCCAACCAAAGCCCAATGTAAGCATAAAAAAAAAAATCAAAATCAAGTCTACAAAAGCAATGGATTTATGTCATATTATTCCATGATGTCAATGTGTGTATCATGCATATTGGTGATAGGAAAACGATGCCTGATAGATAATAATCCGCAGACAAGAATCATTTAGATTACGTAGATCAGGTATAAAGGTTAATCAACCCGAGAAAAAGTGCCATAAATATAGAATTTGAAAGTAACTACCCATTACTCAAATCACATATAAAACCATCCGTGGGAAGTAAGGAACTTACGCTATGTCACCGGCAGTTGATGGAGCACCATACTCATCAAAGAGGCGCATGAGATCCCCAAACTGCCCATGTAAATCACCAAATATTTTAATTGGTGCCCTAAGCTTTATGACAGTTGGTTCACTGGAAAATATCCTCTCCGCACTATCACAAAGATCTGCAATTTCATTACAATCCAAGAAAAACTGCCGTCGAACTGGTGGTTTCCATCCACGAGGCTTTAAGAGGTGTGCTATGACCTACATAGAAGGTCAAGAAACTTAATAAGAAACGAGCTGAAAATAAAATGAAGCCAAGCTTGATGAATTCAATAAAATAAGTATGAGAAATGATTCAACAAATTAGATACGAAAAACCCAGCATGGAACCAAGATTTAGTACAACACACTCAGATTATACCCATCAGCAAAAATGATGAGATGGAGTACAACAACAACAACAACAACAACAACAAAAAACGGAAGTTTAATGAACGTAACTTATCAGGTGTTCTGTACTTGACCCATTAATGAACAATTAAATGAAATATCAATATTAAATAATAACTGATGTTTTAAGCCAATCAGAATAATGCATTTGATCCACTGATGAACTATTAAATAAAATGTATATAACTTTCCTAATAGAGTTGAGTTTTAATCCTACGATCATGTGTTTTCACATCATTTAATTGACCATGATAAACACTTGAAATATTTTATGAAGTGACAATACAGAAATCGGTGTCAAAAATGTTATAGCCAACTGACAATAGAAAAAATTTCCACCATCACAGTTACATGCATCCTCTGGATTCAATAATAAGTTATAGAGACAAATATACCTTCTTTGGGACACTATTGATAGACATCTGCCGATCTAATAGCTTTCTAGCAGCGGTTGCACTTTCTGGAGTCCCATAACTGACCCGTCTGCCTTCATTTTCAAACTGGTCAATCGAAAGTTGCCTAACCATGCCACCTAATGCTCCACCAGTCTCCGCGGCAATAACCACCTGGGTAAAATTCCAGACCGAATTTCACTTGAGTATATCATGAAAATTTGACAGCATATATTTTCATCAGTAATCAAAATGTACTACTCACTGCTCTGTGATGCAGCCTAACTCCACCAGAGGCAATACTATTTGGGCCTCCAGGTTCAGGCTTAATCATGGAAGATATTTGTTTCCCACTAGGGGTAGCCTCGGCCCCTCGATCCCGATCAGGTGATTCAGCTTCTCCATTTTCTTGCCGTGCCTTGGCAGCAGCTAGTGTGGCACTGATAGCTTCAGCTTCTGCAGCAGAAGCTTCAACCAGATACTCAACTCCTTTGCTAGTTCTCCTGTTTGAATTTTTTCATATCAATGATAGAGCCGGAGGTAAAAATTATTATTTCGACTAATGAGATTATAAAAGCCTGGGTAAATTATACTTCCCTCGGGCCAGAGATACTTAAATTACAACTCTCTCTCCCCTATTTTAAATTACTAAAATCAATAATAGAGTTCTCACAATTAGTTGCAAGTGACACTTATATTTGCAAAACAAATGAAAATTTTATTTGGGGTTTGTTTGCATTAGATGTACTAAAGTGTAGCACATTTCATCTTACAAGGGAAGGGATTGTAATTTCAAAATTAATAGGACAGTATAATTTTCAGTAGTAGAGCGTAATTATCGTTAAACCTATCATACCTAGACCCCTGAAGCAAGGCATTTTCAGTGCTAATATCAGTATACAAGTCACCATTTACAGGGGGAGCAACTGGAGGTCCCAAAACAACTGCACCATCAGCAGTCGCATCAGACATTGTTTGCCCCGTCCGATCATCAACAAATCCATATCGTCCTGGTACACGTCCCATTTGTACATCAGATGCAGCTGCTGCAGCAGCAGCATGCGAAGCAGCACTTGTTGTTTCCGCAGCTGCAAGATCTTCAGCAACAAGCAGGTCATCCAGCAAGATTCCTGCAGCACAAACACAATGTATTATGATCAATCCTGCTCAAAATTAAAAAGTTAGAACTCACCAGAAGATAAAATTTTGAATTAAGAAGGAAAATATCTAAACTTGCAAGATGAGCAGGGATTGATGATGGAACATGCTCAAGAACAGCCCAAATAATATCATAATTTAGATCAACAAAATATTTGATATGCGCATTATGAAAACATCAACCATGTTAACAAAACCATCTCTCCTAATTATTCACTCTCATGTTACAGCCAATGCAAACGGTAAACATAATGAAATGGTAATACCCAGTGTTGCTTTTAACAGTCTAGATATGCTCTTCATAACTCTATTATTCCAAAAGTTTATATCTCTCAACTCTTGTTTTAGCATCGCTTATGAGTTTATTCATATTCTGATAGAAGACAATAAAACTCTCTATCTTCTGCTTCAAGTCCATACAAATATCCAAAGAAATGCACTCAATCAAAATTGTAAGTATATAAAGCATGGAAACCAAAGAGCGCATCATAAACCGCCACAAAAGTCTTAATGCCATAACATGACTCAGACTCAATTCCCAATAATAGAACATTAGCCTAATGAATTGCAATGATCAAACTACCGCATGACTCAAGCAAAATAGGAAATAGACTCCATTAAGATGAATATACAAAAATTATATTTACGACTTACCACCACGTAAACCACCATATATAAATATTAGGTCACCAACAGCAGCAGCTGCATGCCTGCAACGCCGGACCAACTCGACTGAGGCATCTCCACCAGCTGCATCAGCACTGTATCTGCCCGCTCTTGGAGTGGTAACAACAGATTTTGTATCACACCAAACACCAGCAGCAGTGTCCAACACTACAAGGGAAACAGTAAAATAAGCTTCTAAACACAGCATCAATGGTACCACAATAAATCATTCCATCACATGAAAAATAAGTACACAAAATTACCATTGATAAAATATAACTAAAAGTTACGGCAGCAAGTACGCACCAGCAAGCTACCCTACAAACAGTAGCTACAGCAGTAATAAAACTCCAAAAGTATTTGTTATTATTACTTAAAAAGAGAGTCATTCAGATTTCCACAAGAATACTCTCTTTCTATATTTCACCAAAAAATAAGTCACTCTTTTGTCAAAATATGAAAATTATATGTCCACAAGAGTGGTGGAAGAAAGAAGATAGAGAGGAAGGACATAATAAAAACCAATAACTAATTTGTTATACATGCAATCAAGATCAAACATATGGGCAAACAAAAAATTACCAGTCAAAGAACACACAAATTTTAAGCAATGTCAAAATCAAATTTACCTGCAATACTTGACGAATCTTCTACCATCCTTCCTCCGCCAAGAGCCCCACCAGACACATGGAGCCTTGCATTAACGAACACCTAGAATCATCAAACAAGTAAATTATGGTCCTTGGAATACATAGCCAAGAAAAAAAATAAAAAGGAACTGTATATCACCGCTGCATGCTGATATCTTGAAGATGGTGAAACACCGGGGGCAATTGCCCATTCCCATCGACCATCTCTATGCTTAGCAAGTCCATATGCACTAGCCAATGGCTGTATTATAAGATTTGGTGGGAGGGGCATAGGAGAATCAGTATAAGACCAAATATTAGAAGTAAACAATTTAGAAGAATCACAATAATATCTATAAGAAGTTTAACAAAATTATGAATCCCCCAAGCAATGTTTGTTTGAAGAAAATAGGACTGGAATACATAATCAGAAATTGATCGGAATAATTGTGACTAGACACATCAACTCATAACAATGCCATCTGTTAGAAGGAAAGCATCCAACTTTTAATTGCTAGCAATAGCCTGCCTGAGTAATCAACTGTCCTGTCGCATGCTTAGTATCCTCTCTTTTTTTCCAACTCTTGAGAATACCTTGTCCTTACCGCTAGTGCCCTTACTTCTCAAAGCTTAAGATAAAGATGTAATTAACTCTCTTCAACAAATAAAAATATATATTTTTTAATTAACTCTGGATGGGTCGTGATGCAAGCAAGCCATCAACAAAAGAATAAAGAAAAATTGATATCAATTATCAATGACAAACTCAGATTATTTTTATTTTCAAACAATTAAAAGATTCTTTGTTGAACCAAATCAACAGAATAAGCCTATGTTTGTATTTACGTTGGAATCCAACTGAACCTAGAAGCTACACGTTGTATCTTCTCTATATTCACAATACAATTGTCTTGGAATGCGAGAAAGATTACATCCCAAACATACTATAAGAAAATGAAAATTTACAAGAAGATGGATGACTCACAACGCTATTGGCATCCCTCCCTCCACAAAGCAGAAGAAGCCCATCAGAGCGTGCACTTGCAGTTGCATACCTACCCAAAAGTAAATGAAAAAAATAGCAACTCAACCTCACATTATAAAAAATTTCAACCACAACATGATAGCCAACATAAAACAAATAGAATCCAAAGTTATTTGATGACATCGACCACGGTTCATAAAGTATTATACTGTACTATATTATCAAAAAAAAAAAGTATTATACTGTACTCACAAAAAAAAATTAACAGTGAGCTTACTTCATTCCAGAAACAAAACATTAATGCTAATCAACTTTGATCACAAAACAAATAACAAAAGGAAAAAGCTCATCCAAAGTCAGTTTGTCTCCAATATAAGCAAGTAAAGGTGTATCCACCCTTATATCATTTATTTAGTGGGTTAAAATCACAATAGCTCTTTATTGAACTAAAAGTAGATATGCACCATATTCCTTTACTTGGTCATGTTAGAGACAACTTCAATTAAAGGGATATACTCTACTGAACCTAGTCAATTAAAGGGCTATATTCTATGGAATCAAAGCGCTATATTCTATTGAACCTAGTCAATGACAGTCCTTACGCGACCTAGTTCAAGACATCAAGGCTTCGAATTGAAACAAGATAAACTGCCCTTAGAATTAGAGCCTATCTCAAGGCATAATAAGGCTATGGAATAGGAAAAATCTACAAATATATAGCATTTAAAACTGATATGGAGGAAGTGAAGTCAAAATATTAGTCAAGGAAGGTAGAATTGATGAACTCAGTACATGCATGGAGGCGGACCCTCTCCTTCTGGCTCCAGTTTGCGCCATTCATAAGGCTTGGCGGCTGTGTCTAAGGCCCATACATCAGCCAAAGGTCTCTTTCCTGTAAACCAGTGATAAAGCAAGTTTAACATACAATAAATTTACACTCAAACAAACAACCCAGTAAATTATGTAAAAACATATGGGTGGCTACCATCATTGCCTCCAATCGCCATGAGATACCTCTGCCCCACCAACGCCATAACATGTCCATAGCGTGGCCCTGGTCCAGGCCCTGGAACACCAACTCTGCATAACATCCAGAACAAGTATCAGATAAATGCAATTACGAAGGGGGTAAAGAGGGGCTACTAGCCTAACCTGTGCCATCTCGGTCGTTGCTGTGTGAGATCAAGAACATGAAGGTCCTCCGCCGACAATCCAGCAGGACCAATGCCACCCTAGTTTACGATGCAATATAACTCTAAGAATTAAGCTAATCATATAAGGAAAGGAAACATATTAACCAATACTAAGTAAACATAAGAGGTAATCTCTCCGCCCTACCTGAATAACTACCATCGTTCCCACAGCAGTGGCCACATGTGCAGCCCTTGGGGTTGGAGGCTCTCCAAAGGGAGTTATCCTGCATTAAAATTTCCTCGTAAGCACTAAAGCAACACACATATGAGCATACAAGAATTTTTAGAACATTAACAGAGGCTGGAAAATATATTCTAGGTCTGAGCTTACCTAGACCATTTATTAGTCAAGACATCATAACAATGGACGTCAGCTGTGGCACCAGCTAAACCTGCAGTGCAAATGTAATATGTCAATCATGATAAATTTTAAGCATAAACACTTATCTATTCAATCAATATCAGCTATTTTTCAAAGGAGAAAATGTATAAATCTAGACAAATCATTATTCAAATTACACTAACCCTCACAAGGTGAGAGAATACGATGCCAAAATTCCCATTAAATTAGGAAACTTTAAAACTATGTTTGGATTGAAGTCTTTTGCAGAGAGACGTTTGATTAAACTTCATTTAACAAAAGGAAAATGTTTGATGTTACGAAGTTAAATTTGATGAAACATACAAATACTGACATGGCTCGGGGGAAAATTAGGTTATCCCTGGCCTTTTTCTTCTTCTTTTTTCTCCTATTTTATTAAATAAAATTGAAGAAACGGAGACTAAGCAGAGGGTGCGCAACACAGACAAATTGACCACTTTCATGTAGGATGCTCTCTGCAAGGCATCATCGCTCTCTCATCTTTTGTTCCCACCCACTAGTCTCTTCCTCCATTTTCTCGATACTCTCACTCTTATTTCATTTGCTGGTTAGGGTTTTCATATTATTTATTGATATTCTCTCATCAAACACATGGCCAAAGCATCTTTCCTAAGATCTCGACAATTTGGAAACTGCAGCTAGCTGATATCAATTCTATATTTCATATAAAAACAATAGAGCATCAAAATACTTGTAATTAACTGTAACTTAAGTTGCAGCTAAAATGAAATCAGTAGACAGATAATTCATTAATTAGTGGTTGGGGGTGATGGTTGCAGAGGTGTTACGGTGGTTCATGACGAGAGGTTCCTATTTTTTAGCGGTGTTATGAGTGAGTAATTTAATTTCAAAACATCACACAATCAACATTTTAAAAAATATATTTACTATTTACTAATGTAAATTTCATTTCATACATGACATGCAACATCACACAGATGCAATGGGAAATATATAAACGAAATCAAAATTTTCAGACACACAAAAGTATACATAATGTATCTTTGGTTCCACTGTTGGAGGAGCCAAAATTGCTTTTGGAGGTGTAGAATTGATTATGTGTCATGTTTGGATGCCTTCAAGTAAAATTGACTTTGCCTCCAAAATTGATTCTAACTTGAAGCTAGGATTTGTAGCTTTTGATTCTAAAAGTGACATTTACACTCAAATTTATTGTTCAAATCATTTTTTTTTTATTTTGACAATTTGTTCAAGTCATTTTTACATAAATGTGAGAGGGTCATAAATAACTTCACGTTAAACTAACTTTTAACTAAAATCAATTTTACTAAATCAATTCACTCAGAATCAACTTTTCTCACCGCAGAACCAAACCTATGTTACAGCAAATGGAATTAGGTTTCCACTTGTCCAACCAAGCTATGTGTGAAGGCGGAAATGATAACTAAATAGAATCATCCACTCAAATAAGCATAGACGGAATAAGGGAGTAATTGAGTAAATAAAATTAAGCTGATTGAAACCGAAAAAAACTAAATCAAGAGTAAACGAAAGTAACAGGAAGAACCACTACCCATGCTTTGGACATACTATACTTAACGAAGCAAAGGTAGTGAACACACACCGATGTATTCCCTATCGTATATGAGGCTTCCTATACTATACTATCCTATTATCTAGAAGAAGAAGAAGAAAAAAGGAAGAAAATAATACACATGAAAGTAAAATACTTACGTATGCCAGCATTTCCAGCAGATGTAGGTGTCCCTGAACCAGCAGAATTCCCTTCCAACGCAGTCGCGCCACCGAACAAAATCAGCCTCGGACCAATATATCCCGGCGTACCTTCCTCTCCTACAGCCGGTACAGCTGTCAACGTGTGACCGCACCGCGGTCCTGGTCCATCCTCCTTCTTCTCCAAAATTGCATCCACAACTGTATAACCTGGCGCTAACCTCGGACCAACAACCGGACTATGCTGCACCTGAGCAGCCGCAGCCGCACCTTGTTGCTGTGGTTGTAGCTCCGCCGGAGATCCACCGGAAGAAGACGGCGACGACAAAGGCGTTTCACCTGGTCTTTCTTTCTGTTCATTGTTCTGCGCCGTTAAGTCGTGATCGTTCTCCGGCACCATAGAAGAATCAACATCCATTGTTTAAAGCTAAGATTCAACTAACTCCGTTAAGATCGGAGCTAGAATTTTCGCGAAATCGCGTTCGGAAGTAACATTTCAATTGAAAACCCTAACTCAGATCCTCAACTCTTCAATTTCAGATAAGAAGAAAAAATCACGAAAGTTTAAAATCTTCTGAATTCGATTAGGTTTTTCTCTTTCGTTCTCTTTTTGTAACGAACTCGAATGAAATGAAGAAATGAACGAAATAACCGAAACGAAACAAAACGAAGGAGAAAATAATAATAATCACAATTCACAAGGAACCTTCTTCAGCAACAACAACAAACACAATCGCTAAACAAATTAATTTTAATTATAATTATTGAAATTAAGAATAATTATAAAAATGAAAAACTCGATTATTATATTATCTAAAACGAAAGGATTGGGTCTTTTTCTTTCTCTATAATTTTTAGTTTTTTTTTTTAATTATAATAATAATTACTATTTGTTTTGATTGATTCTTTTGTTTTTTGTGTATAAGAAAGGAGGGTGAAGTTAGTGACCGGAATATTCCGGTAAAATGAGGCGGCGGAAGAACGGAGAAGGGAGGCGGAGAAACCGGAACAACCGGGGATTAATTAAAGTATCAACGGTGTTCACCGGTTCATAGTTGTAAGGAAGATTTGTATTATACAACTGGGTTGACAACTAAGCAAGGGGACCCACTATTGGGTTTTTCTATTTTTTATCGCTTTTTTTATTTCTAATGAAATAGGTGTCATTGCACTATATTTGGAAGATAAAACAGTCTTTTTGCTGTGATTTGTTTGAGTTAGAATGTCATGTTGTAAGTCCATTTAAGGTAACTTGTGAGTAAAATTTGATTAGGTATGGTTTGGGTTTAAATCTCTTAACTAATTTGTTTTGTCTGTATTTTTTATTATTACTTTTTTTATGACAAAAAAAAAAAAACTATTTTGTCTGTATTTAGTATTTGAGGATTTTATCGTTAAATTACAAATTTATTACTATTATAAAAATTGACATCTCAAATGGATTGGCATATAAATCCAACAAGCATCTAGCACCTAAAAAAATATATTAAGAGCAGTTACAGATTAAAAACAGGTTATTTGGAGATTATGGGTGCATTTGTTTGAGCTTTAAAAAAAATAGATTTTTCTTTGTATTTTTGAAAATAAATTTTATAGAATTGTTTTCTAAAATATTACAAGTTTTTTATATTCATTTTTTTAAAATTGAAACATTAATTTTGACATCATATAACATAAACACACATTATTGAAGATCAAAACATAATCAAAATTTCAATTTTTTCAAAAAGTTGTATTTCAAAAATGATTTTTATGAAAATCTATTTGAAATAGCTTCAAAATTAAATGATTTTTTAAAAATTTGATATCCAAAAAAAGTTTCGATAAAATGATGAAATATCTAAAATAACATTTTCAGAATAACTATTCAAACCAAATTTTCATTTGAAGCTTCTATAAAAAGTTTCTTTGTAAAAAAATTTTACACAAAATTATATAACACAAAAAAATCTATTTTTTTTAAAGCTCAAACAAACAGACCCTATATTTTATAGATTTATCAAAAAATTAGAAGTTATTTTTATGTTTGTTTAACAAACGTATGGTATTTCTTTAAAAGTGATTACTGTTTTAAAATGTGTGATTTTTTTTATAAAAAAAAACTATAACAGACATGCGCTAAATAAAGAAAAAAATGAGTCTCGTGAGTTTAGCTCGATTGGTAGGACATTGCATTGGTATATGCTAGGTCATCCCACATATTCACTTTATGAGTGGATTTTCTAGCCGTTAAGCTACTTGATCAAAACAATTAAAAAAATAAAGAAAAAACGGCAAATAGTGGGACATAAAAAAATTGAGACAAAGGGGGGGTCAATTTCCATCACATATATGGTGCATTTGATTTGCTAAAAAACAAGGGACTGAACAGGACAACTTTTATTGTGCTGTGTTTGATTTGAAAACTATCACTGAAATTGGACAAACATGGGTCCAAGGACTAGAAAAAATCAGATATTTTTGTCTCTCTCACTGAACCATGTGACAACTTTTTGTCATCAGCACAACTTTTCTAAATCATCGAAATAACATTTTTTCCATCAAACATCATACAAGTCAAAATTTATTTAATACTGTAAATGTATGTCATGTATTGTTCTGTTTTGTACTGTCATGTACTGTTTTGTCCAGTACTTTTATTTTACAGATTAAACAGACTCATAACATCAATATAGCGAGTATGATGATAAAATGTATTGAGGTTATAATGAAATATAGCTGTTATCCTTAGATTATGTGCAAGAATCTGTGTTTTATTAGGATCTGTTTGATATACAAAATAAAAGTATTGGATAGGACAATATAAGTCAGAACAACATAGGACAGACGTTTAAGGTATTGAACAAATTTTGTCTTGTACGTTTGGTGGAGAAAATTTATTTTAGTGATATAGACAACTTGTGCTGAGGACAAAAAGTTGTCTCGTGGTTCAGTGGGGGTAAGGATATATGTTTTTGTCTAGTCCCCTGACCTCCAATTTGTTCAGTCTCAATGACTGTTCTAAAATTAAACACAGTACAACAGAAGTTGTCATGTCCAACCCTTATTTTTTTAGCAGATCAAACACATTCTTAGTGTATTTATTGTGAGTGACTTTATTCACCATGGATTGAGAGTCGCTCTCAAAAATTAACCTGAACATAGCCACTTTTCACTATAATCTGAAGAGCAACAAGTGCCCAAATTTAACCAAAATATTGAACTCAAGTAGTTAACGAATTTTACCGAAAGACAAATTTTAAAAGAACCTAAAATCTATTTTTGGATGGAACAATCTTTTGATCAAATTTTATTTAAGTCGCAGTCAAACTCTAAATTATTAGAACTTCTTTCCGTAAGAACCAAAAGATTAATACTAAATTTTTTTCTCAAACTTCATATTCAACAATAAGATCAATGACAGAGATATATAAGGCGTGAGATTGCACCGGAGTGTTGAAGTTGTCATGCAAACAAACATCATGCCAAAGCAGTCGTTAGCCAAAAAAAAATGACAAATTAATCAACTACTACTTGGTTTCACATACCTAAGAGATTTGTTCCTTGGATTTGAGCCAAAACCAAAAGGTTCTTCAAGAAGCCATAACAAATCTGCTTGCAAGTGATGGGTGCACTTGCTCACCATGAAAATTTGAAATTCGTTCCTTGGATTTTTTGTTTGCACTCAAATAAATGGTTTTTTTTCATCTTTTGAAGAGAAATGATTGATAATCTCTAATTGAAGATTATAAAAAAAATGCTCCACCACTTAATCATTTTGGTTAATATGTAATTATTTTATTATTTTGATATATGTATGAAATTTCCACCACTATTAACATGACTTAAAGTGGTATCAACATTGGAGATGCTCTAATCAACATACTTAAATGGTCTAAAACTTTACAATTTCGATCAATTTATTATTGGTGATTAATATGTTATTTTGATGGAAAAATAATATATATGTATATCAAATTATAGCAGTTTTTTGTTTTTATTTTAATATTTTATTTATAAATTATATTTTGATTAAAAAGTAAATATATGTCATTTTGTTTTCTAATTTTGTATTTTTTATAGCAATATTCCACTTTAAAGAATGGTAAAAACTCAAGAGCACTTGAATTAAATGTTAAATGATCTTTTTCCATTTAATAATAAAAAAATTTAAGATCGAAATCAGTCTTGAAAATGCAACGAGATTAAATTCTATGAGGAATAATTTATGAGGAATAATTTTGTCACTGAGTAATTTATTTATTTTTTCTTTTTTGATAAGCTCCTCTCCCGTACCGTCTCCGTCATCGCCGCTCGTTCTACATTCCGCGCCGCCGTCACAGCTTCCCCTTCACCGTCACTATTTATTTCTTCAAGGTAAGAACATTACCCAACCATTGCTATCAAAACAACCACATTAAATTATGTTTATGCCTTCTACTTTGCGTTATTTCTATGCAATTTGTGTTCCAAATTCATTATTTAGTTAGATTTATCCTAAGCATCAAATTTGAAATCATAAAGAGTTACATGTGAAAATTGAAACACTAAGCTTATAATGATTACAGTTCTGATGAAAAAAAATTCCAAATAAAACTGAAAATTGAAAATTCCAAATTGTGTCAGTAGAAGTTTGCTTTCCTGTCCCGTGCGCTAGCTTAGCTCAGTTCGTAGGGACATTGCATGAAATATGCAGAGACTGGAATTGGGGTTCGAGTTCTGATACACTCACTTATTCAACTTTAAAAGGTGGAATTTTAGCCACTAGGTAACCTGACAAAAAAAAAACAAAAAGAAGTTTGCGTTCCTATTTTCAAAATGCTTTCTTACACCTTCGATGATAAGGTTCAGATTTTTCGAAAGAGAGATGCCTTTTGCGCGAGGAGACTAGTGAAAGAAGAAATTACTTATACCAGAACTGGGAAAGCAAAATGCCCCCCCTATTTTGAATAACCTTGATCAGTTTTAAATTCTAATAGCTTCCTTGTAATAATTCTATAGAAAACAGCGAAATAAAATAAAGTTTATCTCTTCTATTCCAATTTCAGAATATGCATATAATTGGAGGAAAAGATGCAACACTAACCTCAAACTTAGAAACTGCCTCCATATGCTGTTTGAAGTGGGAAAAAGTTCTTTGACATCCCTGAATTGCTTAAATCTTCATAATCAATAAAAGGATAAACTAAAATGGATTCGGCCCTATTTGTTTGACGCAGCTTTATTACACTGTTTTATTATTTTAACTTTTTATTTTTGTTGTTTTTAACAGAGGGAGAAAAACAAAGAATTAGGAACAATGTCGTTTATGAAAGGAGATTTGCTTTCTCGAACCAGAAAGCTTGTGAAGGGTTTAGCCAAGGCTGAACCTGTGTGGCTCAAAGCCATGGAACAGTTAATCTCCTGATCTTTTGTGTTTGAACTCACTTTCTGATTCAATGTTTTAAATTAGTCATTTTTATTTTATTGTGCCATTTGGGAATCTCCTATCAAGGTTTTTATAAGTGATGCCTCTTTTGCTGCACATTGGTATATTTTGTCAATGTTTGCTTCGTTATTTTCGAAAATTTAATTAATTAATTTTCATGAATCACACTATAAATTTTGCTGCCTGTGTCTATTTTTTCGTCTATGCTAAAATTTTGTTTAATTATATAGGAATTCTTGGGATTTCATGTATTTGCTGCTTAATATGTTATATGAACGTTTATTTGATGCCTGTTTTTTTGTTTCTTGAAGGGTTAAAATTGTCTAATATTTTGTTTTTATTGTGCTTACCAGGGCACCACCAGCAACATTTCCTCAACCTCAGGGTAAAATTCAGACCATCACTCTTCCTGAGGATGTTTATGTTAAGAGGTTTTATAAAAAATACCCCGAATCAAAATACCATGATCCCATCAAGTATGGTCCCTTTTCTCTTTGCTCTGTAGTTTTTTCTTTATACAGTGTTTTAAACATATCTCAATTTTTGTATTACTGTATGATGTGCTGTGTTTTATAAATTTGGCTTCCATATGGTGATGACATGATCATGAATGAAACTTGTAGTTGGTATTCTAAATTTTGATCCACGAATGCAGAGGGCATCGCCGTCGCCGCCACGCTACGCCGCTATAGTGGCGTTGTAGTGCGCTATTAACATCATAGTCAATTATTATATGATTTACTTGGTTTCTTGAAATTTATGTTCATATTATATATATGCTATTCACTAAACAAAATAGTGTTTTTCTTTTGACAAACAAATTAATGTGTGCTTGTTTTACCAAGTTGATAAGAATTCCTCAATGGAATAGTTGCTACTAAATGAGGGCGGGTGCTTGCATGGGATGCATAGTGTGTGGTAGTTGTTTTGAAGGTGCTTCCATCTGCATCGACAGGACTCCTAAATCAGCAATAGTCCATATTTATTTGTCTGTGGTGATAGTATAATCGAAGCATCAAATGCATTATTTATTAATATGTATCATTAATGTTTCAAGATCAACAGGTTTTGTGCCATCAATCCCCCTCCATCTCGTTTATTCGCTTTAAGGGTTCTTGATTTGAAAGAGCAAGGCATTGGCGAGGAACAAGCAATGGATGTAGCGGATGTATGTAACCTAAATTGGTTCCTAAAATTGTTCCTTGCTCAATTTGTTTCCCTTTTGTCCTCTAATTGTCACTTTTTTACTTCCTTTTCTAGATGGAATATCTAGCAGAGAAGAAAGCAAAGAAGAAAGCATATGCCCGTTTGAAGCAAATTGCACGCCTTCAAGGAAAGAGACTTCCTCCGAACCCATATCCTTGTCCTATCAAGGAGATTCAAGCTGAGGAGAGGAAATATGTTCGTGATCGTTTCTTCAATCCCAAGATACTCGAAATTGTGAAGCAAAAGAAAGAGGAATCCACCCAAAGATTTGGAGGAGGTAATTGGTGATTTTCAGGGTGAAGTTGGGTGATTGGCATGCACATGCTAGAGTTTCTTCGCATTTACCGTTATGAAATCTTCATCAATAAAACATACATACATCTACGTATTACTTGTTACGAAGGGTTTGAAATTATTTGTAGTACCTAAACAAATTTTGATACCATTTTCGGAGTCAACCGTTTATTGTGAACTTCTCATTGTAAATCTGGTATAGTTTGTTGCCGCTGCAATGGTTCTAGTATTATTCACATATCCTGTGTGAAAAATCAGATTTGTTGGTCGAAAGATTTGAGTATGTTGTTCTACTTGCAATTGTATCATCCAGATAGCTCTTTAAAGGACCATTCAGATTGATTTTATGATTTTGGTCTGCAAAGTTAAATTTGATAACAAAACATATTTGGATAAAATGAGATTAATATGGTTTTCTATTAGATTTCTATTCGGATCAATAAGTTTTATGAATTACATCATACTAACAAGTGTCTTAAAAATTAACATTCTATGAAAGAAATTCAAACACTTGTTACATCATTTTCTATACAAAAGTTATTTATTTTGTTAACATTTTTATTAGTTTTGTTTCAAGTTTAACATAACACATTCTCTGTCATGAACCGTGAACACTGAACATCCTCTGGGCACTTTTACATTCCTCTATGTTGGTGACTCTTGTGCTATTTTCTCTTATGTTGGTGACTCTTATGCTATTTACTCGCTATCAATGTGTTGTTTCTGTTATTCGTGTTTGCGCCAGATTTATGTTGTGTTTGTTGTGTCTAAGAGAGAAAACAACTGTGGGTGTTTTGTTGTGTTCTCCCTTTCTTTTGAAAGTTGAAAGTAGAGGTGGTGGGAGTTTATATACGTGGAGGCTGCATGAAGAAAATGTCTAGCTTGATATTATGGTGTTTGAGGAGAATGTAAATGGGGGAGAAGATGGAAGTATTGTGTGATTAAATTATTAGGACTGATTCTAATAGCTTTGAAAAAACATGGCATTAAAGATTCAGCCTCATTGGCATTCAATCAACTGAACTGTGTCAACACACAAAGCATAAGAAAATCATGATGCACACTTAAATATGGATAATCAAAGTATCTTATTTCCAATTGTATTACATCATTTTCATCCCAATAATCAGAACAATAACACAGCGTTGCGAATACAATATTTTCCCAAATACCTTTTTTCCTCTTAAGAGACGAGCTTTAAAGAAATCTGCATGATATATTCGCGCATTGCCTTACAAAAACCATGTGGCTCACCTCAGAGAAACTATGTACCTATGGGTCTAACAGACAAGTTGTTGCACATAAACCAGATGGTATAAACTTATCAAACCTTTAGAGGACCTGCATTTATTGGTTTCTGATGGAATCTTGCAATTGGCATCCCATCACTATCATCTTTCACTGCATTCCCTGCTCTCCATGAACGATCTTTTGTCCTCTGTGGCTTTTTATGGTGCTTATGAGATTCCTTGGTCTTCTTAGCAACTTTGTTTGAAGCAAGCCCATTAGCAATGTCAAATGAACTAAGGTCGTCCAATACGTGTTCAAGTTTTGGGGCACGTTCAGTCTCAGCAACAGAAGAATCCTCAATATCAGATGAATCTGACTCATGCAAATTATCTTGGTCGTGTCCATTGGGATCTTCTGACGCTAATTCTACATCTGAAACGTCAGGGGGCATCGCATAATGAGGCAGCTTCCCGTCAATGTAGTCTTTCAGTATCTGACGAGAAGCTCTGGTTTCATCAGGCAGACCACTAGAAGTAGATTGCCCGCGAGAAGCACAATATGTTCTCAAAATTTCAGATGCTAGAGGGGGGCGGGATTGGGACTCATATGACTTAGGTTTAGGAAGACGGATCTTATAGACCTCTTCTATGACATGTCTAGGGACTCTATTGGCGACAACCTGGATACACTCTCTGTGTTCGGTCATCCTATCAATTGGCAACACCCCACAAGTAATCATCTCATATCTTGAGCTTGAAAACGATGGAAAAACTAATCCGGGACAGTCACAAAGGGTTAGCTTTTCAGAAATAATTAATGTCTGAAAGTGCTTTGTTTTTCCTGGGGTAGAGGTGACACCAGTTTTTTTTTGGCCAACCAGCGCATTGATAGTTGAACTTTTCCCGACGTTAGGATATCCAACAAATCCCACAACTACATGACTCGATGATGAACTAACAGAAGCATTTTCACCCGAGGATTTAATGCTGGATGGCCCTGAGTCAGAGGAGCCTGAATTTCTTCTCATGTCTACTATAGCTTCTGCCTCTGATTGCAGGCGGGCTAAGAGTTCATCCCTTCCATAGATCTTCGTGTCTGGGTTATTAGCGCTTGCCATGTTATCAGCCTGTGACAAACCGAGCTTTTTGCCTTCCAAAACTGCAGTAGCAGCTTTAGCTGACCAGAAGATAAAGAGAATATCATGAGCACGAAAGTATTCTGCCCATTTCTCCCTGCAGGAAAACAGAGGATAAATAGTAAGAATCTTATACAAGATGGAAAATTCAAAAGCAATGATTTGAAACAGAAAGCGGGTAAAAGATCTCTCCAAACCTGACAGAAGCAGGTAAAAGATCTGCCTTATTGACCAAAAGCAATGTGCGTTTATGCACATCAACCTCCTTTGCATAAGCCTGTTCCAAAATTAAAGTAAAATGAGTCATGACTTGCACACACAAGAGAATGATTTACATGAGAAAATGATTTTTAAGAAAGTATAATAAAAAATGTCCAAAGTTGTCTACATTAGAGAAACATGGTATATGGTTAAATCTCTCACTATTGCCTGTTACATTTCCCACAAACATTTCTTTAGAATGAAAGAAGCTTTTATATGATACTGTGACTTTTGGGTATGTTACAATACCAAAGTTGCTGTGAAAGATTATCCAGCACAAAGTCTTGGTATCTGTGCATAAATTTGGCTACATATCTAGTAATTTCTAGTGTTGTCAAGTTAGCATTTCTATAAAGAGAAAAACATCTTACCTCAAGGTCAGGACAGCGGTAGAATAGTGGATCTCGTGAATCAACAACCATAACAAGCTGAAAAAAAAGAGAGAATCAGATCTTTCTTCAATATATCTTGCACTTGAAAACAATACATAGCATATATCAGATAGAAAATCATAATACAATGGATATTTCTACCCAATTACAAAACTACCACTGATGAAAACACAAATACCAGTTATCCATATGGTTTCATAAAATATAGTATTTTTTTAATAGAATAAAAAAATTGAATGTTAGTTTGGGGAGGGATAAAAAATAGGTTTATATCCAGTCAAATAGAGCATGGTTTTCTTTTTCTGGATGTTCAAAAATGAAATTAATCCTTTAGTTTCAAGCTCATGATGCAGGTCCTAAAAATGGAAACTGAATAGGCTTTTTCCACTACTTTTTGTTTGGACAAGACGCAAAATTAAAGACAAGACAGGTAGAAATACAATCAATGCAGTTAAACAGAAAACCATAACAAAAGATCACAAAATATTGTGGTATATGTGAAACAATTTCTGCACCTACTAAAAATGCTGATAACAACCATCTTTAATAGAACAAAGGAGGGGGAGTGAGATATGAATCTCAACAAGTACTATATCTTGCAAATGACATGAGGGGGAGATAAGACTCCCCAACAGAAATGCAAGACCATAAAGTATTATACACCAAGAAATAATATGCGGATAACCAGAAGGGCCACTGGAAGTCACGTTTACATAAGTGAGAACCATGTCCAACATTATTATGTATGATAACATAATCAGACTATCATCATCAAAATTTATGTAAAATGGATGCACCAACATTCCAAAGAGCGTATGTTGATAATTTACTTAAAAAGGCAACTATTGATATAAATCTGCCATGGCAAAAGTCAACAGTTGTAGCCTTGTAGGTAAAACTTTGAAGAGTGTACTAACTTACCAAATCACTTCGCTCAACAACCCGCCAGAGTTGTCTCCAGATATCAAGATTTTTCTCAAACGGAGTAAGGACAAGCTTCTTATTTTCCTCAAGTCTGAAAAGTATCACCAAACCATCAGTATAAAAATTAAAAACATGTACAAAAGCAATTAAATTTTTTATACATATGGCCAGTGGTTTTAACATCCGATTCCCAGCTTGTAATTGCAGACAAATTAAGAACAAGGAAAAAGAAAAGCAGATGCAAGGGAACTAACCTGGCAAGGCTACGACGCCAAGTTAAGAAATGTTGTGTTTCATTGGCATGAAGCTCGTCAGCAGACATTTCAGCACTCCATGATGGCCTGAAAGAGAAACAAATGAATCGCTCAAACCTAAAATTAAGGATTGGGTTGGTTGGAGGGAAGAGGAGGTTATTTTAAACTTAAGTTATTTGGTTCAATTGTTGGAGAGGAGGAACAGGACAACTTTGGAGCAGAGAATATTTGTTTAATATTAAAACTTCAATATCCTTTTAAAATCCCTCCACTTGTTAAAGCCAAACACAGCACATAAATATTTTAAACATCGAACTTGACAGTTCAATTCAACTAGTTGAACCTTGAACATATCTTTACTACGGTTAGGTTATTTTGACAGTTTGATCATTGTTTGTCACGATTATAACTGTTTATTACCAAGAAGTCTTGATGTCTGATTCAGTTTTTAACTATAAATCACAGACCCAAACATGGACAACACAATCACTGACATGTAAACACCGATAACAATTTAAGAAAATGACATAATTAAATGCAAACACGTGTATTGGTGTCAGACACCAACGCACATCTGACACCCAAAGAGTGTGTCCATGCTTCATAGGTTTTTTAAACATTGCAACAGATAAATATAAAATACCTCTCATTCCTCCTTTCCACTCCATTAAAATCTCTCTCCTCCCATCATTGAACCAAATAGTCCCTAATAGTATGTTTCAAATTTATTGATATATCATATATGATGGTACAAAAATCATTTTTCTTAAATTTATTTGTCAGTAGACTAGTGACTAGAATTCCACCATTTTAAAAGGTGAAAAAGTGGACGTACCAGGGTTCAAACTCCGGTCCCTGCACGTTTAAGTACAATGTTTCCACCAATTGTGTTAAGCTCAAGTCTCAGACTCATTTTTCTTAATCTAACTAGCTTGTTTGTTTCATTCAATCCCATTTCATCTAATTCTATATTACCAATCCAGAAATTCCCATAAAAAAAAAAACAAATACCTTCGTGGTACCCGAAGACTGCTAGCATGCAACGCCTCTTCAATCTTCTGCTCCTTCTTAATTTCTTCAGGCGTCAAACCATTAAAACCACTCCCAGACGCAACATCCCTAATTTCACACCAAAAAATCATATCCACAAAAAAAAAAAAATCAATATTTAACAAAAACGCACAAAAATCAATTTTTTATTAAAAAATCAATACATACAGATTAATATGTGAACTGGGAGGAGGAAGAGGAAGATCAAGGAGTTGTTCATCATCTTCATCAGCTTGTTCGATTATAGCATCGATATCGGAAACTTCGGTGAATGATTCGAGAAACTTCTTCTTGTAGATTCGACCTTTCTCCTTTGTTTGTTGAATCATTTGATTGTGTTGCTTCACAAGGGCTCTTCCTAGCTCTGTCTTTTGATTCTTTCCCATTTGTTCTCTTCAGAATCGAAACCCTAATGAATCGTTTCTGTTAAGCTCGTGAAATGAATCGTGAAATGGTGTATTGATTTTTTCTGTGTTGTTTTGGTTTTTGTGGTTTGGGAGGGAGGGATAAAGGTACCGTCTTGTTGTTATAGTTTCAGGTTAGGGTTTAAGATTTTGATTTGGCTTCTCATATTTTCTTCTCTTTTTTTTATTATTTTTGCCACGTGTGTAATTTGCTACGTTTCTACTACTTTTGATATTTTTTCTCTTTTCTTTTCTTTTTAGACAAAGATGAATTTCTTTCTTTATTGCATTTTTGTATTTTTTTTTTAAACACAGCCGAATTAGCAAACTACTCCCTCCGTCCAAAATGTAAGAGAAAAAATAAAAATCACACTTATTAAAAAAAGTAAAATATAATGATTAGAGGTAAGCTTTTTAGTAAAAAGGTTACTTGAAAAGATGTATAAATAATTTTGATTGGTTATTGATTATGGAAAAGGTAAGAAAGAGAGTGAACTTTTCTTTGAAACGTAAAAGTTTGTATTTTTTCTCTTACATTTTGTGACAAAAATTTTTGATTTTTTTCTCTTACATTTTGGGATGGAGGAAGTAATTGAAAACTCACACACATTGTTATCTTTTTTATTTGACGGGACAGTACTTTGTTATCTTATACAGTTATCTTATTTTGAGAAATGTTATCTAATAGTAATAGTTTTAGATAAAACATTTTTTGATGTTAAATAATTGTGTCATAGGATATTTTGGGAGTCTTTGCTCCTTGACTTATATCCTTGAGATTTGTTTTGGCCAAAGTCTTTTCTTAACCAAACTTTATTTACCTGTCGAACGTGTACAAACAATCTTGAATTGAAATTGAATCCTCCAGCATTCAGACATTGGTGACCTTCTAATCTAAATCACAGGATTTAAATAAAGATATTTTTATTAGAATTCGGTACATTATGTTTTAACAAGAGTACTATAAAATTTTCCTTTTTATTTATGTTTTTAAATTTAAAATACTGACTTGTCCTTAATCTGAATAGTTTGATTTTGATAAGATCGTATAACTACTAATGTCCCGACTCCTGAATTATCTGGTTTAATAACGGTTGAACTAGTTGAACATTGACTTGGAGGTCTTTTACTGTCCTATTTCTTAAAACATTGATGTCAGCTGTTGTTCAAAAGCTGCATTGAAGAACTCATCATTCACTCTAAAATGATTGAAAATTCATCCCGTACGAGGAATCTTCACACTATGGGGCATGGCTAGAAGCAAAAACACCTTACAAAAATGATACTAGTATACAAACACTGTTACACTGATATAGAGGGAATTTCATAAGACAATGGCACTCTGAAAGTTGTACAGTTGAACATAAATATTATACCGCATTTATCACATAGCTCACAACAACAAATATGCATAATTACAACAGATGTATGTATCCACCATGAAAAACCAAGCCAATCTCAACAATCAAACCACACCAGCTTCTTCATAGAAGAGAGGAACATGTACATTGTGGCTGCGACCTCTCAACGCTTTGCATCACACATTACACGTGCAGACAGAAAAATGTCAACTTGGGATCACAATAGAGAGTGGAGTAGTTATATCAATACTAAAAGTTACACAGCAGTAGGCTGTGAAACAGATTTAGCAAGACTCACATCCCCTCCTCCATTGAGCTTAGGTTTATCCCTTACAGGCTTTTGTGTGCTACGTGCCCCTTTCACGTTAGATCTGGTAGGATATTTGGCCGTTTGAGCCCCGGAACCAACTCCTGCTTAAATACGTGATAAATTAAACTTAGAATGACATGTTAGATTAATCTAACACAACATTCAAAAGGATTTCACAATATCATATTTCTTGTCTAGCTACTCTAGTATGAAAAGAAGGTTTTCAGTCTCTATAAAATTACGGATTTTTCAAGTTTAGTCCATATAAATTTTGATCTTTTTTAGTCCCTATACATTTTTTTACCATTTTCACTGGTGCTTTTAGTCCCTACCCTTTTTTTATAAAATGTAGAGACTAAAAAAATATAAAACTTTTATAGGGACTAAAATAATTTAATATATATATGATAGAGACTAAACATATTTAACCCTTACATAAACTGTCTAATCAAAATTGGAGACTAATTCCTAGTAAATATTTGAGATCGTGTTCTACGTTAAGTAAACTTCAATTATGTTATGCACTTGCTGAGGTGATAATCTAATTACATAAGGACAATGCACAGAAAGAGAACAAACTCACCATTGTTAGGAAGAGACAATCGCTTTTTCGCCTGTTTATCTACTTGTGGTTTTCTCTCCTTTGGATTACTTTGAGATCTTGGCAATCCAGATTTTGAGTTGGGTTCTTCAACAGCATTTTGAACATTTGTATTAGATTTTGGTTTACCAGATAGTGTGTTCGACATCTCGTGTAAACCTGCTGACTTGCTAGTCGAAGAAGAATCACAGCCATCAGAGAGAGAAGGGCCAGTTTTATGACCAGAAACACTTGGATGAATATTTGAAGGAATTGATTTTGCGTTAGTAGATCTGAACTGAGATCTGATTCCATTTCTACCATCCATAACATCATTTTCGTCAACCTTTACTTCGTCTTTCGTGTTTATGTCAAGAAAGCGATTCTCCCAAGGACGTACAGCCATCCATCTTTCCAACCAATTCCAACCCCAACTACTTTTATCAGGTTCAAACCCTGAAGAAACAGCCTGCTGTCTTGATCCTGCCTGCCACTGCAAAGAGGAAAGAAAACATCTTATGACCATGCTTGTGACAAGTCTGAAAAGATGAACCAAATGAAGTAATGTTCTGAAAGATAACGACGGAATAATAAATGTTAGGGACTAAGAATCAGTTTGACAAAATGGTATCGCAAACATTCATGTTTTCTAAGTAATCACTAATAACCATTCACACTTTTGGAAAATTTTGTGCTTTATCATGTACCGGTACAACAATATATTAGGAGTCAATCGCCAATTTAGTCCATGAAATTACAGGCATTGGACAATTTGGTCTCTGAGGTTAACAAAATTTCAAAATGATACCTGGAGATTAGTGAGCTTAGTCAATGAAACTGTCGCAAAGGGACTGATATGACCAAGGATTTTCACTTTCAGGAATCAATTCAGAATCTCATTAATTCCAGAGACCAAATTACCAGGCTCCTAAAATTTTAGGATAAAAATGGTGCCATGTCTCTTCACCACATGCTTCACAATCAGATGCAATCGTAAATTTACCTGATGAGCTAGAGCATATGCCATGGCTCTCTCACGTTTTGCTGCAGCCTCCTGTCTCTTTAATATTTTAGATTGAATTTCTTCAACAGATCCCACACTATCACACCAACCTTCCTGTACAAAAAAGATACGAGATATACATGACTTAAGTTTCTGCTCACTATTATTAATATTATGTTAACAGAAGCCATCAAAATTTGTTTTAAAAGAATAGTGTGGTGCATAACCTTCATGAAAACACACTCAGAACAAGTTGAATACTTATGCAGCTTGATTAAAATGTTTGAACTGTTTCTAAAACCAAACAAACGGCATAAGACTTTATTTTGGTTTGTTACTTGTTAGTTTTGGACATTTTATGTATTTTCCCCCTTTCTTTTTAATTTATGTATAGGTTGCCAAGATGCAAAGAAAATATAAAACTCATATCACTAGAATTGGAGTTAAAACGGGCAATAATAAGTATCTAAGCACTTTGGAAATCCTCACTTAGAACCTACCTGTTCAAGCTGGCACTCTATGATACGAATATATTGCATATGAATAAAACAAAATAGTTTTGGGAATAGTACTGCTTACTTCAATTTCTCGAACACGAGCTTCGTTTACAAGCTGTTGCTGAAGTTTCTGTTGTTCTGTCTGACTTTCCAGTGACAACCGAACACGCCTTGCCCTAACACGAGCCTGAACCCTCACCAAAGCTTGCATACAACGAAGAGTTATTGCAGCTTGTTTTCTTACTGCATGACCTCTTACAAGGGCCTGAAGCCTTACCAATCCTTTCAAAGCCCGAAGTGCTCTTCTGGCCTAATACGTAGAATAGCAAAAGGTTTGGTGAGTTGTTGTTGCCATGTCGGCAATAAAGTAATTAATCTGATCAGAATAAGTTTACGATAAGGTGGTTAACACACACAAAAAAAAGATTCACATAGTGTGAAGTGCATTTCAAGGTAAACAAATCAGTAACATGAAACACTAGCAGATATAAAACAAAGAACAAGATATCCTGTTAAAGTATAAAGAGGGAGAAAAAACAGTACATGTACTCAAATCAATACAGCAAGAAATCCTTAAAATGAACTGATCAATTACCAGAAATCCTCGAAATGCTGTTTGAATGCATATAGCAGCCCATTCTTCTCTTGTGATTTGATGATTATGTGCAGTATCATGTGCTTGTTGTGAAGTAGAAGGAGAATAATGAGCTTCAAGGTTTGATTGAGCATTTGCATGATCCGCATCTCCAACAGATGCAGCGCCAATATCGTCCAACTCATTTTGAATTTCGATAGAATGCTTTCTTTGATGACGATACTTGCTAGCCTTCTGATTTTTAAGAATATCAAACATTTTTTCAAAAAAAAGAATATCAAACATTATTTTATTTATTAAAGAACATGTTTTTTATGATATGTACCATGAAATTGTATAATAGCCAGAAAGAAGAAATCATGAAGCAATGTATTATACAGTGATAGGTAAAAAGCATACAATAACTTAGACATTAATAGTTTAACAATATGAAAAGTGGAAGTATAATTCAGAAATTAATCACAACTTGTAAGGCATTCCTTTTCCAGATCGGACTTGAGGGTTGAGGCTGACCCAAGCCCAATACCATATCTTTTAGACTATATAGGGCTCACATCACCCCTCTCAATGTATGCATTATTCTAATCATAAGCACTAAGTCATTAATTTTATACAAATTGAGCCAAAAGTACAAATACAATATATTCGTAAGTAGAAAATATTTGATAGACAGAGAGAGATAAACTCACATTTCCATCCTTCTCCGATGACTCACGCTTATCTGATTTCTTTAGACCAACCAATGCTCTAATCCACTTCCCTGAGACACCCATAGCGCCGTTCACTTATCTCAATCTACCAGAAACCTGACATTTTTTTGCCCAAGTCAGTGTCAAAGCAGTCTACTATGATACACAGTCTTAATTAGCCAAAATGTGAACTGAGTTGAGCTATTAGGTACAGGAACAATGAAGTAAATAGTAAAAGATGAACACATAGAACATGTTAAATTGATAAAAACAAGTGATTCCGTATACTCATAGTACTAGGCTATGTAGCAAAAACAGATTATATTGAAGGCGACGAAGGGTTAAACAGCCAGGACCACCAATCGGACAGAACAACGCATCTCCACCCAAGCAAGACCTTAAGTTATTAGGTACTATTTGTGTCATCTCAACTCTTATATACACTTTGATAGTGATTGAACCTAACTCCACCTCAAAACCATGAATCATGATTCAAACTTCAAAGGCGAGGATTGTCCAATCCTAAATATATCCTCACGCCATGCTCATGACTCCTGACGTGGGACTCCGAGTGTGGTTCATGAATCCCTCCTTATAAATCGGTAACATACTTAATTTAGCTCATTCATAGTTAATGTAAGACTAATTACTTACACTTACTCCAACAATCTTCCCCTCAAGTGTGAGCCTCCCAATTGCTCCACTACCGCGTCTCTAATGGTTAAATTCGATATGGGACTAACCACTCACTTATTTTCCAACAATAGGATATACTCACTCAGCCCACAAACTGTAAACTAATAACAAAACAAATCCAGCAACATGTGCATAGAATCTATCGCCGAGAAACATGGCATAAATGTCTTTTCAACTAATGTACAATTAATTACATTACCAAACAAGAATTTAGCTCATAATAAAATTATGAATAACATAAACATTCTTAAAAAGCAATAGATCTCACAACAATTGTTTAGTTCTAAATCAACTCATTATTAACAAACACAATAGCTCAAGAGCATTAAAAGCTCAAAAAATCTCCAAGTTCAAAAATAAAGTTTGAATTTTTTTTGAATTTTCCAATGCTGTAAACAAAAAAGATTAAAACTTTTGGGAAGAAAATTGAACTCAATTGACTTTGAAAAAAAAATGAAGATCCAGAAATGAGTAAGCCGAAGCTAAATTCACCTGAAACACTGAATTTGATGTCACAGAGAGAGAGAGAGAAGATACCCTTTTACTTTTAGCAGTTGATTAATGACTCACTGAGTCATAAAGTACCGAGTTGCTTTCATCCAAAATCCTGAAGCTTTGAGTTGAAACTTGAAAGTGTTTTCAATCCCTCTCTGTATCTCACACACTGTTTTTATGGGATTATGTTTTTTTTTTTTTTGTTATTTATGTTTTTATGGGATTTTGTGGTTTAGTCTTAAATTTATTAACTACATAATTGACTTAAGATGCTTTTTTTAGTTAAGTAGTTCTACTACTGTTGTAGTATTAATTGATCATAGATTTTGGACAAAAATTAAAAAATTAAATAATGTGTTGATGAATATCTTCGAAGAATTTGGGTTCAATTTTTAGGTGAAATATGATTTTTTCAAATTTTATTTATTTCGCAGTCGAATTTTAGACTGTTCTTGTAAGATAACTTAATTCATAATGAGTTGATGAGATGTTTAAGAATCAATTCTTAGCCTGAATAGTTTATCTTTTTTTAGTATAAAAAATTGAATTTTAGAATATTAAAGCACCTCTGAAAACTAGAGAGTTTATAAACAAAAATAAGTTAGATAAACCAACTTATTAAAGTTTATTTTGTCAATTAGCCTAGTGGCTAGAAATTCATCCTTTAAAGATGAATAAATAGACATATTCAGATTCAAACCCGAATTCCAACACTTTCATACAATATATCTAACCAATTGAGTTAAACGCATGGGACAACTTATTAAAGTTTAGTCTCTAAACCAAAAAATATTATATAGGGCATGAAGTTGTTAAATGATATGATTAATTAATTGATTGGCAGATAAGTAGTAGATGATGAAGAAAAAAACAAAGAAGCGGTCGGAAAAGAGAGAAGACAAGTGTCGTCTAACGTGCGCCTGTGGTGTGGAAACAATGAAACAAAGGAATTGTCATTGTCATGCCACATACTGTGAGGGACATGCTGGGGGCTGGCTGGCTGATTGAGTGAATCACGGCCCGGGACCTTTTTTGGTTATGAATAAAACAGATATCGCATAGTAGGTGTCTTCAACTTTTTAACCATGTATTAATCGGTTTAATGATGATTATCGTTGAATTTTGTAAGAAGAGTTGAGGTTTGATCTACCGCAATTGTATTAAGAAATAAATTGGAATTACTTAATGTTATAATACTTGACTGAAAGCAAAAAAAAAAAATTCTTAACCATGTGTTCATAAGTTTGATTTATGACTTGAGTGTATAGAAATAATTTGATCATCAAAAAAGAATCTAACTTATGTACTTCGTTATCAGACGAATATTAGTCATTATTAACGATGATTGAAACTTCGTATACTTTTATTATACTTCTAGATATATTAATAAAAGTTTTAATTTTTTAAATAATTTCTACGAATACTTATATATTTTTTGTTACACGGTATTTATATTTCTATTCATATACGACGACCATTTTTTATTTTCAACGCGTATCTATAGTTTTTGATTAAAAAAAAAAGAGAGAGAGAGAGTTAAAATTTAAAGGGCATCTATATTTCTATTCAAATATTAATATGAGGGTCAATTTCATTTTGACTTTTTTTGTTGATAAAGCTATTTTCGCGTGAGATAGAAACAAATATCTATAATTTTAATTATAAATTAATAAAAAATCATTATTTATTATTTTTACGTGTACTTAATTTTTGTAAAATTTCTACATATACTTAATTTTTTATTAATTTCCATATATTTTAATACAAAGACTTAAATTTTTTGAATTTTTGCGTAGTCATATTTTCTGCTCGAGTTATCTTTCTTGCAATGTTCAATTCATGTTTCTAGTGCTCCTAAGTTGTTTTACGATGGACATTTGTTTTTACTTCTGAGATTACTTATTTCAAGTTATACATTAATACAAGCCTAATATTTATAATTTTTTTGTTTTAATATAATATATTTAAAATTTCTATGTGTGCCAATATTTATTATTTCAAAGGGTATCTATATTATTTCTACTCATATTTTTTTGATTTAAACCAGATATCTCTTGAGCCTAGTAGGACCACAAAAGATGACAAAAACTAAAATAAATCTGACCAAAAGAGTTCAAAAAACAGCAAAAAAAATTCTGATTCGGGTAGTAACCTTTCAACATGTTGTTTGTGCCCGACATTAACTTTTCCATTCTAACGAGATTTCAAAGCAATTATAACAATTCTCCACCTTGACTTTAAATCGATGACGATGTTAATTTACATCAACCGCCATGTTGCTTTCTTCATCTTGAACTTTTATTATTCAATATCACAAGCGAAGTACAAGTCACACTTGAACCTTGACATAGACACTTGCTTCTCGCAAGCATTGCTTCATGTCCTTAATCCCTCAGAATGTCTTTCTTCATGAAGTTATTGTCGTCCACTACCATATGGTTAGGTAGCCCAACAAGATATAATGCTTCCTCTTCAAACCCCAAAGTAGCTAAGTTCGTCCTCCTAAAGATTTGCTTGCTCCCAACTATCACCGAAATTTTAGATAGCTCAACAAGGCCAACCATCCTTCGATCCCTAGAAATACCTTCTGTCATATGAAGTATTGCTTGACACCAAACCAACATTGGAATTTAGGTTTATCCACCTCATCAAACCCCCTTGCTTCCAACTACCTCCAGTAGTGTTCTCTAGTTTGATCAAAGTTGCTTTCAATTGTCTCCCTAAAGTTTCTCTTATGGTTTTGCACTTCTTCAACCACAATTGAAACGTTACAACCAAGGTACCCATGACCACACGTCCACACCCCTTGGTTCAACACTTCTACTCTCTTTCTTATTTCTAAGAGCTAATGTTATTTCTCTCCCACTATTGGAAGACTCCACCTGAAGTTGAGATTCTACCAAAGTAATTCCACCATGTACTCCACCTTGTAATCGACAAGACCTCTCCAATTCCCCTAAAACTTCAAACCCGAAATCCCCTAACTCTCCACCGTCATGAGAATCACCAATGTTTAGAAACTCAATCTCCTCCGGTTTCCAACTATACACCAAAATTGCTTCCGCATTCTTATAACCCTCAAATTTCAATGAGCCTTCCAAAACATGCGCAGAATTATTATTGCCCTTTAATTTCAGACAATTCTTCCTAAAGTGACCTTTCCTTTTACAATGATGACAATTCTACTTAATATTTCCTTTTGACATTGTCTTCCTACCTCTATCTCCACCTGAAACATTTAATGCATCCACACTGTTTCCACCTTCAAGTCGTTAGACTTAGTTAGTTCTTTCGTCCTCAATGCCGATTGAACTTCCTCAAATGTAACATCGTTTTCTCTACCATAGATTATGATATCTTTGAAACTGTCATATGAGTTGGGTAATGCACACAATAAGTGCAAGACTTAATCTTCATCTTCAATTTTCACATCAAGATATGCCAAATCATCAATAATTTTGTTGAATTCCGTCAGTTGTTCCGTTATGAATTTCGACTCCACCATTCAATAAAAGTAGAGTTTTTGTTTCATAAACTGTTAATGTGCCGTCGACTTAATCATGTACAATGAATCAAGCTTGACCCACAAAGCCGCCACATTGGTCTCCTTAACTACTTCTCTCAGCACGTTGTCTCCAAGACACAAGACAATAACACTCACTGCTTCATCACAATTGTTATGGACTAAGATCGCCTTCATCTGTACCTTCCACAACTCGAAGTCATTTTTCTCAGTAAACTTCTCAACATCAAAATTCGAACACATGGTGCTTAATTCACGATTTGATCATTGCCCCGCGGTGGGGGCCAATTATATTGTTGTGAATTCGTTGAATAAAAAATCACACCAATAAATTTGATGTGTAGAGCAAAGTGATTAAGCAACCAAATCAAAGAGTATAAAGATGATGAAGATTAATCCAAAACAAATAAGCAAGAGATAATAGAGAAAGCAATAAAAGACGGTCTTTGTTTACCCAGTTCAATCAAACCGACCTAGTACTATAATAAAAGAATCATTGTAACAATGAAACTCCCAAAATTAGGGTTACAAAAATTAGCCGTCAAATCTAATCTTACCTTAATCCAAAGTTTCTTCCCGTAACATAGAAACTTAAAACGGTGCTTCTAAGATGAAGAATAAACACTTTATAATGTATTTGTTTCTTTATTCTCTTGTGTTTATTCCTTGCTCCTAGACCTCTATATTTTTGGAGTAAAATATAATAATAAACTATGAACATATCTCATATATACTGGAATAAACTTGAAAAAAAAAAGTCTAAAAAATAGCAAAAAACAATCTGTCTCCGCGCGCACGCCCCTTTTAGCACGTTGCACGTGTCTGGCAGTATCTTTTCCTGCAGGTGAGCACGCTGCACTTCCATTCCATCACGTTGCACGTGTCTAACAGTAACTTTTCCTACTAATGAGCACGCTGCGTGTGCTAAACAAAATATTTTTTTTCTCCATTCCAACGAGATTTCAAGATAATTTTAACAACAATAAAACATAATTTTCAATGTAATAATTATATTTTTTATTAACTTTAACCAATGTCATTGGAATAATACTTAATATTTTATTTTAGTTTTATAAACAAATGGAACTATTACACGTGATTTATTTTCTGTAATATTTATGTTCCGATAAGATAACTCAAATAATAAAAGCAGATGACATATAAATTGGGCAAAAAAAATCTCAAATTTGATCTAAAAAACAATTTATATTTTCGATGTAACAAAAAACTAGTATAACTGACCCGTGTAATACACGGGTTAATATTTAAATTTATGGTATATGTTATTAAAATTAAAGTAGATTAGTTGAAATAATTTAATTTTTTTTAAAATTTAAGTTAATTAATGTAATTTTTGTCAAATACTACTTGTGAAAATAATTTTATATTTTATTATTTAAATATAAAAATAATATATATATTTAAGGATTTTAAAGAGATAAAATAGGGTGGAGAGTGATCTCCCGCTCCACGTTTTGAACAATATCATGTTTCATTTCTAGTCTCCATTGAAATTACAAAAAAGATAGGTCTCGTATTAATATATGAGTATAAATATTGATCATCGTGTAAATTATAAAATAAAAAAACATTGTAAATATAAGTTATAGTATAAAAAATAGGTTTTACGTATTAATATGTGTATATTTAAGTTTAAAAAACATTCGTAGAAAAAATATAATTTTGTAAAAATTACAAAAACAAAACCCGTACATGAGTATACATATAGCTCCTATAAAAATTATAAAAAAAATTATATATAGTCATTGTATTAATATATGGGTACAAATATAGATCCTCATAGAAATATATGTTCTCGTGAAATTATAAAAGAAAGTCTTCGTATTAGTATATAGTTTTTATTTTTATATTACGTAGACGTTCATTTAATATTGATTTTATTCAAATATGAAAAGTAATACTAATGTAAAGATTTAAAAGGATAAAATACTCTAGAGCTGATCTCCCACTTTCCGTTCTCAACAATATGATATTTTCTCTCCCGTCTTCGTAGAAATTATAAAAAGAAATATAAAAGACCGTGCATTGATATATGAATATAAATATAAGTCTCGTGTAAATTTAAAAAAAAAACACTTGTATTAATATATTAGTATAAATATTGATCTCGTGTAAATTAAAAAAATATTGGCATATTAATATAAGTGTAAATATTTTTCATAATCAATAAAATAAAATATCATAAAATTTCCTCAAAAATAATAATAAAAATATAATTTTAGTTGTTGGTGGAAATTGAACCGTGTGATATTGAGAAACTTTAAATTTTTGAGACAACTATCCAACCCTTTGAGGTGCCTCCAATCTAGCAATGGATTAGTCACTACGTTCGGCGATGGATCTATCGGTCTCAAAAAAAATCAAACCGTGTATCTCATACTAAATTTTGTTTGTGAGAGAGACATAGATGACACACATAAACTTTGGTTCATTATAGATTGTTCCTGGTTCATTATAGATTGTTCCGTGAAATTTTGTTCATGAAAGAGACATCCGTAAATATATATTATAGAGATAGAGATTATAGAAATTAGTAACTTTTTAAAAATTATGGTTAGTAACAATTAAGTAAAATAATACATCATAAAAATAGATTTTTGTTGTGGGTGAGAATTGAACCATGTTCCTTTTGCTACAACTCCTAATTACTACATAGATATAAGTAAAAATATATATCATAAAAATAGATTTTTTGTTGTTGGTGAGAATCAAACCATGTTACTTTTACTAAAGCTTTTAACTAAATTTAAATAAAATGATATAGAAATTAGAAAAATGTTGCTGGAGGGAATCGAATGGAGTATATTTAGCTTGCATAATTGTTTATAATTTAAAGCCTTGAAATCTTGCCACATAGACATATGAAGACTTGGTTGCTTGCCACGTTGGATGATGATCAGGAGAGAGAGACATCGGTAATGATATTATACTAGTATAACTGACCCGTGCAATGCACATGTTAATAATCAAAATTATAATATATGTTATTAATGTTAAAGTAAATTAGTTGAGATATTAGTTTTTTTTTAATTTAATATTAATCAATGATTTTTTTGTAAAGTAATATTTATTTTTTCAATTACTTGGGAAATTGATTTTATATTTCTAATATTTAAATATGAAAATAATATATATTTAGCGATTTTAAAGAAATAAAATAGGGTGCAGAGTGATCTCCCGCTCCCCCATTTCCAACAATATGGTATTTCGTTTCTAGTGCCCGTGAAATTACAAAAAAGATAGGATGGTGTATTAAAATATGAGTACAAATAAATTTCGTATTAAAACATTCGTAGAAATATAATTCCGTAAAAATTACAAAAAAACAACCGTACATGAGTATAAATATAGCTCCTGTAGAAATTAAAAAAAAATTATCCCCATATTAATATATGGGTAAAAATATAGACTCTCATAGAAATATATGTTCTCTTAAAATTACAAAAAAAAAATCTTTGTATTAGTATATGAATATAAATATAAATCTCATGTATATATAGCCACTTGTATTAATATATATAAATATTGATTCCGTGTAAATTAAAATAAAAAATACAGTCATATATATTAATATAAGTATTAATATTTTTCATAAGCAATAAAATAAAATATCATAAAATTGCTTCAAAAAATATTATAAAAATATAGTTTTAGCTATTAGTGGAAATCGAGCCGTGTACTTCATACTAAATTTTATTCGTGACAGAGACATAGATGATACACATAAGCTTTAATTCATTGGAGATTGTCACGTGCAACTTTGTTCATCAGAAAGACATTAGTAAATATATACTATAGAGATTAGTAACTTTTTAAAAATTATGGTTAGTAACAATTAAGTAAAAAAATACATCATAAAAATAATTATTTTGTTGTTGGTTGGAATTGAATCATGTTCCTCTTGCTAAAACTCATAATTAAATATATGTAGTATAAGTAAAAACAATATATATCATAAAAATAGATTTTTTTATTGTTGGTGGGAATTGAACCATGTTACTCTTGCTAAAACTTTTAACTAAATCTAAGTAAAAAAATAGATTTTTTTTGTTATTGGTGGGATTTGAACCATGTTACTCTTGCTAAAACTTTTAACTAAATCTAAGTAAAAAAATAGATTTTTTGTTGTTGGTGGGATTTGAACCATGTTCCTCTTGCTAAAACTCTTAACTAAATCTATGTAGTATAAAATAAGGAGAATATAACATGTAGGATTATGTTAATTTAAAAAATGCCACATAAAAAAAAAATCAGAAAAAATACATCTTTAAATATATTATATAGAGATAGAGATGAGCACTCCCATACCGTTTCCTAGTGGTTGCTAGGAAGGAAGGAAGGATCGAGAACAAAGATCCCACCCACGTACGTAAGCCAGCCACCCGGCCTAAACACTTTCACATCTAACGCTTCACAAACCTAAACTCACCCAACAAAATTTGCACTGTACTTCTAACACTTCTAGATCCTTCTTCTGTGGGACCCAAATACTCAAACACAATCGTATCCGTCCATTCTATCTTTTTCCCAATCCAACCACTATAACAAATTTCGCGTCCTTTCATTCTTTCTCCTCTTTTCGGATCTACAACACAACACAACACAGCTCTTGTTGTTGCTGTTCTTCTTCTTCTTCGTACTTAGGTTTCGATCTCTCCGAGATTTTCAGAGTCCAAAGATGTTTGGAAGAGCTCCGAAGAAAAGTGACAGTACTAGGTACTATGAAATCTTAGGTGTTTCTAAGACCGCTTCTCAGGATGATTTGAAGAAAGCTTATAAAAAAGCTGCTATTAAGAATCATCCTGACAAGGGTGGTGATCCTGAGAAGGTTAGATTTCATCATCTTTTTATCTTTTATTTAATTTAATATAATTTAATTATTGTTTATGTTGATTTGATTTGATTAATTGTTTGGTGTATGTATGGATTATTGATTGATTATTTCATTTCTTAATTTTGAATTATTTGATTTGATTTTGTTAATTGATTTTATTTTATTAATTGTTTGGTTGCCGTCATTGATTTAGATTTAGGGTTAGGTTTTATTGAAAATTTTAAGGTTGTTTGGTGTGGTTTGTGTGTGTATGATTCTACCGTGGCGAAAATCGATTTTGATTCGATCGATGTTAGTTAATAATGAATTGAATTGAGTTGAATAATGATTGGAGTCATTAGCTACATGCAATAGCTTCTTGGTATAATGTATCAAAATCAATTTTAAACCACAAATACTAGCTCAACTGGCAGAAAATGCCGAATTTGCTTGGTCGGTTCCCTCCACTTTGTGTATTGAGTTTTCTATGGCTTGATATTTCGTCTACTACCGAAAAAAATTAAGTCTTCAAATTCATTTTTTACTCTCCTAAAAGTGAATCCAGATTTTCTTGAGAAATTTGATTGCATTATATGTCTGTATATCGGAATTTATTTTCTTTTTAAGTTTAGTGTTGTTGTTATTAGTAGTGAGATTGCAAAAGCAAGTGAATTGTTTTTGTTTTTATTGATTTGTTTATTTTTTGGAATGTAGTTCAAGGAGCTAGCACAAGCTTACGAGGTTCTGAGTGATCCTGAGAAGCGTGAAATATATGATACATATGGTGAGGATGCACTCAAGGAAGGAATGGGTGGTGGAGGTGGTGGTGGCCATGATCCATTTGACATCTTCTCGTCTTTCTTTGGTGAGAATTCCTGTTTTGTGTTATTTGGTATGATCTTTCCTTAATCAATTGTTGTATGTTTTGGTTATCTTAAAGGAGTTTCTGCATTGTATGACCAGGTGGTGGTGGTGGTCCTAGCCGAGGAGGAAGAAGGCAGAGACGCGGAGAAGATGTTGTTCATCCTCTCAAGGTCTCTTTGGAGGACCTTTACCTTGGGACATCTAAGAAGCTTTCTCTCTCGAGGAATGTCTTGTGCTCAAAGTGTAATGGGTGAGAATACTAAAAGTTTTTTATTTTGATATGTAATAATGGAAAATCACTTTTTCATTGAATTTTTAGACTAAAGGTCTAATTAGTTTACATTTTCATATTAGTTTTAATACCTCAATTTAAAAAAAAAACAACCAAATTAGTCTCTGACATTCATGTGGAGACAAATTAGTCCCTCTGTTTGTTATAATGAGTCAAATCTAACCGAAGGATTAATTTGTCCCTTGTACGAAAATGTTATAGACTAGTTTGGGTATTATTTTGAGAGACTGAGTTGGGCCGTCAAAAATTTTTGAGGACCTAAACTGGTTCTTTGTTCAATACTTTTTTAATACGGTGCAGTGTTGTGATACGCAGACCGTCGAAAATAGCAGTTAGTTCAAATTCTGCTACACGTGTTATACTGCTGCTAATAATTGATTTTGTATATTATGCTATATTGTGAAACAAAAACGATTTGTTCAAATTACCCTATGCTATAACACTATAGGCTGCCGCTATTTAACAACATTTCTATGTAATGTTTAAAACACAGAATAAGCTAATTCAAACATATGTTATTGTTGGGTTTTGATGTCTGCATCATTATCGTTGCTCATTTCAAAGACATGATTACTTATATTAGCTGTTATTTGAAATTATTTACAGCAAAGGTTCCAAGTCTGGGGCTTCCCTGAAGTGTGCTGGTTGTCAAGGATCTGGTATGAAAGTTTCAATTAGGCACCTCGGTCCATCAATGATTCAGCAAATGCAGCACCCTTGCAATGAATGTAAGGGTACCGGTGAAACTATCAATGATAAAGACCGCTGCCCACAGTGCAAGGGAGAGAAGGTTGTACAAGAGAAGAAAGTACTTGAAGTTCATGTTGAGAAAGGAATGCAGAACAGTCAGAGGATTACATTCCCTGGTGAAGCTGATGAAGCAGTATGTTTAGAATTTTAGTGATATTTATTGACATCGAGTTTCACAAATCATATAGAATTGAAAATGACTTGATGAGTTATTTGTGTTTTACAGCCAGACACAGTTACTGGGGATATCGTATTTGTGCTTCAGCAAAAAGAACATCCCAAGTTCAAAAGAAAGAGTGAAGACCTTTTTGTAGAGCACACACTGTCCCTCACTGAGGCTTTATGTGGCTTCCAGTTTGTGTTGACTCACTTGGATGGCCGCCAACTCCTTATCAAATCAAACCCTGGAGAAGTTGTCAAGCCTGGTATGTAAATGATTCTAGAATATTCTAAGTAGCTCCGGCTCTTCAGATTAAAGATGTTTCCAATGTTCGACACATGTCAATGTTAAGCACTATACATTTAGTAATATTTCAAATTGTTATCGATGTCCATGTTTGTGTTAGTGCATCACATGTCTAATTAGAACAAACAATATTAAGTTTTGCTGGTTATTCATGCAGATTCATTCAAAGCTATTAATGATGAGGGAATGCCGATCTACCAGAGGCCATTTATGAAGGGCAAGCTATATATTCACTTTACCGTGGAATTCCCTGAGACTCTAAGTCCTGATCAGGTGAAGGGTTTGGAGGCTGTTCTTCCAGCTAAACCATCATCACAGTTGACAGACATGGAGCTGGACGAGTGCGAGGAAACTACGCTTCATGATGTCAATATGGAGGAGGAGACGAGGAGGAAACAGCAGCAGCAACAACAGGAAGCATATGATGAGGATGATGATATGCCTGGTGGGGCACAGAGGGTACAATGTGCCCAGCAGTAGAATAAGAAATAACGATGGTGATGATAATGATAATGTTATTGTTTTTTAACCGTAGTGTGGACAGAACATATGCAGTGTTTGGTTCAATGGTTTTGAGAATGTGAACATTTTACTGCTTTCAATTTATTGTCGATGGGATGAATTCCATTTTGGCATCTTAAATACTTTATATATTTTGGTATTTTTCAAGAATCTATATCTTGGCCATTGATATGTTATAGATTATTTTTGCTGTGTTAGCCTGTATGCTGATGATAGAATGCATGAAATGTTTTGGTCAAAGGAAAAACTAAGAAACCATAAGGATTTCATTCAAAACATCGACATAAGCATATGGATGTTCATATAGAAGAAGACAAGCCCTGATTTTGGGCAAGTTTGAATCTATCTTTAGATAGATTGTGACATAATTTTGCAACTGTCGAAAATAGGGGCGTTTTCCTACCAACTGACCTAATCTTACGACTTTTAATATAAGTGTTTACACTTTACATAACTCCAAGGGTCTGTTTAATAGTAAAATGTTAGATTCTGAGTTGAAGTCTGTCTTCTTTGTTTTGGATTGAGTTTAAATCACTAATCACTAAATTTGCAACATCAAATAAAGCAAAGGATTGGTTTACCAGCATAATCAAAATCTTTTATCCTCACTTTGAAGCACTGCACTTTATGTATGAGAAAAGGATAAACCACTATTTTGGTCATCGAAAGTGTAATTCACTATTATGTTTGTCCTTGAATGTTTCAAAATTGTAAACACACCCATAGATGTCTCTTGTAAATAAGTAATTTTATTCCTCAAATTTGTTTTACGATAGTTAATTTGGTTATCAAATGTATTTTGTGTTGAAATTTAGTTCATAAAATTATTAAGAAAAAATGTAGTTATGATATGTTTATAATTTTGATACATTCTAGGATCATTGTGACAAAAACCTATTTTTCTAGAAACCAAAATGGTATTTACATTGATTTCAACTAATCAAGAGTGTGGGTGTAAAAAAATAAAAACACTAAATCTTCTCATTATAAAATCATCATTATAAGAGAAAATTAGAGATTTCAATCTTCTCAAGCTGTTTATCCTGCTTTAATCTAGACCATTTATCTATATTTTTCTCTCTCTTCTGCTATGCTATTTTTTATTTATTTGTAAATAATAAATAATTAGATCAATGAAAAGAGAGAGGACAAAAATAAATCTAAAACAAAAAAAATTAGCTATTGTCAAATAAAGAGTAAATTAACTCATATTATTAATTGATTGATGTCATGATCATTGATTACAAGTGAGTTCTAAAGACGTCGATGAGAGTGCACAATAGTACCATTTTAGAGAATATACCTTAGAATCATGCTAATACGGGTTCTAAAAATACATTTAAGTATTTAAAAATATAAATTTCGTATTTAAATATTTAAAAAATCATTTGTCTTCTTAAGGAGTAAATCATCATATTATTAGTTATTGTCTTTATTAATCATTATTAAATGAGAAATATTATGATCATACTCTAACATATATATGTATATATATATATTAGTCATTTTTGTCAAAAAAAAACATATATATTAGTCATTGTTTTTATAAATCATTTTTAAATAAAAATGTTAGTCACATTTTGTAACACATTTTCTAATACCGTAGTTCGTGTATGTTTGGTATCACGGTAAGAGTGCCAAAATCACCTTAATTTTCAGAAACTACAAGTTGTCGCTTTTACAAAATCACGTTGGATCACCGCAGTTCTGATAAATACACCGTGATACCAAACATAGCCGAAGTTTGATTAAGAAATTGTTTCAACTTAAAATTAATTACGAGTTATTCCAATATCTGTCATTTTGTCGGACACATTAACCACTTGAGTTCAATCACTTCGCTTCGCTGTTAATATCGTTTCATTTCACCCTCGTTCGTTCTCCACTCTTTCCAGTTCCCAGAAAAAACCTCCCTCTGCTTCTTCTTCCTCCTACTCTATACTATGGAATTTCATCGTTTTCTTCCAAATCTGTTCCTTCTTCTATCTTTCTCAACCCTCTTCCTTTCATCTTTACACGTTCAAGCTAAAGTTACTTTCAAATATTGCGGTACTTTTTACCCTTCACTCCTCTTTTGACTTCTTAATCTTCATCATTATTGCTAATTAACCTTCATCACTTTCTTTACTTACTTAGAATTCTTCATCCACACACTGAATTGCATGATTCTGTGGATTTTAACACTTACCTAATTCAGTTCTATCTAAATAGGTTTTTGTTTTGTTCAGATTAATTTAAATTAAAATTTGCTACTAATTGAAATAATTTATTTATTGTATATAAGTTTTTATATGTGTTCAGATTTGATTTATGATTTTGATTTATTGAATTTGGATGGAAAAAATGTGTGTAGATAAGAAAGCAAACTATCCAGTGAAGGTGAATGGAATTGAAATATTGCCAAACCCTGTGGTCAGTGGTGAGGCAGCCAACTTTAAGATCTCAGCTACTTCTGGTAATTTCTCTCTTTTTTGTAAACTCCGTATCCGACCCAAGTTTAAATTTCCGTTTTTGTGTTTGAATAGTTGTATTTTGATTAAGAGAAATAATATTTTGACTCACAAATTAACATTTAATTTTGGATGATTAGTGCGTTCAGTCGTGGTTAATCGGGTTTAGTAGATGGTCAATGAATATAACAAAGTGACACAACTCATTAACCGATAAGTGTACACAATTGACCACGATTATGAATTTTGTTAACCACTATTTTCAGGTTTTGAAATATAGTACATATCTATTAATCATCCAAATTGTGTTCATATATAGTACATGATTTTCACGTGTTCAAATATGCATGATATTCATTAACCATGGTTTTGTGTTTAAATATATACTTGAGAATTATGATTACTAAATGATTAATGACAATTATAAATTGTGACTAAATGTGTTTGGTAGATGATTAATGAATTGTGACGTGTTGGTATGTATATTTATATCAACGGAAAGTGATTAACCACATATTTGAACTGCGTTAACCATCCCAATTTGATGTCAATTTTGTGTGTCAAAATAACCCAACTGTTTAATCAAAATTTTAAATCATGTCCACGATCCTTTATGTTGTGGGAAAGTGCTGTCAAATGCGGCTGATCTGGCCTTGCGATCCTTGATGATGTGGGAAATTGCGGTCAAATGTGGCTGATGTTGCCTAAATTGAAATCATGTTGTGGTTAATACAGACACACCAAAAACCTTAGATTGCAGACACAACCTTATTTATTTTCATTTGTTTTGAAAAACAGCCAATGCCTTTTATTAAAACCCTGATTTGATGTGTTGATTACGTGACGCCATTACATTCAGTCGAAGTTCACTTTAGATATTTACATTACAATATTACATGCATATATTTAAAATGTTTTTAAGTATGCGTTAACTAAACATAATATTTCATCTAAGCAACTGTTGTTTGCAAAAGCCATGGATCTAACTCACTCTATTTGTTCCTTATGCTTTTCTCTATTTTATATTTTTTTGAATTGTAAATGGAGTTTCGGTCTATACTTCATGCAGGTATAGCTATTCATGGTGGAAATGTGGTGATTGGAGTTTCCTATGTTGGGGTGCCTGTCCATTCTGAAACCATTGATCTTTGCAAGGAAGTATCTTGTCCCGTTACTAATGGAAATTTTGTGCTTTCTCACTCCCAAACACTGCCTTCAATTACTCCACCGGTTAGTTCCACTTTATCAAATCAACACTTTTACCATTGCCAAGGGCATTCTTAAAATATCATCCTATGTTGAAATAAAACTTTCTTTCATATCTTTTTGGGACCCCTTCAGCCATGACACTCATACTCATTCGGGCATTTATAACTTTATATAACTCCGTTTTTGGTACTGAATTTTATATTATCTGCAGTTTGTGATTCACACATTAAGGGCACTTCAATCAAGAGTAATTAAATTAATCTTTCTAGAAAGTGAAACTTAATGTGGCGTGCCTCTATATACTGTAACATGTAATCTTTCACACACGAGTATTGCTATTTGGAATGTAGGTTTATTGTAAAAGGAGATTGAATTTTACTTGCTTTCACATAACTGATTTTCCTTCATACAAATATATTATATACTTAACAAATCTGCACTGATCTCTCTCTATCATATATCACCTAAATGTAAAATTAAAGTCATTTTAGAATCAGTGTTATCAAAAAGCGGCCATTACAGATTGTGGTAGCGGGTGTGTTACAATTGCTATGGCCAATCTATGAAGGATGGCGATGCCATGGCGTTTTTTTTTATGGTGGAAATGAAGGTTTGAAATAGCATATTTTTGGCCTTATGTCAAGGTCTGCCATCCACAATAGATAACACTGATGGTGATGGAGATAGAGGCATGGGTGAATTAATTTTTTGTTCTGTTTGCATAAATTTAGAATCTCTGTTGAGTTGACTAAAAAAGAATTTTTTTGGGGGGTAAAAATAAAAACTCAGAAATCTGATATTGGTTAGTTTGGGTAGTGGTTACTTCACACTACATCTATATTCTATAATATTTACTCTCTCGTTCCTTTTGAACAATAACATCTTCTCCCCATTCCACCCTGCACCCGTTTTACATCTTGGTGGTTAGGGTACTGTACTATAGTGTATCTTGAAGAGGTTGCGGTTTCTCACTTCTCCATC
Source organism: Trifolium dubium (assembly GCA_951804385.1). Lineage (NCBI taxonomy): Eukaryota > Viridiplantae > Streptophyta > Magnoliopsida > Fabales > Fabaceae > Trifolium > Trifolium dubium. The sequence goes on along the minus strand of OX638075.1, from coordinate 28,480,050 downwards.
TTTCTTACATCATTTTAAGCAATATTAATTTGTGATTCACAATTTTCCTTCATCGGTGATCCCAAGATACTGCAATTTTGTGGTTGAAGTATCTTGGATCTATTAGGAAATGATTGGGATGTCATACATTGAAATGGAGAAATAATTAAAGTGTGATATGTGATACCCGAATTTAGAGTATTTAATTGAGCCACATGGTCATTGTAGGAATTGTGTGCATTTGTGGAAATTTAACAATTGTGCGGAAATCATGTTCCCTTTGCTGAGGGAGAATGTCCACCCATGTTAAAAATCATGTTTTTTTTATTCTTATGATATGAAGCTTGATGAGTTTAAGGTGATGCTGATGTACATAGATAAAGTTGCAAGCTAATCAACACTGATTACCATTATTCTGCAGAAGATTATTCACACAAATTGTTGCATTTTCTTTCAATCTGTTTTCTTGTTTTAATCATCCTTTACTTAGATCTTTTATTGAGTGAAACCTTTTCTATTTAGTTTTCACATTACATCGATATTTATTTTTGCAGGGACCTTATGCTTTGAAGATGACACTGAAGGATGACAACGGCGACCTGTTAACTTGCATCAAGTTTAATTTTAAAATCGTCTTCGGATCTCTTGTGTCCGACATGTAGATTATTATCCTTCGCGTGATTGTTCTGGTTTACTTCTTTGCTTTGTTGTCATATGTTTTATTTACTGTAAAGTGTATTGTGTATCACCTTTCAAGAGTCATATCATGATTAGTCCCAGTGTTGAAAAATGTTTGAAGTCTTTCATATATTATACACTAATCTGTGACATGAACTCATGATGTTCTATAAGGTGAATGTGCGAATCTTATTTCCTTTGTGAATGTGAGCTAAGGTTAGAAGTATTTATTTCAATAACTACAATTCATGCACATTGAATCGGAAAATAGGAGGCCAAAAACTACCTGCGATATAAACTAAAAATTCCTCTCTATCCCACACTATAAAATTTAACAAATAAAAAATCTGTTCCATTTTAAATTGTTTTACAATTCTAATAAAGTTGAATTTTTTTTCTTTCTTATTATACTTCTAACTTTTTTTTTTCTTTCAATTTTTGTAATATCATCTTATCGCACCATTAACAATTACCTCTTCCTAGGTTATAAAGTGACCTCTTGAAATTGAGGTGGGTTGAGCTAGCAATAGATGTTGGAGTAAGTCTATCCTCTTAGATTAAACATATTCGGTTTAAATGCAGTTTTTGTCTTCCTATTTTGGTGTGCCTCTATTTTTTAAGCTATTAAGAAATTTTTACCAACTTATGACATTGACCATTTAATTTGATGATATGACAACGTTTTTTTAAGAAATCAAAGAAATATAAATCGATTAAGCACAAGAAGTGTCTAAAAAAAAAGATACATCAACATTCGAGAAACTAAAAAGTTGCAACAAACAATCTTAACATGATTGACAAAATGAACACCCAGGTCAACAACTTAAAATCAAACAATATGCGATTTCTATCTTTTAAAACACACGAAGTGCATGCCTATAAGTCAGTTGAAAGTAAATTTTAACATTTTTTTTAAATAAATGTCACCCACAAAATTGAAGAGCATGATCATGAACATTATTATTATTCGAACAAATACAAGAAACACCTAGCCATTTAATAATGACTCTCCGCACATGACAAAAAAAATCACAATCAATAAATAAATGATTACAATTTAACAATGATCTAATACATCTTGAAGAACAAAATTATTTTTAGTAGGAAGTCTGTTATGAAAAAAAAAGACACCGAAAATATTTAATCTCACATGCAGTGGCACAAAATTTTAGCCATAGGCTATCGGCAAAAAATAAATAAAAAATATTCAGTTCCTTGACCCATAATTTGTCCAGTGCTAAAGAACAGTTTCAAAATCAAATACAGTATAATTGAATTTGTCATGTCCAATATTTTATTTTGTAGTTGATCAAACACACTTCTAAAACGAAAATCAAACCATCAATCCTTACGAGGATTGAGCTCCAACGGCTCAGCCACTTCCCTAATTATTTATTTAATTTTTGTTTACACGACCAACATATTTAAGGCAATTTAAAATATTTAATTTTGAGTGTCGATAATTGAAGACGATTCCCAATTCCTCCATTGTTTCGTTAGCTTGATAATCGAAAGACCACGCCAACTACAGTGTTTCGGCGATTCGGTACGTTTCAATTTTAATCTCTTCCGATTCAATTGCACGCTCTTCACACTCGCTAAATAGTTTAATTTCTCTAATCCAAATGTTCTATACTTTATCTATTTTGTACTTGTTTTTATCCGTTCAGTTTCTGTTTCAATATGTTAGTCGAGTGTTTCATGAATGTTATAATTTGGGTTGGGCCTAACTCATTCTTACAAACCGGCTTGTAAGGTCAGAATAAATTGCGGGTGGTTTGATAGTGGAAACCTGATAGTAGGTGGGGCCAAACAAATCTTGAAAACACTCTGATACCATTTTAGAATTTTAGGTTGACCTAACTGGCTAACTCCACTTTACAAAACCGGTTTGTAAGTTGAGGAGGGTTGCACTAATAGTGCTGGACGTGGGGTATGAGTTTATAAGTGGGTGCGTGCAACCCTCATCTTACACGACAGTTTTGTGAGGTTGAGTTTGGTCAACCCAAAATTCTAAGACACAATGTGACTGATTCCAAATTAGGTTGTATTTAATGTGATTCTCCGCAATATTAAGGGACACCAATGCAACTGTTACCACGGCTATTTTAGACCTGCATGTACTTTCATGATTGCATACAATTCCGGTGTAGCTTATGTGGTTAAGTGATTGGTTAGTATTTTTGGTTTTGACGTCATTACAGTTTGTGTTGTTGAAACAGGAAATTTTCAGATACAATGAGGAGGCAAGGGCAGTATGGTGATGCATCTGCCAATAATTATGGGGCTTCCCAGATGCATCATCATCATATGGCTGGTCAAAGGATGGACGGTCAAAGGATGGAAGCCAAGTCTGGTGATTTTGAAGGACGGCTTGAGGCATTCACTCCAGAAAGAGAAAATCCGTATCCAAATTCTAAGCCAGAAGGTCAATGGAGATGGGAATTGGATGAGTCGAAGATGTCTAATAATTCAATGCCATCTCATGTGTTTAATGAAGGCAAGTGTTATTCATTGTTTCCTCATGCTTACTTATGAACCACTTTATTAAAGGCTCTATTAACCTAGACAAGAACTATTATGGATTAGATAAAATCGACACATTGTGATTTCTGAAATTCTAACATGTAAATAGGTGCGACCTTTTACAATTTCGCATAATTAAAACTTTTTCTTTGTACGAATCCTTTTTCATATCTACAAAAGTAGAGACCAGTCAGTTAATTGTTTAAGTTCATCTGTGCCAAGATTAATATATTCAACACTTTTTTAATGTAAAAGACCGAAATGTTGTTTCAGAAGCAGAGCATGTATGATAGGGTAGTTTTCACTACATTGAAGTATACAGACTTGAGCAAAGCAGAGTGTGTATGTATGATAGGGTAGTTTTCACTACAATGGTATGATAGTTTGCTCCTTTTTATGTTGTTTCTCGAAGTCAAGCACATGATAAATTCTACTATGAAAAAGGTGACCTGCACTTTGCGTGTGTATCCTAGCAATTATGTTTGTATGCCCTTTGATTAACAGATTATTGATGGGTTCATGTGACTTGATTTGGCAGCATAGTTTTCTTAAATGATTCCCTTCCTAATCTTTTGTTAAATGTGTATTGATATTATTCATGTTCCTGCTGTTCTTTAACCCTTTCAAAGCTGCTTATTTTTATGAATGAACTTAAAAGCAGTTCCTGATTATATAAGATAAATGAAGCTCTTGGTGTGTACTTTAAGTTGTTTACAATGTTATACTTGTTCGGAAAGCATTGGCATATTTGCATAAACTATCCTACTTTTTAATTGTTAGAACATTAGCTATCATGTCTATAAAGGCCTAGTTATAGGTTTGCCATTTATATAATGAAAATGATTCTCAGTTTCCGAAACTTAGGGAAACATTCCGTGTTCAGGTCAAGGGGTTGATGCTTCAAGGTCCTATTTTCAAGGACAGAGGCCTGATCCTAAAATGGCTTTGCAGAGCCGCAGCAATAGTGATTCGAGATCTGCCCATGAAGAAAATATAGACGTTAGATATGAAGGAAATCATTTATCACAAACTTTTGAAGGTCTTGAGAAGAATTTCAATGATGACATTATTAAACTTACTAAAGAACATCAGGATGTTGAAGATGCAGAACATGCTAGACACAGAGAGGTAAGTGTAAAATCTTAATATTATTTTTCACTCTGTTCATTATATACCTAAAATCTACTACAAATTTGTCAACCTTTGTGTGTTCTCTCTCTCTCTCTCTCATAATAGATGAACACATAATCACGCAACACCCTTGATCTCCTTGCCTTTTTTATGAGCAGGTTGTGAATCCTATTGATTGTATTCGTAGGTAGGATCGGAGCAATTATATTGTATTTGGTGGCAGGTTTTTTTTTTTTTTTTTTTTGTAGTTTCATTTTCTTTTTAGTGGTAGTAGTAGTACCACTTGTACTTAGTCCCATATTGTTGGGTTTAGTACTAGTACTTCTTGTACTTTAATCCTCTATAATATATTTTGCCATTTCAAAAAAAAAATGCCCTTGATACAAATCCTGCTACTAGGTTAACATAAACATACCTATTGCGGTTTCAGTATACTGAAACATGAGAAACATAATGACCGATCTAAAGTCTAGACTCCTTTTTCCCTCCATGGTTTATTTTGGATGGATGTTGCAAGGAGGGAACCAGTCTTGGATGGTTAGCTCAAACTGGTGTGAATAATGTTGAAGGGCAGGAGGAATTGACAATAGAACAGTAGGAGAGTTTGGAATAAATATCGAGCAAGTTTCCAAAGTTTTTAGGAGTGTATAAGGTTGCCACCTGAGCGTGAGCAAGTGCACTACATAAAACTGCTGCCTGAATTCCTGAACAAGGCCCAATCAGTGTGAGACCTTACTGTTGTCCTCACTCCTCACCACTAGAAGGAAGAAGTTGAGAAGCAAATGGGTAAATGCTGTAAGCTCATGATCTGCCTACTATGAGTGCATTTTCCATCCCTGTTCTTGTTGATAAGAATAAAGGCACATCATGGAGGTTATGTGCGGATTACATAGCTCTAAACAGGGCAACAATTCTTTGATAAGTACCATTTCCCAGTAGTGACTAGTGAACGACTTGATTAGTGAGTTGTTTGGTGCCAAAATTATTTCAAAATTTGATCTCAAATCCAGGCATCAACAAATTTGGGTGCATGAACCAGATATCCACAAAATGGTGTTGGAGGTTTTGTCTGCAAATTGCTTTGTGGCCAATAGGAAAAAACATAGTTTTTGAAGGATTTTGAAGTATTAAGGCCATGTGATCTCATGAGAATGAGTAGCGGTAGACACTTGAAAATCCAATTTGTGCTTATCTGGCCTACACCCCACATTCAGTTAAGGGGTGCAAGGATTTTTGGGTGTGATGGGGAACTATCGTATATTCGTAAAGGATTATGAGAAACTAGCGAAGCCTTTAACAAAGTTGATAAAAAAGAAATGCGGCTCTGGAGGCTTTCAACACTTTATAGAGTGATGGATTATCTAGCATTTTGTTATAGGGAGAGAATTGGGATCGCCGAGAGGTTTGCAGTGATGAGAGCATTATATTTATAGCTCAGGCTGATAATTTTCCATACCAAAGTTCTTAATCTTTTCAATTTTTATCATCTCTAATCAATACAATTCAGAAATTCCCATTATTCTTGTATTAATCACCATCACTAATTAGGAGGATATATGCAGTTACAATAAATTAGTATCAGATTCAGGTCCCTCCTGCAGAATCCTCCATTGGCATCAATTGGACTGCATCCCATGAGTTTAAGTTTATCAATGGATTTCTGTGAATATTGGCCAATGATTTGTTTTGTTTCTATTGGCTAGTTTATGTTGTAGGCTTTGACCAAAAAACTTGAAGTGATTATGCATGCAAAGTTGCAAACACTGCATTTTTAGAACAAACTTTTTTTTTGCATTGTATAGAGTAAAACTGAATTTAATTGTTGTCCGATCGTGATACTTATAGTCAGGTTCATTTGTCAGTTTGAATGTCAGCACTGAGTCTATTTCTGCAGCCTGCGCCATTCCTGCTTTTATTTATGAAATTCATGCCACGATGTTTTATAAATAGATAACCTGAGGTTGACTGAGATAAATCTTATTCACGTTGAACCAAGATATTTTTATGTATTCTCTTAAACTAGATTTCTCAAGATAACTTTAACGATTTCCATTGTATTTTTTCTGGTCAGAAAATAAATGCAATCAATACTCAGTATGAAGAAAAACTGGAAGCACTCCGAGCTCGGCATGGAAACCGCAGAGCTGAATTTCTTCAAAGGGAATCGCGTGCAAGACAACAGCAGTATGAGCAAATCATTCGGGATCCTTACTCCAGTAGCAGCATTCCACCTAGAGACCCTCATGCTCGCAGCAACGTCAGTGCTCCAGCTTCCGGTGGAGAACCCCAACGAGGCTACTCTGCTGATCACTTTGATCCTTACAGAGAGCAATCTCGATTTCTTGGGAGTGGAAGAGATCAAGGATTCGATCCTAGAGGTCCATATCCTGGGGGACGTGTCTATGACACTGGTTCACGTTACTACAACTGATTTTTGACCGAAAATTTTACCTTTCATTTCGGTTTGTACTAAGTGGAATTTTAATTGCATACATGCATTTTAGATGTAGGGTTACTAGGATGTTTGTTGTGTTTGTTAAATCCAATATCCTTCAAAACTAAAATAATTTTATTCCATTTGAGAACAACTGCATAAAACCACATTTAGCTAGGAAGGATGGCATGACTCAATTTACTTGTTGCAAACTTGGGTTAGGCTAATTTGTTGTATTTACATCTCTATGTTATCTATTACATTAAGGGCATATTTTCCTCATATTGTCTAGGATTTCTTTGATTGTTATGGTATTTTTTGTTCTAAAATTGATTCTGAATAACTATTTTTTAAAGGAAAGAGTGTATACATATTTTTGAAATAATTTAGAGAAATAATTTGTTTGTGTATTAAAATTAGAAAAACCCTTTTATTTGTAATTATTTGAAGTTTAATTATTATTATTTTTCAATTTTGTGGAAGAATTTTGATATATTTTTTTGATAGATTTTCAGCACTTTAGCCAACAAACCACAACATTGTGTTTTTGACTAAAACAAACCACTAACATTGTTGCCGTGCCATATTTAAATATAATACTACTTACTTCCGTTCTTTTTTTTTAGAAAAAGACCAAAATAAGAGGGGTATATTTTGCACCTTATTTTGCTAGTATGTCCTTTTTCTAAATATATCATATTTTTAATCCACCAATAAATTTCTTCTTTTTCACAAACATTATCTATTTTCAAAAAAATTGTAACAAACTTTATTTAAAAACAAACAAAATTTGTATACAATAAAAAAGATTTTATTGTTTCAACAAAAACAATTATATAAAATTTAGTCAATAAAATAAAATAAGAAGAAGGATATAATAGGCAATATATAACCTAAATTGCTAAAACGACAAGTAAGGAACAAATATTTTTTTCTAAAACGACAAGTAAAAAGGAACGGAGGTAGTATATTTTTAGCTGTTTTTATCATTCATTAATTTCTAGACTAATTATTCTTATTTGATTTTAATTCTTAATGATTAATTAGTTCAATTTTATACTTCCTCCGTCCTTAATTATAAGACCTCTTTTGACCACTGCACGTACGTCAATGTACAATTTTGACCACTAATATCTTTAATTGTTTAATAGTAAAAATTATAAAAATTTGATATTTTGAAAGTACTCATCTAAACAAAATAAATGAATAGTGCAATTTTGTCAAAAAATGTTTTATTGTATTTATCATTCACAGTGGCCTGTAAGACGTGACACTCCTAATTAGTTCAGAGACATCCATTTATTGTTTTCTACTACCAAAGGTTAAGTCAAGTCATCATTTCTCTCTATAGTATACTATTACAATTTACAGTATTCACTATAAATTAAAACATTTTTTATATTTTATAAATATTGATCATTAGCTATTTTATAAATATTGATCATTAGCCAATGTACCTAAAAATGTTATTGATCACACAATTTTTTTTTGGTACGTAAACAAAATAGTAAATTATTGAAAACTCTTACACATAAAGAGGTGAACTTGGAGTTTGAAGTTCGATTAAAAATGTTCGGCTTAACAATTTTAATATTTTATACTAGTTGAGTTAATATTTTTGGACTAATTACACAAAGTTTATATATTAGATTTTCTTAAATAATGTACTGATGCATTAGTTAGCATAGTATAAATTATTCCCATATGTATTTACCCCACCTACATGTTTGATTTGACCTTTCAAATTCTATATGCATGTTCAACTTCTTCCCATCCGACAAACACATTTTATCTTATAATTTATTTTTGAAAAATGCTAACAAGTGCATGAGATGCATTTGTTAATGAATTAAACATGATAATAACTAATTTTAAATCTGTACAGTTAATTTTTAAAAGTGTATCATTAATTTAAGTAAATTTAATTTTTTTGACATATTTGACAATTGAAGTATAAAGTTCATATTATAAACAATAAATATCAATTGTCAAATGTAACAAATTACAAAATATCTTCTTAAGTCAAGTTTACAAAATATCCGCAATCCTCACTATAGTTTAATTTGCACTATATGTAACATGATTAGAACATCTAATTGTCAAGTCCTACTGCATTTTGATCAAGTCTAAAGTCTTGACAGCATTGATAGAGCTGATCAGAAGGCTTGAGAAAGGTTTGACTTCCTCTTTCTTTTCAGTTTTTTTCTAACATGTAAATTTATTTAATAACTCAAATTTTGTTATGCCACCTACTCTTAAGTTAGACACAAAATCTATTTTTTTGAATGACAAATATAATTATATATTTTAAAAGACAAAAGAATTAATTTCTCATTTTTAATTATCGTACTTAACAAATGTTTTCTACACTAATCAATAGCACCTTATACTTTATATGAGCCCCTAATTAAGTTTAGTACTCATCATTGTAATTTTTCCCTTTCATGTATAAAATATTTCTATTGCTGCTAAAAGAATATAAAATGATGTTGCTTTATAATGACTACCAAGTTACACTTTTCTCAGTCTTTTTTCCTATGCTGGCTTATCATATCTCCTGTTATATTGTTGATTTATCAGCACAACATTGGTTGCTTTTTAACTTTAGGAAGAAGAGATTGAAAGTAAATTACTAGTGTTCTATTTTCCTCACTCTCATCACTAGAATACACATCACCTTTTTACTTAAAATATCTAAAAGAAAACAAACTGAGCTCTGTGAATGTGACAGGTGATGACATGCATGCAGCACCTGCGCTACAATGTTGCTCCTTTAATAGTGCTGTACTCCTTAACTGAACAAGATGGTCCAGAATTCAAATAGAAAAATATGAAAAAAAGAGAACAAGCAAAAATAATTTTTTTCTTCTTATTTAATTTTAAACAACTCATGCAAACATAGTGGGCAAAAGAGTATTCCTTTGTGTAGGAAGATCATGCCACATACATAAAAATGGTTAAAGATAATCATCTCAAAGAAATCTGATGCATTGCTTATCTAATTTTTTTAACTAAATATATACAAAACAAACTAAAAAAAAAGAGTATATACATTGTAATATATGTGACATTCTTAACAATTACTAAAACAAAATAAACATGTTAATTTAGTGCTAAAATTGATCAGCAACGTCATTTACGGTGGGAGAAACCGACGAAGCTTTACTCAAGTTATTTTCGAGACTTATTCTAAAAGTGTTGTCGATGCAATTCAACATTCTCATGGAGGCCATTCCGAGTTTAGTTTTATCATTAGCATTATCTCTCAGATTTTATCTTGTAATCCAAACTTAGTGGTTAAGTTTATTAAGCGGCAAGCAAATATGGTTGCTCATACTCTTGCTAGGGCAGCCATTTCTTGGACTCGTCGCTGAACTTTTGAGCTATTACCTCTTTGTATTACTCCTTTATTGAATAATGAAATGATATAAGTTTTTGTGTGTCAAAAAAAAATTGATCAACAAAATAATGATTATAATATATATAATATTAATAATAAATGTAATATATATCACAAAATTAAAATAGCAATAATTTCATAACAAGGATAGAAAATGGAAAAACAAATAATATAGTACTATTATTTTAAACATTGGTGAGAAGCTGAGATTAATTTGCAGGAGATCATTTTCCAATCCTTGTTGTATCTAGGATTGGGGAATATATATGATGATGAACCTCATGATTTGCACATATTTAGGTCAAGCATAGAAAAAACAAAGGCTACCATGCATATTTATGTATAGAGTCCATTAATCTTTTCATATATGAGTTCCTTCACCATGGTCCACTTTTGCTTGTTGCTTCCCAAAGTGAATATGAGGAAAATGTGCCCACTGCATTGTTAAGTAGAACCGGTTTTAATTAACTTTTAAAATATATATCATCTGCATCCGACAATAAATTTATAAAATATGTATTCAATATTATTATTCATAAGTGATTCACAGTAAAAGACAGATTAGAGTTGGCATTGAATTAAATGTATATATCGTCCGAATAATCCGTGCATGCAACTGTACATATGATAGAGAGAGACCGAATGACAGAGTGTATGTGTCTGTCTGTTTGTGATGAAATCACATGTAACACATTACACAATCTATAAAACAGTTAAATATGTAGTATTTGATTTAAAATTTAGTTCACATAGACATTTGATTTTTTTGAATGTCTTTGGAGGGAGTACTCATTTAAGTTTGTTATTAAATCTGCAAGGTTTTCTCTCAAAGTCACTCAAATTTTTGTGTTTTCTTTTACAGATATTTTTTATATGGCTTAAATAATGTTCAGATTTCTGGTAAGTTCGCACTTTTTTTTATATAAGTCTCTGTAAGTTTTTCTGTTTTAAGTAAGTCCCTCCAATTATATTTCCTTTTCAAATTAGTCCCTAAAGTCAAAATCTGCACGAAAAGTACATATTTTCCTGCAAATTTTGACTTTAAGGACTAATTTAAAAATAAAAATAATTGCAAGGACTTATTTAAAACAAAAAAACTTACAAGGACTTATATAAAAAAATGCGAACTTACGGAGACCTGAACATTATTTAAGTCTTTTTATATTAAGGAAGTACTTATTCAAGGTTTTTTTTTCTTTCTAATATGGAATGCTTATTCAAGTGGGGCACGATGCATCATTTATAAATATCAATTAAACTCACATTTTTTGCTGCCGAGCTGAAAGCCTCCCTGTGGCTGATATCTGGATTACTGGCCTTAATCCTTTGAATTTCCTCCCTACAAATAAATAAATAAATAAATAGAAGTTTTGGTTATGTTGAGTCATACCATGCATACCTCAAAGCTATATATAGGATAACAAAGACCTTAGTTTTAAACAAAAAATAAATATGAACATGAAAGAGATTTTATACATTTTTAATGGGGGGGTACTCATTGCCACCCTTTTCATTAAATATAATAAATAGCAAAACAATATTAATGTTGAACTCCTTTTAAATTATAAGAAGTTCATGAGAATTGATATTTGAGATATGATATATAGTGAAATGGTAAAACATCAAAGATTACTTACTTAATGAACCGATTATAAGCAGAAGGAACACGGTGTCTTTTCTCTATAGCTGCTTGGAAATAATCATGAGATCATGTTTAGTTTGAATGGAATATAAAATAAATATTGGAAATGTAACTTAGCATAAACAATAATATTATCAATTTTTTTTTTGTCAATTAAATTTACAATGCATATTATAACCTATGAAAATTTAATCTCATCACATATATTTTTTTTTAATGGAAAATATAATTACATTATATATTTGAAATGCGAAAAAAGGACAGGAGTCCAAAGTACAAATGAGTATGAAAAATACCCACAAATAAAATCAAACATCTAAAGATATCGAAACCTGCATAAACCACCCTAATCTCATCACATATGTTATGGCAGATTTTGATTAACATACATATTTAGTATGTATTTTCTAAAAAAAAAATAATCATATTTTTAGATCAATTACATTATATTTTGACAGACAATTTTTTATTTATTTTTAGTCATATGGCTTAATAATTAGAATTCTACTTTTTATAGATGAATAAATGAGTGTATAAAATCATAGCCATTAAAAAAAAGTGTATAAAAATCGTACATAATATGTAAATTAATAGATGCTCTTTGCATTTCAAATATCATTGTATTTCTTTCTTAAAAGAAATATGTTATTGAAATTCTAATTATATATTTATCCAACTGTCCTAATAGAAGAAATTGTTATTTAGTTTTGTTGCAGTTAATTATTGATCTCAAACTTTTTGTCTCCATTTAACATGTCACTTCACTTCATCAGCAGGAAAAACGTTCGACCACTAAGTACTGGAGTACTATTACTACTTTACTACTAGTTTACTACTACCAATGTCAACAATTTCTTTTGTTTTATTAGATAAAAAAATATCAAATTAATTCACATGACCTGTGTGAACGGAATTGAATTATTTATAAATAAAGTGTTTCCTAGGGAACAAAATAAGGGTATAGTTATATTTCCGTGAGCAGTCGATAGAAATATTATATATGAAATATGTAAGAATTGAAGTTAGATTTTATTTTGTCTATTTATGTATTTTTAAAAAAGGTAGAATTTTAGTATATGTTTATTTTCTTTAAGAGATAGTTTATTTTCATTATAAAAAAAAAGAGATAGTTTATTTTTAAAAATTTATTAAATAATTGATGTATCTTGTTTATATTATAACCAAATACATCAGTTGTTTCATGAATTTAAAAATTAAATTATAAAGTAGTATATGTCTTATAAAAAAGATTAATTAGTATGTACTACATTATTATAAAGTAGTATTATAATATACTATACCTCAATTTCTTTTTATACTTATATTATATTGTAGGAATGCGAATGCATATGCATGTGTTCTAGGGCATAGGATGGCAGCTATGAATTAAGGATGGGTCAATTTAGTTATGTAAGGTCACCATCTAAGAGGGGGCCATATAAATTGATGAAAGAAAAGATGCCAAAATTGGGCATATATAAATACTAGTATATGATAAAATAAAATTAAAATTTGTAGTAACTTAAAAGAAACTAAACGCTGACTCAATAAAACAAAAATGTTATGACAAGTGATATCAATGATGAGGTTGTTCTCTGCAATGCAATGAATTACTTACATTAATTGATTAACTAACTTATATGCTAGTATAGCTAGTTAAGCATTTCAGGTGGGGGCCTATAGTTATTTGTTGCCTCTTTGTTTATTCAAATTTAGAGTAATACAAAGTTCAACTTTTGATACCAAAAAGCTAATTATACAAAAAAGAAAAAATAGGGAAAGAAAGGAAAATTAGAGTGTGACTCACGACGAATGGGAGGAATCCTAGGTTGTTCATGCTCCTCAAATGATGCTATTTTGTTGAATCTTGAAGATGATGATCCCATTTCTTTGCTGCTTGGTTCTTCAAGGATTATGTGTTGTTTTTGTGGCTTATAATTAGCAACATGTTAATTATACATAAGAGTAATTAATTGAAGTTAAATGTTAATTATACAAAAAGATTGTGCTAAAAACATTGTATTTAACACATGTACAAGTCTTTAAAAAAAGTTTTTAAGGATTTTTTTTTTGCAATAGTTTTTAAGAAAATTGTCATTTCTTTTTTGGGTTAAAATAAATATATAAATTATTAGATCAGAATTCAGAAGGAAATTCACATAAAAACTTTTCAATACTAATGTAATGTTATCGATGGAACAATTAATATGTACATGATCAAAAAGGTGTGAATTTTAATAATTTAGTTTTATTTAATTTCACTTTTAAATTTAGTCTATATTGAACCCTCGTAAAAAAGACTATTGAAAATCATATGGCTTCACCTTTAAACCATTTTTTAGAGACCTAGCATAGACAATTATTGAAATACTCCACTGGTTCAACACACTAAGTATTCATAAAATAAACAACATCTTTTGTTTTTTTACTAAGTATCATTTGTAAGACTGAATTTAAACAAGTTCCAATTTATCTACAAACTTAGTCACCAAATTCGATAATATCTTCTCACAAATATTTTGCTGTTAAAAAAAAAGTACAAAAATTGCGCATATTTTATTTTTTTGAGTTGTCATTTAATTTTACCGAAGTTTTCACGGTCCTTTAAGAGTATCTAATCTCCGTCCATGAAGGTTATTGTATTTGTGGCTTCAAGTTGTACCTTGTGTGTTTGATGGAGTTTGCTCATCATTTTTCGTCACATATATATGAGCTCTCCTTTCAGGTGTGGTATATATAGTATCATTGTATGTTTAGGGTGGAAGTTAGTGACGTCTCCTGATTTGTTAGGTTCGGTTGCGATTTTTGGGGCTCTCGAGGATGGGGCTAGAGTTAGGCTAGGTATATGACATTGTGTGATCGACTTGGAAGTCCCGAAACAAATCTATAAATATGGTGTTTGTTTAGTAATCGGTAAACATGTTAAAATTATCTTCGTGGAAGTGGCTTCTTAGTAAGATTTTTGATTATTCCTATTCTTATTACGAGTAAGAGGTTAAACTTGTTTTGTGTTGGGGCTGATAGTAGGTTGTGGGGTTAACCGGAGAGGATCGATTTTTGCTTGGTTTTTCGGTTGCTTGATTCCCTATTTGCTCGATCGAGCATACTTCTATTTTCCTCTTGTTCTAGTTGGCCTAGGGGTTTTCCTTTTGGTATATCTTGCTTGTTTATCTTTCTCTTTTTGCTTTTTTCTGTTTGGGTTTAGAGTACTCGTTGCACTCTTTGTATTCCTTTTTTAAATTTTAGTATTTGCCAATAAGAAAAAAAGTGTGTAAGATATGTATATAAACCTGAGGGAGTTGAGGAGGAGAAAATGGTTGAAGTGATGCTGCTGCCACCATATTAACTGATAGCAAATTAGCACAATGTCCACATCTAACTGTCACTATGGTTAACATACTGCTGTATGGAACATTAACCTGCCATTTCAATTTTCAAAACAAGTATATATACATTATTTATCATCATTTACAATTTCACTAACTACAATATAAACCAAGTAGAAGAATACCTTTTATGTGGTGTTTAACACTAAACAAGATTTCACTATATATGATACAACAAAACATACATTCAAGTCTAAGGTTGAAATTCTTGAAACTAAACAAACTTAAATCCTAGTTTAATTATCAACATAGTACTAGCAATTTTTTTTCTTGAAATCTGTACAAATATATTTAGCAACAAAAAAATGCGAGATCTGTCTCTAATTCTGTTGCTAATTAAGTGTTACAGACATAAAAATTTGATGATTTTATTATACTACTAGTATTGAAATCCAAAAGCTGAAATTGATTTAAGACATTAACTAAAGTTTCACAAAATTCCAAAGAAAGGAATTTCCAAAGTACAAGCATATTTAAAAACAAGCTAATAAAAATAAGAAAGAAACAAAATGTGTATATGGTTGGCAGAAGAAAGAAGATGAAAAATGAAAGAAAGCCATAGAAGGAAGTGACTGCAACAATCTTTTCACATTCATTCTGAGAGACTCTACTTTTAAGGGTGTAAATGTGAGTGTCCACTACATACTAATGTAACAGAAAAAAGTTCAGAAACTTATGAATTTAAACACAAACAATATTGTTCTGAGTGCGCATCACTTATTTTGCTGACACTGCAAGGCAAGATGATAAAAGATAGAAATTGTGTTAAAGAAAAAAAGAGAGAGATGAAAATGACTTGACTGGAACATTAACCATCAAAGGTTTAACCACTAGTTATTACTATTATTCTACATACAATATCAACAAAAATAAATTTCCTTATGAATAAAGGAGATATGATTATGTACTATATATCATCATGAAGTAGATTAAAGTGGATATATTCCAGATCACATGGATTTATATACTCAGATTTAATTTAATTTAATTTAATTTAATGAGTTGTATTGATTCATTAACACAAAATTATTGAAAACAAACAATAATTTTTTTATGGAAAATTAAATATATAAAATTTTGCATAAAAATGATGAGCATCTAAGATTATATATATGATGTTATATGTATTTTAAAAACAAACAAATTACAAAATGAAGGAACCCTAATATTTGATTCTGAATTAAGTTAACCCTAATAATGGGATGGTAGGTAGCCCTCTCAAATCTAACTTTAGATGTGGCTATAAGCTTTTTGAATTAATTAATGCATTTTGTTCTTATAAAATCTTAAATTTCCTTCCTTTTAACACATAGAATTCCTTTGGTTTCTCTCAAATTATGGAGATATATACTTATCTTGTTCATTGAAAATCAACAATTGTGGTAATAAATTACCATGGTAGAGTATATAAAGCAAAATCCAGCTATATTTTCTCATAAAATATAAGTTAGGAGTTGAGAAAATTCATTTCAATGATGGATTAATTACAATATTCATAATTAAGGGAAATTGTTGATTTTCTAAATAAAGTATTAATCTGATCTTATGATCTTGATGGAAGAATATAATAATTTAAAGGAAAACAAAATTGGCAAATTAAATGGTGAAAGGTGTGGAACAGTGGAAAAATAAATGGGAAAGAGAAAACACAAAGAGAGGAGGTAATAGTACTACTATACATACCGCTAGAATGGTGTTGCAGAAATTGCAGTGAACATAACAAACACGTTCAGTTGCCATCATGTCCATTGACATTTTTTCTTTCTAAATGTGTTTGTCCTTTGAGTTTGAGAGAGTGTGCTAGCAGCAGCTTGCTTAGTGGATTTATAAAGGAGACAATCACTTGGCTGAAAGAAAAGTGAGATCACATCCATATCAACTTATTTTATTTTTTTATTTATTATTTTTTAAAGTCAAATAAAATATATTACTAGTTAATCCGCAAATTCTAATTCAACTAGTACAGAATTTGCTGACATTATTAAATTAGACGTTCATAAGAATGAGATTAGAAGTAAATCTCTTTTAAATATTGTAGGTTTTTGATTTTCATTGGTGCTCCGCTTAAATGTGACGTTTTTGTTTTGTATCTCCTCTTTTATCAGTCTATGTTCATCTTGAAGTGAGATTTGGTTTTATTATATATATATATATTTGCAAACCGGTAAGACAAAGGAAACCAACCCAAATAGGGGTCTCTTAAATATTTTGGAGGATTTGTTTAAATCATAAAAATTGATATTTATAAGAATTTTGACTCTTAAAAATTGGTATATACATGAATTTGAGTCCTTAAATATTTAGGATTCATGAATATTATAATTTGAGTCCTTAATGGTATACACTAATTGATTCAAGTAATAAGATACAATTGTAAAAAAAATTAAAATAATAAGATACAAATAAAGGTTTCGGGAAAAAAAAATATGCTTGATAACATTTTGATCTCGTAAAAATATATCATCATTTATTTTTAATTCCTTTTTTAATAGAATTTTAAATTCCTCTATATATAAAATGTGCGCAACGTTTAACAATGATGACCAAATTAATTTACTAAATCTTAAAAACATTTGGGGGACAATTATTTAAAGTAGGTTTTAGAGAATTAAAATTAAAATGGTACTTAAAAACTTAAAAACATTTGGGAGTATATTTTTAGAAGCCAAAAACTTATTTAATCATAACAATATATTTAATATGTCTATAGTATAAATTTTGGTTGTGATTATAATGTGTATTTTGATATTGAAAAATACAGAAATTAAATAAAGTCAATTGCATTATATATATATATATATATATATATATATATATATATATATATATATATATAGGGAATTAATATATTTGGTGTAAAATTTGGATTATATATATAGGATACTAATTTCGACCGTGGGTCAAAATTAACAATACATGTAATTACTTAACGCTCTCTTCGTCTTCGTGCCCCCAATTACTCATATGCCCTCACATGCGCCCCACCTCTTGTAATTACAAGTTTTCTAAATAATATAATATTTCTTTTGGTCAATATTACAAATTATTTTTCTTGGTTTCTACTCCTTCTATATATATAAGTAAAAATTAGTAAGAAATTAATACATTTGGTGTGTAAAATTTAGATTATATATAGGGAATATTAACTTCGACCGTATATATTTTTGCTTAAATTTTAAGTTGGAGAGAGTATTATTTTAGAAATATAATTGACCGATTTTGTGTTTTTTTGACGAAGACCGTACACATAATTAACTCCTTAAACATTGTATACAGAAAATTTTAACACAAACTTTTAGTTTTTATTCAAATATTTTGTATGTGCAAATAGATAGATAGAGATTAGAGTACTAGAATACTCATGAACACACAACAAAGAGAAACAAAAGCAGAAAAGGGAAACAAATTAAAGAAGCAAGATCTCTCGTAAGAGCAATAGAAACCGGAAAACCAACAATCCAAGCAAGATGTAATCAACCACTAACGATTCACAAAACCTATCAGCCTCAACACACAAGAGATTTCATCTCCCACTCGTAGAAAGTACAAAAATACAATTAGAATATTTTATTAAGAAACCCCTGTTAGAAGAATAATTTATATCATCTAATTGTTCAACAATCACATGCTTATTAGGATAAACAAAATCATTTTGAGACGAGAAAATAGACCACGAGCAAAATCACAAAAATGAATCAATCTAAATCGAAAACCGCATTTAATTTAGATGAATTTGAATAATTTTTTTAATAAACCACACAGTTCAGTTTGATTGACAGTTTTTATTTCAAAAAATTGAATATCAAACCGCATGATTAAACTAAATTTTTTATTATTCCAACGCATAGCCAAATTAGCAAGTCAATAATGAGCACAAAGAATATACAATTTCAATTATTCATTACATTCATGTTACAATCTCTCACTTCAACTTCATCTCCTTAGATAAACAACTTTTATTTGTACGGTACTACTTGTTATTTCCAAACTTCAATTTTTATTTTTTTGTTTAAAATTATTTGGTAAAAAATGTTATGCTATAAACTGCACCAACAGAATCAATTCAAGCCGAATTGATTTGGATGACTTTTTAAAAATCAATCGAACTACATATATATTTTTATCTTTCAGTTAAGATATTTTTTTTACTCAAAACTAAACCAAACTGCATCACGAACAACCTTACACAACCGAATAACATATATTACTTTCACTATTTTTCTTGTATAATATTTTTGTGTAGTGAGAGAGAGAGAGAGAGAAATAAAAGGTGTGTACAAAATGTGAAAAAATAATTAGGATTGGACTACTCTGGTCTGCTAAAATGAGTGAGGTGAAGTGGGGTTATATGGATTTTGATTTATTTGCATAGACAAAAGAATGAATTATGTAAAATATTTGGTTTGGAATGTGACATTGCGCGTGTGTATAAGACGCAGAATAAGAGAGTGAAGATGAGAAAGGATGTGTGTGATGATTGAGAGAATGAGTGGGTGTGGGTGTGGGTGTGAGTGACCCATCATCTCTAATGACACCACTGGTTTTTCTGTAGCGGACGAGGTGTGAGTGAGTACTATTAATCAATGTTTTGAAATGTGGAATGTTTAGATATTTGTTTATGGAGTTTGTTGGGATTAGAGACATATGTTTAGTTTAGAATTTGTGTCCTTTGAATGAATGAGTGTATGTATGTGGAGTGGAAGCCAAGGTTGAAAATTTGGACAAAAATGTTACAACCACCTTTAACTCTAGATATAAATATGTATGGTATGTCCTTAAATTTGAAAGTTATAGCAAAAATATATTAGTTAATTACTCTCAACTATAATTTTCTATTTTTCAAAAATTTTTGTTGGTGGAAAATATTTATCCCTCAAATTTGAATTGTCTGATGTAACTCTTTTTGAGTATCTGTTGATTTTCAAATTTGTTGAGATTTGCAGATTTCTAGTTATCTGATTGACCTATCGGTGTTGTTTGTCTCGAAAAGGTTTGCAAACTGAGTTTTATCTGTCTGAGTTCTCGTTCTATCGGGTTCCTTAATTTTTTACTAAAGGAATTGTTCTTTGGATTATGATAGGCCGAACACATTTAATTCGAGTTCGGAAATTAGTGTCTAGTGACATTTCTTTTGGTCGGATTGAGGTATCTCTGATGGTATGAAAATTGAAGAATGTCTCTCTAAGTATAAAATTAGAAGTATATCTCTTTTAGGTAGTTTAAAATTTGATATTTTCATTGGTATTCCGCATATACGGTGCCTTTGATTGTAACTTCTCTTTTACCGATTTCTACTCGTCTTGTGCAAAGATTTGATAATATATTTGTCGTTCAAAAAAAAATTAAATAACAACTATAATTCATCTAAACATTTATTCACATTTTTTATCTCAACTGTTATTTTTATATCTCCTCAGTTATGAAGTGATGGATGAATACGACTCATTTAATACATCTATATCTTGTTAGTTATGAGTTCCGCAACTAATGTGTTTTTGGCATTTGAGCTACTAGACTAATAAATTCATAAAAATAAATGTAAAACAATAGTTGTTTGTAATACGTGATTTCTTTCTGCAATTTGAAAATAGAAATAATAAACTAATTAGGAAAAACAGAATAAAAATATAGATTTTAACATTGAAATTCTAATTAATGAAAAATTATATGAGTTTGAAAAAAATTTGTTGTTAAATATCACAAGATAAATAATCAAATATTTGTTGTTGAAAACTTTATAACAAATTTCGAGAATTAAATTTATAACAAAATAATCAAAAATTGGAATATATAAAAGAGTATAAATACAATTGATCACGGAAATTAATAGCAGAAGAAAAGAAATACTAATTTAATTTTTGATGTGAGGAAGGATGAGATTACATATTTTACAAGTTGAAGAAACTATGTTTCATTGTCTTCCACCTCTACATTTAATTCTCCACCACTACAAATTATTATATATTCCAGTTTTATCCTTTTTGTCAAAAAAAATTAAACTTCATTTATAAACTTTTAGAGTTCACCCCCTTAAGATTTTTACCTACGAATTTTAAACATTTAGTGACAGATTTTACAATTTTAGTGACAATTTTGTCTGTTACTAAAAGTCAAATTCCTTCAAAATTAAGTGATATACCGGAATTTGTGAATTCATTTTCCGGTAACAACATGCAAACCGGAATAATCTGACAAACATTTCCGGTACATGTCAAAACAACTTCTTTGTACACATTTTAGACTTTTAGTGACACTTTTTGTCTCTCATTAAAAGTGTGGCGTAGATTTAACTCATTCAGACAGACACCAGAACACTTTTTAAAGATATTCCGGTTTAAACACATTTTTGAAAGTTTGGTTTATTATCACTTGAGTTTGAAGAACTTTGACTTCTAGTGACAGATAAAAGTGTCACTAAAGGTCTTAAATGCGTACAAAGAGGTGTTTTGACATGTACCAGAAATGTTTTTCAAATCATTCCGGTTTGCATGTTGTTACCGGAAAATGCATTCACAAATTCCAATATATCACTTAATTTTGAAGGAATTTGACTTTTAGTAACAGACAAAATTGTCACTAAAAGTATAAATTCTGTCACTTAATGTTTAAAATCCGTAGGTAAAAATCTTGTGGGGTGACTCTAAAAGTTTATAAATGTAGTGTATTTTTTTTTTTTTTTGCAAAAAAGATAAAATTGGCATATTTAATAATTTGTAGGGGTGAAGGGTTAAGTGTAGGGGTGGAAGGTTTAATTTTCTAAAATGTGGGGGTGAAAATAAAAGTGTTGGGCTTGGGTGTGGAATGGAATGAGTTGTAAAAAAAAGAAGGTTGAACGGTTGCTAGGCTGAAGTTTAATAAGTTTTTGATTCTCTTTGTAAATTTTGTTATATTACTGCATATCAACATAAATTTTTTTGGACCCTCTACAATCATGGACCCTATGTATAGGACCAATGTTGCCCGTTTCAGAGAGTATTCTTCTTCATTTCATTTCCGTGGATCTCTATAGTTTCTACTAGGAACCATCAACCTTACAAAAATAACAACTTTCCTGTTGTGAGTCTGGTGAATATATTAAACATCATACTATATAACAAATATAATTATTTTGTCAAAAAAAAAACAAATAT
The DNA here is from genome assembly GCA_951804385.1 of Trifolium dubium. NCBI lineage: Eukaryota > Viridiplantae > Streptophyta > Magnoliopsida > Fabales > Fabaceae > Trifolium > Trifolium dubium. Next base: position 28,457,744 of record OX638075.1, on the reverse strand, counting down.
AATTATATTTTTGTAAAATAACAAATTTAATTATACAATTGTATAAAAATATAATAAAAAATAATACACAAATTTAAATTTTCACACTTATTAAGAAAAGTAAAATATAATGATTTGAATTAAGATTTTATGGTATTTGTTTTGAAATAAGTTTTATAAAAAGATGTAAATAACAAATTTATTGGTAATTTTTTTTTGTTGAGATTAAGATATCCACCGTCGAACGCGAACGCAATAATTAATCCCTTTGTTAGATTAAAGACACCTCAAATTATGGACCAGTTGTTCAAAAAATTTAAACTGCTATGTATGATCGAACCCTAGACACAAATTAACTTAACTTTTGTTGATAATTAATGATGGTAGTAATCCATAAATCATCAACATGAATTAACTCCCTAATAAATCAATGATTCGGTATCTTTTCCTCTTAGCATATTTCAATAGCTCCAAAACACTCCATAATTCTGCTACAAAAACACTTTCTTTCCGCACAAACTTTGCAAAACCTCCGAGCCATTAACATGTATGATCTCTAATAAGTGTTCACCACGTTCACAACAATTGCCAATTACAATCTCCATTCATATCTACTATATCACAAATCAAATGTAATTTCTATTCAATTCAATTTCATAAGTAAACTGTAAAAGTCAATCTTAAAAAATGGTAGAATTTGATCACTTCTTAGGTATAATTCGCGACAAAACAAAATGATTTTTTTTTCTTATAATTCTAGACGGAGAGAGTAGGGGACAGAGTCGCAATTCCCATCTTCACATGAAACTATTTTCCATTTTCGGATTCTCAAACAGGACAATCCCGATTGAGATCCCAATTTCAGATTAAATTGAAGTCCTTAAATTTGACCATGGTGAACAAATTGTTTAGTTGACCATTCTAAATGCCACCATAGAATAGAACGTGTGGTTTTGTAACGAGACAGAGGTACCCTATACAATAAGTAACAGAACACAACAAGTTCAACAAATTGTAGTCAACAATACAACACACATGCCTCACCTACCCACTCTCACACAATTCACTACACTAATCAATTACTATTCCATTTTTTTTATCGGATATCTTTTCCGCGCAACTGTAGAGACTAATTCTTCGAGCCGGACAAAACTACAATGAAAAATATCTTTCTCCAAAGGATTTTACAATTTCTGCATGGCTTCGATACATCTGATTAAACTGGAAGAGATATCTTACCATTTCATTCAAGTGCTCTTCGGTTAATCACCATTCTATATCTATTCAAAATCGAAACACGTTCTTCATTTATCTTTATTAATGACACTCACCCACTTGTATTATTTTCAACTCACTTACCATTCTTCATCTTAAACCTTAACACACATGCTTCATGCTTCAACCTTTCATTTTTCTCTCATTCCAACAACATCATGACTCTTACTCAATCCTTAACCATTATCTTTCTCTTCTTTGCTCTATACTGTGGTTTGGACCCATTTAACCACAGTCCCATATCAAATTTCCCTGATTTTGAAGCCAAAAAGGTTGACACACCAGCATGGTCTGAGGTTCCTACTGATAGAGATGAACACAATTTGTTGCAAAATTCAGAGATTAAGTTTTTGAACCAAGTACAAGGACCTGAAAGCATTGTCTTTGACCCTCTTGGTCGTGGACCTTATACTGGTCTTGCTGATGGTAGAATCTTGTTCTGGAATGGACATTCCTGGCTTGATTTTGCATACACTTCACCAAACAGGTAGGTCATAGTTCCTTTCCTAAGACTATGTTTTTTTGTTCATTGTTTAGATTAGAAATTTAGAAGTTTTGGTGCTTTTAATGTAAAATTTAGTATGTTCTGTTAAAAGATGGAGTCTTATTATATATGCTATATATAGTTGCTGGCTGCTGTGTTGTATTCTTTGATATTGGAGAGAATTGCAATCAAAATTACGGTTGCATTGTGATTTTGGAAACTTAAAAAACCGATATGATTCGATCTAGACTGTGGTCAGGGACCTTTAGTTAAAATCTTGATATAGTCTATACTTTGTTATTGGATGTGTCTATTCGTTTTGTATCAACCCTTGGGTTCTTGGGGTCTGGTAATCCAGAGTTCGGACGCAAGGTGAGTAGAATTTGACCAAGAATTGTTCCTTCCAGGATGTGTCTATTTTTAGAAGTAAAATTATATGCTAGTTGAGTTGAACTAAGTTGTATAGAGGGCAATCTAGTTAGAAGATTGCTAGATTGATTGTTACAATATTCACTTAACTGTTGAAAGGCAATTCAAGGTTCTTAACCAACAGTGAGTTCCTAGACATTTCATTAGTTTGAAATAGCAACTATCGGAGGAGTGGTTTGGGGGACAGAACATAAAGGTTGGACTTTGGAGTGATATGAGGGCTTGTGAGTTCGAATCCATCCACCAGCACATTTAACAACCGATTACTAACACTTGTCTTTAAAAAATTAGCGATTATCGTAGAATGAGTAATTCTTTGAACAATTGTATAGTCAGCTGTTTAACTGCATTCGTAGATTAACATTAGGACTGTCAGTGTATTCTTCATTGTAATATGCTAACTGAACAATGAATACCATTACCAGCAACATTCTTCAAGCCTTTTTCTTCTGTTGACTCTGATATTTCTGCTCTTTATCGTTTAATGTTATACAAATTCATCATTTTACTCACAACCGCAATGACCAGAAGCCCTATATGCACCTTTCTTTCACTATATTTGCATCGAAGAAAGAAAGAATGCAAAAAAACGATAGCAGCAAAATTTGACAAAAAAAAAGAAGAAGAAAGCAAAGAATGGCGTGTCACTAACTGATATCCAAAATTTGAAAATGATGAACTCTAACTGAAATTAGATATTTTGCCATGTCACAGACCTTGTAGGATAGTTCACAACTAGCTCAATAGATGATTTTGTCCAATGTTGCGAAGATAAAAGACCAAAATGAATCTCTTAAAAAATTAAACGACCAATGTGAATTTCGAGTAAAAGATAAACAACCAAATACATATTATAGCCTATTTTTAAGTTTTAACAAAAGTCTTTTGCAATAGCCTGTGATCAAATTATAATGAATCTTCTTCTTTCTCAACCAGGTCACTATGTAATCCTCTTCCTATACAAGAAGCAACACCATTTAGTTATGTGAAGACTGAACATATCTGCGGAAGGCCTTTGGGACTAAGATTTGACAAGAAAACAGGTGAATTGTACATTGCAGATGCATATCATGGACTCATGAAGGTCGGTCCCGAGGGCGGTTTAGCAACGTCTCTTGCAACTGAAGCTGAAGGGGTGCCTCTAAGATTTTCTAATGATGTTGATGTCGATTCAGAAGGAAATGTTTATTTTACAGAAAGCAGTAGTATTTATCAGAGGAGGTATGATTTTGTTGTTAAGCTTTTCAGATGCTGAATTGCAACCTTTTGAAATTTTCATCATTTTGTATGTAAGATAAGTATTCAAATTAAGTTGAAGTTCCTTGGAAATATGTGAAAACTGTATGAAGTGGATGATAATCATAACCTTAAGATGGCACCTAACCTGCATTTATAAGTTCCTTGGAAGCTATGAAGCACAAACACTTCTAATTACATTGAATTGTATCATTTTCTCAAGTTTTTTTCCGTGTTGACGTGTCCGGCATCTGTGCTTCATAGCTTGGAAGTGTTTTCTATGTGCAAGCTGAGATGATTATTGAGTCAGTGTTGACTCATATACCCCACCTTATTTTCATGTCAAGATTTTTGTTTGCATGTACCATGAAGTTTTGAATTCTGAATTACTAATATTGTACTGTTTCATCTATATTGTTTCTGACATAACTTTTGTACAGGAATTTCATTCAGCTGGTATTTTCCGGGGACGATAGTGGAAAAGTTTTAAAATACAACCCTGCAACAAAGGAAATCACTGTTCTTCTCAGGAACATTCAATTCCCAAATGGAATTTCCTTAAGCAAAGATGGTTCCTTCTTTGTTTTTTGTGAAGGAATGATTGGCAGGTCAGTAAGTCTTACCTCTTTAGCGAGCCGACTTTTTTTCTTTTCGGAAAAATTTGTGGATTATTTTAGTTTTCAGGGTTTGAACTCTAGATCTCCGTATTAGTATTCCTTCGATGCTATAGCATATTAACATGATATTTCCTTTTAAAATGATATATATCTATGAAAGAATTAAAAAAAAAGTCATATATTACATTGCTATGTCTTTGAACTACTCATGTTAATATAAGCGTTACTCCTGCCATCTCACAATAACTGACCTATTTCAAGAAAACTATTTGAACAAAACTGTTACTTAAAATTTTCAAGACGATAATAATTATGTGCCGCTAATCATACCTGTTGTCTCAACCATCTTGCTTATTGTGCAGGTTACGTAAATACTGGCTAAAAGGCGAAAAAGCAGGAACTTCAGAGATCATAGCAATCCTTCCTGGAGCTCCTGACAATGTAAGAGTGAATGAAGACGGTGATTTTTGGGTGGCACTTCATTGTAGAAGATCTATGTATGCATACATTACTGGCTTATATCCATGGATAAGGAAAGTTATACTCAAGCTTCCAATACCAACAAAGTATCAATATCTGTTTCAAATTGGAGGAAAGCTGCATGGAGTGATTGTGAAGTATAGCCCTGAAGGTAAATTGTTGCAGATATTGGAGGATAGTGAGGGAAAAGTTGTTAGAGCAGTGAGTGAAGTTGAAGAGAAAGATGGTAAACTTTGGCTAGGAAGTGTTCTTATGCCTTTTATTGCAGTTTATAAATTGTAATAATTTCTTTTCTACCTTCACTCCTTAGATCTTTTATTATTCACAAAGTTTATTTTTGATTCAGAGTTCTCAATAATAATGTACTGTACTTAAGTTCTAAGTGGAAATAGAATTCTTGAGGTGAGTTTTGGTTCTATATTCCCTCTTTTCTGTTGATATAGAGAAGACGTTTGATAGAGTGATTAAAGAGATTTTGTGGAAACTGGAAAGCCCTAGAGAAGAAAGGCGTTAGGGTGACTTATATTTGAGTCGTCAAGAAATATGTATGAAGGGGTCTCAACTCTCCGGTGCCGGCCCCGAGTTATTAGAGGTCCAAAGCGAATAATAAAAATGGACCCCTAATAAAAATAAAAATGGATCCTTAATAAATTTTATTTTTTTTATAAAATCAACATCATATATTTACTAATAAAAAAAGAACATTGTATATTTAAATTATAGTAAATATAATAAACAATATCAGAAGTAGTCAAAAAAAAAAATCAAAAGTAGTCACTATAACATCTATAATATCAAAAAAATAGTTTATTTATAATTTTTTGAAATATAAATTTTATTTTCAAAGAAATAATTTTATGATAGAAAAAAGTTTTTTTGTTTTTTTTAAAGAATTACTACTATTAAAATTTAAAACAGGAAAAGTAACATAAAATGTTAGCAGGGGAGTTGAACACACTCACACCACATAACCAGCAAATTTCACGCACTTACACTGCCACTACACCAACCTGAATTTCATGTTATACAGCGTGTGCATACTATATTTAACCTTATTTTCATGGTTGGTTCAGAAGAAAAAAAATATTGAGGTCCCGATATTTTCGAGGTCCGAAGCTGTAGCACAACTTGTACAGCCCGTGGGCCGGCCCTGCAACTCTCAACTATCAACTAGTTACTAGTGTTTTAATGTTATTACATGTTATAATATTGATCATAAAACAAGATCAAATAAGAGTAAATTAAAAACCACATTGATCAAACTTACTAGAATTTCGGGAGAACTCGGGTTAATTCATGGGTGGAACAATATCTTGACTAGATTTTACTTACCTCGTAGCCGAATTTTGGACTACTAGACCCCCCAATTAGAGGGCGAAAAAAAAAACACATTGATCAAACTTACTAGAACCTCTCCACAACTTGGGGATTCAATGGAATCTCAACCATTGATTTTCATAACAGCATAACTTATTGTTCGTTTACCTTTCTTTTAAGTATAATTATCTTTTAAAGTCATATCCTATCAAAAACATAAAAATAAATAAATTGGAATTAATGCCGGTGATTTTCAGCACAATAAAATATCCACAAGAGAGAAAGAAGAATATTACTAATAATACATTAACAAACAAAAATCATATCGCATTTATTAGAGATCACAAGTAAAAAATAAAATTTTTTTTTTTATAAAATCAAATGATTTATCTCAAATGATTATTCAATTTCTCTCAAGATGAGTTGTTTAGAGAAATTCAAGTTAAATTTTTTATCATACTTTACGTAATTTATAATTGAATTTCAGATTATATCTGGTCAAAATTTAGTATATTTATTTATATTTTTTACAATAAAGTGACTACTTCTTAATTCCTATACTCACATTACATCACACTCACAGCTCGCTCGAACAAAGTTTCTTTCTTTCTTTCTTTCCGTTCTCCCGCCTCGACGCACAAATGGTATGTTAGGGTTCCTTCTTCATTCTTCTTTTCTCGATTCTTCTCTTTCATTTTCTTTTTTTATTAATATTATTATTTATTTTCTTTCATTCTTCGAATTACAGAGTGATATTAGAAAGTGGTTCATGAAATCACATGAAAAGACCAACACTGCCGCCGGTAGTAACTCCAACAAACCCTCCGATCAACCTAAACCTACTCCGCCCAAACCCGACCCGGAGAAAACGGTCAGTACCGTTACGCTTTTAGTAATTCATTTTCATGAGCTTTTTTTATTCCTAAATGTAAACTGTTTGTAATGTTAAATGCTGATTTGGTTTCGGAATTCATAGATTCTATCTATTGTATGATGCATGATTGAGAAACTAATGAAATTTGACGAATATGCGAGAGCGTTTTTTTCGTTCGATATATTTACATTGCCTAGTGAGTAGTGAACCAAAATGTTGTATTATTGTGTAGAGGTTTGTTTGCATGTACAAGTAATGATTTGATGATGGCTTTTTTCTTCAACTGAAATTCGATCATTTTTAATAGGAAAATGGTGATTGTTACGAAACAATCAGAGCACGGAACATAGGACTATTTTTAATTGGTTCATTTTGACACTTACCGGTCCTAGACATGGTTTTGAGTCAAAAATGGAAGTAACGGTATATTGTTTTCTTATAAACAATGCACGTGCGTGAGAGAGAAGATATTCACATGTTCGTATGTTACTTGTCAGTTCCCCTTTGTAATCAATATCATCACTCTTTTTGATAACTAGTATTAGTAACAACTAACATGTAACAACACACACATGTGGCAACTCGGATCTGGAGAGAGTATCGCATCACATGTTTATTAAATGAATGGAACAAATCACAATTTTCTTATTAGTAATTGATATATTTGCGCGAGTCATTAAAGAATGGTTCTTCGTAAATAATTCCCCATGATTAATGAGTTTCATTAAGAGCTTTACAATTAAGGGGACTAATTGTCTCTCAATAGGGCTTAAGACTAGTTTGTATTTCAACATATGTAGACTTGTGAGTGTAAAGGAAAAAAAATGTCATTTTGCAGGTGCCTGAAGGTCAAGCAAGTTCGGGCAGAAGGAAAACTAGCAAATATTTTAATACCGATAAGCCAAAGGCAAAAGAAGAGGTAGAGACGCAGGCGCTTCCTGCTAAAAGAAAGGCTATGAAGGACAGTAGTGAAGATGATGAAGATGACTCTGTTATGCCTACTAATCAAAAGAAGATAGCTGGTTCCACTCCTGCAAAAAAGTTGAAGAGTGGTTCGGGTAGGGGAGTCCCCCAGAAACCTGTAAATTTGAATGAAAGTGGTGACGACGACGACGAGAAAGATGACGTGACTCCAATTAAATCTGGTGGAAGGGGTCGCGGTGGAAGGGGAGCATCAACACAAGCAACTGGTGGGAGAGGCCGAGGGGGTGGTAGGGGGAGCACCCAGAAATCTGCAGATGTGGAAGAAATGGATGAAGATGATGAGAAAATAGCTGCGTCTCCTGCTAAATCTGGTGGAAGGGGTCGTGGTGGAAGAGGAGCATCAACACAAGCATCTGGTGGAAGGGGCCGAGGGGGTGGTAGGGGTGGATTCATGAATTTCGGTGAAAGACAAGATCCTCCACACAAGGGAGAAAAGGTTTGAACTTATCAAATATGTGGATCTATCAATTGAATTATTTTCTTATTAATGTATGAAACTTCTTTCGTGTGTCAGGAAGTCCCTGAAGGTGCTCCGACTTGTTTAGCTGGTTTAACTTTTGTAATCAGTGGAACACTGGACAGGTATTCACATAAATCTATAGACTTCTGTGAAGCAGAACTTTGTTTACATATTATTGCTCGCCCATCTCTCACTCCTTTTTCTAGTTATTATTTTGTTGATGTTTATGTTCTTTTTCCACGTACAAGTTTTAGGTCATCAATTATTTCATGTCATTTTCACTCTTTTCGGTCTTTATATTGTTCTCTTTTGCATATTTACAGTTTGGAACGAGAAGAAGCTGAAGATTTGATTAAACGCCATGGTGGCCGTGTTACCGGATCAGTCAGCAAGAAAACAGTTAAATAATGCTTTTTATTCAATTGCGACAATTGCAACTAAATTTAGTTAATCCGTATGTGATTAACATCTTTTGTTTGCAGAATTATTTGTTATGTGACGATGATATTGGGGGAAGGAAGTCTGAAAAAGCTAAAGAGCTAGGGTTGGCATTCCTATATCTCTATACTTTAAAATATTACAAGGTATTTTTAAACTTTTTCACATTTTTCTAACACTTACTCTCGTTTCTCTTTATATAGAACTCCATTCCTCACAGAGGATGGATTGTTTGATATGATTCGGGCATCAAAACCTGCTAAAGCTCCCAAGCAAGAGGAATGCGAGAAACCTGTGAATAAGGCTGTTGCAGTGCCACCGCCATCCCAGTCAAAAGCTCCTCTGAAAGCAGAAACAAAGGGTAAACCCTATGAAGTGTTTTGTGATTTTACATTACTTGTGTTGTCCTTTAAAAGTTGTTACAATCAAAGGGTGTTCATTTATTTATGTTCTGACTTGCATTCCTCTATCACAAATGCAGCCTCTTTGTCTTCATGCTCACTTTCCAACCAAGTTAAGCCTAAGAAAGCTGCTACTGTTCAGTCTAGTTTGACATGGACAGAGAAACACCGACCTACAAATCCGAAGGATATCATAGGGAATCAGTCACTTGTATAATAATTTCTTCCTTACCATATTCCGGTTGTTAATTTTTATCTTATGTATGCTTGGATATGGATCATCATTTTCCCTTTTCTTAAATGTAATGTTATGCAGGTTTCACAGCTTCGAAATTGGTTAAAAGGTTGGCATGAGCAATTTTCTAACACTGGCAGCAATAAAAAACAAGGAAAAAAGGCGAATGACCCTAATTCCAAAAAGGCCGTCTTGTTAAGCGGAACCCCTGGTATAGGCAAAACAACTTCAGCAAAGCTGGTGTGTCAGGAGCTTGGTTTCCAAGCCATAGAGGTGTTGTGACTTTTCTAATTAAATTTGTATATGGCAAAGGTTTTCCATCACCTAATTTTCCTCTCATGTCTGTCGATGTTTGTGTTGAAGGTAAATGCTAGTGATAGCCGTGGAAAAGCTGATAGCAAAATTGAAAAAGGAATTAGCGGAAGCAATGCAAATTCTATCAAGGAACTTGTGACCAATGAGGCCCTTGGTCGTAATATGCATAGGTTGGTCCCTCATTATTGTAATAAGTAATTTGTAAGTCCATCACGCACACCTTGTTAAGTCTCTATAAATGTAAATTTCAGGCCAAAGCAGTCCAAAACTGTGCTTATTATGGATGAGGTTGACGGGATGTCAGCTGGTGATAGGGGTGGTGTTGCTGATCTTATTGCTAGCATCAAGATATCAAAAATTCCTATCATCTGCATTTGTAATGACCGTTATAGCCAGAAACTAAAAAGCCTAGTGAACTACTGTATGCTTCTTAGTTACCGGAAGCCTACAAAGCAACAGGTATTTCTTGCATACCACTCTTTGCCAGATGTTATTGTTTCTCTTTTATGTATACTCGAAATCATCATTTGTTTAGATTATGTCTTTTGTTTATCTCTTTTTCATCCGAGTCATATGGATTTATTCAAGTTCTACTTATTTTACATGTAAAAACAATAGGGATCCCTTGTTTGTACAAACATTATGGGTGCCCCGCCAATATTTTTGTGGTTATTTATATTCAATTTAGAGTCGACTTTTAGTTACTTGAACAAATGAGTCTTGTTATTACTCAATACTTCTGAGAGTATGTTACTGGACTAATGGAACAAGAACATGATTTACTTGTGTTTTATTTCTATTAATTTAGCTTGCTCAGTTATTGAATGTCATAAACTTGAACATTAAATTGCATGTCTGTCTGTCAAATGATATTGGTGTTCCACTTTGGCCAAGTTTAATGTGTGACTTTCTTCAATCTCTAATATTTTGGTGTTGCATTTGATCTTTCATCTCGTCAACTTTGAAATCATTCAACAGTCTTAGGATGAATGCGAAAATTGTTTGCTCTTGCTTTTTTGACATAATGATATGTAGTAGGTTATCTCACTGTTTTCCCTCCACCCTAATGAAAGATGTGGTGTATCTCTAAATAAAAAATTATTGTCACATCCCCATGGAAGTAACTTTCATTCCTTCTCAATGACACATGGTCTATTATATATGAGGGTCTAATTGTCTCTGTTTTTTTTAATCAAACCTGCTTACTCTAGAATGCGTATCATCTTACAGCTTGTAGCTTTAATTTATGAAGTTTGAAAATATGCTTAACATGTTAAAACAAGCATGCTGAGGTGTGGCAGCTTAAAACTGAATTTTTACTTGTCAGATGGCAAAAAAGTTTATGGAGGTTGCAAAGGCTGAAGGGCTTCAAGTTAATGAGGTGATTTCTGCCAACACAGTTCTATCTTATATCTTGGAGAGTTTGACTCTACTTGATTTTGTGGGATGTGAGGGTACAAAATTTATTTGAATCATTGTATCTATCTCTCAATTTTTAAATTCATTTCGACTAATGTATTTTCTTGAATCATTCATCATGTTTGTTATAGATTGCTCTTGAGGAATTAGCAGAAAGAGTTAATGGAGATATGCGTATGGCACTAAACCAGTTACAATATATGGGTCTCTCCATGTCAGTGATCAACTACGATGATATTAGGCAGCGCTTACTCAGCAATGCGAAAGATGAAGACATTTCACCATTCACAGCTGTTGATAAGTACGATATTGATGTTATTTAATTATTGCACTTAAACTATGCTTTATTGTCATACTTTTTATTCTAATTTCTTGTTGACATGCATTGGTGTATCCTTATTTTCAATATTTGTGGTTGCTTATTTGACTCTCTGTTTTCTTCTTCAAAATTGTTGCATTTTATTAACATTTTTTTATTTGGTTGACCCACGTTATATGAATTAAATATTTCATGTTTTCAGTCATGACATTGCAGTTCCATTGTTCTTATAGAAAGAGAGCTAAAATAAATTATATTCTTACTGAATTAGGTTTTAGTAATAAATATCATCTAACTGTAGCTAGATTTTCTGATAACTTTCATGCATAGCCATGCGAAGTACATACTGGACTTGGTTAGAGGCTGTTTGGATTTTCAAGTTAAAGTAAAAATGTAATATGATAGGGTTAATAAAAATATGTTGACCGTAAGGACTCAATTGGTGTGGCATTCTGGAAGCAATATATAGTTTTATTCTGTATATAAAAATCCTTATAAATATGGTTTTTGATTTAGCTATATTTTGCTCCAGTAAAGAATAGTATCCATTCTGGGTGATGCCCCTTGGAATGAGTATATTATTTTAAATTACCAGCATCTGAGGATCCTGACTTTCATTTCAATGGTTGATCTTTACATTCTTTTTATTGAGTTATTTTTACTAGTTTGCTTAATGACACAAATGTTAATGGGGTGATATTCATAAGGTTTACGATAAGTTGTAGATCTGTTACATTGTTGTCATTTGATTTGACTAATTTCATCAGTGATTTAAAGTGGGCTCATGACAATGATTTCATCCTTTGATATTGTTAGAACTTTATTTACTTACTACTTAGTATGTTTTTCGTTAGCCTCCGTATTTGTTATTGTCTCTTCGTTTTGTATCGGTATTGTTAACAGATATCTGAAGCATTAACCATCCAGAAGGTTATGAATTTCATCACAGTTTCCTTGCCTTGTAGGCTTTTTGGTTTTAACGCTGGAAAGATGAGAATGGATGAGAGGATTAATTTTAGCATGAGTGATCCCGATCTTGTTCCTCTTATTATTCAGGTTCTTTAATTCATTTCCAATTTTTTATGCTTCATTTTGTTTGGGACTCATCTTTGCAGGCCAATTATATGATGACATTTTTCCTTAGTGTTCCAGTGTTTAATACCACCTCTTGCATTAACCTTATTTAACTTTGATAAACCATATAATTTGACTTCATATATTATAATCAAGTTAGTCATATATTTGGTTAATAAAAATCACAGATGCTGATTGAACTTAAATTTGGTTCAAATTAAAATGACACCAACATTATTTGACATGCCCAATATTTATATGGTGGAATTGGCCTTGCATGATCTTTTTATTAATGAATTTTCTTCAAGGGAAAGTTATAAATTAGTTGGGCCTGGGTGTTTGCTAATATGATCATATCCCAGAGTGACAATTGACGAGGAACTTTCATCTAGGTGAAATAATGATAGTTAAAAACAGCTTTTGCGGATATTCAGTAATAATTTACTTTTGTTGTTAGATAGCCCTTATTGTCTTAATGTTTTGCAAACTTGGTGAGTATTTCAAATATTCCTCATTTTTTTTATGCATTATGCATGGCAGGAAAATTATATTAATTACAGACCAAGCTCTGCTGGTAAGGATGACAATGGTATAAAACGCATGAACCTGATTGCCCGTGCTGCCGAGTCGATTGCCAGTGGGGATATAGTGAATGTGCAGATTCGCAGATATCGACAATGGCAGCTCTCTCAAACTAGTTCTGTTGCATCATGTATACTTCCGTATGTAACCTTCTCTCTGCTCTGGAAAGTAACAAAATTTTCTTATTGATTTTTTCTCCATCTAATTCATCTTTTCTCTTTACCATTGTTTCAGTGCTTCATTGTTACACGGGCAAAGGGAAACACTTGAACCGGTAAGAATAGTTTGTTCTGTGCAAGTTATTGCAAATTTGCAATATATCATCTCTTCCCCGGCCCCTTCTTTTATTACTTTTCAGGCTCAAGGTTTCAGAAAATGTCACATTAACACTGTCCTTAAATTAAATATTATTATGTGTTGAAGTTATTGGGTTGGTAATTATTGGTACAGAAGGAGGCAAATGTAAAGCTCAAAATAATAAAATTATATTGGTAGTACTGTGATTGATTTGCTTTATTGTTCTTATAGTAATGCCATAGCTAGGGGATTAGTATGAGTAGGGAGGCATTTGGATTCTGGTTTAAAAGAATTCATGAATCTTAATTACTGATGTATCTTGAACAATAGTCATGTGTAATGGGCTTTTGTGGGACATTTTTTTCTACTAGTCTTTTCCATTGAACTCATCTGATTTTTCTGTTAGCCTTGCATAATAATTGGCATTATTTCTGCAGGGAGAACGTAATTTTAATCGATTTGGTGGGTGGCTGGGAAAGAATTCGACAACGGGTAAAAACATGAGGCTTATGGACGACCTTCATGTTCACGTTCTTGCATCTCGCGGATCTAGTTCGGGAAGGTAATGACTGCAATGTTTTACTATCATGTTTACTCATACTTCTGGTTCAGAGAGTATAAATTAATTTCATCTGGTGACTTGCTGAATCCTTCTGTCATTACTTGCAAATCAATTGTCAACCCTTGATGATTTTGGTAAGGTTTTGGATGGAAACCAAGTGCAGTTGAAACCCTATGAATTTGGTCAGCTGTCAATACGTTCTTGACATTTAGTTGTGTTGAACGTACAAGTCAATGTTAGCAAATACAGCATACTACTGAAAATCGGGGTTGTAATTTGGTTGGGTTTGGAAGTTATATGTCCATTAGAGTTTCAGAAAGCAAAAAATCTTCATTACAGCATTGTCTAGTAGACTAATTGTGCTTCATAAAATATTGCAGGGATACTATTCGCTTGGAATACCTTTCCCTTATGCTTAAAAAATTGACAGAACCTCTCCGAGTCCTGCCCAAGGTTGGAAACATTATGACTTTTTGTTTTAAACATATGAAATGTTTTAAGCTGCAATTTGGAATTTTAGTTGATTCACTTGTGGCTTTTTGGAAACTACGTCTATCAGGCCGAAGCTGTTGAAAAAGTTGTGGAATTTATGAATACATACTCAATCAGTCAGGAAGATTTTGATACTATAGTAGAATTATCAAAATTCAAGGTTCCTTAACTATATTAAACTCTGTCTCTTAACCACAAACTGATCCCAACATCAGGTTAATTTTTTGATATTCTGTTCATCAGGGTCATCCTAATCCGCTAGATGGCATACAGCCTGCTGTTAAGTCAGCCTTGACAAAAGCATACAAAGAGCTGAGCAAAACTAGGACTGTTCGAGCTGCGGATCTAATTACCCTTCCTGGAATTAAAAAGGCACCTAAGAAGCGAATTGCTGCTATTTTAGAACCAGCTGATGAAGGTGTGGAACAAGGTGATGGTGCCAACACCTTGGACGAGAGTGATGAAGAGAACACCTCTGACATAGATGAGTCAGGTATGTTACATAGATATTTTTTAAAATTCTGCATATATTACAATAGATCCACAATGATTGGACTCCGTAATGACTGGAGCTCTATAACAATATTACTCATTAATAGAAGGCACCGCAACTGGCGAGAAGCTGAAGTCAGAACTTCAAAGTTTGAATTCGAAGGGTAAGATATGTGCTATTAGCATGTTGCTTGGTTGGAGTTTTTTATGATTTATCCTTTAACTAGAAGAGCATGATTGAATTATCTATTTCTGTGTGTAGGCATGCGAGTAGAATTGGAATTGAAGGGAACAGGAAGTTCCAAGAAAGCATCTGGCGGTAGAGGCAAAGGTGCTTCCGCATCTGCGCAAAAGGTTGCTCAAACATCAAAGACTCCTGCAAAAAGAAAAAGGTGAAGAAATATTGAACGCGCCTTTTTTTAGGGACACTACTTTAAAGAGTTGTATATGAACCCTGCTATTTGTGTAATTGATGTTAGGTTGTTCAAACTTTTTAGTTGTTTATTTAGCGAGTTTTCTAGGGAGGATTCTGTGAACCAATGTATTACTTGTGCCCATTTTTCTTAATAGCAGATGATGCATTTTGATATAAAATTACCTCAAGCTAAGATTTTTTTTATGGTATAACTTGTAAGATCGGCGATGCTGTATAGAATGTAGTGTTGAGCGATAAAAAATCAACACAAGAATAAACTCTCAGATGACAATGGTGTACTGGACAAATAGAAATATTAGACTAAGATTATAAATATTAACATTAGATTAGAGAGTTGAGGGAACACCTCATAGTAAAGAGAATCGATCAAATACTCGATAATACAATGCTGGAGACGGAGCTTGTTGAAGTAAGTTGGTTGAAAATAGTTTAAAATACTGTTTAGATATTTTCATACTAACATTTTCAAACTGTCCAACAGGTATTTCTAAGTCTACTAACTTCACACATAGACATAGTCAAAGTCCATATGCTTATCAAATTCGAATGATGTTATCCTACACCCTTCTTACCATATCTATAGACAGACTATCTTAACCTATCTCTTTCATCCTCGTTTTCAATTTGTCACACCATGACATTTAGTCACATTGGTAGCAGGTAGTAAAAGCTTTATTGAAATAATACGTGAAAAGTAAAATAAGGTTTTGTTTGTCATAAAATAGCAAAGAATAGATAGGTTGCTGAGCTTTTTATAGGAAAATATATTTGTAAATAAGTGGTTACGTTATTCTTTAAAGTTTGAACTTTCCTATAAATACTCCTTAGATGCTATGAAGCATGAATACACTTTGCGTGTTTTGGTGCTGGATATGCACCGGTATCCGACAACGATATATATGATTATATTCAATGTCATTTGTTCATATTACATTGACACGTCTCATGTCTATACTTTTTAATTATAATAACAAAAATGTAACATTTTCTTACAAGGTCATCGTAATTAAGAACATCCACGAAGTTTAGGATCACGACTTTAGGGACGTACATCCAGCATAGTTATAAAAGGCCACAAGTTCCACTATTTTAGATCTGAACCGTAGATATGTCATCCAACAATTACAATTATGCAATGCGGATTTAATTTCACCGTTTAAGATTTTAACCATTCATTTAAGATCGTTTAAGATCGGACGGTCCATATCAGTAACTGTGTGAAATTATATCCCCCGACTTGAATACCTTGCCATAATTTATCAGTAACCATGTTATTTAATTCGCACTACTATGCTACTCATGTTTCTGTAATTTCATGTGATTTAGAGTTAGGACAGAGATAGAGACAACAAGGATAGGTAGAATTTGATATCCAAAATATCCAGAGTTTTTTATGCATAAGAATATAAAAATCACATTGTAGTTATTTAACTCTAACCATGAATTAACATCTTTATAAGTTGATCTAAGCCATGATCCTATCTCAATCTCATAAATACTATGCTTAAGTCCACTTTATAAGCCATGTGTGTAGCTTCATTTTACTATCAAAATTGTAACCAGTTGTAAAGTCAAAGATCAATTTGATATCTTACCACATTTACTTTACTTCTTTATATAAGACACAGGTAGGCATCCACAGCCTTAAATCATGTCCATTATCATTTGTCTAGTTGTACAAATCATACAAAAACAATAAACAAAAATGTTATGCTTATAGAATAACCATAACCCCTCATTGTCAATTTTCTTTATAAGATTTTTAAAATAACAAGTACTATATTTTAATTATATCCCACGTTCCCAATTAATTAAATATTAAAATATTTCTATCAACTTGAGTCCCTAATAAATTTAGATCCATTAATGTTTCTTATGTGGTACTTCAGTAGTAGTAGTAATCTTCAAGCTTCAGTTAAACACAATATTTGATCAATTTAGGATGTTGGTACTGTTTGTCTACTTCAAACATCAATAAAAGACATTCAATGTAGTATTTTGTCGATTTCTAACTAACTATTATTCATTTGATTATAATTTCCAACATTGATTTATGAGCTATATTGATTAGTAGTACCACCACTGTTATAGATTTTAATGTAATCTATGCCAAAAGAAAATTATAAAATTGTCTATTATTGTTGACTATACCTACACTAACAACAATACATAAATTTTTATTATTAAAAAAAGACAAAATGGTGAACTGGCATTTCCTTGCCTCAACTACCCACTTGTATGAAAAAGTTGGTTGAGTAGTCATATTTGCAAAGGGCAATATGAAAATGAAGTATTTTGATGTTTAATCAGAAGAGTATAAATAATGGGATTTTTTAAAGAAGGATATTCTAAAAAAAGAAATTCCCTCATTGACACTTAAATATTGAATTATGATAGTTTCACAAAAATAGAAATTAAACCAACCAAATTAATCTCTAACTTTGTAGGACACTTAAATATTGACACTTAGATTGATGACTTTATGAATATTTCAAACAGATTCATAACTTTGTCAAATTCTATTCATAATTTCATATTAATCCTTCTAAAAGTATGTTATAGCTTTACCAAAAAAAAGTATGTTATAATCTAGGCCAATGCTTCCACAAACATATGAAGTTCATATTTGAAACCACTTTGAGAGTGCATTATGCAAGCATGTAATTAAACCTTTTAATCAAATGTTTTAAAACTTGAAGGACAAGTCTTCTAAGATATAATTCTGCAACAAACCACTCATTCCAAAACAAAATTACAACTCAACCGATTGAACCGTCCAATTAAGTTCTGTTTTTATGTCATTATTAGTTCGAATAAATTCACAAATCTAGATTGATGTAGGTTCAAACACAGTCAACGTTAAGGAACTTGGCGCGAAGATAACAAAAAACAGACATATTCACAAAGAGAAACATGAATGGCTGCCATACAAGATCACATTACAGCAAAGAATAATTTTATTATTCCATCTTCAATTTCTTGAGTAAAATTACTTACTGAATCGGGCACGGATTCTCGCCCTTCTTATTATTACACAAAACCTTTTCACCCCACAACCTTCTATTGAATTATAATAGCAGCATTACTAATTGAACCTAATCACATATATATTATAAATATATGTACTATATAGAAACTTTTGTGCTTTCATTAAGGATCAAATCCACAAGGAGAAAGAAAATCAAAAGGGAGAATAAAAAAAAAAGTTGGCTAAACCAAACTGATATTAACCATTCAAGTGAATTCGGCCTTCGTATTCCGTTGACTTTTTACTTCTTTGGAATTTCCTGTGCATCTGCAAATCAAGGCATAATATATCATTATGTGAATAAATAATGTTGAATGAGTCCTACGCAGGTAGCTCAGTTAGCGAGTTAAGAAACTCCGAAATTATTTTTAAGGAGGTACAGAGTTCAAGTCCTATAAACTATTTGAAGTCAACTTAATGGCAAGTAAGCAAACATATATAATATGTCAACTTCATCAACCCCTAACTAAAATGAGAATAATGAGAGACTTGCAATAAGAAGCTTCTTACGCCAAAGAGGAAAGTGAATAAAAATGAAAAAAAGAAGAAGCAAGCTTCTCATGGATTTATATATTTATTTTGTGTTTCAGATTTTAAATCACATGGGAGAAGGAGAGGGAGAAGCTTATGACCACAACCATGACCAGGTCCAAGGACTTAGATTCCCTACAAGGCTACAATCATGGAAAAATAAGTAGCCAAGAGATCTCGACTATTGGATGAAAGTCAGACGACTCATTTTATGATTTCACTAAATTAGCTTTAAACTATAACTCAAAATATGAGTCGTCTAATGTTCATCCAACGATAGATATCGACGGTTCTGTGACTGAGTGAATGCCAAGAATCCAATTCCTATGCACTAAGGTCTAAATCCTACATTATGTATTTGAACCAACCACTAAACCTGCAAAAATCGGAGTAGGGTTTCAACTGAGATGAATTTTCATGCATTGAGCATCTAATTTCCCCAACTAAGGCGCATTATCAGGAACATCAACAAGAGAAACAGATAAAAATTTCCATGATTTAGTAATTTTCTCACGTTAATAAGTAAACATTAATAAGCTAGTTATCAGGAATCACAAGAAATGAAGCTATAATCTCACTTTTTTTGACTGAGTGTTATTGGTAGCATCCAGATGAGTGCTCTTTATTGACAAGAAGTGAATTTAGAATGCTGTCCAAAGGTTCCAAGCATCCAGCAAGCTGTTTCTAGTAGTTTTCCTGTCATTTCATCAATACTTTAGCTTAAAGAAAACTTATGATAGATACAAAAAGAAACACTATCTTCTTTAATTTTTAATTTGACATTTAGTTCAAAATGCTTAAAGATTAAGCAGTTCCCTTGAAACAATGATCACCTAAATCTTTTTTAGTGACAAGTATATTTAATTTTTTTAGAAAAAAGTTAAGACCTTTACTTTTTGAGTTAGATGAGACTTGTTTCTTAAAACTTAAGTATTCTATTTGCAACATCAATTCCCTATCTATCAATCTAACCTAACATTCATAAATCAGAAGAAAACAAGATAACAAAAAATACTTAGACCTCAACAGCACTCAAGTTCTCCATATTACAATTGCATAACTTAAATCACATATTCCTAAGGCCCTTAAAGAGATCACCAGAATGTATTCTAACCCAAAACCGAAATCGAGACTTGAATTCTTTTTCGAGTTTCTTTTCCTTCAACATGATTTTGAGCCTATTGTTCTAAACATTTTCACGTGAATGTGTTCAAACATAAATCATTTATGTTAAACTACAAACTAACTCTTAACCAAAATCAATTTTATCATTGGAAAAGCAAACATAAAGTTGTCTAGACACTTCTCTTTGTAAATTCTTTTCTTCCCAAAAAAACAATGTCAAATTAAACACTTTCATCTCTTTCTCATGCCAATTATTTCTACCTCCAAGTTCCAATCACAACACTACAAGAATCACATCCAAAAGAAAAACACACATAAAGTAAAACACAAAGAAAATTTTCATCCAATCAAATGAAACACATCATAATCACCTTTTTTGTATTTTTTCCCTTTTTCATCTTGACTTAAAACACACCCAAACAAAATAAAGCAAAAACAAAAGTTATGAACAAAACAAAGCAAGCAACGTACCTCTTCTTTGCTTGGCCACAACCTTAGCGGGTTGACCCGTCCGTTTACGGGCCAACCCATCCTTATCATCAACAACCTCTTCTTCTTGATGTGGAAACAAAACTCCATCAATCCCTTGTACAGAAATCCTCCCATCAGTATAAATATCCGGGTCGAACAAATAAGCCGACCCATCACCATGCCCGAATTTAACCGAACCATCAGCTTCTTGAGCATCAACCTTATGAGGCAATCTTAATGTATCATAACGAACTTTTCCAAATCTTCTAACAGCATTATACATACTTTCTTCAGTTTGATACTCAGGAATTAAATGATAATACATAATTTGTTCAGGTGAACCCGGTTCACTTAACTGGTCTGTTGTTAATTTAGCCATAGCTTCATCATTTGGAGCTAGAACTGTTAAAACATAACCCTCTGATACTAACCTACTCATCTCCGTCGCTAACGACGTTAGATTAACCAGAATGTCCGCCATCTCATTGTAACCACCGTAATGAATCAAAGTTTGGATGAAATCTTTCACCTGCGCCTCGCCGTTGAAATGGTGGCGGGGTCCACCCGGTCCTGTAAAAAGTTGGTTACAAAATTAGTTTCTATAACAACCATTCTTCAATAATCTATCTAACACCGACACACAAAAACATGAACACTAGACACAACACGGTCAACACAACAGCGATAAAAATTTGAGAAAATGAATTAATCGAACATAATCAATAATCAAATGTAATTTCTAGTAGTATTTCATTTTTCTACACTGGCGGTTCTAGCTCAGTTGTAAGAATTTAACATTGTTACTTCAAAGTGCCGAGTTCAAATCCCTTTAGAGACAGTTGTAAAATGACCATTTTCTATGACTTCAAATTACCTGGTGCTGGCGCCGGTGCCAGAGAAGGTCCCGGAGCCAGTGCATCATAAATTGGAAGTGCCGGAGGTGAACCAGGATTCTGCGGTGGCGCTGGTTTTTTCAACCGGTGAGTCCTCGGATCAACCTCCGGCGCTCCTTCGGGTTTAATAGCAGCAATCGACACAAGACTCCGGCGACGGTTAAAGTCATCTTGAACAGAACGTGGAACAAGAAGACGCTCAATTCCGTGAATAACACCGTCAGGTCTCGTAACATCATTAAGATGAACAATCTTAGCACCATTAATAGTCCATTGTTGAGAAGTTTCATTAGCTAGAATACTAACTCGATGCTGAAGAGACAATGTCCTGTGTCGGGTCAACCCGGAAATAGACTCGGATCCATTAATTCGGGTCGGAATAATATGCGACATTATCAGTGTCTGAAGAGACTTCAGATTCCGTGGCTCCAATAGAAAAGTTTTGAAGTTAGGATCAAGATCTCGTTCTAGAGCTTGGTTTTTTGGTGCGAAAATGGTGATGTTGTTTTTACCGACAGTTTCTTCAAGTGTTTGTAATAGCATAGCTTTTTCAACGAGTTCAGCTAGTTCTGTGTAATGTGAGTCAAGTAATGCTACTAAGATTGAATTTGAGTTGATTTGAACCGTTGAAGAAGAAGAAGATAAAGAAAGAACGATGAAGATGATGAAAATGAACAACGTGCGGAGCTTGTTTTCGACGCCATAGATGCCGCAATCCATGGCCATTTTTAACGTTGTTTTTGGTTCTTTTTTCTTCTCAAAGAACAAAACTAAGAATAATAATCACTATAACGTGTTTGTGTTTGTGTTTATGTTTATGTTTGTTTTTGTGTTGTGTTGTGTTTGTGAGAGAGATGAGTGAATGAATGAATGTTAAATGGTGTTGTTAATTTGTGATTAAGGTGGGTTTAGGAGATAAACAAGGTTATGTTTTTTTACATTTGTTAAGGTAAACTAAGAATGTGTCGGTTGCTATGTGAAACTGTGGGGACACGTGGCGGGTTTTGATTGAAGGAGAAGAGAGAGGTGAGTGACATTGAACTAGGAGTAAAGTGTGGGGTCCAGTGCTGTCCCAACTGCTACCTGGCCCTTGTAGTTGTAGTTGATATTTTTTGTTTCTAACACCTCGTGATGAGTTAATCAAGATAGATAAATTAAGAAAGAAAAACCCACTTTCATTATTACTTAATTAAATTAAAGCTCTTTGCATATTTTGTTTGTTATTCTACCTCTTTGCATATTTTTTTAGTATTTTTGGTTGTCTTTTAGTGTGCATTTTCTTTCACATTCTTTTGGTTAAATAAAGAAAGACTATCCTTTTTTAATAAGATGTTGCTTTTGATAATCATTTTGAGCTTTTAATTTGCATTATTTTTTTTATTAGTTGTTTTTCTTTTTTTTTTAATACAGGAAAACCGGTTTTATTTATTCATATGTTAAAATAGTAATAATACAAGAGATGAAGATAGTTAAATATTTATAAATGATAAATATAAAACTTTCACCCGTTAACAAACCAAAATTTAAATCTTAACAACCTTGGTAAATTCTTTCACACATGATCAAAAGTCAATAATATTTTGAGATCCACAGCATATGATGACATTCAATTCCAGAAAAAAGATATTTGCATGTGTTCGAACAAAAAATCGACTATGCATTATCTCTGAATGATTCTGCCACATAACGACAATATATTTGCAAGGTTGAGAGAAAATTGACCTTAGGCCCTGTTTGGTTCGGGGTTTTTGGAGGGGAGGGAAGGGGAAGAGAGAATATTTTAAATTTTTGTGTTTTGTTCAACTTTTTAACGAGGGGAGGGGAGCAAATAATTAATTTACTTTTTTATCCTTAACTATATAAACTCAAAATAAGAATTAAATTATAATAGATATATTACGTCAAAACAAATTCTAAAGGATATATAACCAAAAAAAATAATCTAATGACTAGAAAATATAATTTTTTTTTTGTTGTCAAAAAAATAAAATTTAAATTTTTAATATTTCAACAAGGATAATTTAGGATTTTAATCAACATAATAAATTATATTTTCTCTCACTTCACCTCCTTAAAAATCCCTCCCCTCTCCTCCCCCTCGGTTGAACCAAATAGGGCCTTAGTGATAATCGTCCTAAACCCCTTAAAAGAACTATAGTATCCATACGTCTGAATTTGTATATCATTGTTTGCAATATGTCATATGCCAAAACCAATCTATCACTCTGAAAAACAAAACATGCATTAAGACGGGACAACAAACGTTGCAAAAGATGACGAATAAACCAACAACACCGCACTTAAGCAACAAAAATAAAAAAATAAGAATTCAAATATGTGAATCACACTTATTTAGATAGATGACAAGAATACAACGATGAATAGGGGTGATTTTAGATTAAAAAATAACTTAAAACCACCCTTTTCTAGTAGATGAAGAAAAGCTAGAAACTAGGATTTGAAGAAAAAGATAAAAGAATGAGGAAACCTAGACGATGAATAATGGCTTTTCCTAATATGTTAATAAATTGTATGAGAAAAGCATCATTGAAATGTTCCTAACATGTTAATAAAATTGTATGAGTAGATAAAAGTTCATAAAATTGTGATCGTTAGTTAAAACAAATTTTGCAAATTGACAAACCTATAATTGAAATTGTTTTTTTATTACTATCATATTAGTACGAAGTTTCTACTGTCATTACTGATAACTGGTATCCGTCGAGAAATTTGTGGATACACAAAGTAGGTTCTCTTCCTTTCAATTGAATTTTTTCCATACATATGAATTAAAAATCAAACTCCTGATCACATGCTTAAAAGACCAAAACTCTTACTATTTGAACAAATTCATTAACTACACATTGAACTTGTACTTATAATCTAATAACATTTTTTAGACAAAAACAAACTTAATACATTTCATTCTAAATAGTAAGTTCAATATATACAATATGGATAATGATTAAAAACTTGTGTACTAGTATGAAAATGAAATACTTGAGCTAAATTATGAACAACTCAGTTAGCTTATCCCTTAACATAATTGATACTACAATTTTCATTTGAAATAAAAAGATTACGATAACTATCAATGATAGCTCCAATTCATCGTTATTCATTTGTTTTGAGTGGATCGTTTGCACAACCTGTAGACAATCCGTTTGAATCACAATTGGAGTTGATGTTCTATTATATTGGACTTACACAACCAATGTATCACACCTTCAACAGTGGCGTGGCAGAGCCATAATTTTTTTAGGTCTATTTATAATTTTAATCTAATAAATAAATCTCAGTTTTATTTATATTAACTTTCAAAATTTTAATTTATTTTAGATTTAAACAAAAGTTTAGAGTTGCTATAAATTAACCCTTAAAAATTTGAGTTTATTTCAGTTTCTAAATAAAAAATTTAATTAACACTAGACACAAGTTTATAAGTTTATCATGATATGAGATATAAATAGAAGACCACATGTGATAATTCCAAAATATAGTTATTTGTAGAAGATTAACCAAAGCTTACAAGTTTCAATTTGGAAAAATAATTTTTCTATTTACTCAGATTTAAATTGTAAATGAGTATATTCCTTTTTCTTATATATAATAATAGAAAATTAATTTAGTCAATTTACTCTCTCACAGTCACAACAGCAATTGGCACGTAGAGAATAAGTTTAGTGTGGTAGAGGAGTTGAATAAATATTTTTATAAATGATGCATGATTGTTATGGTCATTTAATATTAATGAATCAGCAATCTTTTTTTGGTGATATATGGTTCAGAAATCATGCGTGGTCCCACTTAGTTTCCATTTCCACTTGTTATTGGTCATAAGTGTAAATTCATCGGTCATCAGCTGAGCTGTTTCTGTCCTACAAAAGACTATATGAACTTATGTAATGTAGCATGCCAAGGAACTAAATCAACACTCAAATAATATTTAGAAGAAATTACCAATACAAATCGGAATTGTATGATATAAACAAATAAAATAGTCTTCTGTTAATTTTTAGGGTTTATTGTAATAATAATGGTCTGACTTTTGAGCACATGATGAATTGGTGAGACATTTCTAATATATGCAGATTTTGTCTTGTTGGGAGTGATAGTCTAGAAAATCATCCATACTAATATGTGTGTTTTGGTGAGACACTTTTACTTAAATTTTAAGATATGAAGTTTATAAATCTTCTCACTTATAAAGTATTCTATCAGCCACAATTACTTATATTGTTGTTGTTGTACATGAATTTTTAAGTTTAATACAAGTTTGATCAAACCATCAACTCAGATATCATTGTTGAGTCACGAGAGGGCGGACCAAGTGATAATCCACATTGAGCCAAAAATATTTATACAAATAAGTTGGACACTATACTTTTATCCAAGACCAAAACCTTAAAACGGAGTTATGAGTCATTTCACTTTATAAAATGTTCAATATCTACTTTTCTAAACAATATAAAACTTAATTAACTTTGTACATGTCATAACACGTCTATTGTAAGGATTGGAGTATTCGTTATAATCACTTTAATAATAAAAATTGGTTTGAAAAAAAATGAATAAATCTCGTCATATTTCATTTAATACCAGACTTATCTTACTTCTATATACCATAGAACTACCTACAATACTTTCAAAAAAAGTATATAGGGTTGAAAAAACAACACAACTTGGTACATAAATACAAGTTCAATAATCTCTAATAATACTAGTTTGGTAGGTGATATGAAAACAAATGAATTACAGAAGAATAAAAACAAAGTGTAGTGAAGGATTATTATTATTTAGAAGAATAGATTTAAAAGGAAAGTATAAGTGATTTGGTGGTTTAGAAGATTTGAAATAGAAAATAGAAATAGTAATGGATTAATACTTAAATTTTGTTTTCAATATTAATATTAGCTAGTAAACAAACACGTACGAGTGTTCAATTCAATGCGTGGAGGGCGACTTGTCCCCCACCGTCGGGCTGTTAATCTGTCTATTGTTCATTCTTTTGCTTTATCCTCACTTTTATCTTTTCATCAATGTCAAAGTTTAGACTATGAAATAATTCATATTTGATTGATGTGGAAATATATAAATCTTAGATGTATTAATCTTTGCTTTTTTTATTTGCATGGTTTAATCAAGGGTTTTGTTTTTAGCTGTGTGCCATAAAGAAAATATCGACAATATCTTTCAATAATATTTTTCATGTATGTCAATCTTTTTTTTTTAATTATAAAATGTGATCGAATATCTAGTAACTTGTCTCATAAACTCATCATCATTGTCAAGACTAATTACTAATAATTGAGTTTTATGCATGAAAATATTAATTATTAGCAACGATGTCCCTTAACTCATCAACTCAGCTAGCTACTTATGTGAAAAATATTTGAAAGTTATGATATTCATTATTAATTTATAAAATTCAACTGTAAAGTAAAGTAAAAAATAAATAAGTATATAAACACAACAAATGATCACATAATTGATTAATTATACATATTCATCCGTGTCGATGTGTTAGTGTTTGTGTCGTGTCCGGTGTCCGTGTCAGTATCTAGGCTTTATAGGTGATGACATATTTTGATCAAGGTTTATAAAATTAAATCTCATTAATTAGCACCTACATCAACCAGAATTTGGAAGTAAGACATAACGTGAGTAGTATAGTGCGTGAAGAAGAAAGTTTGAAAAATGGAATGGCACATTTACGTATCTTACCCTAATGAGTTCACATAAAAATGAAATGACTATAGATTTGGCACAAAAAAGGACATGTTGAAGTGATTACTAGGAACGTAATTCTATAATCAGTATTTGGTGGGATGGTAGAAGAATCCATTATTTATATAATTAAGAATGATTTTAGTCATAATATTAAATGAGTTTGGTTTGGTGTATCCCTCAACAGTTAGGTACACGAGAGAGGCTTCCGAGACAAAGTGTTTGAGTCCTTCTATACTCCTTCCTTTTTGATTCGTATGAATAATGTTAATGAATCAATCAATTTCAATTTTAAATTCTTAGAATATGGAGTGAGCAAAATTAGTAGTAGTTTGTGTTGGTATATTGAAGGGGTAGCTGAGAGTTCATCCATATATTGGATATAATATCGTCGAATACCACACTCTTACTCAAAATTTGAAGACAATAAATTTATGGGTCATTATATTTTTTTTTTTTGAAGCAACTAATAGAATTTATTAAAATAAACTAGATGAGCACAAGATGTGCTTCATCTAGAAAGAGTTTACAACGTTATAAAGAGAGCAAGACACTAAAAACCGAAACAAAACAGCAGGCGGTTACAAAATTAACTACCCCGCCAGCCTAAACAAGTTAACGGAGCAGAATACCAGAGACTAAACGGCGGCACCGTATGAGGACATTTGACCTTGAACCACCACCAGGTATGAAGTTTAATCTGATCAAGTACCTGCTGAACCTGAAACACCTTATTCTGAAAAAGACATTCGTTACGAGCCTTCCAAATCAACCAAATCGTTGCCAACCATAACACCTGAAACCAATTTTTTGGAGTCACCGGCTGACTTTGTAATCCAATAAACTGAATAGCATGAGGAACCGCCTCCAAAGATACGACTCCGTGAACACCCAGCCACCGCAACACACCACTCCAGACCAAATAAGAATTAGAACAACTAAAGAAGAGATGAGATATAGATTCCACCGATGCACATCCAAAGCTACACTTTTGGGTCATTATATTTATAAAGTGTTCAACCTACATTTTTTAAAGTAATGTAAGACTTACTCACACTTGCCACAACAATATGGTGATTATTGTTGAGGTAATAATTTGTTTAGATTGTGAGTGCATATTATAAATTACCCTTTGTGTTAAAAATTTATAGAGCTTCTTATATTTAATTTAATGGCAAACTTTTATTGTAAAAGGATACTATAATTAGAGAATGAGGGAGGACATGAGTACCTAAACTTGTAAACATTTCTTCTAACACAATTATAAACTTATTATTTGCCTCTTAGAAAAGTTAAGCCCAATGCCACCATAGAGTATTTGGTTGTTACTCATTTGACATTTCTGTTATCTTGTCTCCTTTGGAACTTTGTCGGTGGAACTAATAACTTTGTTGTATTTTTTTAAGAAAATATTTTGTTTTGATAGGATAGAAAAATAATTTGGTTGTTAATTATTTTAGTTTTATTGGTATTTTATTAATTATGGTATTACTCTATTAGTGACTTTGGCCCTATTTTGACATATTCTTAAGTCATGAAGTGCATGTTTAGTTACGCAGCTTAGAAAAATTAATTTTAAAAAATTACTTCTAATTAAAATTAAGTCGAAGAAAATATCATTTAAATTGAGTCGAAGAAAATTGAACATTAAATTTTAGTGTAAAAATTAATTATTAAGTAAAAAGTTATAATCAAATTTTTCGTCAAAAAAAAAAAACGTATAATCAATTTTAAATACAGAATCAATTAACCCAAGTGGTGTGGTTGAGTGGCATGGGGCTCATCCTCCCTTAACTAAGGGTCGAGGGTTTGATCCTCACCTTGGATATGGAGCAGCTTTAAATCTTTGGACCAGCTATCCAACCCTTCGAGGTGCCTCCAATCTAGCGAGAAATTAGTCACTACGTTCAGCGGTGATACCCCGGTCTCGACAAAAAAAATACAAAATCAATTATATTCCAATTGAAACCATGTAGAATAAAACCAATGGTTGGCTGAGAATGCAGTGCTAGTAGTTTGAATTCACGAAAACATCCTTCTAAAAGTAAGATCAAACATAGATTCCTCTTAGATAATCAAGCCTATTGTGGACCATTTTTAATTTGACATTTTAATCAAACAAATTTATGGTCAACACATGTGTGCCGGCTTTTGCTTTTCGCACACTGACAAGAAAATTGTACATGAAATAGCCATTTTCTAAAATAAAAAAAAAAAACAATTTCTTTGAAATAAAATCTCAAATTAATTATTCAAAACTATTTTTTTTTTCAAGCAGTTTAACAGTTAGAAACTCACTCTTTAAAGATGAATAAATAAATATACCGAATTCGAACTTTAATCTCTACACAAATGTACAATGCTCTTTACTAATTGAGTTAGATTCAGACTACTAAGATTGTTTTTAATTAAGTTTTGTGCATTTTTGTATCTAAATTAATATTCCAAAAATTAAAGCATCATCATTATACCCAAATAGTGTCGGTTTGCTAGTAAAGCCCCAACTAAATGAATATGTGGCCCATTATTTATATGAACAAGATATAAGAGCCATGATAGAGACATTTCACTTCGTATGAGAAAAAACAGAAAAATAGAGTCTGACTTTTGTAAAAGAGGTTAAAAATTAAGAGATTGAATTTCGGAAGAAAATTTAGATTTGATTTTTAGATAAAATAATTTTTAATTAAATTTTACTTATTTAATGTTTGAACTTCAATTTGTTAGAATGTTTATTTTAAGAATTAGAGAGTTAATATTAAAAAATAAAATGTAAGAGTAAAAACTGTTGGATTTTGAAGCTTAGAACCTAGTACATTTTAACTAAGGGGGTTATTGGATTGAGATTTTGAGGAATTTTAATGGATTTTAAAAGTCTTGTGTTATTCAATCAAGATTTTTTTTTCTTTTTTCAATGCCACAAAATCCTTTGTTATTCAATCAAGATTTCAGCTATCCCACCCATCAAGGTGCCTCCAAAAAAATCAAGATTTTTAATCAAGACTTTTTTATTTATTTTAATTTTCACAAAATTCTGTGGTAATAATCTTGATTGTAAAATGTCTTTTAAAAAAGTCTCTCAAAATCAATATAATTCCACGAAGTCTTTTAAAATCTTCAAGACTTTTTTTGTCAAAATAATCCCTCGAAATCCCAATCCAATAACCCCCTAAATTTTTTTCATTCTATAAAATGGCATTTTAACTAAACTAATTATATTTAGTCAAAAAAAAAACTAAACTAACTATATTGTATATTTGGGAAGATTATAAAATATATTGAAATTGAAACTAAAAACAAAATTCACCCTAATATATTTAAAAGATAAGAAAACATTTTTTTTTTAATAACATAAGAAAAAATATCTTTTGTAATAAAAAAAGGAGAAAACATATTTAATTCTTTATACTTTTTCAGAAATGGACATCTCACTTGTTTTGTTACTTATACAGTAATATATATAGATATGATTGGGTTCATTTTTATAAGAACGGACGTCTCTCTTGTTTTTTCGCACAACATTTTTGCTTGAGTAAGCCACAGTTAAATAAAGACCAGCTTTGTTTTAGGTGAAGACATTGTTTGGTGAAGGTGAGCACTTCAATTCCAACTTAATTGATAAATGTTGGTATGTTACTCTCTCCGTTCTAATTTATTTGTTACAATTGATTAAATCACACACTACAAAGAGCATACTTGAAGTCAAAGTCATATTATATCTTTTTTAAATTGACAAGTTAATTAAGACTTTTTTAAAAACAAAATTATGTATAAAAAATGTTTAGGCTTCAAACTACAAAATAATTCTTTTATGTCTACCAAATCGACCTACTTAAAAAAATATGAATAATTTTTTATAACGTACATTTATTTTTATTAATCTTTTTTAACTTTGTGTTAAACATTTTTTTTATTTACATAAATGCATGCATACACACTTATCCTTAAGGTACACACATTTCACATATTTCATACACACTCATTTTGAATTGTTGCTGACTTAAAGCTTGAAGTGATAACTTTTTGCAGGTACCCTTTCTTTACATACTACTTGAGCACATCACCACCATCATCAACATCACCAGATCTTCCAGAGGACCATTCAATAATATCCATTCATAACAAGAAATAATCTATAAGCTCATAAAATTAAACTTATAAATTCTTTAAAAAAATTAATATTTTTTTTCTCTTCAAATGGAGCTGACTATAACTTATAAATTTTAATTTTAATATTTTTTAAGCAAATGGGGTGTAGAATGAGCTGCAACAAATTTTTTTTAAAATTTGACATTGTCAAATTGAACCTAAATTTATCTATAATAAGAGTCATTTTTTTCTTGGCATAAAGGTTGATGTACTTTTTTTCTTTTGAACTTTTCTCGATCGCCATTACCTATTGAATACTGCATGGTCATAAACTTAGGTTTTGTTTGGATTGGCGGCAAGTGGTGGAAGAATGAAATGGAGTGGAATGAAGTTATATTCTATTGTTTGGTTTGTTGAAAAGACCTCTCATATTTGAGTCACCTCTTATTGTTGATTTCACGTCCCAACTTGTTCAATACTGGACGTGAAGGAGTGTGTTAGAAGTCCCACATTGGCTAGAGATATGACATAAATAGCCATTATAAATGTAGTGCAAACTTCAACTCTTAAGCTAGCTTTTGTAGTTGAGTATAAACCTCATAAATTCTAATACAAACAATGGGGTGGAATATTTGTTTTATTCAATTCTGTTCCACTCCATTTCGTTCCGCTCCGTTCCATTATTTATAAGTTATCGAACATAACCCTAAATTTATATGTGTTTGTTCTCGTTCTAGCGGAACAATTTTTCCATGACGGTTTCAATTGCGAGTATAGCCCCTTTACCCTCACTAAGTGCCACCTAACAACCAAACTAAGCCTATATTTGGTTATGTCAGAATCACAGTGACACGCATCAGAATTCTTTAAAACCTATATTTTATAATTTCTAAAAATCGTGATTTTAACATGTTTCACTCTAATACCAAACATACAAATATTCACGGTGACACAAAGCATGCAAAGAACAGCTGCATTACGTAAATTAGAGCAAACAACTATAACAAGACGACACTAATGATGAGTCAATCAATCTTTTCTAAATTTGAAGTGTTCCTGTTTGTCTTACATTCCAAACACGTCTGCAAATAAACTACTCTCACAAAACGCCACCATCCTCCACCCTTAATATTTTTCATCTTTCTCTCTTTATATTAAATTTCCATCTCACACTAATTCTCATCATTTCTACAAAAATAAAAGAAGAAAAAAAAATGTCCAAAACTTTAGTGGACGAATGCCGTGGCGTTCTTCATGTCTATAGCGACGGTTCCATAGTTCGAACGTTAAACCATGCCTTCAACATCCCAGTTGAAGAAAACGACACTGTTTTATGGAAAGATGTTGTTTTTGACTCAGATCATTATCTTCAACTTCGGCTCTATAAGCCAGCTAATAGAACCAACTCCAAGCTTCCAATTTTTTACTACATTCATGGTGGTGGATTTTGTATCGGCTCAAGAACATGGCCGAATTGTCAAAACTATTGTTTCAAGCTAGCTTCTCAGCTTCAAGCTGTGGTGATTGCTCCTGATTATCGGCTTGCGCCAGAGAATCGGCTTCCTAGTGCGATTGAAGATGGTTTTATGGCTGTTAAGTGGCTTCAAATGGAAGCTTTGAGGGATCCTTGGTTAAGCCATGTGGCTGATTTTAGCCGGGTTTTTATTTCGGGTGACTCGGCTGGTGGTAATATAGCGCATAATTTGGCGGTTCGGCTTGGGTTTGGTTCAGTTGAATTGGAACCGGTTCGGGTTAGGGGTTATGTTTTGTTGGCGCCGTTTTTTGGTGGAACTGTTCGGACAAATTCAGAAGCTGAAGGACCAAATGATGCTTTTCTCAACTTGGAACTTATTGACAGGTTGTTAAATTCGATAGTAGTATCTTCACTTTTGCATACTAAAGATTTTACATTATGCTTACTATCGTCTCCGATATAAATTACACATGAGAGAATCTCTATTCTCACGCAATACACTAATTCAACCATAAACATTTTGGATATCAAAATGTCACATATCAGCGGTATATAGAACCTACTAATCTGTTTTGTGATAACTTAGGAATCAATTCGTCAAAAAAAAAACTTTGGAATCATAATGCTAACACGTGCACCATACACTATATATGATACCTCCGATAATAATTCAATTAAAGTAATTAGAGGTAATTACATATGTCAGTTTCTAACACGTATCAGACATCAGACACCAGACACATAATTGGTTTAAATCATTGTCACTATATAAGGAATACTATGAAAATAGTGTCAAATCGAAATTTTGGTCAGTTTAGAATAATAGAACATTTATTTGTTATAGTTTGTTGCTGAGTAGTGAAAGGTGTATTAATTTGTTGTTGTACCTTGCTAGGTACTGGAGGCTTTCAATACCCATTGGGGAGAATACTGATCACCCACTTGTGAATCCATTTGGACCTCTTAGTAAAAGTCTTGAGGAAATTGATCTTGACCCAATTCTAGTGGTGGTTGGAGAAAAAGATTTGCTTAAAGATAGGGCAAAGGATTATGCAAAGAGGCTTAAAAATTGGGGTAAAAATATTGAGTATGTAGAATTTGAAGGACAACAACATGGGTTCTTCACTATTGATCCTAATTCTGAACCATCAAAAGAGTTGATGTTGGTCATCAAACAATTCATAGACAAGTATTAGGGGGAAGGTTGAGGGCTTAAAACATTAGTACTTTATCATGCATTTTGTTTTTATTGTCATAGCTTTAAGGTATCTAGTACTATAAATTTAGTATCCAAAAGCTGTGTTGTATTGACATTTTGTTTCAGACAATTGATATTGATATAATGGTAAAATTTAAAAAGATAAATAAAACCTATATAAACATAAACATATAAAACAAACAACCATGAGAATGTTGCTCAAAATATACATTCTGCTCCATACAATGTTGGGATTCATTGTCAGAAAAATATATACATATTTTGTCAAAACAAAAATGAAAAATATATACATATAACATTTTCTTTTCAAAATCTTTTAATATTTCAAACATAAAATACATCAATACTTAATCTAAACAAACTCTACCATTGTCTAATTCGGCTTGCTTATATTCCAATTCCAATCAAACGAACGAAAGCATCTTCTGCCGATTTCACATCTCAACGAACTCCTCGATGTACATGTACTACTAGAAATCTTTCATTTAAAGACCGAATTAGAGACCCAATTCACGAATCACGGTTGACGTTGAGAATCACTTCTCCAAAACCCGGTTCCCGCGAACCGGGCCCACATCTCCTTCTCTAAAGCAACTTCCTCGAACCGGGCCCACATCTCCTCTAAAGCAACTTCCTCCGATTTCTCCTGCGCCAAACGATCCATCGCAAAACGCTCATCCAACGTTAACGAATCAACCCTAAAATCATTCCCAACTATGCTGCTTGATCTCTGCGGGTGCAATACAACGACGTTGCTTTTCTTAACGCTATTGTCTTTTTTCATTAAACACCGCCGTCTTCGATGAACAACCTTCCGAAATAGCCGCATCGGTAAGGAATAAACCACTAGGACAACGACGTTGAGAACCGCGCAGGGACAGCAACAGCAGACTGCGGTGCATTCTGCTGCTGCACCTCCTGCCACCTCACCAACGCCACGCCGTTTACGGCTTGACGTTGGATATGGATGGATGAGAGATTTGCTACTCATTTGAGAATGAATAATAATTATTTATAATTATTGCTTAGAGTGATCGTTCATGGTGGATTATGATGGATAAGAAATTTAAACAAGAGGAAGAAGGAGATATAATAAAAAATCAAGAGAAATTAGAGAAAGAGATAAGAAAAAGAATTTATATGGAGGAGAATTATGATTAGAATAGAGAACGTTGTTTTGTTTAGGCAAGTATCGTAACGTGTTGGCACTTGTTGAGAGGTAGAGAGAAGGTTTTTTTGTGTGGTAGAAGCGTTTCGTAATGATATGATTAGTGATAATATCAGTTTTATCTAGAAATAACCGAAATTGCTGTGAAATACTATGACACTAGTTTTTTTTTTTTCTTTCATATTTTTAGACTAGTAGTTTGTTTGACTTATTTTAGTCTCTCATATCTTACACTCTATTTCAGTCTTAACAAGATAAAATTCACATTAATTGTTAACAATTTTATATTAGAAAAAATATTTGAGGAACTAAATATGAGATTAAAAATATGAAAATATCATGAATTAATTTGTGTTTTATTTTTGTATGATTGAGTTAAGCCATCAAAAAGTTGTGAAAAAATAAATATACAATTTTATTTTTATTTACCAATCTAACATTGATTATTATTATTTTATATCAATAATCAAGTGCACAATTTTTTATATATATATATATATATTCAAAATTTATAATTATATAATCTAAGCATTAATGTTTACTTATATTTTTAAGAGCTCATTACACATTTATTTAAAATTACTTTATTAATGATGTATCAAATAATTTTATAATTTCATTAAAACTTGTAGAGTGTTGATATATTCAATAAGATTTTTTAATTAAACAATTAGATTAATAAAATTCATTGTGAATAATGAATTATTAAGCGGAGTATATCATCTCAGAGTTACTACTCCTAGAGTCAACGAATCTCTATTCTTTTAAGTATTTTTAAACTAATAAAAAATTGGTGGCGACTGGTGAGGGTCTAGCACAAAATATGGTGGGAGTTTATCTAGTTGTGGAAATATGTTGTGGATTATACACAACTTATGTGACTTACGCATATTAGAAATAACGTTCATATGTATGCGGAAAACAAGATGGAGTGTTCCATGTAGTAGTAGATGAAAAATTCAGTATGATTCCACTCCCAAAACATTGGCTAAATAAGTGACTGTTACAACTACAAGCATTAAAATAAGAGTATGGCAATGACTAAATTTACTGAATGGTATTCTTCTCAGGTTCTAAATAATAAATAATTCAAAAGCTAATATATTACAGAGAAGAAAAAAAAAAGGTGGCAATCACATCTTCAAATTGGAAAATCCGATGAGATACCACCATTATGGCATTAATTTCCGAATAATCAATAATATGTTACTATGCTTCAACCTCTTCTCTACTTTGTTGCTTTGGTAGACACAACATGTTCAATCATTTCTCACTATACCTGAGTTTTAACCATTAAGGAATCTCATATAATGTGTTAACATTTATTCTAGCTACCAATGAAACCTAACCGGTGAAGAATGATGGCCAAAATGAGCATGCATATTGCTAAGATAAAGCCTTGTTTCCCTAGCAACCAGTTCTTTGTCTTTTTTGCACATTCAGCTCCTCTTTGAATCCTGTCAGCCCAAAGCATCTGCAAAGACAATGAAAAGGTTCATCTTAGTATTAACTATAACAAAAAAATAAAACTAAACTATACTGTTTCAAGGAATAGAACACCAATGTCATTTCATTCTACAAAATGATGGTTATGTGTTAGGAACCAAGGAAATGAAAGAATGAAATCCCTCCTCTAATAGTTTCCCCTTCAACAACAGAGTCACTACTCTATTCATCAAGTGTTTACATGTCTAAATAGTGTGTCTCTGTGTCTGTGTGCGCGAGAGAGAGAGAGAGATCCCTCCTCGAACGATTACCCCTTCAATTAACGAGTCACTGCTCTACCCGTAAGGTGTTTACATATGTGAATAGTTCCTCTATATCCATGTACATATCTCTAACTAATCTTAAGTACTCTAATTCTCTTTTATAATTTTATTCCAAGGCACCCCATAGTGCTACCAGGCAAGGCATCAATAACATAGCGGATTTTGTGCCAGCTATCATAGGCTAACACCTACTATATCCATCATGTTTCTGCCATAGGCCGCGATGCTTTGCTTATACAGGGGATGTTTTACTGGCTTTCATAATCTGCCATCCTCCATTGATAACACTGGCTAGGATTGCCAACAGAGGCCCTTACGAGTCTCAGTTTTGCTCCATTTATCTGCCTTCCACCTTTCATTTATTTGTCCATTTATGAGATAGACACAAATAGAAGATTAGTGAACCCATTAGTGGGGTCCACTAATTAAAATGGGTCACACTAATCTACCACTTGTGTCTATCTCAATCATAAATAGACAATAATTAGAGGGTAGATAAATGGCGCAAACCCAAACTATCAACTTAAAGATGTGTTTTTTACCCTACACAGGCTTATACCCGCAAGTAAAAGCACCCAATAACAGAACTCCATTCAGTAGTATAAACTTAATCACCGAATGATATTGTATTCAAATGTTTTACAATCTGGTATAGCTGCTCTCACATTTTGTTACATTTTCCTAGTATGGCCATACATCCATCTTACCTTCTTATTAATCTTAGGTCCAAAATTTTATGGATGAATAGAAATTAAAATAATTTATTCAGACTATGAAAAATAAGATACCATTTTATCCAAGTTCTCTGGTGATAAGGATGACATAGCTTGCTGAGCTTTTGCAGCTTCTTCTGGTGAAAGCTTGAAACCAAATTGTTCTCCCATGTTTGCCATCGTTTCTGGGCTCATATTTTTAAACATTGATGTGAACATCTGCAAAACAACATAAACTTGTTAATATCAATTAGAGATCAAATGTTATGATTTGCTAGTTGTCATAGCAATTATGTTTAATTAGCTTTAATTGTAATCAATCTCTTTTTTCTATTCTAAATACAATCAAGCTGCACTCTGGCTAGACACACAATACATAAAGATAACAAAAGTGCAGAACATTAACTGGGATGAAAGTAAATCTCAGACATGGAAGGTAACAATTAAAAAACACACAAG
Source organism: Trifolium dubium (assembly GCA_951804385.1). Classification (NCBI taxonomy): domain Eukaryota; kingdom Viridiplantae; phylum Streptophyta; class Magnoliopsida; order Fabales; family Fabaceae; genus Trifolium; species Trifolium dubium. The sequence continues at coordinate 28,419,881 of OX638075.1, read as the reverse complement.
TACGTTTAAAGGGTATACTTAATCATAAATTACTAAGGAAAATGCTAAAGAGTGCCTTTAGGGCACTTATTAACGAACATACCTGCCGCATAGCTGGATCTTTCATCTGGTTTCTCATCTGTTCTTGTAAATCAGTGCTTGACGATGGGAAATTTGGCTCCGAAGCATTTCTAATATTTGCAAACGCATCGTGAGAAGAACTTGATTCTCCAAAAGCCCGGGTGGTGCTTGAGGACGGGAAATCTGACCGTGCAACATTTCTTTCAATCGTGTCTACAGCTGCTGCTGATGGAATAGACTCTTTCCCTTGCAGTACTGATGCCATTTCAAACATCTTCTTAAGGTCATCTGGTGGCATCTTGCTTATCATGTCAGTTGCTGTTTTAAACATATCAGGTGTCATGTTCGGAGGAATCGATCCAGGGTTGGCTGGAGAATCAGAGGAACCTCCTCTGAAAAATGGGTTGTCCCCTTGAAATGAAGATGCCATGTCAAGCATTTTTTGAAGTTCCTCAGGTGACATCTTGCCGATCATATCCGAGGACGCTTTAATCATATCTGGAGACACGTGTTTGGATTGTCCAATGTTCAAAGAAGCCAGAGTGGCAGGATCGGCATTTGAAATGATGTTTTGGAATGACCTGTAGAATAAAAAACAAGATTGTAACTTGTAAGTAAATATATTTTGTAGACTTCAATATATTAAAAACATAGAAACATAATGTGCTTAGGACATTTAAAAAATTTGAAATACCTGATGGCTTCTGGATCTTTTCTTAGTGCATCTAAACTATCTAGATTTGAATTTCTGTTGTTAGCTATACTGCTACTCTTAGAAGAACTACCAGATTTTTGTGGGTGATCAACTATTTGTTCGAAAGAAGAGCTTTTGTTGTTTCCAGAAGGAACATTATCGACTTCTTCAGTTATTTCTTCGATTACTAATCCTGCACACATAATGCCCACAAGGTTAAATCTTACATCCATTAGAACCATAAAGCTCAGGGGTATGGGGTTAAGTGGAAGGGGCAAAAGGAAAATGGGGGCACATACTTCCAGGTGCAAAATCACCGCCTTCCTTTGTCAACTGTTCCTTGGTGTCCCTGAAATAAACATTTGATGACATTAAACAGGAGTTCAAAGACATCACCAAGATCCCCACTTTAATTAAAAAAAATTATTTTAAAGATAATATAACACATGCATAATTCTAATTTCTAGTTAATCAAGGAAGAAGAGTAGAAAGAGAAGCCCAGTTTACTACCAACATATTAATTCCTTTAGTACAGCTTACTCATGATTCAAACAGTAAAAGCAGAACTGTAAACAAATTATACACATGCTTAATTAGGCATGCCACGGTACATTCCATCGTTTACACTGATTCTTGATTATAGTAGAATTTGATGAAAAATCAGCCATATGTAGAGAATGGTCAATCGCAAGATTCAAAACAGTCTAAATGTAGATGTATCAGTATCTCACACACACACACATGTAAATGTAGAAAAATGAATAGTTATGTTCCTAAGACAGTTAAAAGTATGAGGAAAGGAGCAAGATCACACCGCAAAAGCTCTTCAATTGTATCATCGTCGGGAGACACTTCAAGTGCGTTGCTCAAATCCGTAACAGCATCCTAGACAAATCAGGAATGCCATTAAATATAAATGACAATAAAAATACAATGACAACCCTCATACCAAATTGTTAAAATGAGTTACCGAAAGCTCACCTGCAGACGGCCTAGTTCCTTATATGCTTGACCCCTTCGATAGAGAGCCTTAAGGTTCTTTGAATCATATGCCAAAACCTGCCATAGTTTAAGTGTATCAATATATTGCATGGATGAAACGAAACAGCCAATTAACAAAACAGAACTAAGATTCACAGCAAATTAGAATCTAAGGAAATATTTGCATTGAATCACAATAGCAATTATATTTTTACATAGAAATATATTAATCTACTTGGCTGATGAAGTTTCCCATAATACCGCTATTACATGTTGCAAGTGCCTATTAAAATTTGCAATTAACATCCCATTGATATGGTAAATGAAAAGAAACGAATACCTCAGAACCTTCTTTTATGCACTCATCGTACTGCCTTGTCTTCAAGTAACAGGACATCAAGTTAAGTGAACACGCCAAAAGAAGCTTTCTACTTTGAAAAGATGGAATCTCTTTAATGTTTTCCTTAGCCTAGAATGTAAACAATTAAAATAAGGTTATAGACCTAAAATGCGATGATTTCCTTGTCTTAAAATAGACATAATTGAGAAGAAAAAAAAGATGCTAAGGAGACAGTTAAGCAATCTCAAAATCCAACATACCTGCTTATACTTCTGCAAAGCATCATCGAACTTTCCTTGACTGTGAAGTTCATTTCCCTGCAAAAATTAATTTAACAGAAAATGAAAAATTAGTTATCACTTATCAGGGTAGTAGAAATAGTAAAATTTTATATCTTTATGCAATGGCACCAAGTATATTTTCCGATTATCACTCTTGATCTTCAAACTAAAACAATTAAGCAAAAAAGTTTTCCACGGGACATCATAACATGTTTTATAGACAACTTGGGTTTTGAAAAATAAGGACCAATATATCCACAAGCAATTATTCCATCACTAAAAAAAAGGAATGTGAATCATTCTCTATGACACTTTAAAACTACAAAAAGGCGTACTCGTTACTTCTTTTATCCTTTGGATTCATCTCATGTCACAAATAGTGTAATAAAAATAAATAGTCTGCTGCACATGATTCGTGTTTTACAAAAACACCATTCACCTGCTTCTTCAACATCTCAGCTGCAGTCAATTGATATTTCATCTGAGCATCAGCATGAGCACGCATAGCCGCTACTTCATCAGGCGATGCATTAGCCATCTTTTGACCAATCTCAGCCATTTCTTCAGGTCGCGTATGCTTTAACTGTTCAGCAGCCATTTTAAAATCTTGAGGATTCATATTCTTCATGCTTTCTGATGCCATCCTCATCAACTCCGGATTCGACATCATCTACATTTCCACAACACAACAATTAACTAACTCTCCACATTATATCAAAAAAAGTCCTAACCACGAATACTATATCCAAATCATGAATTCTGTTACACCGTTGTGTAACAGAATTTGAACAAACAAAACAAAACTAACTATTTTCCGCAATATGCAGTCAACAATTAAAATTCAAAACATCAAAATCAATCATTATGAAATAAATTACGACGAATCCGATCGACATGCGACGAAATAAGAAGGAAAAATTGGAAACCTGTTGTTGGATCCGAGCCATATCAGCAGGAGACATGCGACTCATCTGTTCCTGAGCGATTCTGATCAAATCAGGATCCATCATACCGTTAAACATTTTCGGATTGGGAAGTAACTTCACCGATCAGAAATTCAGAATTGAAGATTGAGATTGAGATTGATGAGAGAGAAAGTTAGGTATTTTTTTTCTTCTGAACTTTGTTGTTGTTGTTATTATTGAAGGAAAGTTGGAAAGGTTAAAAGGGGGATTATAGTTTAAGGGGAAAGTATAGAGAGAGAGAGAGGTGAAGATGGTGATAGATTGAGAAATAGGGAAAGTGCAGAGAGAATATGTGATTATTAAGAAGAAGAAAAAAGGAATCGTCCGATTTATAGGTGCCGCCTACCAAACATGAAAAGAAGAAAGATTAGTACTTTTATTGAGTCGAATAATATTAATTAATAATATTAATTTTTTTAGTAAAAAACAGTATAAATTTTATAAGAATTACTGTTAAATTAAAAATTTATAAAATTTCAAATTATTAATTATTAATATAAAATTTAAAAGAATCGAAAATCATGTGATATGTATTTGACGTTATATCACACAACACCTAACATATGAAACGTTAAGCAATTAAAAACTCACACATATATACTTACTCGCATTCAAAAGCTTTTGCATGTATTTGGCATTATGTCGATTTTAAACTTGATCTAAAAAATATTTATTGGTTTTTAAAAATACACTATGAAAATGGGGGGATTATGAATAAAAAACTTAAACGTAATTTTGGTCATGTTGTAATTTTGGTCTCTTTGTTTCTCTTTTGGGTTTTTTCCACCACCAGTATCTGATTTATTGAATCAATTAATTTGATTTGGTGCGAGTTCTAGTATAAAATAGTTTCAATCCCCTCTGAAGCATAATTGCAGCAATTGAGTTGTAGTACTCCCTTGCACAATTTTGATCTCTAATTCAAATTCTTTAATCAATTAATGATTTTGACGATGCAACTTAATGCGATAAATAGACCAAAGATCCAAACAAAAAATGGAATAATTAATCTAATATTCCTAAATATGCAAATTCCATAATTATCATAAAAATCAACTTATAAAATTCATTAGGCGAAGCCTCCATGACAGTACAATTTAAAGAATCTAGCGAAAGACTAAAGGTAGCTAGCCAATTGGCACAACAGTTATCCTCCATCTAAATATGACGAAATTGAACACACCAATTCAAAATCAAAAGATTGCAAATACGACACTCTAAAGTAGGATCGTCCCATAAATTCGAAAATTTCTCTAACCACATCAACAATTTGACCTTCATTTTCTTGATCTAAATTTTCATCTAATTATTTGATCAAAATTACATATAAATGATCTACAAATTTTAATTCAAATAACAGAAAATATCAAAATTGTTAAATTAAACATTCATAATCGAAATTCAAAAGACAATCTTTTTATTTTATATGTTAATCTTGGACCGCTTATCGTTATCATTTATAATTTATAATTTATCTATTACAAACCAAAAAGAAATTAAAAAATTGGGTCATTAAGAACCAACATTAAATTTTATGAAAATGAAAAATTGAAAATGCATCCATTACTTTTTTTTTTTTGACACAAATGCATCCATTACTTATTTGAATCGTTTCTTTTGAAAAGAATCGTCTTTCTCATCAGTACAAAAAAGCGTCTTTCACACACACACAAAAAAACTACCAAATTCAAATTGCAAAACTGGAGGGAACAAAAACCACTCTCATTTCTCACAAATCTCTCTGATTCCATCTTCCCCATTCATTCTCAATTCCAAACCCTAACTTCATCTTCTTCAATGGCGGAAGCACTAAGCCCTAACAAACAAAGGCTCCCCGTTGCAGCACGCATCCAATCTCCAACCAGTCCTTTCATATTAGGTTCCAATGACGACCAGCTCGAACGCGCTCAAGCACGTGCAGCACGCGCCGCTGCTATCCGCCGCAAGAATCTCACCGTTTCTCAATCTCTCGATGCCACTTCCGATCCTTGTCTCAATAAACAGCAGATCTTCGATTTGTTCCAAAATTGCATAAAACTCGCCAGCGAAAATGTAAGCAAAAAGCGAAATTGAACTTTTTCTTTGTATTCAAGTTTGACGCAAATTGGATTTTGTTTGATTTGTGAATTTTTTTTGTTGAAATTTTTTTTGTGCAGAAAATTAATCAGAAAAATACGTGGGAGTTAAACTTGATTGATCACCTTACGGATATTATTAAAGCTGAAGAAGAAAATGATACGGAGACTAATTTTCAGAAGGTACTTATGATGCTTTAACTTCACCTTGTTTTAATTTCTCGGTTCAAATGAAGTGTTTGGATATGATTTTAGGTTTTATAATTTATTAGATGTTTGTTGTATAGTTTTATTATTGCAATGCGTGAGTTCACGTGTAGTTATTTCATATCTACTAGATTATGACAAATTAAATGTTAGATTATGGGTTGTAAATATGAATTATAAAGCACGGATACTGACATGGACACTAGACACAAACATGGACACAGATAAAAACTTGAGAAAATGATATAGTTCAATGTAATTGTAAGTGTCGGTGTCGTGTTGGGATCGGAAACGACGTGGACACACCTAATCCGAGGAGTGTTTGCGTAGTATATGAAGCACTAACACATACATGAACACATGACATGTTATTGACACATATGTACAAATAATAATTTAAGAAATGGGAGTGATTGGAATGTAATCACATGTGTCGGTGTTGTGTCAGGCACCACTGCATATTGGACACTAGACACTGTTTTAACTTGAAGTGTAGGTGCTACGTAGGTTACTAGGGTGAATAAATGAAGCGGTGTATGTGTATGCTTTAGGTAGTTTGGTTAAAATTTGATTTGGGCAGGCAAGCTGCACTCTTGAGGCTGGAGTCAAAATTTATTCATTAAGGGTGGATTCAGTGCATTCTGAGGCGTATAAAGTCCTTGGTGGGATGAATAGAGCAGGCCAAGATGCTGAGCAAGGTACAGTTATTACCCTCTTATTAAGCCTAACATATTTTGATTCTCTCTTCACTTCTTCTTTATCTTCTCAAGTCGCATTTGTAGTGAGCTTTCTTGATGATTGCTTTGTAGTTGAGAGTTACGGGGATTACTTTTCTTCCCTATTGTATATATTGCCTTGTATAACATATGCTCTATACTCTATTTCTAATTAATGTTTGATATCTTTGTGAATATATGAATTCGAATGGCTTCATAGTGCAGTGCATTTACTTTTTGGTTTTGTAATATTTTGTTCTCAATTAATTCTAATGCTAATTCATAATGTCAGACACTATCCTGGAGGGTGTTAATGTTGAAAGTGGACAAGAAACAAGCCGGAACGAGACAGTTAAAAAGGTCAATGTCTGGATTTTTGGTCATGACTAGTTAATGATAGTTTTTGCTTAGTTTCAACTTTGAAGAGTTGTTTGTTCATGCAGTTGTCACCTTTGTCAACACTGGAACAATCGTTTGAGGTTCTCAATGTAAAGAAGTTTGATGGTAATCTTAAATCCTTATTCTATTTCCGTCACTAGTTCTAGGCAGCGCAGGGTTGAGGTTGTGCTGAAAATGTGTATGCTATTATATTTTTTCAGCTGCATTTGTTGTGGATCCCCTCTATCGCCAGACAACTGCAAAATTTGACGAAGGAGGAGCCAAAGGTCTTTTAATGAATAATCTCGGTGTATATGGTGGATGTAGGGTGCTCTTTGATTCACTAGAAGTACCTGCAAAGTGTATGGCAAGCCAAAATGAACCTGATATTTCAGATACCATAGATCTTTCTTTTGCCAGAGGTGTGTTTCTTACTTGCTTTGTGAAATATCCGGTCAAGCTGTTGTTACATTTGTAAACTGAAACACATTCAACGTGGTTAATCGTGACTTACTTTTCTTTATAGATTGTGTTGAGCAGATTGTATTGGATATGCGTGTGAAGGATGAAATTTCCCCAACTCTCAGGACTATAGTAAACCAATTTGATGAAAATAATAAAAGGCCTACTGATTTTCAACATCATGGTCTGAATTCAGCGGAAGAGCCTGATGCTGATTTTAATTGTGAAAATGGCGTTGACGGAGAAGATTATGAGAACTGTGCAACCTGGAATGATGATCATGACGACCAACCAGTTGCTGATCTAGACTCTAATGATGTAGATCCAAGTTTCCCAAGTTATTCTCAGGTTTAGTTATTTTTTAACTATAGAAACCTCTATGACTGTTTGGATGAGCTTTTAAAATAGTCTTTTAATATTCTAACAAGTGAATGATATACGGCTAAAGTAAAATTCTAAATTTTGTAGGAAAATGAGCCATTTCCTTCCACAGAATCTGATATGGATGACAGATTTGAAAATGTTGACGGTTTCTTATTCTTGAGTCTGGGTTTTAATTCAAAACAAAATGCATGGGCAGGCCCTGATCATTGGAAGTATAAAAAATCTAAAGGTGGGGTTTGGAGTTCAGCTAAAGATATTGTAATGCTCTATGTTTCTTAGAATTGAACATTGTATTTATTCTAGTTGCTTTGTTGTAGTCTCCGAGGTTCAACCTACCTCTGAAGATGGGCCAACCCTGAAAACTAAGCAACCAAAGAGTAAGAGACAAGTGGACGTTGATTTAGATTTCACAAATTCTCTGGAGAAAAACTTATTGGATATATTTGCTCCTCCCAAGAATCCCAAAACATTACTTCTCCCTGAAAGTAGACCACCTTGCAGTACAAAACTTCCAGAGGACTGCCACTATCAGCCAGAAGAACTTATCAAGCTATTTCTTCTTCCGGATGTGAAGGTAGTTCTGTTGAGACATAAAAATCAGTTTCAAAGTACTTTTCTGGTCCGGAGCGATATTTATGTAAACATACCTGATAGTTTATTTTATTTCTGTAGTGTCTTGGGAGGAGGACCAAAAGATTCTCAGGTAAAATCAAAATGTTTTAAAATTCTCCTTTTTCAAATAGACTAATCCACATACTTGTATTGTATATATGGGGATCATTTGAAATGTTTTCAGCTGTAATTAGTTTGTAATTCATGTTTTGGTGCATTTGCAGATGCAGAAGGATCTAGAGATCAGTTCAGTGATAATGAATTCTTCCCTTCTTGGGATAATGGAAGTGCCTGTGGTGGTGATGAGGCTGGTGACTATGAAGGTGATCATCACAGTGACCTAGAGGACCCTGGCACTCTTATTACTCAGCCTCGTCAGGTGGGTTTTCTTGAATTTACACCCTGCTCCTGATATGCTCTTGTAGGTATTATATATGCTGATGAAAGGATGATGTCTTTCTTCCTTCAATACATGTTTTCCTTGCCATTATGGACGAAATATTGCAGTAAGGATTCAAGTATAATAATACATGCTTGTTTTAAAATAACAGGTCAGTAAAATTGAGGTCCAGTATGACAAAACGTCCAAACAAGTTGATGTTCAAGCACTAAAAGTTACTCTTTGGGACCATGTTCAAGCATATGATAAGCTTCCTCCTGTTCAGGTATACTTCTAATCTCCATTTCTAATGGAAGTTCAGAGTACAAAATGTTGTCTTCTAAACTTTCGATAATTATCCTTCTCTTTTTGTTTCCCCCCACCAAAATAAAACTTGTTAGATATAATTTTCTTCAAGGCATGATGCTATTTAAACTTTCGATATGATTTTAGAGCATAACAAAAGCTATCTATTTTTGCTTTGCCGCTGAATGATAAGTTCTAATTCTCTTGCGCTGATTTGTTTTTCTGACCCTTTCTTTCTTTTGAAGGGGCAAGAAGAAATAGTATCTTTCCGGAATTTATTGGCAAACTTTCCTGGCGATTGCAATGCTGCTGCAAACATCAGTGACATCTCTCCTCATCTGTGCTTCATATGTCTTCTGCATTTGGCAAATGAGAAAGGATTGAGCATTCAAAGCTTTCCCAACTTGGATGATCTTTCAATATTCCTTCCACAAGCTGCTGACAGTGGAACAGTTTAAATACTAGACTCTTTTATTCTGCAGTTCAGGAATTAGGAAATAGCTTGGTAAGCTGTCTTCTGCAGTTTCATCAGTTTTTCTTGCTTGCTTTGATCTGTTTAAATTATCATAGATTTTTTTTTTTTGGAATTTTATATTAGATGTTTAAATAAACTAATCCAATCACTGCTTTCAAGATTTTTACCCATACTTTTGTTCATAGACATTACCTAATGATGATAAACTTTCCCCATTATTTTTTGGGCAAATAGATAAGTAGAGGATCATAGATAACAGATGTGGTTGAAAACAGTTCATAGAAAACTTAAATTAAAAAATAGTCTACATGTTTGAGTCCAAATTTGTCCATTACAAGTTTAATCTAAGTTGTCAATTGATACTTTGACATTGATTCATTCCCTCATATCATACAATTGACTCTGAGCTTATGTTTCGATTTTCAGATGGAGAATGTAGTGTAACAAGTTGCTTTTGGTTATGGTTGTTCAAGTAATTCATCAATTATTCGTCTGATATATCCAGATGTACATTAGCTCTTGTTCATGACAGTGTCACCTCATGTGGTGCTCTCTTTTGTATCCTATAGGTCTGGATTGATTATTGTGTCAATTAATGCTCAAGGTTTGATGAATGGATGAAATTGAATGACTGACTGATTGTTAGAGAGCACTACTCTCACCCAACATTTTCTATCAAGTGTTAACTTAATATCAAACTAAATCACATTTTTTTCACAGTAATAATCATAAAATAATTAATTACTTATCTGTTCAATTGGTCATTTGTTGAGACTGAGTAAAATTTTAGCTTATTTCTCGCAATTTATTTCCCAGCATAGAATCAATTTATCGATTCATTATAAAGGGTAAAATTCTAACCACTAATCTTTTTAGCACAAAACAAAAACCTAGTTTTTGAAGAAAAGGAAAACTAATTTGACATGAACAAAATGTATGATACTGATTATTTTTTTCACTAAGAGTAAAAGATTTTAAAGTCCGGTTAACTTTTTTTTGACAAGAAAATCCAAATAACTTAAATAGATATAATTTCAATCTTTTGGGTTTTGTTTTTTATTTATTTATGAAAAAAGAAACCATTTGGATGATTCATACGTCGCGTCTAAAAAACCCAGCACACAGTTTGTAACATATAACAATTCTCATAAATAAATAACAATCTGAAACTCCAAAAGCATGCCAGTAGTAATATATTTTCCATGTAAAACTTCATCATAATACATAGGAGTGTGTTGATTAAACACACAAAACTTGGACTCTGTATCCGACACTGTAACTACAACTTGGTGTGCGGTGTAGGAACCAAAGTGAAAAAAAAAACTATAAATATCGGAAACCATATATAATGTCGAACTTTGTGTATAATTTCCGTAATAATTAACTATCTCTAGCGTTCAACGGTAGTACATGTGGAATCAACTGCCAAAACCGGATGTTAGAAATAAAATAAATATTTGTATTTCACACTTGACATTTCATGAACACAGAAGAGAACATGATTTACTATTACCATCATTTAAGATCACTTTAGAAAAGTAATATGCAACGAACACTCCATTGAGGATGCCATGCTATGTTTCTAAGAAGTTTGTACTTTTCCTTGAGACTGAGTATTCGATTTGGCAACTCCTTCTTTCCATCCTTTTTGACGAGCTCGAAGTTCCCACAATGCAGTTACCTTCTTCTGAGCGACTAATGCCAGCTCAGCTTTCTCCCTCGCCTGCTCGCATGTTTCCATACCAGAATTACACTTGTCTGCTTCCTTCTGATACTGAGACGCTATCTTCTTTGCTTCAAGCAGAGCCATGTCAGCACGTCGCTGATTTTCCAAAGCATCATTTTCACGTAGCTTTAGTTCTTCCGACAATAGCTCCGCGAAATTCTTTTCAGTGTCTCCGTTCACTTCGGGATCAGGCTTTGCACAATCTGAATAGCAATTCCAATCAAGAAAAGAAAAAGAAAATTGGTCTGTGAAGAAAATGAAGGCATAAAACACTGCAAAAAAAGTTATATAAAAACGCTGCTGGCGCAAAATGAATTTTCTGTTCTTGAGCTACCATGTCATTTAATAGCAGAGGCCTATCCAGTACAAAGACTAAACTAAAAGTAAAAATCCTTATTCATATTTAGACAAAAAGCTAATCAATAGATTTTTAAAAGAGGATAATGCAAACCAAGAACGAATCTTATAAGAAAAACTGGAAGGGAAAACAAACAGAAGAGACATGTGATTTGTGATCCTAAACAATGATTCACTCAAAGAAGAGACTAGTTATCAAACTGCTTAAAGTGACTCTCAACAATGGCACTTCAACTCCTACATTACTACCATTATGCAAGTATAGATCATGGTATAACAAGAACAAAATGGGTTATTTTATAGATTTCAATGTAATTCATCTAGGATGCAGAAACTAACCTCCAAATGAAATGTTGCTCAACCCTGCAGAAACAAAGTGAAAGAAACTGAAATAAGTATGTGCTAGATTTGCCTTTAGATGAAGAGAAAGCAGCAGAAATTATGATATAACCATGACAACGCTCATAGTTCAATGAAATCGAAGCTCTAATTTATGCAGCTGTTGATTAAAATGATTTCCAAATCATTAGTGATAACCAAAAGAAATAAAATTGTTCTAAGGTTATCGTGCTCACTTTCATTTTTGTTTAAGTTGATAACATAAATCGATTATGCAGACAAAAATACAATTATGCAGCTATGCCTCATCAATAGGGTTTTAAATAGAGGTCTGTGATGGGCTGCAACATGACAGTTTTTTATGCTACAAAAACCGCAACGCAACCACTTTGAGGCCACATCGGCCATACTTGACCACAATTCTCAGTAATATCAAGAATCATGACGCTACCACAACTATTACCGGACTGCTATTAAAAACCCTGCTCATCAATTTATGACTGCTTTAGTAAGTTGAATAATTGACCATTAGTTAGTTAATTAGGTCTTCTTACTATCAAATCATAAATCCTGATAAATCATAACATGAATATAGGACTGGATTTTTTCGGGGTAGATCGAGTTTCAACTTGAATTGTTGATGAAAATGAAAAGCTTGTCAGGTATAACTTCAAACTGGTCCACTAAATTCTCATTAAAAAAAAAACCCAAAACCAAAACCCTAGCAAGCATCATCATAATGTAAAACAAGTAAAGCAATTTATCTGCACCATAATTCAAATTATTACTAATATGGGATTCAGAGCATGTAGCTATTGCAATACAATTTCAATGATAGAACTAATACCAATTTACAAAATAATAAAATAAAGAATGTTCTAGAACCCAGATCTAAAAAGTTTCAATTTTTTTATTATTCTGACCCACCCAAACACTGAATTGACAACCCAATTAAGAAAAGATAAAATTTTGAAGTAGATCTTGAAATGGGTAATTAATTAAGAAAAGAAAAGAAAGAAAATTAAGTAGTACCTTGTGGAATTGAAAAGGTGGGTTGGGAAGAACAATCACAAAGACAAGGAGAACAAGTAGAAGAAGAAGAAGAAGAATGTTTAACAGCAGCTAAACCTTCTTTGAAATGCCAATAAAGAGGAGGACCTAATATGTAACCTATTATGCAGAAAGCAACTATTATCAAAGTTGTTCTTAACAACGTTACCCCTGATTTGTTCATAGCCATGATGTTTCTGTTTCTGTTTCTGTCTCTATTGATACTACAAGAGAAGAAGAAGTCAAATCTAGAGAGAGAGAGAGAGAGAGAGAGAGAGAGAAGAACAAATGATGGGGTTAAGTTAAGGTTGTGGGTTTATTTGTCGGCGTCACAAATGTGAAGTTGAAATTGAAAGAGTGAGAAGAAGTTGCTGCTAATTGCTGTAGTGCTATGCTGGTGCTAATTGCTGTTTCTATCTATCTACCTTTCTTCTTTCCTCTAATTTATTACTACTACCGTGTCCGCCAATGTCAACTTCTGTTATTTTCCCTCAAAATAGTGCGGGTATACATTACATTACATTACATCTTTAGTATTTTAATTTAATTTCTTTCTCCCACAAAATAATATTTTACTAGTATTTTTTTTTAATGTTTGAAATGAATTTTAAACTTTAAATTTATAGTTTTTTTTCTTAACCATAAATATATTTATGCTGTAAAAGAAAATTATAGATTTGAAAAGGAAAGATAAAAAATGATAAAATGGATGTAAAAATGTTCAAAAGTCATAATTCAAAAACACTTAAATGAGATGATAATGAATCTCTTCCCGTATAATCAAAGATCATTGGATTGAAATTAACTCTAAGAATGCAGCTGTGTTAAATTCTATTGAAGGAGAACTTTTCCACCTCTTGTGGTCCTACCCGTCTCGAGGGATTAGTCTACAGTTGCGCGCAGAGGATACCCTGTTCAAACAAAAAAAAGTTCAAAAGTCTTATCTCAATTGGTGAAAATGCCGAAATTATTAAGCCGGACATCCACGACTTTATATGTATGAGTTTTCCATGACTTGTCATTTCAACTATAGACAAAAACAATGAACGTAATTGTTATCTAAAATTAAGTTTTTTTTTTTGATTAAAAAATAAAAATATTCATTAATTCAAATAGGTAGTGTACATCAATCGAAATCATTACATATCCAAATTCGATAAAAACTAAAAAAGATGAATCTACAAACAAACTCACAACACCCGAGTTAATAGCATAAAACAACCTAATGTCTACACATGCGACAAAGCTTACAGATAATGTGATAAAATTCAAATGTCCGAAATAGTCGTGCACCCGGATCTGCAACGTTGATGATGCTAATATCATTGAATCTGCACTGAATTTAGAGCGAAGTAAATCTGCAAATCTGAACAAAACAAACACCGTACTAAGACGAGAAATCAAAACTACACCACATTATGACGGGAAATCAACAAAACACCGCACTAAAATGGGAAATCAAAAGAAACTCACACTAAGATGAGAGTAAAACAACACTAGATAAGAAAATCACAAGTAATAAAACTTAAAAAATGTGATGATCACTTATTGAAATAAAAATGAATAAAAAAAATCAAATGGGGTTGATTATGGCTCAAAATTGACCCTAAATCATGAAAAAAAGCTTAAAAAAACTAAGGTTCAAAGATGGTGGCTGCTTGAGAGAGAGACATAGAGAAAACTGTTATCTAAAATTAAGTTAAAGAATTAAAAATGTAAATTTATCAATAGTTAGTATAATTTTTTTTTTTGATATCAATAGTTAGTATAATTTTTGTATATTATTGTAGTACTTTTTGGATTAAATGCGTATTTAATCTTTCTAAGACCCTGTTTGGCCTATCTTATTTTCTACTTTTCTATTTATTTAAAACGAAATAGAGAAGTATAAAATTGAATTTAGTCATATTTCTCTTTAAAAGTATTAGAAAAATAAAGTAAAAAAATAAAAAATACAAAGAAATGTAGTCAAACACAATTTTTTCCTTCTTTACTATTTTTAAGAAAGAAAAAAAAGTAGAAAATAAATCAGGCCAAACAGGACCTAAATATGCCACCTTTCGTTTTTAATCTCTAAAAATTCCCTGTAGACTTGGTCTCTCTAAATTTTCTGATTACATTTTCAATCCTTGCATTTTTACAAAATTTCATTAGCATGTTTGAAATATCTTTTTTAATAAGAATTTAAAATATCAATAGTTTAATAGTTTTACTATTTAATTTTTATAGATTTATCTATAACTTAAATTGTTAAACAAACTCAAGTGGTGCCATTTCTGTGCTTTCAGGTGTTGAATACAAGCTATAATAAAAAAAAGTGTTGAATTTACAACTTACAAGCTACAACATCACATGTGTTCTCATCGGTTTTGCAACCTTCGTAAAAAGAGTTTTTATCCGATGTGAAATGTGTTTCCCGCACTAGTATATGAATCTTGCTTGAACATCAAAACGGCAATGCCACTTCTTGTCCATGATTTGAGAGAATAATGTCACTCTTTAGTTGCTTTTGTGTAGAGTACATACTGATTTATTGATTTATGATTTATGAAAAACTATAATTTATAGACAATGACACTTCGACATTGATAATAATTTGAGAAAATGACATCATTCAATATAATCATATGTATTAGTATTAGGATCGTGTCGGTGTCGCATATAAACGCACATCTGACATCACATCAGAACACACTTAATCTAAAGAGTGTCCGTGTTTCATAGATAAAGACTCACCAATTTCAGTTTAAAACCATTTAATATCATTCCAATCCTTATTAATTGATTAATCATTCAACTATACCCATGTTATTGTGTTGGAACACCTAAATCAAATAACTAATAAGCCTATTGTGCAAACTTGCTGACAAAAACAATATGTTCCATTTTGCTAATGAAAATACTCTTTCCAAACAAGAATATACACAAGTGCAAAGTTTACAGCCTGAACATGTACTGTGACATATATGATCAAGACATCTATCTATATTCTAGACAACATATATCAACCAGAAACTTTCCTTCTACATAGACTTACAAAGAGACATGTCAAAAGTCCTCCTTTGCATATTGTAGGCAAAGGAATCCCATACTTACCTGTCTCAAATAATCCTCTAAGAAATGGCCAATAACATATGATCAAATACACACTACACAACATTTCAGCCATTCCACACTCATAGTTCTTATTTAGTCCTTGTGGTTGAAGCCTCAAAAACTTGATAAACATTGCTGTTAATTGCAATAACAAGATGGTAGTTCCTGGCAAAAATACTAAGGACTCGTCGAATGTGTGTCTACCGGCATTCTTATCTTGTGTGTAGTCGCCAGAGGGGGGAAGATCTTTCTTTGTTATGTCAAAAATGGTGTTGGAGATTCCCAACAGCTTAAGTAGGGTTGTAATAAATCCGCAAAATCCGGCGTTCATCGGTCTTATAATTGACATTCTTTCATTGTTCCACCATGCTCTAATTGACAATCCTGATGCCAAGTATTCATATAGAGCATATACATTGTAAACCACAAATATTGTTGAAGGAATACATATGCTCCAATCCTGGATTGAAAAATTATAACAGTTAGTCTTTGTTTGTTTATTGAACAATACATATAGTATATTGATGTGTTATTATGCCTCATGAACTATATAGCATAGATTGAAAGCTTGTTTAGTGTAGTGTCTTAATTAATATCTACCCGACACTAATATAATGATATTCAATCATTTCCATTTTCTCAACTCAAATGATTATTGATATTCTATATCTATATGCCAGTGTCAGTTTCGTGCCTGGATCATTGTGTCATGGCTTAGAAAATTGTATAAAACCTACCAAGTGGCAAATTCAATAACAAAATATAAATTAATTGGTACATTTTCATCTAGAAAAGCTAACATTTAATATTTTGATAGGAAATTTGTATCAATAAGAAACACTAATATAACTTTTCCAAAAAAAAAATGATGTTATGAAAGTGATTGGATAAACAACATATATCATATATCAGTGTCGTGTTGGTGTCGGTAACATTTTAAACGTCTAACACACACTTAATCTAATATATGAACATATGTATGTGTATTTTTGAATACAAACCTTTGGAAGAAAACTGGAGTTGGTAATGATGCAATAAGAAGTGAGCAAAGCATAACATACTTGAGCAACTGGATTGAGTCCCCAATTAATGATCCACATATAAGCTAAGAATTGCCTAAAATGAAGTTTGCCAAATATAGTGCCAAAAATAGGACAGTGTTTGCCAAAGAAGATCTCAAGCATTCCTGTGGCCCATCTCTTTTGTTGGGCCAAAGTGTTTGGGCCACCAACTGGAGCACAACCTCTAAAGGCTATTGGATCTGGTGTACATAATTCTGATCTCCAACCTTTTTCATGTATTGTTAGTCCAGTTAGTACATCCTCTGTTATTGATCCATACATCCACCCCACCTAATGGAATTTCCCATAAGATCATAGTAAGTTTCAGTTTCAGCAACTAGTATTCAACATAAAATCTATTGAATAAATTATAATTTTGGTCTCTTGATTGATCTGTTAAAAAATAAGAGACGACACGACAACTTCAGTCGTACTGTATTTGATTTTAAAATTGTTCCTTGGACAGGACAAACTAAGGTCAAAAGATTGGACGAAAATAGATATTGTTGTCCTTGTCCCCCATTGAACCACATGACAACTTTTTGTCCTCGGCACAAGTTGTTTTAAAATACCAAAATAACATTTTCGCCACAAAACATCGTACAAGACAGTACTTTAAATATATATATATATATATATATATTCTTTTATATTGTAATGTCCTATTTACCCCAAGCAGTGCCGTATATATATATTCTTTTATATTGTACTTTAAATTTATTTAGTATTTATATTTTGTACATTAAACAGAACTTTAATGCATGTGCTGGATGAGAAATTTGTGTGACCTGTTTACCCCAAGCAGTGCCGTATTCATATCCGTAAGAAGCAACTTGAGTAGCTTCCTCAATAGCTTTAACATTAATATCATCAACACTAGGTGAATATGTTCTCCCTTTCAAAACAGGAAAAACTGATTTTATAAGTTCATTTGATGTTCCAAATTTTTGTGTTAACTCCTTCTCTGATGAGTTGTTTCCTGTAACATTGGTCATTTTGTATAAAATTAACTATAACTTTAGTAGATGTGCCATTAAAATGTTTCTTCATTCCTATAAATATAACTCAATTGATAACTATCTGAAATATTATTAAAGGGACTGAACACATACGTACCTTTTCCCGCGTCATCCGGAGAAAGACCATAAATAACTTTTCGTCTATGAAAGCAGTTTGTTCCTCCGTAGAACATTCCTTGGAGTCCTGCTACTCCAGCTCCAAGGTACTGTATAAATATTATATAGAGTACATTATTCAAAAAAGTGATGATAAAATTAACTAATGAATAGTAAACTAAATTTATGCCAATTAAGTTGGTAATTATTTAAATTATAGTTACCTTATACAAAATAGCCATCTGATTTCCAAAAGGATCATCTTTGAGTGTAGCATAGAATTGTTGAGGACATTGTACAAAAGCAACTTCTTTTTGTCCCTTTGAATCAAGCAAAATGCACATTGCATGATGAACAATCTTTGGATTGTTTACAAACATGTCACAATCCACGTTCAGAATGAAGGGTGCATTGGTAATCAACCCAGAGACTCTTGTCTGAATATCAATTGGGACAAAGTTGATTGAAAGAAACAAATTAATAAGCCAATCATGTGGCTCATATAGAACAAATGACATTATATAATAATAAATTATACCCTTAATTAAATTTATATTTTGGCAATATTAAATAGTGTAATTATATTTTGGCAACAATGTGAGAGATCCACATTAATTTGATAAATGTGAAATATTTAAATTTTAAAAGATTTACCAACACATTCATGGCACCGGCTTTAAAATGATGTGGTTGCTTTGGCCTCTTCTCTCTAGATATGTATATCAAATGTGGCAATCCATCTTCAACTATTTCCTTGTTCTCCCATATAACCTTATAAGAAAAAGAAGATAAGTTTTCTTTTAATTTGTTATTCTTTGGATTGGTAAGGCAGCATATGATTGAACAAATATAAGAAAAAAATAATATAATACTTGTACTATTAACACATAAGATCAAACATATTTACTGATCTAAAACAAATTTTATAGCGATATGTCTTGTCTTCTAAGTTCTAATATAAAAAAAACTAACACAAGGCTGGCTAAATATAAAAAAAATGGATTTTTTTTAGTACAAAGTTCCAACCTAGCTATGTTATGGAGGATTTGTGCTCCTCATATTTAAGTTGAACTAATAACATCTATAACTAACTTGTTATATTTTATATTTATAATTAAATAAGTGAAATGATCCTTATACTTAATATCTTAAAGTTTTGTATGAAGATGTGGTATCCAAAATCATTTATGTAATTATTCTTAGTTTAATATGGTGTTTGACCCTAATGTAGACTCCTTTGGATGTCCGAACTAAAATTCTTAAATTTAGTTTTGAACAAAATACTTTATAATTTTTCACCATTGTTTAAAAAAAATATAGACGGAAGAATTTAAAAAAAAAATACATTAAGATTTTGAGCATGCAACCTCAATTGTACGGTTGAACTTGAATGTAATGTTAAGTTGAAGATCGACATGAACACATGGTATATGTTAGTAACTTTCAATCAAAAAGTGTTTTCCGAAAAGTTGATGTGAAGAAAAAAAAAACTTACATTTAACTAGCTTAAGCTGTTAGGAAAGGCCACATCAATGCCCCCTCATGCAAGAGCCCATTGGGCTTGAAGCGTGGATAATGCATAGGCCCACATACCAGAGGCTCTGATACCATGTCAAATGACCAATTATCCCAAAAGCTTAAGCTGTTAGGAAATGCCACATCAATAATTTTATATTATTTCTAACACACTCTATTTTTTTTTATACTCCTACTTCAATAGAATTTTTAAACAAGCAACAATACCTTAATTATGGTTGGATGATTTGTCCTTTGAGTATTTGAGAAAGAAGCAAATTCTCCACCAAGCAAATTTGGAATTGATTTTGGGTCCACATCAATTTTACGGCTAAGTTTCTCATACATATCCTGCCAAAAGTGCCAACCAACAAAGAGAGACAAAACCGTTTGGCATTTTGTTGTCATACAAATCTTTATTTTGCCACAAAATCAATTATAATATGTTCTTTGCATCATCATCATGTTTTTCTTGGCTAAATTTGTATCATCATGTTATGTTATTTAGCAGTAATTATATGTTTATATTACGGTGAGTTACAGTAATTTTGTAATTTTTTAAAAATTACATTTTATTATTTAAGCAAAATTATGACAAATTATTGTGATTGTGACAAATTTATCATGATATTAAATATGTATTAAATTATTTTTTCTAAGTCTTTGTAAGTCATTTTTAAATAAGTCACTGTCTTTAAAAGAGACTAATTTGAAATATTAATAAAACTAAAAACTTATTCAAAAGCGAGTTACAAAAATAAAGATAAATTTATTAATTTATTCTAATACGTACCTTCATTTGTGACCAATCTTGTCTGAATTCTTCATTATTAGTCATGGACATGTTGTTCTCATCACAAAAGTATCTAAATGGAGCTCTAATTTGTACATTGTACTTTTTACAAAATGGTACCCAATGTTTTGCAAATTGTGAAGCTTTATGAAGAGCATAGAAGATTAGAGGAGAACAACCATCATCAGAAACATAACAAGCTAGCTTGTTAGAGGGATAATCAAGTGCTAATAATGATAAAACAGTGTTTATTGTTATGATTGGTGGTTCTAGCTCATCGTCTGCTGTTGTCACAAATAAATCCACTGGTGGAAGTTCTTGCACACTGCTTAGAAAGAAAGAAATCTAATTACACTATTAAAAATATTTAAATTATTCATGAAAATTAAAAACAAAATACTACTAATTTTTTTTAGTCCATATATGCTTAATTTTTCTTACTTTTTTACTCTCTGTTGTTAAGTTGAGTCAATATGTGTTATTGAATAATCTTTTTGTAGGCATGTTTAGAACATAATTTCTTCTGCAAAAAATAAGCACACAGTTTGATTTTTAGATCCAAATTTTTGTTTTTTTTGTTATTTTGCATTTTTATTTTAAAAAATACATATTTAATTTCTTTTATGTTAAAAATTCTAAATTTTAATAAATAATTTTTTTATACAATGTTATAAACAAATAGGTACATATATAGATGAGATGGCAAAATAATCATAAACAAATTTAATTTTAATAGAGACTAAAAACAATAAAAATTAAGTAAAGACTAAATTTAAAATATTTCTATTTTACAGGGAGAAAAAATATATTTAACTTTAGTTTTTATTATAAATTTTGCTTATAACTTGTTTCATCAAATTTAATGAAGAGGAAGTTCCTACAAGAACACATTTTAGGTATCAAATTTTGATTGTCAATTCTATTTTTATGGGTAACAATTATTTTATTTTTTTTGTCAGTTTTGGGCCGTAACACCTATATTGCTGCCTCTTAAAAGTGTGAAGTGGTAAGGGTTTTATACTTGTTGAATTTATCAAATTTACAGTAACATTTTCAAATAAACCTTACGATTAAACAAACTAACAAATTTGCATAAAAAAACTAACAAATAACACATGTGATAATAACCATACTAATTCAATAAATAAATCAACTGATCCATAAAAAAAAATGTCATCTTTGTGCTACCTCAATTGATATAAACACTGTAATTTTAACTTTGATATACTCTTTTTTTTTATTACACTCTACGCTCAGATATATATATATTCATTTATATTCACTTCAAACATGTGTAATTCTAAAAACTAAACTACTTGATCAACATATGCAGCAAAGTACATGTTAACTTTTTCGAATATATATATATATATATATATATATATATATATATATATATATAGGGGGATTAATAGTTAAATGTATACCTTTGGAAGAGACGGTCAGGGTGGGTTTTAATAACGGCTGGAGTCCATTGAGTGCTTATGGTAAAAATCCAAGAGAAGGTGAACCATGCTTCACATATTAAAGCAACAAACCACGGGAAAAAGGAGTAGTTGTTGATAAAGATAACACGGTAACTTAGCAACAACAAAAGAAGGATTAAAATCAAACTATCCAATACTCTTTTGTAGTTGTGTTTGTACCAATGTTTTTCATACAGTAAAACAGAGTTTGGGGATGCCATTGATTTTATTTAGCTAAGGTGATGAGAAAATTTTTGTTTGCACATATATGGCGATTTTTCTCAACCAAATGTGTTTTGATGCAATATTTATAGCAAAAATGATGAGTTATTTGGTTGGTCATAAATATTTTCAATATTGTACTACCGAGTTATATATGGATAGAATTTTTAACCTCGTACTCATGAACTATCTCAATTGGTAAAGGACATTGGTGTAGAGATATTCGAACTTGGTATGCCCACTTATTCACCTTTAAGGGGTGAATTTCTAACCGCTAAACTACTTGACAAACAAATAAAAAAAATTTAACCTCAAAGGAAACATTCGTTCAAAGGATAATTCCATGAGGATTACAACCAGGGACGGACCCCCTTGAGGCTAGGTGTGGCTATAGCCACACCAGCCTCGCCAAATCTTTTTCCAAAAAAAAAGAAGAATATTTTTATAAATAATTTTAAGTCATTCTATATACATATTTATATAGATATTGATGTAAATATTAACTTGAAGTTTATTATTGATGTCTGTAAGTCATTCAGTACACATATAAATTAAGTATTGGTACAAATATTAGTGCATAGTTTATGATTGATGATTACAAATCATTCGATATATATAAAATATTGTTTTAAGTTTTTTTTTTACGCAATATTATTTTAAGTTATATAGTTTAATTTAATAATAATAAATATTAATTTTGATTGTCAAAAACATAGTGATAACTAATAGAAATTGTAGTATTTTTTTGAATATACATGTTATACTAATAATAATCACATATATTATTTATAGTTTAATTAAATTATTAGAATAATTTTATTTTTAGTAGTGATTAAATTTTTTAGCCTCAGTGAAAATTTATGTCTAGGTCCGTCCTTGATTATAACTAGGATGAAATTCATTCAACTTTATTATTTTCTATAAGTGCTTGGACATTCTCCATCCACTTAAAAGAAATTTTTAACTTCTAATAACGTTAAGGTCTAAACAAGACATGAAAAATATTAGAAAATAAGGAGTCATTAATTAGAGGTCAAATATGTACATAAACCAACATCTAATACATATATGTATGTTTCCAAAAAAATGTCTTTTTTTTTAAATGTAATTAATGACAAATTATTGAAAACCTATGCATAAAAAATAGAGGGACTGAAGTTCGAACTCAATCATGAACATCTGATCTAACAATTTCGGTATTTTTTATTGATTGAATATGACTTTTAAACTATAAAATGTCTTCTTACCACACACACTCAATAACAATGAAGAGAATCCACAATTTTTGTATCTATTCAATTACAAATCAAATTGGCTACTATTATATAACCACATTTCGATTATATTTATAAGTGATCACGATAATGGCAGATTTGATCTTAATTATCATGAGTCATGACCCTTTTGTTTTGTCAAGAAAAGAAAAGACGTGAACTATAGATATCGACTATGAAAAGAAAAGAACAGGATATCGAAAAAAGTTGTGACCAATATTGTTACGTAAATTTTAGCTCACTTGTACGGTTTGTCTAATGGCGGAAATCTAATAATACTCTTAATAAAATTCAAATTTTACAATGATAAAAAAAAAATCTACTAAAACTTACTAAGAATTGCTATCTCCGTTCATTTTTACTTGTCGTTTTAGAAAAAAATATTTGTTCATTTTTACTTGTCGTTTTGACAATTTAAGTTATATTTTACATATTATATCATCTTTCCTATTTTATTTTATTAACTAAACTTTGTATAATTTTTTTTGTTGAAACAATATAATCTTTTTATTGTATACAAATTTTGTTTGTTTGTAAATAAAGTTTGTCACAATATTTTAGGAATAGATAATATTTGTGAAAAAGTATGAAATTATTGATGGATTAAAAATTTGATATATATTTTAAAAAATGGCATAATAGAAAAATAAAATGCAAAAATACACTCTCCTATTTTGATTTTTTTTTTCTCTTCTAAAACGACAAGAAAAAAGAAACGGAATACATAATTTATAATTTATAAGGTCTACATTTGTATCCATTTTTAGAGGTTCATACATTTTTTTGTTTCTGTCAAAAAAAAAAGAGGTCCATAAATTTTTGACAAGACATAAAAATATCAGATGGTGTGTAGCGGCAAGAGGCTAAGGAGCTAGAGATTTTATGTGGAGGTGATCCTTTAATCGGTGCTTTTCACTATTCACTATGTTTTGGAGTCATATACGAGTTTTCAAGAGGCTTTCCTTTGGCCAAGTATTTGAAGGCATGAAAACAACGTATAAATGTTATTTTGGACAACAAATTAAAATATCATACTTTATCAGTCGAGATTAAGATTAATATATCTATATTTACTATCGAATATATTGACTATTCACTCGTTAAATTGAATACACTTTAAAAGATGAGATAATTTATCGTATTTACAACTCAATATATAATCATAGAGTTCTCTACTAACATAATATTGTGTAGACTATTTGTTTAAGGAATTAAATCTTTGATAAAAAAATTAGCTATTTATAGTATTTGAAGAAGAATTTTTTTGATACATTAATTAACTGATAATTTAATTTATATTATAGATTAAATATAAGTATTGAAATGTTATAAGTTTTTTCCTTTCAAAGTTTTTTTATAGATTAAATATAATAACTTTTTAATTTAGTTAAAAACTAATCTTGAGAGTGTGATTGAGAGCGGTTGTGACTCATCATCTTTTAACCAATGATTGATGGTTCAATACAGAGCAGTTTTAAATTTTTGGGCTAAATGTCCTATCTTTTGAAGTGTCTTCAATCCAACAAGGAGAATAGTCACTATGTTTGACGGTGAATATTAGTCTCGACCAAAAATTTAGTTAAAAAATTAAATTTATTTATAGTAGTAACCGAAAAGAGCACTTATTTACTTTTTGATACGTAAAAAAAAAACACTTGTTAATACGACCCTTCATATAAAACTAGATGTTTATAAATTCTTAAATTATTTCTATTCTAATAAGTAATAAAATCTCGATGGTCCATGCAAAAGCAAAACTTTGTGGTCCATGATATTGACTTTTAAAAGTGATAGATAGGCAACACCACATTTTCGATGTATGCTATTTTTATTTTTGTTTTTTTATAAGCAAAGTAGTATAATATAATGTTAATTTTATTTTTTTGTAAGAACTTGAAACTTGGACCTCCAACTCTTTAACCTTTAATTTAATTACTAAATCAGTTGAGCTACCAATCCCTCTATAAACAAAAAATGTACAGCAAAATGAATATAAATTCTCTTTTTTTTTTGGTGCAAAATATAAATTCTCTTTAGTTGTTAAAATTTCACACATTTATACAATTACTATACAACTATAACTGTTGGAGAGCGTGATTAGAACATTAAAATTTTAATTTTGAAATTTTAATTTTCTTTTTAACTTCTAATAAAAAAAATATGTGTCGTCTGACTTTAATTTATATCCTTCTTAGGCCCTGTTTGGTTCAACCGAGGGGAGGGGAGGTAAAATATAATTAACTATGTTTGACAAAATTATCCTCATTTTTTTTTATTAAAACTCTAAATTATCCTTGTTGAAATATAAAAAATTTAGATATTTGTTTTTTTGTCAACAAAAAAAATAAATTTTCTACTCACTATATATATTTTTTGGTTGTATATATCCATTAAATTTTCTCCATTAATCCTTATTTTAATTTCTCCATTAATCCTTATTTTAATTTTATAAGGTTAAGGATAAGAAAGTAAATTACTTCTTCCCTCCCCTCCCCTTCCCTCGTTAAAAAATTGAACCAAACATAAAATTTAAAAATCTTCCCTCCCCTCCCCTCCAAAACCCCCGAACCAAACAGGGCCATAGTTTAAGTAGGAGAGAGAAGACCAAAAATTTGAAGAAGAATACAAATAGTCTCCCCTCTCTTACTCAAACATATAAGAAGATAATCACTTCTACAAATGAAAAAAGGAAATGAATATTTTAGTCACAAGAAAGAGGATTTGAATTGCGACACTTTTTTTCTTTGATTTAGAAATTGAATCTATATATAAAAATAACTCTCAAGTTGAAACGTGAAAAGTTCATAATCTTCGTAACTTGAGAAAATTTTGAAGGGCAAGTCAAGTTGAGAAAGTTTTGAAAGGTAAGTCAAGTTTTAATGAAAACAAGAGATATGTTATTGCGCCGAGGAGTTATTGCCGAGGGTGCTGATCTATGTAGCCTTGGTTGTGATTCCAGCGAAACTTTGTCGCATCTGTTTTTTGTTTGTGCGCCGTCACATCAGGTGTGGGGTGGTCTTCTCAAATGGTTGGGTGTTCAGGGAGTTTTACCCTCGGAAGCCAATGCTCATGCTCAACAATTTATTGGCCTTCAGGCACATGTGGTACACGTTAGGAATATTTTCAAGTCTTTTGGGTCGCGACTATTTGGTGTATGTGGAACGCTCGGAATGAATGGTTGTTTCAAAATAAGCCTTTTATCTCTGAACAGGTAGTGGAGCAAATTAAACTACATGTTTGGTGGTGGTTAAAGGTGAAGTGTAAAGATTTTGTATATGATTTCTGTTTATGGAACACCAACCCAATGGCCTGCTTAGGAGGGCGGGGGGTGTGAGTTTTTGTTTTTGTTATTGGTTTGTTTTGTCCTGTTTTCCGCGTTTTAGGGGAGACAAATACTCTTGTATCAGACTTTGGTATGTCTAGCTGGATACGCCTTGTACTCAGCTAGACTGTTAATATAATTTCATTTAGCCATTTCAAAAAAAAAGTTTTAATGAAAACAAAGTATATAATCAAAGTGTGATGAAAATAAATAATTAAGGGATAGAGAAATCAAAACACATAAACTTTCTTGATTTATTTAATGTGGGTTAGTCTAGTTCAAGACTCTCACATAAATTATTGGTTTACGAGAAGTTAACTTAAAATAACTCTCCATGTGTTTTGAGGTTGTGTTTATGCTACTTATTTGGTTCCATCAAACTTTAACACTAATTTCTTTTAACTTCAATATTATTGGTCCTGAATTTTCAATAACCTCAATCAACAAGATTGGGTCTAGGTCTGTTCTTTCAAGCTGAAAGACAACATTCATGACCACTTATTGGTTCTTGTTGACATGGGGAAACAAAGCTAATTTTTAAGATGATTTTCAACAACCAAACAACTTTGTTTTTGTAATCAATAATTTTACAAGAGGGATGGATTTGTGTTCAACCAAACGCTTCATCCAAATATTCAGAGAAAGGAGATCAGATGATCTACATTGGCTGGAATAAACCACCTGAAGGTTGGATACTCAACAGTGATGATGCATGTAAAGGGAGTGGAAAATCTTCAGACTTTGGTGATCTTTTTCGCGATTCTACTGGGAGATGGATTAAATTAAAGGCAACATTAGTAAGGTTTGTGAGTGTGACATCCTTCATGCTAAATTATGGGGCATTTACCTAGGTTTAAAGATGACTTGGAGAAAGCATATTCCACAACTCATTATGGAAATTAACTAAAAAATTCTGATTGATGTGGTTATTACAAATAATTGCAAGATTGTGAAGTTACCTACTTTGGTTTCTCGTATTCACAACCTTTTGGTTTTGGACTGAATGTCCAATTTCGGCATACTTTGAGGGTGGACAACTATTGTGCTGATTAGCTAGTTACCTTTAATTTATCCCTAAATTCTTCAAATTATACTACTGCAGAGACTCCGTCTAATGAACTTCGTAAATTAATTTTTGACGATAATTTTCAAATTTATGTCTAGAAATGTCTATTTAGTTATTTTAGTTTTCAGTTTGGGCTTGTAGCCCACTTTTGTAACAAAGAAAAAAAAAATACCCATCTCATATAGAGTATCCAACTAAAAGTTTGGGTACCAAAAAATTTAAAATTACCTAAGAGTTTAATTTGGTGAATAGATAGAGAAGAGAACTATGTAAGGCATGAGTGACACGTGGACATACTACGTACTAGGTTTACATACATATAACGTTAACTTGAGTTCTCATTTCACTCTCTGCAGCAACTGCACAAATATATTACCACCATCGGCGGCACTCTCTCAACTCTCTCCATCATAGCTGGTACTGTCTCTATCCATCTCAATTGTATTGTATCATATCATCTTAATATATTTACATTATTCTTAGCTACATTACATTGATCTATCTTTTGCTTACTCTTTGCCATTTTTATTTTGGTTTTTGCATGCTGTTTGTTAGCTAGATTAATTTATATATTGACCAATCTATTCATATTCAGCTGATCAAATGTTGAATTCAATTTAATTGTTGGATCTTTTATTTTTATTTTTTAATATATAACTAAACTGACTTTGATTTCACAATTGTGCACTTGGGAAGAGACTGAAACTAATTTATGTTAAAATTCGCCTTGAACCGGATTAGTCTACTCATTATTAGGTTGGATATTGGTGGTGAAAACCAAAAATAAAATAAACTGACTTTGATTTTGCAATGTAATAGACTAATTAAGATTTAAGAGTATGTTTTCAAATCTATGTCACAATTCAGTTTATACCCTTTTATTTTGCAATGTAACAGACATGGCCAAACATTTTGAGGACACGGAGGCTGATGTTGGATCTTTGAAAAATGAGGACTCTGATGCGACTGAGAATTCGAGTTCCTTTGCTGATACCAACTCTGATGCTGAAAATAGCTCACGATCGAGTGATAGTGAAGCGGAGTCAGAGTTGGTTGGGGAGAAGAACTATCTGGCATGCCGCTATGATCCTTTTAATCCTGACGCCCGAAG
Source organism: Trifolium dubium (assembly GCA_951804385.1). Classification (NCBI taxonomy): domain Eukaryota; kingdom Viridiplantae; phylum Streptophyta; class Magnoliopsida; order Fabales; family Fabaceae; genus Trifolium; species Trifolium dubium. The sequence continues at coordinate 28,391,053 of OX638075.1, read as the reverse complement.
GAGGTGATTTTTATTCAAAATTTGTAAATTTTAAACTATCTTGCTTTGAAAGGACCTAAGTCTTATGAAAATGCTGATAATTGATTAAAGAAGCCATATGCAGTAAAATAGAAATCCATAGATTGTGGGATAACAGTCATAACACTATATCTAGCTAGTAATAAATTAATGTAGTATCATTTTTAGAGTCAATTAATTTGTGTTGCCTTATGCTAATCATAAATTGATTGTGTGATAACACTATATCTAGTTAGATTGTGATTTATGGTAGATCAAAAAATTTAAATGTTGTATAATTGTTACAGCACTAATGTTATCACTATAGAGATATACTGATATATGGATTTCCTGGATTCATATAGTAACAAGAAGGTGACAGATCATTGGAGGAATTTTATACGACCTCTAAAGTTGCGTCTCAAATGGACTGAACTGAAACTCAAACAACTTGAGGCACAAGAAATAAAGTATAGCAGAGAATTATATCTAGAGGACCATTGGGCAAAGCATAAGATACCTGATAATTTTAACTTAGAAGAGTCCGGTTCGAAGTCTATTCCGTTTTCAAGTCACCAATATCGAAGTAAGGTTAAAATGAGAAGAAAAAGAAAGAAAGTTGAGGATACAACCGACGTAGCATCTTATACAGCACACCACATTCTTTTCTCCAGCCTCGGTACGTACTTGTTTGCATTCATTTACCTTGGTACATAATTTTTCTCTGACCATATTTATAAGCAAAAATGCATTTTTTAAGTTCGTTGATAATTGATCTATCTGTAGACCAAATACATCAACTATTCAATGAACCTGATAAATGTGGCCGGAGGGAGTACCTGGCTTGCATACTGTTTCCTTATTGTTTACCAGCCACTTGTCCCTACTTGGAAGAAAAGTAGTATATGATGTTTTCCTTTAATTATTGTAGAGAATAAGAAGAAGTCCGGTGTTGATGGAAAGCAGGTTAAAACTTCTGCTTCATAGGTGCCAAGTTGATGAGTTTGAATTTGGAGACTTTGATTCTTTTGACAGCACAGTTTGGAGAAGCTTGGAGCAATGTTGGATTGTTGTTGTAACATTAATTATATATGAGAGTGGCAAAACTCTCAAAGTAGTTTCCTTTCAAACTTATATTCTTTGTTTTACACAAAACAAAGAGAAACTATGAGATGATGACGATAACAAAAGCAATTTGATGCTAATTTTGCAAAAGACACTATCATACATAGATTTGTATAACCATGTTTACCCTATTTTTTATGCACCTGACCTTATGAGATTTTCTCAATGAAAAGTGCATATAAAGTGTATTATTGAAAATTGGTTTAATTGCACTTTTAACACCCAAAAATTCTTAAATGTGCAATTTTGAACCCCTTAGTTTGTTTTGTGCAATTTTGACCCCTCAACTTTTTCAATTGTGCAATTTCATAACCCCACTTGATTTTCAATTCTCTTAAAATTTCAATTGCTAATAGTTTTATAACATATGTATTACACTATATCATATGTTATGAAATGGTGAAATATGTTGTGCAATGATCCATTCTGTATGAATATTGGTGAAATATGTTATAACAAATGACTAACATATTAGGATAGACGAAATTCATTGAGATAAATAGCCTCATCCTACTCCTTTCAATTATTTATTTATTTTTCAGTTAAGCACATTGATTTTTTTTTTTTATTACAAAGAGGGTATAAGCCCAAATAAGCACATTGAATTAGATGAAAATTTCTCTTTCCATCCCCCAACACTTTCTTTTCCCCCCCAATATTCTCTCATATAATTTTTTTTTTACACTTATATAAAATTCATTTTGGGCGGGGAAAAAAGAGTATTGGGAGGTGGAATGAGAAATTTTCGAATTAGATCGAGATAAGAAGGTAGTTAATACTCGAAGGAATCAAGACTAGTTTTCTGCATTAGTTACCTTTTGTTTGATTTGATTTTATGTATTTGGCGATGTACTGTATTCAATTATTTTGTTGTGTTGTATTAGACTCATTTATTTATAAATGATGTATTTAAAAATTAAACAGAAATTTTTTAGTGATGAAAACATGTGAATTGGGACAAAAATTTATTAACAGTGACAAAAAGTTCAATAATTTTACGGGCCAAAAAAACATATTTAATCCAAAAAATAGTCTATAGAAATAATTGGTCAACTATTCTCACGGTCTAAATCCGGCAAGTAATGCCCAGAAGTCTCAGCTCAACTGACAGATAATGTCGAAATTGTTAGGTCGGACATTCATAACCTGAGTTTAAACATTAGCCACTTCACTTGTGTGTGTAAGTTTATTGATAGCTATGTCAACTCGTCTATATACCCAAAAAAAAATCCGGCAAGTAATTATATACACATCTATGCTACAAGAACAACACAGGAAAACTTCTCTTCTCTCCCCTCAACGCTCTTTTATTTTTTTGGAAATTATGTTTTTGCCCATGCTAAAAAGGTTCTGAAGATATTTTTTTATTCTTTTCTTGTTCAAATATTAATACTACTGTAAAAAAAAGTTTGAAAAATACATTCTATATTTTTTACATGGACAAACATATAATTTTGTGAAGGATAAAAGAATATTAGAGGGAGAATAGAATTTTTCAGAGACCTTTACAATATCTTTGTAGGCCCAACTTGGGAATAAATTCTCGGAAATATATATGATATTTCTCTTTTTAAGATTTTCTATCAAGAAAAAAAAAATTCTATGAAAATGTTACTAATTCTACAATTTGTATATAAATTATTTTCTTGAAAAGGAAAGCACAAGAATTAATTAAACACAAAATAGTACAAAATTTAAGATTGAACAACCTCCCATATTTGTAAAAAAAAAAACTATTTATTTAAAATAAATAAATAAATAAGGTACTCTCTTCAATTCTTTTTAAGTATTGTTGTTGACTATTTCGCGTGTGTGAATATAAAATTTTGACTATCAATATCTTTAATTATTTATTGTAAAATATTATTAAAAAATTATACTATGAAAATATTCGTTGAAATTTATTGAACAAAATTTTATATGTTAACATTTGATATTATTTCTTTTGTCTAGTAGTCTAGTAAAAAACATTTGATTTTATATATGAACAAAAATTTATGATCAAAGTAGATTATATAAAAATTCCATATCTTCAAACAATGCTAAACAGTGCCCCCGGGACAGTTAAGCTTATTAAAAAGGAAATTTTATCTTAAAACTTGTGCAATCAATACCTCTATCTTGGAACTTGTGTTTTACTTTTATATTTTATTTCCTTTTTTAATATGCTTAACAAGTGCCTCGGAGACACTGTTTAGCATTACCCAAAAGATAATTCTTTTTCATTGACATAAGTTTTGAAAATTATTTTATGGAAAATGTAAATTGCCCAGAAGGGTACTTATTAATTATGAAGAAAATTAAATGTAAATTAAATAAAAATTTCTTGAAACTTGTAAATTCAACTTTTTAAAAACGTCAACAACAGTTACAATGTAACACTCTTTATTTTCAATCAAAAATTACCTTATTTGTTTCCTTTATATTTTTTGGTCAAAAAACTTATGTGAATTTATTATGAAAATGGAAAATATACAAAATTAACAATATTACTATATTATGTTTGGTAAAAAATGATTTTTATTTTTTAAAATGGTAGAATTGGATTTTTTTTTATTTTATATTTTTTAACAATATAATAAATAATATTGTTTGTAGGAAATTGAAAAGACCATTTATATGGTCAAAAAGTAAGTCATTTTAGGATAGAGAAAAACATATTTAAAAGTGTTCAAATGAATTAACCAAGATATTAGACTCAAATAGTTAATGAAATTTATTAATAGACAATTTTAGAAAAATTAAAATTCAATTTTTAGATGAAACAATTTTGACTTAGTCAATTAGATTAATTATTTTAGAACGGAGGTAAATTATAACAAAATATTTGGTCAACAAAAGTTGACTCAAATATTACTATTTATTATACAAAATAGAAGATACAAAATATATGACTTTGTTGAATTTCTATCAATTGATTGAGACATCAAATTTCATTACAGAAATCATAGTTTGAATTTTGATTTTCTCACTTATTTTTTTAAAAAGGTAAATTTTTAGTCACTTAATAATTTGACAAAATTTAAACAAAAGAAAAACACTTTTATTTTATTTATTTCTCAAGTCTCAATCTCTTCAAAATTCACCACAAAAAAAAACCCTTAACAATTGCATCATTTATAAGACTCCAAACACTTCTTTCTCACTCTTTAGTCTAAATCACTCTCTTTGAATTTCATTGTTTGTAAAAGTGCACTCCCCATGGATTCAGATCCAATTGATAACAACAACACTTTACCCCACAACCCCAACTTGAAACATTGTCCCAAAAACAACATGGATGCTGCTACACAAAATCCCATCAAGCTAGTCAAAGTCAACCTTAACACCTCTCCTGAAAACCAAACCTCTCATGAAACACCAAAAGAGATTGATTTCTTTAAGGTTAACAATAATGATCACCATAAGCATGTCTCTGCTTCTGCCCCTGCCCTTAACAATGATCATATTCATGCCAATGTGAGTGATTCATAATTCAATAGCCCATTATTAGTTTTATTCACTTCTTAGCTTATATTATATGTTGTTTATAAATTTTTAAGCTTTTTCAATTTATAAGTTCGATCAATCTTTATTTTGTATGATCATGTTAATTTGATGAATATTTAATATTTTTTGTATAGGCTGGTACTGCTCTCAAGCTTAGTAGTTATCAATCTAAGGTGGATGATGGCATATCACATACTCATGACAAAAGAATTAAAAATGTGGTAAAGTTTATAAATTAAAAAAGACACGAACACATATAAATACATTTTTGTTTTTTCTTAATTGACCTCGGTTTGCAAGTGCATCCATTTCCGAGCACAAAATTGGATTATGTGCAGTGTGACTGTATGCAGTCTATAACTCTAAATTGCCTGATCTTGATCGACGGTTTGCATGTGATCGACTACACTGTAGTTAATATATTTTAACTGCACTAAATCATTATTTTTTATAGTATTATATCTTGAAATAATTGAATATAAACTCATGTTAATTACCATTCTTAGCTTATAGTATTATATGATGCTTATAAATTTTAAAGCTTTTGGATTTATAAGTTCGATCAAACTTATTTTGTATGATCATGTTAATTTGATGATATGTAATATTTTTCGTATAGGATGGTACTGCTCTCAAGCTCTTCACTAGCAATGGTAGTAATGATCAATCTAAGGTGGATGATGGCATATCACATACTCAAGACAAAAGAATTAAAAATGCGGTAAAATTTATAAATTAAAAAAGACACAAACACATAGAAATACATTTTTGTTTTGTCTTAATTGATCTCGGTTTGCGAGTGCATCGATTTCCGAACACAAAATTGGATTCTGTGCAGTGTAACAGTATGCACTCAGTAAATCTAGATTGTTTTATCTTGATCAACGGTTTGCATGTGATCGACTCTTGTTAATTACTCCCTCTAGTATAAGCAACAAATAGCTTTTTAAATTCATTCAAAAGGTAATGTATCTAGACTATAATATAGACTAAATACATTACTTTTTCAATGAATCTAAAAAGTCAATTTTGCTTTATAAAACCGGAGTAGTACCATTCTTAGCTTATAGTATTATATGATGCTTATAAATTTTAAAGCTTTTGAATTTATAAGTTCGATCAATCTTTATTTTGTATATCATGTTAATTTGATGAATATGTAATATTTTTTGTATAGGCTGGTACTGCCCTCAAGCTCTTCACTGGCAATGGTAGTAATGATCAATCTAAAGTGGATGATGGCATATCACATACTCACGACAAAAGAATTAAAAATGCGGTAAAGTTTATAAATTTAAAAAGACACAAACACATAGAAATACATTTTTGTTTTTTCTTAATCGACCTCGGTTTGCGAGTGCGTCCATTTTCGATCACAAAATTGGATTTTGTGCAATGTAACTGTATGCAGTTAGTAAATCTAGATTGTCTGATCTTGATTGACGGTTTACATGTGAAGGACTGCACTATAGTTAATATATTTTGACTGAACCTAGTCATTATTTTTTATAGTATTATATGTTGAAATCATTGAATATAAACTCTTGTTAATTATCATTCTTACAAGTATTATATGATGCTTATAAATTTTAAAGCTTTTGAATTTATAAATTCGATCAATCTTTATTTTGTATGATCATGTTAATTTGATGAATATGTAATATTTTTTGTATAGGCTGGTACTGCCCTCAAGCTCTTCACTGACAATGGTAGTAATGATCAATCTAAGGTGGATGATGGCATATCACATACTCACGACAAAAGAATTAAAAATGCGGTAAAGTTTATAAATTAAAAAGGACACAAACACATAGAAATACATTTTTGTTTTTTCTTAATCGACCTCGGTTTGCGAGTGCGTCCATTTCCGAGCACAAAATTGGATTTTGTGCAATGTAACTGTATGCAGTTAGTAAATCTAGATTGTCTGATCTTGATCGACGGTTTACATGTGAAGGACTGCACTATAGTTAATATATTTTGACTGAACCTAATCATTATTTTTTATAGTATTATATGTTGAAATCATTGAATATAAACTCTTGTTAATTATCATTCTTACAAGTATTATATTTTGCTTATAAATTTTAAAGCTTTTGAATTTATAAATTCGATCAATCTTTATTTTGTATGATCATGTTAATTTGATGAATATGTAATATTTTTTGTATAGGCTGATATTGCTCTCAAGCTCTTCACTGGCAATGGTAGCAGTGATCAATCTAAGGTGGATGATGGCATATCACATACTCACTACAAAAGAATTAAAAATGCGGTAAAGTTTATAAATTAAAAAAAGACACAAACACATAGAAATACATTTTTGTTTTTTCTTAATCGACCTCGGTTTGCGAGTGCATCCATTTTCGAGCACAAAATTGGATTTTGTGCAATGTAACTGTATGCAGTTAGTAAATCTAGATTGTCTGATCTTGATCGACGGTTTGTATGTGAAGGACTGCATTATAGTTAATATATTTTGACTGAACCTAATCATTATTTTTTATAGTATTATATGTTGAAATCATTGAATATAAATTCTTGTTAGTTATCATTCTTACAAGTATTATATGATGCTTATAAATTTTAAAGCTTTTGAATTTATAAATTCGATCAATCTTTATTTTGTATGATCATGTTAATTTGATGAATATGTAATATTTTTTGTATAGGCTGATACTGCTCTCAAGCTCTTCACTGGCAATGGTAGCAGTGATCAATCTAAGGTGGATGATGGCATATCACATACTCACGACAAAAGAATTAAAAATGCGGTAAATTTATAAAAAAAAAACAAGACACGAACACATAGAATTACATTTTTGTTTTTTCCAATTGACTTCGGTTTGCAAGCGCATCCATTTGCGAGCAAAAAATTGGATTATGTGTAGTGTGGCTGTATGCAATTAGTAAATATTGATTGTCTGCTCAAGATTAGACGACTCAAATTTTAAGAGTGGATTTTAATTATAAAATTTAATCTGTCTAATTTTGATTAAACGGTTTGCATGTGATTGACTGCGCTGCAATTAATATATATTGAGTGAATCATAATCCTAAAATGTCGTACTATGATGAATGATGATGATTCACTTATATCGGAAATGTTAATGTCTAACCTTAACACAAATATATGTGGTTATTTTCTAAAATTATTCTTAATTGTACGTGTAAGTTCTTATGTTTTTTTAATAAGTGTAAGTTCTTATGTTGCGTTTGCTTTTATAGAGTGAAATTAAATTGAATGTTTATTATGTAGCGTTGACACTCTTAAGATTTAAAGGTGTGTGGACATGCCAATGTCTGACATCAATATAACGCTGATATATATGATTATATTTTATTATTCAAATTTTTTACTTATTATTATTTGCATGTGTCTCTTTTTATGTTGTATATGATATCTGTGTTGGTCTGGTAAAATTAAATTGAATGTTTTTTATATAGTGTTTTGAGCATATCAATGATTGATATAACATTGATACTTGTAGTTACATTTTATTGGTCAATTTTCCTAAATTATTAGTTGTAAGTGTTAGATTTTATGTTGTGTCTTGTGTTTGTGTATGTGAGTTATAGAGCTTTTTCATATGAAATGTTTGAATTATTTGAACAGCTGACTACTCTTCAAAGTGAGCTCGATCGAGCCAACGCTGAGAATCGTCATTTAAAGTCGGTGCTTTGTGTGCGTCAAAGAACTTACAACGCCCTGCTGACACATTACAAGAAACTGATTGATGAGAGGAATAAGGCTAAGCAAGTTAAAGATCAAGAAAACAATGATGGAAAGTCTAAAGAGAAAGAAAGAATTGAGAATGGTGAAGCATTGGTTCCAAGGAAATCTACTGATCTTGAGTTGGCTCCTAATGCTGAGACTGAGAAGAATCTTGATGAACCCTCCTCTTTATCAATGAGAAGTAAAAGAAGTTACAAGAAGAGATTACATTTGCAGATGCGTAATAACACCGATGTTTCTTCCGATGAATTAGTCCAAGATAAGAACGAGAGTGCGAGTGATGAAAAGAAAAAACTTGGTGCAGAGGTTGAAAAAGAGGATAGTCCCATAGATCATGCTGAGAAAATTCAAAGGTTGAATCCTGGAATAAATGTGAGTGCACTGGGGAGAACAAAAGTTTCTGTTAAATCTAGATGTGAAAAAATCATGGTAAGTATGTCAAATTATAATATCTTTTCAACTTTACAATTTTTCTCAAGATAAATTTGTGTTCTTTTTAACTAAGAAATATATTTGATCGTCTTAGATCCCTGATGGAGGCCAATGGAGAAAGTATGGACAAAAAATAAACAAAGGAAGTCCGTGTCCTCGAGCTTATTATAGGTGCACCATGTCTCGCGGTTGCCCGGTTAGAAAACAGGTATATTTATTTCTATAAAGTTATCAAATAATGTGTATTTTTTAAGGTTTTAAATTGCTGTTCCATTAATGACTGTGATTGCATCACTTTATTTGATTGTATGGAGAATTGCAGTTAAATGCGACTGATGCAACCTAAATTGCATTGCATTGTTCGTAGAAACATTAAAATCTTTCGTTGTTGCCTAGATCGCGGTCACAACACTAATCATTATTCATTACATATATGTATATATGTTTGCATACACAAACAATTATGATATATAGTGATCTTGATCGATGATTCTCAAGATTCGGCTCACGTAAACTTTTTATTACTATAAACAAGTATATTTATAAGATACTTAGTATTTTAATACAATATTTAATATATGTTGTTCAACATTTACAGGTACAAAGATGCGCCAGAGACAAGACAATCCTAATGGCAACATATGAAGGATATCACGACCACGCTTTACCTGACGAAGCCAAGGAAATGGCACAAATAACTTCATCAGCAGCAAAAATGCTTCTTTCAGGATCAACATCAAGCAATGATGGACAAATCGCGAATATCGTCAAAAGAACAGTCATTAATCCTGGTTCTCAAAGTTCTACAACTAATGCAGCTTCTGCTCCACTTTCAGTCGTTACACTCGACTATACTAAACATTCAAATCCTAACACACCGCGCCAAAATCAGTTCCAGATTCCACCACTGCCTCAGCATTTTGCAAATCCGCCAGCTTCTTTAGTCCCAGTGTCTCATAACATATCTACATTTTCTGGCCTACTAATGTCTGTGTCACAAAAAGCAAATTTCTCTGCTATTGCTACTGATCCAAATTCTTCTGCTGCTATGGCCACTGCTACTACTACTATGGGTGCTTCTCAGTCGAACAACGGCACTACTACTATTAGTGAGACTAATGGTACAACAAACAACGACAATGGCGGTAATAATGGGAAGGAATAGAATCATATATTCATGTTACATTACATAGCTAGACTTCCAATTTAATTTTTCTTATTTTATGCTCAAAGGATTTTGTCGTGCGCCGTTTTTGACGTTGTTTTTTGGTTCATGGATTTTTTATCATTTGGGATTTAAATAAAAGTACTCTCATATTTGACTTGGATTATTTTTGGGATGGAGATTTAATATTTATGGTTACATGATCTATCTCTCATTAGTTTGGTGAAAATGTTGTGCTAAAACAACAAAAAATCTTTTGATATGAAAAAGTACTTAGATTATTTCTCCTATTTTTCGTTTGGCTTGTGTGTTTCATTTTATGTTAAAGTACCTAGTTATTTATTATCATGAGTCTTATTTTTCTATAATCAGAATATTTTGAGAATAGATTCTCAACAGCAAAACTCCCGCAAAATATAATGGTTGAAAAAGTCCGGGGGTGCTGCAAAAATTCAAATATTCATGTTACATTACATTACTGCCAATTTAAATTTTCTTATTTTATGCTCAAAGGATTTTGTCATGCGCCGTTTTTGACAATGTTTTTTGGTTCATGGATTTTTTATCATTTGGGATTTAAATAAAAGTACTCTCATATTTGACTTGGATTATTTTTCGGGTGGAGATTTAATATTTATGGTTACATGATCTATCTCTCATTAATTAGTTTGGTGAAAATGTTGTGCTAAAACAACAAAATATTTTGAGAATAGATTCTCAACAGCAGACAAAAGATCTACTTTAGGCTATTGTATTTCTTGTGTGAGAACCTTGTTGCTTGGAGAGTAAGAAGAAAAATGTAGTTTTTCGATCAAAAAAATAAGGCAAAATTTAGTGTCAGATGATCGGTTATTTCAAATCAATGGTTTTATATTATTTCTAACACGCCCCCTCACGTAAGAGTTTATTGGACTTGAAGCGTGGATAATGCATAAATCCACTTACCATATACTTAAAATTTCACTTTATAATTAGAAAGTGAGGAGAGCGGAAATCAAACTCTAGACCACTTAGTCATAGAGGCTCTTATACTATTTCAGATGACCGGTTATCCTAAAAATTTAAACTGTTAGAAAATGTCACATCAATGATTTTATATTATTTCTAACTATGACACAATGAATTTGTGAGGTGTTATAGATGAAACTTTTGCAACAAGATTTAAAAATAAAGTGTGAAGATCCTACAAAATTGTTTTGTGACAATAAAATAAGTCATATAAGTATTATTTATAATCCTGCTCAGAAGACAAAATATGTTGCGATAGACCGATATTTCATCAAAGTCAATAGAAAAGGGTAAATAAAATCTCACATTAGATGAGATAATAAAAAATATTATATGAATAAATTAAAAATTCATCCATATCACAAGGAAGCAAAAGTCTATTAACCGTGTAAATAATTAAAAGACCAATTTCTTGACAAAAACTAAACCATTTTGAAATAATTTAGTTCATTAGCTGAAGTTGAAGTTGCTCTCACAATATATACACTCAACCACTTTAGAATTTAAACAATTCGGACTTCAATCAAACTTAAATACTCAACTAATTATTCAATATTCACCCTCACATTTAGCGTAGATCTTGGTCAAATGTCTATATATAAAAACTAATGGAAAATGATAAACATTACCCTTAGGGTAATGGTTAAGAATACAAAAATAAAAAAAACACTCTTGAAACTTGTGCAATGTACTTTTCTACAATATTAAAATACAATTTTTAATGTAAATATTACTTTTTTTGGTGAACTTAACTAATGCCAACAAGACCCAAAACTAATTTATAAAGTGAAATTATTATTACATATTTATATACTAAACAATCCAAAAGTATAAACAATATAATACTATAAACAAATTCCAACAAGACAACTTTCAACACACCAAATTTCATATAAACCATTTTCTAGAATGTTTGTACTAAAAGTACTCCTAAATAGCATAAAAATGTAAAAAACAGTAAAATGCTCACAATTGGGTGCGGTTTATCTACCAAAATCACCTGTACCAGTTGACTTGTACAATTCCTTACCTTAATTTCTCATATACGACTTATAATTTGTCAATGGTAATTACATGTTCACACTACTATACAATTATATAATTCAACCCCCTACCAAAAATACTAACTTCATATCAAAATATTCTTACTAAAGTCTAACCGTTTTGGTGGTTCAACACTTCAACCCACCAAATTTATTTTGACCCATCCACCCCTCAACATTAATTAATTTTCAAACTTAATTTAACTAACTATAACTAACTATAATACAAAAAAAGGAATCAAATTATTGATTGCCATCTCATCTACCTCATCCAAACTCTAACCCCTTTTTCCCTTTAGTTAATTTACCATCTAAACTCAAAATTCTACTTTGATTACATTTATAACATCTACACTTAAACTTCAATTATATGAAACCATTCCCACGTGTTAATTACCAAGTTATTGCCGACGAAAAATGTGAACCACCCAAATTTGAACACATCATTGAATATAAACTCTTGTTGAAATCATTGACAACTCAAAAAGAGAGAGAGTGAACACCAACCAAATTAAGTAGCTAACCCAATCAAAAGGACACTTTTCATTAAACCATCCTTCAAAGCCTCATCAAACTCAATTTTGTCAACATTATTTAAATATTCAATTACACATAATATAATGTAACCACCAAACATAACTACACATATAAATAGGCCTCAATAACCAACTCATACTCAACACTCAACAACATAGCATAATAGCATTTGTTCCTCTTTACAAACATGGAGTGGAAGAGAGGCCACATCATAGGCCATGGCTCAACCGCAACCGTCTCCCTCGCCACCATTAACGGCAACAACTTTGCAGTGAAGTCGTCAGAGCTTTCGTGTTCCGAGCCACTAAAGAGAGAGGAGAGAATTCTATCTTCTCTATGCTATCCCAATCCTCATGTGGTTACTTATAAAGGGTGTGACATTACAATGGAGAACAACAAGCTCATGTACAATCTCTTCATGGAGTACATGCCATTCGGCTCGCTTAATCAACATGGAGGCCTGCTCAACGAGCAGGCCATCGTGTGCTACACAAGGCAAATTGTAAAGGGGTTAGAGTATTTGCATTCAAAAGGGTTAGTGCATTGCGACATTAAGGGCGCCAACATCTTGATTGGAGAAGACGGAGCCAAAATTGGAGACTTTGGATGTGCTAAGAGCGTAAATGAAGCTACCGCACCAATCCGTGGCACACCACTTTTTATGGCGCCGGAGGTGGCACGGGGAGAAGAACAAGAATGTCCTAGTGATATTTGGTCACTTGGTTGCACTATAATTGAAATGGCCACTAGTTCTTCACCATGGCCTAATGTAGATGACCCTATTTCAACACTTTATCATATAGCATATTCCAATGAAATTCCTAAGATTCCATGTTTTCTATCTAATCAAGCAAAGGACTTTTTAGAGAAATGTTTAAGAAGGAATCCAAAAGAGAGGTTTTCAGCTAGTCAACTTTTGAATCATCCATTTCTTGAAGAGTTATGTTCTAATGCAAAACAAGTTATGGAATCTAACTCAATTTCACCTACTAGTATTCTTGAACAAGGCTTTTGGTGCTCTATGGAAGAAGAATCAGAAAGCCTTAGACTTTGTAATAATTTGATTCCCAAAACAAGTTTTGATAATTCTAATGATGATAGGATCAGAAGATTATTAACAGGGGAACCCTGTTTAGCAAGGTGGCAAGATAATAATGATGAGAATTGGATCACAATTAGAGAAAATGAAGGTGATGTTTTTTGCAATAGTGGGTCAGAGATAGGTTCAACTAGTGATGAGTTGGTATTACAAGGGTTGGTAAAAAGTAATGTGAAAGTTGGTATTAGTGGCCATTTTTTTAGGGATGATAGTTTTGTAGGTAGTAGTGATATTAATTTTCAGCTAAGCATTGTTAAAATGATTGTTCCATCAACATTAGATATTTTATAATTCAATTTTAATTATTCAAAATTATATATTTTTCACCCTCTTTTATAATTTAATTTTCATTTGATGTAAATTGATATTGTAATTAAAATAAGATTGAAGACTCAATATGATTTTTCACAATAAAAAAAAAAGAGATAGAATTCACTCACCAATAAATCATCATCATTACACTCAATTTTTAGGATATGTTAGGAGTCTAAAAGAATCAATAAAATTTATCTAGTCAAAAAAAAGTTTAAGTGTCCGTTTGATTTGTAAAAAGGAAATATTTAACAAAATAATACATGATAGAATAATATAAAACAAACTTTTTATGTATCATATAAGATAATAAGTTGTTTTTATATTTGATGGGTAACATTTAATTTAGTATTTTAAACACTTCGTAAATTTAGTATAAAAAAAACATTTAATTTAGTATTTTAAACACTTTATAAATTGTTATGTAATTCTGTGAGAAACAAAAACTTCAATTTTTGTCCAATCTCTTACCCTTCACCGTATCTAGTTTTGAAAATAATTTTAAAATCAAATAAGATACATAGAAATTATTATGTGCAATCCTTTATTTATTTTGGGATCAAATGCATTCCAAAGTGGGCATGGTTGGTCCTAATTGATTGCATTATGTATTATATGCATTAGTTGAATCTGATGGACTTGAAGCAAAGGGAACAACCAAAGTGGACATCCTTCACAGCAATGTCTTACTATATCCTCTTATAGTGACTACATACTTTGTCCTTTATTTCATTTTGAGGACTCTATTTTTCTCTACATTTTGGTAGGTTTATATGAATAAATTTCACAAATCCACTTGTTGGTTAAAGCATAACGAATATGCAGCAGATATTAAGTTTGGTGGGTTTTCTGTCCAATCCAAAACATAATTATTAGAATACAACGCAGAGAACAGGACAAGTTGAAGTGTTTGGTCAACCCCCACTATAAATAAATATGTTTGGAAGTTTGAACCAAGTCAACCCCATATACAAATACAAAACCAAACTTATTCTTTACATGTTTTGGAGCATATACATCCATACGTTCAAATTGGTGGCTTAAATGAATTTCCCTTAATTTTTTTTTTTCACTTTCCAATTCTTTAAATCATTCAACTTAACTTTTTTTTAAAACAAACACTTTTGAGTTTTGCCCCTACTATTTGAGGGAGTTTTGGTTTTCCCACTATAAAATGACACCATGTACTATAAACGACTAAAAATAAGATTCTTCAAATTACAAAGGTGGAAATGCAAAAAAATATATTATAGAGGAAAACCAAAATTCACTCAAATGACAAGGGAGAAAAGTATTATTAACCCTTTTAAAAAATATTTGATTATTATAGACCTAAATGTAGTTTTGATCTTCCTATTTAACATTTTTCAAGTGTTAGTCCTTCTCCTTTTAAAATCAACTTTTAATCCCTCTATTAAGAAAGTCAACAATTTTTTTTTATAATTTTCTACCATTTTTAATGACGTGGCACTTAGGTGGTATTGATGTGATCTCGTGCGATCAGAAGAGTTAGTCAGTCGACCCACCATCGTGCGCGGTTGTTAAAGCAGCGTGGAGATTGTACCTGCAGGCACTCCGGCGTTCAAGTCGGTAAGCAAAGAGATAAGTAAGTACTCCCTCCGGCCTTATTTATAAGAAAAAATTATTTTTTAGGTTCATTGAATAAGTGATGTATCTAGTTTTATTTATGAGTTAGATACATCACTTGTTCAATGAATTTAAAAAGCAACTTTTGCTTGTAAATAGGCCGGAGAAAGTACGGAGGTAAGAATGAAATACCTTTGTCATTGTGAGAAATGGCATATATATATATATATATATATATATATATATAGTCTCCAGCATTGGGTCAAAACCATTGATGAAGGGAGGAAGATATGGCTCGTTGTGAAGGTAACGCGGTGATTGGCCGCTGCTAGTTAGGCTGGGCCTACTTGACATGAGCGTAAATGGGCCTGCTTAGCATCAAGTCCGGTCCAAAACAGGATGGATTGAGAAAATATATTCCTTGTAATTAATATTATTAATATTGTTTTATAAATTAAAATATTAAAAGCTAATTAAAAATATTTTCTTTGTGACCCTCCCTCCAACATAGATATCTCAAATACGAATTTCTTAAAAGTCCAAAAAAAATACACAGATTTGAATACCATAGCTAATTAGAGTTAAGTAGTGACTTTCTACGAACACACAAGGTTAAGAAAACTTTCACAATAATATAATAATAACATGCTTTTGAGCATCTCATAAATAATGAAATCCTTGTTGAAACATGAATCAAATTTTGAAGTTAATTATAAAAATACATCGTAATATTTGAGTAAATTTATAGCTCAGAGATATCGATAAACATAATTATTTTTAAAGTTCAATAATCTTCTTCCGGCGGCAACACAAACACACATTTATTTTGGGTGCACTTCATAGGTAGAGTAATCATTTTTGGACAATCTTCATCGGTAACACAGCGAATAGCAACTGCATTATCAAAGAATAAATAAAAAAATGTTATTGAAAGGTGATGTTATATATATGGTGTCTAATATTAATTAAAAAAAAATTGTGTGAAAAATTACATACCGGTATTGGTTACAACAAGAAATAGATATAGAAAGATGATCAAAATATTAACACCCATAAAAATTTGAGCCATATTTTTTTTCATATCAAAAATAAATTTTTGTTTACTGGTTTATAAATAAAAATTCTATGCTTTGATAATTAATTTTTAGCACTTATGAATAGCTAGAAGCCATTTATAAAATTGTAATTAATGTTAAATGTTTCTATTCAATATTATATATGTCGTGTTCATGTTTTTAGTTCATTATTCTTTTTTATTAACTTTTGTTATATATTTTTTATATTGTTCTTTTAGCTTTTCGTAATAGATATATAAGAGAAATTTTCAAAAGAGGAAAAAAAACATTAGTGAGTAATAAAAATAAATTTTGTTGTACAATTATTATTCGAATATATAGGTGACAACTCATTTATTATAAGTTAAAAGTACCATGGGATGATTATTATTTTTACAAAACTTTATATCAAAGTTAATACATATAAAGTACTATTTTTTTTATAAACAAAACCTAGACGCAGGTAAAACATCAATATAGTGAAAAACACCCCCATTGTGTTGGCCCAATCCGATTTTATATGTCGGCTGTGTTCGGTTTTTGAGTCTGATCGGATGGTTTTTCGGATAAGTTAGGGTAAGTATGGGCGGGTCCAGATCACAGGATTGAACCCGTTGGTTAACCGGCCCGAACCGAACTGTACGTTCTACTATTTATATTATTATTATTTTTTTAGTACAAATATTATTATTATTATTATTATTATTATTATTATTATTATTATTATTATTATTATTATTATACACGGGCTCAACTTCTGGATCAAAATAAAACATCACCCTGGCTCAATATGTTAACCCTAGTCCTATAAATACGAAAATTACTCTGCCCACCCCCCATACTACTCTTTTCCCCCCCTAACTGACACTTAAGCCCTTGGGCGAGCCCAGTAAGGTTCGGATAATATATTCCGAATTTTTGCTTCCTGTTCGGAAAATATAGTCCGAACTTAATTAACGTGCTGGTTCGGATTATTTTATCCGAACACCTACTACTTATGCTCAGCTAGCTCACTTTCCCCAACTTATTCTACACACAATCAAAAACAAACCTCTCAAACCTTTTTCATTGTTTTGGTTTTGAGATTCAAACTGAAGATTGGAGCATTGGGGAGGGATTTGCACACACTTTAGAGCATCAACATAAGGTAATCTCTCATTTGAACCGATTATTTTTTGAGTTTGCTGGTTTTGTGTTCGTCTGGTTTTTCTGGGTTCTGACATCGCGAAGGTTCGGATAATATTATCCGAAGTAATGCGAGAGTGCAGTTCGGATAATATTATCCGAAGTCGTTCGGATTCTGCGCGGCAGAAATCACCTTAAACTGGTTTATTAATTGTTTTGAATATATTTGATTGATCTTGTTGGTTGTTTTAAAATGATTGAATATGATTGAATATGGTTGTTTTAATATATGTTGAATATATGATTGTATAAATATAATTAGTTGATTAGATGATTAGTTGATTATGGGAATTGGAAATATTGGTTTTGTGTTGATTTGTGATATTGGTTTTAATGTAGTTGTAGTTATGGGGGATGCAACGAATGAAGTTGTTGATATTGAGTCGGTTGTTTTGCGCCATACTTAGCACACATTGGCATATGGACTAAGTAGTTATCAGCATCAAGATACGGGACAATGGTAGGAAAATGTGTCATTATCCATCCCTGCAAAATATAGATCAATTGTTAATATATATATATATATATATATAAGTTATTAATTTCTTACTTACTAAAACTTATTTATAAATTACTTCTAAATTTCAAAACATAAATAACCAAAACTTGCAAAATTTAGTAATTTACTTACCTCAAGTAGAGACAAGTATCCTGCCATCATTCCAGACTTGGCCTTTGATGACTCATTCATATACCTCACAAGATACAACAGAAAAGCTCTGATGCACCTCGCTCTGTACTCATCTACCACTTCCTCCGGCTCATCCTCCTCAACAGCAGTTTCAACAGATTCTCAATTCTCTAAATAAATATTCTTCACGAAGCTTTGTCTCAAATGTTGGAAATAAGCGTAACTCTTCTTTTTAATTTTTTTGTTGTTTTTGTATGTAGTATTTATTTGGTGAAATAACCCTTACTCACTTGCCCGTTGTTGGTTTCTTATTTGATCAACAATACTGTACTAAGAAGTTGGGTCTTATTTAGCGATAAAACCCCCGTGGGACGGGCCAAAGGGTCTTTTCATCAAAAGAAGTTCACTTTATGATGAGGCAAGTTAATTTTCATTCTAATGCTTGCTTTTGGCACAAGTTTCACAAAATCTGCATATTTTAATTCTTTAGTATCAATGTCTCTTAACCTGCAGAAAGAGCTGGCAACTTATGACAGAGATATACATAAACTTCTTGTTAAAGCCGCTAGAAAAACAGATCGAGAGAGAGAGAGAGAGAGAGAGAGAGAGAGAGAGAGAGAAGAAGAAGAAGATAAGTTAGTTACTCAACTATTTATGTGTGATGTTATTAGTAGGTTATTGTTTGGTTCTGGTGTTAAAGAAAGACTAATTTTATGGGTTATGTGTTATGTTTATACTTTTGGTTTTGGTCTTTGCATGCTTTGAGATTACTAGTAATGTTCCCAAAAAGAATTTATTTTTTTCTGAACAAGAAAATAGACAAATATTCACTTTGATCACTATTATAAGAAAAATATATACTTCAAATTTTAACCACTATTATAAATAAAAGTTAATTATTTTTAAAATAACTAATACTACTATTTCAAGTATACCATTATTTAATTCAACTATTTATTAGACAATTATTTCACTTTATACTTTGATATTTGTGATTTTAAAGGACAATACAGTAATCTTAACATATATAGTTTAGATCAAATCAAAAAATTAACTACACTTAACTAAACACCGCATAAGTAGTTTTTTTTGCTTATAACAATGACTGGAGGGAGTATCATGTCGGTCAAACCACGATAGTTACCAAGGAACCGCTGCCACCTATATCACTTATATACCGACGGTTGGATGAATTATTTTAACAGCAAATATATATATTATTAATAAAAATCATATCTCCGCACAACACAAACAAATAATGGTAAAGAGAAACTACAAGCAGGCCCGACCAGAGAGCACGTGCAACATAGGCAATGGCTCAAGGCCACTTTTTAAGGGCCTCATAAAAAATATATATATATGTAGTAATATTAGTATGTATAAATGATGTAAAACATAAAAAATATCACTAAGCACTACAAGAAAATTGGTGGATTGCGGCGGTTTTTTAATGAGTTTGCGGCGGTTTTAAACTGCCACTACACACTTTTCCGGCGGTTTCAAAAGTGCCGCTATATCATCTGGCGGAAACCGCCAGACAAACTGCTCTGCTTATTTAGCGGCGGTTTAAACCGCCGCAATAACAAAAGCTGAATTGTAAATTTTTGAAGTACATAGCGGCGGTTTAGAAACCGCCGCAATATCATTTCATCTTAAAAAAAAAATCTGCTCTTTTTTTCTTTGTGAGCTACAAGTTCCTTTTCTGTTCTTGTCCCCTAATTACAGACTAAAAAATTCTATGCCTTTTTTTTGCTGCAATTAATTGTACTCAACAAAATCTCATCCATTAATTAAAATTCATAAACAAGATCTCTTAAACATAGTAAAATTATATACTTAAAGTTGCACGGAGATAATAAAAATAGCCATTATCAAAAAAAAAAAAAAAAAAAAAATAGCCAAATATACCTAAACATCTAAAAGACTACAAAAGTTCAACACATCATGTGTCTAATTAGCCAAAATACATTCAAACATATTATGTCTAGTTAAACATAAACTATATGTCTAAATTGTCTCACGTGAAGCCGTTTGATCCCTTGGCATATCATAACCTGATTTAGCAGAGCGTCGTATTTCATATGGTGATCCTATGCCATACACCTGAAAATAAAGTATAAAGTACAAGCTTAATAGCACATTGAAAACACAGCAAAGTACACTATGACTTACAAATGAACAAACACAAACAGCAAGAAAAAACACAAACTAAAATTGTTCCTAAGACAAAACGTAAACTAACAAATTAAGAGGTCAAGAATAGTGGTTCTACCAGCAAAAATAAAAATTGTTACAGAGGTGGCAGCTGAACGGAGTTTCTATAAAAATTGAAAAGTTTCATGATCATTGTTCTTGATCACTTCATACCTAATTTACTTTAAAACAATCATATGCATGTAGTTTGCAAAAGCCATAATCAATTCATGTAAGTACCAATTTCAAATCAGGACATCTAATACCAGTTTGTATGCAGATGACTACTCAAAAGACTATAGTTCAATAAATTCATGATTTATGGATTTTGAATACATTGACAGATTTGTGATTTAAACTAGTTTTGATAGGGATGTTGAATGACAGATTAATCACTAGCTAGAAAAAGGGTCATTCTATAGATGTTACATTCTGAGTGTTAATATCAGAAATGTTTCGCAAAGAGAAATTTATTGAAATGCCATTACTTCATAAACCAAACATGATCCATTTTCCTATTCACTCTACTTAATCCTATTTTCTATATTGCATCCTTTCCTTGTCTCAGTACATTTCTATCACCATTATCAACCAGTAAAAGAAATAAGAAAAAAACCTTATGCATTGAATAACTAATCAGAAAAGAAAAGAAAAAACAGACCAATGCATCACAATAGAAGTTGGTAATACTCATACATACACATATCTTGGAAGTTACAAACAAGATAATGGTAGCAACACAAATCATTCACAATTTCATTGTAAATAACATTAATATTAAACACAGACCGACGTAGCTGATTCATCGCTATATTCATTCACTTTTCAAAGCTTTAGATCATGAAACAATAACCATTAACAAGCAATTTCTTACATTTTTTTATCGAGCCTCGTCATTAACATATGCCCTACTCTGCTTCTTGGCTGACCGCTGATTGGTTCAGAGCCTTCAAAATGATGATCCTATTGGTTTTCCTAATCATGTCATGTCCTACTCATAATGGACAAGGTAATGTATTGGCAGGAGACAGGACAACTGTTGAAAGAGGAAAACAAGAAACGGAGTCAGTACCAAGTGAATTTGTACGTTGTCTTCTCAATGAAGCAAGGCTTACAAGAATACAAATAAGTATGACACAAAACAGTAGCAGAGACAAATAAGTATGGGAAATGAAATCAAGAAGCAAGTTCCTTTCATGTTATATGATATATACAAAGACTGATTCAAAGTTTGCAAACAGCAAGTTTATAATTAAACCTAAATAACTGATACAATCTGCTCGCAAACTCTGGAGCCATTAAAATTCCCTAATAGTCGTCACAATTTTAAGAATATCTTCCAATAAATACTCACTGTCAAATTGATGACATGTTAACCAGTCAGCATTGGATATTTGCATTATGCCTCCAAATAATCCCAAATATTCAATTAGGCACTGCAGTAAACAAAAATGTTACACTTATTATAATAAGTGTAACACTTTTCAGCTGTTGTTAGAGACGATAAATGATGTAGTGTTATATATATATATATATATATGCTTGCAAGTGAAATAAATCCAGAGAATACTACCCTGCAAAATCTAAATGCTTCAAAAGATAATTTATAAAATAACCAAATTTGATAATCTAGCAACATTGTATTATTTGAAATGAGTAAGAAACTGTTATTCCAAGCCAAAAGTTTGCATGGTGGATCAGTTTGTCGAGAAGATTTTGTTAGACTCAGTTTTCATCATGGAGCTAATTTTGAGAAAAGTGACTACATGTTCACCGCTTCATGGATCTACAAGATCATACAAAGGGATTTGTTGGTGCTAGAAAACCAGCTTCCTATGTTTGTAATAGAGGAATACACAAAAGGATCTTATTAGGAGATAATAGTAGCAACAAGGAACAATGTGTTCATTTTATTGCGCTTGCTTTTAATTACTTTGAAGATTATGATACTCACAAGTTAAGCCAAAATGTGGAGATGAACCAGAATATGTAGTAAGGATTGCAAAGAAGTTGAATGAAGCAGGTTTTAGCTTTGAGAAAGATCAAGATAGAGGGAAGGTTTTACCATTTAATTACATTTTTGTGTTGTGGTGCAGGTTAGAGATCCTCAAACAGAACTTAATAATTTAATAGTCTAGAAAACCATAGTACTACTATGTCAAAACTAATTCTTAATCCAAGCACACAAAAATCCAGAAGGTTTGATCAAACATTACATCCAAATACAAATAAAAAGAGAACACATGTAAGTAAATATAGGAGACTAATAGAGATGAATAAAAACAAAAACACAAACACAGAATCAAAACTAAATTGTTAATGAGCACTTCAACAAACTGAATCAAAAAACTAGCATCTAAAAACATAATCAAAACATCAAATTGAAGCATAATAGAAAAATTGCAAAAAATCATAGTTGAAACTTCAAAAACAGTTTCACAATGTTCAACTTCAGAATTAGTTATGCAGTGACTATTTCTTTCAAATGAAAAAAGACCAAATGTTAAACAAAATATGACAAACTGAACCTGAATGTCAAAGTTGTTTGTGCTGTGATTGAGAACTGAAACTCGATGAAGCCAGAGGTTGAAGAGGATTGCAGACAACAGTTGATATGAGTTTCAGTCGCACTATAAAAACAAATTAAGCATATCAATTTGGTTTTATCCTTGATTCTCATATATCATCAAAGCATAAGAAATTGGACATAAAAATATAATTAAATCATAATAATATGTCTTATACTCTGCCAAAATCTAAAATCAATTGCATCGTATGTTTCAACCAAAAGGATATTTACAAGAATCTTAGCACACAAAAATTGTATAGGTCTATTGAATTTTGATAAACTATTGGCAGAGTCATACCAATGCAATTGACACACATAAAATCTTACTAAGTATATATGTCATAGCATGAACATACCATTTCATATGATAAAATTTTCAAACATTATACATATCCTAGTTTTTCAAACGTCATGCATAAAAACAATATTCATACTATGAGAAACAATTTATGATAACAAGAAGCAAAGTAATGATTCACATGGGTTCTAAATCAATCAAATTACGGTTCTAAATCATATGGGTTTCAAGACCTTAGTCATACCATAAAATTTCTTTTTTTGGCTTTCATTCATAGCATAGATAGAAAACAGGGTTCGTCACTTGCCGAAAACAAAACGAAAAATAACCGAACCTGCGGTGTGAGGCTGTAATCCCACAAAGACAGAATGAGAGAACTTCGTCGATTTGGAGAGAGATTTAGGAATTAGGGATTAGAACGATGAACAAATTAGGGTTTCAATTTGGACCAACTATTAGGGATTTGAATCGACTAAAAGGTGAAAGATTTGGAACGATGAGGTGTTTGTGGTTGAGGGACTTGAGACTCCATAGCTTCATCAATGAAGGATTTTGCGTTTGGTTTGTGTTGTGAAGCGATGAATATGATTTGTTTTTTTGTCAAAACTCAAAAGGGATTCTTTTATTTTATTTTATTTTATGGTGAGTCAACCGCCGGTAAACTAAATAAACGGCCGGTATATTAAAAAAAGACTGGCGGTTCCATCAAACTGTCGCAGTTACATTTTTATATTTATATTACCGGCAGTTTCAGGTAACCTGCCAAAATCTATGTGCCGCTATTTGGCCGTTTTCTTGTAGTGAAGGTTTAAGTAATTGACTCAAGCAGTTAAAATATGTTAAAATATACGTAAGTAGTAGTAGTATTAGAGACTTTATTGAAGTCTTATGCGGTCTATTAGGATAGTATTTTTCAGACAATCTTCATCAGTATTCAGTAACACAGGGAGTTTTAACTGCATTTTCAAATAAAAAATAAAGAATGTTAATAAGAGATGATGTTATATTATATTGTGTTTGATATTAATTAGAAAATCAAAAATTTGTGATAAATGATATACCAGCGCCAATCCCATTGGTTACAACAAAAAATAGAAAAAGAAAGATGATCAAAGCATAAACAACCACGAGAATTTTAGCCATATTTTTTCTCATATGCATGTAATAAATAAAAATTTGTTTAGCTCTTTATACAAATTCCATGTTTTAGTTTAACTTCAGATAAATAACTTTTAGCACTTTTGAATATTTAGATGCCCTTTATAAAATTGTAATTAATGTTAAATGTCCCTATTCAATTTGTCGTGTTTAAGTTTTTGGGTTCATTATTCTATTCTATATTGCTCTTTTAGCCTTTCGTAGATACGAAAAACTGCCAAAAGAGAAACAAATAGTAATGAATAATAACAATGAAATTTGTTGTATAAATAATTGATTGAATATGTCACAACACATTTATTTATAAATAAAAAGTATCATAGGATGGTTATTATAGTTATAACATTTTGTTTTTTCTAATCGACTTCTTTATGATTCGGAGATATTTACCCTTGAACTACTCAATAATGTTTTATTCGATATAAATTTTTGTAAAATATATTATTGGATCGAAAGTTTATATCATATAGATCATTTGTGTAAAATATCAGACAAATCTAAAATCATTTTGATGTGTCTTAGTAATATATCAAATTATTTTAGATTTGTCTGAAATTTTACACAAATGATCTATATGATATAAATTTTCATTTAGCTCAAATTCGTTAATAATAGAAAATGAATACAGATAAACTGGAGGATATAAACACAACTCATTCATACAACCAACAAAATTAAAAACTAGGAATAATTGAATGAGTTGAACAAATATTGTTGTCGAATCCACTACCTAATTAGGTATTCATAGAAATATCTCATGCAACGAAAAAGAAAACTTGAAATACAATTAGTTTGTAAATGACTTGAAGGAGCTCTCATAAAAACAAGAAAATGATTGAAATACCTCATAATACACTCAATTTAATTTGAAAGTAACATTCATTGACAAAAGTTAAAATGTGCAAGACACATATTGAAAATAATTCTATGTTTTGATTTGGCTAATTAGGCCCTAACACAAAAGACTAATGAGTCATGACCCCCTCAGTAGTCCTCCAAAGTGTACAATTACTTGAAAAAGAGACAACAACGTGAGATATCAATGGAGAAGTATTTATTTCTTTGAATATTAATATTAATAGATTGAAAGAATCATAACTCTGATAATTCTTGAAAAAGATTATCTATTGGATTTCGAATGATTACAAAATAAATAATCTGATCTTAACCTGGTTTGTATGAATTATAAAAATATAAAAAATATAAATTATATACAGCATATTTGTATTGTTACATTATTTTTTCAGGTTAATAGGCTTTTGTTTTTTAATGTGGGCGAAGTTTAATTTACCCCTTTAAATTACATACATCTTATCTTAACTTTAACTTCTACACATAAAATATTATATTCCTATACCAGCTGAACTATAAGTTTTTGTTTTTTGACTAAACTTATGAAAAATATATAAGTTTATACATATATTATTTAATAAGTATAAAAAATATTTGCAAAAACTTATGAGATAAATTTTAAAATCAGCTCTTTTCCATGATTTTTAAAAATACATACTAAACTTAGTACATATAATAATCAATTTATTCTACATAAAATTACTTTCTTTATTTATCAAATAATCGTATTTTAATTTAGTACAAAACATGCTTAGAGGTAAACATAATTATTTTAAAACTGAATTATTCTTACGGCCTAGCTTAGCCTAGCCTAACAGGCACGCATCTATTTTGCCTGCACCTCAAATTTTGGAGAGTATTTTTCAGACAATCTTCATGAGTAACACAAGGAATGACAACTGCATTTTCAAATAAAAAATAAGGAAATGTTAATAAAGGGTTATGTTATATTGTGTTTAATATTAATTAGAAAATCAGAAATTTGAGTGATAAAATATGATATACCAGTGCCATTGGTTACAACAAGAAATAGAGAAAGAAAGATGATCAAAGCATAAACAACCATGATAATTTTAGCCATATTTTTTCTCATATATGCATGTAATAAATAAAAGTTGCTGCTTTATAAACAAAATCTCATGTTTTGCTAACTTCATATAAATATATTTCGGCACTTATGAGTATCTAGAAGCCATTTATAATATTGTAGTTAATGTTAAATGTCTCTTATGTAATATGCCGTGTTTATGTTTTTAGTTCATTATTCTATTTTCTTTAAACTTCATTATATTTGTTCTTTTAGCCTTTCGCGTATTAGATAGGGAAAACTTTATTATCCAAAAAAAAAAAAAAAGGGGAAAACTTTCAAAAATGAAACAAACAGTAATGAATAATAAAATTGAAATTAAGTGTATAAATATTGATTTGAATCGGTTACAATACATTTATTTATAAAATAAAAGTTGTCGCGCCTCGAAAAACGCGCGAGCGTATACGCGCTCGGAATGACTACAGAGTCGCCACCGAATTTTATTTGTTAAGAGAAAATATCGATAAAACCCTTTTGTTAAATGGAAAGACGGTCGTCGCAACCGTTTCCAGGTTCGGGAGTCAGTTATGCAAGGGGAAGGTATTAGCACCCCTCACATCCGTTGTACTCAACGGGAACCTTCTTATTAATTTTAGGGTAAAAAGTGTTTTAATGTTTGCTTGCTTATTATTTTCTATTACTTTGCGATTATTTATGAGTGGGGGATTTTTAGTTTTTTAATTATTGGGCTCGACAGGATGTTGAATCCTGCTCCTACGTATTCTCAGGTGCAATGAGAAATCAGAGCTTCGTAGTTCATGGTGTCGATGTTGTTGGTTGGTGTTTTTTAGAGAACTATGCTTAGGTCGCATTCTAGCAGTTAAACGTATGGCTTGTATGCTCGCATGTTGGAGGCTTAAGCGCTTGTTTGTATTGCGTTAGAATGGATAAACATAGTTCTTTTATGAAAAAGTTTTGTTTGATTATGATTTGTTTTGAAAAAGGATTTTGATTTGTTGAGTGTTTTTTAGTGTTTTTGTTTTAAAAAATCTTTGAGGAAGTGGATTATCTAAATTAGAGATATACACCAAGAATTTAAATAATCGGATAAGAAAAAGTATACACCAGATCTCCTCCTTCCTTTTAAATTATTATGGTATTTTGTTATTTTTGAAAAGAGATGATTGTCTAATCGCAAGATATACACCAAGAAATTAAACCATCGGAGAAAACAACGCATACGCGAAGCCGTCTCATTTTTATTCGAATCAATATGATTTTTTTTAGTTTTTAGAAAGATGATGATTATTTCGATCGCTCGGTATACACCGAGAGATTTAATAATCGGAGAAGGAGAGGCATACGCCAAACCGCCTCATTTAATTTGAACTTGTAATTACGATTTTTTTTAGAGTTTTTAGAAGGACAATGATTATTTAAACCGCTCGGTATACACCGAGGAATTTAACAATCGGAGAAGGAGAGACATACGCCAAACCAACTTTTTTCATTTATCATATTATTTGTATGAAAGTTTGATACGTTAAATTAATAATTACATAGAAACTTGTTTACTTTTGGTTGCTGCTGTTAAGAATAAGTCAAAAGAGATATCCATAAAATAAGCCTAGGACTAGTATTACTAAACACAAACCTGCTGGACATCATGAAAACAAGTACAAATTATAATAAGAAAAAGGTGAGCTGTGAACCACTAATAACCTTTCTTCTTTCTTTCACTCGGTCTTCTCCCTTTTTCTCTTAAGAACACCAAAAAAAAATCCTTCACATACTCATACTATTTTTTATTTTCGGTAACTCCCCAAACCAACCAAAATCTGTTTTAAACGATCCTAAACTACAAATTAAACAAACCTAAACACAAATCAAGTCTAGTAAATACACAATCATGTCAAAATTCCCAAATCCAGAAAACCTAAATTCCTAAATCATGACTCAAAATCTTCTCTATGTATTCTAAATCATGGATTAAAGCATGTAAGCAACAAATCAAACTCGGCCGAAAGTTAACAGAACATCACGAAGGTTTTTCGATCGGTTTACATGAATATGCAGTTGAGGGAACTTACCTGGTGTGCGGCAGATCTCTGTACGCGTGAACCCTTTCCTTTGCTTCTCGATTCCGTTTCGGTTTTGTTTTCGCCTTTGTTTCGGTTCTGATTTTCTTCTTCCGATCGCAGTACCCTTCCTTTCGGTTTTGTTCTTCAATCAGATTTTCCGTTTGTGTTTTGCTCTTGTTTTTTTCAGAATTTTTTTTGTGTCCCCTGTAACTGTGAATAGAACTTATATTTATACTAGTAACTAGGTTGGTTTGTTACTATTTTTTTGGGATGTTATCAGATATAATTTGTTTGAATCTTTTCCCCTTTTTTCTGAATTTGTTGAGTTTGTTATGAGCTTGAATTTGGATAGAGATCCCTTTTTCACTTACTGTGTTCACTAACCCCTTCTTTTCTTCTTATATTTTTTCGGTCCTTTTCCTTCTTTTTTTGTTTTGTTGTTTTGTTTTTTACATATTTTATATATAGACAAACAAATAAATAAAAGAGGAACATGATAATAATAATAAAAAAAACAGTATTTACATATGCAAATCTATAAAAAACGAGAATCACAAAAGCATAATAAAAAGTACTAAACAAAATAAAAACATAGTAAATAAAAGAAATACTAAAAAGGTCACCAATGGGGCTTGAACCCATGACCTCAAGCTGCTAGATATTAAGACTCAAATAATCACCAATTCAATTACACTTCATTTTCAGAATATAGCTGACATAATAATTAAATAAGGGTGGGTAAAATTTGGGGTATGACAAAAGTATTTCATCTGTCCCAAATTATAAGAAAAAAAATCATTTTTTGTTCTAAATTATAGTGAAAAAATCATTTTTAAAATGTTCTTTACTTATTCTCATAAAATTAATTGCATTTAATTTTCTTTCTCTATTTTTTCTTAATAAACAACAACTAATAAAAATGAATTTTACATTTTTCACACAATTTTTTTTTTGAAAAAACCCCTACAAAACCACACTTCAAAATCATGTTTTGAGAGTGTGGCTGCCTTATAATTTGGGATTGAGGGAGTACATTAGGATGGTTATTGTAATGAATTAAGTTAGGTCCACAAGAATAGAGTGTATATTAAGGATTGATTGATGCTAAATGGGTGATTTTGTTCTCATTTGAAAAAGGGGTGATTTTGGATTATTTTTTTTAATCTTTTCTTCATCTAAAATCATTCATGTGTGTATCTTTTTCTTACTCTTTTAATATAAATAAGTGATTTTCACATTCATTAGATTTTTTTTGGTTTTTGTGATTTCACCGTCCCAATATGGCGCTTGTTTGTTTTCTCCTCTTGTGCGGTGTTTTTTTCTCTGTCTTGTGCGGTGTTCTTGTTTTCCCGTTTAGTTACAGTGTTTATTTGGTTCAGATGGACATATCAACTTTGATTGACTGCCGATTTAATGAGTGACCAAATTCATCAACGATAAAGATCCGGAGGGATAATTATTCCGTTTATTTAAAGTTTATCATATTATTTTTAGGAAATTGTATTCCGATTTATATATGTTCAAAATTTTTAATTTTGTGGCTTTTCTTTCAAGAAAAGTATAAGAGTAATAAATAAAATTTTTCATTTTAAGATTAGCATAAGTTTCTTATTTTAAACAATTTGTATTGATCTACAAATTGCCTTCTAGTACTACCAACAGCAAGAAGATTGCTAGCGATAGGCATTGAATTGAATCCAAGTCATTTTAAGCAAAGTGTCTAATGACATGTTTTTGGAATCATGAATGACTCATCTGAATTTGTGATTTACGAAAACAACGAATTTATGCCTTTAAAAAGAATTAGTGTTTGGGATTAAAAAAAATTCTGCTGATAGTGATAACAATATTTTTAAGAAAAAAAATTGCATTCATTCTTCACATGTTAGTACATTATGTTGCAATACAATTTGAAAATCGTCAAAAACAAAAAAGATGAATATTTGTAAAAAAATTCACAACATTCATCTTAATCACAAAAAATAGAAAATTGCATAAACCTACAAATATTCATGTCTTTAAATTTGTTGCATTGATGACACAAAATCATTAATTATTGTATTTGCATTAGATCAAACTAATTATTTAATCCGAAACAAATGAACACGGCACTAAAACAAAAAAATAAAATTAAACAAACTACATCGCACTAAAATGATAAAATAGCCAAGCAATTTGAAAGAAACATTAAACATATGTGAAAATCACACTTATTTAATTAAAAGATGAAGATTTAGAAAAGCAGCTCCCTTAATATTTTATTACATCCTTTCATTCAGTGACTCTTTTGGATTTCATTTTTCGGGTAAAGATTATTGCGCCTTATTATGACTTTGAGTTTTCATCTACTCCCTCTGTTGATCCCTTTTGATTAAATTTTACTATTTATCTATCATGTTTTGACTGTATTTTTCTAATCATATATAAATGTAAATAATATCTTATAGGATCTTGTTTGATTTGTTTTGATGAGTATTTTAAAAATATCAAATTTTTATAATTTTTACTATTAGATAATTAAAGATATTAACTATCAAAATTGTACATTGGTGTACGTGCTGTGGTCAAAATGGGTCTCATAATTAGGGACGGAGGAAGTATATACCAAATAAAGTTGTACCAATCAATATCAATGGCACCACTTGGTTTATGAGCCACAATGATAGCTTGCCTTTGTTACTAACAAAGAAGAGGAAGCAGATTGGAACCTCTCCTATATGCCTACAACAAAATAAAGGAAGCAAGCATCATACAAGAGCAAGAAGAAATGATATGGCCTTTGCCCTTTGGTACATATTAATCATTATCATGAATTTTGCCCAATAAAAAGTAGGTGTTATAGAAAGAGAAGGTGAGAGTGATTTTTGCTAGCAATATACTTATTGATATATTAAAAAACATTTTTCTTATTAACTTATTTATTAAATTGAGTAGGTGCTATTGTGCTGAGAAAGAGAGCCTATATATAATATCCGAGATTATCATATTAGATTAAGAGCAATTATATAAATTATTTGTTGATCAAATTTTTGTCAACAAAATTTGGACACTAAGTTTAAAATCGGTCTCTAATATCAGTCACTAAAATTGGTTGCTAAATAAGTCTCAAATTTTGGTCACTGAATTGGTCACTAAACACTAATGACCAAGAGTTTTGCTAGCTACTAATTAAAATTGGTTGCTGGTTTGGTCACTAATGGATTTAATGACCGATTTTCAGACTTTTGATCCCTAAATCGGTCTCTAAATTCGAGATTTCTAATAATGTGAGATAAGAGAAACTACATACAAACAAAAATTCTTGTATATTAGTATATATAGTTTAAATAATAACCCAAAATATCTTGTTAGTGAAATACACATAGATGTTTTTACATTTAATCTAAAATTACATGAAGTTGCAATTTCCAATTAATAACTAATTATGAGTAACTATTAAGTTGTTCCAATGTCACTTCTCTGTTTTGGATCATGGTTTCTAGCAGTTAATGGCATCCTAATGTTGAGAACAGAAACAATCATTAACATGATACAAACCAAAACAGAGATCAATGATAAGATTAACATAATAACATGAGCCATGATTCCCTTAACTTCATGTGCATATTGTGCTGAAGCTATTGCCAAAGCAGTTAGAGGAAAAGAATAAGCCCACCATGCGACACTGAATTTCCTCATAGACTTCTTAAATAGCAAAGGCCTTGAAACCTAATTATTGTTCCAAAATAAATAAGTTAAGTACTAAAACCCTTTTATTCTTAAAAAATTAATTTAGCGTTGATAAAGACATGAATACCAAACACGACACTAAAACATAACATCAACAATAATTTAAAAAATTAAAAATATTTGAACATAATATAATATGTCAATTTTATATTAACGTGTGTCAAACACTAAACATACCTTCTAAATTACCGTTTTTACTTAATTTGATATTTGTCTATAATAAATCTCTAGTTATGTCCCGTGAACTTTGAATTGCCAACCATACAAAATATTGGGTTAGCATTAACACAAGTAGGGGACCACAAAATTAAAATTCTCACATATCATTTTCAGAGAAACAAAATCACATGAAAATGTCCAAGTTTGTTTGAACAAATTAAAGGGACCAGCTTTCTAGAGGATTTGATCTTAGATGCTTCCAAATGATGAACAAAAAACAATCAAGCTTGTCAATAGAATGGAACGTAAAGAATTTGACAACATCATTTCAATATCTTGCTTTTTAGCACACAACATCAGTTTTCCTCTATAAACTTATATCCACTAACTACAAAGTATTAACATTAGGTGCATTATATTAGGTAGCTTTGCTTAGCCATATTTAAGCAAACTATTATTATACATAAGACTTCATGTTTTTCTTATTTAAATTCATTGATTAGTTAATGATTACTAGTATATCATATCTGAATTGGCTTATTTAAATTTGTTGGCACAAAAGTTTTGTGAAATATTTGATAAAACTTATGAAAACAACTTATATCATACCCATAAATTATTTTATCTTATTATTATAAGCTCTTTAGTGTAGTTTTTTGAAAACAGGTTACAGATAAATGAAAACAACTTGACAATATTTTTTGTTTATGTTATAAAAATATTTTATACACAAATATGATAAACATTTAATTAAAATGTTTATTCAAACAGAGACTGCGCTATGATTGACAATAGTTATACATTAAGATTAATGGTTATTCATTTAATGACTGATTTAGAGACTAATTATACAATCGATTAAAAATATTGATTTTCATTTCCTATCATATTCTTGTTTTTAAACTGCAAAACAAATGATCTCTTTAGAAATAAAGTGAAAATATATAATGAAAACAAAAAATGTTTATGAAACTAAAATGAAATATTTTTTCTCATGCGTCCTAATTTAACTTAAAACAATTTAATTTTTGTTTGAAAAAAATAGCGGATAAATTATAAGGTAGTTTATACCGTACCTGATAAGTTAGTGGAATTTTGTGGTGTTTAATAATATTAACGGTTGAACTAAATTATATATATGAAATAATATAAAAAATATATGTTTTTCAATATTTGACTTTTTTAAATAAGATAATAGAGGTAAAATTGAAAATGAAAACAATAAGCTATATAAGCTGTGAACTAATTGAATTAATTAGCTTATCAAAATTAAGTTAAAATGTAAAAAAAATAAGCTATAAACTGACGTTGAAAAAAAGTTTCGAAATAGGTTCTTTAAAAGTTCAAAAATTAAAATTGTCAAATAGAATCTTAGTAAGAAACTTACCAAGGACAAGAAAAGGAAGAGGGAAAGAAAGAACAACATCTTTGAAGCAGTATCAAAGTAACCACAAACAGAGTGCCAAGCCAAACTAGCCATACTAGGAGCAGCAAAGAACAAGAAGAACACCGGTCGCAACATCGCCGGAATCTTATTATTCCCCGGCAACCTCTGATATAATGTCACAAAAAGCACCAAATAATGTGTAATACCAAGAGAAAACAAACAAATAGCACACTCTTTCCATCCCATTATTGCAGAAGCTTGTGCTGCAACCAAATTACCAATAACAGACATTTGACTCGTTGGATTCGCAACCATCGACAAAAACATCTTCCCTTTTGTAAACCACTGACCATAAATCTTGACATCAAGAATTACAACAGGAATCACAAAAACTAACCAGAGGATTTTGTAATGAAGTGCTGCAGGTGGAACAATTGGTGAAGATTCTAATAAAAGTAGCCATGAAATCCATGGTGCAAACATGTAGTTTACACCAATTTGGTTAAAGAATTCTTCTTTAACTTCATGAAATTGAAGTAAACATTTTAGAAGATAGAGTGAAGAGAGTGTTAAGAGTGTGAATAAGGATAGTGACCATAAGAGAATGAAAGCTGTTGAGGGTATTATTGTAAATATATGTCTAAGAATATGTGCATCTTTTATTGGTTCAATGAGGGTTTTCCATAGTAAAGCTTGAATTGAAAGTGATAAACTGATTCTAAAATAGCCTGCATGAAGTTTTGTTAGGATGATGGATATTGAAGATTGGCTTTTGATTTTGGAGTTGAAATTGGATTGATTTTTTGTGAATTGAAGATTTTGATCATCTTTTGGGAGTTGTTGTTTCTCATTGTCACCCATTTTGAGTAATTGAAGTATATTTCTAGAGAATTTTGTGGGAACATATTGAGTATTTATAGGAATGCTTAATAGAAAATCCACTAAATATCGATCACCATGAGCTGAGCTCAGTTAGTTTAGACATTACATGTAACATAAAAGATTGGAGTTCGAATTGTGATACATTCAATTATTCACCTCTAAGAAGATAGAATTCTAGTAATTAGATTATCTAACAAGAAAATAGATAAATATCAAATCCAACATAGACACAAAAAATGATACAAAATACAAATATAACTAAATTAAATTTAGGATATCTACACCCATATGTATTTAATATAGTATAATTAAATAAATATAAACCTTATTTATAAAATATTTAATTCAAAAATCAATTTTAAGCAATTTGTTTCATAGGTAAAAGTATGCTTAAAACAAGATATGATACTATTTCACATATTCATCTAAATCTACTATCAAACAGTTAGAAATGATGTAATCAAACTTAATGTCTTTGACCATGCATGTCATTGATTATCATTGTCTTGCCACATAATGTACTAGATGTCTAAGGTGTGTCCAACTTCAAAGTGTGTGTTTGTTGAAGCAAAAAGAAACAAAATGGACACATTTTTCTGAATTGTCAAACAAACATGTGTTGTACATAAAAACATGTTTCTATTTATGTTTTTAATAAAAAATTAAATAGTTATTTCTATTTGTGGAGATAAAAACATAAAATATGAGTCTTCAAAACTGATTTACCAATTTTTACATGTCGTTAGTTAAAAATATATAGCACACTCATATATGTCAAAAAATATATACAACACTTATATTCAAAGTCCTAAGTTCAACTGAATTTTTTCATTTTTTTTTGGCAAATTTTTTTTATTATGTGTGATTTTTCTTCTTTTATAATTTGAAATAGGAAAAAGTACAAATTTTTATGATTAAAATCCTTTTTTAGCAAAAATATGAAATTTAGCGGACTCTTCCACCTCTGACTTTTCTATGGACACATCTGTTTCTTGGAGGGTTCAGGCATGAGCTAAGTATCGTTGAGTATATAGTTTGTTTGTGCTTTTTACAACTATACACGTTCTTATAATTAATAATACTTATATTTCCATGTGGTCTTTGTTTTTTACACCTTTGTTTTAAGCTTTAGTATAAATTTTTCAAAATCTTCCATAATATTCTGTGTATTTTAAACTCTGGTCATAAATGTCCGACTTAATAATTTTATCTAGTTGAATTGTGATTTGTGGAGTATAATTATCTGATTTTTTTTGTAAAGATAAATATCTTATTTATCAAGTGGTTAATGAGTTTTCAGTATGACGAATAATTTAAGAGAATTCGATTTTTTTTGTCATAAAGAGAATTCAAATTTAATTATTATAAAAATAATTTTTATCAATTTTAGATTATCAAAATTTATTTTTTCTCAAAATTGGAGGCCGTTAAAAAAATGTAGATTTGAAACATGTTACCTAAAAGATTGCTTCCATGTTTCTTCTTTGAACACTGCGTATGAAAATTTGTGAATCAATATTTGTCCTGTGATCACCTACCACAGATCAACGAACAAAAGAATTATGCAATCCAATAATGTTTTAATAATTTATTTTTTGACAAATAATGTTTTAATAATTGAAATTTGAAGACTTTAATCAAAAAATAAAAAAGAAATTTGAAGGCACACGAGAGATTAACTCAACGTTTAAAATTAAATGCAATCCAATAATGCTTAAATATTTCTCCCAAAATTGAAAGCATAGGTGAGTGGTCTGTTTGGTTAAAACTTAAAATCAAAGGCTATATAAGTGGAGAGGGAAACATGGATCTGTTTGCGGGTATAATATTATTGATGCAGTAGTCTCTACAACGACATCATATAAATTGTGATGCGATTTTCAATCACGTGTATGAACATATTGGAATTGGATCAGATGATTTCAGCCATGTTCGTTTAGATTTTCTCACTAAAACTTACTAAAATATATGAACCGATCAAATTTCAATTTGTGTAAGATTTAATGAAAAAATTTACTCTAACTTTTTGCCCCACACAAAAATGTAACATCCACTCACTTCCATCATGCACACATCCTTTTCTTCCAAAAAGTGGTGACGCCTTGCATATGCATTTACAACAAGAGTTGTTATGACTATGAGCTATTTTCTCAAATAACTGATTAATGTACAATCATGTCCATAGGGCCAATTGCTAGAGTACATTAATTTCCATTTACAGTAACAAGGTGGAGTGTAGGTGGAAATGTAACCACATTTCGTTGCATTTTAGATTCCATATAGTGTGAAAAGATGAATGACACCACCAAAAGGTGAACTCAAGCAACCTGTAATTTATCAACTCTGATTACTGCAATGGAATCTACTTTGTGTTGTTTTGGATACACAGTCAGATATCCAAATTGCGTACGAGATTCCATATATAAGATAAATAAAAATTTTAATTTTTCTTTTTGATAAAAAAAAATTCTATTGGCACAACGGTCGCACTGCATATAGAAGAGTCATGTCTAACTCAATTAGTAAAAGACATTGCACATTTGTGTAGAGATTGGAGTTCGAACCCAGTTTACTCACTTATTCACCTTTAAGGGGTGAATATCTAGCTGCTGGCTACTTGACAAAAAAAAAACTTGACGAAATTTTGTGACATTATTTAAAATTGAAAAATAGTTTTTATATTTTATTTTATATAAACTCTAGTGTTGAGTTTGTTTGAAGAAAAACAATGATTGCTCATGCTCAAGCTACCACATTATTTTTGTCAAAAAAAAAAGGCTACCACATTATTGTTAATGTCCAGATTGTGATTGTGATTGTGATTGTGATTGATATTCTATATTATATTAAACACATTTTAATCAATGATTTGCTTTGAGAAATTTTTCTTAAAAAAAAACTATTTCTTTAGCTAGTCTCCTCCTATCAAAATTCCATGGAAGAAAAAATAATATACAAAGGAGATAAAAGGTGAAAATGTAACATATTGACAAACAAGATGATATAAAAGATTCAAATTATGCCCATATATAATTTATAATTTTGATTTATATAGCTTGCATGACATCATACATCCATATGATATTATATCAACAAGCAATATAACCATCATAATACATAATTTTCTCAAGGTAATGCCAATGTTATAGTTAACCTAATAACAGAATGATTAGTTGGAGCATCATAATATACAGTTTCAAACGTTGCATAGCCCCTTGCATATCGAAACCTTCCTGTTCCACCAACAACAGAAAGCTCTCTTAAATTATCACGTTGATGACTTGAACCTTGTATCTGCAAAGTGCTACCACTATATTGCACACTATTGAACACAATTGACAAAACTATGTTCACATTTGCACCATCTAGAGATGTAACTGTAATTACACCTTGTGCTTTTCCAATTTGAGTTGAAAATGAATTAGGACTTAACACAACAGGGTCATCAACTACAAATATTGTTCCAAATGAGTTGTAGGACAATACCCTACCGCTGATGCCGATAACTGGCGCAACGGTTGCGTTAAATCCACTTCCGACATCTTGTAGATAGAACACCAACGTTGATTGATTTGGTACTTGACCATTTACAATGTTGATGGTTAGTATGAAAAGGAATATTGTGAAGGACATGAGTTTGATTGGGGTTGAAAATGTGGGTGCCATTTTTTTTAATTGCAAAATGCTATAGATGAGAAATATTGATGAATTTAGTTTCAAAAAATGAGTGAAATTTATAGAAGTAATTAGAGGCAGAAATTGTGTTTAAAGGAAACACGATGATTTCATGAATGTTAAAAGAACTTTTTTTTGGCATAAGTTAAAGATTTCTTATTTTCAAGTTTGGGTAAATTATTTATCATGTGAATATATTAGTGAAACATTGTAAGTAAATTAGTTATATAAGGCAATAATCTATACTTTTTCATTATAAGTGTTTTATTTTATTCCCTTAAAATATAAATGTTACATAATTTACTTTCTTACCTCAAAAAAAAAGATAATTTACTTTCTAAAAAAATTTCGTTTTATTTTGGTCTTTTAAGTTATGAATATTAAACACTTTAGTATGTTATATTGTTCTAAAATACATGTCAGAGAAAAAAAATTATAAAAATGTTATCTTTTAAATAAATTTAAAAACTTATATAACACAATGCTCAATAAATTTTAAAAGATAAAATAACACTTATTTTGAGGCTTTTTTATTTATAATTATTACATTTACTTTGAGTGAACATATTATATATAAAAATTAAACTATAGTCATGTAAAAGATGGATAATGTATATATTAGAAGAAATTAAACTTTTACATTTAGTTTGAGTGGTATATATAAAAATTAAACTTTTACAAAAGTAGAAATTAAACTTTTTTAATGTAGTCCTTAAATGTTAAGAAATTACATTGGCCTCACTGGATATATATAAACATTGATTTACTAAATCAATTACACGTTTTTTTTAGTCTTCTAATAGACTAAACTTTCACTCGATTACATTTAGTTTGAGTGGTCATAGTATATATAAAAATTAAAGTTTTTTTTTTTGACAAAAGAAGAAATTAGACAAATTACAATGTTAATCGAGTGAAGTATTCACGTTATATGTCATTGCCTTTTTTGACACACTATTCTTAAGAAATATGTCATTGCCTTATACACCACAAATCGTGTTGGGTTCGTATAGCTTCAACAAACGTGTTTCATTCGTATAGCTTCAACACATTATTCTTGTTACATGTATGAAAATGCCAATGTGCACAAGTCTTCACGTTATATAGTTGTTCATATTTTTTATGTAAAAAATAATGTTGAATTAATATATATTGTTTTCGATTTATTTTTTATACGTCATTTTTTTCACAAATTTTTAAACGTCATTTTAATGTCACATTTAATAACAACTATTTATTCTGACAAATCATCTCATTACACCTAAAAAAATTCAAACATTTATCCATCACAATTTTATATAACCAAAAAAAATCACAATATAAAAAAGTAAAAAATGATTTTTATGAAAAGCTATTTAAAATAGCTTTTTTTAGAGATTTTTTTTAATTTTTCTAATTCAAAAAAGTTATAACAAAATGATAAAATAATAAAAGTGACAATTTAATATAAACTATTTCAACCAAAGTTTCATTTGTAACTTTTATAAAAAACATTGTTAAAAAACTTTTATCGCAAAAATAATACACTATAAAAACTATTTTAAACTAAAAAAAAAACGCACAGATTATCCCACCATAAATAATAAAACCATCAAAATCAAAAACATTATTAGCAATGCCATCAAAACAAGCATTTCCATCTCTATATATGTGGGAGACTTTAAAATGAAATTTTCTATTTAATTTGAGGCAATTGGATTTTTTTAAGACAAATTCATATATATGTATATATTAATAACCTTTCAAAAAAAAAAATATATATTAATAAAATTAGGTCTGTATTTAAAACGAACAAACATTAATAAATAAGAGTTTACAAAATAAAGACGTTGAATAAACACAAAACACCAATAAAAATACTAAAATCTACACGATCTTTAAATTATAGATTGTTTAATAAATTAAACAAGCAATGAATCTATACAATCATAAGCAATTTTAATATATAAAATGACAACCATCAATTTAGTAAAAAGAGAGGTGAGTTCTTGACCCAAAAAAAAACCAGAGAGGTGAGTTGGTATAGTACCCATACTCTCTCAACTGTAATCAAAATTTTATCTTAACTATTCACCAGTCACCACCACGATCATAGTGAATAAAAGAATTAACATTTGCATTGTTTTTTTTTTTTGGTCAGGTTGTTTGATATGATATATTTAAAACATTGAGACGTGTAGAAATTAATATTATGACAATAAAAATATATTTATCCGAAGAATTTTATTGAATAAGGTCTACTCGTACCTTTACTGGCTCAAAAAATCCTTTGAAAAGATTTTCTAGTGGGATTAACTCATTTTTATAAAATTTCATAGGTCTTTATATTTTCTTCGATACATTTTTCTTAATGTGGACTAATGATTTTTGATTTAAGGAGAAACTTTTTATTTCTTAATAAATATGTTTCTTTTTCAAAAGACTAATTAAAACCCTTATTTTAGTTGTTTTATTCTTGAATCGGCCCAACCTTCAAGTTGATTTCAATCTTATTGAAAATGAACAAGTTAAGTCACATCCAATGGTTAATAGGTGCATCATCACAATTGAACAATTCTGATGAGATCGCCTTGATGAAATTCCATCAATTGAACAAGGACATATAACACTAACAAGAAGATAAAAAGTTCAAATTATGCCCTTTAATTTATTTATCATTTTCATTTATTGATACATATATAGCTTGCTTGACATCATACATCCATATGATATTATATATCAACAAGCATTAAAATACATAATTTTCTTAAGGTATTGCCAAAGTAATACTCAAGCGAATAATAGACTGATTAGTTGGAGCATCATAAGATACAGTTTCAAACACAACAAAACCTCTTGCATATCGAAACCTCCCCGATCCGCCAACAACAGAGAGCTCTCTTAAGTTATCACGTTGATGACTTGAACCTTGTATCTGCAAAGTGCTACCACTATATAGCACATTGTTGAACACAAGTGACAAAACTATGTTCACATTTGTACCGTCTAGAGAAGCTACGGTAATCACGCCTTGCGCCCTTCCGACTTGAGTCGAAAGATTAGGACTTTGTGTAATAGGGTCATCAACTACAAGTATTGTTCCAAATGAGTTGTAAGACCATTGTCTTCCATTGATACCGATAACAGTCGCAACGGTTGCGTTCGAGCCTTTTCCTACATCTTGTAGGTACAACACCAAGTTTGATGTTTGTTGACCATTAGCTATGTTGATGGTTATGAGCAAAAGGAAAATTGAGAAGGACATGGTTTTGATTGGGGTAGAAAATGTTGGTGCCATTTTTTTGTTATTGCAAAAGACTATTGATGAGAAAAATTGATGAATTTTGTTAATGAAAATGGATGAAATTTATAGAAGTGAGTAGAGGCACAAAACATGCTTATAGAGGAAGACAGCTTCAATCATTTCTGTAACGTTAAAGAGTTTTTCTTTAAACAGATATAGAAATTTTATTTTCCAATTTAAGACAATTTTTTTTCCATTGTTAACAAATGAATCATTAGTATCATTTTATTTTATTTTCTTCTTAATGCATGTGTAATGATGACACTTTTGTGTCAAATAATTTAGTAGTTAACTAATCTCACTTTTATTTTTTGAAAGGTAATCCATATTTTTAAATTTTAAAAAAAGAAGAATTTTATATCTCAACTCGATTTTTACAAATTTCTATGAACCCAATTACTTTTACCTTACTATAACACATTTTATTTAGTTACAAAATGATGTCACGTTTAAAAGGGAGGCTACATATTCATACCAAATGTTCACGTTTAACGTGAATTGAAATTCAAAATATTTAATCAAACGTACGTAACACCCACAAAAAAGACCATTAAAAGTTGGCTTTTATTATAGCATGCATACCATGTAAAGCCCCCATTTTAGTTTGTGCTAAATCATAATAAGGAATACGTTATTGCTTTATTCACCGACATGAGATGAGTCAAATCGTTTTTGATTAAGGTTTGAAGGCTTAACTAACGTACATTAGTACATATACACCCACATGAAATGTGTTTCATTTAGCTTTCAACACAATATTCTTGTTACATATAGTATATGCAAGAAGAGCATGTGTGACAGCACATTATAAGTTCAAACTTTTTATAAACTTTCTTATGAATACATTAAAATTAAGAATGAAGAAACGACTACACTCCAATTAAACATAATTGTGTGTGGGATCCACGTGAAATTGAAATGTGGATCTCAATTCTCAACATTATTGTGAGTATGCATGAATAATGTTTTTTTTTAAAAGGATGCATACATAATGATTTTTTTATTTTTTTGACAAAGATGATACATAATGATGAGATACATATTGTAATTGCTCTACCGGTTTGACAATAATTTTTAGTAAATTGAATTTTTCTGAATAAGTTAAAATGAGATATATTAATACTAAATAAGAGATCTTCCTCAACACAAAGTGTACTAAGACATCAAAACTTTACAAGAGACTTGTACAAAAAACAAAAATGAAAACTAAACTAATCGACACTCAACTCGACCTCCACCGGTAAGACTAAGAGTATCATTTTAGTAAACTTGAGTTTAAACTTCATCCCTACACATTACGTGAAATACCCTACCAATTAAACTACGGAAATGCTTATAGTGTTTTCTATTGATAGTATATTAGTGATTATGTTAACTTTCAAAATCAAATCTAAACCTTCTAATTAAACCTCATTCAGCATCTCTTTGCTCCCTAACCAAAAGGTACCTAGCAAAGTTTTGGCAATAGTAGTGTATTATTTGCACAAACATTTGTGAATGATTTATCCTCTTCACAACTCATTGAAAAGATAAGTAGGTAATCTCATTCATTCCTTATTTCAAATAAAAATTAAAAAAATATATTACACAATGCCCCCAAAGTGCAATAATTGATAATAAATCATACTATTACCAATCAATGAATCATCTCGAGAACACAAAGCACATCAATCTGTCATGAAAAATCAAATACCACAATGCATATCAAATATGTATGTTAGTTCTCCAAGTTTTCCAAATTCACACAATGATGCATAGTTGCATCCAAACTATGAAAAATTCAAAATCACCTATAACAATAACTAATCTGTTCCTTTATAATAATATATGAGCTAGCTGCTTAAATAACAGTAAAATTTACTCAATCCACATAGCTGTTTTTAGACCTTAAAATTTACAACTGTAAACTCATCAACCAAGCATGTAACACTAAAACAGAATTTAAAACAAAGAGAAAACTGTGTTTTTTCTACACATTTTAACCTCATCATGTACTCTTTTTGTTATCAAGGTGCCAAGAGCTGTGATCAATGATTAATG
Source organism: Trifolium dubium (assembly GCA_951804385.1). Taxonomy (NCBI): domain Eukaryota; kingdom Viridiplantae; phylum Streptophyta; class Magnoliopsida; order Fabales; family Fabaceae; genus Trifolium; species Trifolium dubium. Next base: position 28,347,316 of record OX638075.1, on the reverse strand, counting down.
GCCTCCAACTGACTCCGAATATTCTGATTGTCTTCCAAGAGGCGATCATATTCCATAAGGAAATCCTCAGATTGCTTTTTAAGAGCCTTCACTTCGGTTTCCAAAGTCTTTTCCTTATTGTCTTTCTCCTCACATGCAGATTCGAGCTTCTTAACTTTAGACTTCAATTTACTAATTTCTTCGGTTAATGCTTTCTGCTCCTCTAAGTTCCCATTTTTGCCATCCTCAAAACTGCGGGTTTGTTTCTTAACAGCTTCCATGGTCTTCCTAAGTAAACGAAGCTCTCTTATGTAATGATGCAATCTATCAATCATTAAAGAGAGAAACAGCACAAAACCTGCACACATTAAAAGTAAAAAAAAAAATCACATTTGAGGACTAAATCATCTATAAGAATGAGAAAAAAAATTGGTAAAAAAAGCAAAATTTGTTCTGGTTTTTTATTTTAAAACTGTTAATGAACAATACAAATTAGGGGCAAGGGACAGGACAAAAAGTTGCATCATGAATTACTCTTTAATTAATACATATACATATCAGAAACCAATAACATATATTTCCCCTGTTGTACTAAGTATCACAAAACACAGACAATTTTGTGTCTTTATTTCAGAAGCCATCTCAAATTTACACAGTAAAAGCAAGTAATTGATTTTCCCATAAACTACACAGTTTTTTTTTTTTTGAAAACTCGGTATCCGGCCTAAACCGACTAATCTGAGGGGACCAATCCCACCGCCCACTTGCGGGGACCCCATCATAAACTACACAGTAAAAGCAAGTAAGCAACAACTACAAAACAAACTTCAAATCTATCATTATTATCCGCACAAGGCAATTGGACAACGTTGGATTATCCATCATACATTGTTCAAATAGTTTTAAAAGACATGAAAGAAAATAAAAGTAATGATTTATGTTAAAGATGGATTATCAAGCATACATGGAGATAGAAACATAGAGATGTAAATTATAGAACTCAAGCTTAGTGAATGAATTGGAGAAAATGCTTCACGTGTCTCCAGATTTCATAAAACAAAATTTTCAAAAAGCGGTAACTAAGACTAGCAATGCTCTAAGTGCATAAAATTCCAACCTAACCGTAGTGTACCCAACATGAAAATTTGGTAGTGGAAAAGACGTGTAGGAAAAATGAGATTAGAAATTATAGAACTTCGCCTAAGATGGTTTGGCCCAATAAATATTATAGAGGTAGAAGAAGAGTGAAGACCAATGAAAACTCTAAGATGACCCATTAAAAGAAACAGGGTATAAATATCCTTTTCTATAACTTGAATATTGACGGAATACAATGGTGTTGTTTATGCCATCAATGCAAGGATTGAATAGGTTGAACTCTCTTCAATGATTTGGTTAAAAGGGGAAGGCTGGGAAGGGAAAATACAGATTTTACTCTTACACCATCAAAGAAGGTGAGTGAAAATAAGCGGCAGAAATATTAACTGAGATGGCTTGAACTGGGGGTGAAGAAACTTTAAAAGTGAGACTTGCACAATTTGAAAGCAAAGAAGCTAAAGGCAGCAATGTTAAGATGGTATTTTGGGCAAAAAAAACAGAATTGTGAAGCCGACAAATTCTAAATTACTTTCCCTCCCTTCCAATTTCGGAGGAATGTAAATAGGAAGAAGGCATTTTTCCCCCTTATTTGCCCGCCCCTGCAAAGTTCAATAAATCATAAAAGATGCACTGCATGATCATACAAGATTAGAAAAGATTAATGGATGTGTAGGCAAAGATATTGCTCGTTTCAAATATTAAAATTTCAAGCAATCAATTATATGCTTTTGCCATGCTGAGGAGGGATTAGATGACCATTTCAGTGACAAAAGTTCAACTCAAGCATAAGCATAAGTGAAGCCTATGCTAATCATGTATCATAAAAGAAGCCACCAAATGTAGAATATATCAATTGTTAAATCAGACACCCACTAAGTGAAGCCTATACTTATCATGTAATGTATTATAAAAGTCAGACCACAGTAGAACACCAAATAGCATTGCATTATGAAGCACGGGCAATCTTCAGATTAGGCGTGTCCGACACCAACACGACACTTATGACTACATTGAATTATATCATTTTCTCAAATTTGAGTCTGTAAAGGTCTCATTCCTCCAATATATCAAAGGAAATACATTAACTATCAATGCATAAAACACCATCTTTCTCAATTCATCTTCTTCTATGATCACATATAGCATTTTCTTTATATTATGCATGATACCAAAATGCACAAAATCACTTTCTCCACAAATCATATCATAGCCAAGACTATCAACCCAATTATTCCATAAAAAAAAATCCCCTTTAACTACAATCATTCAAAATATCGAGCTCCCCCAAAGGGACAAATCCGGAAAATTCAAGTTCAATTCCTGACCGGAACAATTCTTAACCAAACGTTACTTACACTACATCCCAACCAAACACCGATTTAACACCCAAAAAAAATAAATTCTTATTACAATTTTATAATTTTTATTTTATTCACCACCCGTTAAATATGGTTCGGGGTGAGTTATGGCATCAAATGGTTTCAGTCTCGTCCCAAGCGCAGTTGTGGGGGGATCAAATCCATCACAAACCACCACAGGATACTATTCAACTAATGTTTGATTCAATTTTATAATTTCAAGTAACTAAAAAGTAGGTACAGATACTAAAAACATGTCAAACCCTAAAAAACAAACTTCAAATAATTATAATAATTATAATCTAATCAATTAATTAATCAAAACCAACAACACAATTACAAATTTTTAACTAAATAGCTTAAAATTTCAAATAAAAGCAACAATTATTAATCATAAAAACAAAAAAAAAGGGAAATTGAAAAGTACCCATTAAAGAAGCTTCAAGCATATGTTTAGACATAAGAACTTGATCAGTAGGGTTAAGAACACCAGCTTCAAAAGTACGTTGTTGGATCTTAGCCATACTATAAAGACTAGAAGAAAGAACAACAACTAAAGTAGCACCAACAGTTGTAACAACAATTGGACCACGACCTCGTTTGACTCGATCCAAAGAAACAATCACAAGTTTTCTAAGTGGTGTTTTGAAAACTAGGGTTAGGATTATAAGCATTTCACCGAAAATCGCTGTGTACAGTAACTGCAACATTATGAATCTATAACACTGTTTAGTTGCAGAGAAAGAGAAGAGAATAAGAAGAGAAGAGAAAGAGGTGAAGCGTGTCGGTTTAGTCAAGTGTTTGTTTGATTGAGTTGGTCCAATAAATAAAGCACACTAAACCCTTTGGTTTGGGTAGGTATCAATTCAATTTTTAGTTTTCCTATTTTATTTCACACATAAATAATGATTTTTAACTAAGTTTTTGTATTTATCTTTTAAATGGTTTTTGTTGTACAAAAAATATAATGTCAAAAATAAAATAAAAATAAAGGAAAAAATATTGTAAGCAGAAATCGAAGCGAAATCACGTATAAATTTGTCCAAAAGTTTAATTTGTGGCTTATCATTTTTCTACTTTTCTTTATTAATGTTAAACCACTCTTTTTTTAATAAAATATGTTTAACCCTACTTCAAATTTAAGGGTTTGTTTGTTAGAAAAGAAATAGATAAGAGAGAAATAGAACAACAGAAACCAATATATATATTTGAACTAAAACAAAACCTGAACAAACAAACATTTAATCCTCCAACTTAAAAGATTACATGAGGTATTTTATTTTTCTTTGAGTCTAAATGCATCTTAAAATCCTTTAAATTATAATTCCTCTGTTCATTTTTATTTATCGTTTTAGAAAAAAAAATCAAATTAGAAATGTGTATTTTTGCATATATATCTTCCTATTATACCCTTTTACTTTTTGGAGTATATATCTTAATTTTAATCTACGAATAAATTCTCAATTTTTTGTACACATACTTTCTCTTTCCAAAAAAATTAAAACCACCGAAAAAAATCATAACAAACTTTATTTACTCCCTCCGTTCTTTGTTATTTATCGTTCTAAAAAGAAAAAAGACCAAATTAAGGTGTATTTTTTCATCTTATCTTCCTATTATCCTAATTTTAATCCACCAATAAATCCCTATTTTTTTGCATACACACTTTCTCTTTTTAAAAAAATTAAAACACAAACAAAATTTGTAACAAACTTTATTTAAAAAATAAACAAACAATTACAAAAAAATTAAAAAGAAGATATAATAGATAAAATATAATCTAAAGTGTCAATACGACGAATAAAAATGAACAAATATATACTCCCTCCGTCCCAAAATAAGTGTCCTACTTGCCAAAATTGTTTATCCTTGTTCCAAAATAAAATGTTTTATACTATTTATAACATTAGGATAATTAAGAAAATATGGTGGTAATTAAAATTCTTATATTAGAAGTAGATAATGAGCTAAAAATCACAAGATTCTCCCACCGTCCCAAAACTATTTTCCTTTTCAAAAATCAATGTAAAATTAATGTTGATTTATCATTTATGCCCTTATAAAAGTTAAAATGTTAATCAAATATTTATTTTTTTAAATAAAGTAAGGATAAAAGAAATTTAACTTATTAATTTTTATTGTTTTTAAATTCACATACATAACTCTAAAAAAATAATAGTTTTGGGACGAAGAGATTAATGTGACAATGTACATGTAAATTAAACAGTGAATCAATCACATTTGTCATGACAGTTCAGCCAATGCCTTTTCAGGTCACATTATTCAACATAACATAAGTAATTGGTTCAACCAAGTATAAGATCCATTCTTTCATTTTAGTAAACAAAAAGTCGCACCCCCCACAATCACTTTTTTGTTTCAGAGGCTTTCATAATGCTCATGGATACTGGTAAAGCTACATGGAAGTTACTACATGATATATCATCAAAAAAATGCACATCAAGAAGTATCAACAAGTTTTCTTGTCAAAATATCAGGCAAGCTCAAGTAACAAAGAGAAATCTCAAGTCAGCTTCCGTCAACTTCCCAAGAGCTTCGGAACTTCCGCCTATAGTCCTATTAAAGGAGGGACAACAAAGAAAATGTCATTACTTATTATAGCAAAATATGCAGATCACTTTCAATCCTATTATAGCATCAGACTTACCCTTCAAATAGTATTTGCTTCTTCTCTTGTAGTTTCAAGATCCTCTCCTCAATTGTGTTTTCGATGACAAATCTCACAATTCTGTATATGAAAATAATGTTGGAACTTCAAAAAAAAAACTACATGTTTTTGTAATAACTTGTACATTTTTCTACTGTTTTCAGTTTAGTGTTTAAGTGCAAGAAGCAGTACCTGATTGGTTTGAATTGCCCTATCCGGTGAATTCTGTCTTGAGCCTGACGCTCCACTGCAGGGTTCCACCAAGGATCCATGAGAAATACCTGAGATTGAACAATAAACAAAGCCACATATTTAACCATGTGAGAAACCCAATTTAAGAATGACCAAATTCAGAGCAAAAGGAGATTACTCACATGAGATGCAACAGTCAAATTCAGAGCAACACCGCCGGCTTTCAAGCTCATGAGAAAAATTTTGCAGTCTGGGTCATCAGTAAATTTCTTAATAGCAGCATTCCGAGCATCCAATGACATGCTTCCGATCAATTGGACGCAAGATACACCTGACTGCAATTAGTTCACCAAGTCATCATCCCAATGCATTGTCCATTTATTAATTAATAAAATAGAAAGTGACATGTAAATTTACCATTTGCAAGGAGTAGTTTATGAGATCCAAGAATGATGTGAACTGGCTAAAAACAATCGCTTTTGCAGAACCATCCCTTTCAATCATAAATCTAATTTCTTCTCTCTGCAACCATTTAATCTCATTCAGGTAGAAAAAGAGTAACAAGACATTGTGAAATATATGCACATGACAGACAATATACCAACTGATAAAAGCATTCTTTTGTTGCAATGTATAAATTATTTTTTGAGCTGATGCTTGTCAAACTACAGGTCTCTCTCCCCACCTCACTCCCCCTTCTACCCACCCAAAGCTAACCACTCATACTTGCAGGCATGAAGAAGCTAAAAATCACATATAGTAGTATCACACAACAAATTATATACATACCAGTGCCTCTATTTTAGTACTTGTCTGAAAATTCTCGATCTGAATTCTGTTTACAATGCTTGAAGATCTGAAACCCTTGATTGTTGTTTTATTAACCTCAGCATGATTGATGGAAGTCAAATCAACAGTGAGTAATTTAGAGCATGAAGGGCACGATGCACGTTCCAAAGAAGCAGAGTGTTTTATCAAGCATCCCTTGCAAAAAGTATGCTCACAAGAGGTAACCTGAATCAATAAGTAAAAGGAATTTGAAGGAAAACCATTAGCACATAACAATTGGCAGGAGGAACTTCTATATAGACAAGCATGATATAAGTTTAATCAGAAAAACGTAAGATGTACTAACCACAGGGTCATCCAATTCTTCATGACAAAGGCCACATGCTTGTTCACCATTACTAGCCAAGTTTTCACCTTTTAGTGGTGCTGCAGTTGGAGAATACACCACAAGATATGGATGATCCACAGCCTGTATATTTATTTAAGCCAGATGTATAAGATGCAGGGGAGAAAATCAGATAAACCTTCCAGAGGCGAAGGAGTACAAACATATATTTTTCAATAGAAAATACGGACACTTACTTCCTAGTTACCAGATGCAAAATGAGGATTGAAATTAAGCATAAAGCATATAACCATATTTCAAACAGGTCACTCAGTTTTTAAACAAAATAAATGAATCGCTATCCTACCAAATTTATGATTATTGTTCTTACTAACAGTTTCTGCATCATAGTTTGTTTTGAAAAAATATTTTTTAAAAATTAAAAGTTGATTAAGATGATTTCATATTCTTTGAGCTTAAGATGAAGTTCAGGCTATATAGCTTCAATGCAGAATTATTTTCATTTTTTTTTTTTTGGTAAGCGCAGAATTATTTTCATAACCAAAGTTAGATTCACAATGAAATCACCAGCATGGAAGACCTACAAAACCTTAGACTCGATAAGACAACTATAAATTCAAGAACTTAATACTATGCGTCCCTGATATAAATGCAGTTTATTATTCATGAACTTTTGTGCAGATTTAAATCAGAAAAAAAGGTCAATAATATGAGCATAATTATTTGAACTTTTATCCAATTTCGTATGTTCCCTTATCATTCACCTGACGTAGTCGTGTGAGGAGGTCAAAAATATGAGCATAATTACTAGTCAGAGTATTTGCTGCAACATACCTGCAAAAGATAAATGTGACAGTGTGAGACACGATAACAATATTTATTTTCCTATACCAACTAAACAAATGGAAAATTAACATATAACAGTTACGAGTGAAGGAAATCTAGAAGCAGATGAACCTATGTTTATTACCTGTTAGAATAAAAATCTCATTCTTGACATGTACATATAACCTATTGCGTGTACCATTACTATGTTTATGTACATCTCATATAACTCATACATGGTTGTTATGATTGCGCGACAACTCGTGAGATTACACGATGTCACACGTCATTCATCATTCACCAAGGCAGTGAGTGGAGAACTCGCTGGATGTGGCGCCATGGTCGGCACGACAACCAAACACGTGAGATCGTAGGAATTACGAACGGCGCTCTTCTCCCTAGACAAGCAAATGCATTATATAGTGCAGTAATAAGTGTACCATTACTATATTCATGCACCTCTCATATATAACTCATGTCTGTAATTTGAACAATCATGTTATCAACTTATCAATCACATCTTCAACCCCTAATTTCTACTTTTTTCACGGGTGTTCCAAAGTATAACTTCTGATCGTACAGTTAGAAATTCCAGACAGCCCTTGTTAATAAATGGAACCACTAAAGATTCACAACTTGGTGATTTGATCCACAAATTCAACTCCACCAAATAAATATAAAGCCATTCATAACACATTTCAATTTCTCTGCATTTTACCACATTTTAGGCAGTAAGATAAAAAATTTGACATACGTATTAAACTGTGACCGGCTTTCATTGTATAGTGATTCATAATAGTCTTGCTCTGTTATATCCAGACTATCCCTCCTCAATGAAACCTGCAAGTAGAAATGTAGTATAAATAAATAAATAAATATGAAATCTCTCGGTCTCTCCATATGAAAAAATTCATACTTCGCCATCAGAAAACAAGAACTTACGATTCTAGGCGGAAGTCCAAGCTCATCAGCCCTGTCTAATTTAGTTCGCCTTAAAACTATGCTCTTCAAAATTTTGTTTTTAAGCAATATCATAGCTCTTTTCCCCCTATTGCCATATCCATGTGATTGAATTGGTGTCGCGATATTCTAATCAAGATTAAACAAATAATTAAAAAAATACCTAAAACATCTTGTATGAAAACAAGAGGAATATGACTTCTCTCTAATATGGAGAACCCAAAAACTGCAGAACTTACTTTGTTCCACCAACAAAAATGCCTAACTGAACTGTGGTTGCAGTTTAAACATTTATTAGAGGAGCTGCACAAGAGCACGTGTAAAATCAGTAAACAATGCAATAATGTACAAACAAAATTCATTATTAAAGCATGCAAACAGAGAAAACACTTGAGCCTGTTGAGTAAGGAGCAGAAAAGGAGTTATTCATATATTACAGGGATCACAACATTGCAAAGTTGAAACATGAGTAAAAAGATTTATATATACTAGAATATCCTCCAAATAAGAAGGCATGGCTTCTTCAAAAAAAAAAAGAAGGCATTTGTCTCTGTTCCAAGCAACACCCAGTAAACATTACATACATCCGAGTATTCAAGTTTAATGAAGTGTTCTGATAGATATGAGATAAAATAAGCTAACAACTCAGTTCCCTCCTTAGTAAATCAAGAGTGATAAACAAAGCCAAATAATAAAAATAAATAATAATAATAATAATAAAAAATATTCTTAGTAAGAAATTAGCAAGTCCTTAACTAAAATCCCTTCCTGCTAATATAGAATCCAAAGAATGCATTGAATATACTGAATGTAAGTCATACCTATACTTATGATCAAGTATCCTGCAATCACAGTCCTTGCACAGGTTATAGGAAAAAGGAACTATCTGCAGAAATCGTACCTGCAAACATGGCATTGCAGTTGAATTATAATGGATTAGGCGATAAGCTATATAAAGCATTCCTTATCCTCCACATAACAGCTAAGTGTTTTATTTGACGAATCATATAAAAAAACAATGAATATATTTTTGCCAAAAAGACTAGTAATTTACCAAAGAATATAGCTCTCCAACACGATTCTGAATGGGCGTACCACTTAATGCCCATTTGTAGGAAGACTCTAAAGCAAAAACTGCTTTTGTAGTGTTACAATGCCTGGATTTTATAAAGTGTGCCTAATTTCATATTAATGGAAAAAACAAAGAAGTTAATTCAATGAAATTTCAACAAGTTAGATAACATAATAAGATGATGTCCTAATATAAAATGAAACATCATAAGAAATACCAATGTAGTTACAAAGTTAAAACATTAAGCTTAAGACATTGTTTTATTTATTTTTCAATGACAAGAAGTAGGAGATAACAGATAACAATAAAAGTTTAATTGGGCATAGTTAAACAAGAAAGAAAGCAAACGTCAGTTAGTTTAGGTAAAAAAGAGATTAGAAACAACAATACGATACAAAATGACTCTAACAGCATGCAGAAATGAGTGTTAACAATAAAACATTACAGCTGACCTCATCCAATATGATCCTCTGCCACTTTATAGCATGCATAAATGAGTTCTGAATGCCTTCTACACTGAGACACATTTCTTCTTTCTTCTTCTTGATAGAACCCCGTTCCAAATCCATCTTTGAACTCTGACCTCCTTTCTTTTTCTTGCTTTGCTTTGATTGTTTTTCTGTTTTAATAGCGTCAGGCCCACAATGGTACTTCAGGTGAATAGTTAACTTATTCTTGTAAAATGATTTTCCACAATATGGGCACTTCTCCTTAGGAGGCATCACATGTTTTCTGTACTCCGATTCAATAGTAGCATATGTTGTTATAACAAAATCATACTCCGATAACTGTTCAACACTCTTCTCTCGCTTCGGCCCATGATAAACCAGAACCTTGGTGCTTCCTTCCACAGTAAATTTATTGATCTCCTTTTCCCACTGACTCACAGCAACCAGAGGACAAATGACAAGTGTTCCTTTGATCATAGGAAGCACCTTAGATGACCCGGGTGAATGTGAGTGTTCATCTGGTTCACAACTCATTTGTAGTAATTCACGTTTAGCAAGGACAAGGGAAATTGCTTGAATAGTTTTCCCCATGCCCATCTCATCGGCAAGGATTCCTCCTCTAGTCACAGAGCTTTCCTTTTTCAAAGCCCAGGCTAACCATTCCTTTTGGTACCTAAACAAAGGAACTTTCAGATCTGATGATGGTTCAGCTGTCTCATTCATCACTTCACTTTGGTCTAAGTTAACGTCTTCCAACAAATTCTCATCAATCCATCTCTCATGTTCTTCTTCCCAAGCTTGCCATAACAACGCTGGCTTCTTTGCTTTCTTTGCTTTTTCCATCTTTTTCACCATAGGTAAATCAAATGGAACTTCTTCACTTAAACCCATTGTATGTAACGCATCCTGAAGCCCCAACGCTATCTCTATCTCTGTCGTAGATTTTCTTCCCCTCTTTTTGGACTGTGCCTTTCTCCGTCTAGAGTCAGATAAATCATCATAATCATCATCTTCTCCATCAGAACTACTAATGCTTACAGTTGGGTCTAAATTCAAGTCAGGGAAGTTCCCACCAATGTCTTCAGCTGCATTGAATTTCCCAAAGACAAGTTTTCAGCTATATCTCCAGATAGAAATTTACCTTTAAATTCGTACTATAAAAGCGTTCCAATTTTCATCTCAACAGAAGAAAAAAAAATGTTATCCAGTCAATTTTACTCCTCGTTCAAAGTTCGATCATAAGTTAACAAGAATCATAAACAAACTACCGCGTAATAAGAATTTCAACAATTAAGACCACAAACATTTAAATTTCAGTGACATCAATATCTTTTTTTTTTCTAATATAGACTATATATAACACTTGCAAAATCTTAAACAGATAAACCATCACAAAATTTCAAACAAGGAAAAAAATCAACAACAATACCTTCATAATCAGAATCAGATTTCGAAGATTCGCCGCCACGATACTCTTCATCAGTATAATTGTCACTCTTTCCATCAGTATCCATCTCCTCCATCACCATGGGCTTCTTCCCCTTCCTATCCGCTAAGTCATGCATAAAACATCGAAAACAAATCGAAACAAATAACAAAAGAATCACTAATCAGTAACCCTAAATCACAAAAATCGAACAAGAAAAAAAGAGAGTAAAGGTAAGAGAAATTTTGTTACCGGAATCGATTTGATCGGAACCGAGTCGACGAGAACGAAGTTCCATTGAAGAAGAAGAAGAAAAAAAAGAGTGAGAAAGTGAATTAGGGTTTGCGATTGAGTAACCGCTTTTAAGCGATTATGAATGAAGTTTGAAGTGATAAAGCACGTTTCGGTAGAGAAAATGTTGGCACTATACAGTGTCTGAAACGGCGGGAAGAAACGCTATGTATTTATTTATTTATAAGCGTGTGGGTTTAGTGCTGTGGTTCTCTATGATGTGGACCACGGTAATGTATATATTTTCTTGTTAATTAAATAAATGACCAAAAATGGTGCTAGATTCTTTCTTTCCTTTTTGACTAAATTTATTTTGCTAGATTCTTGTTTTTTTGACTAAAGAAATCAATTTATGATGTTGCTAAAAAAATCAATTTGGAACTATGGTAGAATTGGTAGATATTTAGGTCTTGTGTTGACCCGACTTATTTTCTACTTTTCTATTTTTTAAAATGAAATAGAGAAATATTATATTGAATTTAATCATGTTTCTTTATAGAAGTAATAAAAAAAATCAAGTAAAAAAGTAACAAATACTGAGAAGTGGAGTCATACATAATTTTTTTCTTCTTTACTATTTTTAAGAAGAATAAAAAATCAGAAAATAAGTCGGGTCAAACGGAACATTAGCCCTTTTAATTATTTAATTTTGGGTTTGACATCCAACCAGTGTGAATACAAAATCATTTGTTGGGAGATGTCAACCTCTTATATGAATCTCAGTTACTTTAAGGGGATTAGTTTTTGCAATTACGCGTATAGGATACCTTTGATTTACCAAAATTAAAAATTAATTTAGAAATTTAGGGTTATAATTTTTTTTGTGAATGTTTGTTTTTTTATTTTGATCGCTCATTAATCTACTCATCACGTAAATAAGCATTTTTTGCCAAATAATCCTTGCCAAATGTCAGACTATTTGCTACTTAATTGTTTTTTAAATGAAATTGGACGGTAGGAACAAAAACCAAAACGTTGAGGAGATTCAGGGGTTTATTTAAAACAAAAAACGATATATAGGCTGAAACCAAAAAAACTCGTGTATATATAAAGACGAAAGTGATATTTAAGAAAAAAATAAACAAATAAATATATCTAGAAACATGGAAAGAGTCTTATATATATGGATAAATTATGTACATAAAAGGTCTATAATTAAGGACGAGTAATTTCTTTTCTGGATGAATTCAAATTTTACTAAACCTTAGTTGGTCTAGTGGTGATTGACGTAGAATTTGGTTGAGAGGATCACGATTCAATCTCCCGCAACTGCTTTTGGGATGAGACTGGTATCACCAGAGCTCCTTTCTCCTAGGAACCAGATGATAAAAGCTAAAAATAAAATAAAAATAAGAACCACTTTAAATAAGATATTGGACTTAAATGGTTAATAAATCCATCAAATAATGAATTTCGAGATGATCCAAATTCGAATCACAGATGGATCAAGTCTTGATTAGATTTTATTTAAGACTATTTTTAAATCATTATATTACACTTTGATTAATACTTCATCTATGCCTCAATTTATTTGTTAAAGTTGACCAAATCACATACTTTAAGTTAATATAGTTAGTTTAAGTCTCATGAGTTCAGCTCAATTAGTTAGACATCACATTATATATGCAGGGGGCGGAGGTTTGAACCCCAGTCATCTCACTTCTCTACTTTAAAAGTGGAATGTCTAACCACTAGGCTACTAGACTAAACAAATGGTTAGTTTAATAAAAATGTCATATACAACTAAAATTAAATTGAGTCAAGATTCGTGAAGGTAATGCATGTACTGATTATCTAGACAAGCTTAGTGTTCGGACTACTCGCAATCTTGTGCTTTATGCGTCCTTTGCTTTTCCGCTTAATGGAATGATTCTCCTCCTTCTAGTTGATGCTAATGAGACCTTATTATTTTTTAGATAATTTTCTTTCGTTTTTTCTTTTCCTTTTATTTTCTCCCCATGTACCAAATAATTAGGGACCAAGATTTACTATAGTAAACAAATACGCAATAATCAATCTCGTCTAATAATTTCACATTAGACGGTTATGATATGTATATATGCATCAAAATTATCTTGACCACTCGTTTAATTCAGACGGTTGATATTGTAACTGCGTTAAAAAGGGTTAGAGCATGTAATCCTGTTTTCCCAAAGTATGACAATAGAAGTAGAAGTGTAGAACAAAGACATTCTTGGATTTTAGTTAAAAATTGATAGCTCTATCAATTTTGGGACAAAATAAGTGTAGAGTCATGGCCTCATGGGGATCTTATAGGACAGTGGATATAGAGATATGTTCCCTCAAAAGTTATACTTTTTTCGTAGAAGAGTCTTCTCTGCGACTTTCAAACGCCGAAGTTGTATACTATACGGAGTATATTATAATCTAATAAAAAGGTGTCTAATTTCATAAATGTAACAATATTTATACTAATTTTAATATTTAATTTAGATCAATCAATCATTTTGATTTCCAAATGTTTGAGGCATTGTTATGTTTTTATGGTAGTTCATGGTAGTCTATATCAAAATTATAAATACATTCTGGTATCTTTTTCTTAGTAATTTAGTGAACTAAATTGACTAACTAAAACTACATGCAATAAGTTACATAAACAAATTTGATGACCAAAAATAATTAATTAAAAAACACTTTTAAAAGTGTAATGTGTTAGCCATTTTAGTATACTTAAAAATTAATATTATAAATACAATGAACATGCCTTTTCACATTCAAGATCAAAATTGCTTCCTTATTCATTTAAATTACCACCCCGCTTATATTATGTCATGCTTCGTCTATCTTTTTGCTTAACTTATGATCACTTTGTAAACAACTACTATAATATAACAAAAATCTTCATTAATTTTATAATAAAGGTGTTCCCAACTTTAAACATGGTAAAATGGTTTACGAAAATAATCACAAAAAATACTTATTTCACAAGAACAACTCATTTTGAGGTATACTGAAAATTGTAAATATTTGGCTGAATTAATTAACGTAGCTTTGTGTATCCATCCATGCATGTTTAATGTTTACCCCCACCTCCTCCACCAACACCGGTACCAGTCCCAGATCCTTGGCCAGCTCCAGCTCCTACACCAACCCCAATTCCAATACCAATTCCTATACCAATTCCTCCTCCACCACCACGACCACCGCCAACACCTGTTCCACTTCCACTTCCTACACCACCACCTGCACCAAAGCCTCCACCATGTCCTGAACCTCCACCCACTCCTCCTCCACCACCTCCACCGCCTCCCCCACCGCCACCACCTGCGCCTCCAGCTCCACCGCCAACACCGCCTCCAGCTCCGAATCCTCCACCATGTCCTGAACCACCATTGGAGCCACCGCCGCCTCCTCCACCTCCTCCCCCGCCACCACCACCACCAATGCCTCCACCGCCTACACCAGCGCCAAATCCACTGCCATGTCCCGAGCCACCACCCACTCCGCCTCCACCACCACTACCTCCTCCTCCACCACCACCAATACCTCCACCCGCAGCTCCACCACCTACATCTCCACCAACACCAAATCCCCCACCTTGTCCTGAACCGCCACCCACTCCACCTCCACCACCACTACCTCCCCCTCCACCACCACCAATGCCAGCTCCTCCAGCACCACCACCTACACCTCCACCAGCGCCAAATCCTCCACCATGTCCTGAACCACCACCCAATCCACCTCCACCACCGCTACCTCCCCCACCACCACCTCCAATGCCACCTCCTCCAGCCCCACCTCCTACACCTCCACCAGCACCAAAACCTCCACCTTGTCCAGAGCCACCGCCCAATCCACCCCCACCACCACTTCCTCCTCCACCCCCACCTCCAAGGCCTCCTCCAGCTCCACCACCTACACCTCCACCGGCACCAAATCCTCCACCTTGTCCTGAGCCACCACCTAATCCACCGCCACCACCACTACCTCCTCCTCCACCACCCCCAAGACCTCCCCCACCACCTAAGCCACCACCACCTCCAAGACCTCCTCCAGCACCACCACCTCCTCCAAGTCCACCACCTCTGCCAAAACCTCCTCCTCTTCCACCTCCACCTCCAAAACCACCACGACGACCACCCCAACCTTTACAACGAGGTCCACGTCGAAATCGACAATCATCATCTCCAAACCTTTCTTGGTCAAGTTTGTTATCACCAAGAGTGACCGTGCTAAGATCAAGAACAATGCAAAGAATTAGAACACTCACAGAAAGCCATTTCCCTTGGAAACCCATTAGTGCCCAATAGAAATGATAAACTATTTGAAACGTTTACTCTTGTACTGTCTTTGCTGCTCTAGTACATTATGACTATGGTTTTATAGGCTTCGTCCAATATGAGTGTGTGTATTAAATATTGCGTGTTGTGAACCGTTGGGGGAGTAGCACAAAGCATTAATCGTAAGCAAGTGGAACAAATAATGAAAGTCAAAACTCCAGCGTGGACTCTGGTTGCATGTGGTATGCTAGAACTATACCATCACTTATTTTGTTTTTCTTTTTTCAGATCATGTAGGTAGGATCATTCATTTGTGATTTATATAAGCCAACAATGAGTATTGGCCTTCATAAATTGATGTGATATTTGAATTTATTGAAAGACAAATTCATAAGTTATGTATCTTTATTTATTTATAAGCTATGTATCTGTACATGCACGTAGACGGTGGAACAATATATATACCACCACCTCTTTTTAAAAAAAGGGGGTTTCATTTCATTGGATAATGAAGCTTGATAGTAAAATAATTGTACATAGACTAAAATTTGAGAGAAATAAAAAAAAACTTAAATAATATTCAGGTCCCTATAAGTTCGCATTTTTTTGATATAAATCCCTGTAAATTTTTTTGTTTTAAATAAGTCCTTGCAATTATATGTTTTTTTGAAATTAGTCTCTAAAGTCAAAATCCGCAGGAAAATCTGCAGTTTTTGTGCAGATTTTCCTGCGGATTTTGAATTTAGGTACTTATTTCAAGAAATAAATAATTACAGGGACTAATTTAAAACAAAAAAACTTACAGGAACTTATATCAAAAAAATGCGAACTTACAAAGACCTAAACATTATTTAAGCCTAAAAATAATATCTTAGCATGTTGTACTTGTAAATAGGATGATAAAACCTACTACCAGTAACAACTACCTTACTATTTTATTTTATTTTTTATAAAAATGAATTTTTGATAGTAAAAGAAAGATAATATATAAAATGTAAATATTTACTAAAAAAAATAAAAAACAACAAGGTCATCGAGTTGGAGTTTAAATTTATATTTTCCACTTATTTACTTTAAAAAGTTAATTAATTTTTAACCATCAAACTATTTCATAAAAAATAAATAGTGATGTAAAAATCAAAATAACTATTTTAAATTGATTTAGATTTTTCATGTTTTTGGAGAAAAGTAAAATAAACATGTAATTTAGTGTTCATAAGGTCTTTTTATTTCTTATACCGTTGACAGTAGCTCTCTCACAATAAATTGTTTTTCACATCAACTTGGATATTGCAATAATTCTACGAGTTTTATTTTCTTCTTCCTTTCAATATTGCTAATGAAATTCAGTTCTAAGGTGGCACCTACATGACACGGAAACACCTTGGTCAACTCTACCGACGAATCGTTATCTAGTGAGTAAAACTACTTTTCTGCGTAGAATTAAATTCTTTCTGCTACTTTCTTTTTATTGACTACAATTAGCTGTGCTACTTCGCACCTCCAAACACATTGACTTTTTCTTTAAGCAAGCTAAAAAATTATTGTGTGTCTACGGTGAAGAGTTATAGTAAATGATAGTAGTACACATAAGAATATATCGAACAAGTTCAAGGACCAAAATCAAAATAAGATAAGGGATTGGATCACCATAAGTACAAAACGAAACTAAATTTTTAAATTTTTACTTTAAACCATCACCTTACAACAATTTTACTTTTATCTACCAGATTATATGCCGTTATAACCTTACTATTGAACAACTGATAGTTGCACTCTTTCCAAATAATCCAACAAGTAGTCACTTAAATTAAATGTAAACAAAAACATGTTTTTACAAAACAATTGATAACCGTCTAATTGAACGGCATGAGAGTATGCTTATGCATTGTGATTCCTTCAAGTCGCAACCACCTTGGACACCTTAGCAATTTAGAAGATAAAATGCTGCAATGACCAAGATTGTTTTTCTTTGGAAGTCTATTATTGAAAAGTTTTAGAGAAAAATATAAACTTTCCTCTCAGAGAATGACTTTATATAATAGTAATTTTAAATAGTGTCTCTGAAACACTTGTTAAGAAACGTAAGAGAAACGTTGGCAACACACTCTTAAAATTGACACACTCAACACACTCATCATTGGTTACTTTTAAAAAAAAAATCAACTCATCACTATTTAAGAAGAGAGAGAATTATGTTAATTTTTAAACAATAAATCAATCAAGATGAATGTGTGAGAGTGTGTCCATCCAAGAATGTGTTGTTAGCATTTGACACACTCTTCAACATTGGTCGCCTAACAATAGATTTGAGAGTAAGCTTCTACAATTGGTTAAACAACATTTAACTCTATTTATATATTTTCTATATTAGCATCATATTGGATTATATATCATGTAATGAAACAGGAAAAATTGAGTAGGCAAGTCTTTTAAATAGAAATTGATGGATAATTAAAAAAAAAAATACTAATTGTGGTGACCCACTGCCTTGCCACACTGAAGTGCATTGCTTGGAATTGGATACTCATCTCTCCATGAATTTGCAGTGGAATACACTCTAAGATAAAATTGTTGGCCCAAATATTGTCTAGCCCAATTCTCAGATCTCACATTCCACATTCCTACATTGTCCAATGGCATGTATAGTGCAGTCCATGACTTTGGATACACCTGTGTAAAGTAATGGCATAGAGAAATAAACCCATAAATAGTCATTTCAAAGCACAAAATGTTTTTAGTAAATAATAGACTAGAATTATCTAAATTATACATTTAAAAGTTAACAAATCATTTTAAAGTGTGAAGCAAGTATTGTTAGATATTGATTAGAAAATTAAGGGTATATTAGATGTGCATCTTAATAAATCATGAGTTTGTTAGCATGTGTGGTAAGACTAAAAAATATTTTTTTGATACCTGAACTGTGGAACGAGAAATTGTATCTCTTAAATTATAGTTTAGTCTGCTAGAAGCTGACCATTGTCCTCCATCCATCCTTCAAATTCCAATAAATATCCACATATATATTAACAGAATTTAAGGGGTCAAAATTGCACAATCGCAATACTTAGGAATGAAATCTATACAAGAAAAGAATCGAGCTATGAAGCACAGACACGACACATCTGATCATAAGAGTGTTTGTGCTTCATAGGAATTGAGTGAACTTACCCTACTACAAAAAAGTTGTGTCCATCAATGTGCCATGATTGCAAAGTATCTTCAGGATTCTCAAAAACAACCTCTACAAAACCTCGAAAATCGGCCTCCATGACAGAAGTCTGAAGATAACCGCCGCTGCCGGTAGGATTATCTGGGATACTTCCAAGTGAAAACACTCCTTGGATCTTGAAGTAATCCGCTAATTTAAGTGGTGTATCAACAGGGATAAACGACACACTGTTTACTGCATATCTTTGTTTCCCATTGATAATTGGAGCAGAATTTTGAAGTCTAATTGTACGTGTTGTGTTTATCATTCCATAATGGTATGATCCTTGTGGATTTGGTCTCGGCCCACTTGCTGTAAGATTCCTCCTGATTCAATCAATCATTTGTTAAAGTTAGCATATGACAGTACTAAAGAATAAATTTCAGATATAGCATACGAATTTGGCGTTATCAAACCAAATGTAGCAGTGACGCTTAAGATTGAAGGTGTTTCTGGTGTCTGACACGTGTCAGTGTTCAACACCGGCACATGTGATTACATTTAACCATTATTACGGATGTTCAACACCGGCACACTGGCCAACTACCGAAATACTATAACAAAAATTGTATACATGGATAATCTCAAAATAGTACATATATAGCTAGTAAATACCAAACTAGATCAAAATATGTATACAAGTATTTTCTAAACATAAAGCAATAATAAACTAATACCTAAGAGACCGAGCTTGTTCAACAGACCAATTGATCTCAGTTGTTGGTCCACCAGGGAGAGGACCAGAAACACGTCCTGCCGAGTTACTGTAATGAAGAATGGATGAAGCATTCAGAACTTGTGAGGTGAATCTAGTTGTGACAACAATGTAGTAGTCATTTGGTGGTTGATCTGCAGTAACCAATACAGAAAAAGTTTGCCCCAAATGAATGTCAAGTGAATCATAAGTGTTTTGGAGACTGTGAGTTCCTTCCACCTCAACTAGCTTCATCTTATGCCCTTGGATTCTAAAATTTATGGAAGTGGTAAGTCCCACATTTGATATCCGAAACCGGTAAGTCTTGCCTGCAAACAATCGTGTAGGTATCAAGTAAGGTTTTTATATATGCACATTTAACTTCCATAATCATTCAAGCAAATTTATTTAATCTTGCAAAATATCTCAACTAACTGAAGTTTTACAAATAATCACATAAAATTTTGTGACTTTAACTATTTGTATCGAAAATTACAGACAGATGGAAATGTTTGTGCTCGTCTTCACTTCATTAAGTAACTGATGTATCTGGTATATTAATAACATTTGCCTTAAAAAAATCTGGGTACATACTGATAAGTGCAAAAAATTAGTGATTTTACCTATATATTTTAAGCACTTATTGACTTGTTTTATAAATTTATTTAAAGTAAAAACCCCAAATATTAGTTTTTACTAGCAAATTAGTATTTAATCTATTTTCACATATTTTCCATCATTTTTGTTAGTTTTTGTGAAGATTAACTATAAGTGTCAATTTTGCATATAAATGATTTAAATTAAAGACACTTATTTACATAGTTTTGCAGTAAATTAAATGTGTTGATATTATCTCCATACTTATAATACCTGTTATATATTACTTGTAAGTTATTATTATTATTATTATTATTATTATTATTATTATTATTGTTTATAAATTTATATAGATAAAATAGAAAAGAAACGAAATGAAGCAGGAAGAAAAGAAGAGTCAAGTGGCTTTGGAAGATAACTAAGAAGCTAAGAGGCGGTAAAGTACAAAACCCATGTTTGAAGAAAGAGTACCAATTCACTATAAAAGGCAAAGAATCATATTTTTTAGATTAACTCTCTTCATCTCTTCAATTTCTCTTCGACTCCCATTTTTGCAATTACACAAACAGAGCTAGGGAGCGATGCATCATGGAGGAGAGATCCTTGGGTTAGGTAGTGATGAGTAAAGCTCCGGAGCTCGGAGGCGACCACGGGAGGACCGTGACAACCTCTCATCGTCGTGGTTCCGTCGCCGTTATTTGGGTTTTGATTCTTGTTTCTCCTTTCCCTTGTATATGTTTTGTACTTTTGTATTTAGATTGTATAACTTAGTTTTTTTATTGTTGGAAATTCTTTCATTTAATGTAAATGGTAATCTCATATATGGTGTTTCTTTCTATGTTTCATGCTTCTAACCAATTAATTGATAATCCAATGAGCTTCACTAATTCGTAAATAAATCGAGAGATTGATATGAGTTGGTGTATGCTTAGATCAATGAAAGTAAAATGTCTATGTCTTAGGTCACAATTCTATGTGTTAAAGTATTGCTTTTTGTACTTTAAGTTTCAATTAATTTGAGTTAGATTTCTATGGACTAGCATGAGATCTCTATGGACTAGCATGAGATCGAGAGAAGATTGCAGGTCCGGTTCAAGAAAGAAACCACTCAGTGAACTAGTTGTTTTAAGGTGAGGTTGTCTTGGGTAGGAGCAATAGTGGATTACCATGTGACAGTTGGTTGTTCTGAGTTCTTACAGGAGTTTCCGGGGTGACAACGGGGACTTGCAAGCCTAGGATACCTTGTCTTATGATTTATTATTCATTGGGAATGTCTTTTAGAGAGAGTTTGAGTTGTATTGTTCCTTTTGGATTTTCTATTGTAAGAGATTACGTCTAGGAATTTCAAATGATAGATTCACCTAGGCTAGAGATGGTTTTAGGTGGATAGCTCTTGGCATCATAGATGAAATGAACCTTGTCTGACGTGTTTGAGTTAAAAACAATTAAGGGATTATGTTCGTGCATTTCTAAATACATCTTCTTCCTTGTTATCTTTGTAAACCTTCTTTTACTGCTTTATTTAAATTAAAAATCACAAAAATATGAATTTTTTGAACTATCCCTTTTATCCGCTCGAATCAATATTTAGCTATTGGAACTGGTGTTCACACAATCCCTGAGGACGATAAACCCGTATCTGCTTGCTATGATTGAATCATAAAGGTTTAGCCAAAAGTAGTACAAATTAAACTAGGAAAAAACTTTTATCACATACGCTATAGAATCAAATTTAACTTGAAACTAATGTATACCTTGATCAACTGCAAATGTATAAGCATGGGATCCGCGGCCATTGATGATAAGTCCATCAGGGAAAGGAAGGTCACTTCCATTATCTAAAATAGCCCTCAAATCCTGCAAAAATGATAAACACAAATTAAGTGATAATTTATGCAAGATTCCTTATACAATGAATTTTTTTTTAGTTAAAACTTAACTGTGTGATTTCTCTTGTACCAATCTCCTGCCAATATGGTGAAATCTCCTGATGGAGGATCAAAAGGCACAGGAATCACTGAACGACTGGCGATTATGAAACCGCCATAACCGCCTGCTGCTTTGTGTAATGCAAGGGAAGGAAAGTAGAAATAGCTACCAATTTGATCTTTTACTTGAAGAACATAAGTGAAGTTCTTTCCTGGCAAGATTGGACAATTTGTACCATAAACTCCATCCTGCCATGAGTTTCTCCTCTGCTGTACTCCATTCCTATAGATTGATCACATAGTCTAAGAACAATGAATTCTCAACATGAATAGTAGTAGAACTCATTGTTTGGTTCTCACCAATTTATACATCAAATAATATCACTATGTTTTCCCAACTCTATATATAGTACAACAACTACAAATTGTATGAATTATTCAAAATTTTCGATGGAATAGCTCATACAGAGCTTTGCTAGCTTTAAATGGGGCCCCACAAGTGAAATGTGGAATTGGATCACTCGGATTAGTCCGTCGTTGAGCCAGATACTGAGTTACAAAAAATTCAATTCTAACAATCATTTAGTATTAAGTGTGTATGATACTACGGTGGATTTGCTAAAGTCACGATGAACCTCTGTGATTTTGTAAAAGCTACAGACCATCATGATTTTGCAAAAGCTACACACAACCATGACTTCAAAAAAGTTACACTCAACAGCTTATGCAAAATCGTAGTATCATAGTTGGATCACCGTGATTTCAGAAAATCCACTTCAATACCAACAGGCACCAAATTGGTGAACAACTCACATTTGAACATTGTCTAACAGAAAATAAAAGTCAGTTCAAGTCCAGCAGTTTTCAAAATTATCTAGATCTACCAATTACCATACTATATTCACCAAAAATTTAGTAAAAAATAATATTATTTTATGCTTTAACAGTGGACTAACCAAGAGATGAGGAAAGGTTCATCCAAGCTATTGAAAACATTGATAATCAAATTATCATTAGTAACTGACTCAATCTGTGGCCCTGGAAATTGTCCATTTATCAATATCCCCTGCATATTTAATTCCCACACTAAACATATTCATATCATTCATAAGAAAGAAAGAAAAATTCATATTATAATTAAATAATGATAAGAAAAATAAATTATAGTACCTGTTGTTTAATTCCAAGTGGATAAATATCACCATATGTAACATTCCAAGTATAAAACCTATAAGGATCTTCTCCATTTACACATGCAACTAGTAACACTAAGAACAACAAAACATAACATATTTTGGAGTAACCCATTTCTCTGTTTGAAACAAAATCAAATATTTTTCTTAGTACATAAACTCCTTCTTTTCCTTTGTACAAAGAAAAGTAGTCACTGCCTAACACTTTTCTTTTACCTTTTGCTTTAGAACACTGTCATGTCATTTCATAAAAATATTATAATGTAAAGATTGATAATATAATGTCGGTGTATCAATTGATTCTACTTGTTTGTGGCATAAATGAGTTGTACCAAATATAGTGTACACTTTTAAAGAGTGTGTTAGCATTAAACTCTTCAGATTTTTTATTGAACTACACAGCTAAGTCATTGATGTAACTTACTATAGAAGAAATTAAAAGCAAAAGTACAGTAAAAAAAATTACCAAAAATATTATGGACATGAAAGGACAGGTAATTTGCTTTTGCTGTAAAAATATTAGTCATTATAGCTTGAATACAAGGTTTAACTTTAATTAGTTTTTGACTATACTTTGTGATAATTTTAGTTGCGGATTTAATGTAAAAAGTTAACCTCCTTAAGGTATTATGAAGTACGACACTTCTCAGATTAGACATGTCTCAATGTCAGACATGCATCGTGTCCGACACTTACACTTACAATTTCATATCATTGATTAATTGGATGAGGTCCACGAATCTTGGTTTAGCAGTTCATTTCCATAGTTGGTGTCTGGATCATTTGCTATGTTTGGGCTGTTGACCTTGTTGTTTTTGTTTTTTCCATTTTCTGATCTACACTGTGATGTAAACGATGTTGGTTTGCCCTAGCACACCTTGTGCCGGAGGGCCACCTTTTTCGTGGTTATATATATATATATATATATATAACCAAATTGTACACTTTATGCCTATATATATATATATTTTGGCTTTTTAAAAAAAAAATTAGTGTCTCCAGTCAAAAATATTAATGTAGTGTCTAAAATATATAAAAATCTGTTTAATTATTTGTATTAATCGATGTTAGGATTAAAAATTAACAAATTTTCATATTTTGTAGAGACTACATATTATGTTTTTATATTTAATCTAAATTGGACAAAGAGATATAGTTTAGACACTTAACTAATAGTTTATTCTTTTATATATTATGTACAAAATTGTTATAAGAGAAATACTAGGAACACACTCTTTAACACACTTTTTTAACACACTCCAATTAAAATTTGCCACATCACCCATTTTACTTATTCATTTATTTATTAATAAAAAAAGAATTAAAATAAAAGGAGAAGTGGGGTAATGACAATGTGACAAATTTTAATTAGAGTATGTTGAAAAAGTGTATTAGAGAGTGTGTTCTTAGCATTTCTCTTGTTATAATATTCTTTTATTGTTTATGTACGTAGATATGTGCATGAAATCACAAGTACAACCTGTTGGGAGCCAATCACCAAAATCATGCAAAATTAGCATCATTTTGGAATGTCCATATACTGCACTTCTATCTTGTAGTTTCTTTTCTAATATATATTCTCTATTCGATTTGTGCAGAGATATGGTTCTTATTAATAATATATCTGCTATTAAAAAAAAACTTTGAGTTGCCCATGTATTAATAATCAATGTTTGTGTGGAAGACTTCCTTTTGAAGATAACAATTTTATTCCTTCATCCTCAATTGTAAATTGATCGAGTAATGAGATATTGCACTACAAACGTAGTGTATGAATCATAATGTAATAACAAACATTTATAACATTAATAACAATGCAAGAAGAACAAAATAAAATATTAAATAACAAACATTTATAACATTTACAAGATAAGTTTGAAATTAAAATAACATTGAATCTCTTCTCATAAACCATTTATTACATTATGATTCACACACTACAATTGTAGTGTAATATATCTCATTACTCGATCAATTTACAATCATTTATAACATTACTCGATCAAAGTGTTATTACTCGATCAATTTCTAAATGTTATAAATGTTAAAGGGAGTATTATATATTGAATCTCATATTGATGAAAATGTTTGTTATTTACATTTATAACATTATGATTCAAAATGAATGATGATCAAAATGAGTTATCATAAACTATTATATATTGGAATGAATGATGATATTGGGAGTAATAACATTTTCTTAAAGGGAGTATTATATATTGGAATGAATGATGATCAAAATGAGTTATTTATCAGCAAAATAAGTAAACGATCATTTTCATTCATAAACTATCTTTCGAATCAAAGTAGTCTTTAGACTAATAAAATCAACTAAAATATTTTTGAACTATTAACTAATCCGTCACATGTATTAATCATTAAATTTGGTACTCCTTCTCCTTCCATAATCCATATTATGAGAAAAAGCAAAGTCTTCCTTCTAATAAATTTTTACTAATGCAAAGCAAAATTACAATAAACAATCCTTGATTTATAGAATCTTCAAATATTTTTCTATTCTCTCCATTCTCACATTTATCATGTAGCTTTCATATTCATCGCATCCACCCAAAAAAAGAAGCCACGCATTGAAAATTCACCCTTAAACGGATGTATAAAACTTTCGTCATGAATTGGCACAAGGGACAGAAGCACTCACAACACTGTGAGGCACAAATATTTTCCAATGCAATACTAATGAATTTGGCTTGTTGTATTTTGAATTTGTCATAATCCAACTCGGCGGCGCAATTTGGCCAGAGCCGTTAGGCTCAGACGTTATAATCAAATTCCAATGTCCAAAGATGACAAAGATAAGATTGCTTTCATGAAAGAGCACTTTGGCATAATCTGGTCTTGATGTCATTTGGATTAAAGAATGTTGGTGCGACGATCTACCAACAAATGATGAACATGATCTTCAAGGAGAAAATCAAGAAGCTATTCAAAAAAAAAAAAAGAAGGAGAAAATCGAGAATATGGTAGAGGTCTATAGATGACATGATCATGAAGTCCATATTGATGAGGAACACCTTCATAAATATTAATTTTTTATTGTCAATAAAATGAGATATATTTAAAGAATTAACTTCTTTCTACAAATATTTGTATATATACACCAACCATTCTTTATTGACAAAAACAACATTTTATACTTTAATTCTTTTAGTTGACCTCGTTGTTCACGTTCTATCTCTTTACCTGTTTAATATTGCATACAACATGTGGTTCTCACTGTCACTATGGGATTGGTATCTACAAAAAATTTATTTTAATACTTTCTTATTTTTATTTTTAAAATTAAATATTCAATTAAAAATGTTCTTGGGAAACTAATTAATTACTTAACAAACACACATTAAGTAGAAATGCTTATCAAAAAAAAAAAAAACACATTAAGTAGAAATTCGATTTCCTCAAAAAAAAAAAAAAATGATTCTTGATAATAAAGGAGTACTAAAGAATAGTGTGCTTAACTAGAATGGTAGTGTTTAATCTTGAAACAAACATGTATACTTTCAAATTGGTATAAAATCGGATATTATATATATTTTATGGATTAATATTTTCGTTAATTATCATATATGCGAAATATATATTAAACTTAGAAGGTGTGGTTGAGCGGTTGGTTCATCCTCCTAAACAAATGGTCGAACGTTCGATCATTGTCTTGGTCATGAAACAATTTTAAATCTTTTGATCAGTTATCTCACTCTTTGATATGCTTCCAGTACGTCTAGCGAAGTGAATAATCACTGTATTCGAGGTGGATACTCTGGTCTCGACCGAAAAATATATGCGAAATATTCACATTTATAGTCTTTTTTATAAGTGAAACAACATATTTTTTTATAATTTATAATAATTGATATATTTCGTCTTCAACCCTACATATTTTGTACAATATTCTTATAAATTGAGTTAAAACTCATTGAGATGGTGACTTCTCTCCAATATTATCTCAATCATACATTATTTATTCGTTTAAGTATCATTTTCATCCATGTATGTACGCGGAATTTTGGTTTTAGTCCCTATATCAATTTTTGTTCTAAATAAGTTACCGAATCCACCAAACTTTTTAGATTTTAACCTAAAACAAAATTTCGCTAGAAAAATTTAAAGAAAAATCTGTAAAAACTTGCGAATTTTTCTGTGGATTTTAATTTTAAAGACCAAAAACAAAAAGTTTAGTTAATTCAAAGATTTATTTAAAACAAAATTTTCACATACATACATAAACAAAAATGATATTTAAACCTTATTTATTTTGTTTCAAAAATGTTATAACTTAGGCTATGTGCAATGGCAAAAAAAATTCAACATCCACTTTTCCACTTTTTACACTCCACATCATCATTCAACACACATTCAATTTTTACTCTCTCCAATAGTTTTTTCATTCAACACCCTACCCCACCACTTTCTCTACCCCACCACTTTTTATTTTACATTCTTATTTAAATTTAAAATTTTGTTTTTATGATTAAATAAAATTACAATTATCGATTAAAATTAAATTAAAATAATAAACAATTAATAAAGATTTAAAAAAATTAAAAGATTTAAATTAAAATTACAATTATTGGGATTTATTTTACTCAAAAAAAAACTTAAATTTTAAAATTAACATTAATAATATGATTAAGAGAGTAAAAAATTCGAATTTTTTTTCTGTGTCCAAATCAAATGAACCAAGTCTCTATTTGTAGAGAAAAAAAAATTACGAATTTTGGTTAAAAAATAAAAAAATAAAAAATTAATTTGCAATGAAATAATTGAGTTTAAAGATAAGTATATAATTAAAATAACTCCGGCCAATGAGAACAGGACATGTGTCCCTCTTTATCCTCATTCAAATTCTCTCTCCGCGTGTTATATTCAATCACGCGCGTTGTGTGCGCGTGTTGCACACGCGCCTGGTTTCAAGCAATCATCAAGCGCCGCGTGTCTCCCTTGATTAGATTCACAAATGTTTATTCTGATCAGCTCTCTTCATCGGTAAATGTGTTTTTTCCTGCTTTTTTCTGACCAAACAGGAATTCAACATTGCAAAAAATGTCCATTGCACATAGTCTTATAAGACAAAAGACTGCCCCACAAAGTACACAAGCCAACTATCTTTTATTCTATATGTTTGTTACGATGCTTAAAATTTAAGTAATAATTTAACCCTAATTCCCTCCCAAACTTTTCTCTAATTTTTTCTCTCCCATTCCTTATTAATTATTATTTCTCTCTCCCCATTAACCTTTGATTTCAGTCAATGATAACTAATTACTCGGTCCAAATCAAAATTGTTTATTGCAATTATATTTTCTTCAGTACGTTTTATTCTATACGTACTAAAAACAATATTTTCTTCCAATTACTACTTAAATGTACGAGTCTATAGAGGCAAAAAATTCATATTTCACTCAAAATGCAAACCTTTCATCTATTTTCTTATTATCATCTCTCATGCTCCATACAATGAATGTACACACCAATTTCTTAACTGCCAAACGCCCACTTTTCATTGGTCTTTGGTCATCATCATAAATTCAATGTATTTGCTATCCCCACATTTTTAGGCTATCTTTACAAAAAAATTGAAGGGTGATTAATTGAAGTTTCCTAAGCAGTGGTGAGTTGTGCCAAATAACTTAGATCACTTTCCAATGCTCTATCATTTTGCTCTTATAATTACAATATTTCTTTTTTGATGCGTATACGACTATCCCAGTTCATCTCCTCTGTTTCAAATTCTAGATAAGCTCTCTGCAGTGCACTGCCTCTATTCTCTTAGAGATGCAGTAGCATAAGCTTACACATGTTTATAGAGAGACTTTTCAACCAATCAAAATATGTTTAGTTACAATAAAATTTGTGACTGTTTTTTATTCTTAGTTTTGTTAACATCTCTAATTTGGTCTTGAATTTTTTGTTGTAGAATTTTTTGTTTGCAGGTAACTTCTATTAACACCAGTTTGTATGATTTCATGCTTAAAGTCATGGTTATATGTTGTGCAGATGAAACCTAAGGATATCAGTTAGATAAACTATATGATTCATATGCTTAAGAGTTCTTTAATTTGGTAGATAAATTTGGAACTTATACATATGGACCTACAATTTAGGTTACAAATATTGTTCTTGATATTCACATATGATATATATGTATGGGATTTGCTAACTTCCACTCATGTGGGAGGAAGTTAACAAACCTCCTTCCATGAATTTGCTGCGCGCCCCCCCCCCCCCCCCCATAATTTCTGTGCGCCCCCCCCCCCCAAATTCCCCTTCCTCACGCGCGCCCCCTATTTTCTCTGCGCCCCCCCCCAACCCCCTTTTTAGTGTGCGCGCCCCCCATTTTCTCTGCGCCCCCCCACCCCCCCCCCCCCCCCCCCATTTTCTCTACGCCCCTAACCCTCTTTTTACTGTGCGCCCCCCCCCCCTTCCTGCATGCACCCCCCCCCCACCCCCCCAACCCATTTTTTTATAGATTTTTTTAGTTTATTTCTCCAACTTTTTTTTTAACCTTTTTTTTTTAGTTTTTTTATTCATTTAAAATACTTATTACAAAAATATTTTTTCGATGTTTATATATCTTTAAATTGCATACTAAAACATGTACTATAATATTGTTTACATTTATGACAATTAACATAAAAATTATTAAGTGGAGCAAAAATGGTTTTGACATACTAATAATAATTTAACAATAATAATCTCATTGTTCTTTTATTTTATTAGAAACCATAACATTTTGTATTAATATTTGAGTAAATTTTTTTTTATTTTAGGATAACGAAACCATTAGACCATACCAATGGTTTCAGTTTATAACGTCTTGAAACCATTTAACAATGTTAATGGTTTCAAAGATCTATTTAATTAAAATTTAATTAAGTAAAAAACTCCACAAAATTTATTTTATGTATTGAAACCATTAGACCATACTAATGGTTTCAGTTTATAATATTTTGAAATCATTTAATCATATTAATGATTTCAATGGTTTATTTTATGATTTCAGTCATAATCATTATTTAAAACTATTTTACAATAATATTTTCATTGTTCTTTTACTTTATTATACACCATATAATGTTTTAATATTTGACTCAAATTTTTTCTATTTTACGATAACGAAACCATTAGACCATACTAATGGTTTCACTTTATAACATCTTGAAACCATTTAATAATGTTAATGGTTTCAAAGATTTATTTTATGATTTCAGTCATAATCATTATTTAAAACCATTTAACAATAATAATTTTATTGTCCTTTTATCTTTATTAGAAACCATATCATCTTGTTTTAATATTTGACTCAAATTTTTTCTATTTTAGGATAACGAAACCATTAGACCATACTAATGGTTTCACTTTATAACATCTTGAAATCATTTAACAATATTAATGGTTTCAAATATCTATTACATAATTAAGTAGATGTAATAGTTTATGAATCTATTTCACCCCAAAATGGTTTTGGTGTAATAGTTTATGAAACCATTCCACCCCCAAAATGGTTTTGGGTATCGAAACCATTAAACCATATTAATGGTTTCACTTTATAACATCTTGAAACCATTTAACAATATTAATGGTTTCAAATATCTATTACATAATTAAGTACATGTAATAGTTTATGAAATCATTTCACCCCAAAATGGTTTTGATGTGATAGTTTATGAAACCCTTCCACCCAAAAATGGTTTTAGTGTAATAATTTATGATAATTTACATAATATTCTGTAAAAAAATTTTAATCAATAAATTAATATTTGACTCAATTTTTTTCTATTTAGGGGATCGAAACCATTAGATCATACTAATGGTTTCAGTTTATAACGTCTAGAAACCATTTAACAATGTTTATGGTTTCAAAGATCTATTATGAAATTATTCCACCCCAAAATAGTTTGGGCATGATTTTAGTTTAATCAATAAATTAAATTCAATTAATAAAAAAAAGTAAAAAAAAAAAATTAAAAAAATAAAAATAAATATGGGTTTGGGGGGGGTGGGGGGGGCTGGGCTGGGTTGGGGTGCGCGGGTTTGGGGGGCGCGCGAAACAAGTTTGGGTTGGGGGGTGCGCGTGAGCAATTGGGGGGGTGGGGGTGCGCGTGAGTAATATGGAGGGGGCGCGCGAGTAATTTTAGTGGGTGGAGGGTTGCTAACTTCCTCTCACATGATTTTAGGTGGGAGGATGTTAACAGCCCCCTATATGTATTTACAATTATTATATCTTTTATACAAGTCCTGACATCATTTCTTTTTATTCAATATATTTTTACAATTACAAACTGATCAATTGGGGATATCGGCAAAAGACAATATATATTATATCTTTGCTTGTGGCTTATGCCTTAGGCTAGAAATTTTCTTTATTACAAATAGCTTGACTTGAAGCTTAGCGATATATACCCCTACTGATACATATGAATTGTTTCTATAATATTTCATATATATAAATAGACATCTATTCTGTTGCTTTTGGTTTGTTCTATTCTTTGCTTATGATTATGTTGAAGGCTCTATAATTTCTTACTCTACAAAGCATCAAGTTGCTTATTAAGTACTTCTTTGGGGGGATTATGAATTGTTTAGCGAGACAAAAGAACTTATTAGGTAGTTATTCTACTTATCAAAATATTGATTGATATATCTTCCATCTTTTTAACTAATTTTTTGAATTGTTTTTACATTGATATTCTTCAAAGTTATAGTTTTTGTTGATTTTACTCTTAACATTTTGAAAGTACATATTAATTAACATTGTTGCGTGATAAATCTTTTTTTTTTTTACTAAAAAACAATGATATTCATTCATTCAAATCGGAAGAGTACATCAATTAAAATCATTACATATTCAATTTCGCTAAAAACTAAAAAGGATAAATCTACGAACAAGCTCACAGTATCCGAGTTAATAGCATAAAACGACTTAATATCTATAAATGGGACGAAGCCTGCAATTGATATAATAAAATTCAAATGTCCGGAATAGTCATCTTCATGCCTACAATTGTTGCGTGATAAATCTATGCATACGTTAAATGTTTTTGGTAGTTTGACCCATGAACTTATTAGCTCCCAATTATAATAGCAAGAAATTAGTGATCGCTCTTAATATATGATATATCTATTTAATTAGTGATCTCTTAATATATACTTCAGTCTTATATTTTTGAGATTAATATTATTATATTTTTGTCTTACCCTTTTTAATAAAATCTTACTCTTTTCAATATTATATATTCAACATAAAATAATTTATTATTATACATAATAACTTATAAAACTCGTGCATCGCACGGGTCAAAGTTCTAGTTATTATTATTATCAAAAAAAGTACACAAACCAACTACTTGAAATGTCCTTATTTATGTCTTAGCATCACCACTCACAAGTCATCAAGAAAAACAAGATGGGTGTGATTAAATCAGCCACAGGAGATGCAATTTTAACATCAATATTTGTTTTCTTCATCTCAACATTAAGAATCCTCTCTACAAAAACATCATTTTACCTTAATCTTCAACCACTTTCACTACCTAGCCTATTCATCACAACAATCATAAACACAATAATGATCCTAACAATATCCTTAATTGGAAGAATTTTAGGTGGTGCTAACTTCAACCCATCATCCACAATTTCCTTCTACACATTAGGACTCCGACCCGATTCATCGCTTTTATCAATGGCCATTAGATTTCCAGCTCAAGCAATAGGCAGCGTGTTCGGCATCAAATCAATCCTTCAAGTTATACCAAATGAATATCAACACATGATGAAAGGTCCTTCATTGAAAGTTGATTTACATACAGGAGCTATAGTTGAAGGAGTGTTGACATTTACACATAACTTTGTTATTCTAATTGTTGTGCTTAAGGGTCCTAAGAATCCTTGGTTGAAAGTTTATTTACTTTCTCTTGCAACTATGGTTTTGGTTATGATTGGTTCTAGTTATACAGGACCTTCTATGAATCCTGCTAATGCATTTGGTTGGGCTTATATGAACAATAAGCATAATACTTTGGAACATTTTTATGTTTTTTGGATTTGTCCTTTAGTTGGAGCTAGTTTTGCTGCTTTGGTTTACCGTTTTGTGTTTATGTCACCAATTAAGGAGAAGAAAGCTTGAGATGAGGTACATTTTCTAAACTGTGGTCCGAAATTGCTAAGGTAAAAAGTTTTAGAGGTCTCTGCAACAAAGTATTTATTGCAATTACTGAAATAAATTGTTTGTATTATATTTGATAGGAAGAATCACAGTTCGATTCTCCGCAATTATGTTTGGGAGGAGATTGAAACTATTTGATGCTAAAATTTGTTCTGAAATCTAAACTATTAAGACATCTTTCCCTAGAAACCTGAGGATAGAAATCAAAATAAATAAATCAAGCTAGAATTATTCCTCCTTGTAACTTCTCTTCTCCCCTTTTAAATTTTTGTTAATTTATGAACGAGTGAAATGTCAAATATCCCTTTGAAATTTTAAAATAAGCAAATAACTCATTGAAATTGTAAAACATCAATCAAATTATCCATGCTCCATTTATTCCGTCTATTTTAATGACATAGTCGTTAACAGCATACATGACACTTGCTAACGTGACGCCACATTACAAGAGAGAGTGATAACTGATAATGATACATGTCACGAGAGAGGTAATTGATTAGAATTTGTAAAATCATAGACTAAATTTAACGATATTTGGGTCAATTAATTCTTAATTTAAAAAAGTTTTAGAGGTATGTGCAACAACGTATGAATTGCGATTATTGAATTAATAGTTTGTATTTTGTTGCAATATCTTTAAGGTTCGTAGCGTAACTGTAACTGTAAGTTAGAACTATCAGCGAGTATGAATTAGCTAGTTAAGATTCTACTACAATTTAATGAATGTTGTAACATAATAAGGGTTGGGAATAGGCCAGGCCAGGCCAGGCTTTGGCAGGCCTGAGCCTGGCCTACGAAAATTTGTTAGGCCTGAGCCTGGCCTATGACCTATTAAAAGTTAATATTTTTGGCTTGATCTGACCTATTTAAAAGTCTGGCCTGGCCATATAGCCTACATAAAAGCCTATCTAATATAAAAATTTCAATTTTGTTTAGAACATATAAAAACTTCAATCTAGTCTGTATTATCTATTTTTTTAAAATAGACAATATAGGCTATTTAAAGCCTACATTACAATTTTTTTTATATAGTCTATATGACCTGTTTTTATTTTATTTTAAACTAATTTCATGGGTCTTGACATATGGAATCATTTATGACCCTTTAAAAAAAAGGAAGTAATGTTGTATCTATTGGTTTAACTAGAATTAACTTGGTATACAAATATGTAGTACACAACTATTTATAACTAAAGTTTCCTCTGACAATAAACTTATATAAGCTACTTTAAATAAGTAAAACACATTCACAACCAATTTTATATGTCCTAAATTATTTTTATTTTATTTTTAAATTATAATTATAGAATATAAAAGTAAGTTTTAATAATTATATATAATTTTATATGCAAAAAAAAACAATTATGTGTATATAGGCCGGCCTGTTAGGCTTTGTAGGCTTTTTTTAAAGCCTAAGCTTGGTCTATTTAAATAAAGAGGCTATTTTTAAAGTCTGAGTCTTACCTTTTTAATAAATAGGCCGGCCTGGCCTGAACCTATGTAGGCCGGCCTGTAGGCCTCTGTGAGATAGTCTGACCTATTCCCAACCCTAAACATAATTATTCCTCCTTGTAGCTTCTCTTATTCTCTTTTAATTTTTGTTAAAATTTTGAAACTGTGTGCTTAGTCCTTTGTAAAAAGATTAGAGGGGAATGGATGGGGGATATTTGTTAATTTTGTTAATTACATTCATTAATTAACTTTTTTTGATACATATAAATCGAACTCTAAATCTCTTCCTACTCAACATATATGTCCTCAAACTCTTACCACTTGAGTTATCCTACAGAAACATATTCATTAATTAACTGAGCAGCTGTGTTAATTTTTCTGTGATTTTTAAGAGTAACTTTTTACTATAGTGCATTTTATCTATTCAAAATTAGAGATTAGACAAATAAATGTATTCCATTTTAAAATGTTCATCAAGTTGACAAATTTGATCATTAGAGGCATAATAAAAAAAATATTCAGATGTCATAGCTCAACTGACAGAAAATATTAAAATTATTAAACCAAACATCTATGATCGGGGTTCGATTCATGATCCCTCCACTTTATATATGTAAGTTTATAATGGTTTTGCCATTTCATTTATGAACAGAACAAAAACTAAAATTTTTGTCTTTCCTAAATTGCAGGATAATTTATTATTTTAAATATATGTTGTCTAAAATATTGAAATAATTGTGTATCCAAGATATAAAATTTAATATTTTAACATTTATAATTTTTTTTTTTGGTAGAATTATCATATGTTGTTTTATTCTATGTTCTTTTTATGTTTAGTACTTATACACAGTATTTTACAAAATAAACCAACACATCATCAAGTTTTTCTTCTGCTGGCCTTTTATGAACATAATTGAAAAGGACAAACTTAGCTACATTTTTGTGATTGAGCTAGTTTACCTTCTTCAAAAACAAAAATACATTTTTTTTTTATGGGATTCATCTCTAAATTATAGCCCCACAAACTCAATAAAAATACCGAAAAACCATTCAACTATTTTAGTATGAATTTTATTTTATTTACAAAAACAAAAAGCAGAAAATTCTGGAACAAATACTAGTACCTGAATTTTCATATTTTGAAAACATTTTTTTTTATCATTGATCGTTTCCATATGATCCTAAGGAAATTACTTTTAACGCCCCCTAGCATTTTTCATGTGCTCTTGAAAATGATAAAAATAATATTTAGATTTGCACTCTAAATAGCGAACGATTTTTCCAGAACCCAACAAACCTCGGCGCCTCCCATAAATAAAAATATCATGAAAAATGTACCAAACTCAAACATTGTTCGTAGACTATAAAACGAATTCAGACACAGCTCGCCATCTAGATAGCGAACTCACACAGTTTGTTGTTTATGTAGCAAATGTTTTAAATTATACAATCCGAAATCAACTTAAATTTGGGACTTACAATCCGAAGTCGATTGAAACAAGAAAAATACATTTGAAATAGAATTTAACATGTGTAGAGTATAGGTTAACAAAAATGCATATATTAAGTTATGAGGCTATGTAAAAATCATTCAGAAAACAGAAAACACGTGATATATAATTTTGAATTAAGGGAAGCAATGATTGCTTCGCCATGAATTGAATTCATGGAAGAAAAACTCATGCCAATAAAATTTGTATCCTAAATATCGTTTTTTAGCTCACAAATTATACGGCGACCAGAGTAAAAATGGAAGTGGAAAGAGGCCCACCATTGTAAGTGGCTCATTTCTCTTTTTTTGGTAACATTAAATTTTACAATTTCAATCTCTAGTCTCTAGTATTTAAATATTTACATATAATATTTTTAATAACTGAGTTAAATTTATAGAGACAAATTATTGTGGTTTTATATGTAGACAAGTTAAAAATAATATTATTTTTTTTACAGTAAGTTAAAAATAATATTAAAAGCAAGAAGATACGTATCATGAAAATGCACGAATCCATTGATAATTTAAAATTTAGTACATTTATTACCTCAAAAAAAAAAGTAGTACATTATGATAGAACTTCACGTCTTCACATTTGAAGCCAATTATTGACTTAATTATATTTTTAATTTTAATTGCAAGAGACTCTTGGAACAGTGGAGTCAATTTTTCCGTGAAATTTTTTACAAAAAGTACGAAGTTGAGTTTTACTTCGAGGAGAAATAATATGAATTTCATCCAATATAATATTAAAACAATCCACGCAATTCAAATTAATAGCTAAGTCACCCAGAGCACCAGTTCCATTAAATCCATGATATGTCACATCCCTCACTTGCACGGCTGATTCCTAAAAAAATTCAAAAAAATTTAAAACATAATTATGTATTATATATTATAGGAAAATACATATTATCAATTTTTAGTAAGAACATTTTATCTTTCCGATTAAAAAAAAGGTTGAATGTGTACCGTTGCTAATTTTTGGCCATAGTGTTGGTCTATAATTATTGCATTTTGGACATTTGTAAGTTGGATTTGATCAAAAGTAATCTTTCTTGCATAACCTGATCCACCCTAAAAAATAATATTTATTTAATATTTTATACATATGTCTAACTTTAAAATTTAAATCTCCTTAAGAAAAACTTTAAAAGTTATTGAACTTTCTAACAAAATGGTAAAATAATTATTTATATTTCACTTTGTGTAAAAAAAAGTATATTTCACTTCACATTTATTTTACTAATTCATAATTGAGTCAATGTGTTAATGTATGTAAATGTAATACATAAAATAAAATAATTTAGTTACTTACTGAAAATGTCTTGATTCGAGCTCCATTTGTAGTATCGGTGAAACTGCAGTTATGTACGTGAACTTCTTCAACTGTCTCATGAGAATGACCTTTACCAAGGCTGCCAATGCTGATAAATTCAAACATTTTCAAGTGATTTCTCAAATATCAAAATAATTATTAACATCAAACTTCGTAATCTCAAAAACTGACAAAAATTATATGAAGAAAATATAAAATTGAATAGAATAAATAAACTACAATTCAAATTTTTTTCAAAGCCAAAAACTACAATTGAATTTTACATTTAAAGAAAATAAACTAAAAATAATAGAAAATAACCTTATCCCATGACCTGGTCCACATGCAACACGAGTGGCATTAATGTATGAGGATCCACCATTGATGGCAATACAATCATCACCTATTTATAAGAAGACAACTTGTTTTAAAATATATATTGATCATTACAATAAAATGCTATTTTAATAATTACGTTAATTTTTTATTAAAAAAAATGTATTATAAAATGCTATTTTACTAATAATTATGCTAACTTTTTTAAAAAAATAATGTATATTATAGATAGAAAATATAAGAGTTATTTGAACCAACACAAATTTTTGAATCAAAGATAGCTTTCGATGCACATTATAAATTTCCAATCAACAAAACCTTAATTTCTACCCTATATATATGAACTTCAATCAACTCCAAAATAATGACTTAACACAAAGCTAACAATCTCAAACCATCACATCCATCATTCCACTGCATCGCTTGTAGACAGCTTTATTTCTAGAGATCCAGATACACCACCGGTTGATAACCAAAAAATATGTTTAAGAGTTATTGCTAGTTTAGACACGAATCAAATGATATTTCTTTTGATATTAGTCAATATTGTGCAGCTATCATCATTTTAAAATATTGAACTTTTTAAATTTCATAAGATTAAAATAATTAAACTTTGTTTACCTGCTTTAATAGTTGTATCTTCTATCAAGATGTTTTTGGAAGAGGAAATGTCAAACCCGCCTGTGTTGGGGCTATTAGGAGGAGAATGAACTAATAAATTAGAAAATGTTGCACCGTCGCAACCATTTATTGATACATGAGCTCCTGGACTATTAGTAATCCTCATGTTACTAACAGTAAGACCATTGCAGGAATGGAAACTCAAGACCTATACCATCAACGTAACAAGAAGTTAACTATTATATAATTACTTAAAAAATAATAATTGGAAAATCAATTATTTGGATATTAAAAATATTTTTTGGGAAAATTATTATATTATTAGATTTATAAAATTTGTATTCTACACAAAATTACAAAAAAAAAACTATATTAGAAGTATGCATTTAAAAGTAAAAAATAATTACTTAATCTTCAATGTCAATATATAAACAACTTATTAATTAGCATAAAGTGAAGAATAATCATACTATAGGACGAGAGCAACTTTTGCATTGCCACACCAAGTAGAACCATAGCCGTCGATTCCTCCTGTTCTTGCGCCATCAAGTGTAAGATGATTTACATATTGGATGCTAATCCAACTATTTGACTTATCTTTCCATGCTTCCTTAGGAGGGGCAACTATTTTTCCTTCAAGCTAAAATTCATTATGCATGAGAGGGTGCAAAATAAATAAATATGTGTCATTTGATTTTAAATAAAATAAAGTTTTATTTTTCTTTTCTACTTTAAAAAAAAAGACCTTTGAGAAATTTGAAAGGAATAACTGAAAGTGGGTGCCACTTCTTTTGACCCATTTACATTTTTTGACAAATTTAAATATTATTTATTTGTCAATATATTTTTGCATACTAATCATTTTTTTTTTGACAATTTTTGCATACTAATCATAAAAAGTAAAAGATCGAATTATTACAAATCAAGAGTATATTTGCTTAAAAATGCACGTACGTTATTTAGTCAAAAAAAAATGCACGTACATTTCCCCAGTTAATTAAGAAAAATTCTTTGTAATATATGTTGGATAATGGATACCAATACATTATAGATAAAATTGGAGCAAAAATATAACTTTATTTTAAATAATTAAATATAATAAGTAATAAATCATTAAATGATTTGAATAATTTTCTGTAATAATTTGGATCCTTCTCTTAGACAGTACGACACTCCACCTCACGATCTTCTCTATAAGAAAGAAAGTAGAGAAGATCACGACGTACAATATCTGACCGCTAAGAAAAGGGGCCGAGTTGTTACATTTCTAACAAAATTTTAAGATTTTATAAATAAAAAAATAAGAAAACAAAATTTTAAGATATTGAAGTGTTCACCTAACATTTGATAGAATATCTATTAGGTATACCTTAATGTGAATACTTGTGGCCTTGCAAGCACCATTGAATAATAAGTTCGTCACCAAAAATATATGATTTGGTGGTATAACTAGTGTTGCTGCCCCTTTTGATGCACATGTATTTTTCCATGCGCTTAAAAATGCCTACAATGAATTCAAAATACAAAAACAATATTGTTAAGATTCATTTACATTGTTTTTTCAAAAAATAAAGAGTGAATACATCAATTATAAAAGATTAAAATTTAAAGCTTATAAAGGACTATTTTAAAATTAAAATGACAAGAAAGAAACACGCATATATACCTTTGAATCATCAGTTTTACCATCACCACGAGCACCATATTGCATTACATTATATATATTATTATGTGTTTCAACTAGATTCCACCTCTGACATAGACAACATGAAAAAAAACTAAGAATCAAAACACAAGTAATTAGCACTTGCATGTTTGAAAAAAGTGATTGTAGAGAATTTTTGTTTGCTTTGTGAATATCCTTAGTTAGGAATTAGAACTGAGTGTTACTATGATGATTTGTGATTGATTGTGTAGGGTTAAATAGACGGTTACATGGAATATATGGGTCAAACAATTTAATACATCGTCATTTAGAAGGGATAAAAAATTCTAAGATCATGACCAAAGAAATAATTCTAAGATTTTTTTCTTTTAAAAAATGCTAAGATCATATTGAGATTTTTTATTACCTATTCATCAGTTAAATTGTATTTGTTAAATAATAATTTAGAACATCCATTATTTTAAGAAATATAGAGTTTTTAAGTCAGAAATTTGACTGCAGACATTTTTTTAAAAAGAATTTGACTGTGGTCTATGATAGAATAAAAAAATTCAAAAAAGAAAGAATAAGAAAAAGCAATACCATAATAAGAATAAGAATAGTATTTGACTGTGGTCTATGATAGAACTACCTATTTTCTTAATTTAAGTGGGTGTATTTGATTGAGATTTTAAATACTATTTCGATAAAAATAATATTTTAAAAGAGTTCGTAGGATTTTATTGATTTTTAGACTTACAACCAAGATTAATTTTAAATTTGAATTTCAATGGATTTATAACACTGATTTTTAAAATTTTAAAGAGTTTATGGATTTTTATGATTTTAAAACTATAAGCTGAATAAAAAAAGAAAAGAAAATATGGCCAAAAAAAATACTTTTACAATGATGAGTAAAAAAGAAAAAAATATAAGCTTAGTCAAAAAAACAAAAATGAAATATAAGAATTGAGATCATAACTGTGGAATGAAATATGGTACTATTAGGAATGTTAGTTGTTAGTAAATAATATATTACAATTTCTTTTGGCAGGATTCAAACTCTGGACCTTTATCAGCTCCTTAACCCTTAGCTCAACTGGTCAGCTTAACCAATAATTAACTATTTTAATATTTTTATTTTTTTTGTTTAAATACATTATAGATTCCCTTTCTCTTTTTTTTTACCAAAGATTCCTTTTCTTATTAGAAAATAAATAAATGATTTAATTATTTAATCACTTTATTTGGATTTTACTCGCGAAACTAATTCCTCTATTTTAATTGATTTAATAAATATTTAATCTCAAAATTCTTGACATATGTCCGCATCTCTAATGATGAAAGCACCAAAAATTGATGATGTGTCAAACCACACATATATTAACCATTTTTATGTCATTAATTAATAACTTATATACTTTTTAATTTAAAAAAATCATGAAAATAAAAGCTAGAATAAAAATTTACAAATTTATTAACCACAAATTAATTAATTTATAATAACAATATTTGAGATTAACAGTATATTCAATAAAAATTCATAAATCGTTAATTTTGATGAGTCTGATAACATGTAAATGATTTTAATTTTTTTAAAATTTGATATAAATGATTATATGATATAAATTATCAATTTAACAATGAATTTTATAAATTTGTATTTGTTATAATTAATGTTAAGATGATTGATGCACCGTAGAAGACTTTGGGTTATAGGTTCATTATGAAAAAAGTCATGTTTGATAACTTTTTTAACTTTTTTCCACATGAATTTATAGCTTATTTTGATTATTCTCTCCTTTTCAAAATTATTGTGTCCTTTTAACTTTTTAGTTTTGTCCCAAAATTATTATCCTTTTCGAAAATTAATGTTAATTAGTAGTTTATTATTTGTCCCCTTACAAAAGTTAAAACATTAATTAAATATATTTTATCGTTCTTAATATAGTAAGAGTAAAAGATATTTAACTTATCAATCTTTATTGTTTCTTAATCCATGCGCATAATTCTAAAAGACAATAATTTTGGGATAGAGGTAGTAACTTTTACCTTATTATTTTTTCTTCCAACTTTACTAATATCATTTTAAATTAAACATTAATTAATATATATTTTTGTGTCATTTCATATCAATAAGTTAGTTCAACCGTTAATTTTATCAAAAACCACAAATTCAATCAACTAGTTTATTAATTATAAACATCTTTTTTTATAAAAAATAGTTTATTATCTATAAACTTTTAGCTAGCTTATAAGTTATAAGTTCATCCGCTATAAGTTAATAACATGTTGTTATTTTTTGCCAAAATAAAATTTTATTTTCTATTCCATGTTAGGCATTGTTATATATACATAAAATGGAAGGTAAATGGATCGGACAAGTTGTGTAACTAGTGATTTTTTATTTTATTTATTTGTAACACTTTGATGGTTTTTTTTTCTTTTCTTTTCAAATTGATCATTTGTCTTATTTATTTGTAACATTTTAATTCTTTATTTATTTTTTTCTCAATTGATTATTTATCTTATTTATTTGTAATATTTTGATCCTTTATATTCTTTTATTTTCAATTTGACCATTTATCTTATTTATTTGTAACACTTTAATTTTTTTTTCTTCTTATTTTTTATTAAAAAGAATCCGCGAATGAAGTGAACCTAGATTGTAATATTTTTATAATAAATAAATTCAAAATAGACTAAAATGTCATAAATAAATAAATAAATAAATAAGGTAAATGATTAATTTGGGAAGAGAAAAAAACAAATGACCAAAATGTTACGAATAACTAAGATAAATGATCAATTTGGGAGAAAAAAATTTAAAGGATCAAAGTGTTACTAATAAATAAGATAAAAATTTTATTTGAAGATAAAAAGATAAAAGGCCAAAGTGTTACAAATAAATAAAATAAAGAAGCTCAAGCGTATTTTTGCCTATTGTTTTATAAACGTATATGATGTGCGGAGGTTGATTCCTTATTCC
The DNA here is from genome assembly GCA_951804385.1 of Trifolium dubium. NCBI lineage: Eukaryota > Viridiplantae > Streptophyta > Magnoliopsida > Fabales > Fabaceae > Trifolium > Trifolium dubium. The sequence goes on along the minus strand of OX638075.1, from coordinate 28,303,963 downwards.
ACGCCTCCAGTTTGTTTCCCTTCCCTAATCCTCGTCACAGAAAAATATTTTATTTCATCCCCACGGTATTCGTAGAACTCTATGAACATAAAAATTCGTAAAATTTCTAAACTTTTAGATCAAAAGCATATAGTATGCAGTATATATGTTGTCATTTCTTCCTCTTTTTAGAAAAACTATATAACAAAATTTACAAAATGCACATAGCAAAAACGAATAACCAAATATTCCACAATGCATATAGAAAAATATCAAAATAGAATTGTCAAATATCTAAAATAAACATATAAATAAATCCAAAATAGACACATAAAGTTAGTTTAAACCAAATTAATCTTAAATAAACCAAAATATTAAGAAAATATCAAAGAAAAACATGTAAAATTAAATAATTATATATGTACAACTTAAATAATATAGTCGAAGTCAAGAAATCAACAGTTGCAAGGTACCTCCCCGACAGTCTTCGAGGGAAAATTTTCCCCCATCCCACATTTCAAAGGATAAAAAAAATCTATGACTTCAGGGTTTCAAACAAACAGTCTCAACGAAGAACTCCATCAATAGATACAAATTGACATTCTTAAACACTATTCCCTCTGTATCATAATATATGTCGTTTTGAAAGAAAAAAAATTGTACCACAATATATGTCGTTTTACAATACCAATGTAAAATTAATTTTGATCTTCCTAAATTACCCATGCATTTATACTCTTTTTAGTATCAACAAAAGTCACTTCTCTCTCTCCAATTTTATTATTTTTCCATATACCAACAAAGGGAGAGAAAATGTAAAAGAAGAAAAACATGTATAATTTCAACAAGATTAATAGAAGTTATAAATTTTTTAATATGCATAAAAATGTTAGAACGACATATATTTTGGTACGGATGAAGTATATATTAATATGCATGACTTCTTAAACCATTAGTCTCTCGATTGTAAAATTCAGTTTTATCCTTCTATTTTTATTCCCTAAAACTAATCTATCTATACAATATGTAAAGGGAATACTTTGATTTTGGTGTAGCCTTTTTTTGTAATTCCCAAAAAGCCCTTAATAGTTTTTTTTTTCTATAAACTCTAACTTCTATTATTTTTTTAAAACTATTCTTAACTTCTATATCTTCAATCTTCTTAACTTCTATTTCAATAATTTCTATACATTTTAATTTTTATCAAACCATTAATATTTTTTAAAACGTTTTTTTCTTCATCAAAATCGTATCACACAAACGGGCGCGGAACGTGCCCGTCTGCCCACTAGTACATATAATAAAGGGAAAACATTGTGTTTTGGTGTAGCCTTTTTTGGTAATACCTAAAACGTCCTTAACTACTATTTTTTAAAATTTTAATTTCTATGAATTTTTTAATATTATTATTAACTTCTATAATTTCTATCTCCTTAACTTTTATGTTTGTGACTTAATTTGTTGTTTTTCAAAAATTAACAATTAATTAATAACACAAATACGCATCAAACAAACGCCCGCCAGTAATAGTAATAATAATAATAATAATAATAATAATAATTAACGAAATAGAAATACCGTAAAAATCATTAAATGTGGAAGATTGCAAATACTGGTCCTTGTTATGGCCGGTGGCTTCGTGGAAGATTGCAAATATGTAGTCAAGAGTGCATACGTACGGACACAACCACAATCTAAACCAGTCGGTTTCATCATTTATTTATTTATATATATATACAAGCCCTTTCTTTCACTTCTCCACAAACACCAAATGAAAGATCATGGAGAAAAAAATAACACTATTTTCCAAATTATTATGTTCTCTTTGCTTAGTTTCCTCTCAAGAAATAAGGGTAATATGTGAAGATGGAGAGAAGTGGGAAACTACACAAGGGCATGAATTAAACTAGGTATTGGCGCGCCTCAATTTGATTACATGGTTATTATAGAATTACTAACTATGTAATTTGATTGAGCCGCGTCAATATCTCGCTTTTTTTAATTTCACTTCTTTCCATCTCTATGTATCCTTCACAGTCTATATTCCAGGTATGTATGGTTTCATATTGCTCTAAATTGTTATTTGTTCAATTTTCTTTTATTTTCCTTAATGCATAGTCAAGAACCATTCTTCTTCATTTTGTCTTAATTTCTCCATACCCATAAAACAATTATATATTTTAGTGCATATATTGTTGTATATTTTGTTCAATTATACTTACAAATATGCTAACAAAGGAGAATGTGGAAGCGTGATTATCGAAGTTCTAAATTATGGTTGTGAAGTAAAGTTGGAAACCTTGATGTTGTGGTCAAATGCTAAAAAATACAGTTGATTCAACCAAAATTAAGATTGTAATTGTGAAGACCTATAAATATTTATATTTTTGTTGTATTTGCAATTGGAGATTGCAATTTCAAATTATAGTAATTATTAGTGTATTTATTTTTTAAAAGACCGATTAATCTGAGAAGTTTAATTCTATCATCTCTCATGAGATGCTAGGTGCGACAAATCTACGGAGTTTAATCTTACCATCTTAAGATTCTATTAAGTAAACTTTGAAAGGAATACACTATAAGATTTCAAACCAACACTACTGGGTTAATCCAAGTCGGTTAATTTGTGTTATATGTATTCATAATTCACTATTATAAAAATGAAATTAGGTTTGTTAACAAAATTGAAATTAGGAAATTAGAGTCTTGTGTTAGGTAGGATGCATAAATATCGATTATCAAAATTGAAATTAGGAAATTAGAGTCTTGTGTTAGGTAGGATGCATAAATATCGATTATCACAAAATCTCCAATGTGGTTGTTTTGCTTGTTACCACCAACTATATATTTCTCAAAATTAATTTATGATTATTATTCTATGTATAGTTTCTTTTAAATTATAAAAATTAGATCTTGAGAACCCCACAGCATCTAACACCAAGAATATTTCAAACCGGTGTATATGTACATTGGGTATATTGAACAATTATATGATGAAAATGCACATTAACGTCAGCAGGAGTAGGTGAAATATTGGCATATCAAGTCGGCCATCAAACCTTGCACTTACCATTATTCTATAATTTATCTATTGCATAAAATAGAAAAATAAAATTCAAAAAATAAAATAGCTGGGAAAAATTAGATATAATGTGTCATTATATTTTGACACGTTATTATTCAAATTAAAGTTCACTCATCAATCATTTTGAGAATAAAGAAGAGATAATCCTTATAATGAGAGTTCTAATCATCCGTTTTTTCTTGTTGGAAATATACATTGATACTTAGATAAAAAAAAAAAATACAAAGACACTTGTTAGTTCATCGATCACATAATAGCTAATCATTTAAGACGATTCAAATCATTTTATATTTTTAAAGAGTTTAATGACTAAAACTCACAATAAGTGTGGAAAAGTAAAAAATTGCAGATTCAAAACCTATTTCTTAGAAATATTTCTACAAATTTGACTATCTAAATTGTAATTACAAGTTGTTTCGGTTCATCCAAAAAAGTTTTACATTGTTTGGAATTTGAGATTTAGGGTAATTTATATACAATATCTATACACTTCAATCTAACAAACTGTCTTTTACAAAAAGACAAATATGTGAAGGCACACATTTAGCTCAAAGTAGACATACATCGAAACACGGTGTAGTGTAGTTGAGGGTGGAACGAAACATTGTCGCTAGGAGGGGGCTGACACTATTTGCCTATAACTTTTCTGGTATATCCAAAAAGTCTTACATTACTTAGGATTCGAGACTAAGGGTAATTTATATACAACATTCACATATTATAACCCAACAAGACGCCTTCTGCAAAGAACAAATTCATAAAAGCTCACGTACGGCTCAAAATGATAATACCTCTAAACATGATGTGACGTACTTTAGAGTGAAATAGAATACAAATATATATAGTAATTTGTAAATGAGCTTATATTTAAGGACTAAATTTCTTTTGAAAGGATAATTATAATTTGGGATGGAGGTAGTAATTGTTTTGTCAATGCATTATTGATCATGAAATGGAGCTAGTGATTAGTCCTTGATCTTAATTGAATATTAATGCCCTCCATATCCATGAGTTGTACAAGTGTCAATTAATAAATATATGCACCTAGATCTATAAATATTAATGTCCTTATCCATGAGTTGTATCAATTAATAAGCATGCACTATGCTGTACATAGAACAATAAATTCTCTGTTTATTTTGGTGGTGGGTTTGTACTACTACTACTACTGAAAGATACTCATGATAATGTTTAAGAGATAGAAGAATATAGTTGAGAATAATGTTAGGGAGAGGTTACAGAAAAGGCATGGGAAGAAATTAATTATTAATGAAGAGAATTTTTTTCCGTTGAGCCATAAAGAAAGTTATCTAGCACATTCTACGCAAATAATTCATGCGTAGAATGTGTGAATATTCAAAATCCACAAAGGGGGATCGTATCCCTTTGTTTCACTTTTGCATTCGTCTTGATACCAACTTATATGCTACTTATATGCTATAGTCACTATTTAAACAAGCCTTTCAAGTTGTGATTTTATATTTCAAATCTTGAGTAAAATTTTAAATCATCATCACATTGTGCTTCTTGATATTTGAATAATTGCGCGTCAAAGATGTTAATGCAATCATCAACCACACGAACAAGTTGTAGTTGTGAGATGATCATATCTAAAAAATTATTGATGTTAGTTGTGGTACAAATTACAGTTACATACATCAAATTGTCCAATAATTGTAAAAATATTTGATGTGATAGAGTGTTGATTTTAATTTGCATTACATACTTTTTTTTCTTTCACATTTGTCATGTGTGATTCTCGCCACGGACTAAACTCTTTTAAATAAAATTTATATAATTAGTACGATATATCCGATTATAATTTCATGATCAGATAGTTTTTATACAGTTCATTTTTTGATAAAAAATATATTAATTAGTTGTTAATTCAATAGTAAAAGTTAAAGCCACATCCTGTCACAGTGTCACCTAAGCTAAAATTAAGATTTTAGAAGGTGTAAATTAATGGTAAAAAAAAGGGTAAATCAAAACTCATTACGTTATTATTGTCAAAAAAAAAAACTCATTACATTATAAGGGTCAACACTTATTAACCCTAACTATTATCAAACAAATTTTTTTTCTATAAACATCACCAAAATATTATACATTAATATACATTACTCCGTCTAGTCTTACAAAAAAAACATTATTCTATCTAGTCTTTATGATAAAAAAAGAGGCAAATTTTATAATATAAAAAAATTAATATAATGTTTATAAAAAACGAAATTGTGATTTTTCTTATAAAATCATGTTTTCTAAAATATGATAGCCAATAAATAAAATTTTAATTTATAAAAATATTTTTTTTTTGGTACAGAAATAATATTTACTTATCATTTTAAACATCAAGTGTACTTGCACCAAAAAAAATAAAAAAAATAAACATCAAGTGTACAGATACACTAGAATTTATTACTGTACCGTAGAAACTCTCATTAAAAGTCAAAAAATTCTTATATTTAGATATTTCTAACCCTCCAACACATTCAACATCTCGTTTATTTTCTATAACTCTTTTTCAATAGAGAGAGTTATGCGATATTTATTTTTGACTAACTGAAAAATAATGTGATAGATATAAGTTGGTGACGTGAATTTCATTCTCTCTTGAGATATAAAATCGGTGTATGAGGTTCCAAGGATATTTTCAAAGTCAAAACCACAATCAGAAGAACATTGTATATTTTGTACAAAACCAAAAGTTGGTGTATAACCTCAATTCTTTTTTAGGCAAAAGAACAAAACCTCAGTTACGTTCACTATTACTTTGTCAATATTCCAAATGCAATTAGTGACGAGATAGGAGCATCATAGACTCGTCATACATGCAAATATGCAATGAAACCATTATTTATTGGGTTTTCTGTAATTAGATTTTTGACTTAGGTGAAGGTCCATTAAAATAATATAAGAGCTCTCTCTAAACTTTTGTCATTACAAATGAATCATAATCAGGTGGCCGGCATCACAGTTACGTTTAGATTTGAACAAAATGTTACTCCCTCCATTCTCATAGATAGTCACAAGAATTTAAAAAGTATGTTAGCCAATAGGCTACCGTGTACACACTATAAAATTTGTTGTTTATGGCAATAGGAACATGTGCAAATTGCAATAATATACTGCCTAAAAGTATATTTGCCATATGATTGTTACTAAATCTCTTTCCGCAACACCATATTAAATATAGGTAAATGTTAAAATGTGCTCTTAAGACACACTCAAACACGTGTCTGATAAAATCTTTTCAAGTTAGTATATATTTGAGCTTGATTCATCTAAGAGCCTTTGCTAAAATTGCAGTGTGCATGATTATGCTTGATGGAAATGAAGCAATTAATTTAGCTCTTTCATAATTTTATTTGTGTTTAATTGATACTTTTAATTCATATTTATGTTGTTGTTGATCTTTATTTTGTTGTATTATGTTGTTGATGTTGTTAATGAAATCTTTTTGTACTTTGCACTCGTCCTATAATTAATTAGTTCGTGCCTAAAACTCGAAACATGTTTATATAATTCGAATCCTATTGCTAAAACCTTTTTTTTTCATAAATTACATTTTTTCAACGCTCAATCCCTATCACTTGAGCATGGCATATGAAATATCAGGGGATGCACGAGTAGGGTGGGAGCGCGAAAAATAAATTCCCTTATCATTGCCCTTTTCCATTTATTATGTGGCCCATTTTCTATATTTAATGGACTTTATCTCTATGGGCTAAATTCTATCATGGGTATGACAAATAAATTATGTGTATTTTTTCGAAAGCGTGCTGCTAGCACTTTTCTTAGGCTCTGTTTGGTTCGGAGTTTTTCGAGGGGAGGGGAGGGGAGATTTTTAAATTTTATGTTTGGTTCAATTTTTTAACGAGGGGAGGGGAGGGAGGGAAGAAGTAATTTACTTTCTTATCCTTAACCTTATAAAATTAAAATAAGGATTAATGGAAAAAATTTAATAGATATATACAACCAAAAAATATATATAATGAGTAGAAAATTTATTTTTTTTGACAAAAAACCAAATATCTAAATTTTTAATATTTCAACAAGGATAATTTAGAGTTTTAATAAAAAAAATGAGGATAATTTTGTCAAACATAATTAATTATATTTTACCTCCCCTCCTTAAAAATCCCTCCCCTCCCCTCGGTTGAACCAAACAGGGCCTTAACTATTGTTCAACCATGACATATTATTTATTTTTTTGAAGAAGACATGAACTATAGTTAACTTGACTACGATGAATTTGTCTTTCTTAAATGGGGGAATGTTCTAAAAATAAACGTTTAGAATTTATAACCCAAAAAGATAAACACATTAAAATTTGAACGCATTCTAAAGAGATATATTTGAATTTTCAAAAAAGACACGAGAAGTACGAGGGAAAGAAATCAGTGACCGTAACCAAAAAAAAAAAGAAATCACTGACTAAATCACTCCATAGGCCCATAGATTTTGTTTTTGGAATAATCAGAAGCCCATAAACTTTGTGTTTAGTTATAGACAGACCAAAAAAACAAGACAATCACTTCGACCCAAAATAGTAAAATTGATTGTGAAAACGTGACAAACAAAACAACTTGTGGAAAATAAGAGGAAAACATGTCCCTCACTTCTCCTCCACAATTCCAAAACAAGAAGGAAAAAAATCAATTAAGAGAAAATAAAAAAAAAAAAAATGAATTATCCATTCCCACTTTCTGTGTTGTCTAAACTTCACAAAAACCACCACCAAGTTTTTTCCACCTTATTACTACAACCTCAATTTCTCAGAAACCATGGTCATATACCTCTCTCCTTCTCCACCTTCACATTCAACTTCTTCCATAATCAGATTATCCAATTCAAAGAGACCCATTTCACAATCTTCAATAAAGTTCAAAACCCATTTCTCAAAATCACTTTTTTCTCCTTCATTCACTTCCTCAAACGTGAAACTCACCACCAAGAAACACTTTTTACATGATAGCAGAAAAAGGGTTGAGCTTTTTAGAACTTGTGCTATTGGTGGATTTGATTATGGAAGCTTTGAAGGTCCTCAGTCTGTTCTTGAAGCTGCTGCAGTTTTAACAGCTATCATTGTTGTTCATGAAAGTGGTCATTTTCTTGCTGCTTCTCTTCAAGGGATTCATGTGAGTAAATTTGCTGTTGGATTTGGTCCAATTTTAGCTAAGTTTAACGCAAAAAATGTTGAATATTCTATTAGAGCTTTTCCTCTTGGTGGATTTGTAGGGTTCCCTGATAATGATCCAGATAGTGATATTCCTGTTGATGATGTAAATTTGCTTAAGAATAGACCAATATTAGATAGAATCATTGTTGTTTCAGCTGGTGTTATTGCAAATATAATTTTTGCTTTAGTTATTATATTTGTTCAAGTACTTGCTGTTGGTTTGCCTGTTCAAGAAATTTTTCCTGGTGTTAATGTACCCGAGGTTCGACCTTTTTCGGCTGCTTCTCGAGATGGATTGCTTTCGGGGGATGTGATTCTTGAAGTTAATGGTAATGAGTTTCTTAAACCTGGTCCTAATTCTGTTTCTCAAGTTGTTGATGCCATTAAGAGTAGTCCTAAGAAATATGTTTTACTTAAGGTTAAGAGAGGGGGAGAGAACTTTGAAATTAGGGTTACCCCGGATGAGAGTTTCGATGGAACTGGTAAAATTGGAGTTCAGTTAGCTCCAAATATTAAGTTATCTAAGGTTAGACCGAAAAATGTAGTGGAAGCTGTGACCTTTACTGCGAAAGAGTTTTGGGGTTTATCGTCGAATGTTTTGGATGGGTTAAAGCAGACATTTTTAAACTTTTCTCAGACAGCCGGTAAGGTTTCAGGTCCTGTTGCTATTATTGCTGTTGGTGCAGAAGTTGCACGGTCGAACATTGATGGTCTCTACCAATTCGCAGCCATACTCAATATTAACCTTGCAATTATAAACCTTCTTCCTTTGCCTGCTTTGGATGGAGGAACATTGGCGTTGATTCTCGTTGAGGCCGCTAGGGGCGGGAGAAAGTTACCTCTTGAAGTGGAGCAACGGATCACGTCGTCGGGAATTATGTTTGTTTTGATTCTTGGGTTATACCTTATTATTCGCGATACTCTTAACCTTGATTTTATCAAGGAAATCTTGTAATTGTTATGAAGTCTGATTGGCAATGGGATTCAAATTATATTTCATGATTCTCACCTGCAATGCTGTTGCACCTGGTTTATAAGAGATGATGTTATCGAGGGAGGAGACGAGATCATTGTAAATGATTGAGGCAAGTTTCTCCCTCTAGGGATGTTATGTGAGAGCCATCTCTTGGTTACTAATCCATTAATCAGGTCGTGATCGGATTCATGCCCCTGGAATATCAAATTACAAGTTACAAATTCTAGTTTCTATTTTGCTTTTTTGCACACAAAACATGTAGAAAAACTAGTTTTATTTGTGAATTTAAATATATTATCCTCTGTACTTTTTGTGGCATTTATTTAGTTATCCTTTAAGCGTATAGATATGGTTCTGCGTCGATTTTCTGAACTATTTGATCTCAAACCCTCCACACCTATTGAAATATCACTGACTTGATTGTGTTTCGAAAAGCTTTATGAATTCCTTTTATAGTTATTTGTTATCTTTTCTTTTGTAATGTGATGGTGATAAAGACATAGTTTAATACTCCCTCCGTCCCAAAATGTAAGAGAAAAAATAAAAATCACACTTATTAAGAAAAAGTAAAATATAATGATTAGATGTAAGCTTTTTAGTAAAAAGGTTACTTGAAACGATGTATAAATAATTTTGATTGGTTATTGATTATGGAAAATGTAAGAGAGAGAGTAAATTTTTCTTGGAAATGTAAAAGTTTGTGTTCTTTCTCTTACATTTTAGGACAAAAAATTTTGATTTTTTTCTCTTACATTTTGTGACGGAGGGAGTATCTGTACAAAACTAAGTTGTTTGGATTTTGAAACAAGCTGTGGAAACTGGAAATGGAAATGGAAAAGAAAGGATGAATATTAGAGTGTTTAAGAAAAATGAGTACCAAACTCTAAAGGTTGATAAATTAGTTTCCCTTTCAAAGAGGAAGTGAAAGTGAGAAATATGAATATTGAAGCTAGGATTATATGAATATTGAAGCTAGGATTAGCATTTATGTGTAACATTTTTTGTTTGACATCATAAGCACTGACCTATAAAGGATGCTAAAATTTCCAAAATCATAGAAATGTTTGGTATAATTATAGGTTTTGTCTAATGTCATAGGTCTTTAACATTGCACCAGACTTTGATGACATTATAATGAATACAAATTTTACAAAATTTATTGTTGGATTAAAAATTTATATCATATTGTTGCTCTATACGATGATAACATATATCACTACTTTTCTTCCCTCGTCTACTCAAGTTACCTTTTACCTTTGAGGGATATCTTACTAGTATACTTTTATACTTGGATCATAAATTCTAGCACTGTCTTTCTCCCATCTTCAACTCAAGTTACCTCTTACCAAAATGGGTAACAGTGGTGGCAAAACAATCTTGTGAGACAGAGTTTGATTTTCCAAACATAACACTTGCACAATAGACGGTGTAATCCAAAAAGAGCAACAATAGTGAGGTAGAGAGCTTCAATGGTAATTTTAACTTTCAAGAAGCTCCCAATTAACAATGTTGAGATTGAGGTTAAAAGAATGAATTTTGACATCAAAAGGGCTCTCCATAATGAAGGGTTAGAAAGGTCTAATGACTCTGATGAATTTCCATTAGAGAAAAAGAGAGAATAAAAATTAGGGTTTTGATAGAGAAATTTCGTGTATGTGAATATGAGAGAGGGTGTTCTTTCTACAAAAACTCGTTAATTTCGTGCACGCAAGCCACCGCATATAAACAAAACAAAAATAAAAAAGATATTAACTTTGCGCAAACGAGACAATCCTCTTTATAATTTTTAATGGCAAAAAGTTTAGATGTCATAGTAATGTACTACTTCAGTTTCTTTTTATAAAAGATACGTTATTTAATAAATTTATTAAATAATTAATATATTTTATTTATGATATAAATGAGATATATCAAATCCATAAATCTAAAAAGTGACATATATCTCATAAAAGATAAGACATTATGTTACTTTCTAACACCACAAAAAAAAAAGATATTATATCATATGTGGATAGAGTAAAATTGATGAAGAAAATTCAATCAGGTCCATAACCGAGATTCAATCTCTAATCACTTCACTATATGCATGTAAGTTTATAATGATTTTGTAATTTCGTATACGTACTAACTAAAAAAAATTGATGAAAAAGAAATAAAGTATTTTAGTCAACAAAAAAAAAAGTGGGCACAAAAGTGAAAAAATTGGGTATAAACTTGTATAAAGTAAGTATTGACCTTTACTTCATTCACTCATCTTCGACTTTACCAACCCACCGCACCTCCCTCTTTCTTCCTTCCTTCCTTCCTTGCATTACACTTCCCCTCTTTCCAATTCTCTCCTTAATTTCTCAAGGTACTATTATTCTCTCTGTCTCTGTTCTTAATCTTTATGTATTTCCAATCTATTTGTTGTTTGGGGTTTTTTTCTGCTTCTTCATAGAACCCAAAAATACCTATTTTCTCTGTTCTAAATAAAATACCTGAATGCATACACAGATAATTCAACAACGATGAAATTTCATCAATTGCTGTCATCTATTGTTTTTGTAAAACCATCAATTATTGCTTTTAATTCATTCTGAGAGATCTCACCAAATTAGTTGAATTTTCGTTTGAATGATTCATTAAGAGATCTCATCAATTGTGGTTTTTGTTTTTGATTTTTATCAATTGTTTATTGTGTTTTGTTTTATTGAATAGAATAATATTGATGAATTGAACTGTCATAATCAATACTACCAAACTTTTGAACGAACTGTTTATTTAATTTTATTGACTCTGTGTGACTAGACGCGTTTGTTTGTTTTTTCATTTTGCCCCAATTTAATTATTATCATTTTTTTTCGGTCGAGTGGTTTAGTGGCTAGACTCGCACATTAAGTGTGGAGAATTGTTGTATTCGAGGTTTGAACCATGGCGCATTGAATAATGTTTTTAGTCGCTACTAACTTAGTTATACTAGCTGAACGCTTTAATTATCTCTTTCATTCATTGTTATATTGTTTTTATATTTATTGATTTTGGTGCATATTATCATGGTTCTAAATTGCGGTTATCCTGCGCGAACCTTGATATTGCGGCAAAATAGAGACACGCGTGGTTGTTATGGGTCCCACGTTGAGTAGACGAGGAAGCTCAATGAGGTATTTAAGTGGTTAAGTTCTCCCAGTCCCACCTGGGGGACTAGTCTTTTGACTTTGGTTGTCCTTGTGGAGTTAAGTCGTAATAATAGTGGCTAATGCGGTCGCAGTTGTAGTTGATGACCGTAATTTAGAACAATGTTATTATATCTTATGAGTTGGACTCTCCGCATGGACTTAGGTCATAATAGTAGTTGACGCATTTGAAATTGCAGTTGCAATCTTGTTGTTGAGATCCTTAAGACCTTTAGATTGTGGTTGTAATTGCAATTATTGACCGCTATTTACAACAATGTGTATAATATCCTATTAGTCTTATGAGTTGGGATCTCCTTGTGGACTTAACTCTTAAGTCTTACCAGAGGCTGATGCAATCACAATTGCAATTGCGATGTTGTTGCAGTCTTGCACAGATCTCTAAAACTTTTATATTGTAGTTGTAACTCATTTGCTAACTGTGACAATGTGTAGTATATCTAATTGGTCGGTCTTTTTGATTGAGTTATCTCTTTGAGCTTAATTCATAACAGCATCTGATGCGATTCCAATTGCAGTTTAAAAGATGTTACAAAGGTCTCTAGAACCTTTCGGATACAACTGTGGTTGCTGACCGGAATTTAGAACAATGTATAGAATCAATAACAATTTTCATTTTTTCTTTCTGAAGATTCTTTATTGGAAGAAAAAAACATGGGCAGCAAGGCACCAAGTTGGTCTGACCAATGGGGAACAGGTGGACTTGGTAGTGATGAGTACGAGGATGAGGCGGTGAATAAGAAAAAGAGCAGTGGAAGTGGCAAGAAGATGACAGATGCAAAGCTCATGGCAACAGCTAGTATGGACAAAGCTAAGTCAGCTGCAATTGTTGGTGCTGACAAAGCTAAGTCAGCTGCTGTAGTAGGTGCTCAGAAAGTGAAGAGTGGAACTTCTGCTGGACTCAAATGGATCAAGAATCAGTACCAGAAAAAGACTTCTAAGTAAAGAAAGAAGGAAAAATCACTCATTTGCTTGGACTTAGGACAGTTTTTCATTTCATGTCTTTGTTAAATACCATTGAATTGATGCTCCGTTATAGCAATTGATTATTATAATTTGGTTTTTTAATTTGGAGTACAGAAGTTCATAATAGCTTATTATACTTTATTGTTATTTATATTTTTCATTTGTTTATAGGAAAAATATGGATTGGTAATTTTTTATAACTTTGCTTTCTATCTTTCTGGATTTGTAGGTCAATAGATAAATTTAACAGTTTTTGTTTAACATCATTTGTGCCACAATGGTTATAGTTTAGGGAGTGTGATTATAGGTGATGTTTAATCTGATAAACAGATTAATTTGGATTGAATCAAGGCCGGTTTGTTACATTTTTTTTGGTGAAAAACACAATCTTTTAAAACAAAATAATCACTTTTATAAAATTTAAGAAGAAAAAGAAAACAAATAAACATAACTGCTTCAATTGAGAAGTTGTTTTTAATACCTTCTCTAGAATAAATTTTTTTATAAATCACTTTTTTTATGATCCACTGTTTCAGTCTATAAAATGTGCGAGATGGTTTTTAAGTCTAAATGATTTTGAATCAATCCAATTTCTGTATTTTTTTATATAAGAAATTATTTAATTAAATTTTAAAATAAGCAAAGTTGTTTTTATAGATTTGTTTAGAATTTCAAGAAAAGCAACTTGATTACTTAATCCATACATTATTGATAATTTGATATGGTAAATATTCTATTGTTTAGGAAGCAAATGGAACCAAAGGACCATATCATTCTGTTTACAGTTAAGTGTTAACCCACTCTAACTAAGATTTTTTATCCCGATAAACACTCTAAGATATCTCTTTGACTTAAATTGTGAGAATAAACTTCAACTCATCTAACAAGACATTCTTTTTTTTATACGAAAAGTTGCATCCCAAATAGACGACTCGAGAAATGGAACCTAACTTATTTCCTAGAGGAGGGATTTATTGCTCCAACCGGAAAAAAATTTATCGTAACCAAAATTTGAATAATATAACAATGAAAATGATTTCACACAAGAAAATGAATGAAAATCACAACACATTTTTAGATAACCATAAGACAGATCCAAAATATGTTCCGATACACACGATGACTGTAATAGATCAGTCAATAAACTTTTACACGAAATGGATCAAACAACAGAATTTACAATTAAGATTTCTCGTTCGCAGTGGTCATTTTTCAGAAAGTTCTATTCACACAGTTGCCCTGCATTGAGTTTTTCAGATCATCATCCCAAATGTGTTCTCTCCGCTGTAAGTCATGTATAGAAATCCATCTTCATCCTTATTTTCTTCATAAATTGCAGACATCATAGCCGCTGCATAAACATAAAAGCATTGCTCATTTCACCAAATCAGGTAGAATAAATTAAAAACCATTATAAATAACAAAAATGTGAATCTAGATTCCCAACAGTAAGAGTAGCACAAGTTTACTCGTAGACAAACTTGGCCGTTAATCTGAGACCGAACAACTCAGATTACACATTAACAATCATTAATTTATATAGTACAGTCGCAATTGAAAACTGTGTGATGCAGTTACCGCATGGAACCTATTTCCCGAAAATTCCATTTATACTTTACTTTACACACCCACACATACAGAAACCTTATATATTACCGGTTGGTGGTAAAATGTTGTTGACAAAAATGAAGATGGCCTTCTCAGGACTCAGCTTGATTCGCTTCCGCACCACATACACAAACTGACCGACCGTTAAATCAGCAGGAACAAGATACCTACATTCATCCAACAAAGACACAATTAAAGATGATATGGATCCACACAACACAATAAAACATTCAGTTGTTTGCTAATTTTGTACCATGAATGTGAAAACTAACTTTTTCTTATGTGATAAAACTAAATTACTACATGTTACACTTTTGATAGAATTAAAAAAAAAAAACTAACTTTTTCTTATCAATTTCAGGAACATCAGTCTTCTCTGCCCTTTCAACAATTACCTACATGAAGATCAACAAAATTAGTAATCAGGAAATGAGATTACGACGACGACGATATACGCAGACAGCATAAAAACAAGTCTTACTTACTGGAATTCTATCAGGATACTTGTCTCTTATGCGGGCTGCTTCAGCCTGTCTCCTTTCTGGTATATATAATGTTTGTATAAACTACTACTACTAAATTATAAAACATATGATTCATTCATATAATATAATTCACCTAAATCAAATCAAATGGATAAAAACTAAAATAAAATAAAAAATAGAGAAAAACAAACCAAGGGGGTGTTCAGTCTTGAAGGAGCTTTTAGCCATGGGAAAAATCTGCAGGAGAATAAAACCTAATTTAGGAATGAGGGTTTGGTTTGAAAGTAGAAATGAAAATGATTGAGGAACGATAAGTGTTGAAATATGAAAGGGAGAAGAAGAAGAAGAAATTGCTTACAGCTTAGAAGAAGAAGAAGAAGTTACAGAGATTGTGTTTAGAGATCGGAGACGAAATGGGAAACTTTCTTTTTTAGTAGAGAAAATGCATTTGATTTGAGTAACAGTGTCTCTGTTAACGACAACGTTTCGTTGATGACTCTTGAATGAGTCAACTACATCGCCAACTAGTGGATAATGTGTTATGCACCATTTTATTCTAACCGATAATAATTGACCTAATCTATGGGCAACCTTATTTATTTATTGTCTAACAAACTTTACATGAGAGTTATTATAAAATTGGGAAAAAAGACTTTTACAATGTGTGATTATATCATGGAATTCAGTAGCATCATGTGTACATGCATGAAACTTGTTTACTACTTTCTTTGAATTGAGCTAAAATCAATCGGTCTCAAGTTTAACTCATGAATTCAAGTAAGAGCAGAAACTAAATCAAGAGTTTCACCAATATGAACCGCACACATGAGTGTAAATTTGTCATACTTAGCCAAGACAAATGCTCCAAACTCGTCGCTAATGTGTTTGTCAATTCTCACTATATTATATTGAGGTGAGAAATAAGCATCTTTATTACATTTAAAATGTTATATGGCATGCTAGGTCCATTTGATAACTTGCAGACATTCTGATTAGAAGGAACAAAGTCACTTGTAGCTTCATAAACTAGTTTCCACTCATGTAATAAAGTAATAGCTCTCATATAAACAAAGTTTTTAGCATCAATTATATCAATATGTTGTTTCCATATACTCCAAAGTATGCAAGCAAATGTGGAAGATTCCTCAACTATGAGGCAATACAACAATTGAAAAATTAAGACAGTAGCATCTGATGCACTCATGCACTGTTGATAGCAGCAGAAACAACAGAGAAAAAGTACTCGTACTCCAACTATTTCAACTACTCAAACAAATAAAGAACAAATATATGTTATCTTCATCACGAGCATTACATAAAACATAGCCATTAGTCATCTATCACGAAGTCTGACGTGTGTTGGTATACATCTTCGACATATTTGCCATATGAGATTTTTTACCTTTGGTGGAATTTTAATTTTTCATATCAAATTTCACGCTTCATTCAGTTGAAAATGAGACGTGTTAATGAGCTCCTGAGTACAAAACTTGTAGGCATTTCAACTGAATATTTTCCATTTTGTTCACCGCGGCAAATTCTTCTATCCTTTGTAATTGACGATTAAAGTGGAGTTTTTAGAATTTTGATTGCACCATGAGGCTCAAATATTGAATTAATTAAAAGTAAGTTTCAACATTTGTCTTCATGAGAAATAATATCAAACACCATTAAATCTGTAATATTCACACTAGATTGTTGAGAGGTTACGTTAAGCAAGAACCATTAGCCAATCAATTTTCATTCAATAATGGAATATTCATACCATCTTATGAATTTAGAATTATAAAGGTTTCTCTGAACAAAACTAGAATTGTGTCCTAATTTTGATTCAAGAAAGTCACAATGAGGAAAATATCTAACTTTAAAAAGACTTTAGAATTTCAAAGGCGTCTCTTTTTTCAAAGATAAACATACACGTCGGTCTAAAGATATAAAAAACGAAAGAACATCAGTTACAAAGTCATAGTATTATGATAAATACAAATTTTGTAAAATATACCATTACACTAAAATATTATATCAGTCTGATCATCCTTTTTTTATATCGGAAAGATAAATAGCTTCCGCCAGAGATTAAACTCTAAACTTTCCTCTACTTTACCCATATGTTCTTTAACTCTTACCACTTGATTTATCTTATGACAGGAGTATTAATCCGATCATATATGTAAAACATTAAACATATTGAAAATCATTTGACATTATATTGAAATTCATGCTAATGGTATTTTATTAAAAGTTCAAGAACTATAATAAGGATCTTTAAAAAAAAAGAACTATAATAAGGAGAAAAATGACTATTTTTACAATTTTAGGAGGAATTTGGCTATTTCCTCTACAAAAAAAAAAAAAAAAACGCAGCAGCTACCTATCAGAAACCAGAACTCAGAGTTCCTCTGATCTCAACTCATTTCCCCGGAAAACGTCGTCGAGTTCATCTCCGGCTACCAGAAGCACCGACACACTCATCCAGGAGGTATTTCTTCATTTTCTTATTTTATCCTTCCGACGCAATTCCAACCAGATCTCCCCTGATTGCGCGGCGGCGTAAATGTCCTCGGTTTGTTTGGCGTAATGATTTTTAGCCATTGAATAATTCTTTCATTTATGTGCTTAATGTGATGATTAACACGTGATTATGATTTATTTTTGATTTTAGGTTTATTGTCAGTAGGTTTCATTATCAATCAAGGATTTAAGAATGCAGTTCTTTGGTGGTTCTGAGATTAGTCCGTCACCGCCTGCGCCGACTGCGGCAGGAAACAATGGGCATATGTTGTATGTATTCAATAGGAATGGTATATGTTTGCTATATAGAGAGTGGAATCGTCCCTTGCATACTTTGAATGCTCAGCAAGATCATAAGTTAATGTTTGGTCTGCTCTTTTCACTTAAGTCATTAACTGCTAAGATGGATCCTACTAGGTATGATTATGTGTTGATTTGATTTTCACATGTATTGTTACTATGATTCATTTCTAAATAGAGATTGCGGTAGAAGTAATTTGAAGAATACTTATGCTCGTATAGTTTTAAGGTGAAGGCCTGTTTGGATTGACTTATTTGAATTTATTTAGTTACTAAGCAATTGTTGTGACACTGTTTGGTAGAATTTATGAAAACAACTTATGACATATTCATAAACTGTTTCAGTTTATTTTCGTAAACTCTCTATGATAGCTTCTGAAAAAAATAGATTAAACAATTTATTTAGGAGAGAAGACCTGTAGATTTTGTAGTTAGGAGAGTCAATCAGTTGGAGGGGAGTCAGATCTCTAGCGGTAGGGGTAGACGTAGAAAAACTATTAAAGAAACTACTAGGAAGGATATATATATATATATATATATATATATATATATGTGTGTGTGTGTGTGTGTGTGTGTTGGCGGAAAACATGGTTTTTGATAGAACACTATGGTGCCGTTCGATTCATGTAGCCAACTCCACTTAGTGGGGATAAGGCTTGGTTTATAGTTTTTGCTGCATTGTTAAATAGTGGGCTGTATTAGTGCTACAATGTAGCGGAATTTTAACGAACTTCTTGTTGAACGATACACAATTTAATACAAACTGTTTTCAAGTAGTTGCTATAACAGTACTGTAGCGTTGTGAAATTTATAAAAACAACTATTTTACATGATTGACAAATGACAACTGACTTTTTGCAATGGAAAGACTGAAATGTACTTTTGGAACCGGTGTAACGATAGAGTTTATTGTGACAAACATATTTGGACACAAACGAAATTCAACTACAAACCAAACATATTATTCTTTAGTGAAAGGAATACTGGTGAAAAGTTGTGATGCGGTGCTGTGAAATTTGCTAAATTGCCTTTCAAGTTATACAAAAAGGGACTCTTTTTTGTGGATAGCGTTTGCAGAATTGATCATTTTCTTCTGCAATGCACGGGAAATGCTTATAATTGATAAAACGGAATAGCTATGGGTTGGATTATGATTGAGTCTGTAAATGCCAAAATGGATGTGTTTATTTACAATATGCCTCGCTAACATGTGCATAATTGATGTTTTATGATGTTCCTTGACTTCCTTCGTAATAAGAAAGCAACGTGCCTGCAAATAATACTTTTGGTTAACTCGATCACCAGGAATTTAATATGATATTTCTTTAACTTGATTCTTCTAGTTTTCTCATATCCCTTATTCTTCTATACATTCTCCTCCGATGAATATTTTATACTTTGCATATTCAATATTTGATTACCTTTGCTTGTTTATTGTCTCAGCAATGATCAACAATTCATGAATTTTTATGATTGATATTTTGTGTAATTATTAAAGAAATTAAACAAATGTTATTGTTGCTGTTTTATATGTTATAGAAATGCACTGTTAGGTCTAATTCATTTTTCTCCAACTTATTGTGCAGTGCTGAGAAAGGAAACCTTGGCGTACCTCAGTTACCTGGCCAAGGTTGTTCATTTCACAGTTTTCGCACTAATACATACAAACTTAGTTTCATGGAAACTCCTTCTGGAATAAAGGTAAGACACATCTACATATGTGTTTCCTTATATATTCGTATTAGATTCTTGTGTATACAGTCACTACCTAATTGGGTTGTGCTCATTTATTCATTGGTTAGCTTAGCTCTTTGGAGCTTATTCTGTATTTGTCTGTATTATATGCTAATTATGTTTTTTGTTAGAAATATGTTAGGTTTGTTAACTTCACCATTAGCCATGAATGAAAAATTTAAGTGACAGAGAACAAAAAAGAAAAGAAGTAAATAAAGTGAAAGAAATGTTAAAGTTTAAACACAAGTTTTGATATTTGGTTCAGAAGTTTTTGGCTTTGTCCACGTCATTGTGGCTCGTAAAGCTGCATGTTGGTCACAGAACAATAAACAAGTTTACATACTCCTCATTGGTTTGGTCTGATGCTGTAGAATGAAGAAATATAAAGATTTTTATTTTGTTATTTTGGAAGCTTCAGTAATGGCATCTGTGTCTCTTTTGGAAGTGGAGAACCCAATATCCTTTTCATGTGAGGGTGTTTTGTAGTTGATCATTTTCATTCAATCCACAGTCCTTTTTTTCTTCTTCTTTTTCTGTGGGGGTATGTCTGATCTTTTCTGACATTGTAAGTTTTCTTGGGTTGAATAAGGTTGGAGATTGAATAAATAATAATTTTTCTCTCTAATGTATTCTTCATGGAACACACCTTAAAAATAATTCCGTCAGCCACACACATTCAACCCTATTTTAACACAGCTCTGTTTAACTTTAATAATAATTTGCATATTGGAATGTTAATCTATGACATATCAATAAAGACCACTAGTTTGGCAGTGAAGTTATAAATAAGTAACTATGCTATCAACGAGAAAGAGAATTGGGCGTCCTCGTATGCATCCCACTACCTTCATTGGCCTCCTAAAGTCCATATCCATTAACAGTACCCCTTGATATTCATCATGTTGCATGGTATCTTCTGATTTCCTTGGCCTACTCTGTCCTCAACTCCCAATATGAAACCTATGGACCCTTCATTCTTCTCCCCTTGACCAATCAATAGATCTAATTAAGCGATCGGGACACCAATAGGTTCTAGCTAGTCCTGCCCACGTTTAAAACACCCCCTCATTCCTCCTCTCCATAAGCTCTGGAAGGATAAATTGTAGTACCAGTTGAAAAATCTTCATTGGTACTTTCCTAGTCTTTTTCAGATTATTCGCCCTCTCTGTTCCTCCTTTGTTTAGAATGGAAATTCTGATTTGAAACTGTAAACTATTTTAAAATCGAACAGGAATATTACAGCAAAAAGTCACAAAAATTGTCATATTGTGCTTTCAGAAAAACAATCAAAGAAGCAACAATACTCATATATTCTTCCTTGTAATACTAACGGTATTGTAACTCTTCCATGTTTTTCTTGCTTCGTGCAGATTATCTTGGTAACTCATCCTAGAACTGGTGATCTTCGGGAAGCCTTAAAGTACATTTACAATTTGTATGTTGAATATGTTGTCAAGAATCCACTCTATACACCTGGATCTCCCATCAGGTAACCTAATTTTTACTTCTGTTTAAATAACATACTAGTCCAATCACCAAAAGGGATATTCTTGACTTTTAAACTTTGCTCTCATACTATCATCCATGGGCATTTTCCTTTGAAAAATAGAAGAATATTCGTCTGTGACTCCTTCACTCATTTTTCAATATGAGAACCTAATAATAGTGAGAATAACTTGCCCTTCTTATTTTTGCTGCTTATCCATGACAAAATTTGGTGAGGACCTTTTTTCTTTTGTTGGATATTTGCATGTTTTTGTTGTTTCATTACAGCTGCTTCATGTTATTATTATGCTTGACACTCATATATTCTTGATTGAACTTTATGTGTTGCTAAATAACTTTATTCAGTTACAGTTTTTTTTTCTTCTTCAATGTATAAACGGTATATGGATTATATCTTTTGTTTTTCAAGTTTATCTAGAAAATAATAAAGGTTTTCCAATGATTTGATGGATTTTCATAGGTCTGAGCTGTTCAATACAACATTGGACCAGTATGTGAGAGGCATTGCGTAGAAGCTGAGTTGTTACACAATTTACTAGTATCGATGATGAACTCGTGTGTTGTAGAATGCTTTATTTTGTATGTTGGTCACTGCATTATCAGTCACAAACTCCGGGGAAGGCCTCACGCTGTTTATGTGTATCCTACAGCAGCAATACACGGTGTGATAATGTTAATACTTGATCAGAATTCACTGCCCAAAATTTAAACCAAATGAGCCCTTAAATTTTACTATGTTGTCAACTCAATTTGGCTTTTGTGGATTGTACTGGAACTATTTTCTTGTATATTAATTCTTTTACGAGTTTTTAGCGTGTTTTCACTAGATTAATACCGTTTTTTTTTTTTTGAAAAATGCTTTTACCATTTTTTCACCAGTTTATCAGCTAATTTATTTATTACTCTCTCTAGGTTTTTTTATTTACGTAGTAAATGAATACCCCACTTGATTATAACTTAAACTACTAAAATGGATGGTTATTTCTTTTAAAAATAGTGGGATTAATTTGACAGCAATGAAAATGTCTCTCAATCTGAGTAGGATGAAACAAAATTTGAGTTCTGCTAAGAGATATGCTTATTGTTATTGGTACTTGAAAGAGTGTAGGGTATGTGTTTTAAATTGCCTACTTAGTAAGTAGTACTTTGTCAACATCACAGATTTAAATGTGGTAAATTTTATTCCCCTCTCTCATTCACGTGTATATATGCGTATTCATCAAGAGGTAGCAGAGCTATTTAATTGATGGTGTAGTATTAGTCATTCTCACATGTTGTGCAAAGCTACTAACATCATGTATATACCAATCTCTCGTATATTATATGTGGATCCAAAGTGTATATAGGTCAAGTCTATGGTCAGAGACAGATGCATAAATTTTGAATAGTAAAGTATTATACGTCGCTTTCACCATCAGTTTAATTTAGTTCGGGAGTCAATTCTAATATCAAATAGTTCTAACTTTCTCCCGAATATGTTTGCGAGAATCAAACAGTGGTTCTCCCTATCAAACCCAACACAAATCACTACTTGGACCAACTAAATATAAAGACTCACATTTATTTGTACACATTAGACAAAGTCGTATATATGTATCAAACATAAAGACTCACATGTATTGTCCTTGTTGTCATAAATATATACGGATGCTTATGGAATTTCATAGAAGGAAGACCTGTGGTAACAATTGAAAATATGCATCTAGGTAAAAATACATAAAGTATTCTTTTACAAAATATATAAAGTAAACAAAGATAATCTTGACAAACTCAAACAAACAAGTTCTTATACTTATCTTTACCCCTTTTATAATTTGGTTCTCATGCAACCTACATTAGTATTTCAACCTTCTATATGACTGGACCTTAGAAACCCACAATTCAAAATAGTAGTATATTTTTTCAGTGTACTCATGTCTGATAAAAATGGAACTATTGTTTAAAATACGAGTTAGTTCTCAAGTCCACCACACTATCTCATGAGGTATTGTCCGTTTTGAATATAAGTCTTTTATAGTTGTATCTTTTATAAAAGATTCTCACATACAATGACAAATGTTCCAATCTCAAGTCCATCAAACAAACTACTTTTTGAGGTATTGTCCGCTTTGCGTGTAAATCACAATTTTGACCTTTATAAAAGACGTCTTGTTGAGTTGAAAATATGAAAATTGTATATAAATTACATTTAATCTTGATTCCTGAGAATTGCGAGTTTGTTTGCTGTACAAAAATATCAATTATTGCTATTTTTTTATCAGATCAGAGTGTTTGTCCACAATTTTCACATATCCTTGTGTACAATTGGAAAAATCATTTATATTTGTTTGTGCAAGTATACATGTGAATAACTTATTTTATTTTCAAATTTTTAGTGATTCTGTTATATCTAGTTGGGTACCAAACACCCACCAATAATAAGTGTTGCTTACATCAATTATATTTCCCAATATAAAACTAACAAGCCATAACTAAAACAAACTTTAATCTATAAAAAATCATATATTGCCTAGCTAGTTATGGTACAACTAGTTTCCTTACCCAAATATTTTAATAGTAGTAATAATCATTTTATTACCTTTTATTTCTAGCAAAGAAATCAGAGGCATCTAAGTCTAACCATGTGACATTGCATGCATCAATTGCATATTTTTAGTGAGAATCACTGAACCTACGAAGTGTCTCATGAGAAATTTTTAGGTACAATGCTATATTCATATCATAAGCTATACTCTAAAGTCTAAACAAAACCCATTAAGCAAAAAGGTTCATTTTTATTTTTTGAAAAATGCTAAACAGTGCACCCAAAATAATGATTAAAAAAATAAAAATGCTATAATATAATGTTGAAAATAAAACGTTCAATACTTTCAAATTAAATTTTTTTTACTAAAAACTCTTACTTTGTTTCATTAACCATTACATCGGGCGCACTGTTTAGCAAGACTCTTATTTTATTTTTTTACTGTTTGATACATAAATGCTGATTGAACAGAAACCAACATCCCCTATCGTTTCACACCATAATCCATAAATGCCATCACATTTAAAGCTACAGATTTGTCTCCTCTATGCTTTTTTCACGATTCTTGTACCCTCTTTAAATTAATATTCCAACTTCCTTAGTTGTTTGGTGGTTGAAAATTTAATGTTACTTCTTTAATGCTATCTTCACTACACCAGCATTATTTTTGTGCTCTCTTATGTTCATGTTGTTGGTCATTACCTTGTTTATAACTTTGAAATTGGACTAGTTTCTTATCTTTATTCTCTCTATTTTTTTCTATCTCCATTTTGTGTTTCTTCAACATTCAAAAATCACTATAGTCACATAATAACTCAATGGTTATTATATATGTGAATGTGACATTATATTAGTGTTCTCTTAATCCCACAAGGAAAAAAATGATGGTCATATATACTTTGATAAGTTTTCGCTATCAACTTAATTGCAATATTTTTACACTTAATTGTTTGTGTTATGGCAGATGGATGCAAATCAAGTAGTTTAAGCGGAATCATGGAGGCAATGACGGATAGAGGGAACTGGTTCAACGGGATATTGGTC
Source organism: Trifolium dubium (assembly GCA_951804385.1). Classification (NCBI taxonomy): domain Eukaryota; kingdom Viridiplantae; phylum Streptophyta; class Magnoliopsida; order Fabales; family Fabaceae; genus Trifolium; species Trifolium dubium. The sequence goes on along the minus strand of OX638075.1, from coordinate 28,278,887 downwards.
CGGTTCAATAAGAAAATGAGGCTCAAAATATTGAGCCTTACTTTTTGATTGAGCCGTGCCAATATCACGTCCTCACCATACCCTCGAGCCGTCTTATCAAAATAAAAGTGGTTCTTCTATTACATTTTTGGCTTGAATTTTATATTCAAAGAAGGTAAGGTTATTAAAATACTCTTCTTTTTATCCTTTTGTGCTTATTTTCTTTTATGCCTTAGAGATTGCTTTTTTCCTTTATTTTTCTTTTCTTTTTTTGAAATATTTTTGCATACTCTTTTTTATTTATATTTGAATCAATACATTTTCATTATTCTTTAGAAATTGTTATGAATCAAAAAATAATTTAAGGCCAATGATGCATGTGGAGTATAACATTGTAAGCCTTGTGTGATTGTTGAAGCATTTCTTGTGACATTATTTGTTTCCTTTTCTGTTTTCTTGAAGTTGGATGAATTTGTTTATAATAATATAGTTGGAGGAATTATTCTCTGAATTTTTATACATTAATATTTGATTTTCCAAATCAGATAGTATCTGTTTTTATACACACCAACACACAAGTACATGCTTGAATAGTTAATAAAACAGAGCCACCTTCATAGATATGAAGTCATTTGTTACTGTAACTATTAATAGAAAAATACATAATAACTATAAGATTTTTTTATATTGAATTTAACTCTTTTTTTTTTATCAATAAGAATCAAACTCAATATTCCGAAATTTGTAGCATGCACTCACATTTTCCTAAATTTATCAATTATGTTCATATAAAGTTAACATTTTAATGGATATAGTAAGTAACCATACTACTAAGTTTTACACTTTTTATGAGAAAAATGAAATAAACCACCTTCCCATTTCTTATTCATTTTCATTTACACTTATACCTATATCATATTGTAGGTGATAATTGAAGGTGTGACACCTGAAGCCAGAAGCAAAGTGAGGTTTCAAGTTCAAATTTTATCCACAAAAAGCCTACATATAAATTTGTAACCATGTTCAATTAGTAATATTTTTAATATTCTAATTTATCTTTAAAAAAATATTACTTTTTAAGGGCTGGTCATTAGGTTCTAACTACCCTTGAACCCAAGACATTAGAAGACTCAAGTGGTTAATAAGCTTCAGGTTCGATTTTTAGGAGAATTCAAGTTTGATGTTTGAGTGAAATAATTTTTTGTCAGACTTTACTTGCCTCGAAACCTAACTCTACCATTCCTAAGAAACAATTTTGTTTTGTGCAATTACACCACTACAAATGACATGGCTCACCCTTTTAATTGTCCTCTCCTTTGCCATTAACCATGATGCAAAAAATGGAGTATGTTATTGTTAGGAAAAATCTCTCCAAAATTGTACCCAAAAAAAAAAATCTCTCCAAAATTCAAACAGTCATATATGAGATCATATGATGTATAAGAAAGAGCAATACAACTATAGAAGAATAGATTAGTGTAGTAGCTCTCAACAGTATAAAAAAACAATAATAGCGACTATGTAAGGTGCGAAGTTCTCACCACCCTCTAACAATGATTAATCTCGATCAAAAAATGTATGTGATACATAAGGTAAATTCTCCTCTTTCAATATATAGGAGCCTTGGAATTGAACTTGGATCACTTGCTTAAAAGTCCAAAATTTCTTACCATTTATCAAGTAAAAATGTTTATTTACTTACTCATTTTTTTCTGAAGGACATTTATTTATGTTGTGAACCAATTTAATTACTTACGTTTTACCATTGTTAACCTAATTTTACCTCTATTTGGCAATTTTTGAGTTGCATGAATTCCTGATCAAAGTGGGACACAGCTGAAATTTGCTAAAATGATAATTATATGTCATGATTATTATTATAGTTTTTTTTCTTATTCTAAAACAAAAGTTTGAGTACAATTTGAGTACAATTCTCTAGCAACATTAGTATTATTTAATAACAATGAAAATAACGGCCTCTGAGTCTGAACATTTTTTCTGCTACTTGCTGCAATGAATTTATACCAATATCAATAAATAGAAAACAGTTCCACTATTGCCTATTTTTGTCCCTTCTAAGTACCCATACCCTTTGTCTTATTTCTCATTTTGATTTGGAAATTGAATAGGTTCAACTTAGAACATTTTCTGCATCATTTATCACACTTCTGGCTTTTAATTTTGACTATAGTGGTACTTTTTAATTGTAAATATATTACTATTGTTAGTATTATAGTAAGATGAAATTTTATCTTTTCATTACCACTGATTTTGTTTAAATTCGTCTATTGAATACATGTGCGAATCGACGGTGACTTCAACAAAATCATTAACACTTTGATTTTGTTTAAACTCTAGTAATGTTCAATGTATAACTTTTGATAAAATTACGACGATAAATACAAGCATCCATTTGAGTGGAAATTTCTATTATGAAAAACCCCATGAAACAATGTTAGTTGACTTGACTTCACATGTCTTTTACCATTGTTTTGTTAAGATTCAAAAGTTGTCTATCACTTGTTTATATACCGTCTAGAGAATTACTATTGTTCAATCAAAATCACGCCATCACATGTTTCCGATGCATAACTATTACAAAACAAATGATTCCTGATTGTCGAGGATCCGAATTCATGAAGATATAAGAAGATATTATTAAGAGTCATTTCAACCAAAACATAAATAATCAATTTTATTTTAGGCAAAAGGGAAGGCAGCAACAGCCACCAAATTATATCAATTTATTATGAGCTTGATAGCTAGCCATGAAACTATTAACAAACAAAATGGCCCTTTCAAGCATCAAAGAATGAATGTGTACTATCATGCGTGTCATCTTCTAGCTGCAACCATGAACAATCTCTTCTTAAAATGCAGAAGGTCCATGGAGCAAGCATTCTCTCTTTCGCACTCTCACTCCAGATTTTTCTCGTGTATAAAGTGACAATTCTCTCTATATATACTGGACAAAAATATATAGAAAAGGAAAAAGAAAAATCTCGCAGGCTTGATTCTTTGCTGTGGTAAGTTATAATCTTCCCGAGTTAGGAAGAACTCACCAAAGTTTTTCCTCCTAAAATGAGGCACTCCACAAAGCATTTTCTCCTTCTCCACACCTCTTATGTACTTCTTTTATCCTTTCAGCAGATCTACAAATACCGCTGCAGCTCCAATCAAATGAAGCAACACAAATGTTGCCTGCTTGCGCCTTCCATTCGCAATCTGAAAACGAAACCAGCCCAATAATTTGGAATGTTAACAACTAAGTCCTTTTAATTAAGTGCTTGTCATCATATAAGGGCTTATATATAAGCTATTTTTATAGCAAAATGTAATATAAAATCCAACTGTGTTCATATACTAAGCTATATGATATTTTCATAAGCTGTTTATGGACATATCATAAGCTCTCTTAAACAGTCTCATAAGTCATAAGTGTTTGTCAGGAAAATATATTCACCTGGAGGAGTGCCACAGCATAGTCTTCTATCATCAATATGCTCTACATCTAGTCCAATAAACCATGCTCCTATTGAGACATCCTCATTGGCATACTTATGAAGAACATTCCTGATATGAACAAATACAAGCAGAAAGAACACGAGATTAGCACCTTTTAGTCCATTTATCCGATTTAATACAATACTCAGTCCATTTCTTTTTATTTGCCGTTTGAAGGCTATTTACACATACCAATAATTTGTTACTTTTGATGAGGTTATTTGTCCTTTTCCTATAACACACTTAACTATTTTTTTTATCTCATTTCACATATTTCTCTTTGCAATAAATAGTTAAGACTTAAGAGTATTATAGACTAAACAATAGGTTAATGTTAGATTGAAATTTGAAAACAACAAATAAATTCGAACGAAATTTTTATAAAAAAGCAACAAGTAAAAAAGGGACGGAGTAATTTATTATATGTTTTCCTTCTCACAAGTTGTAGCTGGACCTACTGGTTTATCGATATGTATGTTGCCAAATCGTTTGATATAGCATACAACTGCCCCGTGGCATGACGGAAGTACTTGTTTCCAGACTCTCCGAACTTCCAATGCTCAGGTTCATGGTACCTTACACCTCTGTGCAACAAAGTATTCAGGTAAGAAGCTAATAGTGAAACAGTCTCAACTCTCCGGTTCAATAGAAACAAAGAAAAAATAGAAAGTATTTCTCACTTTTGAGCCAGGACAGGTCCAGATTTCATGCATCCAATGTATATCCGTTGTTTTGATCGGTGTCTAACTAGAGTTTCTCCCAATGTTGCTGAAAAAGATTGAGTAGGATATTAAGACAAAAGGTACATATCATTATATCAAAACATCATGCATACTTATTACTTATTATTTAAACATAAACTGATGTAAGGTATTTTTGATACAGATCTAAGATAATTATGAAGGAGTACTTTTATTATTATATTTATATTGTTAGAAAGTGATCATTAACATTTAAAAGCTTTAGTTAATTACAAAATGCCAACTACTCGTGCTATGATCAAAATTTTAAAACTTCAATACCTATATTTACATGAACATCGTCATCAACTTTGACATAGAAGTCAGCATCCCATAAGCTCACAGCTGTGGCAAAGTATGTCTTTGTCTTTGCCGACAATTCAAGGTATCCTTCAACATGGTTCTGCATAAACAAAATATACAGATTTGAAAATCAGCGGTATTTTTTGTTTTCACTTTAAAAGCAATTACAGTGTCAAGATATTACAAAAGATGTCAAGTAAAACATGAGAAAAGAGAAATAGGGGATGGAAGTACTAATTGCAATGAAACAAAAAGGATGATAATATTAATATGACAAATTACCAGCCTCAAGAAATCCCCATGCTTTCTGTCCTCTGCTTCAATAGCTCTGTCTAGGATACCTCCTGATGTAGCACTAGATTATTATAAACAGAAAACCGATCAGATATGCGATTCGTCACAATAATTCTTATCATTTATCAATAATAATATTTTTATGGAAACTAGCAAAAAATAATTCAGAAGACTAAATTACATCTTCATGACATGAAAAAGAAATTAGTGTAGTTTTTTTTTGGTACAAAAAAATAGTGTAGTTTTATTAAAAGCATGTTGAACTCGGATTGAGCCTAATATATCATGATAAAAACCAATTATGCAACAAAACTGTTGAAAAAGGGAGGAGAAAGGTACCTGTGTCCAATTACAAAGCGAATGACAATGCCTTTCTCTTCCTCTAGCTTCTTTCTTTTGTCACCTATTTTCCAAGTTATCAAAAGAATAAAACAAATCATCAAAATCCATAAATAGTAAAATAGATAGGTCAGCATAAGAACCATAGAAGAAAATATTAGGAAATAGGATTGAATTATGAACCTTGTGGCAACCAGGTAGCCCGAACCGAGTCCCTTCTTTTCCTGCTGCTAAATGCAGTATTAATACCTACGATCATAAGGTACTTTCTCTTACCCGACGACTCAGTCGTCCTCATTTCTTCTGAAACAGGAGCACCACTTCGTACTGATTCTTGAACAGCCCTTGCAGCAGCCAAGTCCATTTCTAAATTTGAAATAGTCCTATCCAATGCTCTACATTCAATTCAATACAACAGATTCACATAAATTTCGCATGCAAAATAACAAAAATAACTAGACTTACAATTACATCATGGCACAACACGCCATATAACTTACTGTACAGAATTATGACCCTTCAAATCTTCACCATACATATCTCTATTTTCGCGCCTCATTTCCATCTCTTGCAACTAAAACAGACATAATATATGAAAGTTAGAATACATTAAAAAAGGTTCAAGTGTTCTAGATATATTTTCTTTGTAAAGTAGAAAAAATAAAACAAATGCTTACAATTCTCGAATTACAACCGTCCGAGACTACACTCAATTTACCAGTTTCTGAAGCTTCCGGTCTTGCAAGTCCATTTTGTTCAGGAATAGTCCATATCCTGTTATTAACATTTCTCATCAGGAAAAAGTGCCACAATAACTATCCAATTGATTTCCAAAACAATATATTCAACAGTTAATCTAATACAATAAAAATATATATAAGCACATTAAAAAAAAGGATTAAGTCCTACACAATGAGTATAAACATTTTTTACATTATTATCAGTCAATCATAATCATCAAATCATTAAAAATGTCTCACTTTAATCATAACTACTTCTAAATCATACATATCAATGATTAATTGTAATTTTTTTTTTAATTGGGGTAGGGGGAAATTCTATTAATCATTGACACTAGTGGCCATTTTACAACTGTCGCGGCACCTTAATTTTACAAGATTAAACTTTTACCACTAAACTAACACTTCAGGCGTTATTGATTTTGATTGTAATTTATCGATAGTGTATCAAAATTAAACTATTAAAAAAACACTCGACCCTAGGCAGATCCACTGATTAACAGTAATTAATTTCTAAAGTTTTAAGAGCTAATAATGGCTAATTAATTAAAATTAAGACATGTAAGTAAGAACTACTCTATCCGGCCTTAATTATAACCAACTTTATACTTTTTAGATTCATTAGATAACTAATGTATCTGATATATAATTAATGCTGAATAGGATATGGCTGTTATGAACAAAGAGTTGACTTATATGAACAAAGAGTCAACATAAGTAAAAAATTGACATTATTAAGAATCAATTCATATCAATTGAAACAAGAATTCCAGATCTAAAATTCAACTTCTCCTATAATACAAATTAGAAATAGTACCAATAAACACAAATCAATCAATTAAGCACTTAAAAATCACAAATTAATTAAATTAAATAAACAACATGCATTCATTAAGATCTAACAACAGCTAATTGAAAATTTGAACAAAAAACGAAAAGAAGAAACAAACCTGTTAGTAAAGAGCATTCCAGCACAGAAACTACCAAGACAAAGGAAAAGAGTCCATTTCTGAGATATAACACTTCTAGAAGATACTTCTCCTTTACTTTTCCACGTCATTTTTATTTATTTATTTATAATTTTGATCAATTCAATTTTGGTGCTTGAATATGCAAAAAAAAACTGGGTTTAATGAAAACAAGGTTGTTATTATTGGGAAGAAGAAGAAGAAGAAAGAATAAGAGAATGAAGAAAGAAGGTGGTGTGTTATTGTAAAAGAAGTAGTAATAGTGAGTTTGTTACAACAAGTATGGTAAGGGACGTTAGTTGAGAGTTGAACACAACACGAAGTGAAGGGAACTTGTTAACCGACAACTTAGTTTTTATATCTATCTATCTAATATGGTTATGTCTATATTGTCCTTGTCGGCGCAATCATTTTTCTTTAATGGTAATCTCACTATACTGGACTGGACGGTAATACTACTTGACTATTTTGACCGAATGTTAGTCCATCAAGTGGTGGTTGACTTGAGTCATAGTAGTCTTAAGTTTGAGGCGAATTTTAGTCCCCTCCTAAGATAAATTATTTTCCTCTATTTTTTTGTTAGCTTTCATCTTTTGATTCTAAAGAAAATATACCTTATTAATTTATCGTTGAGTTCTGACATCAAGTGTTTTAAATATCCTCTATTTTAGACCAACTTATCTGTAGTTCATTATCCGTTTACATTTACTTTCCTCAATTACAAGTAAGATACCTGTGCACCGACAAGTCGCGCGTTCCGCGCAATTTGTCATGTTGGGTATCTTTGTCATGATAGTTATAGTTAAAAATATTTATTTTTACGAATAACTATAAATAGTTAAAATATTTTAATCAATATTTTAATCACTTTTTGTATTAAATAATATTTTAATTAAAAAAATTTCAGCGATAAAATAATATTTTCTCTGTTAATTTACTAAAAAGGTTAACAATGATAAAACTAACAATCTCTCAATGAATCAACTATAAAATTGACAATCTCGTCATGAATTTATTCTTGCATAATATCTTCTCTATAAAATCCACTAATTTATTCTTTTAGATTGGAGATATTTCAACCGCCACCCCTCTCTTATTTTCCAGCCACCACGAACATATATAAAAAAAATATCAATTTTGAATTCCATATCATCAAAGCTATTTTTTTTCTCTAACATTTACTCTATATGTTACTTTAACAATATTATTTATCACCTCTTTTCAAAAATTGCTGCTTTGTCTTTTGTGTTAAATAATATACAAGAGCAAAATGTCTCCAAATATGATAAAGCATATATATACAATGAAATTGAAGTTTTAGAATATTCATATCTCTGAATTTCTATCATGATGATGTCAAAATTATTGATTAAATATATTATAGATCGAATTTAATTTGTTAATATGAGGTCAAACAAACACCTACACATTAAGAAAAGCAAAATACCGCACCAATACAACAAACAACGCAAGGTCACATAAATTAAGACGACAAAATCACGGAAGGAAAACTATATATATATTAAAGAGAAAAAAAATGATTTAGAGTGAGATTTTGGATCAAAAGTTAATTTTAAACCACTAATCTTCAATTAATGAAAAAGATAAATAAATAAAAAAATAAAAACTAGAATTAAAGGAAAAGGGTACTAGGGAAAATAAAAAGTGGAGCATAATTAACAAGTGAGTAGTAAATTGTTCTTAATTAAGAGTTCTAGCTTAGACCATGTACATTGAAGGGTTTAATGAGTAGTTGAATTACTGTTTGTCCAGAAAAAAACAGAGGAACAATGCCAAAAAGTGGGTCTCGCGCGGTTCAGTGTTGATCAGAATCAACCATTGTGATTCTGACGCAGAGTGCCACGTGTCACGTTGCCATTCGTTGAAAATGCGCGCGTGCGGCACAATCACCGACAGCGCGCGTCACAGCAGGGGGGACGCGGAGAGAGAACTGAAAGAAGATTAGGGGGGACGTGTGACAGGTCTTGATTGGTCAACCGGATTTTAATTGTATCCTTATCTTTAAACTCAATTATTTCACTAAATTAATTTTTTATTTTTTCACCAAAATTCGTAAATTTTTTTTCCTATAAATAGAGACTTGGTTCATTTCATTTGGACACAGAAAAAAAATCCGAATTTTTTGCTCTCTTAATCATATTATTAGTGTTAATTTTGAAGTTTAAGTGTTCTTTTTTAGTAAAATGAATCCCAATAATTTTGAGTATATATATTTTGTGTGTGATGTACTGCATTCGATGTTAAGAAAATAAAAAAAATATTTAAATTTTTTTGTTAAGTGTTCGTTTATTTTAATTTAATGTTAATCGATAATTGTAATTTTATTTAATCATAAAAACAAAACTTGAAATTTAAATAAGAATGTAAAATGAAAAGTGGTGGGGTAAAGAAAGTGGTGGGGTAGGGTGTTTAATGAAAAAACTATTGGAAAGAGTAAAAATTGAATGTGTGTTGAATGATGATGTGGGGTGTAAAAAGTGATAAAGTGGGTGTTGAATTGAAATGACCAATGTACATGGTCTTAGGTGGGAAGGGTTGTAAAAATAGACACCCATATATAATGACACTGAACTACTACAAGGGAAAAAGTGTACATAAGAACAAAAAGACCCGTTTATATGATAATGAACATGACTGTACATAAGAACATTATGGAAAAACTTGAATCAAACAAAATGTGATCTATATGTTATGTTGTGTGGAAATGATATATCAGGGAGACACATAATAATTAGTTATTGCTTGTAATAGGATCATTCTGTCACGTTTAAAGCAGTGCTGCAACTACTCTTTCTTCGTTCTTTCTTCAAGCAACCCAAAGCTGCCATTCGACCATAAAGAAGAGACCAACTAACTATAGTTAATTTGGTGGATGCTTCATAAATGCTTTGTTGCATAACAAACAAGTTGTTGTAGGTAAAAATTACCTTGCCTTACACTCACACTGTCATGTCTTTTGAAGGATACTTTTGTCTTTCATTCTTTTTCAATATTTAATTCTATTCTTGAAATACATCATTTATATTCTAATATAATTTTTGCAATTGTAAAATTTTAATCAAATTCTCTTTAAATAGTATTTCTTTTTGTATTTAGCTTTTATTTTTAGGAGAATCGACCTTAATAATTTAGAGTTTGCTAAAATCGAACTTGTATTTTTTGAATAGTTTATCTTTAAGGAGAATCCATCGGTGTAATTTATTTTTACACATAAACCTAATAAGATTGGTTTAAATCTTCATACCATAATAAGAAAGTATAATAAAGTGGAGTGATTTGGCAGAATACATGGTTGCTATTAATTGAATGTATAAAATTATTTGATATTGTCGATGTATATTCTTTTTTCTCAATTCATTAGCTACTTAAACTCAATCATTTAATTTTAGAAATTAAAATTATATTATGTATCAAAGGTCTTTCAATCTTACTATATGAGCATGAAAAAGTATTTTAAGATTTTTTCATTGAACAAAGATGATATAATAAAATAATTTTTTGGTTTACCAAACACATGCTAAGACAGAAGGATTAATATTTTTTAATTCCACACATTATTTTGAATATTGAAAACTTATTTTTATTACTCAGGAATATTAAAAACCCAGAAAACTATATATCACTAAAATTTCACACATCAACTTAAATATTTTTCCTTCTAAACAATAGTGAAATGAAAACTATATGTTTTACTTTATCTATGCACTTAAAAGGAAAGGGGACAAAGGGTTGTCTTGTCCTAAAGAAAGTGATCAAATAAAGGAACTTCCCATTTGCAACTTTGGGATGACCATTCCACTATAGTAAACATAGTAATAATGACAATATTTTTGACAAATAGGGTTTATGATGAATGATAAGAACATGATTGTCCCCATTGTTCTAATTAAATTGTAGATTATAATACTAGCTAGTAGATTTTCATCTTGGTCATGCGGGACTCACTTGACATGATTCAATTTTTATGGAACAACTACCCTAAACAAATATAAAGGCTATTGAACATGGTTTAGGACCCACAACCTAACTTTTTAAGATATGCTAATCATTCTAATTCTAATGACTTAAAGAAAACTAAAGTGAACTGCTTTGACATGTTCACATTCATGGACATAGAGAAGCCAGAAGGGTATACACTATACACACACACCATGTTAATTTAATAAAAAAAATAGTGTATAGCTAAGAAATTATTGCAAATAAACACATTCATTTTGATTATATTGACAGTCATATGAATTGTAATTTGATAACGTTGGTTGTATTTTAGGAATTAAAGTCATTCAGAATTCAGATATTATATATGTCTTCTACTATAATAGGAAGTTATTGAGTTTTGTGTATATTATACTGTTCTAGAAGGAAAAATATAGTTTAAGTTTTTCTGTTACAGATGTATAACAAAAGGTGCTTTACTACTCACTGACATGCAAAAATATGAAATACTGGAAATTCTACCTTCGCCTTTTAAAAGTCCGAATTATGTAACCCTTGTTCGCATTATAGGATTTAAATTAGTCTAAATTTTAAGATTTTACACGCTCACATTTTAGAACGCGTACACAATTCACGTTTTAGAATGCGAATACCTCCTAAACATGAAAATTCTAGATTCAACTTCTAGAAAGTGAAACATGTCTTTTTTTTTGGTACATAGTGGAACATATTTTTACCGTAACAATTTAGTATTCTAAAATTATTTATCCATTTTAGATATTCATGCTTCTCAAGATGATATTTGAGCTGTGGACAATGCACATAAAATTGGGGATCATTATGATGATTGAACTGCTTGAATGTTTGGTTTCAAATGAGAGAGAGCATCCACAATTTTAGTCCTAAAGTTGGAAACATGTTCGAAAAGAAAATCTCCAATGAAAATGGTATAAGAAAACTTCCTTTTGCGTCCCTCTGCAGTTTGGTGCGCCTCCTCCTGCGTTTCCATTTTTATCCTTTTGCTATTTGCTGTGTAGTTTGCGAACTCAAAAAAGTTCCACTACCTACAAAGGGAACATTATTTCTCTTTATGCTTCCATGCCGGATTCATAGTGAAGAAATCAATGTGCACTTTCTCTATTCCTAATCACCTAATCAACCTTGTCTTCCTCTTCTCATCTTTGTCTTCAATACCATCAAAGCCAAACCAAATTGATATTGATGTCGCTGGTGTTGTTAGTTCTTGATTTTATGACTTATTTCTTTCTTCCTCTTCCGATCAAAGATCACAACCTTTAACAATATAATTTATGTTATCCGTGTTATTAGTGGTGTTTGAGTTCATTGTGTAGTATGCGATCATCGGTGAGTTAGCTACTTACACAACAAACGAACTGTATTTTTTTCATAATATTTTCATTTATGGGTGCCTAAAAAAACAGTTTATTCTAATCATTTTCAGGACGTGAAAAAATAGTCAGGGGCGTTAAAAGAAGTTTTCATGGTAAAATATCCAATTGGGCTTTTACACTTATAGGCCCACTTTCATGCTATAGAATCAGATTTGAATTTGCCACGGTAAACGGCAGCAAACCACCGCCTCCACCGTTCTCTCTTCAAATCATCCAAACATGAATAACGAACACAAGACGCGCGTGGTATTCACGATCGCCATTACAGCAGCTGCCATAATCTCCATCTTCTTCACCGTCCGCCGCCGTACGCGGCGGAAGCAGCTCGATTCTCATTCAAGTTCATGCTACTCACATTCCGAATCAAAGCCACAGTGTACATTTAAGCGAGTCTTAGCTGATAACTCATACGCCCCGTTCAAACACTTGAGCTTCAACGCCGGTACTTTCCGTACTCTGAAACTGATTCTCGTGTTATTTAATTTCTTAGAAAGCGAAGGAAAATGAGTTTTTGAAAATTCAATTTAGTTAATTAATCCAGTTTAACCTAGCTATTAGTACAAACAAAATGGAATTTTGTGTTGTTTTTCGGAAATTTTTGATATAGATAAAATCATTGAGTTTGAAATGAGGAGATTTAGATTTTTTTTTTTGAACAGCAAATATTTTATTATTAAGACCAAGTCTCTGCACAAGAGAAGTTACAACACAATGACACTGTATATAAGCGGAACACCAATGAAAATACGAAAACTTATACTACCTAAAATTGAGGAGATTTAGATGAAATTTTACTTTGAATATTGAAAGCTAGAACTAGAAATCTATTGTTTATTTTTATGTTTGTGGGATTTTTCATGATCTGTTACATTAAATTATGTATGAAAGATTGTAAACTGTGAAAATCAAGCTGACTCTAGTGTTTTTTAGCTGAGAATGGTTCAAATTTGCATCCATTTGAAGCGGAGATTACGGCATTGTTAACAAATCATCAGCCTGAAATTGAACTTGGTGCTGAGAAAGTAGAAATGAATGATTCGTGTGTTTGGGTTGATACCGAGATGCAGTTAAATGAACTGGTTGATGTATTGAGCAAGGAACGGTTTTTTGGTGTGGATACAGAACAACATAGTTTGCGCTCTTTTCTAGGTTTTACAGGATTAGTTCAGGTAAGTTCTTGTTATCTTTAAATTTCATTGATTGCATTGTGCCAATATCTTAATTATTGATAGTTTTGTTGATGATACACTTGTGTTTTATGTTGTCAAACAGATTTCTACACAACAGGAAGATTATTTGATTGACACAATTGCTCTGCATGATTCTATGGAAATTCTTCGCCCAGTTTTTGCTAACCCTTCAATTTGTAAAGTATGTAAGTTATCAGTGTCATGTTTTTCTAGGGAAGGGGGTGGTGGTTTGAATTTCAATATTTTAATTTATTTATTTGTCTATGCTTTTGTTGTCCAAGTTTGTTTTCTTCACTTTTTTATTTCAATGAAAAATTTGTGGGTAGGTGTTTCATGGGGCCGACAATGATGTTCTCTGGCTACAGAGGGACTTCCATATATACATCGTTAATCTATTTGATACTTCGAAGGTTAGTTATTTATGTACTATCCTATCCCTGACTATCTATGTATCAGATTCCATTAACATTGTATCAAAGGAAAACTCTTCTCATGCATGATAGTGATTAGTGAGTGAAGAATTCTTCCATTTACCGTTGACTGCTAACTTCTCATTTGTTGTGTGTTCATGCTGTGCAGGCATGTGAGGTGCTATCAAAACCACAGAAATCACTCGCTTATTTACTAGAAACTTACTGTGATGTGACAACAAATAAATTACTACAGGTTTGACTTGACTATGCTTGATTTCCTGCATTTAATGAATATATACAGTATGTAATGCCCATTTTTTTTCATTTATTCATGTAATAAATATCAAGGTTAAACCTAAAATGAATTGGTACTTCAAAATCAATTACTAAGCTTTAGCATCCCATATGTTTTCACAAAGAGTGATAGACTTCTTGAGTGGCTTATCTATGTGAAAAATTACTAACTCTCTTTTATGAATTTTTATTTTTCTTTTATTTGTTTTTTTTAAAGAGTTTTTCTGTTAATTGTCTTTGCACATGTATTTAGTCAGATAAACCATAACCATATTTCTCATATGCTCATGGGATTGCAAATTTAACTTGTAATAAAGAAATTAAAACCCAAATAGTTGACTTGAGTTTATTGAACTGATAGGGGGACATACAAATAAAAAACTATAATTGATTGATCAAGTTATACTATTTAATATTTATTGAACTAAAAAGGAAATGATAGATGGTTAAACTATAATAATAATATTATTAATAATAATACAACATTAATAATTGAAAATGGATGGAAAATTGAATAAAAATAATTATTTTTAGCATGAGATACATCAATAATAAAACATGCAAATTTTTCTCCTTACTTAGTTAAAGAATGATGTCTTTTCAGATAATGAATAGAATCACTGTGTCTTTCATATGCTTGATTGTAGCGTGAAGACTGGAGACAGCGCCCTCTCTCAGCAGAAATGGTACAGTATGCACGGACAGATGCACACTATCTGTTGTATATTGCAAACTGTCTGATCACTGAACTCAAACAACTAGATAATGGTAATCCTTCTTGATTGATATTGTAAATAAAGATAGAAATTAGAAACCACAAATTTTTCTAATGAATATCAAGCATTGTAGTAGAGTGAAACTTTGAATATCTACCCTGTCAAGCTCTCTTTCTCCTCTTTCATATCTTTCTCATACCCCAAAAAAATCCAGCAGTGGAAATAAGCAGATTGTTTCAACCTGAGTGTACAAGATCTGCAACTTATAATTATTGTGCTTTCCTAAGCAGTTTGTAATTTTTATAAGATACCTTTAATGAACTAACTGAAGCAACGGGCTTTCTTAACAACTCATTTGGACCTTTCTTTGTTATTATGTTGGGGGAAAATTCTAAATTTATTATTGTGTCAGAAAACTCTTGTTCCGATGACAAATTCCATTTTGTTCTCGAGGCTAGTCGGCGTTCAAACATGATTTGCCTACAACTTTTCACAAAAGAGATTGAAGCTTCACCGGGAGAATCTGCTGCATTATCATTATATTCACGTCATCAGAGCAATCAAGGCTCTCCTTCAATTTCCAATGAAACCCAGGTTTGCTGCTTTAATGTGGATTTTGTGTAGTGTGAGTGGTCTAGCTAGCTATATTGTTCTAACACTATTTTTTTTATTACAGTTTCTGTATGCTGTGAGGCAGCTGTGCACATGGAGAGATTTAATGGTTAGTTATGTATAAAGGCTCCTTAAGTTTAGCTACCATTAAAGAACAGTTTAGTTATTATAACTAAACCTTTTTCTATGTCCTTCAGTTGAAGATCACTGTAGCATGTTAGTTTGCAAATTATGAGATGGATCGGCAATTTATTGTCCATATTGATAGTTGATGGTTGGAGAGATCTTAACACACATCTTAAAATTGATGTAAAATATTTGCTTGTGGTTTACACAAAATAAACCGTTGCAAAATAAATCCTTGGAGTAATACTGGTCTTAAGTAAAGGAAGAAAGTTAACCATGTATATTGAAGATTGCTTTTAATATGTTGAAATTTATTCCAATTGAAAAATGCTTGACATTTGTTCAGTAACCAATTGGTGATAAACCATCAAGTTTATATAAATAGAAATACTTAGGCTTAAATTTTGTTCTGACATAAAAAAGAATATGCAAAACTAAGTCAAACTGTCCCTACTCTATTAAGAACTAAAGTCATAAATCAAGACTTTGTTGCTTGGTGTACAAATTTTGAAGTGGTGTTAGTTAATCATATTCTATTCAATGTCAGAAAATTATATTTTTAGTTTCATGAGCTGATCATTCTTTGGCATGTTCATCCTTTCAGGCTCGTATTCATGACGAGAGCTTGAAATATGTACTGTCCGACCAAGCAATTGTTGCTTTGGCAAGTCGGCTTCCAGCAAGTCACTCTGAAATATACAATACCATAATACAGACCGATGTCAATGCAGAAACGGGTCTGAGTTCTTTCATCTCTTCCCCATCTCCTGTTGTTTGCAGCCACCTGAGTGATATCGCACAACTGCTTGCAAACGAGTTGGTTAAAAATGGTGATATTTATTCCGTGATTCTTCAGAAGTGTCTAGGTCAAAATGGAAGCTGTAAACTTAGCATTTTTAATTATGCTTTGTTGGTTAATAGTAACCTGAGACCTACATTATCCAATAAACACTCAAGCCTAAAGAATCCTAGACAACATTCTCGGAAGGCTTCTCGAAATTTGTTCGTTAAAAAATTCTCATGCAAAAATCCTGTTTATCACAATTGCCGGATATTTGCTAATGATGGGAGGCTGCTTTGTTATTGCGATCGGAAGAAACTTGAATGGTTTGTTCACTTTCCCTTGCTTTTATTCCCATTCATAAAATAACCAAAAAGGTAATGCTTTTACATGACAAATGTTCAATTCTCCAGGTACCTTAGTCGGGATCTCGCAAAACTTGTTGATGAAGAACCCCCGGCTATAATGCTTCTTTTTGAACCCAAAGGCCGCCCGGAGGACGAAGGCAATGATTTTTATATCCAGAGCAAGAAAAATATATGTGTTGGATGTGGAGAAGGAAATCACTACTTACGATATCGAATAATTCCATCATGTTACAGAATACATTTCCCTGAGCATTTGAAAAGTCATCGCTCTCATGATATTGTCCTGCTTTGTGTGGATTGCCATGAAGCTGCCCATGCTGCTGCAGAGAAGTATAAGAGAAAAGTAGCCTCTGAATTTGGGATTCCTCTCTATGTTCGTAGGGTAATTCATCCGGGGCAAGAGACTGAAAAACTGAACGATGAGGGAGGTGTATCTCCATTACAATTACGATCAGCTGCTGTGGCTCTTCTACGTCACGGACCAAGAATGCCTCTTAATCGACGTGAAGAACTGACTGAGGTTTGATCATATTTTTATATATTATTGATTGCTCTGAGCATAGCTATTGTAGACTAAAACCCCTTCTGATGATAGTCAAATGAATAATTTGAATAGGTATTGTAGAGGGAGAGTGAGTGAATAGAAAGAGAGGAGACATAGATGATAGAATACTTAAATGGGATACACTACAATCTGTAGTGGGCTTCATATTTATGTTATTAGGTTAAAGTGAGTAGTACATATGTAAGACTTGTGGTATGAGCTTATATACTCAAGACTTTTTTTGATGAAGCTAAACTAACCCACCTAAATTGTCACTGGAGAAAATCGAACCTGAGACCTCGAGGAGGAGCTTATATACTCAAGACTAAACCCTAGTCACTTATTATCATAAATCTTAATGTATATTAAGTGTGGTTATATAGCTAAGTGGGGATGGATTTGTTGACTATTCTTTTGAAGATAGATTGGATGCAATTAAAATACGGGTTCTAAATTGCATTTTTATGGTGTTACTGTTGCTCATTCTTGTCATTGAAAAACTTCAACTGCAGGATCTTCTATTTATGACTTAATTTTTTGTCTTTTCTAGATTGTGAAGAGATATTATGGAGGGAGGGAGATATCTGAGGAAGATCTAGAAAGTGCTTTGCAAGTGGGCATGCGTCCTATTGAGAGAAGAAGATATGAGAAAAAGAGAGGGGTTTCATTTAAACATTCCACTGGAAATGCTGCTGCAGTGCCAGAAAGGGAAAATCATGCTGATTGTGCACCTATAATGAGTAATGTCAAAACTTTGAATGTTGATACTCTTGATGGTTCAGATGCAAATGAAGAAACAAGATGTGGAGATAATATACAAGATGAATCGGGAAAACCCTCTCTTGTTTCTGATCTTGCAGTTGATAAAGTAACTTCAAATGGAAATACCATCTTAATTAAAGCTGCAGATGATGACGACGAAGACGATGAAGCTTTAAATGTTGACGAGAGTCTGAGCAAAAGACAACCAAATGGAAATGTTGTTAGCGACTTATCTGATTCCAGAGACGAAGAATTCCTTAAAGATGAAGATTCAACACAAGCAAAACATCATTCAAAACTATCACTTTTGGGACATGGTCCACATGGAAAACAAGTTGTAGATTATTTACTGAAGGAATATGGTGAAGATGGCGTTCGAGAGTTTTGTCAAAGATGGAGACAAGTATTTGTGGATGCTTTAAAACCACGTTTTCTTCCTGGTGGGTGGGATGTAAAACACAGGTATGCTATAATTATTTATTTTCCTACTTTTATGTCTCTAGATGACGTAGCAAGCACCACTGAACCTAACATACACAACTACAAGGTTCTAACTTCGAACCTGGAAGAAGGCAATTCACTTTAGGCTTTGTTTGCGAGTTTGGAGGGGAGGGGAGGGGTTTGGAGGGAGGGAAATAGAGAAATTTTTTACATTTTTTGAGAAAGTATTTTTTATAGAGAATGACAAATAAATACTTATGATTAATATATTATGGATTTAAAAATATCATAACATTAATTAAATTTGAAGAATTCATATAAACCCTCTAAACCCCCCATTCAATACAATTTTTGAGTTCCACCAAATTGGGGGGTTTGTGTTATGAAGAAAAAATAACCTTCCAAACTCCTCTATTCCTTCCACTTGTTTCTTCCTTTTTTTGAAACCATTCCCTCCCTCCCCTCCAAACTCGCAAACAAAGCCTTAGAGAATAAAATAAGAAATATCAACTGTTGTTAAACAAATCATAAGTTGATATTACTCACTACAGCAAAGGCAAATCATGCATTCACTGGCCAGGTCCTAAAGTTATTGATAGATATTGCTAGAAAAAAAAATCTGTTGACGCTCATTTAGCCGCACTTAGACTGTTATTTGTAGTGCTTTAATAATTAATAATACTATTGTGCATAACTGAATTATTATTCCTTTCTTTGAGGATTTGATTTTGGACGCTATTTTGCCAGTGGAAGAAGGGACTTTGGTGAGTTCAGTGTATACAATCATCACAAAAGCGCTGCTGCTGCTATGGAGTGAATCTCTGCAGGTTGAACGAGTAACATGCATATTTTGATAATCCAATGCCATCAAATTTTCAGTGATACTTCACCTCCTCTCATGTTATTTGTTTGTTGTACTCTTCATAAAAATAATTACCGATATTCTGCCTACCTTTTACTTTTTTTGACAATTCCATAACAATTTTGTTTATTGTATTATTCTCAATTATTTTTTTAGCATTTTGCTGTTATGGAAAAAAAGCATTTCTGCCCATGCTTCAATTATTCAAGAATAAGGAATGAAGTCATTCTCGTGATATTATAATGGAAAAGCGTGACACAAACACATTTGTGTGTGATTATCTAAAATATTTAGGCAAATTCTTTGATTATTAAAGTAGCATTCTACTCATCCATCTCAAATTATAAAGAAAAAAAAATCACAGATGATAATTTGAAGTATGTTTTTGTGGATTTTCTTTGAAATAAATTGTATGTGAAGATGTAAAAATTAGTAAAAATAATTTTTACAGATTATTTTTTTTCGTCAAATATTTTTTACAGATTATTGCTTATTAAGAAATGGGAGAGAGAAAATTAAATGCAATTTGCATTTAATTTTATGAGAATAAATAAATAATAGTTTTTTCTTGTAATTTGGGAAAAATTGAGTTTTTTTATTATACTCCCTCCGGTCCTAAAGATAAGAGAAATTTTACTTTTTAGGTTCATGGAATGATTGATATATTTGGTTCATAATATAGATTAGATACATCAATTATTCTATGAATCTAAAAAACAAAATGTCTCTTATATTTAAGACCAGAGGGAGTAATTTATAAAGAGGAGATTGGTCAATTGGCTATGTTGGGGGAGAAGTCTGATTAATAGGATTTAAAAGCTTCAAGACAAGATTGGTCTGTTTCTATACATTTGGAACCTCACCAGGCATTGAATGGTGATGTGTAATCTTAGCCTTTGATTTTTATTAAATTTTAATAGTCAACACCATAGTATAATTAATAGACGGTTCAAAATCAATGTATGACATAAAACAAAAGAAAGATAGAAGAGGATCAGGATCCTGCCATGTTTACCATCTAAGTTGGGTGAGATTGATGGTCAATTTAATTTAGGGTAAGGATCAGCTTTAATTCTTATAATTTTCTAAGGATTCAATTGAATTTACGACAAAAATAGAGTATATTTATTCTTTTGCTGTTTAAAAAAAAGGTGGACTCACAATTTTGCAACTGAATATCTATTTCCTCAACCTGTTTTTCCAAAATCCATACTGTAATTACAAAATTTCTGTGCATGTTCGCAACTTAACAAGCAAAGATGCCTCGAGTGCGCATTATAAAATGCATGGATGATGCATAGACAATAATTTCAAATAGAACTCTACATCAGCACCATTATAAACTACAATGTAAGGATAAAAACTGTACTCAGAGTAAGTTACTACGAAGCCAAACAAGTCAATTAAGTACTACCATAATAAAACCTGTTACAAAAACAATATTTGTGACTTGTGGTCAATGCCGTTGAATATGTAGGTCCCCGAAATCGGTACAAATTGCCTTGTTATGAGCTGCAACAAACAAAGTATTGTGACTCCCCAACTCAAATATTTTACTATTAAGATAATTACTAATTTTAAAAATATTGCAATGTTATTATTCACAAATGATACTATTGAGCTCAATTTTAATTCTCTTATGATTTCTATAAATAATGGGTCAAGGTCCAGGGAATTAGGCATTGGGAGGAGTATGGGAATAGGTTTTTTTTTTTTGAAAAGGGTATGGGAATAGGGTTAAATCTGTTATGTTTAGCTTTTGATCTGGGTCTGTAATTGTATGATCAAGACATGGCACATGCTTGGTTTATGTTTCACTCATAACGCGACAAATTAGAAATCATTAGAAAGCTCTGCAGCCTTCTCCAGGCAAGGCAAGACACAGGGATGCTTGCTAAAGCCGAGAAAGCACAACAAACAAATGTCATAGCTTAGCCGATTTCTTTTTACGTGTTATTTGCTACTAAGAAACTCTTTATGTTAACTTTTCATTCATTCATTGAGCTTGCAAAAGCTCAGAGGTGATTGAACCGAGCCAAAGGAGCCTATAAAACTTTCATATTATGAAAGCAAACCCAAGAGAAAAAGAACTAGCAACGAAATAAAAACCTATTCCGGATAAGCTAGAATTGCAAACCTTGATCACTTCTTGTGATGCAATTCCTCCAACCAAAGCAGCAACAGCATGAAGCTCTGCAGCACCAAATCGACACATCTCATTGATAAGGTCCTCAGCCAAAGCAGCACTATTGCATCCCAAGTCATTAAGTAGACCGATCGCTGTGCTCTTTAACCGAGCTATATCCTCATCCATTGCACTACAAATATAAACAAAACGACTCTCAGTAATAAGTTATGTGAAAAATGCTCCTGTTGATTGAAATTTATATGGGTCCCGCCAAATTTAATTATGTAGAATCCACATTATTTAGTGGGTCCTATTTAAATTCTGAATAGTGATATGCTAAAATGTTGTCTTCTGAGACCTCATTTGATTCGTATTTATAATCACAGTGAATCACTAGTAATTGGCTAATTGCATACAATCAAGCCATATCCGTGATTTGTTTAACTGTATCATTAATTCCTAGCAGTCACTATTTACATAATAAACACATTTTAAATGTTTTCAAAACAAATTTCAAAGAATAGGAGTGAGTGTGTTGGAAAGTGTGATTAACAATCTATTGCTAGAACTCTTCCTAAGTCCCGTTATACAAGGGAAAAATTATACCATCAACGGTGAGGCCTTACCTGTCAAACTGTCCGGGAAAACTGTTGTAATTAGCAGCAAACCGGTCAACAGCACGAAGCAAAATATAAATTCCCACAGCAATACTGTCATGTGTATAAAGAGGAAAGCGGCTTTTTAGAAAGATAAATCCATGGCTGTAGATTATATCTTAAAATAAAAAAATAAAAAAAATAAACCAAAAGGATAGGTTTTGAGAGTTAGGTACTTTTGTAACTCAGGTAGGTTTGAAGAGTTAACTATAAACGGGGATAACCTGTAATCCTCGTCAGTTAGGTATTTTTGTAACTCGGGTAGGTTTGGAGAGTTAAACTCATCTTCAATCGGACGATATCTGCAAACCTACAAAGCGGCGAGATAAGTTTAGGGGTGCAGGGGATAGAAAGTTTCAATCATTTACCTGAAATATACTTAATGTACATGATATAAAACCCATTAACCCATAATGAAAATAATG
Source organism: Trifolium dubium (assembly GCA_951804385.1). Taxonomy (NCBI): domain Eukaryota; kingdom Viridiplantae; phylum Streptophyta; class Magnoliopsida; order Fabales; family Fabaceae; genus Trifolium; species Trifolium dubium. The sequence continues at coordinate 28,256,333 of OX638075.1, read as the reverse complement.
AAATTCCACAACAACAAAAAAAATAACAAGTAGTATAACAACGTAAAACTACTATGAAAGAGATGTCAGCAGTTTTCAATCCTTTTTTTATCTCCAAAATTCATAAGCAGTGTAATACTTTTGCATGATCATTATATAAATAAATCTATATCTATAAACATATATAAAGCCCATTAACCATGACGATAATAATAAAATTCCACCAAAACCAACAATAAGGATAACAACAGTGATAATAACATGATCATAATAACAAAAGTTCACTACTATAACAGAGAGCTCAGCAGTTTCCAATCCATTTTTTATCTCCAAAATTCAAAAGTTCATTGTGCCACACACACCCTACCGACTGCAGTTCCATGCATTATTATATCAAGGCACCTGCTTTAACTTTCTACATTGTCAATTAGGTTTAATATTAATTTTTGTAATGCAAAGGTTTTAGCGCTTTATATAGACAGATGTTTGTAGATATTTAACCAGCTCAACAGAAATCTTAACTTCAAACAAACAAAATAAGATTACTACAAGCATGTAGATGGAATTAAATAACCATTCCTTTGGAGATTTTGTCATAAGCTTTATAGAGTTATAGGTTGAATTGAACGTAATATTCAGTCAATCAAAATAGAAAAGGAATGACAATGGCATGTAAAAAGACAGTCAACAGGATGCATAACTCGACTGGAATATCGAGGTTGTACATTGTATTTAAACAATCAAGGACCTTATGTGACTTAAAGATTTGTTCGAAAAAATAAAAAAGCCAACAGGAGCTGTATCTAAATTGAACTTGACTCATAAATTCACATGCTTACTTTGAGTTTTCTTGCATTTTTACAGAAGCTTTTAATTGTTGCTGTTGGAATGCTATTTGGATCTCTACCAATTTTCTTCAAAGTATTTCTTGCCATTCGTTCTATTGCAAGAAAATCAGCCTCGGCCTTAGCCTGATAGATATTCTGCAAATTCACATATTGCCTGCAGAAGGGTAGATAACCTATGATAAATAAATTAATGATATTTATTTTCCAAAGTCGATCAACTTATTCTGTAAAGTATGTAAAGATTCAATTACTAACTCAGTGGAAGAAGTCATATCTGGTATAGATCCTTCAAGAGGTGCCTCCCCACCACCTTCATTTGTAACAAAATCCTGTAAAATGATGTGAAATGTAACAACAAATAACTGAAGTAAATAACCAAGAACGTTGATATTAATATAATTTTCCAGCCCAAAACCAAACAATGCGGTTCAGAAGTGCCAAATATTGGCAAATCTAGTCTTATCTACTTTCTATTGCTATTCGCTCCTCTAGTATTTCAAATAAGACAACATTTTTTAAATTAATTTTTTTTCTAAAAATAATTAGAATAACTCGTCCTTATAAGTCTTAGGTTTCAGAGTTGAGTCTAAATCATCCTTACAAACCCAACATGTAAGTGAGGGGTGTCTCAAAATTATAAACACGTTTTTAAGTCTATATCTCGTCCAATTGGGACTCTCAACACCCCTACCCCTATGCCTCGGACCGAACGTCTAGAGTGTGACATGAGTAGCTTAATAGCGGGTGACCGAAGATAGACTCTAATAACCAAGTTAAATGGTTTAGAGAGAGAGAGGGAAAAATAGTAAACTATATCAACAATGATGAATAGAGAGTATAATCCTAATTATGACTATAATCAATAATAATAAATTTTCTCAACGCCAAAGTGCAACAAAATGTATTTGAATCAAGGTTGGAGATGCAATGTGAAAAGAACCAACCTTTAGAGCTGACACCAACACCCAAAAATCTGAAGAACTAGAGTCTACTTCCACAGAACTATCGTTTAGTATCTGTTGCAACTCGGAACCTAAGAATGTAAACAACATCAGGGATTAGAGAAAGCCTCATAATTTTAATTGGAACGTGGCTGTAAATTTTCAAGTATACCTAAAAGTTCCAGACGAAAAAACAATATTTTAATAACAGTAAAAGAATTTATCATTAATGATGTCGCCCTTAACCTGACAATAACAAGCAAATTATGGCTTGTGAATTACAGAGACAAGCTAACAATTTTAAATGAAAAAGTTTACCGTAACTTTGTTGCAAAGTGAAAGACTTTCAGAACCATTGTATAGGGGACATTTAAATGATTCAACAGTTTTCTTTAATTATATTTGTCTCCCACCAAACCACTCCAAAGGTCTTATAAAATTTAAAACTAAAAGTTTGCAAATATCGATTCATTCTTAACCAATCAAACAAAAGGATAGAGTGACTCCTAAATTGAAGATTGACAGAAGCATTTGTGACAATTATAAACTTACTAATTCCTCGGGGGGCAAATACTTTGAATGAGGATTCAATAGCTTCTCTATAATTATCTTCATCCTGTGCAACCATCCCAGCCTTAAGAAGCTCCTACATTGTTCACATCCAAAGCTAATTACATAACTAGAACAGCAGCAAATGAAATGACTTAAGTTAAAACAACAAACCTTAAACTCCTTTTTTTCTTCTCTGGTCGATGGAAGCCTACCATCATGGCTTTTGGCCCACTCATCAGCCATCTTGACAAGAATGACAACATAGGGTACATGCTTATGAGCAACAGGGTCTTGCACGTTCAAGTCAAATCCCTCTGCAAAACTGTGGATACACATGCAATGAGAACATAAAGTGAAGAGTGGAAGGACCATATATATCGTCTTTGCTTTTAAACAATTACATTGGTTGACAAGAGATATTGATGAAGAAGAAGAAGAAGAATAGGATCATATATTATACAAAGGAAATAAACCATAAAAATCAAAGTAAAAAAAACTAGTCTATACCTCTTGAGTTCAGGCCAAGGATTATTTAAACGAAGATCATCCAGAAAATGCTCAGGCTTTGACTCAATCACAGTATGTTCCTATCAAACCCAACAAAAAGTACTAGTCATGCAAAGCATATGATTCAATATTCAAAAACCTGTCAGTTCTTTCAAGAAATGTATTTTCAGCTTTGTAGTCCATACCATTGCAATTACATCTTTCCCTACTCTTTATAATAACATTTTTCAAATAACTACGTCCAATTATTTTATTGTCTCTCTTTAGCAGGTCAAATATCATATTAGAAGTCAGCGATAAAAATAAACATTATCACCCAAAGGCATCATAGATTTCTTGAACTTGTAACATTAAAACTATACCAAAGTACCTTCAAATATCATATTAGAAGTTAGCGATAAAAATAAACATTATTATACAAAGGCATCATAGATTTCTTGAACTTGTAACATTAAGACTATACCAAAGTACCTTCAAACTGATTCGTACAAACCCGGTAAGGCCATACGAGCGAGCAAAGATCAATATAACATTTGCCTCCCTGCAGATTCGGTCAAGCTTTACCATTGAACTTTCCACCAGCTGAAAGTAACAGTAAATTAAATGGGATAGCAGTTGAAAATAATACATAAAGCAATGAGCTCTTCAGAGGTTTGATTTCAAAATTTTAATTATGATATATTCACCAGTAATTTGGTTTCTTTCATGTGAAAAGTTAGATAAAAAATAGTATAGTTTTGAATGGAGGCGCATAATCTACCACTACAAAAAGTCTTTCTTAAGTGAAAAATCATCGCTTTATAGAAGTTGTAAGAATCATATTGGCGCACCTGCGTTGCAACAACCAAAGTAAATTGAGAAAAGAATGATGGATTTGTCTCAATCAATGTATCTGGATACTCTTCTACAAATTTTGCTTTAACTGCGTCATTCAGCTCCTGGAGAAATGAGCACACACATTTTGCCTTTGACTGCCCAAGGCTTGCTTCATCCACTACAATAGAAAAGAGACAAATTGATGACCAAAAGAGAGGCAAAACGAAACAAAAGAAAACCTGAACACGAGAAGATAATGTACCCAAAAAATTGTTTCCAAGGTCACCGACTTCAACTTTAGAACCATCAACTACGGTGATGCTTCCAATCCCACCAAGAACAAGATTCTTAAGTGTCTCAGAACCAGTAGGACCACAGTTCAGTAAACAAATGTTAGATTTCTCAAGGGCTGCCTGTCCTAGGTCACCCCATATTCTGCATTTTCAAGTGTAAATATTTTGCAGTACAAATGAGATCAGATATGTCATAAATATTAACCCAAAAAAGAACAGTAACACAAGCATATAAAGATATAACAATTTATTTTCATATGTTAGAATACATTAAATTAGTTACAACACACACACCCACACACATTTTCATAACAATGGAAGCAGAGCATGACTAATAGCTATATTACAACACAGACTTAAATAGTATATATTGCAATGATCGCCTCGCTGTTAAATGCAACTGATGCAAACTCAACAGCTGTCGTGTTGCACTTTCGTCAACATCAAAAGCCATGATATGTCACATGGCCAATGTTTTCAAATAGAGGGCTACAACATAGCAGAATGAGAACAGATCGCTGTTCGTCCGCAATACACGATTTACTACAAAGTGTTGTCAAATAGTGACTATAACAGAGCTACAGCGTTGTAGCATAAAGGAAATTTGAACAAACCGCGATCACAAACATTAATAAGTTTAATGTTCATGCACTAACAGTGTAAACTATTTTTACACAGTCATCCAATAAGAAACTATCAGATTGCCATGTCATACAATGATACAACTAATTCTAAAATAAATTTAGTGGAATACAAGATGCTCCTCATTGGATGTGATTGTAAAACTATTTTACACTGTCAGTGCATATTCTATTTTCTCAACATTTACTTAAAACCTTCCTTACAGCTACTATAATTCACTAATACGAAGATTTCACTTAAAAAACAACAATAAGAATAACCTAATTCCGTTTCACAAATAAATTCAGTTCCACTTGAAGAAACAAAACAAGCTCATCGAGTTCGTTAATAGTTCAATAAAATCAACTTCATCAAATCCCTAATATTCTAATTACATAACCACAAACAAATAACCATTGAGTGAAGTTTGAATCATTCTTTATTGGAGCAATAATCTATCGTGAACGGAACAAGCAAAAAACACGCAATGCAGGAACGAATTGATAATCGAATATTGAATAGTACTTGTGTACGAAGGGGTTAGGGTAGAGAGAGAGTACCTGAGTTGGCGATCGTATTTAACTTTGGGTTCTGCCATTGTTGAGTTGAAGAATGAATGAATGAATGGTTTTCTGGTTTGGAAAGAAGTAGTGTAGAGCTTCGCTTGAGACTCACGCAGTGCGTGCGAGTATCGGAACTCTTCAAGCTAGTCGAGAGTTTAAGTCACCACTGCACTGCGCGTGTTGGAATAGAATCTATTAGATTGATTTCCCTCTTTTTAAAGATTTTTTATTTTTATTTTTTCACAAGCAAAGATTAAATCTTAGTATTTTTTTTAGGCATACCATGGTAGTAAGTTAATAAATTAGTAAATGTTACTAAATATTTGTTTTTATATTATTAGTGAGATATTATTTTGTGTATATACGAGAAAAAAGTCATTGTAGTATTACTAGTGAAATGTCTTTGTAGGAGACATGAATTGGGTAGAGAAAGGTCTAGAGTTTAAATCTTGGTGGAAATAGATGTATTAAAAAAAAAAATTAATAAGATATTTTTTAGGTTATATAAAAATTGAATTATTTTCTTTTTTATGTATATTTTCATACTATTTTTTCACATAGGTGCATTCAATCTAGCGAGGGAATAGCCACTGCGTTCGGCGGTGGATACCCGGTCTCGACAAAAAAAAAAACTATTTTTTCACATTGATAAAAAAAAATGAGTTAAAAAAACGTAATTTAGAAAGGAAAAAAAAACTTCTCACTTTAATATCTAAAAAAATCTCAATATTTTCATAAATACTTTTCAAAAAAAATTCATTATTAGTGCATTAGGGGATAGACACACGCACTAATGGATGAGCAAGAGTTCAACGCTTCAACTGCTCACTTTGAGAGAGATGGAGGGTGCAAACCATGTTATCCTGGTCTATCTGCTTCTCTTTACAGTTGTCAGAGACGAGCACACGATTCTTGCTGGTTCTGGTAGTTGTGGCTCTTCATTGAGGGCAATATATTTTTATCATGTAGAAGATCAAATATTTTCTTATTCACATTATTTCTCACTTCACACACTTATTTTAGTGTTGGAGTATCTTGCAGGCTCAAACTCCTCTTTCAACAAAGTTAATGTTAGATGCCTCATTAGATGGAGCCTTATTAAACAAGTCTTATGAAGATTATTTTTAACTTGTTGGAAAATATAGATGCTACTAATAGTTACGAATAACCAAATCCAAATGAAATAATGAGTGCAACAAAAAGGATTAATACTATTGTTTCAACATGATTAATATTGTTTTACTCACACGTTTTTTTTATTGAAAAGAGGGCTTAAGCCCGGAAAAAAATTACACTAGAATCAAACGCAGAGTAGTGATTTCAATCTCATCAGCATTTAACAAAAGTCTAAGTTGAATAGGAGGACCACCAACAATTACATTATTATAGTTTAGCGAACATCCCATATTTGTTAAAACATCAATACACTTGTTAGTCTCCCATAAGAATATTCCACGACAACTTCCCAAAACAGCTCAAATAACCTATGAATATTCTCTAAAGCTTGACCTGATTTACTTCTAGACATACTTGTATATATTTTGAAACAACTTATAACATATGAAAACAATTTATATATTTTGAAAAATGAGGAAGTCTTTACCCTCTCCTGACACTAGCATCCTCCAAAATGTGATTATTTTCATCAATCGTAATCTCTTCAGTCTCATATCTACAAGCAAATTTACAAAAAAAACTCTTCCTTTAAGATAAATGTCTAAATACATTTAAATCTAACACACTTTTGCTCATATTCAAGACTTTCAATTTTTCATGAAAATAGTAGGGATATATCTAAAAAAATGACATTGATTGTAACATTTTTGATTAAGCAACAAGCTAAGCTTAAATAAATATAAAAAGGCACACAGTCCTAGCTGAAATTTCCTTTCCACACTCCTCATAGAAGATATCACCCCATTCCTCTGTCTTCTCCATTTCAATATCCTATTCTCTACTTGCACACTCCCACACTCCCTCCATATCTTTCCCACGAATGCATAATCATCAACCATCATCATGTATATAACCACATCCTCTTCACTTCTCAGAACAACAACAACAACTAAGCCTAACAAACTCTTCTCTTCTAGAACCTTCTTCTCTTCTCCTTCTCTATCTCACACTTCTCGATCCTTCTTTTCTTCCTTTCCCCGCTTCAACCGCCGCTTCCCTTCTTCCTCTCATCTCACTCTTCGTCATCAGGTCAAAGCCGTCGCTCCCATCGTCGAACGCTTCCACCGAAATATCGCCACCATGGGTACGTACGTTACTAAGTACAATAGTTAGTTACTTCAATTTTCATCATCGTTCATTTATTTGAATTGAGATTCGTTCATTTTTGAACGGCAAATATATTATTAATAATAACAGTCTCTCTGCACAAGACGAACAAAGACCAGTAAAAGAAGAACTTAGTATTTGGTTTAACTGTTTTTAGATGAATTTGTAATACTCTATTCTGATTTTTATCTTGTGAATGTGATTGGTTATTGCAGCAAGTGAAAATCCTTTCAAGGGAAACTTGACAAGTCTTCCTAAACCAGGTGGTGGCGAGTTTGGAAAATTCTATAGTCTTCCTTCTCTTAATGATCCAAGAATTGGTAATTTCCTAACTTGACTTGCCACATAGATTATGAAGCACAGACACAGACACCTAACATGCCGTGTACAATACATTACACATCAACGCTGATAAGCTGATAATAGTCTGAAAGTTTTACATTATTGAATGTGGCTACATTATTTGTCCATTGACACTGACACTGACACATTCCGACGTCAATATGTGTTAGACACACTTTGTCTTCAATCTGAAGTGTTGGCACTAGTGTGCTAAATAGCTTGGCATGTTATCATTTTTTTATGTAAAATTTGAAATTTCATGGTAAATTATTGTTGACATCAACTATATGTATGCATAACAGACAAGTTACCGTACTCGATTAGAATTCTCCTTGAATCTGCTATTCGCAATTGCGATAATTTCCAAGTTACTAAAGAAGATGTTGAAAAGATTATTGACTGGGAAAACACTTCTACTAAGCAAGTTGAGATTCCTTTCAAACCTGCTCGTGTTCTCTTGCAGGTAAATTGTCAACTCCTGAAATATAGATATAGTGAAATATTTTTAGTATTACTCTAGTGTAATATGTTTTCTTAATTTGAACAATTTTCATCGCCAGGATTTTACTGGAGTACCTGCTGTTGTGGACTTGGCTTGCATGCGAGACGCTATGAATAAGCTTGGCAGTGATTCAAATAAAATAAATCCTCTGGTATTCATCTTTTTTATCATTTGCATGCCTTTTATTCTTTATGAATTCATTGATGACAGTGGTCGAAGATATTTCAAATTTGTAAAAATACATGATGTGATCGGTATATGTTGGTATATGTACCTTGACTTAAGATTTACATTTGTATTATTACATCACTATTTGTTACGCACAGTAAAAATGTTTTGAATCCCGTGTATTACTTAGAGAGAAGTTATGTGATTCTAGATGTACACAATTTTTTTATCTTAACTCAGTAGCTGCTAATAGTATTTCATGTGAAAACTATTTGCTTATGTGGCTAGCTTCCATGATTAACTGAAATAGCCTTTGGTGGAGTTTTTTCCAATTTTTGACTTGTTGAATTAAAATTGGTTCGTCAAAGTTTAAATTTTTACCAACATGAAATTTGATAACTAACTCCATTCTGCGTAGTTTTAAAGTTTTTGGAGTTTGAACAACTTAATCTTAACATACTATTCTTGTATTTTATGTTTGTTACAAGTGGATTTGAGCAGTGATTGTTGGCAGGTTCCTGTTGATCTCGTCGTTGATCATTCAGTTCAGGTTGACGTGGCAAGGTCAGAAAATGCAGTGCAGGCTAATATGGAACTAGAATTCCAGAGAAACAAGGAGAGATTTGCTTTTCTTAAATGGGGTTCAACTGCATTCCGTAACATGCTCGTTGTTCCTCCTGGTTCTGGTATAGTACATCAGGTAAATTTGGAAGCAAGCAAGAATAATGAGTATATGTTATTTAAATGTCTCTTCTTTAGTTGTTGTAAATATCAGGGACTTGAGATGTGATGTCTCGAATTCCAGGTCAATCTTGAATATCTTGGACGGGTAGTTTTCAACAATGAGGGTTTACTCTATCCTGATAGTGTGGTTGGGACCGATTCACATACAACTATGATAGATGGCCTTGGAGTTGCTGGGTGGGGTGTTGGAGGTATTGAAGCAGAGGCAGCAATGCTTGGTCAGGTATATTACCTTCTTATCTTGATATACACACATGTTATATAATGAATTTTGATTCTACCTAATTTATCAATGATTAATGATTGTCGATGAAATATTTAACTCTTCAGAAATTTTTGTTTATTTGCTTTATCTTTAAATGAGCATGCACTGTAGTTTAAAGGCATTGTGATGATTCTAATGCGTGTGCTGCTGTACTTGCAGCCTATGAGCATGGTTTTGCCTGGCGTTGTTGGGTTCAAGCTATCTGGAAAACTGCTTAATGGTGTTACAGCAACAGACTTGGTTCTAACTGTGACACAGATTCTTAGAAAGCACGGTGTTGTAGGGAAATTTGTTGAATTTTATGGTAATTAAATACTTTTGACTCTCAAAGTCTACCCCTAAATATTTGTTTTCTCCATGTTTTAGCATAGGGTGATTGTCCTTACTAACAGTTTTCACGGTTTCATTCAATAGGTGATGGTATGAGTAAATTATCTTTAGCTGACAGAGCTACTATTGCTAATATGTCTCCCGAATATGGTGCCACCATGGGCTTCTTCCCTGTGGATCATGTCACATTACAATATCTCAAGCTAACTGGGAGAAGCGACGAGACTGTAAGTACTATCAACTCATCTATTATTTGCTATGGGGATGCCTATAGAATAAAACTATTTGATCTTTACTCTGTCTGAATACAGGTGGAGATGATAGAGTCTTATCTCAGGGCAAACAGACTGTTTGTTGATTATAATGAGGTAATGTTAGGATATTGCAGTTTCCCTAGACACCATTTTTTTACAAAATGACAAATGTATATATGCTGGGTATAGAATGCTAATATATTTTCCATGATATCAGCCACAACAAGATAGGGTATATTCATCATATCTTGAATTAAACTTGGCTGACGTAGAGCCATGTATCTCAGGACCAAAGAGGTGAGGTCCCTATTCTCTTACATGTTGCTCTCTGTGTTTATTTTTTTTAATTAATTTCCATTCTGTCTACTATATGGAATGATATTCTTTCCAGACCACATGACCGGGTGCCTCTGAAAGAAATGAAGGCTGACTGGCATGCTTGTCTTGACAACAAAGTTGGATTTAAGGTTAGTAATATTGTGACAGTCACAAATCTTTTCTCATGTTCTGGTGTTGTATGATAAAAATATGATTTTGTACTTTGTAACTTGAATTAGCTGTTGAGCGTCAGTTTTTCCAAAAAATTCTAGTCACTTGGTAGTTCGGTCTATTCCAACTAATCACTCTATTAGTATCACTATAGATTAACAAAATAGTTATGACCGATGTCTTGGCTCATAACCCTCTTCATTAATTATAATCCCCTAATGTCTTAGGTGAAGTCATAATTAATGAAGGTTTGATTGAACGTTAATCTCTAAATCACAATTAACAACTCAGCATGTCTAAAGTAATTTCTAATTGAACTATTATCCTAGATCTAGAATCAATTTTTATTGTCATAGTAAAATTGATGCTTGAAATCATCTCATATGTGATCAAGATATGAAAAGCATTAAGAGCAAGGCATAGTTGAATAATACTAACTTCGTAATTAATCAAAATAGTACTCAAAAACTACATGGTTCAAGCAACATCAAATTAAACTCATCTAAGAGACCTAATCTAAAAGTTTAGCTACTCATATTAAATAAATAAAACAATGGAAGAAAGATGGCAGCTTCCCCTTATTCTCACTTTCCTGGTGCACTGCTTTTTCCTTTTTTTCTTGTTGTTTCCTGGTGTGCAGCGGCTTCCTCTTCTCTTCGTGTGTTAGCTTTTGAAGTTTATTTCCTTTTCTATTCACACTAACCCATATACTAAAACATCTATAATAATAATATTTGCATTCAACCACAAACATGATAAGATGAACCAAGAAAATAAATACTCAACAAAATACTATGTTAATAAAGAAAAATACTTAACTAACTCAATAAATCAAAAACCACAATTTATTTAAAACGACCCCAAATTAAATACTATAAAATATAAATAGATTAAAACTTAAATTAAAAAGACTCTAAAAGTAGTGATTGATGAGGATTCATTAGGTACACAAAAGTGGATTCATCCTTGTTTCATGGGTTGTTGTCATATCAGAACCTTAGATGAGTAAAAGATGCTAATGTGATGTTATATTTAAATACAGGGATTCGCTATACCAAAAGATGCACAAGGAAAAGTTGCAAAATTTGATTTTCATGGCCAGCCAGCAGAACTCAAGCATGGCAGTGTAGTCATTGCTGCGATCACAAGCTGTACAAATACATCAAACCCAAGTGTTATGCTTGGTGCTGGTCTTGTTGCGAAAAAGGCTCACGAGCTTGGTTTGCAGGTCAGTAAACAATGCTACGTCTCTCCTTTGTGGTGTTTGTTTTGTTTTTTTTCTTCCAATAGTAGATGGGACGGATTGTTTGTCTTATATGCAGTCCTTTTCTTTTTAAAATTCTAATATTTGTTTTTTTTTTTACTATTTTGCCAGGTCAAGCCTTGGGTTAAAACAAGTCTTGCTCCAGGCTCTGGAGTTGTTACAAAATATCTACTCCAGAGGTATTTTATAGTACTTCTTCATAGAATTTTACTACTGTAATTTATATCACCTTGTGGTCCTTTGCAGTCAGTATATGTAAGGAAAATTCATTCTAAATTTGTATTTGTTTCTACTTTATGGCAGTGGACTGCAAAAGTATCTAAATGAACAAGGTTTTCATATTGTTGGATTTGGCTGTACAACGTGCATTGGCAATTCAGGGGATCTGAATGAATCAGTTGCTTCTGCCATCTCAGAAAATGGTCATATTTCTTAACAAAATGCTATTTATTTGAACTGAAGCTGATTTCTATGCATAGCTCAAATTTCTCATTTTTTTTATAAATATATCCTCCTAGACATATTCTGTTCTATATTTTTTGCCTAATTATTTTTTGTTTGTTTTTGGATTCAGACATTGTAGCAGCTGCTGTGTTGTCTGGGAACCGTAATTTTGAGGGCCGAGTCCATCCCTTGACAAGAGCTAACTATCTTGCCTCACCTCCTTTGGTTGTTGCTTATGCTCTTGCTGGCACGGTATGTCCATATGTGTGTCTAATTCATATTTCTGACGTGTTTCTCCATTCTTTTTGCTTCTTTCTTCTTTGATAGTACTATCATCTGACTCATTTGTAATAGTTGTCTGACTCATTTGTCGGAAGTAAACAGACAATCATAAAATTATTGGAGGCTAATAAACGATATTGGTATTGGTGTTTGTTACATAACTTTTATTTGTTAGCAATTTGCATGAATCAGATTCAGCAACCTTATGTCGTGTGTAAGTCGGGTATATGTGCCGCTGGATGTGGGTTATGAGAATTGGCCCACATGGGCTTGGGTTTAATGAAGTGATACCTATATTGCTTTGTCCATTTAAGCAGTGAATGAAACCAACTTGATTATTACTCCCTCCGTTATTTTTTAGTTGTAGTTTTGATGTTGCATGAAAAGCTGACAAGTTAAAAGGAATGGAGGGACTATTATTTTAATACTTAATTTTGATATATTAATTTAATATTTGGGTGTTCTATAGAGTTTTTACTTATAAGATTTTTCTATTTGGTCGATCAACATAGCTGTCCTAATTATGAAATATTTTCACTTATATTATTCTATGGATTCAGGCATCATAATTGAGCACATTTACATATGAAACAATAAACACTAATGTTTTGATCTTTTTGTATATTGAATTTAGTTTTGAATATATTTTTTTCCCGACAGAGAATGTCTTATCATAGACTAAAATTATTGTGAATGTTCTACTGACTATTGAGTTTAAGTTTTATTTATAACCTTCTATAGTTGGTAGGGTGCATACTATATTTTTAAGACAAGGTTGATGAAATTTAAGTTTGAAACAAATCAAGCTCCACAGTGTTGTCATTTCATCAAGTCCCTTTTGGTAAACTTCCAGGTTGACATTGATTTCGAGAAGGAGCCAATTGGGACGGGGAAGGATGGTAAGAATGTCTTCCTGAGAGATATCTGGCCGTCTACTGAAGAAATTGCAGAGGTCAGTGTCGCCTAAATTTCTCATTACATGTAATATTGATCTAAATATTTTCTAATGCATATGCCGGATGTCAAAAATAACTCTTGGTGACTTTATTTGTAGACTGTTCAATCTAGTGTGTTACCTGACATGTTCCGAAGTACGTATCAGTCTATCACAAAGGGCAACCCTATGTGGAATCAACTGCAAGTTCCAGCAGACACTCTCTACTCTTGGGACCCCAGCTCAACATATATTCATGAACCTCCATACTTCAAGAACATGACCATGGATCCTCCTGGATCTCATGGTGTGAAAGATGCCTATTGCCTGCTAAACTTTGGTGACAGTATAACCACCGACCATATTTCTCCAGCTGGAAGCATTAACAAGGACAGTCCTGCTGCTAAATACCTCCTAGATCGTGGGGTTGAGCGCAAGGACTTCAATTCTTATGGAAGCCGCCGTGGCAATGATGAGGTGATGGCGAGGGGAACTTTTGCCAACATTCGCCTTGTTAACAAGCTCTTAAATGGGGAAGTTGGCCCTAGGACAGTTCACATTCCAACTGGGGAGAAGCTTTATGTGTTCGATGCGGCAATGGTGAGTTATGCTCTACTCAAGCATGTCATGTTATTTATTTACTGTTGTGGAGTTTTGGAGTGGCAAACCATGGTTTATTCTATATCATTTTTCGTGGTGCTGATGTCTTTCTATATTTCTTTTCAAACTACCAGCATTGTCTCTTAGACGAAATGATAGTTTCTAAATACTATCTCTAATAAATCCATTTGCTTCTGTGCATGTATCAAGTTTTTCTTATTCAAATTGATAATATACACTTATTTCAAGCGCTGCAGAGCTTGATAGTTTGACAAGTGACAAGATATTATTTGTTGATTTACTGGGATACTATCTTTTATAAAAATTAACTCGCTTTTACTCTCAAAATGCGTCAAAGAATGTGATATGTAATCATTAATTAATTTTAGCTGTGTTAAGTTTCTAATCCCCTGGATTTGTTCTCTTTGGTCAGAGATACAAGGCTTCTGGGCAAGACACCATTGTACTGGCTGGAGCTGAATATGGCAGTGGAAGTTCTAGAGATTGGGCTGCCAAGGGTCCAATGTTATTGGTGAGTTCCTTTATATATTTTGAGCTGTGATCGCGTTGCATTTTCCATTTGGCTTTCTTAAAATAAGAAGGTCAATTTCCTGATGGGTGATTTACATTTCAATAGGGGGTCAAAGCTGTGATAGCTAAAAGTTTCGAGAGAATTCATCGCAGTAACTTGGTAGGAATGGGTATTATCCCTCTTTGCTACAAACCCGGGGAGGATGCAGACTCGTTAGGATTGACCGGTCATGAACGTTATACAATTGATCTTCCAAGTAAAATCAGTGAGATCAAACCTGGCCAAGATGTCACAGTCACAACTGATAGTGGAAAATCTTTCACCTGCATAGCGCGCTTTGACACCGAGGTTATTTAAAATTATCACTGATTTATGTCTTTCCCGCTCCTTTTTACGGTCACAATTTTTACTAGAGTTGCTTCATCTTTTGCGGGTGATGAGCCAAGCTAGTCTTAAACATGCTTTGTTATAATCTGTTTTTTACCTGACAGGTTGAACTAGCTTACTTCAACCACGGAGGAATTCTTCCATATGTCATACGTAACCTCATTAAGCAGTGATGCTGTCGTTGATGGCAACAACTACAAGATCATCGTCAGTGTACGCTTTTCAAGTTGTAAAATGTCACTGAATAAATATCTGATTGATATAGGAAAAGATCCCTTTAAGGGAGGCAATTTTTGACACTTACCTAGTAGTATTATAATTAATTAGGTGTATGCACTTCCGTTGATTGTAGATTTTAGTTTTTGTGCCATATATATGTATCACTGAAATTAGTTTTTGTGCCATATATATGTATCACTGAAATTAGGGACTAATTCTCGTAATCTTACACACATAAACCTTACTTATACAGTTGCACTTTGCCTTTCTTTGACATCATAATGTCTTTTGCAGATATATAGATTGCAACACTAGACACAAAGTACGCATCACCAACCCAGACTACTTCCCACCGTGGGTCTGATAAAACTAACTCGTGCCTCAAACATTATTCAACAAGACAACAACACACATATTTCACAGAAGAACTGCAATAATAATACTGTGAAGAATAGTATACATTTTTACATTATTCAAGGCATGTGATTTCCGTAGGCGGACACTAGCATACAAAAACAAAGTCATATGGACTAGTTTGTAATCTTTTAACTACTAACGAGTCTTAGTAATCTTTTAACTAATTACATCAACTTTTTTTGACTAATTTTCTCTTGTATTTTGAGACGGGTGAAATTTTTTATTTTGCCACAATTTTGTTTTATATGATTGAAAATTGATATGGTCATTTTATCCAGAAATGGAGAGGATTTTGACCCACTTGACACGAGCTCATACGTCAGTGCAAAGTCATTTTACACATGAATCTAACTATATGTTGTCACATTAGGTGCATGTTTGGTTTAACTTTTAAAAGAGTCAAAATCAATTCTAGAAGTATAAAATTGATTTTTAAGTGGTTTTGAAGTGATTTTAGTTCAACTCACTTTTTATATAAATGTATTTAAATGTAAATAAGTTCTACTGAGCTATATTAAAATTAATTCTATTCAATTCAACTATTGTGGGGATGAGTAGCTCAACTAAATAAGTTAGTTGAGCTAAGAGTTAAAGAGTTAAAGAGTTAGAGATCCAAAGTTCGAATCATGACATAGGAGAAAAATTAACAATACACTAACAATTAACATTTGCTTATAATTTTTTTTTTAATTCTACCCAATTTAGTTCATCAAAACCAATTATGTCCAACACCAAATCAAACAAACACTTAATGAATATGATATCATATGTTTTTAATCACAATACATTTTTTTGTTGGTCAGGTAGCTCAGTGACTAGAAATTCACCTCTTAAATATGAATAACTGGGTATACTGAATTCGAATCTCAGCCCTACACTTCCGTGTAATATGTCCAATCAATTGAACTAAACTCATTATATATGTTTTAAATTCATTTTATCAAAAAATAAAATAAAATAAAATTCATTTAAAAATTACACCAACTTTTCTAGTTTCTCATGTCACTACCGGTCGAACCGGTCCGGTTTTTAAGCATTTTGCACGTGCCCCTTTTTCGAGTTCGGCCACCACACGCCCCAAATATCAAACCCGTCGTCGAACTCTCTTCTTAACACTTTTTCTCCTATCTCACAGCTTCATCATTTTCACTTAGCACCTTACTCCATTTTCCCAATCTCAATTCATCAATCACCATCATGTCTTGCCTCCTTAGAATAACCAAATCCAAACTCTTATCTTCCTCCTCTTCTCTTTCTAGAACCTTCTCTTCCATCCCCCGTTCCACCAATCAGATCGGACCCATCTCTCCCACCTCCGCCGAACTCTTCCACCGTAGCACCGCCATTCTCCCCTCCGGTAATTCTTCGTCGATTCTCTCAATTTCACCAATCTCTTATTCGCTTCTTCAATCGCTTCAATTATTTTGAATCGCATTTTTTTGTTTTTGTTTTGTGATTTCTCATTTGTTTGAATTTGCATGTTTTTTCAGCGGATGAAAACCCTAACAAGGGACATATCCTTGGTTTCCCGAAGAATCTGGAGAATAAGCTTGGTGCTGCTAATTCGAATGAGGTTAATTCTTTGGTATGTGGATTTTCTCATCGATTTTGTGTGCTTTTTTTTTTTGTTCTATATTGCATTCAGCTAAATTATATCAAACTTTTTGCCATATTAAGTGGAGTGAAATATGTTATTATATGTATCTTTGACTCATAATTGCTTGTGTAATGTTATATCCATAATCCATGTTTTTGTATTTTATTTTATTTTTATCCTTAAGAGAAGTTGTCTTTTACTTTACTAACTTTGCAGCTATAGCCAGTGGCAGTTCTTTCCGCCTTGCCCGGGCTCCGGCCAAATATGTTAGTATTTTTTTTGTGTTAATTTAGGTCAAAATTGATATTTTTAGGAGTTAATTTAGGGAAAAATTGAGAATTTTTTGTTCAAAACTGAGATTTTTGTTAAAATTGAGATTTTGCCCGGGGTTTATAAACTTTCTGGCTCCACCACTGGCTATAGCTGCATAATAGCATAGGTGAATTTTAACAAACAACTATGATACACAATTTAGTACAAAGTGTTGTCAAATCGTGACCATCAAAGCACTATATCACCGTAGTGCAGCGGAATTTAATCAACAGTGGATGTAATGTAACACTTTTCCTTCTTTACTGCATAGGTGCAAAAATGATGTGAGTTGGTGTAAGACTGAGAGGTTTAGGTCATGCATATACCATAACAATATCTCAGTATTTAGTGCTAATTGCAGTTGTTATTGGTTTTCCTTGTTTAGAAATTTTGGGTGATTTTGGGTGGTTTTCCTTGTTTAGAGTATGGGTTGTTTAAATTAAAACTGCCTAATTTCTTAAGTTTGTATGTTGGTATCAATTTTAACTTGTTATCTGTTTTTAATCACTTATTATCTTGTTCTCTTATATGTGAGGGTCCAAGTATGTTTGAGTGAAAGGAAATGAATATATTATAATACTGTTCTTATCTTTTATTTATTTAGTGTTTTATATTTGTATAGACAACTGAAATGTGTTTGCCTTTGATCAGTGTAAACATTTGTTCCTCTCTTTTTGCTATAAAAAAGAATTGTGGACCTAACTGAATGATTTTTAAAGAGAGAGTAAGAGAGAATGTATGCAATCGATTTTTCTCTAAATGAAGTATTTTCATGTAGTTAACTGTTCTCTCTAAATGTTGTATGAATATGCAAACTATTGCACATGACAACTTCGTTATATTAGGTTGTTGTGTCTTTGTTCATGCCAATCCTCATAGGGAAAAAGAATCATACTCATTGAATTCAACCATGTGTGTTTGAGTGAAAGGAAATGAATTATCATAGCATGGAATCAACAATTTGTTCTAAGCTTCTTGATGAGTTAAAGTCTGATATTTGTTGATTACTTGGTTCTGATCAATTTGGGGATTCTCTTTCCAATAAATTGTTGAATCCATGTGGTTGTTAGGAACGCAAGTTCACGAGAAATAGAAATTGTATCATTAATTGAAAAACAGAAACTACTACAGAAGATGAACCCCTGCAATCCCAAAGCTCCTCAGAGAAGAGACAATTCTCTCTCTGCCCAAACCTTTACAGTTCCTAACCGAATACTGACTCTCCATGCCTTCTCTTTTGCTATCCCTATCCTTTATAGAACTATCATTCCCCTCTAACAAACTGGCCACATCAGCAAATATAACCAACTCCTATATTCAACACATTAGTGGGGCTAAGGCCTAAACCAAGTACCTAACAGTGGTTCTGTCATTGCCTTACCAAATTGTTTAAGTAATAATTTGATGAATTTGTTTTCAAGTGTATTAAATAATTGTTATTGGTTGTTGTTCTGCATAGCTTTGTGTTATTGACTATTGGAGAAAATGAGAAATAATGGTTATTGGTGTTGTTGTAGGAGAATGCATATATCACTATAATTATAATTATTAATTAAAGTTTAATAATTTTTTCTCCCTGGGATAGGGTCCTGGATACACCATTTCTGTTATTATTGACGTGATAATCTTTTGCTAAACCTGCATGTTGCTTACTAGGTTGTCATTTTGTTTCGTAGATTTTGAAGAAATGGTTTTGTAGTCAGAACACAGTTACAGATAAATAATAACCTATGTTCAGGAAATTAGAAGTTAAGAAAGGAGGGACAAATTTTCTACTCTTAATTTCGCTGGACAGCCTAGACTACCTAAACACAAGGGATCTGCTTGAATTGTAAATTACCTAAACTGATGAAATATGCTGCACATGATTATTAGCTGATAGAATTGAGTGTAATAACAATCCTAACTAAAAGCTGGAACCAAATTTCTCGCTTTTTCCTCCGTGTATGTCTCAGCTATCTAGTCTTTCTTATTCCAATAGATTATATAGACTTGTGCGTTGTTGGAACTGTTGTCCTTTAGTCTTTCTTATTCCTAACAAAGCTTGATATTTTGATAAGATTAGACGAAGTTGTGAACTGTTGTCCTTTAGGTTTGGCGGTACTTCCTCCTTTGACATGTTACAGGCAATCCTTGTCATACATTCACCTAGTACCATCTCGCATGAAATATAGTTTCATTTCCTTCCTTATTTGTTCTAGAATGCTAAAAAGTGAACCAATGCATTGTTCCAGATAATCTGATGATGCATAATCATTTATTTTTTTATTGTTGTATCAAATTTCTAATTGCCATGACATTGCTCTCTTATATATCAGAGATACCAGGCTCTTGGACTGAACACATTCAATATGCTGGCTGGAGTTAGATATGGTACTAAAGTTTGTGCTGCCAAGAGTCCAATGCTGATGGTAAGTTCCATTATCATCTTTGAATTGAGTCTAACCTATTTGGCTTTCCTGAGGTGGTTGATGACATTTACATTTCAATTTCAATAGGGAGTCAATGCCCTGATGGCAAGAAAAATCGAGAGAGGTGTGGGTGCTGGCACATTGGGATTGGCTGGTCCTAGACGTTTTATGAGTAGCATCCCAAGCAAAACCAGTGAAACGTCCAGTTTTCGTCCATTATCTCCCCATCTTCCTGTTTATCAGCCTCAGCTTTCTTCGACACTTTCAATTTGCAATAGAATTGCTGGAGCTTTCCTATCTGCTGTCGTCTTGCTTTTTTATATCATATACATGAAAATGGGTTTGGTTAGTCTGACCTATGATTCATTCTACCAGTTCGTATTCTATTCATCAAAACTCCACCTACTTGCAGTTGAGATTTCTGCCTTAGCCATGTCCTATCATCTGTATAGTGCAATTCGTCATTTATTCGTATGATATCACAGTCACAGCTGATACCTGAACAGTGTGTTTGATCCGGAGGTAATTTAATATTTTTCTTGATTCTTATTTGGGTTTTTATTTTAGTAAAACATTTATTCAGCATTTGAATAAAATGCTTCAGCACTTTGTTTTTGACTTGGATTTAATGTATAAATGTCATATTTTCAGGTGGAACTTGTTTGCTTCAACCATGGTGGCATGGTTTCCACATGTCATAAAGAGTTCCATTAAGCAATGTGAATTTACTTTTATGTAGTTTGGCTATTATTAACAATTTAATAATCACAATTTAGGTAGAACTTCATGTTTAATGATGAGCACAACTATATCTGTTTTGCATCTGAAATTTTGGTGTTTTGCACCCACTCAAATTGCAAGTAACTGTTGCATTCAATAAAAGCATTTTAGTGAACTCTTACAATACATTATCACTTATGACTTATGAGGCTGATGTTGCTCAAAATTTATTAAATTCATTTCATTTTTTTGCACTTTCATGTCCTTTTTTATTTCTTTAAAAAAAAACATGATGAAATTAAAATGAAATGGGATAGCAGAAAGCACCTTAGCAGTTTTTTGGAGGATATATTTGAAGCGCCATTTCTCACAGTTGAAAGGAGAATATATAAAGATATGTTACCAAGAGAATTGGCAAACGATCAATTTATCTTTGCTTGTGAGCTTAACCTTGAAACCACACATTACAAAATTCATCATATCGTACTAGCCATCATCACATTCTCAAACTAACGCGTTTATACAACTGTTGATAATACAACACACGATAGTTATCCATGAACATTGAACTACTATTATTAATTATTTTAATGCCTTTTCCTTAGTCTTACAGATATATAAGTAGATGAGGAAGGAAAATTTCTAATATGGACTGTCCTAGAATTTTTCTATCGTGAATTAATATTTAAAAAATATTTTCCTTAGACTTCTTTGTTAATGTTTTGTAGTCTAATTTGTTAGTTATGGTTCTGTTGATTGTTACTATTTTTTTATTGTAACGACCTTACTTATAGGATATGATGGTATGTAATCAAATTTTTTGCGATTAGCATAGGATAATGCTGCTCTTGCTAATAAATATAGGTAACATATTTGGCTTGTCTCCTGATAAAATGTAACTTAAAGTTTGATAATAAACATAAAGAAGTTTTGCAAGTGCATAACATAGCGCTAAATTCATTACAAAAACTAAGTTTACTACTAATGCCATTAATCACTAGTTTGCAATAGTAGTTCTATACCAACATTAACAAGACGTTAAGCTAGAAAGCGGCTATCTCTTGATTACAAAATTTAGACTTTGTTAATTGTTAGAAATAATATAAAATCGTTGATGTGACATTTCTTAACAGTTTCTAAAAATTTAAACTTTTGGGATAATCGGTCATCTGACATGGTATCAAAGTCTCTATGACTAAGTAGTCTAGAGTTTGATTCCTGCTCCCTTCACTTTCTAATTAAAAGTGGAATTTTAAGCATATGGTAGGTGAATCTATGCATTATTTATGCTTCAAGCCTAAACGATTCTTGCGTGAGGGTGCGTGTTAGAAATAATATAATATCGTTGATGTGACCTTTCCCACCATCTTAAATTTTTGGGATAATCGGTCTAATGTTAATGTTAGTCTTACTTCATGTCCAGGTGGATGCGGGTCTCAGGAGACTTCTAATTATTTATTTTTACATTTGTGTTTGGAGCTTTGTGATATATGGTGGTAAATTGGTGAAGAGTTTATGGTGTTTTTTTTTTTTTTCTAATTCCATAAACTCATGCCACTCAGTTTAGTGGGTCTTATGTTTTTCGCAGGGATATTCATCTTATTTTTCAACTGTAGTATGAGCGACGGTGTTGTGCCGTTGAGTTGTTTGGAAGGAAAGAAACAATCGATTATTTAAAAAAGTGAAAATTTCTATAAAATAACTTTTCAATCAAGTCATTGTAATGTCTTGGTGGTGGTTAAAGGCTAAGAAAAAAAAAATTATTTTATGATATTCATTCTTGGTGGTTATTGCCTTTTTTATGTTTAGGCGTTTATATCGGCTAGGAAAATTCTTGACACTTTTTAAATTGTAGGCACATCATCTTATGCTTTCTTTATACTCCGTATTTTTATATTTATATCAATATATCTTTTGGCTTCTTAAAAAATAATAATGCATGGGAGTATTTGATAAAAAAAATAAACATTCAAATTCAAAGGGCATAAAATTGTAGAATCAATGCCTCATCCAAACAAAATGGGTCTTTTAGTGTCATCACAAACAACAAGGAAATAATTAAAAGGAAATTGAAATAATTATCATTTACAAAAAGTTATTGTTAACAACAAAACAAATCACTAGTACTTAATTAATTACTATCCTCTGGGATGCTTTCTAAAGCTGGCTTCCAAGAATCTACACCAAAATCATGTTTATGAATTTTTCCTCCTCTTAACTTCATAACACTAAGTAATTGCTCCAATGTATTGTTCTCATATTCATCCTTGCAATTCAACATTTTTTTCAATTCTTCTTGACTCATCACCACTCTAATCCTCATAGTCCTACTTCTAGAATTACCATCACCTCCTTTATCACCTTCTTGTATGTCAAACCTCACCTTCTTTTTATTCTTCATGCATTTTTCATTTCTCGGCGGCACTTCAAACTTCGACGATGATGATAATGTCTTCATATTCTCAATATTTGTTTGGTCATTGTAGGTTTCATGATCATCTTGTGATATTATTTTGTTGTTTGTCATAATGCAGTTTCCCATTGTAAAAATATTGAAGTATAAAACTCAAGAAAAAGAAGAAGAATATGGGAGAGTACTCTTAATTTCCAAAAGAGATGCATAGATATATAAATATAAAGTGAGGGAAGGGAAAGCACATGGAGTATCCGTTTATTGCGCCGGTTGTTTGAGATTAAATAAATTGTGGGGACTGGGGAGATTCTCTTTTGCTTCATAACACCAACATCATAAAATATACATATGCTAGCTTTTCAATTTAATTTCATACCTACATTTTTTCTGACGTAATTTCATACCTACTTAGTTTCATACTATGCATGAATATATAGTAATATTCTAGCCGCCTGTTACCTCAAGTGTAATAACTCATGTTTCATGTTAAAAAACAATTAAATTAAATTTTAGGAGTTTATTTGATAGACACCGTCACTAAAATATTTTTTACACATAAACTTATTTATACCTCATCGTGTAGATAATATAATTAATTACAATAAGTGATCCGTTTGTATAAAAATTTGTTCTAAAATAAATGACAATTTTTTAATTTTCAAAACAATATTATTAATTACTAGCTTACATTATTGGTGCCAACTTGTGTACCCCACAAGATTTGGGGTATTTACCCCCATCTAGTGCAAAAAAAATTGAGCGATACAATTTTTTATAAAATATACCGTTGGATTGAAAGTTTATATCATATAGATTATTTGTGTAAAATTTCAGACAAATCTAAAATCATTTAATATGTTATTGAGACACGTAAAAATTAACAGTGTTTAAAAAATCACAAAAACTATTGATTTTGATGCATCTAAATAACATATCAAATGATTTTAGATTTATCTGAAATTTTACACAAATAATCTATATGATATAAACTTTTAATCTAACAGTGTATTTTACAAAAATTTATATCAGTTAAAAAAAATTAAGTCATTAAGAGTAAAAAAAATCTATATGATATAAACTTTATTTTTTCTATACCCAAAAAAGCTTACATTATTTTTTCAAAGTAAATCTTTTTAGCCACAAGTAGTATTTCAACTTTTTTTTGTCAGAGGTAGACAAATGACTAGAATTCCATTTTTAAAAAAGTAAATAAGTGCATGTAACTGTTTATATTTGTTTATATTTCGTTCCTACATTACATATGTAAATGTAATGTTCCTACATTAAACTTACGGGGAAAATATTTGAACTTTATTATGTAATATTATATTTTTCTATTTTTTAATAATTACGGTGTAGTATTTTTTTTAATGTAGGGACTAACTATAGTCACATCTTCCGACGAAAGATAATCTTCTTCGCCGGAGGGTTATTACTCATGGTTCTTATTTATGCAGTTCTGGACGTCCTGATGTTGAAACACTGTCTTATCTATTTTTTGATTGTAAACTTTCTCAAAAGGTGTGGTCTGATATTTTCTCATGGTTAGGTATTCAAGGAGTTTTATCAATGGATGTAGTGGATCATGCCCAATAGTTCCAGGGCCTCCAATTTTGTGCTGTCAAACCTAATCACATCTTTCAGGTAGTGTGGTTAGCTACAGTGTGGTTGATTTGGAAACGTCGTAATGAAAGTATTTTTCGTAACAATCTTACGGATTCACAACAGGTTCTCGATCAAATCAAATTACAGGTGTGGTGGTGGCTTAAAATCCGCCATAAAGGCTTTGATGCGGCTTTTAGTTGTTGGTATATTAACCCTTTGCTTTGCCTCGGCTGGCGGGGTGAGTAGGTTTACTGGTGCCTTTTTGATGACTCGTTGTATTATGTCTTTTTGTGTGTCATCGACTTTTCGTGCTTTGTTGAACATTATTTTGTAACTCATTACTCGATCGCTAGCAGTTGCACACCTTGTACTTCTCTAGCATTTTGTTATCTATCTATCTATATATATATATATAGTCGTTTTAAAAAAAACTATAGTCACATCTATGATAGTATGATTAGTTCATATAAAATATAATAAGCTCGAATTTGAGTGCCCTCTAATCATTGCTAAAACAGCGGTAGACATGAAGGCTCATTGCACATTAGAAACACAACAATGTTACTCCAATGAATTCAATGACTTTGTCCAGCATTTTGATATTGGTCAACCACACATTTCAACTGGGTGGGTCCATATGTTGCATACCAAGGCAAATAGTAATAGTCAAAAGGTAATTAGGGTTTCGCGCGCGGTTTGGTATCAATCCGTTTTGAGAAAAAATAAAATTAATCGATTTAAATATAGAAAGATATTTGCGATTTGAGGTAAGTTTGATCTTTGAATCATGTCACCGGTCTTTCCTTCAAAGGCCTCGGGTTAGAGAACTATTCACGATGACATGGT
This sequence comes from Trifolium dubium, assembly GCA_951804385.1. Classification (NCBI taxonomy): domain Eukaryota; kingdom Viridiplantae; phylum Streptophyta; class Magnoliopsida; order Fabales; family Fabaceae; genus Trifolium; species Trifolium dubium. The sequence goes on along the minus strand of OX638075.1, from coordinate 28,230,853 downwards.
TCAAAAGTTGGTCTTTTCACCTAGATTAATCCATTAATGGACTTAAATTAAGGAGCATAATGGAACACAAGAAAAGAAGATTTGAATTGTGTTTATCGATTTTTAGCTTTTAAAATCTTTAATTAATTAAAAAAAGTTTTTTTATCAAAATATTTAACTTCAGTTTTACAAACACAGAGTTTGAACTTGAATTATAAAGAACGTAACTACGTTTTCTAGTAGCTATGTAGTTCACTAGAGTGCTTTGAAGGTATGCTTTACCCACTTAACCAAGCAAAGCAGGATTTCGAGCTTTAAATAAAAAGATTTTCTGCATTCATTCATGGTTTAGCTCCAATGAATGTGGCCATATATAAGCTGATAACGTAAGTGCCAAATCAAATTTATGTACATGTATTCTTATTTATTGTTTTCACCATTCAGTTTCTAGAAAAAAAAAAGAGTCCTAATACTTTAGAATTTAAAACATGTTTTACTTTTAAGTGGTTACAAACTCCTCTTTAATACAGTTGCGGATAATTAAATTGTAAGTATGTGTATTAATTAGTCAAATATCAATCAACACATGATCAACTAACGTTACCTATATTAGTTACATGAAATCTCACGTGAAGACTAATGCAGAAGCAATGAGGACATTTATTTCACAAGACAATCTTCAAGTTCAGAACAAATTTATTTATGATACACAATTATTCAATTAATGCATTTGGTCACATTATATATTTGAGTGGTTGACCTTTAATTTTTACTAGTCTTATACGTGTACAAATAATAGCAAATGCCAGCAAAATGGGGCATCTCTTCACATGGGAAATATTCATCAACTTGCATTTTAGTCTACAATATTTCATTATAAAAGATGTTGGACCCTTGTAGCCAGATGTGCAGTGTTTGTTAGACAAAGACTATGCTTCCAACTTTATATTGTTTCATCTTTGACAATGTGAAATTTAAAGACATTATACTCTCTCTTTTTATTTTTATTGACAAAAAGAGACATTATACTCTATATATTATCTTTTTCGTTAAATATATTCTTATATTTAAATATGATTAACTCTAAAATATAACTAATAACTCTTTTGAAATTACTAAATACTAAAATTCAAATACAATTTTAATTTTAATTTCCTTATTTTAAATTTTTTGAAATTTAAATCCTCTATTTTAAAAAAACCCTTATTTCATCTTTTATTGGAATCTTCTTATTCTTTGGTCTCTAATCTAACTTTGAAGTCTAAAAATAAAATTTTGAGGTCAACTTTAATAACAGATGTCATTTGAATACAACAATATAATATGACGTTATTCTTTATTTTAATTTTGATAAATTATATATTAAAACATATTTTCACTAATAAGATAAAAGAATAAAACAAATCAAATTGTTTAAGTCATGCATTCATTATTTTTTTAATTATAACTAAATATCATTTTTTTTAATATAGTATACTCTGGATAGATTAGATAGATTAGTTATTTAATATATTAAAGGCTAGCTTAAATAATTTTTTGGCCCTTGTAAATTCTCGTGTATTTTATTTTAGTCTCTGTATGTTAGTAATATTTATTAGAATTAGTCTCTGAATGTCAATATTATTTTGGTTTTAGTCTCTAAAATTAAAATCTGCAGGAAAATTTACAAGTTTCTTGCGAATTTTAGTCTAAAATTTATATAAGACTAAAATTCGCAGGAAAATTTTAGTTTAGGGAATAAAACTAAAATAATTTTAACATTCAATGATGAATTCAAAAAAAAAACATACCGAAACTAAAATTAAAAATATGCAAACTTACATGAACTAAAAGATCAATTAAGTCTATATTAAAAACTAATATTTATTTATAATTAAGGCCGAAATGAAGTACAAATTAAAACAAGACTTTGGCGCTGAATTTGGGAGGGAGCTAAAAAACACTTGCTATCAGAATTGATACTTAAACAGCCGAACTAGATTAAACTTGTGGTAAAAACCAAAATAAACATCAAGCCCGACCATATGGGGCATATATAAACCTAAAAAATATAGGGCTTTAATTTTTCATATAAGTCTACTAAAATTTATACATATGTAAAAAAATGTAATGACTTTGTTGTTACTAAAAAAACTATTTTTGATTTATTAACTAACTTTAATAGACACATTCTTACTAATTTTATAATTAATTATGTGGTTGGTTGTAAAAAAAAGTAAGAAATTGTGGTTAATAATGTTTAAAAATAAGCATTTCAATCATATGATAATACTACATAAACTAATAAAAGTACATTCATAATTTTGTCAAAATTAATAATGTAATTTGAGACTCTCTAATCTAATCAAATATAGAAATTCGATCTAATCAAATATTTGATACAGAACAACTTTAAATTTTTAAGTTAGATGTTTTGTTCTTTGAAGTGTCTCTAATCGATAGAAAAATTAATCACTACATTTAATAGTAAATACTTATACTCCAATTTCGACAAAAAATGATGTGTGAATTTGATTTCAATGAGTTGTAGCTTAAATCCAACGGTTCCAATATTCTCTTGATATCAAACGGGTGAAAAGGGCAAAAGAAGATGGCATTCCATTTCCATCATGTTGGGATAAGAGGTAACATGACACTAGGCTATCCACTCTATCTACCAGTCAACTTGACATTTAAATCCATCACGTGTTTCCCACGTGATCTTCATCTCTGTTTAGTGTTAACATAGCTGGCAGCAATGCTTGCTACTCACTACTCTCTCTCTCTCTCTCTCTCTGAATTGTGTGAGAGTTTGAGTGATGAGTGAACTGTGAAGTGATGAGAAAGTGGCATTTTCTTAATATGAAGGAAGTGCTCTCTTGCTCTCTTCTTAAGATTACTGTACTGTTTCTTCTTCTATGTATGTTTTGTTACTTGTTATGTTAATTCTTCTAATTTATTTATTTTTGTTATTTTATTTGTCATTTACCTTTTTAACTTTGCATTTTTATGGTTTGGTTCCTATGTTTCTGTTAGATATGTTACTGAATTTGTAGTAGGCATTAGAATTGTGATTGAATCTTTAGTAAAAAGACATATGATGTAATAATAGATTAGTTTTTATGGTACATAGACAAAATGACAAACTATTGAAACTCCCACAGACAAAGTGGAGGAGAGTCCGAGGTTTGAAACCTGGTCATAGATGTCTAGGCTAGCAATTTAAGCATTTTCTGCTAGTTGAGCCAGAACTTCTAGACGTTGCGAGTTTGTTATTTAGATATGATGGAATACTTGTGTAAAAAATTGCGGTTACATGATAAACCTATACATTGCTGAAAAATGAGGTTAATGTGGTCGAAATTGCAGTTGCAATGCTGCTAAGGAGACATCAAAATCCTTTATATTGCAAATGCAATTGGAGTTGCAGACTACAATTTTAAATCATGATTTTGAGGCTTTATGCGATATAGGAAAGATTATTTCGATTTCTTATGAATTTTTTTACAACTTATACTGAATATTGTCTATAAATTTGCAGTTGTGAACAAGTCTCAGGGCTCTCCAATCAGTGATATCTCCCCAAGTACACAGCCACAACCCTTTATTCCTCTTTTAGCTCCTTCTCCATTGATGCCTTTCACAAATAATTCTGTACCCAAGTTATCAGGTATTGTTTGATTTATCCTCTAAGCTTTTAATATGCTTTGGCACCATAGTAGTTGTTAGAGAATAGTTGAGAGTAGGGGCAGAGCTACGAAATCTATAAAGCACTGACACAAATATGGACAACAATACGACACTGACAAGCTATCATTGGTAAAATTTTGAAAAATTGGAATAATTGAATGTAACCGCGTGTGTCGGTGTTGGACATTGACACGCGTTGAACACCAAACATGGCTTTAATCTGAAGTGTAGGTGCTACATAGCTGAAAACTATTAGATGGATACATGTTTTCAAATATTGAAGTGAAAGAAAATCTAATTATTAGTATATAATATAGACAATGGAGGACGAGGAATGGTGGAGGGTTTAATGTGAAACTAGAGTGTAGTGGAAGTAGTGAAAGTTAAGTACTGCTTTGAGTTCAATGCTGTGTTGTGGCGCATAAAAACTAGTTATATTTTTGTTATGAGTGAAAGGTAAAATGCATGTGTCTTGAGCATAGAGTAGCAGAGCGAACGGACCGGAAAATGCAACAAACGTAATATAAAAACTTGTAAACTGTAATATTTAGAAACAACTTTGTATTCTTTAATGGTGTAAATTGTAACCCTAAGCCATTCTGCTGTCGGACACAGAAATATTAAGAATAATCTACTTTAAGCATTTATTGAGATTCTTTGAATTACAAATACTTCTAGTATTCTGAGATGACATAAATTTCATACATACAGGCCTATGTTCATTAAATTTCTCAGCTGCTCAAGACTTAATGACCAAAACTGCGACCAATTGCTGGACTTCCTTTGCTCCCTATTTGGCAAATGTTGTATGTTGTCCGCAATTTGATGCAATGTTGGTAACCCTAATAGGTCAGTCAAGTAAATACTCAGGAGTGTTAGCTTTGAACACAACTCAAGCCAAACACTGCCTCTCAGATGTTCACAAGGTTTTGGTTAGTCAAGGAGCAAATGAAAATCTAAACCAAATATGTTTAATCCGTCCATCAAATCTCACCGAAGCCTCGTGCCCTGTTGCATCTGTTGACGAATTCGAGAGCATTGTAGACTCTTCTATACTTCTAACTGCTTGTAGAAAAATTGATCCTGTAAATGAGTGTTGTGAACAAGTTTGCCAAAATGCAATACATTATGCTGCTAGAAAAATTGCATTGAATGATATGTCAAATTCAAATGGAAACCGTAGTTTACCTCGGAAGACAGCTCGGATCAATGATTGTAAGATTATTGTCTTACGTTGGCTGGCTGGAAAACTCGATGCATCCATTGCAAATACTGTTTTTAGAGGAATTTCAAATTGCAACTTAAACAAAGGTGAGCAAGGAGAAAAAAATACATCATCATACATAAGTTTGATTGTTTCACTTTTGGCTAATTTATTGGACTATAAAGCGTAGTTGCATACATCTAATCTAACATGTTTATGTTCAATGTTATTATAATAAATTTACTCAGTCTGCCCGTTGGTTTTTCCGAATGTCACAAGAATTGTGAAAGAATGTGGAAATCAGATAAGAAATCAAACAACTTGCTGCAAAGCAACCAAACGTTATGTGTCCTATTTGCAAGAACAAAGCTTTGTGACCAATCTTCAAGCCTTGAAATGTGCTGTATCACTTGGAAAGAAGTTGCAGAAAGAAAATGTCTCAAATAATGTCTATAATCTTTGTCACATTAGCTTGAAGGATTTTTCTCTTCAAGGTTAGTATTTGTATTGCTATATTTCCCTTAATTGCTTGTGAAACTACTATTTTACCATTTCCACTTGTACTGATATACTAATTTATGTCGTGTTCTGTGTGCTAATGCTCATCGTCGTTGGATTTTCACATTGATGAACCAGTTTATTCGCAAGGTACCCTTTATAGCATTAATTTTTCTTATTAGTGGTGTGTAGTATGTGAACTTACTGATAATCTTCTCATTTTGATCTAGAATCTGGCTGCCTTTTGCCTAGTTTGCCTACGGATGCAGAGTTTGATAAAACTTCAGGGATTGGATTCACGTGCGACCTTAATGACAACATTGTTGCTCCATGGCCTTCAAAGTCATATGCGCTACAATCTTCATGCAATAGAAGTATGTCTAAGCTTTCTAATATATAACCTATTTTTTCCTTGTAACATTTCTATAGTGACCAATTACTTTCCTCAGCTCTCTTTACTATGACTTATGCATTTGTTCCTTGAAATCATGGCATTGCAGCTACAAAACTTCCCTCTCTTCCTACGTCGACGTCTTCTCAAAACGGTAAGCATCATCCTCAACACTAATGTATTGATACAAAATGTAGAAAAAGCACACGTTTACACACAATGAACGATCTTGGCTGTTAATCCGAGATTATGCAGCTCAAATTATACTATACTAAAATCAATTTTAAATAATCTCGACCGTTAATTTGAGCTTGAAAACTGCATCTAATTTGAATATCAATTTCTTGCAGGTCTTTTCATTAATATCTTGGTTTTTCCTCCATTCTTCACCTCAATACTACTTCTCAAGAGGCTTCTATAACCTTGAAGCTCTCTACATTTTAAGTATATTGTTGGCCACATTGTTTTTGTCAGCTAAGTTGGCAATTCTTTGTGGCTTTAACTTTTAAGGAAAAAATAGAGAACTTTCTTCATATCCAATCTTCCAACATGTTAATGAGTTACGAAATCATACTTTATAGCCTTTCTGTTAGATTTTTATTGATTGTAATTCATTACAATATATCATTGTTTCAATATTCTTTGTAATTGTAAACAAGTTATGTTTCCTTATAGTGAAATAATATAAATATATTTATAAGAAAAAAAAGAATTGTCTTGAGCTCTTTCTGTATTGTAACTTAAGCTCTTTCTGTTGTAAGCCGGTATGAGTAACGGTATTAACTGTTATAAGCAGCCGGGTAGGTAGTTACTTGTTACTTTGTACCGATAAAAAATGCGAAAGCAACTAACTTGTTTCACTTTCAGCTCGCTTTGACGTCGCTTAGCCAATCAACTTGAATTTTTTTTTTCTTCACTTTTTTGACTTGGCTCGTTCAAAGAATTGCTTTATACTTAGAATTGCTTAATACCATAAAATGTGTCATAGAAGCTATGATCATGTAGAAAACCTAATTAGCTAAACATGAATTCATATATTCTCTTGTCATTTCAGTTAATAAAGACCATAAATAAAATATATATTAAAAACTATATATGTAAATTTGTCACTTGTCAATTACAAACCACCATAAAACACACAACCACCCTGTCTCTTTCATCAAGACAACCACTACCCCCTTTCTTAACTTCGTCGTTTAGTCTTCTTCATGTTTTATAAATATTTAATTTTTTCTTTTGTGATTTCGTTATCTTAATGCGACGTGTTTTCATTGTCTGAGATGTTATTTTGCTTTCCCGTCTTTATGCAGTGTTCAATTCATATTGTTTTCCTGTCTTAGTGAGATTTGTAGGCATTTTATCTTTGTATGTTATTATAATGAGTATCTTGAGTTTATATTCATCTTTTCTAACTTTTAACGATCTTAAATTTATATATTATTCCATATATTCTACGGTGCCAATTAAATGCATGAATATCGTTTTTAATAAATCAAAACATAAACAAAAATAACAGCTATAAACCACCTTTAATACCAAAGCATATGTACTAGTGTTTTTCTTTTATATGTTGTGTGGTCTAGTTTTAGCCTTGAGCATAATCAACCGAAAAACTATAGAACACACAATGAATCAATGATTGATCAACTCACGTGTCATGAACATGTGACATGTGGATTTAACCCTACCCGATCATGTTTTTTTCTTCTTCTTTCTCTAAGGTAATAATTTCCTAGTACTTTATATTTCAATGAATATGTTATAAATAATATAAATGAGATAATCAGTCATTTGATATGGTATCAGAGTCTCTATAACTAAATGATTTAGAGTTCAATTCATGCTCCCCTCACTTTGAAATAATCGCTCATTTGGCATATTCTGCTAGAGATATTATGTCACATATAAAATTATTCGTGTATCTGTTAACTCCACTTTCCACATAATAATTCAAAAACCAAGATCAATTTAGAACATATATAGTTTCATTTGGTTTTGTGGCTAATCAATTAAGCCTCAAACACAATATCACAAACATGTCTACTACTCCTACTCATGTAAACAAAGACATAGATGAACCTTTGTTAGCACATAATGATCAAACACCACAACTATCATCATTTAGAAGTGAATCAAATGGTGAACTTGAAAGAATTCTCTCAGATACAAGTTTTTCATTTTTTAAACGTTATAGACTTGCTACATGGGTTGAGTTTAAGCTGCTTTTTTACCTTGCTGCCCCTGCTGTGATTGTGTATCTTATCAACTATGTTATGTCAATGTCTACTCAAATATTTTCTGGTCATCTTGGTAATTTGGAACTTGCTGCTGCTTCACTTGGAAATAATGGTATCCAAGTCTTTGCTTATGGCCTCATGGTATATATTTTATTAATAATTCACTCTGTTCTCTCTGTTTTAGTACTATAATTTGTCCATATTAGATATATATATTTGATCACAAAAAGTAAAAACAATCATCAATCAAGATCCACCTCCTTCTATTTTATATGGCTTTATTTTTAAAATTATACTACTTTTGGTCTTAAATATAAGCGACGTTTTGATCAGATATGGAGTAGTTTTTAATTATATTAATTCTTGATCCTCTAGTTTAATTGTTTCTAATATTTTGAACAAATTTAATTGTTTAATTTTTTTAATTTAGAATCAGTTTAAATCTCAAATCCATCTCAATATCTTAATATATTTTAATAAAAATAACACTTTACAGGGTTTAGTGCAAGAAAATTGACCATAAAAATAACACTTAACATGATTTAGTGTATTCTATTAAGAATGTTAGAGATCAAATCATAGATTTTCATATACTTTAGATAATTGTTAGGACTAAATTGAGAAATTCATTTTTCATTATCTTAACTCAATTGATAAAAACATCGTATTTTATAAGCAGAAGTTTGAACTCATAACACTCTACTTATTCATAAGTGTTAAATTCTAATCATTAAACAAATTAACATAAAATATCAAAAATACTTTTTTTAATGTAATTTTTTTTTTGTTTCTTTAACCGATGTTTCAATGGCATCGGTTAACATTACTATTTTTTATTTATAATTAGTAATTTTAATGATGAACAGTTAGGCATGGGGAGTGCAGTTGAGACACTATGTGGACAAGCATATGGAGCAAAAAAATATGAAATGTTAGGCATATATTTACAAAGATCAACAGTGCTTCTCACATTAGCCGGTTTCATATTAACATTAATATACATATTCTCCGAACCAATATTAATCTTGCTAGGAGAATCACCAAGAATTGCATCAGCAGCATCACTTTTTGTCTATGGTTTAATCCCACAAATATTTGCTTATGCTTTAAATTTTCCAATCCAAAAATTTCTTCAAGCACAAAGCATAGTAGCACCAAGTGCATATATATCAGCAGCAACATTAATTATTCACCTTATATTAAGTTATGTTGTTGTGTACCAAATTGGGCTTGGTTTATTAGGTGCTTCATTGGTTTTGAGTTTTTCTTGGTGGATAACTGTGATTGCACAATTTGTTTATATTGTGAAGAGTGAAAAATGTAGAAATACTTGGAATGGATTTAGTTTTCAAGCTTTTTCAGGTTTGCCTAAGTTTTTAAAGTTGTCAGCTGCTTCAGCTGTTATGCTGTGTTTGGAGACTTGGTACTTTCAAATCTTAGTTTTGCTTGCTGGGTTACTTCCTCATCCTGAATTGGCTCTTGATTCTCTTTCTATTTGGTAAGTTAATTTTATTAATTTCACCTATTTTTAATTTCACAATATTGTTTATATTTAATGTTAATTAGAAGTTCCACATTAGTTGCGATATGACCTCAATATATATTTATAAGTGAGAGCGATCTTCATTTTACAATCCGATCTTGCAACATTGAATTAAACCCAATACCTAATTCAAACCCCGGATGTGAGGGTGTGTTTATAAGTCAAATCAGTTTTATAAAGTGAGTTAGACTCAATACTCATGTATATATTTATTGTGATATTTTTTATCAGACCGGGTCAACATATTTAGAAATTTAAAGTAAATTTTTAAAAATAAATTAGTCAATTAGTTATGAATAAAATTTAATATGAATAATATATAATTAAAATTTTAAACCATACAAATAAAATTATTTTACAATTGTCCATCAAAATTATTTAATTTGTAATGAAAATAAAATTGGCATATATAGTATGCATTTGAACAAAGAAACACAATCTCAAAACCTTAAATTTTACCAACTGAAGCAACAATAAGCATGAGTAAAAATATAACATAAATAAATAATACAAATATTTCTCCTTTGTGAGCTAAAAAATATTGAAACTTATAAAACTCCTCCTTTGATTGTCATTCCTTAATTATTATTTGAATATAATATTTTTTTAAGGTAGATTTAGTGTCATCATATCATACTGCTGAGATTTTTGTTTGATATAGAAAGTGGATGACGGCTGCTTAAAAAATATTAATTGATTTAAATCCTAGGATCAAATCTTATGGAATTGAAAGAATATTGTTCAAACTCAAACTCTCAAGTAGATAAAATTGGAATATATACTATAGAATATATACAATCCTAAGGAGGAATCCAATTTGAAGGCCATGACTAGGCTGAAATGAAGACAACTCTAGCTACCTGGTGTCTTCATGCCACACATCCAAATTATTATGATTAGATTACATTTCATATTATATTCCATTGGATGCCATATATAAATGATTACAATTGCCAATTTTGACTTTGTACTATATGTGGAGGAGCAAAAACATGTGGTTACTATCTGTCATTAAACGAACAAATTCGATGTGAAATGCTAATTAAGACGACAATTACGATAAAACTCTTTAAATAATACTCTCTCTGTCTCAAGAGAAAAAAAATCAATTTTTGTCATAAAATATATGAGAAAAAACATAAATATTTATTTTTTCAATAAAAATTTATTCTCTCTCTTATTTTTTCTATAATCAATAACTAATAAATTAAAATTTGTTTTTACATATTTACGTACGACTTTAAAAAAAAAACATATTTTTAATCACTATATTTTACATTTTCTTAATGATCAGTGTGATTTTTATCTTTTCTCTTATAATATAAGACAGAGGAGTACCATTTTCTTGTCCATTTTGTCATTTTCTTTAGTAATGGTGATGATTTTGTCTCATGAAAATAATTGTAAACAATTCAAATAATCTTTTTGTGAACCATCTGATGGTCTTAGTACGTAGTTTTGGAATTTGATTGAACAATGTTTAGAAGTTCTGGTTTAATTGATAGAAAATGTCAAAATTATTATATTGTATATTTATGATCGGAGTTCGTGTGTGAATTTATAATGACTTTGTTATTTTGTCTAGGTACTAAATAAAATTGATTGAACAATAAATAAAATTTGTATAAACAATTTAATTTTTATTAGGGAGTTCTGATATGGTCCTCATATTAGGGGTTTCTTTTTATTATTGTTTTTATTTATATATTTTTTAAATGTAATATCGAAATAGTACTTCCCAGTTCCCCTAAGTAAGATTCGTAAAATTATAATGGATAGATTTTCCTTCTATATGCTGAGTACTCTTAACTCTAGTATTTTTATTAGAACTAAAATCAAAATTACATAATACTTTAGACGAAAAAATGCATCATTACATAATTTTGGTCTAGCTAGGTAGCTCAAATGACTTGTGTGGTACTCCGTCCTATTTTATAAGATTCAGTTTGACTAAATGCATTATTCATATGTTATATTTTGACCGTATTTTTTAAGAGTATATAAATGTAAATGGGTGTGGTTATAGTGCATAAGGTTTTTCCTTATGCACCGTGCATAAACAATGAAAATTGCTTAATGCACCTCTCAGATTATTCAGCGCGCCCCCCCCCCCAAAATTTTTAGGGGGTGCGCTAAACAATTTTGGGGTGAATTAAAAATTTGGAAGGTGCGCTAGAAATTTAGAGGGTGTGTTAAATAATTTGGAGTATTTATGCACCGTGCATAAGTATATGACTTATACACCATAACTTATGCCGCAGTTATAAGTGTTAAAATTAAAGAGTGGAGGTCAAGAGTTCAAATAAGGAGGTAAACAAGAGAAATTATATCATCTTATAATAAACTTATAATAAATTGTTTGTAGTCAATTTTTTATCTTCAAATAATATTTCTAAAATAATGTGTTTGAATATTGTAGTACTACAGTGTCCGGATGGACTTTCATGATCTCAGTTGGATTTAACGCAGCTGCAAGGTTTGATTCTCTTCTTATAGTTGTTTATTTTTATTCATCATTGGTTGTTGTACATGTAGAATACAACTACGTACAACATATTGAAACAAATATTAAATCATCAATTTCAAACTATGGTTAGAATTAAATAAATTAAATATCAATTTTAATTATGGTAAGTTCGTTTAGCTCAATTGATAAAAATATTTGCACGTAGCATGTTGGAATTGAGCTCAAATTATAGTATGTCCACTTATTCACCTCTAAAAAATGAAATTCGTTCTAACTACTAAATTAACTTACCAAACAAAAAATATCAATTTCAATACCTACATATTTACATATATAGTTTGCAAAGTAGTTTTTTTTTATCAATTTCACTAATATTAATGTGTTGTTGTTTTGATAAGCATGCAGTGTGAGAGTGAGCAATGAATTAGGGGCAGGAAATCCAAAATCAGCCTCATTTTCAGTGGTGGTAGTGACAGTGATTTCATTCATAATATGTGTTGTTATAGCACTTGCGGTCCTTGCTTTAAGGGATGTCATTAGCTATGTCTTCACAGACGGTGAAGAGGTTGCAGCTGCTGTCTCAGATCTTTGTCCACTTCTTGCTCTTGCCATTGTTCTCAATGGCATTCAGCCTGTCTTATCTGGTAGTAATTCTTTTTCACCATATATTTTCTTGCCATTGTTTTTTTTTTTTTTAATCAACTAAAGAACCTAATACATTGAATTGAAAGGCACACATTAGTATGGCACAAGAGGTGGATACAAAAATCATTATAAATCAAGTAATCAAAAGAAAAAGATGCGGTATCACAAGAAGATACAAATGTATCAAGAAACCCCAAAATACATCAAAGAGTTTGAATACTACATATAAAAACTACGATCAAAAGTCTTGAATTTTACTTTAAACTACCACCAAACTGGTATTTTGATGTTATCAATCACAAAATCTACCTTGATAATGTTATGATTAAAAATTCAACCATTTCTAACTTTTCAAATCAAATAGATAGTCGCCAACCAAATAACTTTGTAACTATCTTTAATCTTGATAAAACGAACTTGAAGACCACAAAATTGAAGAATATGAGAATAGCCGTATTTGTTTGAGCACTGTGCACTCCTAACCGCCTTCGAACACCACTCCACACCTTCTAAAAGGTGTCACACTAAAAAAAAGTTGTGATAAAGATTCAACAATATCGCACTCAAGACTATATATAATTTTAGTTGCATGCACTCAAAAGAAATAGCCGTATTTTCTTGCCATTGTTATCCATCTCAGATTCTGAGTTTATGACTATAGTAATGTTAACTCATTTAAAAAAAAAAGATTAATTTATAGTTTATTTTAATAAATTAATTCAATTAGTTTATCACTTATAATTTTTTTCTTCTAAATTTATCCTTGTCACATGACTTAAAAAAATTAAATATTAATTAAATTTATCTTTTATATGTCATTTCATATTTATAAACTAATTCAACTATAAATATATAATTTAATCAAACACTACAAATTCAATCGGTTAATTTATCCATTATAAATTAACTTATAAATTATAAATTTATTTGATTTAAGTTAGTTTATCGGCTATCCACTATATTTTGGTGTTTATTTGAGACAATTTAAAATATAATTCATTTTAAGAAAATCTTCAATATTATACTAATATTATTATATGAATGAAATTAAAGGGGTGGCTGTTGGATGTGGATGGCAAACATTTGTTGCATATGTAAACGTTGGTTGTTATTACGGACTTGGCATTCCTTTGGGTTCCATTCTTGGTTTCTATTTCAATCTTGGTGCCAAGGTATGCTGTATGCAAGGCTTTTCTTCTAAATTATTTCAATGATATTTTTAGCCTTATACTCATTCTAGTCTTTAATTTTAGGTTTAAACGTCATTTTGGTCCCTGTATGTATACCAAATTTTGTTTTTAGTCCTTGCATGTGATTTTACTCCAAAATAGTTCCTGTATCGACCAACTTTTTTGTTTCTGGTCCCTAAAGCAAAAATCTGCAAGAAAATTTTCAAGTTTCCTGCAGATTTTCCTGCAAATTTTTGCTTTAGGGACCAGAAACAAAAAATTTGGTCGATACAATGACTGTTTTGGAGTAAAATCACATACAGAGAGTAAAATTAAAATTTCGCGTACATACAGAGACTAAAATGACGTTTAAGCCTTAATTTTAATCTAAAAAGATTTTTACTTTTTAAATTTATTAAAAATATAATATATTTAGTCTACAATGAATCTAAAAAATAAAATTTTTCTTATATTAAAGACCGAGACTATTAATTTAGTTGTTTTTTTTAATTAGTGTATTGAAGTTGGTTTTTGTGAATAGGGAATATGGTTGGGAATGCTAGGGGGCACGGTTTTGCAAACAATTATTTTAATGTGGGTCACATTTCGAACGGATTGGAATAAAGAGGTAAATACTTTATACACCCTCCCTTGTGAATGCATCATTCTCTTCTAGCAATGAATTAATTAATAGATTTTATCTTGCCAAAAAACCAATACATATGCTATATATTATTTGCAATGTTTTAAAGACAGAAAATATTAATTTTAAATTTTTTTTTTGTCCAAACTTTAAAATTTTTATTTGTTATCTAATGTAACCATGGTTGAATCGGTGATTTTATTATCTAGAGATTTTATGATTCATTCTCTGATTTAATTTTTAATTTTTTTTTTTTAATGGATGTCTTTTGTGATTGCAGGTTGTAGAATCAAATAAGAGGCTGAACAAGTGGGAGGACAAAACTGAGCCACTCCTTAAGAATTGAAGTCATGAGTCCAAATAATTCAGTTTCGCAATATAGATAAGCGATTTATATTTATTTTTGTTGAAAAGCTAAAAATTAGTTTGGTAAATTTGTATGTATCTTGTGTGAGTAATATTTTTATTTTAAGAAAATAATTAAAAAAATGCGACACTATTCATGAAGCTAAATGGTTTCACATTTTCTCTAATATATTCATGACACTATATGTGATGTTGCGGGCGTTGTGATTGCGATTATTGCAATTGCTGCGACGCGCATCGCAACTGTTGTGACGTGAAATGATTTTTATTCGCAAACTATAATAAATGGAATCACTGTCCAAATAATGGATGACTTAGCTTAGCTCACATCTTTCAACATGGACACTATTCAACACAAAATGGTAACGCAAATAATTTGTTAATTTAGCAGAAACTTTGTATTACCACAACTTCAAAACTGTGTTGAGAAATAAAAGGAAACAAAAGCAGAACAAATACAGGGCTAAAGCCTAAGTCAAATATCCCCTAATCACTACTTTTTGACACTTAAAATAAACAATTTCTTCAATGCAAAAACAAGAACACCATGAACTAATTTGTACTCGCTAACCATAATAAAACATGTTTGAATGGACTTTGAGTTGGTCAGTTAGACAAAATCATTGAGACACTACAATTTTTTGAAGTATAGTTTTTGTCAAAATCACAACTAATTCGGTCACGCCGTAATTCTATCAAATATACTGTCAATCCAAACATGCAATAATTCATTCGCTAATATGTTTCCATTTCTTTGATTTATTTCTCACTAGCCTTTTATTGTATGTTATCCAAGTAAAACCACACTTTTTGTGTGATGATTGAACATAGTAATTTCCATTGAAAAATAGCATGTCTATGTAATGTATGCCTATAACAACTCGATTGCCCCAAGAGTGATTCTGGTTGGCCGGTTGACTTATACATTTGACTATTTGAGATTGATCAAATTACTTTTCAACATAAGTTCTATAATTTCTATGTAATGTACACAGACATTTAGAAATCAATGATGGGTTCACCAACATTTAGATTTCTTTCAACTGTCCATGGTAAATCAAAGAGTTTTGCTGTGATGAACTTGAAGATCTTGTTAACGTTGATGTTGTATGTTGCACTTGAAAAGAACAAAGTAGCATTCAATGCCTTTGCATATGTTCTTGCCTGAAAATTCATTGTTCAAATTTTAGCACATAACCGAAATCTTATCTTCATGACATCAAAATCTACTAATTACTTAACTTGCTTGAAAATAAATGTGTATAGAGTATGGGTAGGCAAACTTGTCTCCCTTAGGTCCAATGATCATGAAACATGCAATGTCTTCTTATAATGGATTATGGGGTCCATATTCATATGATTTGGACTTCATCAAATCCAAGTGTTTGCCGCTTTAGATCGAGATCAGACAATTCAGATTTTAATGTATATTTTGAACTCAATGAACTTGAAATCTGAATTGTCTAATATTGATCTAACAATTGCTAAGGTGGCGTGGTGGTTGTGTGAATTGCTTACCAATGCATATCCGCATCCATATTTATAAATTATAATTATTAAAATTAATATGTTAATTTTGAATTTGACAAAAACAATAATCTAAAAGAATATTGTTATCTTAAAACAAGATTAACATTCAAATTTAATTACAACTATTTGGTGTCATAGTCGGTTTAAGTTTATCTAGATCATATGAAACTATCATAATTTTACAAAAGTTATATCTTATAAAATGACAGTAACTCACTTAATTATGACATATACCAAACATACACAAATACACTCAATCTATATTTGAATTAATTGATGTTTGACAGAATCATAATGCTACTTATTTTGTCAAATAAACTACTATTTGGAACAAATCAGTGGTTTACTTATGAATAAGGATGGGATCCACAAGTGGAACCACTAAGCTTTATGCAGATGATTGATTCTAATTGGAACACTATAATACTATATGATTAAAATTATCTTCAATATGACTACCCTACAAAGAAAATTAATAGTGCAATATAGTAACGTGTTAGAAAAGTAGGGGTCTCTTTGGGTGTTGTCTGCTAAGAATCCTATCAATCTCTTTCACTTGAGTCGACGTTGCAACCGAAAACAATAATATTTTTATGGAAAATAAATAAATAAACAATCTCTTTCATTTTGAAGCATATACTAAAAAGTTTCCTTGGTGCTTATTCATCTTTTTCTCAATAAAGCATAAACCAAATTGATTAGTCTTTAGTTCCTTATAAGTATATCATTCTTTAGGCTTCTAAAGGCAATGAATGCCTTTTGGCACAAAACGTGGTTATGGTAATTCCTTTACCAACATTTTGTCTAAAGAAATCACTAAATTCTTTCAAACAATTTATTTTAAGAAAAACTCACTCTTGAATTAAATCACTTAAAATCACATTAGATCAAAGATATACATCTGAGATTCTAAAAAATAAAAATGACGGTGCAAGAATCTAAATTCACAGTAGTGCGGTGGTTAGTCACCGCGCTAAACCAAACATACACTAACTTATTTCTTTGATATAATTTATTTGTTGCAAAGAACAAAAATGAAGTTGGAGTGATTACCTCACTAGCGATGGTCCATTGCATATCAATGGGGAGTTGAATGAAATCATCAAACTTTGTTCCTACCAACACTGGTATTGCGGTCTATAAAAATCATAGTATACATCACTTTTCATTAAAATTTAATGCCAATGCAGAATTAATTTAGTGCCAAAAAATTAATATACATATCTATGTTACCTGATTCCATTTTCTTGCTTCTTTGTACCATCCCAGAACACTGAAATCCAAACAAAATATATGGAAATTTCTTATGAGATTAGCAATTAATTCCCAAAAGAAAAACATTGTCCAAAATGTATAGAAATTCGACATGTGAAAATTTACCTGTTTAATGTACATCGACTAGTTAGATCAAACATGATTAAAATTGCCACTGAATCCTTACATGCCATTGGAAGTTGCTCTTCTGATTTTCCATCCCCTTCATACATAATTAATCATATTAAACATTGATCATTGTTAAATGATCCCAAAATCATGAAATCAAAATCTGAAATATTATTTATTTATACCTTGTACTTCCCAAATACAATAGGATATACGTGCTCCACTCACAACCAAAGTTTTGTCCATTTGATTTGCCCCTTTCCTCTGTTCTGCTCCCTGCTCTTTCTCATTACCTACATATTTTACCTGTATCACATTTTATCAAAATAAATAAATAAATTTGATTCAACCCATTTACACATTTAATTACGGATCTCCTGAATAGAGTTCAAATGGTCGTGTATAGGAATATTGTCTCTTCTACGTATATGAATGTTATTATTTTTAAGAGAATGGATTATGCAATTCAAAAGGATAGCGGCGTATCTTATTATCTGATTACCTTTTATTCGTAGCAGCGCATCTTATTGTCTGATTACCTTTATTCATGTGTAATTAACGTATATTCAAACATATCCATAAAAAAATTAATAATAAAAAAAACAGAATATAAAATCAAAAACTAACCAAAAAGCTGGTTTTTCCGATTTGGCAATCACCCAACAAGCTGATTTTGAGAGAAACCAAATCAGTTTCGGATTCATGTGTGTGAAACAACTGCGGCTGAGCAGATTCAACCTCCGAATCCAACGGTGGTTGTGGAGATGGCAATGCTGCATGCGGCGTTAACATGCTGTACGTAGCATTAGCACCTGCCTTCTGTCCCGAGCAAGCAAGTAAGCGGTTTAGAGCACGAAGGATACATCGCCGGAGCAACGATACACGGCTGTTAATCCTCCGCCGTAGCGGGAAAGTGTGGCCATTTTTTCTACAAAATTGGGACATTATATATATTTTTTTCTCTTTTTTTTTTTTTTTTTTTTTTTAGAAAATAAGAGAAGTGATCAAAAGTGTGTATGTATGTATCTGCGCTCTAAATGAAATGGAATGGAACGGAACGGAATGAAATAATAATAATACGGAGTTTATTGGATGATGGCTTCAAGTGCATCTAAGTGAGTCTCTCAGCCATGAAAATGAAAAAGAGATGAGCTTGTGTAGTTTTGATTCATAGTTTTGAAACTGTAAGGGTAATTTGGGGATATGAATGTTTTCTCTCTCTATAATTTATGTTTCTGCTTTTACGCTTCGGTTACAAACTCACAACGACTTTTTTTTGTTATCAGCAAAACGCTTAGTGAGATCACTACTTTAACTCTACGGTTGACCGTTAAAACATGGACACTCTCCATTACCATTTACCATTTCATTTTATCATTTTTTTTCATAAAAATTTTCATTTATTTTATTTGATTATATATTGTTTGTATTTACTATTTATTTTATTTTTGTTTGTTTCGTAATTCTTTATGTCCACATTGATTAGGTGTTTGTTAGGATTGAGTAATAGAAGTATATATTTTATTAAAAATTTATACACATAATTTTGGTTATGGACATTCGGTTTAATAATTTTAGTTTATTGTTTCGTCAATGTATCAAAAGAAAGTATCGATTAATAGTTAAATTGTTAGAAATATCACATTATATATATAGAAATTATGGTTTAAACTTGAGACATTCTACTTATTTATTTTAAAAAGTTTTAATCATTAGACTACTTGATCTATTCTACTTGATCTAAAAAATAGATTAATAGAAAATTTCATTGTAAATTATTTTGAGCTACTTTTATAAATTTAAAAAGTTCAAGTCAAAAAAAAGTTCAAGTCAAATTCTATATAATTTATTTATATATGAATAAAAGATAATTAAACAACATGCTGCACTGCTACCTCTTTTAGATTGTAAAGTTCATCCTTTTAAAAACTACATTCATAATTCTAAAAGAGACAATATTATTATGCATAACCTTTTAAATTATGTTTAAAATTTACTTTCTTTTATATACATTATGATTGTAATGTTTTTTTACATATACATTAGATAATTATAGAAATATTTTAGAAACTTATATATAAGAATAATATTATACTATAATTTGATTGAAATATGTAAAAAATTAACACACAATTGATGCATAACAATAACAATTAAACTCATTAAAAATGAGAAAGTGGTGCAGAAAGAGAAATTTTGTTTTTTCCTTGTGTGTTTAGTTGTTAGTGACTAAGATAGTGACAGCTCAACAATTACCATACCAAGTGGCAAATTTCCATACACATCTCATGCTGCCACTAACAAATGTCAATAAGAGAAGCGGTGTTATTTCAAGGACCAACCGGCCAAAACTGATTGTATTCTTCTCAAAGTTGACTAAAACCTAAAAGCAATGTCTAACGTTTAGTTCTAACAAGTAAAACATTTGTAGTTGTGGAGGTTTATTTTTAGAGCTTTTGTATCTTGGTCATTTTCCTTTTAGTTTTTTACACAATTTCTCATAATGGATTTGGGCTTTAGCTTGGGACCTCTTGGTTGAAGCCTATATAAGAGGAGATTTATAAGGAATTTACACAAACATTTATTGCAGTTTATGAGAAGAGCATTGGAAATACTCACAAATATTTAACGTGATTTATGAGATAGAAATCCATAAAATAATGTATTATCGATGTTGTTATTGGTAATCCACATCAATAACTAATGTGGTTATTTGAGTGATTGAATTGGACTGTTAAGTAACTAATGTCGCTAGATGTATGTAATGAACCAATATATAGGCTTAATTGAATAAATTAAATTTTATTATAGTATGAGTAATTTCTATATATAAGACTATTCTTATTGTCAGAAAAAGAAGAAGAAAAAAAAATAAACAATTATTTTGATCTTTAAAAATGTCATTCACTGTAAATTAGCATAAAATATTTTAAAGTATCTTTGACTAATCAAATAGAGAAAGCAATAAGATAAGATATTGTGTTTGGTTTGCTTTGGCACAACAATCATTCTTTTCTGACAGAACAACCAAACGGTGGAAGTTCAAATTTCAAGATATTTTCTTTCATTTATTATATCCCTTCACTTTCCTTTGTACCAAACAATGTCTTAAGGTTCACACATTAGACCAATGTATGACCTTAATATTTTCACTTTTAGTATAAAAAAAAAAATCTCAATTGTGAATAAACAAGATTTTTCATCTGGAACTTAATATTTTGTTAAAGTTCTCTCAAGCAATTACAAATAATCTTCTATTAACCACTTAAAATATCATCGTTGCAAAACCAGCTCAATGCAGTACAATAAAAAATATGTCAGCTTAGTATTATACTGACAACTTGTATTACAATGTGTCAAATGCTACTGTTGTTCGGAGACACACACTTTAACTTTTATATGGGTAGTATGATATGCTCCAGAGAAGATTACTATTTGCTCGATGTAGAGAGGTTGACTTGAGAGTTGACGAAATTCTTCAATATATATTCGTGTTGACTTGACTTTTTAGGATGATAATGCTAATTTCAATGGAGTCTGGATTAGGCGAAGTCATCACTCATGAGAGGAATACCGTTCATTATGATCAGACGATTTAAATTTAAAGATAAGAATTTTAATGTTTTAGATAATGAAAACTACATCTAAATAAATTGTCAAAAAAAACTACATTTAAATAAACTCTTTATCTAATCTAGAGGGTGTGATTGAGCAGTTGAAGCTTATTCTCCTAATCCCTTTACTAAGGATCGATCTTTGATCGTCACCTTAAGTATGAAACAACTTTAAATTTCTGGGCCAACTACCCCACCCTTTAAGGTGTCTCAAATCTAACAAGGAAAATAATCATTAGATTCGACGGTGGACAACCTACTCTCAACCAAAAAAATAAATAAATTGTTCATCTTATTATAAAAAAATTGTTCTTTTTACAATATGTTAAATATTCCTTATCACCAAAATTCTTATAGAACCAAATATTTAAAAGTTAGTATATTAACCATTTTTTTTTGACACAAATATATTAACCATTTCTTTTTGTTGACAAAATTAACCAATTTTATTTAATTATAACATAACCAAATTTTATATGCTACTACCGTTTTATTTGGGAAAAATAGTTTGTCCTTGAAAATCTAGTGGACCATTCAGTGGAATTTTCAAGGGTCCAACAAACAAAGATCCCTCTTTTTGTTTCTGCAACCATCAATCAATCTCCCTTTTCATCCATTCCTGCTTCCCCAAATCTGATAATCAAACAAAAAACATCATCATGGGTGTTGTGTTAAAGCTTGTAGATGCAATCTTATTCCTATTTTTTCTATTAATAGCAATTGTAGCACCATTAATTGATGCACAAACATGTCTCCCACTTTCTTACTTTCCTGATTTACTCATCAATGTTAAAACATGGTACACCAATGAATATGGTGATTATCTTGTTGCTGAAAAACCACATTTCTTTGTTGGTCTTGTTTGGCTTGAGCTTCTCTTTCAATGGCCACTTTCCATTATTAATATCTATGCTATGTTCTCTTCTAAGCCTTGGTTTAATACCACTTGCTTGATCTATGGTGTTTCTCTATCAACTTCTATGGTATTTTCCTTTTTCTTATGCAAATTTATGTTTTTTTTATCTATTATAAATTAGTCATTGCATTTTTTTTGAGATAAGTTATGTGGGTCATTTTTTTTTTGGTACATCGGAAAAATAATCTGCTAAATCAGCTCTTATCACTTGAGCTATTGTACCGGGACCGTTGTATGAGTTATGTGATTTTCTGGGGTTGAACATTATAGATTGTGTGGTAGTATTGAATGATTAGGGTTGTATATGTAATTGGAGAGTAGAGAAAATGAAAATTGTGTATTTTTTTCCTGACGGGTTGGGATAAAAAGTGAAACTTTGTAATGGTAGGTAATCATTCATTCATTTGGCATCATTGTATTTGTTTGTAGGAATCTGTTGGTTGTTATTTGATTCATTTTTGGTATTTGGTTATTGCATTAGTAGATCCTGTTCAATTGGTTTTGGGGTTTGTTCTGAGTATGATGCAAAACAAAATTGGGGTTATGCAATTTTATAGATTAGATTTAAATTTAATCAGAACTTATAATAAGGTATATCACTTTGGCTTTTTAAAATGGCACTTGTTTCACGGATATTGGAGGTGTAATAGTCTATTTAGGTTTTTGAATTGAGTTGGATTGAGATTACTCACCCTTAAAAACCAGTTTATAAGGTGAGATATGTCATATTTAAAAGAGATAAGAACTGAAAAGAGTTTATAAAGAGTGATTCTTCTTATCATTCAAGTCGGTTTTGTATGATTGAGTTAGAGGCGATCCAAATTTTAAGATGATTTCATAGTCTATCCAAGATCTATTAGACCATGTACTATAAGCCCAATCGGGTTATGTCCCAGATATCGAATCTTGGATTTAAGGGTTGTGTGTTAAGACTCCCACATTGGATGAGATATGATTTGAAAATTGGGTTTATAAGTGAGAGGCATTTCTCACCTTCTAAGTTTGATAGGATCCAACTGGTAAATAAAGAACATATAACGATCAAACAGTAGAAATAGGGAAAGGATGTAGTATTATATAATGATAATCACTCTAGAGGTCAAGTGTTATCTAGAGGAAGATGAGTACAATGGAATAAGATAGGAAAATAGACAGAAAGCAATAAAATGGCACTTCGAGAGGCCACAACTCTCCCAGTAGTGATGACTACTATTCTGCAAGTCTGAATGAAAATGCAGGAACATTTCTTCTGCTTTTATGATCTCAGATCTATATTCTGTCTCCTCTGCCAGCTGACACTAATCATATGCTATTCATGGAATTGGTTATAAGAGAGTGATCCCCTACAACTCGCGAGTCACGTCTACCTTTCCTCCTGTATACCCTCCCATATCTATCAGCTTCATCCCAGCTATAGATGGTGAACCAATACGATCTTGTTACAGTTTGGATGATCTATATCTCTTTTTACTTTATTTCTTTTCATTGTTTGTGGGTTATGCAATTTTTTAGATTAGATTTCAAATTTATTTTGAACCTGTTATCAAGGTATATGACATGGCTTGTCTAAATTAGTCTTCTAAGTTTCTGCATTGCCTTTGTAAAATGGCATCTGTTCCCCCGATATTGGAGGGGCTATAGTCTGTTCCCCCGTCATCCTTATAAGGTGAGGGATAACATATTAAAAAAGGTTAAGGCCTAGATTTTTGTTATAATGAGTGATAACTTTAACCTTACAATCTCCGATTTTGTAGGGTTGAGTTAGACCTGGTCCAAATTTTTAGATGATATTAGAGTCTATCCAAGATACTTCGGGTCACCCGCTATTTGACCTTGCTTCTGTTATCCAATAATGGACGTCTGTTAAGAGTTCCACATTGGATGATATGTGACTTGAAAATGTGTTTATAAGTGGTAGTCATCTCATATCTTATAAGCCAGTTTTGAGCTTGAATTAAATCCAACTCAAATTTTGTTAAACTTGGTATTGGGTGTGAGAATGGGAAGTATTTCACACTTAATAACTCGATTTTGTGAGGTTGAGTTAAGTAAACTCAAATTATAGTAGTCTTAACCCAGCAATAGTTGGTGTGTCACAATCAGATTTTGTTACAGTTTGAATAATCTATATCTAGCTTTTTTACTTTACATTTTTTGATTGGTTGTGGTTTATGGATTGCAGGTTGCTGTATTATCAGAAATGATGGGATCCAAGAAAGCATCTGATAAACTATTGACAATGTATTTCCCTTTCATGTGTCTGGGTATTTTGGCTACTCTTAGAGGGTTGCTGACAAATTCTTCAAGGTCTTCTTCAGCTTTTGGCAAAAGACCTGCAATGGCGAGGAAAAAACGAGCTTGAAACAGTTTTTATTAAATCAAACATGAGAAAACGGGAAGAGAACAAGAACCGTAGGTGTGAAAGGATGTAGCATGCAAATTATCTTCGTCTAACCACATTTTGGTACTTTTTAGTGTTGAGTTTGTATTTAATTGATTAATCAGCATTTTAATCATTGAAATTGTTAGGGTTAGTCAAACTAGTCCCTCAAAATTTGTGAAATAGCAATTTAGCAGTCAATATTTTAACACCACAATTTAAAAATATTTGTCTTGATGTAGCAAAAGATTATTTAAACAATGTGTTCCTTAGTTTTGATGAATGTTTATAAAAGTGATACTTTGGTGGATCGACTAAATTGATTAACTTTTTTTACGAGACTAATTTGCTATTCATAAATTTGAGGGACTAAATTGTTTGACCCTTACAATTTTAAGTACTAAAATGCTCATTTACTCTATTTTATTCTTTGGATGACCTTTGTTTAGGTATTTGAGAAAAAGATTTTGTTTCACGTATACATTAAATTCCACTGTGTTGATTTTTTTTCCATGATAAGAAATAAATGCTAACTATTGCGATGATTGGTTAAGCTACATGATTATTCAAGATAATCGATATAGTTAATTGATAGTATAATTGTTCAAGTATGCAGAACACAAAACTTAAACAAGAATGCACATAGTATTTAATCAGTGAACTACGTGGAAGTGGAACTATGTATAGTATACCGAATACGATCAACTTAATCAGTTTCTTCCTATAAATTTGTGTTTGTACTGTGATTTACTGATGTATCTGTAAAAATGCTCTGCATAATCTTCAATTTATTACATTAGCTTTTGTCTTTTTACATGTTACTTGTGTAAAAAAAAAAGGACTTATGGATGGACTTAAGGTATTTAGAATCTAGAATGACAAATATTTTTCTATTCAATGTATTGTAGCACTTCCAAAAAAAGTGTATGTTTAGAATTACGTTGAGTCTGACAAAATCATGGTGACGTCTTGATGTTGTTAAAGCTCTAAAATATAGCTTTTGTAAAATAACCTTGATTTTGTTAAATTCACCGCAAATTTAAACATGCAGAAAAACAAGTCATGAGACCGTGTTTGAAACATTGGTATATTTGGGGATTACTATCAAAACTTTGTAAATACAAAAAAGTTAAAGTTATGATCAGAAAGTTCAACTTACTGTTTTCATTAAGTCAGATTACTGAGTCAAAATGAATAGGAACTCTATGCACTTCATTTAATTTGATTAAATGTACATTAGACAAATTAATTAACCAACATTCAGGTTTTTCTGCATACTCAAATGAGTAGTACTGTATTTGTTTATCTTATTCAACAATCACTGGAACCAATGAAGCTCATAATAAAAACAAAATGAGAGAATATAATTCCAGAAGGGGGGAATCCTATTGACTCATAACATATGAATTACTTGCATCACCAATGTTCCTCAGACCAACAAGGGACATATTTTACAGTTAAATGACCAAACTGAACATTTAAAATAAGTTAAGTAACCAAATTGATCGGTTTTAAAGTTAAGGGATCAAACTAAACTTTTAAAACGAATTAAGAGACCAAATAGGCATTTAAGTCTAAATTGTATTCCCTCCGTCCCGAAATATAAAGGAAAAAAAATAATCTCACTTATTAAAAAACATAGTCATGAAAATTTGAAATATGATTTTGTGGGATTTTTTTTGAAATAAGTTGCATAGAAGATGTAAAACCATTTTTTATTGGTTATTGTTTATTGAGAAAAGGAGAGAGAATTTAATTTTATGAGAATAAGGAAAAATATATTCTTGAAAATGGTTTTTTCCTTATATTTTGAGGCAAAAAAAGAAGTGATTTTTTCCCTTATATTTCGGGACGGAAGGAATATGTTGCTTTTTGAGTGGGAAAAAAAATAGCACACTTAACCATCAGAGAGAGAAGATCTCATGCTCTTAGTCATTTGGTTATCTCTATTTTCTTTTTCACAACCATTGATTATGTTCTAATATCAATTTAATTAGCAAATCCCAAGCACATATTAAAGTTGGTTATATAGTCAAACCTTCATTATATTCCAAAACTTTTCCAACAAAAAAGGCTTGTAGTAATTTAATTTTCCACTTTTGATTAGAATTTTAACATGTTGTAACTATGCTTCTTTGATATTAAAATTGTCCATAGCACCTAGATATGTCCAAACTCAAGGGTCTTATTCAAAAAATTCTCTCGGGTACGTATATAGAAGATAATTTTGTTTTAAACTTCAACTTGAACTCTAAAACAATGTTACTATTCAATTCATCGTTAACTTGCATTATTACATACTATAAATAGCACAAATATTCTTGAGTACAAGCACCACATATCCTTCTCACAACTAATTATCAACCTCATAGAAATTGTTTGTCACATTTCACTAGTTACCATGGCAGCCAATAATCATATTTCATTGGCATTGCTCCTTTGCTTGGGATTGTTTGCAATTCAAGTTACCTCTCGAACTCTTCAAGATGACGACATGTATGAGAGGCATGAGCAATGGATGAGTCAATATGGCAAGGTTTATAAGGATTCTCAGGAAAGAGAGAAACGTTTGAAGATATTCACCGAAAATGTGAATTACATTGAAGCTTTCAATGGTGTTGGCAATAACAAACCATATGAACTTGGCATTAATCAATTTGCAGACCTCACGAACGAGGAGTTCGTAACATCTAGAAACAAATTTAAGGGACATATGTGCTCCTCGATCACAAAGACGCCTAGTTTTAAGTATGAAAATGTAACTGCAATTCCATCTACAGTGGATTGGAGGAAGAAAGGAGCAGTGACACCAGTGAAAAATCAAGGCCAATGTGGTAAGTGTTTATCTAATAAGTAATGTATTCAAAGTTTCATGTGGTTAAAAATTAGTTATTATCTGACTTTGGCTAATTTTATTTTTATTTATCATTGGCAGGATGTTGTTGGGCATTTTCTGCTGTTGCGGCAACCGAAGGAATTCATAAGTTGAGTAGCGGAAAATTGATCTCTTTATCAGAACAAGAACTTGTTGATTGTGACACAAAGGGTGTGGATCAGGGATGTGAGGGTGGTCTTATGGATGATGCTTTCAAGTTTATCATTCAAAATCATGGACTCAGCACTGAAGCCAAATATCCATATCAAGGTGTTGATGGAACATGCAATGCAAACAAAGCATCCATCAATGCAGTTACAATTACCGGATACGAAGATGTCCCTGCAAACAATGAGCTAGCACTACAAAAAGCTGTGGCAAATCAACCAATTTCCGTAGCAATTGATGCTAGTGGATCTGACTTTCAATTTTACAAAAGTGGCGTCTTTACTGGTTCATGTGGAACTGAGTTGGATCATGGTGTTACTGCTGTCGGCTATGGCGTAAGTAATGATGGAACCAAATATTGGTTGGTTAAGAACTCTTGGGGAACTGATTGGGGTGAACAAGGATACATTAGAATGCAAAGAGGGGTTGATGCTGCTGAAGGACTTTGTGGCATTGCAATGGAAGCATCTTACCCTACTGCTTAAATTCCAAACTCAATACTTATGTTACCTAAATATTGTACTCAGCATGATTTCTATACTAGATGTGTATATTCTATACATATACTAGTTATACTTGTGCATTTATATACACAATGAATATATTAAAAGTAAATATTATTAATCACGTACTCTTCTTTTTCTTTATTTGCTTGGGACCTCCAAAATGTCGGGGCCGACAGTGGTATTTGTGTGTTGGTGACATTTGATGTTTTGGATGTATGTTTCTTGAATTCTTGAGGTAAGGTTTGCACTTTGCACTCTTTTGAAAATTGTGTCAACAATATTTACCATTCAAAAATACCCAATACTTACCATTAAGAAATCTATGACATAGAAAATGTTCATTATGATCAAATGACTACGACATAATTGCTTGTTGAAACATTCAAAATCCTCTTTGACCCATCTCATTTATTAAGGGAGCTAAATGACAAGTTTGTGAGTATCATCAATAAATTTCACTATAGTGTCCCTTGTTGGTAAGTCCTTGGCCAAAAACATATAGTAGCACATTAATAAAATCAAATAATGGTCAAGATCCAAATCACATAGGTAAGTTTGATGGGGCAAATAATAGGCTGCCCATAATATGATATTAATTATAAGCACTTCAAATTTAACCTCTACTAACTAAATGATAGACCATCCCTAACTCAACGTACCAACCACCTTCATCATTCAATATTTGGGCATAGCAAATAAAAATATATATTAAATAATGGTACAAAACAATGTCAATTTCACTTGGAGGAATAAAACAAATTCATTTCAAAAATTCTTTAAGGGGAAAAGAGTTATAGGAACAAATTAAGCAATGGTGTGTCTTAGGTGCAAACCTCACACAATGCTGGTCCCTCTTCTAAAACACACAAATAATAATAACAATTAAATAGGAAAAACTAATAGAGTTTACTTCAAAACTAAAACCTAAGTTAAACAAAAGGGTGGTCCTAATGATATCTAATTAGTCTTAACAACATTGATATAGGGTAGTAAGGTCATAATAGTATTAGCTCAACATTTACTATATTTAGGGAAGTCAATTCCCGAACCTTAATTAATAATCCTCTAAGAAAGGATCTTGCAAGGTGCGCTCTTGACTTCTCCCCATTTTTGTAAATTAAGCCTAATTAAGTTCCTCACTACCTTTTGACTTTTCTTCAAAGCATTGCATCCATTTTGCTTTTGTAAACTGCAAGAGCAATGTAACAAAGTTAGAAAGCACTACTTTCAAATTAATCATTGAAGTTGTTACAATGTCAAAATTAATGTAACTTGCTATTATTTGCTAGGATTCTATACCCTACATGATTAGATGGAAGTATTCTTTAGATATGAATGCACTTAAAATACATCTTGAAATTTAGAAGTGTAAAAGCTATGAAACACAGACACTTCTCAGGTGTCCGACACTGACACTTAACACTACATTGAATTATATAATTTCTTCAAAAAACATTATCTGAGTGTCCGTGTTGTGTCATGCGTCTATATTTCATTGTGCAAAACAGAGAAAGAACAAGTGTGTGTGTGTGTAATTGTTAGGTGATCAATATAAGCTAATATATAACGAGCTTAAGTAATTACCTCAAAATCCATTAATCATTATTAAGGTCTCAATTAAGCACCTTCACCAGACAAAGAAGCTTTGATTCTTTCAACAGTACAAGCAATAAGACTATTAACAGTAGCAACAGATCCAAGAGAAAGTTTAGCAGTTGGAACAGAATCAACCAATATTTGAAATGCAACTGTCAAAAGAGATCCACCACCACCAGCTTGTCCACCAGTTTCACCATTTCCATCAGGAAGTATAGCAAATCCAGATGGAAGAAGTGCTACATAATCTGGATCTCCACCATTTAGAACTACATTCATTGCAACAATGTCTACTGGTGCATATATCACAAATGAGCCTGTTGAATCTGTTAGACTCTCTTGTAATATTAACATGTTGCTCTGGCTTGAATTCGCGCTCTGCATTTAGTTAGTTATTTTAGTTAAGTAATTTCCTTACACTTAATTCACGAAGATTAACTACATTGTTTTTAAAATTGGATCGAAGATAGAACTGATGAAACTCCGTGTCATTGTAAAATTAGTTCAATCGGTCAAATAACATTTTAATGAAGTGACAAATTGTTGATTCAACCAGTTAAATCGGTCGGTTCAGTTTTGAAAACACTGATTTAATATAAAATGTTAACTTACATTAACTCGAAGGAGAGACACACAATTTCCGGTATCGCGTCCATTTGCAATGTGTGCCATTTCTTGGACTACTCCACCATTAGAAAGAATATCCCACTGTTAATTAAGAGGATAAAAAAAATTAAATTAACAAATAATAAGAAAAACAAATGAAAATGTATATTAGTAGCTACTACTTGGCCTACAAGACTATCTCTATTCCTTTTCAATTTCATAGTATATTAATGTCATGTTATATTAGAACTTAAAATTTTCAAGCTCAATTTTTTTAAATGAATTGTTTACCATATATTAACATAGACATTACACTAATTCATACATATCAATCATGATGTGAATAATTAAATGTAATTACATATGTTAGTGTTATATACATAATACATATGATACAAACACATATCTTACGTCAAAGTCAACTTCAATTTAAAGCGTCGGTGAAATAGTCAAACTTCTATAATCAATGCTATCAAAATCCAAAACAAGACAAGACATAACATAAAAAAAGAAAAAACCAAATGTAAGCAATATTACTAATTGAGGTTATCAAATAATTGACAAAGTAACAAACAATAATTAATGCATCATAATATATAGCTAAAAAACATTACCTCATTTCTTGAGTTCTCATCACGAAGAAAGTCAAAGACTTGTTTAGGTGAAACAGGAAGCCAAAAAGAAGTAGCAGCACTAAGAACAATACCAGGAGGTCTTCCAGGATCATCAACACTCTTACGTGTCATCACTCTGACATCATCAGCTCCTGTTCCAGATAGTGTTGTCCATGTATGTGCTGTTGAAGCACTCACTCCACCACAAAAACTTATCACCATTCTTTCTGCTAGTTTCATCATACTCTTTCTCCCTTCTTGGTTTGTTATCACTAAATCAAATCAAATAATCCATATTACCATATATGTTAATTTCAAGAGTTAATAGATTTTTATCCGTAATGTAGATGAATTTTGGTTTTTACCCTTCTCAGTCAATTTTTTTACTGATGTGGCGGCGAACAGTAAGTCTACTGTCACATCAGCAAAACGTCAACAAAGAGAGTAAAGATGAGATTTTTACATTGCAGAATAATCGAAAAAAAATATATTACGGAGAGTAAATCAAAATTCGTCCATATAGGCTAAAAAGACTATTTATCCTAATTTTAATAATGTAAAAAGTAAAATACAAGTGATAATTTATTATATATGTACCGCCAACATCTACAGTGGGAATGTTTGTTGCCATGGAGCTAGCAAGTCTTTCACATTGTCGATCTAAAGTTGCAACCCAACGTTTTGCACCAAATGCATGTCCAGCGCTAACAAGTTGCTTGTATAGATTATGAACACCTCTGTCATCCACTTCTACATGCTCAACCCATGTCACCTATAATGCCATACATTAAATATCACATTGATAACATAACTAAATTAATTAACAAAATAAATTAAGATTTCAGATGTCTCTGTAACGATATTACAACTGCAATTATGGTTGTATCGACCATATTTTACTGCAATGTCGATGTTTGCAAGTTGCAGCGTAGACCATGGTTTCGAATTGTTGTTGGCATCCGTAATATTGATGTTGCGGTAGCCTCTAAAACGACATTGTGTGATCTTCAATCATGTGTGCTACCACGTTTGAAGATTTTGGCCATGCATGTTCGTTCAAATCCTCTCACCATAAATTAAAATTCTAAAACCCCAAATCTCAATATGCTTTAAATTTAATAAATAATCTAACTTTTAACGGTCCCCAACTACATATTTCAAGCACATTCGTATTTCCAGAGAAAATTAAAACTCTACTATAAAAGATAAATATTATAGTGATTCAGTGGTGCCACTATTTCGCATCACAACAGTCACAAGGCACGTCGCAATTTAAACGAGACAAGTATATTAATTAATTACCTTTGAGTATCCATTTGGCATCTCTTGAATTAAGCAACCAGAAGGCCTTCTTCTACATCTTGATGAAGGACTAGGGCGCAAATTATCCAAAGAAACATCCACAACTGCCCATGTCCCATCAGTATGTTGTTTGCAATACCTTACAAAGTAACTCTCACGAGTAGGCACAAGTGGTGAAGGAACTTGAAACTCTGCTGTCATCTGCACAATCAAACAATGTACAATCACGTTATCAAAGTTTGTGTTATACTGCAACTACAATTTAGAACCATGCTGAGGACTAAAAACTCCGCAACAAGTAATCAATTTTTTCTTTTAAAATTGAAGTTTGGTTACAATATGTACCACTTGCAAAGCACCATTGTAATTTCCTGCCACCCCAGTTGACAAAACTTCCACAGTCATAGCTCTTGAAACAATACCAGCAAACACTGTTGACCATTGGTTCTACATGGTAAAAAAAAAATCAAAATTAATGTCAAATTCTAGAAGATTGTTCAAAAAAAATGACACATTCTAGAAATAAAAAATCTTCAAAAATAAACCATGGTCTTAAATTGCAGGTGCAGCCGCAATACAAAACTTTTTTAGATCTGTAAGAGTGTAGTGCGACTGCAACTGTAATTTAAAACCGTGATATAGATACTTTAATGCAAAAGAAGAAGTAAAGAGCTATTGTTAGTAGTAATGTAAGAAAGAACATGTATACCACATCCATGAGAATCTCAACAAGGTTGACATGATTCATGATAACAACACTAGTTTCTCTAGAAGCTTCACACTTAAATCCATTAGGTTTAGGTCCAATTCCACGAGGAAATGACCTAACATATTCATCTTCATTAAGAACAGTACCGACTCCATCAAGGGTAGTACTTAACCAAAGAGGTTCACCCATTTGCGCCATTCCAATGAGTTCTTCCATAGCTGCAACAGCTAATTCTATTATTATTGGTTTGTCTGCTTCTGTTGGACCACTGATTGACCTTAGAAGATCTCCACCAGTTCCATACAAGTCCATGCCGCCAAGCCCTTGTTGGTTACCAAAACCGATTTCCGGACGAGGTGGGAGAGATGGTGAAATGTTTGAATAGTTTACCACTGGCTTTCCTACATACTTGGCTGCAATTGCTGAAATTCGATCAATCTGAAAATGAAGAAGTCATATTATTATAAAATATTAATCAACCATACATTCATCTCGTGTCATATAGAAACAATGTTGAAGGCGAATTTGGATTCCTTAGATGTTACAACTGTTATATAGTGCAACAACAGGAATCGTTAGATTTAGAGAAAGCAATTTATCTCTCTAAAACTAACGGTATTGCCACTGCACTATACAACAGTTGTAGAGAATTTGGATTCGTTAATGGAAATTTGGGAATTGAGAAATAGGTACATTTTTTGTTTAGGAAGAAGTGATTCTCAAAGCTAGTGAAACATATTAAGATATTATGTTTTTGGCTTTTAATGTGGTACCATCCATTTAGTTGTTTATTTACACTTTTGTGCTGTTGTAGACTTGAAGAGTATGTATCTCATGTACTCTTGTTTTAATATAATTAGCTTTGATGACCAAAAGAAGAAAAGATAGAGAAAATGGTAAAGTTCACACTTTGCAAAATTGAAGTACCTCTTCTCTTAGCCTTCCATTTTCAAGCCTCAAGTGATGTTCATCAAAAGACATTTCACCTATAGCTGTAGGACCACCACAATTAGGACATGAAGCATTGCTAAGAGCTTCTCTATACCTCATGTTATCTGTTCTAAGCTTTTCATTTTCAGCTCTAAGCTGTGAGTTCTCCGAACGTTCATGTTGTGTCTGAAACAAAACACCACCTTGTTTTAAAAAACAAAAAAAAAATGAATATATAAAAAGCTATGATATATGATTTTGCATAATTATAGTAGTGTACCTTCATTTGAGTTCTTTTGTTTTGAAACCAAAACTTAACTTGCAATGGCTCTAACCCTAACTCTCTGCTTAACTCCTTCCTTTGCTTGTCATCTGGGTGTGGACATTCCTTGAAAAAACTACAACAAAAAAATCAATTTACAATTTTTTTCTTTCTAAAAATTGAGTAAAAGAAAATTGTTATTAATAACGCGACATTAATGATCATTTTACTGAGTAAGTTGAAGTTATAAAGTCAAATTCTTTGCACCGCTCAGCTGAAACCTCTTAGACAAGAAAAAGAGAAGATGATAAGCACAGACAAAAAAGTACATGTATCTGATCTAAATTTATACCAGATACGTGAATTTTTTTGTTTGTGTTTTGTTACTAAAAGAAATATGGTAAAAGGTAGTAGTAAAAGGGTATATTCTTCTTACGCTTCCATTTCTTGGATCTGGTGCTGAGTGTGGCGGTGGTAACGTTTTCTTTTGGGACGTGCAGCTGGTTCTTGATCTTCACCAGAAGCAGCACCACCACCTTCATGGTTTTCACTGCAGGATTTTGTGGCACTTTCAAAGCATTCATCTTCACGGATTCGAGGAACATCACTTTCTGAAGTGTTTTGCATCATCTCTAATGGATGGAACTGACCAGCTTCCATCAAGTTTGACTGAAACATTGTTGTTTTCTTTCTATCTATCTTTTCTTCAGATCTTAATAATTCCAAAGCTTTATGATTTTTCAATCTAATAAATAAACAATAAAAAATTATTATAATATAGTATTATATATAGTATTGTACGGTAAACAAAACAAGACAAAGACAGCCTATTTTTTTGCCCTAAAAACACTTTTGTTCTTGAAAATTAGAGAATTTACAAGCCAATTTTTATAGCAATTGTAGTAACATTATTTTTACTCTTGTAGTATTGATTGATAAAAACTTGGGGTTTTGTTGCAGTTTCAACATGAAATTCCATGTCATCAAAGTTTTTTTTTCTTCTGAAAATAATAAGAAATTAAAGAAAATGTTAATGGAGACTTGAGATGTTGTTAGTATCGAGAATGATATTAAGCCTCATTGGTACTATAAAAGAGAAAATTAATCTTTGGTCTTGAAGTTTTGACAAGAGATAGAAAGAAAAGTTATGCAAAAATTGAGCTCTAAATTTCAATATCAAAATTATAGTAAAAAAAAGTGAGAGGAATTGAAGAAAAAAGAAGAGAGTGAATAGTTAGAAAAAGACTTGAAGAAAATGAGTTGAAAAGTTAATAGAAAGAAAGAAACAATACCTACCAACCAACCTGTCAAAGAGTGAGAAGAATCGAAGATGATGTTGATCCAAACACACTAACGTAGTTACTCTTTTCTACTCTCAAACACACCATGCTAGCTTCTCTCTCTTTACCTACAAATTTATAGCTCTTATGTAATAATAATAATAATAATCTTGCAGTGTAAAAATAAACTCAGTATGTTAGTTTTACTACAAAAATAAAATAAAATAAAACACTCTCATTTTCTTAAACGTGTTCTCCAAGAAGAAAAAAATATGTAAATATATTGAATGTTTTTTTTTTTCCATTTTTATTTTGAAGATTTTCTGCATCTTACAAGAAAATAAATCAACCAAAACCGAATAAAAACTCAATTATATTTTTCAGAAAAATAACTCCTACAAAGATCTCGGAGATTCTTACAACGTTTCCAATTTTTTAGTATATATATATATTTTTTTTCTTGCAAACCTAACGTTTTCTTCTCAACCAGCCCTAGATAAAACCACTACAACAAAAAAAAAACATAAACTCATTTGAAGTCAGAATTAACCTCAAAAACAGATTAAACTAGCGGTGAAAAAGAAAAAAAAAACATAAACTCTTCGGAAGTCAGAACTGACCTCTAAACCAGATTAAAATGACAGTAAGCTAAAATATTGTTAAAAACATTGAAAAAAAACACAGACACATACAATGGTGTTAGGTTTTTTGCTGAAACTATTATGAACTGGTTGATCAAACATTATAAGCTTACCAATGGAGGTGTAGATCTATGTAAGGAGTGTTGAAAAATGGAGAGAGATCATATGAGAAGGTTAATATTGGAATAAGAAAAATGAAAGATTAGAAGAGAAAGAAACGGTTGTTTTAGAGAGAGAGAGAGAGAGAGAGAGAGAGAGAGAGAGAGAGAGAGCATTGATGGAAGGAGGATAGGATAGAGAGAAAGTGGGGAACAGAGAGAGAGATGAAAAAGTGACAGAGAAGAGTAATTGAAGAGCGTATTGAGAGGGTGCAATTGCATTTAATGGAGTTTTAATTGCTTGCTTGCAACTCAGGGATGAGAGAGAGAAAGAGACGCGCCATTTTTACTATTTTATTTTTATTTTTTGTTTTGTTTTTTGTATTGAAAATAATGTTGTTTGTTGCCGGTGCTTTTGTGTAACCAATGACGGCTACCAAACTCTATTCTCTCTTGATTTTGATTTATTTGTGCGTGTGAGTCTTATGGGTTTTTGAGTTAATGCAAGATTGTTTCGTTATTAGTGTAAGATTTTCAGAAAATTTGATTTATCTTTTAGTTTAAAAGAGATGTTATGTAAAAGTTCTAGTTCAAACTGTAGAAATATTGAAATAGTTAGTTTTGATGTTTATGGATTATGGTCGGGTTATGAACTTCGATCTATCAATTTTGTGTGTGAATTGTAATGGCTTATCGTTTTGTCTATCTAAGAGAAATTCATTCATCTTGTTTATAAACAAAAATTTAAGAGACTTTGCTGTAAATTAAAATGAAACGGGACTCTTACATTTTGTTTGGATCGATGGAATTTGAGAAGAGTGGAGTGGAATAAAATGAAGTAGAATGAAACAAAATGAAATAACATTTTTATTCATTGTTTAGATATTTTATAAAGGTGCGGAACAAATTTTATATTTCATCTCTTATCTCTCAAATTTGAGGGGAACAAAGTTAAAGGAAACATGAACACTAAAATTCAAACAAATTGGACACTAAGTTATTCCATCCTTTCCATTCTAGTACATTTCATTGTATTCTATCAATTCAAACATAACCTTGGAGTCTCTTTGTTTCAATAGAGCGGAGAGGAGAAATCTTAAAGAATGTGAGGGGAAGAGAGAAGAGAGGAAGGAAACACATTTATTAAAATATATGTTTTGAAATCTTGTTAATATGTGCCTTAAATAAGGAATATGCTAAGAATTTAAAAATAGAGATTTTTTTTTAGAGTTTGTGCAATTAACTTGTGAAAAATATAAAAAGTGAATTAAGTGTACGAATTACTATAAAATAGTACTCCCTCTGGACATAAATATAAACAAATTTGACTTTTTTGTTTATATTTGTGTCCGGAGAGAGTATTTCTTTATTTGAATCACTAATCTGTTTCATTGGGGCACATTTTAAATTTTCCCTATGTTTTGTTCAAAGGAAGAGAATGAGAAGAATATAGAATGAAGTAGTGATGGGATAAATTCTATCTCATGTTTTCATTTATCTTCAATTTTGTTTC
The DNA here is from genome assembly GCA_951804385.1 of Trifolium dubium. NCBI lineage: Eukaryota > Viridiplantae > Streptophyta > Magnoliopsida > Fabales > Fabaceae > Trifolium > Trifolium dubium. The sequence continues at coordinate 28,193,119 of OX638075.1, read as the reverse complement.
TCCCTACTTGGGAGATAGGGGATGAAATAAGAAATTTGTTTTACTCTATTATAAAATATTCAAACAATGAAAATAGAACATTTTATTTCATTCACTTCATTTCATTCTACTCAACTTTACTTCACTCCACTACATTTAATTATATTTCATCCAAACAGAGCCTTGAAGTAGAATCATCTACTCACATTTGATAAGTCCGCGAGTAAGAATCTACAAAAATTTTTTTGGAGAAAGTTAACATGTTAAAGTTCTTTAAATAGAATTTTTTTTTTGAAAATTGTGTATTCAACTTTTATAAAATTTGTTTCTATCAATGTAGAGAAAATAGAATCTAAGCACATGTTACAAGACTTCTTTTTTTGTACGTAGAAAAAATAGCAAGTCATTGGAAACTTGCATACACAAAGTGGAAGGATCGTGGTTTGAGTCTTGATCATGATGTCCAATCTGACGATTTTTGTATTTTATGCTAATTGAGCTAGAAATTTCGGAAATTTATTTGTGCATTTTGAATTTTGGTGCTTGGCTTTACAAAATAATATAAATAAAATGTGAAAACAATTTACCTCCTACCTTAAAGGGTTATCTGGTCAATAAAGAATAAGAACTCAATACATTTTCAGAAGCCACGTATAATTAAGGATGGCAAACAAATTGGGTTGTTGGGTTGGCCCATTTAGTCCACTACTTTTTGCAAGATTTGAGATTTTAAACCGATCACTATTCGTTAGCACGTCTTGCATATAACATGCTTGTTCTGGACTAAACCAAGGTCCACAAAGATGGCAACCTAATTACACCCTAAAGCACAACACTACGTTCCATTTATTCAAACAAGGCATAACGTGTTCATGACGACTCATACATAGCGTATAAATGACCCATTTTACATGTCCAACATATTTTCATGCTACACTATCCACTGCGTATAAGGACCTTGTAAATTAATAAACATCTCCAAAGAGTGTTCATTACGGACCTCTCTCCAGGTTCATCGTACTCTTGTGGTGCACCATCTATAACAAGGAAATAACCATATCACAAAATATTCATGACTCATTCAACTCACCTACTAGACCATTATTCACGTCATCTCCTATATATATACACTAATACATGCACATGGACTCATCCTCAAAGTACAAACATTTCAACCATATCAAACACTCTTTAAGTAGTTAAGCTATTACTTACAAGTGTGGAGTGCTAACCCTTTTGAAGTTATTACCCTTTCTCTAAGGACTTGTGTTCATCACCATCTTCATCAATATCATCAGATCCTCCGTAAGAACCATCCAATTATACCCATTCTGACCACCTTCCGATTAAAAAAATTTCTAAACACAAAAATTATGGTTTAATTTCTGACCTATTTAAGGTACTCAAATCTCTTACTATTATTTTGATAAAGCCGTTGTTGGTTTATGTACATGATTTCAACAAATTTGCATATTCATTTTTAACATATTTAGGCAGTGCTGGAAATTGACTTATTGATTGTCTACCAAGTCAATCTTATTTTTTGTTCCTTTCGTCACTTCTATTGTCTTGTGTACTACACACTTGTGCTAATTACGATGCATTGTAAAGCAGATGAAACTAGTGAAAAGCCTGAGTCTCACTTGGTTGGAAAATTATTATTAATTTTAGAGGGAAAAAAAGTTATAATCCTAAAACAATACTGCAAAATAATGTTTGAACATCAAAATTCAACAATAAATATGTATACTTTTGTTTTCTTAAGATATTTTAGAAATTTGTATTTGTATTGTAATAAGATGAAAAGTAAATATGATATTAAAATAAAGACATACTATGGTGTCACATACCCTATCTTCAATCTAATTTGAACATATAACACAACCACAACATAAAATTGGTGACAATGAATCCATCATTCAGTCAGTTTTTATGACTAAATCATCACTTCTTGCTATTGAGAAAAGAAAAAAAAATTGAAGACTTATTTGATTTGAGTATAAAATTTTATTTTTACTCATAATTATGAAATTATATCCCTTTGTTTTCACTTTATTCCATAGTTTTCAAAAGTTTGTAAGTGCAAACAAAGTACAATTTTATAATTAATTAATAGTAAAAAATAAAAAAAAATAGAAAGTCTTCTCAAATCAGACATGCCTTCAGTATGAGTAGTTTGTAAATTACACTGCTAAGTCATATTTAGCACAACAAATTCTAGGGCAGAAAAGTTACTTTCATAAATTATAGCCAACCTACAAAATTCAACAAAAATTGCTAGAACTATTGATTGTAAGATGAATGGTACAGGCGCATGGCAAATTGGCAATGCCGGTTGTTACATGCCCTTATGCGGTTCAATATCCTTTCTTGAAAACCAAGCCACTGGTTGATTTGTTCATGTTAATTGTCAATAGTCGTTGCCATTAATAAATGTTATGTCGTCTTCTGTAATAGTTGCTGCCGATCCTCGATTTTTTCTAGCTCGATTTTTGTCCGGTTGGCCTCGCTGTTAGTTCACAAAAAATATTAAAAAAAAAAATCAACTAAGTTGACAAATGGTGGCATTATCAGCATCAACCGGCCAATTCAATTACTTAGCTACTGACCTTTCTCAATACAAATGACTTGTACAAATATGCTGCATCCCATTCATCAGCTGATAGGGTACCTGATAACGAAATATGTCTCTTAATTAATCTATTAAGTATTGACACATACACATATATCGGACACGGCACTAACGCTGACACGTCTAAATCGGTTAGGAAAATAGAATAATTGAATGTAACCACATGTGTCGGTGCCGTGTCGGACACCAGGCACACCTACATTGAAAGGGAAAAGTAATATTTTAAGAAACTTGGACGATATTGAAATTGCATTGGTACAAAGGGTTACCATGATCTGGGGTTCCGTCCCCCAACGCACCATGTCTTTTCATGAGTTCCACAAAGTCCGATCTTTTCATATACTCATCGACAAAATCATGCGAGTTCTTTGCGAAAACAAGCTCAAAATCATACTGCAAGTTTAATCACACTCCAATGTGAAACCTATAAGTTTTAATTTTAGCAGTTGAAGGGTCGTAGGGCCCAAGGGGAATTGGGGGTGGATCGAATTAGGAAATTTTTTGCAGTTTCACAGGCAGTAATATACTATACCTCTTCAGCTAACGACTTGAATACATGAAAGGGGACAATCCATTCAGGACAATCAACAGCATCCTGCAACAAAAGGCATTGTCTTAAATGGTATCATAAGTTTTAAAATAAGGATGTAAATAAACTGAGCTGTTTGTGATTTCTTCGACACGGCTTGTTAAATGTTTGACCAAGCTTTTTATATGAATCAAGTTCAAGCGTTACAGGCTGACATTAAAGGCTTGTGAATAGTTCAATTATATATACTATAATAATACTGCTTACTAAGGCTCTCACTACTTAACCCAAGAGTAAAAAAGAAACCAAAACCCAAAATAAATTGATGATTTCTTAGTCATTGTTACTTAAAATATGGAAATAATAAATTTATTGAGACTTAAGAGCATTGCATTGCATGGATACGGGTAAGTGTTGGACGCCAGTACAGAGTATGAGTACGAGATACATGATTTCTAAAAACACAAAGGGACGGGTACGTTAAAAATATACAAGGAAATATTTTTCATAAATATAATAGTTGACATTAAATATATAAGGAAGTGTCTTTCATAATTTACTACATTGTATATCAAACTGAATTAGCTAATAGAGAAAATTAGAATAGAAACAAGATATTATTATATTAACATAACAGGAATCGGGAAAATGTTACTTTGTAGAGTAAAAAAATAGGCGGGGGGGAATACAATATAATAGGAAAAGAATCAACATCATCAAAAGAAGAATGAGAAAACTTGATTTTATAAGTTATTGTAGTAAAAGACATTTATTTATTTCTCTATCAGACTGCGGGTACGTATTCATAAAGTTATGAATTTTTTATTGACTAGATTATGAAAATATAAAGGTCTAAATAATAATAATTATAAAAAATATTAGTTAGGCTCGTTTACATAAACGAGTCAAGCTCAAGCATTACTCTTTAAAACAAGTCAAACTTAAACTTAAAAAGATGAACTAAGCTTAAGCAGCAGATTTTGTGCCCGTTTGGCCCGGCTTAACTTCTACTTTTCTATTTTTTCAAACGAAATAGAGAAGTATAAAATTGTATTTAGCCATATTTCTCCTTAAAAGTATAAGAGAAATAAAGTAAAGAAGAAATAAAGTAAAGAAGTAAAAAATAAAGAGAAATTGAGTCAAACATAATTTTTTCTTTCATTACTATTTTTAAGGAGAAGAAAAAAAGAGGAAAATAAGCCGGGCCAAACGGGCACTTTATTTTTACAAATCAAGCTCAAGCTTCTTTGTCCAAAACAAAAAGTTCAAGCTTCAAGTACACAGTTCCACTCTACTCGTTTACATTCCTAGTTTAAAATCTGCAAGTGTTAAAGGGCTATGGGCTATGCACAAGTAACAAATGTGCTGCTGAATGATAACTTTAATATATAAATGTTCTCTTTGCTCATACATCTTATAGTAACTTGACATGCAATCTCCTAATCAACCTTGTGTTATAGGTAAACAATTATTAGAAGATTAGAAAAATGAGAAGAGTAAAAAGAAACAATACCTCCAAATGGAACGTGTATTTTATTCCAAAGGGGTTGGAAGAGTCGAATTTCTGAATCACATGAGAAATTTGCTTAGAAATATTATTCCCACACTTATAAAGGTTCCACAGACTATAAAAACTGATGACGCAGAGGGATCAGGAGAACAAAAGCACCTTATCAGCATATTCTTCATCAAAGCGAATCCAGTAGACACTGTTACCAAAAGTCAACCCTTCAGCTGCATATTCACATCAGATTTCCATCAGATTTGGTTTTAAATTAAAATAACAATGACAATGTGTTATCTAGCTATATGAGGCCAACTACATAGATCAATAGATATCATATAACTTCATCAATAACTAAATTTATTTTGCAAGTATAGCAATTAGAATTGGATGTGTATCAAAAACCTTCTCTAAGCTTCTTGATAATCACATTGGCATCTGGCATAGTTCCAATAAAAATGCCTCCTGGACGAAGTAGAGCTGATACATTAGCCAATGCTCGCCGAGCACGTGCCTCTGTAGACCAGGAGTAATGCAATGCAAACTGCAGCATTTAAAATGTTTACCATATTAGAAATCAACACGTACAAGATGAAAATAGGTTTATAATCCATATGTAGTGGGCTAAATGAGTTTAACAGTATGCATATATTTGCTTGTACTGACAAACAGCTGAACTTTTGCTTATTGAAAAGAAAAAAAATTGACTATGTGAAGAATATAAATATAAATGGTAGACATATCACTGAACTAACATGTTTCTTTCATTTTATTTGAGAAATGGTAGTAGATGACGGACTTTACAAAAACAAATCTAGATGCGAAAAGTATAATAAAAGAAATGCATACAGATATTTAACAAGAAATATATACCAAAAGTTGATGCCGAGAAACAAGGTAGTTTCTAGGAGGGACCGCTTCTAAAGAAGACATCACATTTACTAGTAACAGGCATTAATTTTTTTTTCTTTCTGTATAAATACACAGAATGATCTATATTAACAAGGGAGTGCATCATTTACCTGACAACTACACATATCAAAAGGAGCATCATCTGCAAGAACCCTGTCCAAGCGAACCTGAAATTTAAAAAACAAATACATAAAAATAGTTATTGAAGCTGAAGATCACAAGACCACTTTCACTAGATGACATAACATTTAAAATTATTGAAGCTGAAGTTTCTGTGCCAATTGCCAAGAGGTTTGGAAGTATATTATGCTAATAACACTTGTGCAACAAGAAGAAAAACAGCAACAGAGAAAGAATGAGACAATTTATTGACAAAGAGGCAGTATGTGTCAAAATCTTCTGCAACTTTACCAAAGCACATTTATGATCATTTTGAATAGAGTGATTAGAGGAGAATGAATTTCAAGGAAAGAGAAAAAGTTGTGAATGAATCTTATATACTATTAATTTTTACAATATCTTCCCATTTTCATACCCTTTTCAATTTGTTACCAAACAATCCATCAATGTCAGTAAGAAATAAACAGAGATGAAATGTAAACTTCAACACATAAAGTTGCCAAACATAATGCAAAGTTTTTCCGCATAAAAGTATTAATCACCTGATAACAATCTCCACAAAAGAGGCGAGCAGGAAAAAACTGAAAGAGAAAAAGTTGTAAATGAATCTTATATTCTATTTATTTTTACAATATCTTCCCATTTTCATACCCTTCTCAATTTGTTACCAAACAAACCATCAATGTCAGTAAGAAATAAACAGTTTTTTTTTTGAGTAAGAAATAAACAGAGATGAAATGTAAACTTCAACACATAAAGTTACCAAACATAAAGCAAAGTTTTTTTCCCCATAAAAATATTAATCACCTCATAACAATCTCCACATAAGAGGCGAGCAGGAAATTTAAACTTTTTACGCCGTTGATGATGATCGGCTTCACCATTGTAACGGGTACGGCAATCTTTGATCTGCACAGATTGTTGAGCTCAGACTACAAATATATGACAATTGCAAATAGTTTGGCAAAATAAGATATACAATATTTTAACTCTAGGGGATATATAGTTTACAATGGATAATTTACTGCCACTAACAAGGACATAAAAACATCTACTAGTGTTTTACAATTTGAAATAGAAATAGTGAAGTTCTCTAAGAACAAATGAATGTGTCGTTATTGTCATGTGAAGAAATTGAAATTAACATTATATGTAGTCTAAAGCAAGACCTTGTAAATAATATTATGCAAAATATAATGGTTAAGTGAAAAGTGTATCCTTAATTTGTTATGTAGAGATGGCTTGAATCATTAATTTGAAAAAGCATTATTCAACATGTTAGTATGATTGGATGAAAGTGGTTACATAAATAACCAGAGAAGAAAAACCAAGGCAGAAAATTTTAATACTTACTGAACCTTCAGCAATGTCAATACCGACATAATAACCAATTTTGGCCTTGTCCCATTTGATAAGATCACCACCCTGGTGGGAAAAAAAAATTAAAGCTAAGCCAAGAAACTGAAAATGGGTTGTGGTACATAAATAACAGCTGAAAACCATTAATACCTTGCCACAGGCAAGGTCAAGTACTGCATCTCCTTCTTTAGCATAAAGCTGAATTAAGACGCTCTTAATCTGTTAAATAACAAAATTGACAAAACCATTATTCAAAAAACATTTAATACAATGGCGACAACAAGATCGTATACTACAGAAAACACGCATACCCAATTATTAAGTTTCTTCAAATGAATTATTGGACTAGCCTCTCGTTCTTCGAGGGTCTGATTTGATCTGGCACTGTAATGATCAGCTACTCTCCGAGCAAAATCCTCTGTGGTATCATCCTCCAGGAAATTTCCATCACCTAAACACAATTAATCAAATGAAAATAAGCACGAGACACACACAACCACATCGGCTTTCGCCAAGAAATCAACGGTACAATCAACAACGGTAATTGGTAACACGTCGATCATCATATAGTCTCAAAGACGTAGAAGTGATCTACTTCTAGTTCTAGTTCTTTCTAGGGTTTGAAATAGCGGCCTCAAAAACAATTACAGTCGCGCACCGGTCCTTGATACGGTAGAGAATTGCAGTTAAATGCAGCCGATGCAACCTTAATTACAGCCCCGTTGATGTTTTGGCAACATAAAAAAGAAAAACATTACGCCACAGCCCAAATTGTCGTAACACCCGTTATTTTAAAAATAAAATCCAGGTTCTTTCCTTTACAATTGAACCATACAATTCACAAACACTTCATATGCAGGTAAGTAATATCACAAAATTAGGTTAACTTTGATTCATATTATTTTATCAAATTATACAAAGCCTCTACATTTAACTTAACTTTTCAAACGTAACCTATTATTACAAAGTAAGGGTTTAATTTTAATTATATAATAATCCTTAAGTTAATTGAGTTAAAACTCTAATCGATAGAACACAAAATCGCAATTCAAATGATGTAACAAACAGGAGGTGCGAAAAGCAATAAGAAAGTTAGTTAGTTAGTTAGTTAGTTACCTTGAGAATTATGTCTAGGTCTAGATTGAGGAGGACCGAGTGAAGTTGAAGGAGATTCTCGATAGCCTCGTTTCATTGGAAGCGATTATTATGATTATAAGAAGAAGAAGATTGATATTATTACTTTAACGCTGTGTTTGTTTGGGTGATGAATGAATGATATGATTTTGGTTTTGTAGAGTATTAGCAAGATTTAAGAATGAAATCAGTGAATTAAATCAAATTAAATATATGAGGAAAGTTTAGAACACTTGGTTTTGTGTTTGGATGTTCGAGCCGGGTTGCAGAAGCTATTGAGCCGGTGAAAACCGGTGTGACTCGGTCGGTTTGTTGTAAACCGGGACGGTTCAATATGGTTCAGAGATAGTTACACGAGATTCCGGCAACCCTAACTTTAGAAATTTAGGGATTTGGTGCAGAATAATAATATTCACAAAATTTAATGAAGAATATTTGGGCTTTGAGTTATAGAGATAGAGAAGAGTCATAAGAGAATGCTTAGTTTATGGGTAGGTACAGTATTATTGAGGTTAAAAAGTTAAAAACTGAGAATGACGTTGTTTAGAGAGGTGCAATGTTATGTGACAAAAAAAAAAAGAGAGGTCCAATATTAATTAAAATTGGTTTTCTTCCTTTGAGTTTTTTTGTTGGTATGAAATGAAAATAAAAGTAATTGAAAATTACACATAAAAGTGGAGGGATTTGGGACTGTATTCTGGTGATAATGCTTATTATTTTTTGGTCGAGACCGGGGTATTTATCGTCGAATGCAGTGACTAATCCCTCACTAGATTGGAGGCAGTGGGATAATTGTCCCAAGGATTTAAAGCTGCTTCATACTCAAGGTGAGGATCGAACCCTTGACCCTTGGTTAAGGAAGGATGAGCCTCATGCCGCTCAACCACACCTCTTAGGTTCGGTGATAATGCTTATTAATTTTGGCAAGTTTTTTATATTTGTTTAGATAATATAAAAAATATTTTACCTTGTTTTAAATAATATAAAAAATTTGTTGAAAATAATGTTGAGAATTATATTATATATATCTTTTAGGGTTAGTATATATTTTTTCAATGTTGTGTGTATGAATTTATAATGATTTTTTTTTTGGTCGAGACCGGAGTATCTACTGCCGAATGCAGTGATTAATCTCTCGCTAGGTTGGAGACACCTCAAAGTGGGATAGCTGGCCCAAGGATTTAAAGATGCTCCATACCCAAGGTGAGGATCGAACCCTCTACCCTTGGTTAAGGGAGGATGAACCCCATTTAGTATATCATCTGTATATAAGAAATAAAAATAAGACGGATAAATTTGGATTTAGCCCAACATGGATGTGAGGCCCATGAACAAAGAGCTAGCCCAACCCATAGAAAACAATATATACTAATTTTTCACAACATTGGAATCAAAAAAGAAACAAACCAAACCAAGCACCGCACCGTCATTATCGTTCATCAATACACAAATAGAATCACACTCGCAACAAAAAAAGAAACAATGGCGACACTCGATTCCGATGTACCTATGGTTCCCGCCGGCGAAGCCTCAAGCAGCGCCGCCGGTCCTTCTTCCAAAAAGCCTAAGCGCTTCGAGATCAAAAAGTGGAACGCTGTCGCTCTATGGGCTTGGGGTCAGTTCTTCTTTTCGATTTCATTCCAAACCCTAATCCCTAATTTTTCTTAATCACTTAATTAATCGCTTTTTTTTCTCTAATTTTTTTTCGATTTTGAAGATATCGTTGTCGATAACTGTGCTATCTGCCGAAACCACATCATGGATCTATGTAAGCATGCTTTTTTTTTTATATCCAAAATCGATTATTCAATAATTTGTTACTATTTGTTTAGTTTTGAATTTGAATCGTGTTGTTGGTTTAGGTATTGAGTGCCAAGCTAATCAGGCTAGTGCTACTAGCGAGGAATGCACTGTTGCTTGGGGTATGATCACGAACGCTCTTGTTTTTATTGTTAATCGATTATTTTGTGTGAATTACTTTCTACAACTTTATTTATGTTACTATTTTATCTGTTAAGGTTGAAGCTAGGGTAAACTTTATGAATAAGGAATTTGTTTTTATAAATATTTATTAACCGAGGGATCTATGAAGCTCTGACACTCCTTAGATTAGTTTTGTACGGTCGGACATCATTGAATTATATCACTTCAAAAATATTATCCGTATCGACATGTCCAGTGTCAGTGTTTGTGCTTCATAGCGAGGGATTTGATCTAGGCTGCAAGGAAATATCCACTATTTAGGTAGTTTTAGGCTGCACGACCTTCACGATGCCGCCAATGGTTAAAATTGATATTGTGGAAGGGATGATGTCTGATCAATGAGCATTTTCCGTTCCGTTCCTTTCCCTTGTAGAATGGTGCACAAGAGTCCAATTCTATATTATACACTCTCCCATTTGTACCGCTCCGAGTTCGTTGTTCTTTGGTAGCTAACCCCTTTATGGGGAAGTGTAAGTGGTCACCCCCTTTAGATGCTTCCCATCACTCACACTTGGTGGCGCACACATGAAACAAGGGAGCTGAAAGAAGGCCGTCGAGCCAGAGCTTCACCACTGCCAGAAGCTTTCCCCAGTTGTGTTTAGAAATACTGTTGTTCGTTTCATGCACTAGAACCCTGGTGGAATTTAAATAAAGTAGTATTCTCTAAAGATTATTCACCTTGAATACATGGTGAACTTTCAGTGGTGGAGTATTGGTAGGTAACTTTTTATGGTTAGTTAGTACTTAGTAGGCGAATTAGAGAGACTGTTAGAGGAATGTTGCCTACAAATATGGATTAGAGAATAGACACAGATAGTATCTTGCCATTAGAGAAACATTGGGATCCTTTGGGGGCTTCAAATTCAAATATCTGCTGTATTGTTTTGTATTGAAGTGAATTCTTCCCTATTTTCTTTAATATGATGCCTATTATATGAATCATGTGTTACTATTTTGTGCAAATTCACTTGATTTTGTTTTTATTTTTGTTATAAAATATTCATTCATTGTTCATTCCAAAAAGCAAAATCTATTGTGAAGGTCTTATTTTGTAGTTAATTAATTGTACATATACTTTTTAGACAAATCCACTTGGTGTCAAATCTTTATGTTCCTTTGGAATAAAATATAGTGCTTACTGATCAGGTTATTTTTTGAGTAAAATTGTCGTGCTATGACAGTTTTGATACATTCTTTTGAAAAGTTAAAAATTATAGAAGTAGTTTGAAATTATAGTGCTTACTAAATATGCTTACTAATCTAAATATGAAGGCTTGTATATTTTCTTCTTAGCCTGTGTGGGATTACTCAAACTATTGCGTGCTCTGCTGTACATCTTATACAGGTGTTTGTAACCATGCTTTTCACTTCCATTGCATTAGTAGATGGCTTAAGACTCGTCAAGTGTGTCCTCTAGGTATGCGAAATTTCTTTCACATTTACTTTACTGTTCACACCACATGGATATAGTCACGGCTTACTGAAATTGTTTTTTCTGTGATGGTACAGATAACAGTGAGTGGGAGTTTCAGAAATATGGCCACTGAAACGGTGGTGCTCCTTTGGCATATGGGCTGTCCATCCCAGCTTTTGAAAATCTACACCTCTGTTATTTTCTTTTGTTTGTCTACTGAATATTATTATCTTGAAGAATACTGTTTGTTTAATGGATTTTGGTACACAAACGGCAACTTGTAAAGTTTTATTTTATTGTCTTGATTAAAGTGTGTTTCATTTGCTCCCTTTTGGTTGGCTGTGTATGTTCTCGAGCAGTTTCGGTTGGAATAGTTTTCCTGCTTGCACCAACTTTTAAATTTCACTTGATTATATTTGCAGTATCAATCAATACAGCTATACGTTTTGCAAATGTTTATCACATTTCTGCCAGTTTCAACTTCTAAATAGGCTTATAACACAAATGTAAGTGGATAATATGGTGGCTTGAATTAATAAGCATTGAAATCATGTTAGGTGTTTATAGTTTTTACAAAAGATTTAACTTATCCTTAGTAAACTAGCTAAGAAGTGTCATTTTTTATTAACTTTTGAAGTTTTTTTTTTGGTACATTAACTTTTTATCTCTTTTAAATGAAGTTTGGTTTTTTTTTTTTTAATTCTTTCAATAAAAATAAAATAAATGAGATGCTGAAGGTCTAACATTCGAAACTACAGACAAGGAAAATCAGCAAACTTGATTGTTGCGTTAATGCATTTTTCTATATGATTGTTGCATCTATGGAATACATTATTGAAAAACTATTTGAGATTGTCAATGTAACAATAAGGACTCTGGATTTGATATACAAAAATTAGTAATTTGAGTAGTTTAGGTTTAATATATTGTGCTTGTTTGAAGAACTTATGACTTCTACATGAACTTGTTTTCATGTCTTCCTCCATGTACCAGCTACATCAATGGATTTTGTATTTGCAATACAATTTACAGATATTATTTTTTCCATCCTGTTTTTTCTTTTGAAAATAATTTTTTTCCATCCTGTTAAATAAACTAAAAGTGATGGAAGAATTTAGTTCTACTTTTGACAATTAAAAGGATTATAATTGCTCAAAAAAAGTTGAAGAGACTATAATCACATCGATCGAGTTTGGAAAATTGAAACTATAGTTAAACCTAAATGCTTTGTGTGGATAGAATAAACTTTCTTTTGACATTACCGATCGAGGCGTGTATATTCTATTGGTAAGACTAAGAGGAACCTGAAGGAATAAATAATATGGATCCTATAGAATAAAGTATAAAGTTTAAAGTTTAAAGACAGAAAAAAGAAAGAAAGAAAAAAGCAAGAATATAACATAATAAGAAATTGAGTTTTTCATCCGTCAAAAAAAAAAAAGGAATCGAGTTTTTCTTATAAAAAAGAGAAGAAGAAATTGAGCTTTGATGTAGACCTTTTAGCTCACTGCCAAAAAAAATTGCAAAACTCACCACCAAAAAAAGACCTTTTAGCTAAAAAAAAGTTTTAAAGATTATTGCAATTAAGATTTAAAGAATAAAGTATAAAGACACTTAAATTTATTTATTTATTAAATATTATTTCAGTTATTAAAACATTATAAATAAATAAGATAAAGGATCATCAAAGTATTTTTATCTTAATTCTTTTATAATCTCAACCATTTAAAAAGAAGAAGATGAAACATGATTACATTGGGTAAAAAGTTAATCGAAGAGGATCTCCTTCACAAAACTATTTGATGGATATTGGTCATTTCTTCTAATTTAATCAGAATTTCTCTATATCCTTCATCTATCAAAAAATACTTTCGAATAGTATAAATTTTAATAGATGTTTTCTAATAGTGTAAACATTATTCGAATAACAACCATCAACAATTTTAATTTTAAGAGTTGCTCTTCGCTCCTCTGTATTGCTCACACTCGAAAATACACTATTAAAAATATATTTTTTGGTACATAAATGAGATGTCGAAGCTATCATAAATTCACATATATAAAATGGAGTGATTATTGATAGAATCTCAATTGTAGTTATCTGGTCTAACAATTTCGACATTTTTTAACGGTTAAACTATAACATTTAGACTAAGATTGTATTATATATCAAAAGTTATTTCCAAATAAAATTTACACTATTGAAAGTTATCTCGCAATAGATGAAGAGACATGAGACAATTTTGATTAATTTAGGAAATACAACCATCTTTAATCTTTATACTATCCATGAATTCTTAAACCAACCCTTCTATGTAATCCTTTCATAACCACAAAAGGTCAACACTATCTCTATCTATCTATAAACTATTTTCTTCATAGCACGTTTTCTCCCTTCCCCCTCTCTCCTTAGTATTGGTTAGTTTTCGGTTGGAGTTTCAACTGTCTACTTTATTAACTTCCTTACTTAACACCATATGTGGTCCACCATCCAAAGATTCTACACCATGTTTTCCCTTTTTTCTCCATTCTTCATTCACAACTTTCGGTTATATATAAATCCCTTCACATATGGTTTTCTCAACCTCTTGCCAAACCCAACCAACCACTATATATATATAATATTTTTGGTATTGGGCACATGTTAGCTTTTTCCTTATATATATATTATAGTTTTTCTCTAGCTATAAACTTTACTTTTTTTATGTTTTATGGTACAAAATGGATCATTCTTTGAAATCATCAAGGGGAAAAGTAGCACCTACCACCACCACCACCACAAAAAACACAAATTGTCAAGAAGAAAGTGGATGGACAACTTACTTTGAAGATTTCTCAAAAGGTATAGAGCCAAGTTATAATTGTTCTGGTGGTGGTGGTGGTGGTTCTTCTTTGGTTTCTGATGCTGATTCATATGCTGCATGGAAATTTTCTCAACATCACAATCATGTTGTTGCATCAAAGTTACCTAAGAAGTTGTGTTTCAAGAAAACAAGATCCAAAATTATTTCAGATGATGATCCTTTAGAAGACACTGCTAGCTCTCCTGTAAATAGTCCCAAGGTAATAATACTATAAGTTTTTGTGTCTTTCTTGACCTATAATTTGATGATCAAGGTATAGAAAAAGAAAACTTGCATATCACAATCTTGGTTGCGACATAAATATGCTTTTTGATATGTGTGCGACCATATGTGCACTCCCTCCCGCCCTTATTATAAGAAGAAATTTACTTTTTAGATTCATAGAATGTTTTATGTATTTGAATTATATTATGAACTAGATACATCAAACATTTCAGTAATCTAAAAAGTCAATTTCTTCTTATAATAAGGACATGAGAGAGTATTATTTAACCACAATTCTTTACGATATCAAGAATCGTGACTTTAACTGCAATTGCAATTGCAATTTAAAACCTTAATTAATTGTGATTTGATTTTTCTTCTTTTTCTCTTTACTGCTCATGATATGAGATTTTATTTATTTTTGTTTTATTTTCTTACTTGAAAAATAAAATAAAATTCATGATACAAATTATTTACAGAAAAAAAAAAGAAATTTTTCTATGATTCTTTTGTCACAAAATTTAGTGATGAAATTAGAGAGCGATTTCACGTTTTCTTTTTCTAAACTACCCTCTCTACTAAATTTTTTTTGTATTCATGTTTTTACTATATCATTATTATCTATAGGTGAGAGACATGAGTCCAAATGAAATTGTTTCTAGGAAGATTGATGATCAGCTACAAGCAGGTTCTATGGTAAACTTGGAGTATATATATATATATTATCATAGTATACTTTTTATCTAAAGAGAAAAAAACTAATATTGAAATCTGGTTGTTAATATTCCTAACCAATACTTGTGTAGGGTAAGGAGTTCACATCATTATCATCATCAGAGAATCATTCAGAGTTACTACATATGGATAATAAGCATGAATTCAAATTTAATGAAAAGAATAATATTGATATCACAGATTTGAAGCAAAGGGGGCTTTGCTTGGTTCCTTTGTCTTTATTGGTTAATTATTTGGGGTGATCATGACTCATATTATTCTCTCTCTCTCTGCCCCTTCTTGTCTCCTTTTCTTTGTGTTCTTCTGTGTGAATCAAGGAGTATGATCAATATCAGTTACTGTACACATAATTTGTATAATACCTATAGTACATATAATATATAGTCAAAATGTTGATAAATTTGTGTTTATTAATTTGTGCAGGAAAGGTAACTTTTTTAATTGAATTCCTTACCAACATGTACGTATTTTTTATTTTGTCTCATGAGCTTAAATTAATTGGTTGGATATATTGAAGAGTTGGATTTCTAACCACTAGACTATCTGACAAAAAAAAACATGTATGTATTTTATAGATAAAATATGAATTGTTTAAATAGAGAAGTAGAGAATCTAAAGTTTAAATCATAACTCTTCCAATAACATAAAATATTTAAATTACAGGTTCATATAGGTGTTTACCCTATGGATAGGATAAACTCTCCTTGTTCATCACGAATACATATATTAATGCTTGTTGTTATTAGCTTGAAAGAAAGTATCAACATTACATTTTACTCAAACTGATGTCGGGTTTTGCCAACTGCACTTTACACCAGTCTGATATCCTGGGTGTGGTCATGCAGCAACAGTACGGACTACACGCCAAATTAGATAAACTAACTATCTATCATAATATTGGGTCGGATTATATAAACTTAGTCACTAATTTTCGGATTAAGTTTGGTGAAACTAAAGAGTGAGTTACAGTATTTAAATTAATTTTTTGTATTTTTTATATTAAAATGAATATATCATCAATCAATATCAGATTAAATTATAGGCCTAGAACTAACATAAATATATTACAGAAAATATTATTAATCAAAAGAACTAACATATATACTAATCTTTATAAACGTGATATGCTTGAATCAAGAAAAGATGTTGATCGATACCTCGAAATTAAGAGAGAAGATGACAATATAGATAATATGTTTTGATATTTTATTTTATTTCAATTGCTTTCCATATTAAAGTACAAAATCAATTATTGGGTGTCATCACAATAACTACTCTCTCCGATATTTATTATAAGTAAATTTGATTTTATTAGTATATTCGTCTACTGATGATGGCTGGAGGGAGTACATAACAACTCACAGAAAGTCTAGCAGTACGCTTATATGCGGCACCTCTGTCTTGTTTTCTACTGTTTTTTATTCATCTTGTGCGGAGATATAATTTTTATTAATAATATATTTGTTGTTAAAAAAAAAAGAGTATGCAATTCTCTTGGGCCTGCCACTCATAATCTATGGAGCTTTTATGATTATATACATTTACAAACACTTTTCACACACCTAATTCTTTTAGGATATGGGCAAAATATGCTTGGACAATCACCAGCACGAACACACGGACGTTCCGCTGTAATGTAAAAAGAGAAGAAAAAATGTTATTAAAATGGGATAAAATATTGTGTATGAAGAAAGAAGTAAATTTGAAAGGAGATAAAAATTATTACTTTGAATAATAATGCTTGTTGCAACATAAAATAGGGAAAGAAGGATAATCATAACATAAACAAATATGTAAATTTTAGCCATATTTTCCATCTTTGCAAATATCTAATAGAATACATTTTTTATTTATAGAGATCACTTTCTTGTTACATCAATTAAATAATTTTTTTATACAAAATCAATTAAATAGATTTTAGCATTTATAGAGTTTTTTTACGGTGCCATTTATAGAGTTATTTTTTTATCAGGTAAGTGACTAAAATTTCGCCCGTAAAATTGGCTCGTGTGACGCGCTCCTTGCTGAGATGTGGGGCATGTACATCAGAATTGATTTAGCTCGAAGACATGTGATTACTCATCTTCAAGTGGAAAGTGATTCAAAGGTGTTAGTTGACATGGTCACAGAAAATTTTAATGTTAATGGAAGGATTCCAACTCTGATCAGGCGCATTCGGGATCTCAAGAACATGAATTGGCAGGTTCAGTTTAACCATATATGGCGTGAAGGAAACAAATCAGCTGATTGGTTGGCTAATTTTAGTCTAACCTTAGACTCTTTTAATGTGCATATTCTTAAGACACCTCCTCCCAAACTTAGAAGTCTCGTCTTCAATAATATATCCGGCGCTTGCATGCCTCGGAATGTTTGTGTAATTCATTAGTTTTTTTTTCTTCTTTTGGGGCTTTACCTCTCTTTTTGTACCAAAAAAATAAAAATAAATAAATAAGTGTACCATGAATTGAATTCCCTTTCCTACACATACGTACTAACTGAGCTAATTAAGTAAATGGAAACATACTTATAGAGTTGTTAAAAGACATCCTAAATTTTTAATTACGAAATGTCTCTTTAAGTACAATATTGCATTAATTTGCCCCTTTAGAACATTTAGTAAAGAGGTCGTATAAAAAATTATAAATCATAAGAACTCATTCTTATTTTTTTATACCAAGTTTTCATTATTTTATAACCTTTAATGATAGAAAAGGAAAAACCACAAAACAAGAATAAATTGTTGTGAAACGCTTGTTACACTGAGTTTGGAGCTATTATTGATCGGTGTCGTATGCTAGTTAATTTATATGAAAAATGTAAAATCAATTATGTAAGGCAACAAGTGAACAAACTAATTGAGGTTAAAGAACTTTGAATTGTAGTGACAAATTTGTCACTAAAAGGCTAAAAAATGTGTACAAGAGTACGTTTTGACAGGTACCAGAAATATTTTTTTAAATATTCTGATTTAGATCTTTTTACCGGAAATTTTATTCTTAAAGTCCAGTATATCACTTAATTTTGATGGAATTTTACTGATATTGACAGACAAAACCGTCACTAAAAGTCTAAAATATGTTCAAAGAACTCATTTTGACATGTACTCGAAATCTATTTCAAGAAATTTTGGTTAAGATCTTCTTACCAAAATATTCTTTCTCAAAGTCGGGTATATTACTTAATTTTGAAAAAAATTGATGGATAGTGACTGAAGAAACTGTCATTAAAAGTATGAAATCCGTAGGTGACAAAGGGCAAACTTCAAAAATTTGTAAATGAATTGTAAATTTTATTTTAGCAAAAAAGTAAACATAGAATATTAAGTAGCTTTTAGGGGCGAAGGATAATAAAAACTTTTTTATTAGTATCAACATGAAGACAACAACAACATATAAAGATATTGTCTATATATTCTGTCAAAATAAAATAAAATTGTTTATATATAATTGTTTAAATCGGCCGGCTTGTATATTATTTTAAGTCTAAAAGAAACAAATGACCTACTCTATCAATTTTAAGCTAAGTAGACTTTTCAAAAAATATTGACATTTTCTATAAACATCTGGCTCTCAGCCTAAAACATTGTACTAGGAGTCTTGGACTAATATATATATATATATATATATATATATATATATATATGACTTAAATTAATACTACCTCCAGTCCTATTTATAAGAGAAAATTGACATTTAAGATTCATTCAAAATTTAATGTATCTGATTATTAAATAGATTAAATATATTAATTTTTTAATGAATCTAAAAAATGAATTTATCTCTTATAAATAAGAACGAAGATCGTATTACGTATGAAGGAAAAATAATTAGTGAAATATGCGAAAACAAATTATCTTTACGTTTTATTTATAATGCCAATCATCATCAAGTATACACATGAGAGATTTAACACATTACTATAATTTGAGAGACTAATATGGACGTAAGTTAAAATGGAATTTGTCATGTAAGTTTAACTTAGTTTATTGAAATATTATATTTTATATGTATGAGTCAAATATTATATTATAATAAATTTTTATTTTATTTTGGTCGAAACCGGGATATTCACCGCCGAACGTAGTGACTAATCCATCACTAGATTGGAGGCACCTCGATGGATGGGATAGCTGGCCCAATAAAAAATATTATATTTGTTCGCTATTTCTTGTTTTTTTTGTACGTAAGCTAAAAAAAAATTAAAAAGAGAAACTATTCATGAGGGAAGAAAGTTGTTCTCTATTTTTTGTTATTATAAAACTTGTTTTATAAAAATTATACAAAGATTTACCTTATATTTATTTTTATTTATTTTTAGAGTCCTATATATATTAGACAAATTTATAATTTGAAGGTGCAATTTTCTCTTAATTCGTCAATCTCAATCTAAGAGCATATAGTCCAAAAAGGGATGGAAACAGTTGATAATGATCTCCATATAATCGCATGCCACACCAATATGGCAATATCTAATTTTTAATTAATTCACATGATATAGTTAGAGATAGTTAGACTAATAATGTATGAAGGAAAAGGAAATTCAAATGCATTACGTATGTCAAATAAACATATGTTGGTCTTCAATTAAAATTGGCTAGTTGTTTAAAAAGACAATTAGTTTGAACCACTTGGCTAATATGATTAACATCAACCGTTAGGTAATCAATCACATAGTTAACAACCACACTAATGATGTGATTTGTGTAATTGGGATGGGGTGGTGGTAGATCAAAGGTCTAACTCAAGCTCAAAATTGACAATGGAGGTTCAACTTCCATTGGTAACATTCGATGAGGTAAGGCTACTTCAAGTTATCGAGATATCTGTGGAATCAATCTCTTCACCACACTTATTATTCTTTTTTTTTTTTGACGGAATGATTTATTTATTTATTATTTTATTTTTTTGAAGAAAATGACAGAATGATTATTATTCTCTATGAATACCTATATATCTAGTTATAGCTACTATCTATGTTCATTTTTATAAATAATGTTTAATTTTTAGATTTATTGAATAACAAATATATTTAATTTATAAACCGTACCTCATTCTTCTTTTGGCTTGAACTGGTATTGGATTTATGTCCATGAATATTTTTTTTGTTCATTTTATTTTATTTTTTCTAAAACATATAAACCTAACCACTTTAAATTGGGCCAACAAAAATATATTTAAAAACTTTGGGACTTTCTATTTTAAAGTTTGAAACATTACTTCCTTTAAGAAACCTACAATTATATATCATGTATTTTGAACCCCTAAATAATAGAGGTCCGGCACCTTAATTAGAGTACACAACACCCTCTAAAAACTGCCTTATGTAACAAAATATAAATAAATAAAAAACATTAACTCATCACATTAGATCATCATTTTATACATTCAAATATCACAAAAGTATAAAAATCTTTAAATTACGATGATAAAATTTAAATTTTATTTATCTATTTATAAAAAGTAAAAGTAGAATTCGTTTAGTATATGGCAAAAGACAAAAGTATATTTTATTCTTGAATGATTATATTATTATTGTCTTCCTTGTGAGACACATTCAAAAAGATACGACATATTCTTTTACAAAATTATGCTTATAATATTTCAATAATTAAATTGTGTTCACTATAAGATAGTAAATCAACCAAAATCGGGATATTAGCTGACAATGTGGCCGCTCTAATTCTACACATTGAGTTTCTATAATAATGAGAAAAGAGATATTTACAATGTGCATTAATAACTCCAAATTCTATAGCATCGCATTTGGAAGAATGAAAACTAACGACTCCTTTTTGAATCTAATTCGAAGTCCACCGGTCCTAAATTAAGCTCATGAACCCAATTAAGCGCAACAAGAAGATCGAGTGTTTCACCTATGTGCACTTCGCTTTTTAGAGAAAACTATTATGTCATGGGTAGGATGTATAAACGCGCTCCTTGATCATACATATATCAATGCCTATTTTGTTGTTATTAGCTGAAAAGGAACCATTGACCTTACATTTTACTCATATTGATGTCGGCTTTTGCCAAGTGCACTTTGCACCAGTCTGATGTGTTGGGCGTGGTCATGCAGCAATAGTATGGACCGCACGCCAGATTGGATAAACTAACTATCTATCATAATATTGGGTCGGATTGGATAAACTTAGTCACAAATTTCCGAATTAAGTTTGGTGAATAGTGAGTTATTTAAATTAGTTTTTTGTTTTTTTTTTAATATTAATGAATATATCATCAATCAATATCGAATTAAATATTATAGGCCTAGAACTAACATAAATACATTACTTATAAGAAAAAAATATCAATCAAAAGAACTAACATATATACTAATCTTTATAAACGTGATATGCTTGAATTGAGAAGAGACGTTGATATCTCGAAATTAAGAGAAAAAAAGACAATATAGTAATATTTTTTGATATTTTTTTTTCATTTCAATTACATTCTATACTAAAGTATAAAACCATTTAGTGATATTTCAAAAGCAAAAAGAAAGTTAAATTACTCCCTCCAACTATTATTATAAATAAATTTGATTTTTTTAATACATTTGTCTACTGATGGCCAGAGGGAGTACATAACAACTCATGGAAAGTTTAGCACTGCGTTCTCTTGGGCTGCCACTCATGATCTATGGAGCTTTTTGGATTACTTACATTTACAAACACTTTTCACACATCTAATTCGGTTAGGATATGGGCAAAACATGTTTGGACAATCACCAGCACGAACACACGGATGTTCCGCTGTAATGTAAAAAGAGAAGAAAAAAATGTTACTAAAATGGAATAAAATATTGTGTATGAAGAAAAAAAGTAAATTTGAAAGGAGATAAAAATTATTACTTTGAATAATACTTGTTGCAACATAAAATAGGGAAAGAAGAATAATCATAACATAAACAAACTTGCAATATTTAGCCATATTTTCCATTTTTGCAAGTATCTATTGGAATACATTTTTATTTATAGAGATCACGTTCTCCTTACATCAATTAAATAACTTTTTTTATACAAAATCAATTAAATAGTTTTTAGCAGTTATAGAGTTTTTTTTACGTTGCCTTATATAGAATTGTTTTTTTTATCAGATAAATGATTAGAATTACACCTTTAAAGATGAACAAGTGATCGTACTACGGTTCAAACTTTGGTTCCTACACATACATGCCAACTATAAGTTAAGCTAATGGGAACACATTTGTAGAGTTGTTAAAAGACATCCTGAATTTTTAATTATGAAATGTCTATTAAGTACAATATTGCATTAATATTCCCCTTTAGAACATTTAGTAATAAGGTCGCATAAAAAATTATAAATCATAAGAACTCATTCTTATTTTTTTATACCAAGTTTTCATTATTTTATACTCCCTTTTATGACAGAAAAGGAAAACTCCACAAAACAAGAATAATATTATTTCTGAAACGCTTGTTGCAACATAATTTAGGGAAAGAAGGATAATCACAACATAAACAAACTTGTCAAGCATTTAAATCAAAGCAAAAAGATTACACCGAGTTTGGAACTATCATTGACCGGTATCGCATATATGCTAGCTAGTTAATTTATATGTAGATTGTAAAATCAGTTATGTAAGGCGACAAACTAATGGAGTTGCTCATGGCTTAGCTCAAACGTCTCGTTTGATTATTAATCCCCATGTAATAAACCTATTATTATAAATGAAATGAACTAAGTTTTTAGTTTGCTTGTGTAAAAAAAAAAAAGGCCAATTTAGCCATATTTTCCATCTTTGCAAAGTATCTAATGAAATACATTTTTATCATCTTTTTATTTATTCAAAGAATTCACAACATATTTCAATGCCTACTTTCTTGTTATCACCCGAATATGAAGCATTGACATTACATTTCACTCGGTCTGATGTCAGTTTTTGCCAAGTGTACTTTATACAAGTCTGATGTTCTGGGTGTGGTCTTGCAACAACAATACGGACTGCACGCCAGATTGGATAAACTAACTATTTTCCAGATTGAATAAACTTAATCACTATTTTCCGGATTAAGTTGGGTGAATAGTGAGTCATCTAAATTAATTTTTTTATATTAAAAAATATGTCATCAATCAATATCAGATTAAATTATAGGCCTAGAAGTAACATAAATACATTAAAGAAAAAAAAATTATCAATCAAAAGAACTAATATATATACTAATCTTTATAAACGTGGTATGCTTGAATTGAGAGATGATGTTGATATCTCGAAATTAAGAGATAAGAAGACAATATAGATAATATTTTTTGATATTTTATTTCATTTTAATTGCATTCTATATTAAAGCACAAAACATTTAGTGATATTTCAAAAGCTAAAATAAAGTTAAATTATTGGGTGTCATGACAATAGTTATTCTCTCCTGTCATTACTATAAGTAAATTTGACTTTTTTGATACATTTGAATACTGATATATCTAACGATAATCTATGGAGCTTTTATGATTACTGACATTTACAAACACTTTTCACACACTTAATTCGGTTAGGATATGGGCAAAACATGTTTGGGCAATCACTAGAACGAACACACGGAGGTTCCGCTGTAATGTAAAAAGAGGGAAAAAATGTTACTAAATGGGATAAAATATCATGTATGAAGAAAAGAAGTAAATTTGAAAGGAGATAAAAATTATTACTATAAATAATGCTTGTTGCAACATAAAATAGGGAAAGAAGGCTAATCATAACATAAACAAACTTGCCACTTTTAGCCATATTTTCCATCTTTGCAAGTATCTAATGAAATAATACATTTTTATTTATAGAGATTACGTTCTCTTTGCATCAACTAAATAATTTTTTTATACAAAATCAATTAAATAGTTTTTAGCATTTATAGAGTTTTTTTGACGGTTGCAGTTATAAAGTTATTTTTTTATCAGGTAGTTTAATTGTTAGAATTTAATCTTTAAAGATGAATAAGTGAGTGTACCAGATTCAAAACTCAATCCATACATATACGTGCAATATGTCCTACTAACTAATTGAGTTAAGCTAATGAAGACACATAGAATTGTTTTTTTTTTACTGTATATAGAGTTGTTAAAAGACATCCTAAAAATTTTATAATTATTAAATGTCTCTTAAGGATATTGCATTAATTTGCCCCTTTAGAACATTTAGTAAGGAGACCGTATAAAAAAATTATAAATCATAATAATCCATTCTTAATTTTTCATACCAAATTTTCGTTATTTTACAACATTTTATGATAGAAAAGAAAAAAAATCATAGAACAAGAATAATATTGTTTGTGAAACACTTGTTACAACATAAATTAGGGAAAGAAGGATAATCATAACATAAACAAACATGCCAAAGCATTTCAGTCCAAACAAAAAAATTACACTAAATTTGGAACTATCATTGATCGGTGTTGAATGCTAGCTAGTTAATTTATATGAAAACTGTAGAATCCATTATGTAAGGCGATAAGTTAACAGAGTTGCTCATGATTTAGCTCAAGCGTCTCATTTGATTTCTAGGTTGACATACATAATAGTTGAAAAAATCCAATGAGGTATGGCAAAAATTCAAATATTATAAGGGGTTATTCTCAAAAAAAAAATTACAGAGAGATATTGCAAAAATTATGTAGTTTACAAAGGGTATTGACCTATTAACCTATAATTAATATATTAATTGTATGAAACTCCTTTTTAGGTACTAAACAACTTTGACGAAATCTATAGAACTCAAAATCTTACGTGGGAGAACAAATCAAAATTTTATCTACTATAATTAATATAAGAAAGTAAGATGTCCGTCTAAAATCAAAACTGTCATTTCCATTTGAGCTGCCAACTCAGCAAAATTGAGGTTAAAAAATATAGTTTTGCTTAACAAAAGCTATTATAGTACACTTAAAATATTACTATGATAGTTTGTACTTTTAATGACATATGACAATTTTTTATACTTTTTATGACACAAACATAATTTGTCTCTTCTTCTTTCTTGTCTTTCAACTTCTTACCTCTCTTCTTTCTCTTTTCATGGTAAAAACTTTTATATTTTTTGTGGGAGAAAAAAATGGTTGTAATCAAATTGCTTCAAACTTTGATTCATTTAATTCAATTGATATGAAAGAATTTTACAATTTTATTATATGTTCATATGATTCAAATAAATATATAATAATCTCTAAATAGGACATGTAACAAAAAAAATATATAAATGGAACAAATTTATAGTTTTTTTTCTTTAACTAGCAATTTCCTATGAAAAATTTAAACTACTATTATATCAATTTTTAAATTATAAACAAAAATAATTCTTAGTTAAATTCACTATTTAATATCTATTGTTCAAGAACACGTAAAATAATTTTTTGAAGTAACAATTAAAATTATTATTATTAAAAGGTTGATTGAAGTATTGTTATTATGCAAGAATAAATTCATGGGAGATTGCCAATTTTATAGTAGACTCATGGGAAGATTGTTAATTTTATTATTGTTAAATTTTTTAATAGATTTACGGGAGGATATCATTTTATCGCTAAATTCTTATTAAAAAATAGATTTAAATATTATTTAATTTGTGATTAAAATATTGATTAAAATATTATTATATTGATTAAAATATTTTTATTATTTTATTTATTTAAAATAAATATTTTTAACTATAACTATCACGACCAAAGACACCCAATACGACGAATCGTGCAGAACGTGCGCCCGTGCACGGCACAAGTATCTTACTAGTTATTAAGAAACCTCTATAATACTCTCATTGAAAAATGAAAATGCTATAAATTTGCTTGCGTAAAAAAAGAACTTGCTAATTTTAACCATATTTTCCATCTTTGCAAGTATATAATGGAATACATTTTTATCATATTTTTATTTATAGAGATCATGTTCTCCTTACATCAATTAAATAGTTTTTTTTTTTATACAAAACCACTTAAATAGTTTTTAGCATTTATAGACTATTTTTTACGGTACCACTTATAGAGTTGTTAAAAGACATCCTAATTTTATATAACTATTAAATGTTTCTTAAGTACAATATTGCATTTTTTTTATACATCCAAAATATAAATTACTCCCGCTAGGGAAGGAACCCTAAACCTTGCATTTGCGTCAAAAAAAAAAAAACGTACAATATTGCATTAATTTGCCCCTTTATAGAACATTTAGTAACGAGACTGTATAAAAATTATAAATAATAAGAATTCATTCTTATTTTTTAATACCAAATTTTCATTAATTTATAACCTTTTATGATACAAAAGGAAAAACCATAAAACAAGAATATTATTGTTTTTCCATAATAAAAAAAGATAATATTGTGTACAAAAAAAAAAAAAAAAAGATAATATTGTTTGTGAAACACTAAACCCCATAGATATTGTTTTGAATAAAACTCAAATTTATCTGCGGAATTTAAAAATATTCCAATCCGATTTCAATTCTAGTATCCAATTCAATTCTCCATTATATTTACATAACAATTAAAACACAGTAACGTTTATGTTGCCATGGTGATGACTAGGGGAGAACATCGATTGGTTTCGATCGAGTTCGGGCAAAAAATTGTAAAACCGTTAAAAACTTCAACTATTAAATTTGGACCAAATTTTGACCGTGTACAAGTTTGGTTTATTCAGGTTCGGTTATCACAGCTTAAATTAAAACTTGGTGGCTACATTCAAAACTCCATCAAGCCAAAAAATTATATTCTTCAAATGACAACTAAAAATATGATTTTTTTCATTTTTTAAAAATAATGCTATCTTCATTTTTATCACGTGTGCACCAAATATATGATCATACTCCCACCGTGGCTCCGTTCTTTTTTAACTGTCATTTAGTATAAATTTTTTGTAAGTGTTGTTTTGATAAATTGAGACTATAAGTTGTCAAATATACTCTTCTTCAATCATTAATAAAATAAAAGATAATGCATGTTGTGCAAAACAAATAGATAATTAATTTATTGGGGAGCAGCTACCAAAAAAAAATAGTTTCAAGCTCAACTTTTTTTTCTTAATAAATGATAATGCATGTTGTGCAAAATAAATATTAAATAGATAATTCTTAATAAATTAATATATTATTTACAACAACTTAGATAACGAGGCTTCTCTCTTGGCATGTGTTATTTGGAGCATATGGAAGCAAAGAAACAACATCATTTGGAATAATATTACCGATGCGTAAAATTTTGTGGTTGCACGGGCTCAAAATATATATGTTGCAGGAGTGGAGAGTTATTCACACAGTTAGGTCTGGTGCAGTGGATCATCAGCGTGTGAATGAGGTAGGATGGAAAAAACCGGCGAGTGGGAAGGTGAAATGTAATATAGATGCTGCTTTTTCATCCTTGTACAATAGAGTTGGCATTGGTGTTTGCATTAGATATGAATAAGGTGTTTACGTATTGGCTAAATATGAGCAATTTACACCTTTATGTGATGTGAAGATTGGTGAAGCGCTAGAAATACTCTCAGCTTTAAATTGGATGCATGATTTGAATCTAGGACCCGTTGAATTTGAGTTTGATTCAAAAGTTGTAGTGGACAAGTTCCACTCTAGCTAGGTTGATGATAGTGAACTGGGAGAAATAGTTTCACATTTTAGAAGACTTTTTTTTCTTCTCATTATAACAACTCTAGTGTGGAGAGGAGACAAAAGCAAATAAGGTTACTCATAGTTTAACTAAGGCAGCCACATATGTAGCTAGTCCCCAAATTTTAGTTGAAATACTTGTATTGAACACATTTTGATTAATGAAATGCTATAAACACTTTTTAATCAAAAAAAAAAAAGAAAAGAATAGAAACAGAAAAATGACTATATTATATTATTCCTCTCAAGTGTTTCCTTTATATGACAATGTGTGTCGTATTCTTGATATCTTCTTCAACTATGTGAACAAGTACGTAACAATGTTGAAATCCCCGAATCATAAACCAACAATTCATCACACCATCATGTTGGTAAGGCAGAAGGAAGCAGAATCCATTGAACTTATATTAATCGAGATCGAACAAGAGACATTAACCGTAGCCTTCAACTTAAAAACACGAATCAAATACACTTTTCCATTAAGTGTTGCGGTTGCTGTCAAATTAAAAGATCCATCTTCAATATCTGAAATGAATTTTTCATCGGATAATAATTTTCCGCTCATAAGACCAGCAGTCGCGCTCACATTAGTTGTCTTACGAGCAGGGAGGAATTTCGGTCCTATCGGAACTTTTGCTAGAAGAGTGTGATGATAATTAATATGACCAGTGGTATTTTTGGTCTTGAAATCTCCATAATTTGGGTTCTTAATTGTGATTATCACGTGCATTGGTACACTAGTTACATTTGGTTGGAAAAAATCAAGATCTTTGAGTCCAAGTGGGTAGAGATATACAATTGGGTTCTTAGGTTTAAAAACTGTAAAAGCTAATACTAAAACAATGGCAATAACTAACAAGGAAATTATAGTTATAACTAAGCAATTTTTGAGGCAACTACTACTCTTGGAATGTCTTTCCATTTAATTAACAAAACTCAATGAAAAATTTGTGATTATATATTAAATTCGATCATTTAATTTTGATAATATTTATTTCTAGAAAAAGTAAAAACATATAAGACTATCCCGGGTCTTACTCCTTAGTGTCACATTGTTAGTAAAGTTACTATTATGTAAATGCGGAGTACCGTTGAATGTTCTTGTTGAATTGTACTAAGTTATTTTGACGAAGATTTTAAATCTATAGGGACATGTTTGGAGTTAGGTGGATCCAAATCATTGAAGTAGATGATAATTAACGTGCAAAATATTATTATTTGTCATGAATATATGCATAATAAATTAATAATAATTGTTCAAAAATAATAATAAATATAATAAATAAACTAAACATAATAACATTTTTTTACTTAATTAGAGTAGTTTAGTTTTTTTAAAACTTTCTATTAATAGGGTTTTTTTGATTTAGTTTCTATTTGTATATTTAGTTTTTAATTTATAATATGTTTTTTATCTACTAAAAGTTATAATCTCTTTTAAGGTTTATTGCTTGATTTGCTAAATGATTTTAAATTTCAACTGTTAACTTAATTTAGCACATTAAGCCATTTTGGGGTGATAGTGGGTGGGGGAGAAGATCCTCTCCCGTGACTTTTTGGTCCATTGAATTCCAAGCCTTAGATTAAAAAAAAAAAAAAAAAGGATGTTGGAGTTTTAAAGGTGGAGATTCACACTATTCCTCCTCCGGAGAAATTAACACTTAAGAGGAACCTTTCCCGGTGGGTAGGCGGGCCGTCTTGATTAAGTTCGCCTTGTTTAAGTTCATCTAAATCTAAGGTGGGGTGGGGCAGAATAATTTAGAGGTTTGAGTTCAAAATTCAAGTTCATCCAATTTATTAACAACTTGACCGATTGATTCGCTATTAAAATATTAAAGGTGAAGAATTGTCTATAAAGAATTTATTAGTTTAAATTCTCAATACATACATACATACATATATATATATATATATATATATATATATATATATATATATATATAAAAGTGATTTTTTTTGTCAAATAATTTAGTAGTTATAATTCCACCTATAGAAGATAAATAAATTGACATATCATAATTCAAACATATGTTCTAATGCATAATATCCCTACAACTTGCGTTAAGCTCTACGTAAAAGTGCTTTGCTAGTGGAACATTATACCTG
Organism: Trifolium dubium; assembly: GCA_951804385.1. Lineage (NCBI taxonomy): Eukaryota > Viridiplantae > Streptophyta > Magnoliopsida > Fabales > Fabaceae > Trifolium > Trifolium dubium. The sequence goes on along the minus strand of OX638075.1, from coordinate 28,163,042 downwards.
CAGTTTTCTGCATATATTCTTCAATTACACGTACAAGTGTTCATTAACTTTTCAACTATATATAATTCATTTTCTAATCTCAAAATCTATTAATTAAAATTACAATAACAACTAAAAAAATCCCCCAATTGAAAAGTGAAAACCAATACACCAATCACACCTTGATTTTGGTTATACAGTATGAATCAGTATCAAAAGAACTTATATTAAACAAGATATCACAAGAGATATTAACCGTAGCCTTTACCTTAAAAACCTTAATCACATACACTTTACCCTGAAGTGTTGCCTTTGCTGTCAAATTGAAACGCCGATCTGCAACATCTGACAAAAAGTTTTTATCAGATATCAATCCTCCCATCATAAGACCAGCAGTAGTGCTCACATTAATTGTCCGTCGCGCAGGGAAAATCTCTGGTCCTATTGGAACGTTCGCTACTATAGTGTCTTCATAATTTATATAACCAGTGGTATTTTTGGACTTGAAGGTTCCATAATTTGGGTTTTTAATTGTGATTACCATGCCTAATGGTACACTAGTTTTATTTGGTTGAAAAAATTTAAGGTTTTTTAATCCTATTGGGTAGACATGTACAATTGGGTTCTTGGGTTTAAAGATTGTGAAAATTAATGATAAAATCACTGTGGCAATAATCATTATGAAAATTGAAGACACTAATAAGCAGATTTTGAGGCTTCTAGTGGTCTTGTTTTTTTGGTTCTGTTGAGTGTTTGGGGTAACCATTTTTTACTAAACTAAGGTTTTGCTTAGTGGGAAAAAATAAAACTCGATGAAGATTTGAGATTCTTTTTTCTTGTAATTTGTGTGGACAAGGATATTGTTAGTAGCAGGATATAATGTGATTCAATTATTTTTCAATAATGTCTATTTCTACAAAGACAAAAAGTAGGAACATATACAAAGATACACGGATAAGACTATGACGAAAGCTATACATTGGTCTATGAAAACTTTGTTGAGAATAACATGCATAAATATTTTTTATTTTTTTGAAAAGATTTTAGATTGAAATATAATTTTGATTTATGTTTAAAATATTTATGATTTTTAATATTGAAACAAAAAAAATATATTTAAATGATTTGTTTAGAATTTATATATAGGATTAATTTGTTATTTTTATAAGATATGATTTAGAAATTTGTTTTATTTGTATTCTTCATTATAGGATTAGCTCATAATGAAAATAAGAATTTGAGTATTATTCATATAAAATATATTTAGTTCCGTGAGCTTAGCTCAGTTGAAAAATATTTGCACGTAATGTGTAAGAGTTAGGGTTTGAATCTTCATGCGTCCACTTATTCATTTTTAAGGATGGAATTCTAGTGACTAGACTACTTGACAAAAAAAAAACAATATAATTAGGAGAATTTTCTCCATAAAAATGGTAAAATATATTCTGTCAAATTTCGCAATACAAAAATATAAACCACAACACTGGTATATCAAACTTATCCATCAAATTTTGGGTAGAGATCGAGTAAACCGTCAATTTCCGTGTACGATATTTTATAATAACTTTAAAATTATCCATCAATTAAGTTTTTATATTTTATATTCCCTACGTTTCTTTTTATTTGTGGTTTTTTAAAAAAAATTAAGGTGTATTTTTGCTCCTAATTATTTTTCTATGATACTTTTTTTTAAAATATATATTTAATAACATTACTGGTCCTTGTTTATTTTATGAGTGAGTTTGGAACCTGCAGACTATATGCTTCGGTGAGTGTAGTGTTTCTCGTTTCTGTCCCGCCATTGCAACGTTCTGCTACTGCTGGTTTTTTTTTTTTTTTTTGAAAGTTTGGTATTTGGCTAAAGACCATCTATTCCGAGATGATCAATCCCACCACCCACTTGCATGGGACCCCATTTAAAACTAGAGTTTTTACTCTGTATGGATTAACCCACCAAAACTGGTATCAGTGACAATCGAACCTGAAAAGCAAACTTTAAAGATTCAAGCCAATACCATTGAGCCAAACCCAAGTGGATTTTACTGCTGGTTGTTTTCGAACTCAGTGGGATTATAGCTTTGGGTTTTGGCCGTGTATCTGTTGCCCCATTCCTTTATGTCATGGTCTTTTGTTTTGGCTCTATTTGTGTTTTTAGCTTTTAGCTTTGTGCCTCTCTTCCTTTGTGTTGTGGTAAGAGTTGCGGCTTATTTTGTTTTTGGACGGCCTACTGTTTCCCAGACTTTGTATCTCTTTTTGTTGGTTTGATTGGTACCCCTTGTACCACTCTTTCCTTATTAATAAAATCTATTTGCAGTTAAAAAAAAGTTTATGTATTGATTCTCAATTTAATTTCTACATATGTTTGAAAGACTAGTATGAATAAAATTTAACAGTATTTTAGATTTATTTTTCTTGTTGCACATTTGGTAGGAAGGTATATATAAATATGGAATACCGTCTGACGCAGGTGTGTTTGTTGAATATTATTGATGTATTTGGATGAGAAAAGAAAGTGAAGGGAAAAAAGTGGAATAATTTTTAAGTAAAGTAGTAGTATAATGTATGCATGAATCAAGAAATGAATGATTATTGTATAGGATAAAGTACAACACAAATAAAATGCATCAGAAAATCGAGATATTCTTGCATAGTCACGTGATCAAGAAAATTAGATTTGATCATATTTACATAAAATATTACTTCTTCCTGTTCTTTTTTATTTGTCGTTTTAAAAAGAAAAAAAACAAAATTAAAAAAATGTATTTTTGGATCTTATCTTTTTATTATACTTTTTTTCAAAATATATATCATAATTTTAACCCATCCAAATTACACTTTTCTTTCTATATATGCGACGGAGTACCAAACAATGGATAACAAACTATACAAGAAACTTTCCTCTATATTGGTATCCGACTATCCGTCCTCCCACTTTCTGTGGAACCAAACAATGGATAACTACAACCGCTAATGAGACTCATTGAATAGCAGCTGATTTCTCTATGCTTATGAACATGGAGTTAGGTGGATCCACACTGTTGAATGGTTGATGATTAATGTGCAAAATATCATTGTCATGCACTCGTGATATGTTACCTTGATGAATGTTGATTATCTAAAATTGTTGATATATGTTGATCATAGTCCATTTGAATCTTCATAATTATATTCATTTATTTTATTTTATTTTTGAAGCATGATGTTGAGAATGAGAATTCACATTCATTTGTTTCTTATGTGTGCTTAGCTTGCAGCACGTAAAAGTGAAAAGGATTATCGATGAAGAGTAATCAACATGCCATGATCACATTAAACATTTTGGTTATAGTGTCGAGAGACTGGAGTATTCACCGTCAAATGCAGTGATTAATCACTCTTTAAATTGAAGATAGCTCAAAGAATGAGATATTTGATCAAAAAATTTATGGTGACATTTGTTATACTCTATCTATTTTGGTCTAGTTCCTTCAAAAAAAAATTGTTCTTCTTATTTTATTTTACTTTAATATATTTAACTAGGATATATTATTTAGGTTGAGTAAAAAAAAAGAGGATATTATTTAGGTGGTTTCATGAGAGTGTCAGCATAGTTGAGATGCCTTTTAAAAAAATGTATAACTAATCATAAATTGTTACATTAATCAAATTCCAAATGTAAATATTCCCTCTCTTTTTTCTTTCATTAAACAATATCCCCTCTTCTTGTCACAAATAAAAGACTAAAGAGATGTACCAAAAAAAAATTAAGATGAAGAAGTATATAAAGAATTTATTATTAATCTTAATAATAATTCTCAACAGTAATGGAGTATAAATTTATTAGGAGAAACAACGTTACTACCAGTGGGACGTTTTTTTTTTTTGTTACAAACTTACAATACTAGTGAGACTTTTGACTTTACTTGTTTTCTACATACATTAATTCTTCAATAATTACATAAGTGTGTAGTATTAATTTATCCTCCTATTTATTCTTTTTATTTTATTCTTAACAAAGACATATTTATAAAAATTACACAATAACAACTACACAAATACAGAAATTACCTTAATTATATTGGAACCAACATTCAAACCGTGACTTTGGATATGCAATATGAATGAGTATCCAAAGAACTTATATTTAAAAAAATATCACAAGTGATATTAACCATAGCCTTCACCTTAAAAACTTTAATCATATGCACTTTCCCATGAAGTATTGCCTTTGCTGTGAAATTGAAAGAACCATCTTCAACATCCAACAAAAACTTTTGATTAGAAATTAAATTTTCACTCATAAGACCAGCAGTTGTGCTCGCATTAGTTGTTCTACGAGCTGGTAGAATTAATGGTCCTATAGGAACTTTTGCTACCATAGTTTCTTGATAATTAAGATAACCAATTGTATTTTTGGTCTTGAAGGTTCCATAATTTGGGTTAAGTACCGTGATTACCATCTTTAATGGTACATTAGTTACACTGGGTTGGAAAAATTGAACCTCTTTTAGTCCAATTGGGTAGACATTAACAATTGGGTTCTTTGGTTTAAAGATTGTAAAAGTTAATGACAAAATAATGGTTGCAATAATGATCAAGAAAAGTAAAGAGATGGATAAGCAGATTTTGAAGCTTCTAGTTCTCATGGATTTTGGTTTTGTGATGGAATCAAGATTTTTGGAATAACCCATGAAATTTACAAAAAAATTGTTTTTGGATAATTGAAATTCAATTGAAGTGTATAGTATATATATATATAAGGACAACGTACACAAGAAGATTTTTGTGATTGTTTTATTCGATTTTCTTTGCTTGTAATTTGTGTGGACATGGATATTGCTAGTATATATTGTGATTTGCTTTAGTTATAGCAACTAAATTTTTGGGTTTGTTTGGCAAAAATCAAAATCAGAAGTTAGATGTAGCCTAAAACTTTGGTGAGTCGATTCTTATAAAAGAGACCAACTCATTAAAACAAATTAATGTCGTGGTCGATGTCATAGATTCTCAAGACTTTAAAAAAAAGTTTGTTAAGAATGAAAAAAATTGAGAGAGGTTATAGGATATACAGTACGTTTTTTTTGGGTACGTAAATATATATAAAAGTTAATAGGATATGAATCAAATGTAAATGGACAAGAAAGATTGTCGTTTTTTTTTTATTGCAAAATCAATTTTCTTACAACTATATTTATATATTTAGGAGAAATAACATTGCTTTTGTTTTAAAAAAAAAACATTGCTACGTATGCATTTTTTTAATTTTATTTAGAAAATTCACAGCCTCTGATGTTAGAAAGTCAAAAATGTCAAATACAAATAATATAAAAGTGTGTTCATTGTTATAACACGTTTTTTCATGTTTTGTCACTTTACTTGAAGCAACTTTGAGAGTCGTCTATTATCCCACAATAAAATCGTGAATTCTCATTCCGCTGACTTAAATGTCAATCTTCCTTCTTATGAGTCAGTTAAGAAGTTTCAATATATCAGTTTTTTCACATATATACTCCCACGCGTTTAAAAATATAAAAAAAAAATCGACATCTTTTACAAAGAGTCATGCATATTTAAAGTTTGCAATAATGTTCACCAAATGAACTGTTGTTAACAAAAAGTTTTGTTGGATAAAATCAAAAACTTCCTCGATATGTTATCTGTCTTATATGGAATGTGAATACTACTTTAAATTAGGTGAAGGTTAACATGAAAGAGTTGGACAAGCTAGTGTTGATGATCTATATGCGATAAACTTTTAATAAATGATAAATTTTATAATATATTTTTTTCTCTAATTTTATAAATTTATATATTTATATATAATTTAATTATTATGAATAGAAGGTAATCAGACAACAAGCTACGTTGTTACCTCTTTTAGATTGCAAAGCTCATTCTTTTAAAAACTACATCCATATATTTAAGAATATGGATGTAGTTATTAGAGTTATTGATTGTCCAACTCTTTCATTTTAAAAAAAGTCTTCAAAAAAATAAAAGTGTTAGAATTGATGATATTTCGATCAATTCAGTTTAATTTTTGTTTTGGATTAACCTCTTTCAAAATCAATAATCACAAAATAGTGGGGCTAAATTTCCATCAAATCAATACCAAACAAACCAAGCAAATGAGTTCTAACAACTTAAGCACAATGTAACTACAATAATCAACCAACAACAATGCAAGTAAAAGAAAGAGCGCACACAATACCAAAATATTTATTATCCTGTTCGGCTCAAAAATGACATACGTTTGGGAGAGAGTAGCTCTCCATTCACTATAAACAATATTTATGATGATATCCCAAATGAGTTACAAGAAATTAGCTTCAACAATGAATCCCTAATATCTATCCATTTTTTATCCAACCGCCTCACATGAACAAAGATAAACATTGAATCTCACTCTCAAAAATTTTGTAATGTGTTTCAAAACCTTATAGATCTAATCTAAAGAACACTCAATCAAGGGATATTAAACCCCCAATAATTCGCTCTTTGCCTCTCTAAGTGTTTCCCAACCCTAACCTCCAAAGTCACTTTCCAAGCTATCAAAAAAATGCGGAGTTTTTATACTCTGATGCCCTGTGGCCTGTGCCTAGCATGCGGCTTTGCCTGCTTAGCACATCTGGAAACTCGCATGTGCCTTGTACATCCTATTGTGCTTGCAGGCAGAACCAAAAACAAATTTCAGTAAAATTTTAAGATTTCAATGCACACAAACAACAATTTTTAAAATACAAAAATTGAACAAAAATAATTAAAATAGAGATAGAAAATTAAATCCTAAAATAAAATTCAAAATAATTAAAGAGACCAAAGATCAAATCAAAAAACTAATATCATTAATGGACTTTAATGATAATGTTTTCTTTGACATTTCTGTTACATTCTATGGATGAATTCCAAAAAAACAACTTATTAGAATTAAAACAAAAAACACGAGAATTTACAATGATCAATTAATTATTAAGCTTTTTTTGAACATTCTATTTTGGAAAGCTATGTTAAATGCAAAAAGCTTAAACAAGTGGAACAACCATATCAAAACCTAAATGTTCTCAAAACCAATTGACAACCATATCGTTCTAGAGAATGGACAGTCCCTCAAACAATGCAAAATACTTTCCGGGCAAGTGGAACAACGAACACAGGTATCAATGTTTAAAATACCTCGCTTTTGTAACAACATTCTTGTAGAGGGAAAATCATCACCAATTTCCCTTGTAGAGAAGTTTTTAACCCAATAGTATCCTGCTTATTTTACTGAGTAAATATCATCCAAATTTCCTTTCCAAGTATAACCATCCTGGCAGATTCATGACACCCAATAGTATCCTGATAGAACTCCCAATTACCTTTTTGTGCTATATCGGCTACTGTTAGATTCATGACACCCATCTAACAAAATGAATATGCATAATTGATGTTTTTTCCTCAATGGAAAGACCGAAGCAACAAGTAAAATGGGGACTATTAAATTATCACCCAAATGTGAATGGTCCATATTCCTTGCCACTGGCAATTTTGGTTATTCGTGGGCCTATTTGTCAGTTTGCAACTTACACAATACACACGTCAATCTTAACTATTTTTATTTTTATTTTAAACAAAAAAGTTACGATAAAAATTTATTTTAGTTCCCCATAATTGTTTTACCATTCTAAAGTTTACTGGATTTGAATTTGGATTTGGATGACACTCAATATTTTGGGTTTGAGTAGCGTCAAATTCATACTCGAACTCAAAATTACCACTCTTGTTATATATTAAATTATATAATTATCTCTTTTACATTATCATACTGTATACTATTTTAACATTGTAGACTATTTTTTATCTTTATTTTAATGTTGAAAACAATGTTAGCATGTTGTAGTCTGTAATTTTGTTGAATTTTTCGTATTTTTTTTACTTTTGTTAATGTAAGTTCGAGTTCCGGTGAAAAAAATCAAAACCCAACGGATTTAGGTTTGAGTGCTATTTTCCCACCCAAAAACTCATTTGAGTTCGGGTTCGAATTTGAGTAGTGTCAAACTCGCACCCGACCCTACTCGTTGTCATCCCTACTTAACTTAATTCTCAGCATAGATAAGACGAAAATTGTTTTCTAACATTTTTACAATAGAGACCAATTATTATCTTTATTATAAAAAATTGAAAAAATAATTTATCATAAATATGAAAATATTAAAGATTAAAATTTAGTTCAACAGAAAAACATCTTAATGGTACACACACAAAAACATATAATGATACAAGAAGGTGGTTTGAACGAAGTTTTTTTTTTGGACCAAAAATAAAAATATTTATTTATTATTCAAATTAATAGAGTACATCGATATAATAGAAATTTAAAATAGTTAAAAATAAATAGAATGAAACTGCAAACAAACTCATAGTAACCATGTTAATAGCATAAGACAGTAAATTGCTTTAAACGAAGTTAAAATTTTACTTTATTATCAGAATTAAAAAAATATTACTTTATTATAAAAAAAAATTACTTTGAAAAGTTTCTTACCTTTTCTATGTCATTAAAAACCCTTAAAATTGTGACAAAGAAATTGTAATTTGAAATTCTACGACACGTTGGATATATATGTGCTTAACTACATTGTGTAGCCTTTTATCAATTATTTGTATAAATAGCTTTTATACAATTTTTTTAAAAGTTAAATGGCATCAAAGACTATGGATCTCCTTACCAAAAAAAAGATTGTGGAACTCAAATTATTATTGATCTTTGGTTTTATGTAAAAGAATTCGCTAAAATTGATAAGAATTAAATTCTGATTTGTTAACGTTTTGTCGATTAGAAATTTTATATATATCTTTACTGAGTGTATAATTATTTTATTTTCATCTATTATATTGTTGTTATATTTTTTTTGTCAGGTAGTCTAGTGGCTAGAAATTCACCCCTTAAAAATGAATACGTGGATGTATTTGAGTTTGAACTGAATCCCTACTTTCGTACAATATGTCTAACCAATATTATATGATATATGAAGTTTGTTTTATTTTATTATAAAGAAAAATATTTCTCTAGTCCAACTATTACCTTTTTATATACTTTTCGCCTTTTTTTATGGGTAATACTTTTCCCTTTCTATCATCAAAGGTTAAAAGTTAATTAAAAACTTGAGAATTCTAATGAAAAACAAACTTTTTACGTTACTCTTTTTTTTTTGAGTAAACGTCACTCTTTTTGTGCTAAAGAAATTTTATTTTATTTTTATAGGCTAAAGAGATGTTTAATAATGGCCATAATTAGAAAAGTATTTTTTCAACTACTGAACCGCTATAAATAATTTTTTAGTATATACCGTGAGCATTATACAACATGTACTATAAAGACTATCAAATATATTTTTTTTTACATTCAAAAATGATAAAATATGGTTAAAACTATCAAATATATTTTTGTGGTACTATTATTTCTTTCCTTATTACTTGTTACAAAGAGCGTTGTTAGTAAGCCATTTTTCATCACTTTCATGTTTTATTCTTTACTTTTACTTTGTAGTTAGTCCATAATCTGTTAGTAACATTATGTTATTATTGTTTTTCATTACAGCACTTGAATGTAATACTGATGATGATTGTCCAAAATGTTTTATAAAACATAGTATTTATTATCCATATAAGTGGAAGTGCGTTAACCACAAATGTCAATTTCTTAAAGTGGTGCCGCAAGATGTATCAGTACCAAAATGATGGTGATTAGTAAATAAATGATCATGTAGGGAATAATGTTTTGTTATCCTAATTATCTATGCAATAAACCTTATGCTGGAATATACCATAAGTTTCCATTTAGTTATTATTGTTTTGCACCCAATAATTGTAAAATTTTAATATTTGTTTTTGTAATTTTTATGAACCTTACAATTATGGGGTTTTGTATCATAAGACATCATTAAAGAAATTAAAGCACTATAAAATATGATTATTATTAGATTATTTTCTTCTCTCTTAATTTAGTCATTAGAACTATAAAATATGATTATTATTAGATTATTTTCTTCTCTCTTAATTTAGTCATTAGAAGTATCGAGGTGATCGTATTCGAACTAATCTACAAGTAAAACCGTAAACTGAATCAATCCAAACCAAAAACTGCAGTTTACGATTTAGTCATTATTTTCTGCTAAACCGCACGGTTTGGTTAGGTTGGTACGATTTTCATTTCCTACGATCGAAACAAACCAAATCAAACTGCTAATACCTAATTTAACTCTATCAACTAGAAGCAATCAATCTATCGCATAATCTAACTTAACAAGCTCAATCCAAATTGAGTCTATAAAATAGTAGGCCGTCAAAAAATGTTGGTATTAAAAATAAGTTCTTTTTATAAGATATTAAAAAGTGTTTATTTTCTATGTTTATTTTATAATAAGTTTGTAATATTGTCATATTTTTAATTTATTATATCATGATAAATCTTACAAACATATCCAGTTAAAACCGCATTAGTTTGATTTGGATGACTTTTTTAAAAACCAACTAAATTAAACTGCATGTATTTTTATCTTACGATTAAGAATCGACTTTATTTTATGCTCAAAATCAAACCGTACATACCACAATCATCCCTAGATCTAGGTGTATCACCATGGCTTTAAATGTTGGAACAATTTTTGGGGGTCTGCTGCAAATACTTGAACATGAAGATGATGATGACTGCACCTAAATTCCAAAGCGTGTAGGAACACTAACCTTTAGGTTCGATTCGCCCCCACCAGTTTATGCAAACTGGATGCAAATGGGATAACCGGCGAATCCCCTTTAGGATACTCTTGGAATCCTTGATATGAGTTGCACACTCATATCAAGCGTATCGTCAATGATAGTTTACAGAATAAAGTTCCTTCGATTTCTCTCGTGCACTAGAGAAAGGAAGAAGTGATTTAGATATTTTAGACAAGATCTTATTCATACAAGTATGACATTCATAGTCTTGTTTATGCTATAAATGTCTCCATTTATAGAAAAACTTATGTCAATTGGTGATGGGACACAACTCTTAAAAAGTTTCAGCAATGTTGATTAGTAATTCAACTAATCATTGCAACCTTTCCAATATATTTTGGAAATTCTCTCACAATCCCCCACCATTTTTAAAATATATCTAAATCCATTATTCCGGAAATCTCATGCTTTCAATAAAGGTATCTTGCGATTTGAACAATTATCTAGTAAGTTAAGTTTTCGCTCATCCCCGAATAGATTGGTAGACAAGCTTTGAACCAATTATTCATTAGAACAAGTGTGCATAACTCACAAATGGGATCTCGGTACCATTGATCGAATTATAAATATGACACATTGTAAGGCTTTGTGTCTCGTATCCTTTTCATGAGAATTTAAGAGTCAAGCCCTTGAACTTAATGAAGCGACCCCACTTCATTCTCATATATGTAGACTATATCATAAATGCACCCATAATTATGCATTCAAGCAAACATATGCTATATGTCTATTAAGAGAAAAATCTCATCCTACCACTTTATTCTTATGGTCCAAGTACTTTTACCTCTTTGGGATGTATTTATTTTTGTCAAGTACTTCAATCACTCTAATAGTGTATTTTCATCATTGAACTCAAGACTTGATGTTACTCAAGTGTGAGTTGAGTTTCCACCATTGGTGATCAATTAAATATGGGCTTGTTCCACATCCCTAATGATGTCTTCAATGACTTACATCATGTCCAAAAACACCATATCCTTGTCAATCCTTTCGTCAAAGAATTGTAAGATTTTTTCAACTTTGTAACTTTGAATATCCAATAAACAACATAGCTATGCATTTTATAAACTTTGAATATTCTCTATACATTATTGATAATTTAAACCAACTATCACAATACCATGACCCATTTGTCGATTCCATTGTGCCATATGCACAACCTTTATGTCATTCTTCATTTGTTATTACATATTTAATAATCCTTTCAATATGAAATTCTACTTCCACTTGAATGTATCTGTGACACCATACATTCATTGCATTAAATATGTATAACACCATTAAACATGATCATAAAGATCCCTCATGACCGAACTTTAATTTCATAAGATGGGTCACACGCACATTCCACATGAACTTAAAAAACAATGCTTTAGAATTTATTAGAAGAAACCTTTTTCATATTAGTTGTCACATAACTAATACATATATCATAAATTCTAAATCTCAAAATCAAGTTTCATGTATAATTATGCCCTATGGTAAATTCAAATAATAATCACAATAGAAAAATAAAACAATGATTCAAAATCATTTACATTTTCTATAACTTAATTTCCTTCATGAATATTTTACCAACTTACACTAATTTCAAAATATCAATCTAATCTTTTAATATCAAAGATAAGCAAGAAATTACCAATAACTTTCATATTACCATGCAAATATCATATGAAATCATCAATTCTAAATTTAAGACTTCTTGCACAAATAACACCATTATAATATGCATTTCATATTTATGACAAGTTATATACACTACTTTAATATTAAAATAAGACAACATTGAAACATGTCTCATAAATCAAACTAATTCATACTTGTCAAAATTCACATGTTTAAATATTTTCTAAATCATGCATATCATAAGTCAAGATAAATTATTTGTGTACCTTTCACCATAGTCATAAGTATATGTGTGTTCATTTCTTCTCAAATGATACTTGTCGATGAAAACCAACATCAAAATTAATCATCGAACAACTTCAGTCACAACCATTCACGAATTAGTATGATTTTTCACCATAGATGACACATTGTTTCCAGAAATTGTTTCCAGAAATAATAGAACGGTGTTGCTCCAATCACAATTACCAGTTAAAATACTAAATCAAAGTCAAATGCATTATATTTGAAATATGTATCATCAACTGCCTAACAAATTTAACTTAAAAAACCATGTATATTATTTAATCAAACTGAAGGAACATACCGCCAAAAGTTTATACATATTAAACTATGAACCACACAGAACCTTTCATATGGCCGACATGGTTTTTATTTCCGTCTCCTTTAATATTACTAGTTAAATCGATACTTGTATGAAATGCTTTTCAATAGTAATGCAATATATATCATGCATGTCATGCTAACAGCAGAAACCATATATAATTTATATTCATATTTGATCTATTAGCATAATGTAAGAAAGAATAAAGTTACTTATCTGCTGAAGCAATTAATCTGTCACCTTATTTCGTAGAATCATCTTTAATCATTGCAGCCATTAATTAATCACAAATAAGTTATGAATCGAACATCATAAATCGAACCTAAAGATTGTTGGAACAATTTTTGGGGGTCTGCTACAAATACTTGAACATGAAGATGAAGATGATGATGACTGCACCTAAATTCCAAAGCGTGTAGGAACACTAATTTTTAGGTTCGATTCGCCCCCACCAGTTTATGCAAACGGGATGCAAATGGGATAACCGGCGAATCCCCTTCAGGATACTCTTGGAATCCTTGATATGAGTTGCACACTCATATCAAGCGTATCGTCAATGATAGTTTACAGAATAAAGTTCATTCGATTCTCTCGTGCACTAGAGAAAGGAAGAAGTGATTTAGATATATTAGACAAGATCTTATTCATACAAGTATGACATTCATAGTCTTGTTTATGCTATAAATGACTCCATTTATAGAAAAACTTATGTCAATTGGTGATGGGACACAACTCTTAAAAAGTTTCAGCAATGTTGATTAGTAATCTTACAAACCTATCCAGTTAAAACCGCATTAGTTTGATTTGGATGACTTTTTTAAAAATCAACTAAATTAAACTGCATGTATTTTTATCTCACGATTAAGAATCGACTTTTATGCTCAAAACCAAACCGTACATACCACAATCATCCCTAGATCTAGGTGTATCACCATGGCTTTAAATTTAGGCGTACCACATTTTCATTCAACCCCCACCTCCTCTTGTTAAAATATTAGTGTAACATCCCAAAATTTGTATAGGTAAACATATACATATTAATTTTAATTTGAAACTAGTCTAAGAAAAATTATATATTATATGATATTTTATTTTTATTTAGTCATACTATTTTTTAGTACTAATCATAGTAATAATTTAGTAGAGTTAGAATGAGAGGGGGTAGCTAACTAATAGCCATAAATAGATAGTATTTAGAATTAACTAGTTTATGAGCCCGTGTCATGCACGGGAAAAAGATACGTTTGTAGATTTATTAATTTTTAAATATACTTTATAAAATTATGCTTTTATACATTTTATTAAAAAATAATCCTTGTGCATCTTTTATATTATCTTTCTCAATCTAAATAAGTGGTTTTCGCATCAATTAGGTTTTCTTTTGATTTTTTGTTTGTGATTTCGTCGTCTTAATGCAACGTTATTTTGTTTTCCTGTCATGTTCGGTGTTCTAGATTTTCCGTCTTGTGCGGTATTTTTATTTTCCCGTCTTGTGCAGTGTTCTTGTTTTTCAATCTTGTGCAGTGTTCTTAATTTCCCGTCTTGTAGAGTGTTCTTGTTTTTCCGTCTTTTGCGGAAAAACATGTCATAATAACATATTGTGATATAAACCATCTTATTGTGATATAAACCATGTCTTATTATAGTATAAGACACTCAATTGATTGAAAACTCGTTAAAACTTTTGTATACCATTTACATGTCATTAGTAACCAAAACATATGATAATCTTTTACACACTAAACTATAAAATATAAACTATAAAAAATGCTGCTATTTTGTATTGTAAAATTGATCAACATCGTCACATGACCATTGATCTTCATTTGTATCATGTGTGTCAAACTTTAATTTTCAACTTTGCAAATCTTGGTAATAGATTAAATAAACAAACAAAATCAATAGAAAGAAAAAAGAAAGAATCATTAACAAAAAAATAGAAATTGAGCACAGTAAGAACAACATATATTAGTAGAAGCGAGATTAAAAAAAACATATATATTATACTTGTATATTCTTAAAAAAAAGTATCATTAATCAAAATTAAAAAATTTCAAGATTAGTTTTTAAAAAATGCGTTGAATTTAAATTTTAAGCCATTTTATTTATAAAAAAAATATTGACACAGACTTTAATTTATTTTTTAAAAATTTGATAGGTCTTCATATTAATATATGAGTAAAAATATAGATCTAGATAGAAATTATAAAAAAAAAAGTCATTTGTGTTAAAGCATAAGTAGAAATATATGTTCCCGTAGAAATTACAATAAAAATAGGCCTCGTATTAATGTATATGTATATATACCCATAAACATTTTTAATAAAAATAAGCCTCCCTGTTGATGTATGAGCGAGTAGATAAATAGATATCGTAGAAACAAAAAATATGTCTTCGTATTAATATGAGTAGAAATATAAACTACAATATAAATTACAAAAATAAAATATATCTCATATTAATGTATGAATAAAAATATAGGTTCTCGTTTATTTGCTCTCGACGAAGTGTGCCCAGTTTATCGTAAGGCGTATTTGAATTATATTGCACTATAAACTATAAAGCATAGTGCAATATTTTGTGCACTAAAAAGTTGATCAATATTGTCAAATAATCATAAATCTTCATTGTGTCATTTGCGTCAAACTTGATCTTGAACTTTGCAAATTCGTGATAGAACAAACAAATAGAATCAATTGAAAAAACTAAAAAGTGTCATGTGCGTCAAACTTTGATCTCAAACCTTGCAAATCCTGGTAATAGAAAGAAAAAAACAAAAAACAAAATTAATAGAAAAAAAATAAGAAGAAATAATCATTAACTAAAAAAATAGAAATTGAGCAAAGCAAGAAAAACATTATACCAAAATTTTGTGACAAATGTTTGAAGTTGGAGGCTATATTTATAGCAAAATAAGATTAAAAGAGAAATTATATGGTGTCCAAATACATTGTCCAATTAATTAATGTTGATTTTATAAGAAAGAAATTATATGCTGTCCAAATGCATTCTATCAAAATTTTCTATTTGCAATTTAATATAGAAAAATGTATTCCAATAAAAAAAAAACACATTAATATTCCTATAAAAAAATATCATTAATCAATTAATTAAAATATTAAATCAATAATCAATAATCAGTACGAATAATAAAAATAAATATAATGAGATTGGCACTAAAAAGACGTTCATAAATTTAAAATTTGATAATGAATTTATGATATTTCCTTTAATGTATTTTGACTGTCATTTTGCTACCATATATGTAACGTCGTGAATGCATATTTCCTTAAATGCATTTTGCTACCATAAAATATATTCCGTCTTACTATCATTTTCCTTAAAAAATGTGATGAATTTAAATTTTAAACCATTATTAACAACAAATATATTTAAAAAACATTGACATAGACTTTAATTTATTTATTTATTGAAAAATATGTTGATTTTTAAGATCAAAAGAAAAATATTTTGATTTTTTTTTATTCAAAAAAATATTTTGATTTTATGTAATAACATTTATGAAAAATAATGTAACAAATAATGTTCATATAATATTTTTAAATTTAAAATTCGTTTTTTTAACTAAAAAATCAAAATCTTTTTTTTTTGAAGTAAAAATATCAAAATCTTTAAACAATCAATTAAGAAAATCCGTAATAAAAAAATCAATTAAGAAAAGCATTGAATAATGGAAATGCCATTAAAAGCTTGGAATACCATTAAATAGATGCAATTAGGATTTTTTTTTTGAGCAAAAATATTAAATGGTAAAATAATATGGGAGAAGAATGAATGTGGGAATGCCACGTGTACGGTTTCTTTTGAAAAAATGGTCTCAAATAATATATATATATATATATATATATATATATATATATATATATAGATTAATAAATAAATCTCTATATAATATAATTACGGATGTCTCTCTCCCGATCATCATCCAATGTGGCAATCAACTAAGTCTTCATATGTCTATGTGGCAAGATTTCAAGGCTTTAAGTTTTAAACAATTAGTCAAGCTAAATATACTCACTTCGATTCCCTCCAGCAATATTTTTCTAATTTTTATATTATTTTACTTAGATTTAGTTAAGAGCTTTAGTAAAAGTAACATGGTTCGATTCCCACCAACAACAAAAAATTTATTTTTATGATATATATATTTTTACTTATACTACATAGATTTAATTAAGAGTTGTAGCAAAAGGAACATGGTTCAATTCTCACTCACAACAAAAATATATTTTTATGATGTATTTTTTTACTTAATTGTTACTAACCATAATTTTTAAAAAGTTACTAATTTCTATAATCTCTATCTCTATAATATATATTTACGGATGTCTCTCTCATGAACAAAATTTCACGAGACAATCTATAATGAACAAAAGTTTATGTGTGTCATCTATGTCTCTCTCACGAACAAAATTTAGTATGAGATACATGGTTTTTTTTTTTGTTGAGACCGGGGTATCCACCGCCGAACTCAGTGACTAATCCCTCGCTACTCGCTAGATTGGAGGCACCTCAAAGGGTGGGATAACTGTCCCAGAAATTTAAAATTGCTCAATGCCACACGGTTCGATTTCCACCAACATCTAAAATTATATTTTTATGATTATTTTTGAGGCAATTTTATGATATTTTATTTTATTGCTTATGAAAAATATTTACACTTATATTAATATCCCTGTATTTTTTTTTTTAATTTACACGGGATCAATATTTATACTAATATATTAAAACAAGTGCATTTTTTTTTAATTTACACGAGACTTATATTTATATCCGTATATCAATACATGGTCATCTATATTTCTTTTTATAATTTCTACGAAGACGGGAGAGAAAATATCATATTGTTGAGAACATAAAGTGGGAGATCACACCCTCTAGAGTATTTTATCCTTTTAAATTTCTACATTTGTATTATTTTTCATATTTGAATGAAATCAATATTAAATGAACATCTACGTAATATAAAAATAAAAACCATATTCTAATACGAAGAATTTATTTATAATTTTACGAGAACATATATTTCTGTGAGGATATATATTTGTACCCATATATTAATACGATGTCTATATTTTTTTTTATAATTTCTATAGGAGCTATATTTATACTCATGTATGTGTTTTTTTTTTTGTAATATTTACAGAATTATATTTTTTCTACGAATGTTTTAATACGAGACGAAAGACTCTTTTTATAGGAACTTAAATATTTATACACATATTAATACAGAAAACCTATTTTTTATACTATGACTTATATTTACATTCATATTAATACGAAGGTTTTTTTGATTTTATAATTTAGACGATGATCAATATTTATACTCATATGGGGACTAGAATTGAAACATGATATTGTTCAAAACGGAGAGATGGAGATCACTCTCCACCCTATTTTATCTCTTTAAAATCCTTAAGTATATATTATTTTTATATTTAAATAATAAAAATATAAAATTAATTTCACAAATAATTGAAAAAATAAAATTATTTGACAAAATTTTCATTAATTAACTTAAATTAAAAAAAACTTAAATTAAAAAACTAATATCTCAATTAATCTACTTTAATTTTAATAACATATACTATAAATTTGAATATTAACCCGTGCATTGCACGGGTCAGTTACACTAGTAAATAAATAAATACCGATATGTGTGTATTCCATTAGTTGAGGTGATTAGCATAAATATAGGAATATTAAAGGGTTAAACAAACTATGCGAAATTATGGGTTTAGTGGAGACTAGTACGTTGAAAAGAAAGAAATCGTAAAACCACAATAGAGGAAAATCAGAGAACACGTACAGAAGGAAGTAAAAAGAAACTTAGAGAAACAAAAGGTCTACGTACATTAGTAGTGAGAAGATTCGTAAGAAAGGAAGCATCATTATCGGTTGTTCTAAAAGGTGAATAATCACACCTTTCAAACCCTTCCATGGTATATTAATTTGTTTATTAGATTTACTACTATCTAACTAATGTGTTTATGAATCATAGTTGTTATACCGATAACTTTTAAAATTATTGGCGGTAGATCTATTACAGTATAATAAGGACTTATACGCTACTGATTTACAATGATAATTAAGAAACCTTAAACTAATAATATCGGACGGGTGGGAAGGACGAAGGAGTGAACGAGGATGACAGGATCATTCTCACTTACGATTTTTATGTAGACTTTATTGAATTCTATACATCCCAATAATATACTAGAGTTTGTACATTATGTTTGATGTTTGATTGGTTGAATTTCAAGGGAAGTTGTTGAGTTATATATACTTATAGAGTTGGAATAATTGGTGAGTTAGAATTGAAATAATATGCTATGATATAGAACTATATAAGGTAGATAATACTATAATTAATTTATTAATTAAATTGTCACCGTAAGAGGTTGATTGAAATTTAATGAATTGTTATTATAAGTGTTTGAGATGAGCTTATGCTCTATATGGATGGGTCTTGTACTTCATATTGGATGAGTTTTATACTCTATATAGATGAGTCTTGTACTCCATATCATATGAGTTTTATACTCCATATTAGATGAGTCTTGTACCCCATATCAGATGAGTTTTATACTCCATATAGATGAGTCTTGTACCCCATATCAGATGAGTTTTATACTCCATATTAGATGAGTCTTGTACTCCATATCAGATGAGTTTTATACTCCATATAGATGGGTCTTGTACTCCATATCAGATGAGTTTTATACTCCATATTAGATGAGCTGGAGCTCCACATGATGAGATGATATTCACTTCATGGAAAAGAGTACATCTCGATATAATAATGAGACTTTAGTTGAATTCTTTTATTTATTATAACTATGAAACATTATTAATTACTAATTTGTCAAGGTAAGAGTTTGGATTGATTATGAAAAATTGACTATTTTGAGCTAGATAAATTATTAATATTACTTATATATTTTTAAAGACTATTTCGAAAGAAAGCGGATACCATGGTTGATTTTTTCCGGTTACCGCGCCGGCTGAGAACAACACTTATTTTCTTTATCTGTGTGTATTATTCATTGGGATTATGTATCTCATTAAAGTGTTGTTTTCAGAGACGTAGATCATTGACGACGTCGAGAATTGAAGAGTTTGGCATTTTAGAAGCATTAGTTTATTCAAATTTAGGTTGGAAGTTTGAGAATAAGTAGACGAAAAGTCTACATAATACTTTAATTTAAATAGTTAGTTATTAAATGTCCAGTTTTGAGTATTTTGATATGTCATGGATTTTTGGATGTATAATTTGACTTTGGATTTTAAAATGTCAATTTTCAACATTTAACCATATTTTTTAAAGATTTACTTCTTGGATGGTGTTATTCTTTCTTGTTAACGTTTAATAATAAAAGCTTCAAAATTAGACGTTACAATTAGACTATCTTGTGTTTTTTTTTTAGAATCAGCAAAATTAATATAATAGGAATTAACATGTAGTTATCATTATTCAAGTGATCTTATGCAATTTAATATGGAATTGCAACTGGTGGTACAGTGAATTTGGAAAATTGAGAAAATTTTGGAAGTGAAAGCCCTCTCTGTGAACACTTTAATAGATGGGTTCTTTCAAGTTATAGCCTTACCTTTCTTTAGATTATGCCTTTTAAAAAATAAGTTTACATATTGATGAAATGTAAGATTAACACGCAATAGGTTTCATGATATCTTGTTAAAAAAAAAGATTCCATGATATTTCCCTTAATCCCCATCTCATGGAATTAATTTGGGAAAATACACTAGTATGAAATTATGTTTTTAGTAATAAGTATGTTAAGGTAAGATTATGATTGTTAGTTTAATTGTGTTTCTAAGTATAATTATTTGTTGAAATGATTTTAATAACGGTTCTAATCTGTATGTGAAAATTTTGCATTTTGCTAGTTTTTAGTGTATTTTGACAAAATACACGTGTGCAAAATGAAGATGCACTTGTCCACTTCAATTTTTAGCTTTGGACCACAAGCATATGAAATTTGCTTTTTAGGCTCCTCAAAATGCTCCTAAGGCTCTCTAAAAATCCAAAAATACTCTTAATTTAGGGAAATAAAATTTGCAGATTGTATAATCTGGAAAATGCATTTTTTCAGATTTTATCTACCAAAATAGTATACATTTCAGATCGTAACTACCAAATTGGGAGAAAATTCAGAAGATATCTACCAATTTGATTTCAGAAGTTATCTTCCATATTTTATGTATACAAAATTTCTTAAAAAAAATAAAAAACTAATCACTTTAAAACAAAGATTGTCTGTTTTAAGCCTTCAAATGAGTGTGTGATGCTCCAAATGAGCGAATAAATGATAATTTATAGCTTGAAAACATGAAAAACCTAAAAGATTACTTGTTTCGACTGATTATGTTTTCTCCTATTTTTTAGATTTTATCTACCAAAATTATATACATTTCAGATCGTAACTACCAAACTGGGAGAAAATTCTCATAATTTGATATTTTTGGTTTGAAACTTCAGAAAATATGATATTTCAGATCGTAACTACCAAAATTTGTGTTTCCAATCATATCTACCAAAAATTATGAATTTTCGTATTATATCTTCTGAATTTTTTTTGTCTTACCATGTTTCGGAAGATATCTTCCGAAGAATAATTTAGGTACTTTGGAGGGCGTGAGAGTAATTCAATGGGCGAATAAAGCAATTTTCCAAGTGTATTGGACTTTGGGTAAGGTAGTGGACTTATGGCCACATTATGATTATGGTTGAATGAATATGCTGATTATACTTATAGTAATCCATATGGGTAGTTAAGCATTATCTGAATCTGAAGTGTTTGGTTGGGAAAAAAAATAGCGAAAAAAGAAAGAAAAATACAAAAATTAATGAATGATTTTGAACTAAAATTATACAATTTTTCATTTGTTTCTTTATTTTTTTTTTCTTCTTTATTTCTCTTCAACCAAACACACCGTCAACTAAATAGGTAGAACTTTTGAGATTGCTCATATACAGTGATCACCTAAAATAAATTCAGATAATTAATTTGGTATTACACTTTATTTGACATTGCATGTTATGTGTAAAATTTATGAAATTATATATGAATGATATATTGATCAATCTTATATACTATAGACAGATAATAATTAATTCCCCAATATAATGACTAACACTTTAGGTCATTTGAAACTCATTGAGACAAATAGTCTCATCTAAAGTCATCTAATTTTCCGGATAAATAGGTGAAACAAGACAAGGGTAATTAAGAAGGTAGTTAATGCCTGAAATGCTAGAGACTTAGAATTTATTGTATTCATTTGCTTGTTTTGCTTTAAGTTGTTGTATCTTACTCATATTTTATTCTGCTGTATCGCATTGTATTTTTCTTAAGAAGATTTTGCTGTATTGTAATTCGATTGTACAACAATTATCTAAATATTGATGTATCTTAATATTTCTTTTTTCACTGTTTAAATTAAATATGATGTTTCTTTTTTTTTTGACCAAATATGATGTTTCTTTAGTAATAAAAGGATTAGAGTCTTGTGTTTAGAAACTTAGTTCTATTATTGTATCAAAATATTTTTATTATTATAACTACACTTAATTAATTAGAAATCTATAAAACAATAATCACGTGTTTATGAATAAATGAGCATTATAAATTAACTTTGTACTTCATTTTAAAAATGCATCCACTTTTAATATATATATGAATAATTATGTTTCACCTATTCGATGAAGTATCTAAATAACTAATATTTTCCATCATTAATTACTATTATTTCTTTTTTACAAAAGGCCAAAATATAAACAAAAAAATTTATATAATGAAGTTTAATAATAAAAATAGTGAATTTCACATCAAAAAAATAGTGAATTTAATTGGAGAAATTTAACATTAATTCCAATTTTGCACACGACATATTGATTAAGATATTTAACACTAATTCCAATTCTACAAAATGGCTTTTGCAACTCCGAAGTACTATAAAATCTGGTATTAACAAAGCATGCAAATTTCTATTTATATAGAGTTCAAAAATATTATAATTATGAAATGAGAAATAGGAAATCTATGGATGTAATTTTCATGTTTGTTTATGTTTTGATCATGTTTCTTCTGTTGTTTCTTGTTGAATCGACTATAACTAGACGTACGTTGCTTTTCACACCATTATCATTATTTATTTTTTAAATAACATTATATATAACCTTTAAATAATGTTTTTCTTTTTTCTTTTTGCAATGCAGCAAATATACCCTGCGTTACTGACAATGATTGTCCCATAGTGACAGGTCGCTATGTTTGGCAATGTCATGATGAAATTTGTGAGTTAATTAAATTTAAGGTTAAATATGTTTTTAGTCCCTATAAATATCTGATTATTCTATTTTTAGTTTCTCTAAAAAAATTTCTTATTTTTTGGTCCTTCAAATATTTCCGATCATGATTTTTGGTCCCTGCTTTTTACTCAACTATGTGTAAGATTCAAATTTTTTAACGAGTTTTTGTGATCATGTTTATAATATTATAAAAATTACATAAACCAAAATTCATAATTTTTTAACAAATGATGAATTAACTATGAATTTTTAAGCGCAAACACTTCAAAAATTCATATTTAATTCATCACTAATTAAAAAAAATTAAATTTTGCAAATCAATTCAATTTATAATATACTAAACATTATTGCAATACATAATTCCAAATTTTAATTAGTATACATGAGTTGACTTAAAAGTAAGGACAAAAATTCATGTTAGAGAATTTTGTAGGGACCAAAAAGTGAGAAAAAAATTTAGAGGAACTAAAAGTAGAAGAGTCATATGTTTATAGGGACTAAAAACATATTTAACCCTTAAATTTATATGTACCTTTTAAGATACTATGCAAGTATTTTTACCTTTCTTTGATCATAAAACATATCACAAATAACCACATTTATGCATATTTTTTATAATATAAGGTACCTTTCTTTGCTCACAAAAGATATCCTTAATTGGTAGAAGTATTGATTTAACTTATTACTACTATAAACTTATATAATACTCTCTCTGTCCCATTATATAAATCCTTTTGATTATTATCACGATTATTAAGAAATGTTATTAATGTAATTATTGTATCTAATTTGTGTGTAAATTTTACTAAATTGTTCTTTGTTTGTATATATATTTAATTTGATTTTTTACATTTCAAAGCAGTTAGTTAGTGTAATAATTAAAAGTATGTATAAGAAAAAAATTAAAAAGGACAATTTAATTTTCTTCTTAAGCAGAACAATTTTATTTTCTTTGACTATTCAACTTTATCGATTAATAAGGACTTCCACTATTATAGATATTTTCTTAGGCATAAAGACTTCATAAAATGCATGTAATAATTCAATCTTTTCATTTGATTTCTCTTTATTTTATCCTAAAAATTAAAAATAAAAAGCAACTAATTAAAAAATAGCAATAGAAACTAACTGAAAAACATTAATTTGTTAAAAAAATATGCATAAAAACAATCTATCTCATTTCTACAAAAATAAAAAAACTTATAGAAATTTCCACGTCTTTTTTTAAGAGTTAAAGATGATTTCTACAAAAGTAATATATTAATGGAGATACTTAATGTATTTTTCTACATTTGTTTATTATTTTATTTTACTTTACTTCTAGCATTTTAAAAGAAAATTCAATTGTTTTTTTTACTAATTAATATTGTTATTAATTATATATATGTAAGATAATTACACTTGAATAGAAGGCAAGCGGGCAATAAGTTTGCGCTGCTACCCTTTTTGGATTGCAAAACTAATTCTCTTAAAAATTATATCATGAGACCTAGGAAACACCACATTGTTATGCATGACTACTCTTTAAATTCTTTTCAAAATATTCACAGCCTTCGGTGCTAAGAAACTAAAAGTGTCAAATGCAAAAGATATGAAGGCATGTTGATTGTCAAAATACGTTCTCTCATGTTTGAGCATTTTACTTGAAGCAACTTTGAGGCAGAACCGTTTGTCTAACAATAAAATTTTTATGTGTCAATCCCACAAATAGAGAAACTCTAATCAAGTCCACATATACATTTTTCCCTCTTATCATCCATACACTAAGACATCAACTGACCTTAATGTCGACCTTCCCTCGCCTCTTTCTAACATTGGTTTCTATTTTCCACTTCATTTTGTTTTCATTCTTTGTCTTTTGGATTTCCCAAACAACTTTTTTTAATAACATAATGATATTAATTATTATTATTATTATTATTATTTGTGTGTGGTTATTAATGTTGTATATTTTTTTCAGGTGTGAGATATTTTTTATCATATTGGGTGTAAAATGTTAGGATACAAACCTTACCACATATCAATGTCTGTTTTTTCTTTTCTCTTTTCAAAGTTCCTCTAGTAAATTTGTAGCAATAGCTATTTATATATATATATATATATATATATATATATATATATATATATATATATATATATATATATATATGATTTTCCTTCCACCCTAATTTTCTTGGTAACTCCATTCATATTTTAAAGGCAACATAATAATTGAATATATCCAATTACTAACTACCACTACTAAATATTAACTACTAATATCAGACGTTTTAAAAAAAGAATAAAAAAAATAATATACTCAATAGAGATAAGAAATAGATAATAAACTTTTTTCATTTTTTATCCACAAAATGCGCTACTAGGAATATAAAAAAAAGTTAAGAAGGCCAACAAAGAATATTTCTAAAGTGCTTCAATTTTCATCATATAGCTAGCATACATCAAGACTAGAATATCATTAATTTGAAATAAAATTTAGATCAATATTTCACGAACATACACAAAGATAATGATATTAATTATGTATTCTTAATATTTTCAGCGACTTCTTTAATGTGATTCAAGATCAAATTGACACCGATGTATCAAAATTAGAGAGAGATAGTATCAGGATCAAATGACACTAAAGTATCAAAATAATTTGACACACCAAATCTCAACCATACATTTTATTTAATCTACAGGCTTAAAACTAACTAAATAAGATAAAGTTACCAAATATTAATTGGTTTGTCTCACAATTTTTTCGTTCAAAAAGAGATTTTGTATCACATTAATATCTTAGTACTCCCTCTATTCAATAATATAAGAGAAAAAACAACAATCACATTTATTAAGAAAAAATAAATATAATGATTGTGACTTGTGAGTATGTTTTTTTGAAAAAAGTTGTATGGAAAAATGTAAAAACCATTTGTATTGATTGATAATTATAGAAAAAATAAAAGAAAGAGTAAATTTTTCTTGAAAAAAATAAATTTTTGGATTTTTCTCTTATATTTTGGAACAAAAAATTGAATTTTTTTTCTTTTATATTATAGAATGGAGAGAGTACATCAATACAGAGAAACATCTACATCATTTTTGGGTGGGATTTAAAATGGAAAAATTCAATAGTTTTCCATCATACACAAGTTGATTTATGGCCTTTGATTTAATATTTTTTTAAATTAATGGACAAAATCTTGTATCGGCAACTTGTTCATGAATTTTTGAAAGTTTACATAGAAAATAAAATAGATCCCACATTCATAATTTTATTTATATAAAAATTTGAAAAGCTCAATATAAAACCGTAATAATTAATTATCCAACACAAGGCAACGCTAATTTATTTAGTACTATATCCTAAAATTACTTTATATTAAAAAATAATAGTTTTTTTGAAGTAATATCAAAAAAGAGACCGTAGGTAATGGCTTAGACCGGTTTTTTCGTCCGATACCATAAAATAAAAGAGAATGGTTTGCTTTCAGGTTGTGCTCGTGTTTAAATTGAGAGGAACTGCGTTTTCCTAGTAAACATAGGGAAATATTTTTTATCTATTTTAATTTTAATAATAGAATATACTTTTTATATCAAGTGAATGGATTTATTATCTATTTAATGAATGGTTTGTTTTCCTCGGTGTTTTTCTTTTTGGACCTTTTTAAATCAAGTAGATAGTAATTGATTTAAAAACTGTTTTCTGCACTAGTGAAAATGATCATTACTCGATTTAATAACTGATCATTTGAAAAAAAAATTAGATACGTGTAGACGAAATGACAAAGTATTAAAAACTCGCACACACATAACAACCGATCTATCAATTTCGACATTTTCTATCAACATAAACAATAATAAACTTTATTAATGTACTTGTTGATTATTATCATAACATAATATTAATCAAATGCACAAAAATTTATATATATATATTTCAAATTTGTAGCTATATATGTTTTCTAATCATCAATATTTACTTATGTTTTCTATAATCATTATACATTACTTTGAAATTATTTAGGTAAAATATCATATAATTTCAAAATTTTATAAAAGTTTATGAAATTGATCTACTTAATACTAGTTAATAAGAACTTTTAATTTAACAGGTGGAGAATAAATATGCATAAATCATATGTTTTTCTTGAGAAGCCTAAGGAACACAAATAGAAGAAATATAGAATATAATATCAAGTTTTGTTTCACACATTCCTTATCTATTATTCTGTTCACTTCCAATAATATATATCTTTTTGTATTCTTTCACAAGTTGCCAAATCAGGGGTGACCATTGTTCTACTAGAGTTGTTAGTTTTCTTTTCATGGTATGGCAGTGTTTGATTACCCATTGAATATATTTTTAAGAGATGTTACATGTGGACCATATATTGACTTAACCTCTTAAAATATATTATTATGTTTCTAAATATAAGAGAATTTTGGTCAAACAAAGGTGATGTATATATTTAGTCTAAATTTTTAACCAAATACATCAACTTTCTTTGACCAAGATTCTCTTATATTTTAGGACAGAATGAGTAGTTAAATTAAATTAAATATATATAAAAGTTATAGGGTGAGTTTTCTTTTCCTTTTAAAAATGTAATTTTTTTTATATTTTTAAAAATAATTCTACGATAATTTAACTAAAAATAGTTAAAGTTATTTTAAATTTCTCTCTTTTATAAATAAGAAAGAGCGATTTTTACAATTAATGATTTAAATATTAATGGTAGAGATTGTTAGAAATAATATAAAATTATTGATCTGGTCTTTCCTAAGTTCTAACTGCTTAAGCTTTTGAGATAATCGGTCATTTGACATGGTATCAGAGTCTCTATGACTCAATGGTCAAGAGTTCGTCTCCGCTCCCCTCACTTTCTAATTTAAGCATATAGTAGGTGGGCCTATGCATTATTCATGATTCAAGCCCAAGTGGGCTCTTGCGTGAGGGAGAGATTTTAACTTAATAAAATCACAATTTTTTAAAAATGCTATCTCTCTAAAAAAAATGACTTTATAAAAGCTAATTAAAATAGCTTCCTTTTTAAACTTTTTTTTTTTTGAAATTTTACGTTTCAAAATATTATATAACAAAATGATAAAATACTTCAAACGACATTTTAAGATGAACTATTTAAATCCATTTGTCATTTTCAAGCTTTTATAAATAAAATCTTTGTTAAAAGACTTTTAACACAAAAATAATTATTCACTATATAAAATTCATTTTTTTTTTAAATTTAAAACAAACGCAATCATAATTTTTAATCAACAAAGTAATTATATATTATAACCACTACTTTAACTTGATATGAGATGTTCACAAACTAATGCAACCAAACAAATTAAAATTGCATATAAATTGTCTTCAATAAAAATAACTCTCCAAGCAGGAGTTCGTACTTCACATGTTGTGTTGAAACTTTGAAAGCATATCTTATGCAATCACATGGAAATTAAAGTGCTTTTTCATTTTCAAATTTCTACTACAGTGTGTTTCTATTATTGAACCACTTTATGGCTTCAAAAGAAGAGGAGGAGTAGAATGTACTGAAGTCATTCAGTGAACTATATTGGCTAAGCATGCATTAATCTTCCACTGAGAAAACAAATGCAAATGCAAAGGAATAAAAACATATTAGCGCGCGTTTTTCATTTTGCAATTTATTTGATTTATATTTGAATTCGTTTATGTAAAATTGAATTAAAAATTAATTTGATAAAAATCACGTTTAAAGTTGAAAACTATAAATTTTAGTTTCGAGTTATAATCAACTCTAGAAATAAAATTAATGTCAATCAACATCATCCAAACATATATATGAAAATCAATTTTATATTTGGATCCACTTCTGGGTTTTTCTAATGTGAAATCAAACATATACTTAATTAGTTTTCTATTTTGTGAAGAGGGGGAGGGTAATTATTGTAGCAGTTTATGCAACAGTAGTTTTTTTAACGGCAAAAATATTATTAACAATAAACAGGTTTAGGTAACAGTGTGATGACCTAAATAATATAAATTTGAGTGTATGTTTGATATTACGACAGATATGACAAAATTACAGTGGTCAATCGTGATTTTTCAAAAATTACAGAGTGTAATTTCTACAAAATTATGGTGAATCGGCATAATTCTGATATATCAATCGTACCGTAATACTAAACAGAAGCTTAATCCAAACTTAGCAGGAAAAACATAGTAGGACTAATATGGGCAAACCAACCTTTTGTCAAATAATTGCCAATTAGTTTGTTTGTAGAAAGTAATTAATGGTGTCCTTTTTTTCTGGACAATATGGTGTCTTGCTCCTTAATTATTTATTACCTTATTATTTTTTATTTAACCTTAGAAAGTTCTATCCATCCATCATCACACAACAGAGATTATAGATTTATAGTGGTGACAAAAAATGCCAGTAAGGATCACAAGTCTAAATTCAAAGCTCCTTTGACAAGTAAAATCGACCAAGACAACATAATATTCAAATTCATGTTGGCATTTTATATCAACAACGTGCCAATCATAAAAATGCAAGATTTTCATTTGTTTAAAGCAAGTAGCAAGCTATAAGCATAAGTAGTGTGTAACTTTCAACAAGGGCCACACTTTCTTTTTGGGCTCCAAAATTTTGTGGGCCCACATGTTTTGGTCCAGATTAGGCATTATCATGTGAACTATATAGTCCTTCACCTGACATGTTCCTCCTTATAAACATTCTTCATGGTTATCACTTATCAAACAATATTAATTAATAATGACATTCTGCATAACAAGTTTGCATTTGTTAGATCAAGATTTATCAAAGAGATAAAGAAAATGTTGTACAGAGTTGGTGTCGGTATGTATGTAAATAATACTTTGCAATCAATTTTAAATTTGATTGGCAAAAGAACAAAGACAAAAATGATGCAAAGAAAATTCTAAGCTAGCACCGCAAAGATCACATTTAAATATTATAAATATTATGTATCGTTTAAGTGTCGCTTTTTTATATAGTTTTATTGACTGAATTAACTAACAAAAATTAGAATTGTTGTCAAAAGAGTTTAACAAAAGATACAATCAATGATCAAAATGATTAACTATTTGAAATTTTTATATATTCAGATATTATAATGACAGTACGTACCTTACACATTTCTAGACCAAAATTGTTGCTTACTTTCTCATTTAATTTATTAAAGAAAAAACAATATTATATATTTAGTGCATGTGGCTTGACACCCTATATATACTTATAGAGAGATGACAATTCAATTCAAACTTAAGTCTAAGTCTTCTCTACATACACCTTTACAATTAAATATTTATCAATCATCATTTTCAAATTGATCTATATCTAGTTTTTCTTCATCATGAAGACAACAAGCAACAGATTTGTTGGGATAGTTCAAGCTAAACAGAAACTTCAAAGAACACTTTCACAAAGAATTAGAATGGCTTCATCTACTGGTGATGTTCCAAAAGGGCACTTGGCAGTTTATGTTGGAAATGACCATAAGAGGTTTGTAATTCCAATATCATATTTGAGTCACCCTTTGTTTAGAGATTTGTTGGATTGGGCTGAAGAAGAATTTGGATTCAATCATCCAATGGGTGGTCTCACAATTCCATGCACTGAAGATTACTTCATTAGTCTAACTTCTTCTCTTAATTAATTGTTCAAAAAATAAATTAAATGGGTTTTGTCAAATTTGACTCATTGAACAAAAATATTGATTATTTTTATTTTTTATTTAGTGCTTTAGATAGGACTTAGGAGCAACTAAATTTGGTATATTGATCAATTTATGTTGTGTTGGAGATTATTTACCTCAATCTAATAACATCCCAATTCATGTGATGTACTCATAAATTGTTATACCAATTGATTCGAGCAATTTTATCTATCTCGAGATGAAAACTGAAAATTGCAATGTAATGTATGTTACTATTTACCATTAAAAAATTAACTTATATTTATTTGGAATATTGAATTCAAATTTACTCATTAAAAAAAATGGATGTTTAGCTCCCAAAAGTGTAATATTCATTTGTACATTGTACATCCAAAATTTTACTGCATGAAAATTTATGATTACTAAAGTTCAAATTTTTTATCTAGCTGCGGTTATAATTGCACTAAGAGGATTAGCGGCACTTTTTCAAACAGTAGGCTTATAATCGATTTTAGAAGACATTTGGATAGGGTAATTCACAAGCTAATTGTAAAATTGTCTGTCCCAATTAAACTATTAAAATTATTAGAGGCCGTTTGTTATTATAACTTATTTCATAAAATAAAATAAAATTATTTTTAATTTTTTATAAAAATAATCATTTTTAAATGTTTTGTATCCATTTGTTACAGATTTTTTTTAAAAAAAAAAGTTTTGTATCTGTTTATTAAAGATTTAAAAAATAAAAAAATAATCAGAAAACAACTAAAAATGAAAAGCTTCTAAGAGCATTCACATTCATACCACTCATGTGGGTGGTATAAATGGATCTGCATAATATATTATATTATTTTATATTTTTAATTATTTAAACAACTCAACCATATTTTCTAAATATCTATACTACTCATCCAACTCTAACTAAGACTCCACAAAATTTATAAAAGTCAAGCACAAAACGCATACAAACACTTTTGTTGGCTTTGAAAAACAGTGAAAGATACGGTTCCAAAATTGGCTCCGTGGTTAAGTTATACCACTTCATTTGAAGTGTATTATCCATACTACTCTGACAGTAGTAGCAACACGTGGTTAAGCCACCCTCCCATATTTGGGCTCTAAGAACATGGAGATGGCTTATGCCACTTGTACAACTCCCGTCAGTGTAGTATACATAATTGACATTGAATGGTGTGGTAAAAGAAGGCTACAATACTAAGATTGGATACGTATCCATAGCTTTTTAAAAAAAAATTCAAAAATTTTTGGTTTTAAAGTTATTGCAAAAATACATTTGTGGGGTCTATCTTAAAGTTTGAAATGAGTGGTATGAATATTTAGAAAATTAATTGAGTGGTTTAAATAGTTGATAAATATGAGGTAATACAATATATTATGTGGGTCCATTTATACCAATAATATAATGGTATGAATGTAAGTGCTCTAAGAGTAGCTTAACAAATACTTATAGATTTTTTTAGAGAGAGAGAGAGAGAAACAAATGTTAAAAGGAAAAAGTTGTTTTGCAATAAAAAATCACTTTTGCACATTGTATTAAAAAAAAATATTTGCTACAATAAACAAACACAAAATAAATTCTATTTTTTTTATAAAATTTCTAAAAATTAATCTCTAAATTATTTTATATCAAAATCATTATTTTTTTTTTTAATTTATAAATGTGTTTAGAAAGTTTTCATTTTTGTAGGGACTAAAAATATATTTAATTCTTAAAGTTTTGATGTGACAAAAATATCCTATCATTTATTGTGAAGAATAATTTCAAGGCTAAATTATAATTTTGGTCACTTAAGTAAATTTTAGCTTTTAATTCGGTCCCTTAAATTTTTTTGTTTCATTTTAGTCCATTAATTAAGTTACAAACATAATACAATTTATTTCTTTAAAAAAAAATTGTTTCATTATGGTCATTTAAGTTATGAATGTGAGACAATTAGATACTTTAAGTTAAAAAAATTAGACAATTTAGTCTTCCTAGTAGAGACCAAAATATCTTAAAATTAGTAATTTAAGGGACCAAATTACCCAATGTTTGCAATCTAAACAACCAAAATGAAATAAAAAAAATCAAGCACAAAATTATGAAGCTTAAAATTAAATTAAGGGATCAAAAATATAATTTAGCTTAATTTCAATCATGAATAAAAAAGAACCAAATAAATTTTGATTCAATGTAAATTTTTTTTGCTTTCGCCTTCTAGTTCAATATATATTTTTGTTTATAATCATATCTCTGTTTTTTTATATACATCTTGACTATAAGTAGCAACGATATCATAACAAATCCTACATGTTCCATGTTTTTTTAGTGTCATTTTAATTTTACCATAAAGCTCTCTAATCAAGTTAGTCGATTATTGGCAGTCGGACTCTTAGTCTTTCCTCAAGATATGTATTGGGTGCTTCTAAAAGTTCACATTTTATATCACCATTGAGATTTTCGGAATGTTTTGTTATCCGCGTCATCCTCTGATTATTTGATATTTAACTAATTGATTCGAAAGAGTTATTTGCTTGTTGTTTAACAGGGGGTTGTTGATTCTTGGACTGCTTTGTGTTGACCGTCATCC
Organism: Trifolium dubium; assembly: GCA_951804385.1. Lineage (NCBI taxonomy): Eukaryota > Viridiplantae > Streptophyta > Magnoliopsida > Fabales > Fabaceae > Trifolium > Trifolium dubium. The sequence goes on along the minus strand of OX638075.1, from coordinate 28,129,498 downwards.
ACTCACCAATTGCTATGTCTCTTATTTAAATGTTTTATTATCCGTTTGAGTTGACCTACACTTTGTATGGTCTTACGGTTAGGGTTGGGAATAGGCTAGGCCAGACTTTAGTTAATCTTTGAGTTGACATACAACCTATTAAAAGTTAATTTTTTTTGTCTGGCCTATTTAAAAGTCTGACCTGATCTTATAGCCTACATAAAAGCCTACATCACATAAAAATTTCAATTTTTTTTTAAAAAACATATAAAAACTTCAATCTAGTCTATATCATCTAATTTTTTTAAATAGACAATATAGCCTATTTAAAGCCTACATTACATAAATTTTTTTATATAGTCTATATTACTTATTTTTTTATTTTAAACTAATTTCATTAGTCTTGTCATATGGAATCACTAATAACATCTTAAAAAAAGTGAAGTAATGTGGTATCTATTGGTTTAACTTGGATCAACTTGGTATACAAACATGTAATATACAACTATTTATAACTAAAGTTTCCTCTCCGTACCAGCTAAATAGCCGATGTGGGACTTCTGGTTGCTACTATCTCTATTATTTTTAATAGAAATAAAAGTTATTATTTCTTATTCTCTCTATTTAAATGACCAATATTTTTCGTTTTTGTCTTCTTTTTGTATAAAAATTCAAAAGTTAATCTTTTCATTAATTATTGTAAACACTAACAAAAAACTTGAGATTAAGTTAATCTAGTTGACAATACACTTATATATGCCTTTAAATAAGTAAAACACATTTACGACCAATTTTATATGTCCTAATTTTTTTTATATATATAAATTATAATTATAGAATATAAAAGTAAGTTTTAATAATTATGTATATTTTTATATGCAAAAATAATAATAATTATGTGTATATAGGCCGGCCTATTAAGATTTGTAGGCTTTTTTTTAAAGCCTAAACCTGACCTATTTAAATAAAGAGGCTATTTTTAAAATCTGAGCCTAACATTTTTAATAAATAAGCCGACCTAGCCTAAATTTATGTAAGCTAACCTGTAGGCCCATATGAGCCGGCCTGACCTATTCCCAATCCAACTTACAGTTATAGGATTAGGCTTTATGTCCTCCCTAACTTTTACTTCTTCTGTAATTGTTATATAATATATCATTATGAGAATAGAATAGACTCTCAAAGGACAAGTTAGAGGACAATGGACTCTAGGAATGCCAACTAAGTTGGTATATCTAAAAAATTTTTGATGCATGATTATTCTCTTAACTTATGTGAAGAAAAAAATTGTTGGTGAAATTTTGGAGTTTTTTTTTCTTATTTTATTCTTATTTTAATCAACCACTAACTTTCTCTTTCCAAAAAATTTTAAAAAATGAATAAGAGTTATTGAGAAAGGAATTCATTTTATGGAAAATGAATATAGTAAAGTTATTGAAAATTTATGGAAAATGAACTCAATATTGATAGTTTTAATTTAATCAATGTTTAATATTACAATGAAGATGTCTGAATCACAGTGATTCACTATAATTTTATAAAATCTATAATTTATAACTTTTACAAAATCACTATTAATATTCCACCATAATATCAAACATATCCTTAACAAATAGAGTCATTGTGAGACGAGCTTGCTGCAATCCAGTACGAAACTCATCTTCTTAGTACTATCCTAAGTCCTAACACTTTTCACAATTGTACTATGTGTTATCAGTCATATATTGTAACAAAATAAAAATAATCGTATGGTTGTCACCTATATATTTCTTATACAACATATTTTTCATCATCATTGATAATTGTGTTGTGGCAAGTGTGAGTAAGTCTCACATTGCTTAGAAAAGTGGAGGTTGAATACTTTATAAGTAGAAAGACCCATAAACCCATTGCCTTAAGGTTTTGGGTAAGAGTGTGGTGTCTGACTCTTATATCATTGTTCTTAGACTCAATGTGGATGATCCTCCGGCTGCCCCCTCGTTGACCCAATAGTGGTATCAGAGCCGACGGTTAAAGATTGGGCTCATTGTGTCGAAAGTCTTCCTGACAAAGGTGGTCAGGCGGCGGGTTTCAGTTGGTACAGTGGCACAACGGCGGTGCAAGTGTTTACGGTTGGAAAAGCTTCCGCTTGAGGGGAGCATAATGAATGAAGACTCACACTTGAGGGGAGAATGTTGTGGCAAGTGTGAGTAAGTCCCACATTGCTTAGAAAAGTGGAGGTTGAACACTTTATAAGTAGAAAGACCCATAAACCCATTGCCTTAAGGTTTTGGGTAAGAGTGTGGTGTCCGACTCTTATATCGTTATTCTTGGACTTAATGTGGATGATCCCCTGGCTGCCCCCTCGTTGACCTAACAAATTGTTGTGGATTTATCCCATGTCTATTACGAAAGGTTAAAATGAAGTCTTTTTCAGTTACAATATAATATGTTAAAGTTGAACAAATAAAATCTCTTTTTTTTTACTTAACAAATAAAATCTTTTAACATTTAATATTAATTCAAATTTTATATAATGGCTTCTTGCAACTCCAAACTGCTAAAAACTTGTTTTAATAAAACATGCAAATTTTACTTATAAATCGTTCAAAATTGTTTAATTTATCAAATACATAATAACAAAATTATGACTAAAATTTTCATATTTATTTATGCTTTGATCTTCTTTTTTTCTCACTTTCTTGTTGAATCCCTTTATTTTAAAAGTTTGTCATTTTTCATACCATTTTTAAATTTATTTTATACATGATATTAAATATCATTGAGTAACTTTCCTTTCTTATTTGACAATGTAGGTGATATGCCCTGCAATTCTGACAAGGATTGTCCAGCACAAGACTATTATAATGTTTGGCAATGCTATCGTAATTGGTGTGAGTTAATAAAGTTTATACCTTTTAGTATATAATTTTTATGTTATCGTCCAAATATAGTGTTTGTACTTTTATCATCATAATTAAGTTTATCATTTGACTACTTTCCATAATTTTAAGGGTTAAATATATTTTTAGTCCTTATAAACATCTGACTTTTCTACTTTTAGTTCCTTTAAAAAAATTTCCACTTTTTGATCCCTACAAAATTCAAATTCTTTAACATGAATTTTGGTCCCTACTTTTAAGTCAACTCATGTATACTAATTAAAATTTAGATTTATGTATTGCAGTAATTTTTAGTATATTAAAAATTGAATTGATTTACAAAATTAAAGTTTTTTTAATTAGTGATGAATTAAATATGAATTTTTGAAGTATTTGCGTTTAAAAATTCATAGTTAATTCATCATTTGTTAAAAAATTATGAACTTTGGTTTGAGTAATTTTTATAATATTATAAACATGATCACAAAAACTCGTTAAAAAATTTTGAATCGTACACATAGTTGAGTGGAAAGCAGGGACCAAAATTCATGATCAAAAATATTTAGAGGACCAAAAAGTGGAAAAAAATTTTAGAGGGACTAAAAGTAGAAGAGTCAGATATTTATAGGGACTAAAAATATATTTAACACTAATTTGACAAAGAATACTACTCACACATATGGTAAGTGTAACAACCCGAACTCCTTATAAGCATAAATAGAAATCAAATAAATGGTTAAAATAAAAGACAAGAGAATAAAAATTTAGCTTGATAAAATAAAAACAATAATACAATGCTTCCTAGCTAGGTAAATTAATTAATAATTATAACAACTCTCAGCATGCAATAATATTACACAAACCATAACCTAACGCAAACTAATCAGATGAGTGGCTTCCACCTTATGTGTTGGCACTATGGCGCTACAAGCTAAGTGGTAGTATCATGGTGCTTATGTTTTCAGCACTTTCATCTTCTTGACTTATGGTTAAATAAATTTTCTTGTCTTTGCTCAACACTATATTTTAGTTAAATTTTCACTTTATCTCCATTAATAAGGGCTTCCAACGTCATAAATAGTTTTTAGGGCATAAATATTTTTTTTTTTTGAGTAAAGGCATAAATAGTTAAATACTTCATAAAATGTATCAAATGCACATGCACTATTTTCTTTAATTTCTCAAGATTTTATCCTAAAATTTGAAAATAAAAATAAATAAAAACGGAGAAAATAGTTAGTTATTGAAACTAAATAAAAAATATTAATATCTTTTATACAATACATATATAACTTAAAAAATACTAATAGAAAAGTCCATGTCTCTTTTAAGAATTTTTTTTAACGGAAAATATTTTTTAATAAGATCAAATCTCTGCATAAGATAGAGATTGATAAAAAAAGAGTTACAAAACAAAGGTGTCGTATATAAGCGGCAAATATTTTTTAAGAACTGAAGATGACGTATAAAATAAATATTACTAATAAAGATATCCATGTATTTTTGATATCTTAGTATTTTCATTTAATTATGAATTGCTATGTACTTTTTTTTAATCAAGAATTGCTATGTACTTTATTGTATTAGTTTAGTAAAAATGACCATTTTTCACCTGTTCGGACTAGTTTCGGTCGGGTTTAACCGGTTGATTATATATCTGGTCCAATTGTATGACCAGATCAGCATTATATTCGGTTCATGGTTTAATTGGTTGGTTGTCTTATTTTCAAAATTATGTGTAATATACATTTCCGCTCTATTTTCATTTATTTGTGTGTTGTTCGGATTTTTATCACTATTATTATTTTAATAACAACCGGAATTCATGTTTGTATTTTTGTTTTCAGGTGTGAAATACTTTATACAGAGAAAGAATACAGAGAGATTAATTTGGGATACAACTTCAATCCACTTAAGGTGTTAACTCAATACTAAGAGTCTAACATTATATGTAATCTCAAAATTCTGAATTCAAATCTCATAAAAAATAGTTATAATATGGTCATTAATACTAATGCAAATTAATAAAATTTTCCTCTTTTCTCAATTTTATTTTATAAAAAGGATATAATCATACAAACCCAATCAACTTTGAGCATTTTGATTTGTGATGAGGTCTGCTTAAGCAATGGAGACGTTCTTTAAGAATATGCGTAAGAAATACTTTTAAGAAATGAAGACATTCTTTATGAAAAAAATTCCAATAGAGATATCCATGTATTTTCAATACCTTAGCAATTTCATTTAAGTCTAAATTGCTTCATGTAGTATTTTAGTAATTTATTGCTTTATTTTTACTTTTGTTCAGCATACTACTTCCATTCTCTAATTATGGGTGTGTTTGTTTTAGCTTTAAATAAAATGAATTTTTTTGTGTTATATAATTTTGTGTAAAAAAAATTTACAAAGAATTTTTTTATAAAAGCTTCAAATGAAAATTTGGTTTCAATAGTTATTCTTAAAATGTTATTTTAGATACTTCATCATTTTATTGAAACTTTTTTTGGATACTAAAATTTCAAAAAATCACTTAATTTTGAAGCTATTTCAAATAGATTTTCATAAAAATCATTTTTGAAATACAACTTTTTAAAAAAATTGAGATTTTGACTATGTTTTGATCTTGAATAATGTGTGTTTATGCTATATGATGTCAAAATTAAAGTTTTTATTTAAAAAAAACGAATATAAAAAAACTTATAATACTTTAAAAAATGATTCTTTAAAATCTATTTTTAAAAATTCAAAGAAAAATCTATTTCTTTTAAAGCTCAAACAAATGCACCCTATATTTCCACTATATTTTGTTTTTGGTACAATATTTCTACTATATTTTTATTTCTTCTTTGTCGTTTTCCAAAATATTTTTTTAATTAATGGTCAATGAATGATTATTGTCATTTGTCTGTGCAAAATTGTCTAATATTTTCTGTTTATAAAAACCAACAATTTGATTAAATCATTGGAATTATAATATCACATATAAATTTAAGTTTAAACATCATTTTCGTCTCTATATATACGTAGAATTTTGGCTTTTATTTTTGTATCAATTTTTGTTCAAAATAAATCTCTGAACCAAATCAATAATTAGCAATTAATAATTTCGGATCTTAATTTAAAATTTTAGTGGAAATGTAATAAAAAAAAAGAATTTGAGTGAGTCAAGAAGTCCACCTATTAAAAAAAAAGGATAAATAAATTTATCATTATAAAATAATATTTCAACATTATATTGAACCAACTAAAAAAAGTAACATTGAATAAATAAAAAAATGTTGTTTAGAGTTGAAACATGTATCTTTTGAGAATCGAATCAGGTTTCTTTAGCTAAAGCTTGTAGAAAATACATGAATTTTGACTCATTGAGAAATTGTCATCTAAGAATAGATTTCTTGAGAAGTTGTCACCTAATAAATTGATCATGAGAGATACATTAGTTAAAGTTACCAAAAAAAATAATATTTACTATAAATTTCTACGATACATTAGTACAACTCTAATATATCGGTACACCAAACTTTTAAAATAATAAATAAATAATTATTTTTATAAATTGAAAACTTTTTTATTGACTATTATATTTAAAAAAACATAATGTCATTTTCCTTAGTTTATCTATGCTGTGGAAGCTAGTGTATATATATATAGAATAAACTTGTTCCATTTTTAGTTCCCAAATTTCTATCGCATTCACTGCAATATTTTCTCACTCCTTCCTTCTTTCTCTTGTTCCCTCTTTCTCTTCGCAAGACTCAGGTATTTTCACTATTCAATTCAATTCTCCTTTTCTTTCTTCTTCTTCTTCTTAATTTTATTTTTATTACCGGGAACGTGGATTTTCTTTGATTGATAATAAGTTTTTTATTTATTTATTTAATATTGGATATTTAATTTAGTGGTTTGAAGATTATTCTCTTGTATTTTAACTTTTCAGGATTAGGATTAGGATTAGGTTTAAATTTTAAATTGTTGAATGATTAATGTGTGAATCTTTTTTTAAGAAATTGAAATTTGTGTTATTTTGATTTGCTGTTTTAATTTCTTGGTTCTTTAGCAATGATTTATGTGTATCCTTATTTTTATGAATTTCTTGTAGATTTGTTGTCTCAAATAATGCATATAAGATCCCCATTTTAATACATAGTATAAACTATAAATTAACTGATTTGATATACTTGCAACCAATATTGTTAAACTTGCGATTTAAATCGCAAGATTGAACAGTTGGTTCCATGATGATTTTGAGTAAGCCTGTTGATCTAGATTGCAATGAGAAAAGAGAAAACCCATCTGTGGCTAGCACACGGGTCGTGCGATTCCCTGTCATTCCCCCATATTGCAGATCTCTGTGCTGTCGCCTCTCTATAAGCAACCATTTTTGCGTGAATATCCCACCATCTCCGGTTGTGATTCTCGAACCATGTTTGTTCCCTCTCTAGAAGAGATAGGCGGCAGGAGTGAAAAGAAAGTTAGGGTTTTGTTTCCGTTGAGAGTCGGGTATTGGGCTGTTTTAGGCCCAATACATTAGTATTAGTCTTTTTATGTTCTGTTTTGTTCTATGTTAATAAACGTTGGTTTGGGCTGTGTTTTATTAATGGGTTTGTTCTACAATATTTCTTAACTAAAAATTACTTTCTTATTTCCTTAAATTAACTATATTATTATGCGAAAGAGTTAATATAGCTTTTTTTTTTTGGTACATCGGAAAGATAAATGCTCCCAACAGGATTTGAACCTTGGACCCCCTACCCAACCTATGTCCCCCAGCTCTTACCACTTGAGCTATCCTACGGAGACAGTTAATATAGCTTATGTAATGTGGGTGGAGTAATTTTTTATTTTGGTAGGATCTTACAATTCTAGTTGCGATCTGATTTGACATGTTGCGATCTGATATGATGTGTTGCGATCTTGCTATCGCTCTCCTGATCTTAGTCAAGATCTCGATCTTTACATCATAGCTTACAACAGTGATATGTGATTAGTGAGGGAATCAGATTATATATTTTCATGACTATTGAATTATTGCGGATGGGATATAGTAAATTTTCTGTTTGGGATGAACCATAGTAAGACCTGAGACTGAAGTTGAAGGTACTGCTAGAACTGGGAAGGCCATTGTTGTAGTCAAATGTGCATCCATTTATATTAAGCAATTGATCTAGTTGTGAGAAGGAGTGTAAAATCTACAATTTAGCATCAAAATTCTTCAATTTACTAACTTTGGATTTCTAAGATCTGATCCATGTTGCAATCTTATACCCTCCTCTCGATCTGAGTTAGGATCTCAAGTTTAATAACTTTGGAGTATATAGAAGTAGATGGCAGGAATGTATATAACTGAAACCTCATGTTAGAAATTTAAAATCATTCATGAACCTTCGTCTAAAAGCATAACATTCTGGAAGAGTTGGGTCTTGATGTATGTAAGAACAACAAGGGTTTATTGTTTCTCAATATTTTATTGCTTTTATCATTTTGAAGTGGTTGGAGCATGTCATATTGGAGAATTAGGATCACCTCCTATAGTTTTATTATAGAAAAGGGTAAAGGATTGGACCCACTTCAGAGAGCTAAGTCTCTTAATTACTGAAGAAGATCATAATCCTATTTTGGGGGAACTATGTCTCTTCATTACTGCATGTTTCCTCTGTATAGTAAAAATCTGTGTAAATAAGTTTTTCCTATTTTTTTGTAGTGCAATCGATGAATCAAGTATAATATAGATATAGAAATTTCCTTTGTTTTCGTAGTGCAATCAAGTATAATAAAGTTATAGAAATGTCTTTTGGCACATTTCATCGCTGACTTGGAGTATACTTGATTTTTTTTCTAGTACTTAGCGGTTGATTACATCAGAAGGAATTTGCTTATTACAAATTACCTAGGACAAGTTTCATGTCTGAGTTTGACACAAACATTCCATCAACTTTTGGTGAGTATCGAATCTCTTAAATTCATCTATTCGTGGTATTTGAAAAACCATATAAGAATGATACCAGATATTTAACAATTTCTTGTCAACTAATTTAGCATTGGTTGCTAATGTGGTATGATAATTTCATTAGATCCCTTTGCTGAGGCAAATGCTGAGGACTCAGGTGCCGGAACAAAAGAATATGTTCATGTCCGTGTACAGCAGCGTAACGGAAGGAAAAGCTTGACAACTGTTCAAGGGTTAAAGAAAGAGTATAGCTATAGCAAGATACTCAAGGATCTGAAGAAAGAATTCTGCTGTAATGGTACTGTTGTCGAGGACCCTGAGTTGGGCCAGGTTTGTCTTCCGTTCTTCAAATGTAATGCTAATGAACTATGCAATCGTTTATTTTGCAATCGAAGAAAAAAACTGAGTCAAATTTTTTGTTGCCATTTTGAGCACATGGTCTTTCTCATTTAATGTGATTCAGTGTGTTTGGTTCTATGGTGGCAAAATTTGATTTTAGTTAAATCAAGTTTAAAGTAAAATGGTTTATATTTAGATCCCTTCACATGAAAGTTAGTTCAACCATAAATCTATGTAAAAATCATGTTTGGAGACAAACTACAAATATTAGCTTCAAGTTGGAATCAATTTTAGAGGCAAAGTGAATTTTTATCGAGAAACTCAAACATACCATAGCAATTTGCAGTCTTCAAAATCAGTTGTGGATCTTCCAAAAGTGAATCTTGTACATAATTTCTTCTCATTTTTATCATGAAAGGCTAATTGTCAATTTTGCATGGATGCAGGTCATTCAACTCCAGGGAGATCAGAGGAAGAATGTTTCTACTTTCCTCGTGCAGGTACGCATCACATTGTTTCTGATTATAGTGTGCCGAATATTCTATTATGAAATGGTGTTATGTTCTCTAAGTTTTTTTATTCTGTTTGTATCAGGCGGGCATTGTAAAGAAGGAGAATATCAAGCTTCATGGTTTCTAAGACAAATCAAAAGTGTGCAATTTAGCTACATGTTAAATATTTAGCATGCAGACTACAGTCAATATGATTTGAACTTAACAAATCAATCATAGCAACATACTTTGGTTAAGAGTTTTATACAATCTATTACTCTCTTACATATTTTGGATTAGTATTTGCTAGGTTATGATAAGGATTAATGTCTCCTAAGACAGATATATTCAATAAAGTTGTCATAATTTCTACCCATTCATGCCTTATTGCTATGTGTTTTGTGCCCTTTAAATGCACAAATTTTAACTGCTGTGAAAACTCAAGATTTAAGCGTTGCTTGGTTGAGGAGTGAAAGAATTTCTTAAAAAGAGTATCACTTTCATTTTTCATTATAGTTTCAACTTTTAATTGATATTTTTGAATTATTTTAAACTTTTCATTTATGAATAATGAAAATGTGTCAATGATTTTTAGGAATAATTTATTAAAATTATCATTTTTTTCATATTGTATTCAATTCATAGTTTAGTGGTGACATCTTTATAAAGGAAGCTAGAGGACAGTGGTTCAAATTATTTCCATAATGGACAGAAACCATGATATATACTGTATTCAATTTTATTTTATTTTCACTTGATTGCCTTTGCTCATAATTTATTTCAGCTGAGTCAAACTTAACCTTAGTTTGATTTGATTTTATAAGAATTGGTTCAATTTAATATTTAATTAGAGTTTCATACATGACAAGTAGTAACACTAAATTACTATCTAAATCTTGGGTTATTTACCAATTTTATCATGTGTGTAATAATTTTAATCTATATAGTGTTAATAATGATATATTGTACACTAAATGACAAGTAGTTTTGTGGATTATTGTTATGGTCCATGTTGGTATACTTTTTTTTTTTACACACAAAAGCTTATATCATTTCATTATTCGAAAGAGAAGTAATACAAAGAGGTAATTCATCAAAGGTACAGCGACTAGGCCCAGATATGGCCGCCCTAGCTAGAGTATGAGCAACCATATTCGCTTGCCGCTTAATAAACTTAACCACTAAGTTTGAATTACAAGACATGATATGAGATATTTGACTAATAATATAATTGAACTCGGAGGTACCCTTGTGACAATGATTAATTGCATCCACCACACTTTTGGAGTCGGTCCATGTTGGTATACTTTTATGTTACATTTTGGATCTTTTTAGATATCGTAATGCTACATTTGGATATTATTGAGGTTTAATTAAGATCATATTGATTTTTAAAATTCTACAATGATGTTGAAATTCCATGTGGTAGGGACAAAATTGTTCCTTTTTTATTTTTGTCGGGGATTAAATAATTATTTTTAATAACTATCAAAGGCCTAATTGTTCCTTTTATTATTTTTGTCGGGGATAAAATAATTATTTTTAATTAATAACTATCAAAGGCCTAATTGTTCCTCTTTTAATTCGCATGACACATTGAACATTCATTTGATGAGTCACGTACATATCATTATTAGAGAGGTATACAAGTTAGCACCAAAAATATATCTCTCAAATTTTCTCAGACATAAAAATAAATCTTAACTTTAAAAAACAAAAAAGATAAATGTGAGATTGAGCAACAAAGCATCTAAAAATCCACAAAAAAATCCACAAAAAATCCATCTAAAAATATTCCCAAGATTTGTCATCATCCACAAAAAAATCCACTTATCCAACTAACACTAATTGGCCAACTACCAAGGAAAGTTAGAGAGAATTATTAGTCTACCATGTGTGTTCAGCTACCCGTCTTCTCTCTATTTTGCTTTCTACACCCCCTTTTGCCACTCCCAATTCAATTCTATATTTGTACTATTAGTTGTACAATCACTGTTTTATTATATTAGAAATTGACTTGCTCCTATATATAGTCCTATAAATTAATATACCACTCAATCATTTCCTTATTCTGCTAATTAACAACATTCTTAAGCATCTTTGATTATAAAAAGGAAAGAAAAGAGATTGAAACTTAATTCACTATAGTATTCTTTTTAATTTGCTATTGCAATGGCTGACACAGAATGCTCCTCTAACAATGTTACAGCAAATTCTACAGGTACCCTTTTAGAATGCATGCCTTTTTATTGCTAATTAAGTGGATATATCATGATTTATATGAATCTAATTAATTATAATTTAATAGGTTAAGTGATGTGATTACTATTTTGCAGATCAACAACCTAGCCAAGATTCAAAACTTGAATTTTCTGCAGATGAGGAAATTCTTATTACTATGGTTTATAATCTGGTTGGAGAGAGGTTAGTATGCTTCAAATTATATTTTAGCATTCCTTGTCACAGTATGATGCGAAATATCACTTTGATGATGAATAATCTCTGTTAGAGAGTGTCGCTGACTATTTTTAGTAAGGTCTTCCCACAAGCTAGGGCTACAACTATGTTTTTTTAATTCATCCACGAGATTCGAACACGAGGATGAAAGAAACATGGTTGTGGGGAGGGAAAATCCAACAAAAAGTAGTTAGCGAAATTTCTGACGAAGATTGTTAATCGGTCAATTAGGTGAATGCTTTGCATTAATAACAATTAAAAAAAATAAAAATCAAGGTCCAATCATGTTACTATTAGAAAATGAAGTTTAGATGTTTTTTTGCTATAGGTGGTCATTGATTGCTGGAAGAATTCCTGGAAGAACAGCAGAAGAAATTGAAAAGTATTGGAATTCAAGATATTCAACTAGCGAATGAAGTGCTACCACAGCTAAGAATGAATCAAGAAATTAATCTATGAGTGACTTTGAAGGATATATATGAAATCAAAGTTGATTTTATTATTATAATGAATCAAGAAATGAATCTTATAATGATATTTGGTGTTATAATTTTAATTAGAGAATCCACTATTCACTTTGTTCGTGTTAGTAACAGCTACTTTTATATGCATTGTACTGCCTTTCGGTCTTACTTAGAATTTCTGAAGATTCAGTTCTATATATCCATCAAAAAAATTGTCAAAAATATAAACTTTTCTACCTTCATTTAAAATATTTATCTTTATAATATTTATCTTAAAATAATATGTGTATGTATTTAATGTCTTTTTTTTTTTACCAGGTAGTTTAGTGGTTAGAAATTCACCCTTATACGGTATCTGCATTTCCGTGCAGTATGTCCAACTAATTTAACTAAATTCATAGGACGTATTTAATGTCTCTTATTATCGACAATAAATTGATTCAAATGATAAAGATTTTAATTCCTTTAAATAAATGAGTGATTCAATTTCTAACTCTTACATACGAAAATTTTAATTAAAAGAGGAGAACTAAGCTTATGTTCCCCACAAGAGTGGCGATAATAGGATGGCCCAAATTAATGGCCACAATCCATGCTGAAAAAATTCATAGGTGAAGTGAAGTATTTTTTGTTTTTTTTTTGACAAAATGGTGAAGTGAAGTTATAATTCTATTACTTTTTAATTATCTAAATTTTTTTAAAGTCTCCTACCTATGTTTTACGTGACTGCTCGTCTTATACAGAAATATGATTTTTTTAATAATATATTTACCGTTCAAAAAAATAAAAATGTGATTGCTCCCGCTTAATTTCTTTCCCTTCCCTCTCTAAAATCAAGTCACCTACTTTACTCTACCTCTTCCTCTATAAAACTAATCAACGCCAGTTAATTTATACATCATATTTGAAGAATTTATCAACTATTTAAGAATTATTTATATTTGGTTGTAACTAACATGAAAAAAATTACTTGTTTTTGATAGTTTGCTCTTGATTGTTCGAGTTTCTAGTGTCACAACTAAGAGATTCGAGCAATAACATGATTGTTAATATTGAAAGATAAATTAGTATAAATATTAGGTTAGAGTCTATATATTATTAATGATTTCAAATCATTCGATACACACTATGTGTGTACATTTTATTTTGCGGTGGAAGAAAATAGATTTTCAGAGAATTGATTTCGTAAAATATTTGATTTTGACTAATATTTAGTTGAAGGTAAAAGTAATTTATGTTTGAATACATTCATATAAAAGCGGATTGAACAAAAACATTAATGTAAATAATTAAAAACTACAATTTTTAACTTTCAAGTAGAATCAATTCTAAGTTCTAACGATAAAATTAATTTAACTTTAAATAAATCAAACAAGTAAAAATCAATTATACACATCGAGAATTAATTTTGACCTCTCAAATAGTGTATTATTGCACATACTTTAATTTTCCAATGATTAATTTTGTTCTTTTAACGATTTAAATTTCTTATGGAATATAATTCATTTTCGTATTTAATTTATATGTTTTTTTTTTTTGCATTGAATTTATATATTACTTTGAACGGACAAAATTGGAAGATTTTTTCGATGCATTTGGTGACGTTCACTGGTGGAGCCAAGGCCCTGCAAGCCTGGACGCTTGCCTTGACTCGTCTAAATTTTTTGGTATTTTAGAATTAATTCAAGGTAAAATTATGATTTTTATGGATTAATCTAGGACAAAATTAATATTTTTTTGTTTAAAATTAAGATTTTTTTATTGTAAGACAATTTTTTGATAATGGTGACGTGCTCAATCAGCTCAGGTATAATGAGGAAGGGTGCCTATAAGAATGTTAGCACTGCAAAGTTTAAATCAAGAACAACTAAGATGAGTCTGTATGAAATAGGTGAAATGCATGTATCTTGATGACACAATTTATTTTAAATTAAATCAGCAAATATATTATAAAATTCGACTAAAAATATAACTGTATAATAAATACAAATGGAGATAAAAATACAAATGTGCAATAAAATTATGAGACAAACTAGTATTTACTTGTTAAAACTATTTTAATAAATTTATTAAAACTATTTACTTGTTTTTTTTGTTTTGCTCTATTGCTTGTTAACTTTTCCATATACAAAACATGGGCCTGAATTGAAACAACAAATGAGAAGTAGAAAACATCATAGTCTCCTTCTCCTCGAAATGCTAAAAATGCCATTTGTTCATCTTCATCCTCCTTACCTTTTCTATTAAGGACCACTTGATATTTCATCGTGTTAATTCCAATTTCCTCATAGTCTTCATTCTTATTCGATGATTGATTATTATCCTAAAAAATAATGTTGTGAATTCCAAGAAAACAATATAGTGGACCATGTTACATATATCATTTTCTTTAGTATTATTTATCAAACACTCAACTAGTTCCTTTCAACAATAGTCCCATACTTATTTTTATCATTTTTAATTCACACTCATGAACTAAACTCCAAATTCAAGACAATAACAAATTCTAACTGATCCAGATAAGAATTAAGTTTCATGACACACTAAGCCTGCATTAGGTGAATGTGTACCAAGTACAATTTGAGAGTTGAATTGGCAAAAGTAAAATAAAATTAAAAATCTTCTCATTGTAACTTAATTTAACACTAGTTGTATATATGGATTGTCTCACAAGCTAAGTCATACATATATTATAGTGTACAAATCATTCATATTATAATGAATACAAATTTTATAAAATTTATTGTTCAATTGAAGACTTGTGTAATATAGATCATCTATATTTTACATAAATTTTGAAAATCATTTTAAAATTTTATTGAGACTCGACTCGTTAAGATTAATAGTATTCAATAAATAAAACTCATCGATCGTTAATTTTTACAGATCACAATAACATATTAAATCATTTTTTATTTTTTTAAATTTTGCATAGATGAATATATAAATAGGTAATAAATTAAAATTAAAAAAGTTAATGTGGCACGTGTATAATTTCATTGAATTATGGAAATAATATTGACAAATAAATCATTAAAGTTATAAAATGAAGTGAATATAATTTATTATTACTAATATTAATATTAATATATATTTGAATATAACTCCGTTGTTAGAAATATTGTACTACATAATTATATGAGTTTCAAATATGAAATCTTTATTTATTATTTATTTTTGCAAAAATTCTTTATTCATTCTCACTACTATGTTATTTGTTATAAAAATAATAATTCTCTTTTAACTTTATTTCATTATGAAATACGACATGACGACACATAAATTAAATATTATCCTTTTATACTGATGATCTCACACCAATGTTTTTGTAATTCAGACCAACTGTCCTATAAAATATATATAAATGTTTAAAAAAATTATTTATATCGCGGTCGAACTCTTACACTTCTATTTGATGAAGATCTAACTAAAGAAACGAGGATGATTAAGTTCTAACTAAAGAAACGAGGATGAGAATGTTGGTGGTAAAATAGCAATGTATAGTGTGACATCATTTACTAATAAAATGAAAAGATTTAGTTACATGACAAAAAAATGTGATACTAAATGAACGTAAGATAATTGCCACCACCATACGTGCCATATTTCAAGTGCCATGTTTCACAATTTTCCCTTTGAAAAATAATCAAAGATAATATATAACATTATAGATAAAATTTATTGATTTTTGTTTGTTTCTTCCTTCCATAATGTTATCTAAATTACCATTCATACAATAACGTGATCAACAAGAGTTTCCCCGAAGCTATATAAACTGAGGAGCTTGTACAATGTTTTGCATGAGCTTCTCTTAGTAACATCTACCATAAAAGAAAATAAAAGAACAATGGCTTCATCACTTTTTGTGCCTTCATCTGTAAGCTCAGTTAACCCTGCATTATTTCTTTCTTTATTGAATTAGTTCTAATTTTGTGTTGATTATATTTCAAGTTCAGAATGTTTATGTTCTGTTACATATATAAATTAAAATCTTACCATGCTTTTGAATTTTGGCGAATATTCATATTATTGGAAGTATACTATTAGACGGCATAATTTGTTCGAAGTTGTACTTTCAGACAGCACAAAGAATTTGTTATAGTACTATAAAGTTCAGACTGAAAGACTATAAAGTGAATTTGCATCATACCTAAGACTATAATATTGAAAATGTATTTTCAGTCTTAGATACGATACAAATGTTGATGTAACACAAACACTTCAAATTGAATGTATATTATGTGTCTCAAAAATGTTGACACGAGTTTAGATTCAATCATTTTTTATTTTCGTAATTTATAATCAATGTCTATGTGTCTACATTTATATCGATTACGACACAATCTTCTCGACTATGTTTTTAAATCATAAACTTGTAAGCAAATAACGTTGTTTGAACTTTAATTTCATTCTATAGTAAATCTTAATTAACTAAACTTATATTAATGGATACAGATAATGGAAGAAGAAGCTAGATTCGAATCCGAAGTAGCCGAGGTTCAAGCATGGTGGAACTCAGAGAGGTTCAGACTAACCCAAAGACCATACTCAGCAAAAGATGTAGTTTCCCTAAGAGGAAACCTAAGACAAACCTATGCATCAAATGAGTTATCCAAAAAGCTATGGAGACTTCTCAAAACCCACCAAACCAACAGAACAGCATCAAGAACATTTGGTGCACTTGATCCAGTTCAAGTCACTCAAATGGCAAAACATTTGGACACAATTTACGTCTCGGGGTGGCAGTGTTCATCGACACACACAACAACCAATGAACCTGGTCCTGATCTAGCCGATTATCCTTACGACACTGTCCCGAACAAAGTTGAACATCTTTTCTTTGCTCAACAGTATCATGACAGAAAACAAAGAGAAGAGAGGATGAGTATGAGCCGAGAAGATCGAGCAAAGACACAGTTTGTTGATTATTTGAGGCCAATTATAGCTGATGGTGACACTGGCTTTGGCGGCACGACAGCTACTGTTAAGCTTTGTAAGCTTTTTGTCGAACGCGGTGCTGCTGGTATTCATATCGAGGATCAATCTTCTGTAACGAAAAAATGCGGTCACATGGCTGGTAAAGTTTTGGTTGCAGTTAGTGAACATATTAATAGGCTTGTTGCTGCTAGGCTTCAATTTGATGTTATGGGAGTTGAAACTGTTTTAGTTGCTAGAACTGATGCTGTTGCTGCTAATCTTATTCAATCCAATATTGATACAAGGGACCACCAATTTATTTTGGGCGTGACGAATCCGAATTTGAAGGGAAAGAGTTTGGCAACAGTTATGGCGCAGGGACTTGCGTCCGGGAAGAATGGAGCTGAGCTTCAAGCATTGGAGGATCATTGGTTGTCGAATGCACAATTGAAGACTTTCTCGGAAGCGGTTACAGATGCAATTAAGACTCAAAATGTTAGCGAGGATGAGAAAAGGAGGAAGTTGAATGAGTGGATGCACTTTTCGAGTTACGAAAAGTGTCTTTCTATTGATGAAGGTAGAGAAATTGCTGATAGATTGGGTGTGAAAAATCTCTTTTGGGATTGGGATTTACCTAGAACTAGAGAAGGGTTTTATAGGTTTAAAGGATCAGTTACAGCGGCTATTGTTCGTGGCTGCGCTTTCGCGCCACACGCTGATCTCATATGGATGGAAACAGCGAGTCCTAATGTGGTTGAGTGTACACAGTTTGCTGAAGGAATGAGATCAAAATGGCCACAAATGCTGCTTGGATACAATCTTTCGCCGTCTTTCAATTGGGATGCTTCTGGCATGAGTGATGTGGAAATGAGAGATTTCATTCCTAAGATTGCTCAATTAGGATATGTGTGGCAGTTCATAACTGTTGGTGGTTTGCATTCTAATGCATTAATCACTTCAACATTTGCAAGGGATTTTGCTGTCAGAGGAATGTTAGCTTATGTGGAAAGAATTCAAAGAGAGGAGAGGAACAATGGTGTTGATACACTTGCTCATCAGAAATGGGCTGGTGCTAATTACTATGATAGGTACCTCAAAACTATCCAGGGAGGCGTTGCGTCAACTGCTGCAATGGGAAAAGGTAAGATCGTAAGAATATAGATTATGTTAGAAATAATATAAAAACATTGATGTGACTCTATCCTCACAAGCTTTTGGAATAACCGGTTATTTGACAGATTAAAATTGTGGTACCATTGCGATCTTTGATATTACAAGGCACAGTAAAATGTGGCTAATGTTAATGTGCGATTAATCATGGCCAAATGGACGTCAAAAACCTTGATGTCGCGGCCCAGATCCTAGTCACATACCTTTTTTTGAATACCCTTATAATGCTAATTTTTCGAATTTTTTTATGTTTTATAGGAGTAACTGAAGATCAATTTAAGGAAACATGGACTAGGCCAGGAGCAGTGGGAATTGATAGAGGAAATGGAAGCATGGTAGTTGCTAAGGCCAGAATGTGAAAGAGCTATACTTTCTGCTGAGCTATGCTACTGAGTACTGAGTGAGGAATTTGGAGGATATATTATATAATTTATCAATATATGTATTGGATTGGAATAAATAAATGTATACTATAATTATAATTATGTAGGCCATTAAATCATTTTGGTGTTTTTTGGCTGCATAATTTCTATTATTTCCTAGATTCTTCAAACTCTCAAGCCTTATAGGCAAGGTGGGAGAGAAAAGAAGACTAGTTTGTGTGTTTGTAATTTGTTTTACTCCTATTGTTTAAATATATTTTACTTTGAGCTCTTCTTTTATATTTTCTATTACATACACAACTTAAATCCAATAAATATACCACAATTACTTATTTTTAAAGGGACAAATTAAATTAAATTATATTTTAATACGTATAAAATGTAAGAAATAACGCAGTTTCACGCTGTTTTGAATTTCGGTCATCAATTTATGATTTTAGACATCTTAAATTAACCACTAAAATTGAGATTCGTCGGATAATAATCAGACGGTTCAAATACATTACTGCGTCACGCAGTTACCCGTGACCGCGTCAAATCCAAATTCCCCATTGTGTGTATCACAGAAATGAGCGGGAAATTTTGGCGCCATTGTGACACTCTCACTTTCTATATATTCAAATCATCTATCAAACTTTCACACACAGTTCCAAATTTCCAATCTCAGTTCCTTCGATTTTCAACAATGGCTACCGCAAACGGCGTCGTCTCACCCAATTTTCTCCGTGTGAAGAAACTCTCCGACAAAGCCGTTATACCTTCCAGAGGCTCCCCTCTCTCCGCCGGATACGATCTTTCCAGCGCCGCCGATACAAAAGTTCCGGCACGAGGCAAAGCTCTGATTCCCACCGATCTCTCAATCGCCGTCCCTGAAGGAACCTATGCCCGCGTTGGTAATTCATTTCCCCTTTCCAATTTTCCATTTTCTTCATATTTTAGGGTTTTTGAAAATTTTAGGGTTTTTGAAATTTTTAGGGTTTTTGAAATTTTTAGTGTTTTTGATTGAATTGAACATTTTCGCAGCGCCGAGATCGGGGTTGACATGGAAGCATTCGATTGATGTCGGTGCGGGGGTTATTGATGCTGATTATAGAGGACCTGTTGGGGTTATATTGTTTAATCATTCTGATGTTGATTTTGAAGTGAAAATTGGTGATAGAGTTGCTCAATTGATAATTGAGAAGATTATTACTCCTGAGGTTTCTGAAGTTGTTGATTTGGATTCTACTGTTAGAGGTGAAGGTGGTTTTGGATCTACTGGGATTTGAGTTTAAGGAGAATGATTATTAATTTTAGTAGGTTTTATACATGTGTGTGTGTATTTGGGGTATTATTGGTATGAGTAGTGTATGAAATTTGGAACTAGTTTGATTGAAGTTGATTGCACTTTGAGTTTAAACTGTATTATCTGCGTGTTTTGTTTTCGATGCTAGTTGTCGTGTACATAATTTTGCGTTCTCTTGTTTTGCGATTGAGCATTTTGGTACAAGTTGGATGTATTTCAATATTTTACACTCTTCTGTGATGTGGTAAAAGTAATTCATACTGGGAATGCAGTGCAGGGGAAGCTGGTTGTATATAATTTTGCTAGCAATTTTTCTTCTAGTAAACAAAATCAGTTAGAGTTAGACCCTAGTTATTACCATCTCCAACCTCGTCTGTGTAATCGCGCTATTCTTTATTTCACATTTTGATTTTCTACTAAAGGGTGATAATTAGCAGCTGCAAAAAGAAAAACTACAACTTATTATCAAGAAAATAACTTGCATCAACTAATAAATGACATTGTATGTACATTCCTACTTATTTGATTTCTAGAATTAGAGTTCGATCTCAGCTGCCCCTTTTTTGTTTTGGGGTATCAAGTTCCTTGCCAACTAACTATCGACCCCGATCTCTTTTCATTTCTTTTGGGTATTACTAGCCTAGCCTTCGTCAATCACACTAAAAACAAAGCACCCAACTACGACAAGGGCCCCTTAATTAAGGGTTAGGTTAGTAAATCCGGCCTGAGACACGTTTGTTGACAAAACCACCATAGGAATGGAGACCTCTCAGTAAAGTGACTACAGATATATCAATTGTGTTGGTATTTTTGAGTGGATGTTATTATGTAGCTTTGGTTAGTTTTGTATCATTAAATCTAAAGTTCTATATTCTTCAAAAATATAGAGGGCTTACTAGATCATTCAAAGTTGTTATGTAGTTTTGTAATGCCTTCTATATATGTTTTGTATATCCATTTTGTTTGCAATGGTTGGTGGTAGGTTCTATGTAAGATGTTAGTTTGTATAAATCTTTATTTCTTCATTCATTAGGATAGCTTCAAAATTATTTCAGAAAACATGAGAACTTACCAGATTCTAGTAGTGTACAATCTATTGATATTTTAACCCAAATTATTTATACTGTAGATTTGTAGGTATAAATAATACTCACTCCGGTCCTATATATAAGAAAAGTTTCACTTTTTAGATTCATTGTAGAATTCATGTATTTAGACTATATTATTGTCTAGATAGATCAATTTTATAATGAATCTTAAAAGTAAAAATATTCTTATATATAGGACCGGACGGAGGGAGTGCTATGTTAAATAGATATTCAAACAATGAACCATCAGTCCCTGTGAGTTTAGCTCTGTTTGTAGAAATATCACATTTTATATGTAGAAGTTGGAGTTCGAACTCCAAACACTCAATTTATTTTTAAATGTGAAATGTTATACACTAGACTACTTGACCATAAAAAAATGAAGCATCATGAATTTAAATGTATAA
The DNA here is from genome assembly GCA_951804385.1 of Trifolium dubium. Classification (NCBI taxonomy): domain Eukaryota; kingdom Viridiplantae; phylum Streptophyta; class Magnoliopsida; order Fabales; family Fabaceae; genus Trifolium; species Trifolium dubium. The sequence continues at coordinate 28,107,710 of OX638075.1, read as the reverse complement.
AGAGTTGAACATATATTCAATAGTAGTTTCTTAAGAAAAGAAAGTGAACTTGTTTAAAATTTAAATGTATGAATGTGATGTATTTTTGAAGAAGCTAAATTAGTCCAACTAAATTAACACCGAAGATAATTGAACTTGAAACCTCAGGGAGAATGCATACTCACAGGCCCCATGTCAATATCACCGGGCCAACCCAAGTGGGTTTGAATGTGATGTTATTAGTTGGTTTTTCAAAATGAACAACAATATCAAGAAGTTAAGGTGATATGTGGACATTCTTTGTGATACTAAATTTGGTATATACATACATTCATTCATTCAATTCAACACACACAAACTAACTCCCGAAAATGCAGCCCACACAAATAGAATGACACCCTTCAACACATTTGTGTTCAACTACAACTACAACTCTAACACCTCTCCTTTCCCTATTCATTATCATTCCTTTTTAGGTTCAAACCAAAACATTGTAAAAATGGAACCTAAACCTAATATATCACTACTTGTTCGTGTAAATAGCCATGAAGGTTATTGTAGAGAATTTAACAGGAACATTATTTTATGTTCAAGTGATGAATGATGCAACGGTGGAAGATCTAAAAAGAGAAATTGAAGCTCAGCTGAAACTTCCTTGTGACCGTTTGATCCTTATTATCGATGCTGATCGTTCGTCGTTGATGACTAAAGATGAAGAAAAGGAATCTCTTGTTGATTGTGGAATCAAAGATGGGTCTCATGTTTACATTTTCTTTAATTCTATTGATGATGAATCTACCAAACATTTTGTGTTTACATTGCCTGATTTTCTTATTTGTTAGATGCAACCTGATCATCTATGGCATCGGTACGGTGCAGCAATTGTAGAGACCGTTAGATTTTTAAGAAAAAAATATGGGGCTCTCTAGATCTAATGATGCAAGTGCAACCCATTTTAATTTATTCCTTGTTAGTTACCATTTTTTATTTCTAACTTTTATGTACATTACTTACTTAAATTGTTAATTTGCTTTGAAATTGATTCTGTGTATTTTTTTTATGAGTTTAATGGATATATATTGATAGTATAAAATAGTTTTATATGGTCATCTGATAAAAAAAATTCAATGTCATGTCATCAACCAATTCTAAGATGATTTTGTGATCTAACGTAATACAAGATGTTCATCAGATAAAAAAACTATTTTACGTTGCCGTATGTATTCTATTGTCTCTTTTTTTATACAAATTGTATATTGTACTTTTATATTTTCAATATTTTCATTGTGAAATTTTTATATTGGAATCCATTATATTGTTGTCCAATTTGTATTGTATTGGATTGAAAAGCATGAGATTCCCACAAAACATGTCCTCTGCCATAACTTCTTATGTTTTTAATTTTAGAATTTAGAATGTTGTTGATATACAATCTACCAGCAAAACATTCAGCAATTCCAGAATAAAAATATGTGGATAGTTTATTCTGCGACGGTTTTAAATGGATAGTTTCCGCGAACAAATACAAATAACTCTTATTAGTCCAAAATAAATACAAATAAGTATTAAACCAATAAACATGACTATAACCTTTGTAAATTACATCTCATATTACATATAAAAGTGCATAAATTTCCCCTTCCATTCCAATATAGAGAGCAATACTTAAAATCCACTTTCTTGTCCCAAGTTGGAGTAGAAACTTATTTCATATATTATTTCTTCTAAGTTCATATATTAACAATAACAACAACCACTCTGTGTCATTTGATTTATTTAATGAACTTAATCCAATTCATATGTAACATGGTTCAGCTCTCCATTATCCATATTCGTATGAACTGGTCAGACTAACATGCATGTTTAAGCAAGTTATGTTGGTCGTGCTACATTATTGATCATATCACTCCGTAACACTAGCCATAATTCTCTCTTTTTCTGTACTTTTGACTTTCAATTTTATATTACATATCAATGATCATTGTGTCTTGTGATTCCAGCAATGCATACAAATATATAAACAAACAAAAAATCTATACTACTACTACTATTTTTTCTCACTTTTTTTACACCATATAACAAAAGTAAACAATATTCATTGCTATTAATTCACTCTTAATTTATTTATTTTTAAAGAAGCTAATTCACTCTTAATTGTATTTACAAAATTTCTTCCCCGGCTAATTTGTCTTTGCCTTTGTCATCAACGATTATTTTATGAAACGTTTTTTTTTTTGTAGAAATTTTTTATGTATGTATTAGTAATAGTAATAGTAATAATCATAATGATTAAGATCATAATCATACAACTATTTTTTTGACAAAATAATCATACAACTATTATGTACTAAAAAGACTGTTATTTATTCACCCACTCCATAATTCATCATGTTCCTAATTTATTTTTCTTATAAACAATTGTACATAATTTGTAATTTAATTTGAACAAAGGTGACGGCTCATATGTGTGACAGAAAGATTAAAGCCATCAAGCCTCATCGAAACAGTTAAGTCAACTTTTCATTTTAAAGTATATCCTTAAAACTTGTTTCTTAATTACAAAAAAAATGGATTTGCTGTTAAGAGATACACATCAAATTCTTGTACGTATACATATATGTAATATGTTGACCACCCCCGCAAGAAATGTTAAATCGTTAAAAATTAATTTTATACAATTAAAAGCTATAAGTCCAAAGAACAGTTCAATTCATCGTAAAATATCAATTGGCGTGTAATAATGGTCCATCAAGCATTCATAAACCATTATTTGGAAATTAGTAAATAACACTTACTCCCTCTCATGGCACACGGTTTATTTCACACGTATTAAAGAATAATCTTTATCTTTATTTTTATTTTATTTTGTAGTCTAACGGTTAGAATTTCACTTTATAAGGTGAATAAATGAACGTAATATGGTTTGAATCCCGATCCTGTATATAATCTATGCATATAATAAAGTGTGAGTTAAGTCTCGTATCAGTTTAAATAGTTGAAGTTAAACAACATATAAGTGAGAGGACCATGAACCCGACAATACCTTAAAATTTTAGATGGAAAAATAGTGTCAAAGTCACGTGTGCAGCTGTTCAAAGTCTAATACGATATTTCAACCGAATGAGTCAGACTCCCCTCGACGTCCAACACATAATAATCTCGCACATATATATTGAGGGTTTTTTATTAGAAAAAAAAGTAATAAAATGTTATTTTCATATTATAAAGGGACAAATAATTTGGTTGGGTAACATTGTATATGATAATTTAAAAATTAACAATAACTTTTCCAATTACCTTACACCACGTGTTACTGTGCTGCATGGACCATCTCTATAATTTCCCCCCTATATTGTAACACAACTTAGGACTATAAATAACGAGCCATCGTTTGTTATGGAAATCAAATGAAATAGCTTCTAACAAAAAAGTGTCTAAGCTTTTTCATAGCTGTTGTGATTTTGTTAAAAAAAAATTTAAGATCTCTCTATCAATTACATGAAAATGGGAAGCCAAAGTTGGTTTAAGGTTTTGATTATTTGTCTTATAGCAATTATTGGTCCAACTCATGCTAAATTGCAGCTGGGTTTCTATGCTAAGAGCTGCCCAAAAGCTGAGCAAATTGTTTTGAAGTATGTTCATGAACATATTCCAAAAGTACCATCACTAGCAGCTGCACTCATAAGACTACATTTCCATGACTGTTTTGTTAAGGTATAAACATTTTTTTTGTTTATGTTTGTTTTTCAATTACATATATTCATATATTATATATTATGACACAATATTGATATAAATATTAGACATGACAATGACACCGGCACATCAACATTAGTCAAAACTCAAAACTTAAAAAAAGATGAATTACAATAATTGTAAGAAATCACGTGTCTGTGTCGTGTCATATATTGTACATTTGACACATTTTTTTTATCAGAAGTGTCGATCTTACAAAGTTATGATATATGAAATGATCATTTTATTATGTATATGCAATGGAACTAACATCTAACATTTCAGGGATGTGATGCATCTATTCTTTTGAACTCAACAAAAAATAATCAAGCTGAAAAGGACACTTTTCCAAATCTTACAGTTAGAGGATTTGATTTCATTGACACAATAAAGAGCCTAGTTGAAGCTGAATGCCCTGGTGTTGTCTCTTGTGCTGATATATTGACTTTGACAGCTAGAGACTCTGTTCATGCCATTGTAAGTATTCATTTATTTGCATGACTAGTTCATCATTATACTTGCTTTCTTGTGGTGAGTATAAATAACCAATTTGTTTGTCCTTCCATGAATGGCATGGATTTGCAGGGTGGTCCTTATTGGAATGTACCAACAGGTCGAAGGGATTCGCTAACATCTAAAGCACCAGATGTTGTCGCCCTTCCTGCTCCATTTCACAACCTCACCACTCTCCTAACACTCTTTGGCAATGTTGGACTTGATGCAAATGACTTGGTCTTGCTTTCTGGTATGCTAAGTTCCATAATCATGAGACGTTTCTAAAAATAAATTACCGAAAATAACGGTCATTAGATGCAATATTAACACTCACACACATAGACAACGACAATAATTTAAGAAACTAAGCATAATTAAATGTAACTTCATGTAGACCCGTCAAATAAGCCATAAATTCTTAAGCCTCCTAATACGCCCTTTGGAGATAACTTTATGTGGACTTGGGCCGGGCTTTCATGGGCTCATTTTTTGTTGACCCATAATATTGATAGTTCTAGCTACATGTGTTGCTATGATGTCAAACACTACACACATCTTCTATTAAAAGTATAAAATTTACATAGTTTTTACTTTAAAATTGTTGGCAAATCTAATCAGTAATCACAAAAACTTTATTCTTTCAGGCGCGCACACAATTGGCGTATCACATTGCTCACCAATATCAAACAGGTTGTATAATTTTACCGGCAAGGGTGATCAAGACCCAGATCTAGACAATGAATATGCTAAAAATTTGAAAACACTTAAGTGTAAAAATATCAATGATCAAACCACACTTATTGAAATGGACCCCGGAAGTCGCAATACATTTGATGTTGGCTATTATAAGCAACTAGTTAAGAGAAGGGGTTTGTTCCAATCAGATGCTGCATTGCTTAAAAGCTCTACAACAAGATCTATTGTTGCAAAACATCTTCAATCAACTGAAAATTTCTTTGTTGAATTTGCCAAATCCATGGAGAAAATGGGCAGAATTAATGTCAAGATTGGAACTGAAGGAGAGATTAGGAAGCATTGTAAATTTGCTAATTAATATCTGAGCATCTTATTGTATGTCAAATTTTCATTTATTTTTGGGGGGTTTTTGTTGTTTATTTCATGTTAATGTTTTGATGTCTTAAATCTTAATATTGGAGATAACCTATGATTTGGTTGTTTTCCAAATGATGTGGGAATAATTGGTTAAGTAATTCCAAAGTGAAGGGGGACACCGGACACATCATATGATCATAAAAAAAAGTAAGGGAAAAATGTTGTCCTTCCTTTTTATTTTCAAAATGTATTTTTCTTATTATTGAAATAACTAATAAGTGATTATTTATTTTATTTTACTTTACCTTTTTTATAATAGTATTTGTTTATTTATTTCATTATATTTTTTTTAGCATTCTGCACATCTAAGTTATTAAATGTCAAAAAAATTAACTTAATGCATAACAAATATGTTCAAAATACTTTATACTATTTTTTAGTACATTTTATAAAATTTATTTTTTAAGTATAAAGTTAAAATCATTTTTTTTTTATCCCCCGTAAGCTTAACTCAATTGGTAGGACATATTGCACGTATGTGCAGAGACCAAGGTTCGAACCCGGGTATGCTAACTTATTCACCTTTGATGGTGAAATTCTAGCCACAGGCTACCTGACAAAAAATAAATCAATTTTTTTTAATCTACTATAACAAATGCTCTCAATCGTGTGTCACAAACACTCATTGATCAAAAAGCTTTAAAAGAAAAAAATTTCCTGATTAAAAAAAACTAGTAATAGTAGAACACCAAAAACTTGTCGAAATTGTTAAGCATGACATTCATAATCGATGTTCAGTCTCTAATCTCTTTATTTTATGTGTGTAAGTTTACAATGATTTTGTCATTTTATCTATATATCAAAAAAAAGAATACCAAAAACTACTAGGTCAAATGTCTATGAACAGAGTTCGAATTTCGATCACTCCATTATAAATGAATTTCTTTTGCTAGTTAGTATAGGTATAAAAAATAATTATACCAAAAACTATAGTTAGCAAAATGAAATAAGATAAAACAAACAGTGATATGGGCCTTCAAATTTGAAGCATAAGATGAATCCAGCCCACACTAAAACTACGGAAACCCTTGCCGCTCCGCCCACTCATCATATCATAAACCCTAATTTCACTTCACTGCCTGCCTATATATTCCAACCCACACCATCAATTCTTCATCAATCACTTTTCTTTCACCGCATTCATTTTTGTTTTAGATATATTTTCTATTTTGTTGTTTTATTTTTGTTTTCAATCTATGCTTTAATATTAGTGTTGAATGAATGAATATGAATATTGTGCGGTGACGATACTTATGTGGACTAGAGTTTCTGATCTGGATATCTTCACCCAGTATCTGATTATAACCCCTTGGCTGTCTGAGCACACTTTTTCCAATTCTTCAAAATTAGGGTTAGGGTTTTTTGTAACATAAATTTTTCTTATATCATTTTATTTTGTTTAATTTTGGCTTATGATGATAATATACTTTATCTTAGCGGATTTCAGTGAGATTTTTAATCAAGGATCTGATTGTTACACACACTGAAGCCATTCGTTTACTATATTAATTTTTTTTTGTTTTTTATCTTATTAATAGCTTTAGCTTTTGATTATTTATTTTTTGTATTAAGTGGTGCTATGATGATATTAAAACACCTAGGAAGTGTTTTGAGCAGTGGACAAAATCTTATGGTTTTGCCGTGAGCTTATTTTAAAACGACTTCTCCTTCCACTGAGCACTCTTAATTATTAATTTTAATTTATGTTAATCTGATTATTGTTGTTAATTGCGTCCATTACCAATTCTGAAGGATTAATTTGTTCCTTTTGGTGTAATGGCTCGGACGCAAAATCAATTGTGTGGTGATCCTGATTGATGGGTTTTATTCAATACCATTTGGTCTTGGAAACGCCTCATACATTATTACCCTAATTTTAATTTATCTTTGTTTTAATTATTAATTATTTATTATTTATTTATCTAGCACATTATTTATTATTTATCTAGCACATTATTTATCTTTTATTTATTATTTAATTAAAAGTATTTTTATTGTGTAAAATTTGTTATATTTGTAATATGCTTTTAGCCTTCAAATTTAGAAATACTTCGTGCGAGATTTCTTTTAGATGTAATGGATGTGCAAGCCTTGAGTGGGTGATGAAGAGATATATAAATTGACTTTGCAAGGAAGGTGTTATATTTATGTTGGAAGACTGCAAAACGGCAATTAGAAATGCTTGTATAAATTTTGAATGGTTTAGATTGTTGTTATTTGAAAGCAAAAATGATTGTATAGGAAGTGAATCAAATTCAATACTACCTTTAGCTTTTGTTGTGGATATCAACGATTCTTGTATGTAGTTCATGAATTAGCTATTTGAAGTCATTGTATTAAGAATAGTCTTTTTTATCTTACTAGCAGTTTAAATTTGTAGAATTGGGGATGTAACCTCTCTCTTTTGCGGTCAATCAATTTGAGATTGAAAAAATCTCAAAATTTGTAGACTATAATCTATGAAAATAGTAAAAAAAACTAATGAAATGAATATAATGAATTGGGCATGTAGTCTTTTTAATTTTTGAAGAATCTCAATCCCAACAATGTTTATCCTAAAGAAATACTTGGAAGGAATTATAATATTATCGGATAATAGTCAAGCGATAAGTCAAATACTTATTTCTCTTGTTGTTTATTGCTCTGACTTGAGGAGAATTTAGTATTAAACCCTTAATCGGTTATTTTGAATTTGGATGCTCGAAATTGTAGTATTGGTTGTGGTTTAATTTGTTGTATTGAAACTAGGCTTTGCTACCATTTGTAACTGAAGAATTCTTATTTGTTAGACTCTTAGAATATAGGTTGTGATGTAGTTTGTGTCAATTAATCCTAAGTCTTTCTTCAATCTTTTAGTCTCATCTGCATAGCTTTAATTTTGATGTGAATTCAGATTTTACCTTAAAGCTACTAAGAGCTACTCATTGTTATGCCTTGTGCACCGGCAACCATTCATAGCCCTCGTTAACCTTAGGTATTATATGTTCTATAAGACTATCCACAATGGTTTTAACACCATTCTCCTTTTCAACACCACTTTTCACACTCCACATCATCTCTCAACACACACTCAACCCTTAACCTCTCCAATGGTTTTTTTTCATTCAACACTCTACCCCACCACTTTCTCTACCCCACTAATTTCTCTATCCCACCACTTTTTATATCATATTCTTTTTTTAATTTAAATTTTTGTTTTTATAATTAAATAAAATTATAATTATCCATTAAAATTAAATTAAAATAATAAACACATAATAAAATTTATTTAAATGATTATTGGGATTCTTTTTACTAAAAAAAATACTTAAACTTCATAATTAACACTAATAAACACTAATAATATGATTAAGGTAGTGAAAAATTCGATTTTTTTTTCTGTGTCCAAATCAAATGAACCAAGTCTCTATTTAAAGAGAAATTTTTTTTATGAATTTTGGTAAAAAAATAAAAAAATTAAAAATTAATTTGCAATAAAATAATTAAATTTAAAGATAATTATATACTAAAATTCACGTAAACCAATCAAAGCAGGACAAGTGTCCCACTTTTCTCACAAGATTATTCTCTCTCCGCGCGGTTCTGCTCTCACTCTCCCTTGCCGCGCGTGTAACGCACGCGTTACACGCGCCTGCAGTCAGCCAATTCGCGCGCGCCACATGGTCTGCTGCGTCAGTCTAAATAATGTTTACACCTCTCATCTTCTCTCTCCTGAAAACATCTCAATCAATCTTATTTTAATGGTTTTTAATGCTTTCAACATGCTCTCAACCCACCATTGTGGGTAGTCTAAGGTGTGGTGTATGAGTTGTTTAGGTGTTTAGAGGGTTTTAAATAACAATTGCTAAATACCCTTGTAATTAGGATCCAATTTAGCAAATGAACAAAAATGAACAATAAAACAATAGAATAGATGGAAATGGAGGATAGTATATAGATATAATGATATGGGATCAAGAGGAAATAGATACAATCGATTGTAATTAGGAAAGCAATTCAGAAAAGTAAATTGGAGTGATTCGAGATGCTCCTCTCTCCCAAGTCCCAATAGCTTTCAACAAGCTTAATCCATGTCTGCATGATTACACCAAGAGTGTGACTCATATAGAGTTCTATATCCACTCATAAGGGGCTCCTGTCCCAATTCTATTTCATCCTCTAAGTTAGTTAGAGCTGCTGAAAGCTCATGATTGTTAGAGGGACCACCTTTTTTCTTCTTTCTCTTATGGCTATCATCACCCAAATAGTGTTTTTAATTATTTTTTTGTTAAATTTTCAACCCTTTGATGAACCACATGAGGCAAGTTCCATTTCCTGCACAAACCCTAATGACCATCTTGCGTCAAAGACACATCTACACTTCAGTCTTTCCCTTACAACAAGAAAATATGAAGCATAAACTAACAATTATTTTATAGTTGCGTAAATTAGGGTTGATCATGGTGAGGTAATAACCAGATATACGTTTGGTTATAGTTAATCCACAAAATTGGTTAAAATGATCGACCCTAGCGTAAATCAATCAATTTGTCGATATAGTTTGCGATATAGTTTGCATTCAGATGTGCAATGTTTAACTAGCTTTACATTTCAAAATATAAAATCAATTCATCTTAACTGTGGTCGTGCAAATTAGTCAAAAAAACAAAAACTGTGGTCGTGCAAATTATTTTCTACTTAGCATTGCCAATTTCAATATTTGCAAAATGTTATATCCTCAAGCAGAGAAAATGAAATTAAATTTCTATTTTATTCCAGTTCTATTGTTTTGGGTAAAGTTAAAATGCATCACTTTTTTTAATATGCAGTTAATATGGCATAGAACCAAATATTTTGTTCTATCCTGTTTTAATATGTAAACGCTAGTACGCTACCAATGTGATTGTTTATAATTTAAAAGGGTTTGGAGGAAATTGATGGCAATGCTTAATGCAAAAAATAAAATAAAATCAATTAAATGGCTTATGCACCAACTTTGTTGATGATGGCATAACTTGACTCAATATGTGTACATTTCAATTCATATACCAAACGTTCCTGTAGATGAAAATTATGACAATGTATCTACTTAGAGAATTCATTTCTTGCATGAAAGATAGATGCCTGATATTATGGCCACCCCAGCCACGCCAACACCGACAGATGTAAAAATTCTCATTGCAGAGATAGCTGGTTTGGGGGATGGAACTGTCAGGAGATCCTTCATCTGAAAATATTACAGAAATTAGGGTCAGAAAATCTGTCAATGACTACAAGAATGATAAAACAATTTTGAAAAGACAGAAACCACAAATCATGCTAAAAATAGGAGTATTCGAAGAATGTTTTTCGTGCTAAAAATACTTCTAAATTTTAAAGTATCTGCTTTGAAGTGCACACATGATAAACTCTAGCATTTATTACGATTATATACAGAAATAGCTGAATGTTCACAAACCATGACAGGTTGCTTCCAATTCTTCTTTATTCCTTGAAGATGCCCCTTCCCAACAACAGCAACAACTGATCTGCTCTCACTTGCCACTTTTAATAATGTGGAGGACATGTACCTGGATAGACGCAATATAAGTTAAATCGTACATAATCTAATTGTACATAACTTCTAGATAAAGCAGAGGCCAGTTGATCTAACGCAGTCACACTCAATTCTAGGTATAATTGAAATCAGTTGAACTAATCCGGTCACCTTAACTGATACATTGTTAATTTTAACAATGAAGAAACTGTTTCATCTAAACTCCAGGATGATACCAACCCCCTTAATAATATCTACAGTATGGTCCCATTCAAAAGTATTTCCATATCCTAAGTTCTGAAACAAAAGAGACCTGTGGCAAGAAGTCCAAGCCTCCAAGGGATATGCAGAAAATTCCAATACCAAAACATGTCTAGGATACCCTCCAAGAGCCCCTCATTTATAAATAAAGGAAGCAAGCAGCAGGAGACAGACACAATAAATGAAACTTAAAATTGAATTAATTGCAATAGAGCTTACTGATCTCGTTCATGGAGAAGGGTCTCCATTAAAGTTGGAAATTCCTTGCTCATTTCTTGAATAACAAGAGTTAGCATGTCATTGTCATCCATTTCCTTTAGCTGAAGAAGTAAAGCAAACCCATGTTAATTGATAAAAAAAAAAAAGCAAACCCGTGTTAGGATATTGACAAAAACTTTGCACAAACACAATTAATTCACACTCATCATTAGTGCATGAAGATTGTGAAATATACCATGTTATTAAGATCATCGGTGCTGGGTAAAAAAACTGCTTGGAAAAGTATAGAGTACACAAATTTTGTCTTGTCCCAAAGTGGCATCTTACTCCATGTTCTCTTTAATGTAATCTGTCTCGATCCAAATAAAACCCATTAATACAGTAACAAGAAACTTCTAAAACATAATCATACAATCAAACCAAGTTGAATGCACTAGATAAAACTGCAAATATTGAAAAAAATAAATGAACAAATTAGGGTGCATTTAAAAAAGTCGTGAAAAAACATAAATGCTATTATGATAGCTTATTTTTAACAGCATATTTTGTTATAGGATATTTGTTTTTAACTTGTATGAAAAACACTACAATATATTTTGTAAGTGTTTCAGAGGAAGCCTGCCTTTATGCAATAGTAACAAAACTAGCAAAACCGTAGGCTGTGACATGGCAGTCATGGGTTCTAGTCACTATAACAGCCCTTTTGCTTACAGCAGCGATGAGACAACATACACAATGGATCTACTCTTTCCAGATCCCACAAATAATTATGAGCCTAATGCATTATGCCACTTCTTATTTATATAATACTAATACATAACTAGCACAAAGTGACATGGGAGATTCTTACAGCAGAGAGCAAAAAAAACAGTGATGTAGCATTCCTTGTATACTACCACTACTACTAGCCTTACTAATGACACAAGAAAATATCAAGAGTTGAAAACATGCTAAGATTCTAAGAATGGATAATACATTACATCATACATATGTAACGTTAGTGGCTTTTGTCAAAAAAAAAAAAAAAAACTTATCCAACCTGCACAGGGCGGTCACCAAGTATCACCCTGCCACCATACTTAAGTGCTTCTTCATATGCCACACGAAACTCAGAGCCAGGAAAGACCTCAAGCTTACTGGCAATCTGTCAGAAATTCAAGGGCAGAAAAAATACAGTACATCAGAAATAAAGCATTCTTCAATAAGAAGGAATGAAAGATAAATAGTTGAAATATAATCGGGATGACATAGAAACATGCCTTGGCGAGGAACCAGCCATAAAGTACTTCAAACATGTTATGTTTTTTCTTCAACATTTCAATCACCTCTCTCACAGTAGGTACCTGGATGAAAATAGATAACTGAATGAGAACCAGCACAATGAAGAAACTTGTTGATGCTATAGTTGTAGTGTTGTACAATATTTTATAGACTGTTATAACAATTACAATTATCATTTTATTATTGAAAGAAAGGAAGACTTTTTTTGCCTCCTTTATACACAAGGAAAGGCAAAATACTCAAAACTAGCAAGCTGAAAGGTTTTAAATATCAACGTAAATAAGCAAATATATTATTAAAAAAAATATGGATAATAAATGATGATGGTCCTCCTTTAGTCAGTGCAACACCAGTAAGCAATACAAGTATTCAGCAATCATATGCTTATCCTTTCAACCCCTGCACTCATCTAATGCATAACAGAAGCATGCTGATATTCTCTAATAGTGAAATACTTAGCATACTTAAAGTCTTAAATTACAAATGGAAACAAGATAGTAGAAAGGGGGAAATCTTAAAGAGACTAGCAATACACTCCCTTGACATTTCTTTCCAAAACATTCTCTATTATTATGTAAAATTCATTAGTATCACTAAGTATATATTGCACGTTTTGTATTCACTTTCGTGAGAGACAAAAATGATTTTAGAAGCAAAAGCATGCTCTGGCATATTTAGGTGTTCTCAAATAGAATTGTTCTTGCCTCCAAAATTGATTTTAAACTTGAAGTTGGGACTTGGAGCTTTTAAGTCCAAACATAATTTTTAGCCTTAAATTTAATGTTAAACTTGTGATTACGTGAACGTACAAATACATAAGTCGCTTGTTTAGTTGGAGGGGAGCAAAATCCCTCCTAAAGCCAATTTTGGCCACCCTAAATATTTATTTACAAATTGGACTTTAAGATATTTTTAGTTAATGTGACATTATATATTACAAAGGTAAAAAAATGTAATTCTAAACTTCGCCTTCCCTCGTCGAACCAAACACAACCCCTTCCCCTCCATTATTCCACCCCCTTGTTGAACCCAATAGACCCTTAAAGAACAACCCAGATTTAACGAAAATCAATTTTACAAAATCAATATTCGTCAACATATAACCAAATAGAGTATTCCCAACCTTGCTCATTTTAAAATACGAAGTTAAAAGGTACAGACCTTAAGATTTTGAATGGTAAGCACTGTCACACGACTCGAGCACAATTCAAGGAAGACAGCCTGCAGCAAACAAAGGCCAACCATTTCATGTTAAAAACGTACAACGAAAAATAAAGAGAAACATCATGAAATCCAAAATCCGGCTGCTCAGCCTGAATTTTAACATAATCAAAAGGAAAACCACCTCTGGTTTTAGGAAATTGACAATAGCTTGTACTTCCCTGCTTGATTCCTGCAACATAGTTCAAAACATAAATGTTAAGTTTTTAACTATATCAATTCAATTTACCACCAAATCAATCATAGTAAATTCAATTGGCAACCGCAACCGCAACCATCAAATTAAAATGCCTACATTTTGCTCCAGTATCAAGATTCACAATTTAACCGCAATTAGAATCGTTCATTTCATAAAACAAAACAAAATCTAATTACAAGAATTAAACTCTAATGGAAAACAGAACAACTCTGTTTTTGAATTAACTTTGTTTTACAAGAATTACAAGAACATATACCTAACAAAACACAACAACTCTGTTTTTGAATAACACAATAACATAATCTAATTACAAGAAGATAACCATTCATCTCATGCAAAGAAATAACACAATTACAATAAAAATTGAAATGAATTAACAGTAACAAAACCCTAATTCTTTGTTCTGATTATAGACAATGAAAATGCACAATGCAAATAAATTAATAAAATTAAAAAAGCACCAAAATCAAAACAAGAATCACCTCCGATACATGAGCGGTGCCGACCAAATAAACATCACAAACACCTCCGTCGGCGGAAGACTCACACGACAGCAAAATCACGTTTCTTGAAAGTTCTGCCGGAAGCGCAACCGGACGGCGATCTTCATCCACGACGGGATCAGGAGCAGACGAAGCTGCATCAACGGCATCTGATGGATGATCAATTCGAACCATGCTATCAGACAAATTCTCCATTTTCAGATCGTGGACTTGGATGAATTCTTCTCCTCCTTCAACGGCGGTGGGTGTGGTGGATTCCGATGGTTGTGCGTCCATTGCCGGTGAGTGTTTTCGTCGGAGTTTGAGATCGGTTATGGTTGAGAATTGAGGTAAGGTGACGGTTTTGCGATGAGGAATTGTTGTTTTGGAGCGATGAATGAAATGCGCGAGTTGAGCGAGTTGAGTACGAGTGACAAGGTGAGTCATAAGCAAATGGAACTTGAATATGTTTCTCTCACTCAAAGTGCTAAATTAAAAGTGTAATTGGAGTTATTCTTGTTTATATTTTATTGATTTTTCATGTCAAAGACCAAAATATTTACCGCCGAAAGCAGTAATTATTCACTTTTATTGGAGTCTTGGTAACTTACAACTCAAAGAATGGGACAACTGACTTAGAGATTTAAAGTTACTCCATATTCAAAATAAACGATGATCGAACCTCGACTTATAATTAAAAGAGGATGAACACAATCCGCTCAATCACACCCTTGAATTATTGATTGATATAGATAACACTTGGTCGGTTTGATTTAAAAAAGACAAATATTGCATCATAAATTTTTAAGTTAGTAAATAATTTTCTTAGGTAAAAAAAAAAGTTAGTAAATAATTTTCCATTTTATACCTATTTTGATAAAAAAAATTTAGATAAATTATCAAAATAACTTATTAGGTAACTTACGGGTAAATTCCAAAACTGCAGAGGTTAGATACTACTCCAATAGGTGACTTGTAGAGAAGATGTACAAATATGAGAGGAACAGAGATGAGAGGTTAGATACTCAATTACTCATGATGAGACTGTAGCTGTAGTCTAGGTTTCTCACGTGGGAATTGGTACATTGAGCCTCAGTGTTTTTTTCTCCTCTTTTTTGTTGGGTCTGATTTTTATTTTTATTATCTTAATAACAAGAAAAATGGTTCAAATAATACTAATAACAAATAGAATAATCTTTTGTAAAAACAAATAATTAATTAATTAAAATAAACAATTAAGACTCACTCATCACATAAATAATGCACACAACATTTATATATTTATGATATATAAACAACTAACTATAATCGTCTCTGGCCGAATCTTCAATCCATGTTACTATGCTTCCGATTTTCCTACACCCAAACGGTCTTAGGTAGGATCTCAAGGTTTATGCTAACAAAAGAACTTGTCAACTTCAGCTTATTTCAATATATAAGCTTCCCATAACTTATGAATGAATATAAAACAAATTAGAGAATTGATTCTTAAAAACACAAAATGATAGGCATGAGAAGATTAAAATTTATGGTGTAATCATTCATCACTTCAGTACATCCTACAGTTAATAGACACTTAGCTTAAACACAACAACAAATATGGCGTACATTCTTATATAATAAATTAATATCCACCAACACAGAATGCATCATTTGTTTCTTGTTTTACTACTATTTGCATCCTATCCTATTTGAAAATCTATGTTCAGGATATTATGCTTCAAAAATATACAACTTTTGAACCACCAAAACAAAAGGCTAAAAATCGCAAATACTAATTAGACCATGTCCACGTGCGATCCTGCCGCCTCTTCATCAAGACCATCCACATTCACGTTCTCGTGTTTACCCTCATACTGCACATTAAGTTAAAGTGATATTACAAATGCTTGCTACGAGTGTTTAGCTTTTAAGGTAGTTAACAAAATGTACCCTAGAGAAGAACTAACCTGGGAATAAGTGCTACAGGGAATCAAATCTGGGGTAAGCAGGAGAGGTATTCCCTTCACCTGGAATGCCACTTCCTTCTCAGTTTCTGTCTTTGCAGTTTCGTTGATATCAGTTTCGTTATCATGTTCAATATCAACTTCCTCATCAAACACATGAGCTGCCATGCTGGTTGACGGCACCTCAATCCGGGATTCCTTAGGCTGTATATTCATGGTTATGAATGGAAAAATGTCATTTGTAATGACCATGGTAAAAATTTTACAATCTCATTTAAGACAAGATTATAAAACTAGCTGTTTAATGTATGACAAGAACATAAAAGAAACCGACATCACCAAAAATGCTTCATTTTACGAAGTGCCAGCAAAGGCAGAGCTGCCACAAAATTAATTGAATTAGTACCTTTTCTGAATGAGTGTTGTTAGAAGAATTCAATATTCCTTTCTTGTGCTTTCCTTCAAGATCTGGGTTCCTAGTAACTTCAATTCCATTACCTGGGGCCTCCTCACAACTCTTGTCATTCGTTTGAGCAGACAAATTCAATCGAGAACGCTTCCCGCTTCTTTCTCCTTCAACCAAAATCCCCACTTTTGATTTATCTGCATGCACGTTCGAGAGAGGTCAGCAAAATAATAAAAATTGCATTTCAGTAACCATGTGTGGTGGCAAAAGATTAAAGAAAAATTTTAAGCATATTATTTACACTGCAAAAAACAACCGTAAAGATGTCAATTGTCAAATGAACTTAAAAAGAAAATGTGCTTATGTCCAAATAAAGTTATTAGAATGTGTAAGCAAGCTAAAAATCAAATATTATCCGAATTCAAATACCAGACCAACTGGTTTAAAAACACAATCAAAATCCATGATTTATCAAAGATGTGTATTTGGTAAACAGAGACAGTATCAAGCAATCTTCTATATAATCTAATGCAAGTCAGTAAAAATTTAATGTTTACTTCAAAGACAATACAAATTGGGTAAAGGCGTCCTATACTCCTAAACACATGCCTACCTTTATGTTCTTACCAAATATGAAATGAGAATATGAGGATTGTGTTAAATTTGTCCATTCATCCATCCACACAGAAATGAAATATATTTTCATTTTTATACTGATCAATGTTTTGCAGCTTAGCTCAGGTCACATTATTTATGAAAATCCAAAATAACTTTTTTTACCAAAACTACTACCTTGTTTTAACTCTTCCGCAGAATCTCGTTCCCCACGCAACCTCTTTCTGCAGGGAGATCCGCCTTTCTGCTCCAAATTATGTTTGGTGGTTGGAGGAAGACCAGTATTCTCACCATTGCTTACAATATCAACGCTTAAATCTTCCTCATTAGCACCAATTATAGAAATGTCTGAGAAAAGCTGATCTCCAAACCTTTGAAGTCGGACCTGTGATCTATATACAAAACAAACAAATTGAAAACGAATGATATGAATTCATACAAATATTGTAAGTTTGTAACTTGCCTCTTCAGTTCATCTTGCAACTCCAAATTATGATTGTGCATTCGAATAAATTTTGTTATTCTTGAAGTAATTCTGATTTTAAATGGTACATAAAAAACAAAGAATAAATAAAAACAAGGAAAGGGAATAGCATTATCAAGTAATGGAGATGGATAATAGAAGATATTCCAGTACCTTTTATACTCCCCATTCTCCTTGTTTAACTGAGCCTCAAGTTCCTGAATTCTGGAATTAAGGATATCTGCTTCTTGAACACTCTCATCTAGACGGACCTTCAAAAATATACAATTTGTACATTGCAAGTCAAAAAGTCTGAATTGAATTGAATTCAACCTCGAAGAGGATAATTATTTCAGTTAAATGGACAAGAAGTTCAATTCCATTAATATACTCAAGACAGCATACGAAACATCTCCTAATATCAGTATCAAATTTAAGCCTCAAAACAGATTTGGAAATCACAATTGAATACCCCCTACAGAATAATTTTAACCTCCAATTTTTCCTCTATGAACAGGGATGCAACTGAAACAGTGACTGCTCAGCCGACAGCCAACCAATTTTAAAAAGCATGATTAAGGAGTGCACACAGGTGTGCTTTGTAGGTTCAGCTTGGAAGAAACAAATTGCTTCAAAGTATGAGTGTAAATATATGATTAAGCTTGGCAGAAACAAATATCTAGAAAACTTATGACTATCCTATTAAAAAAGTATAGCTTGCCGTATACTGCAATAGTATTGGAAGTTCACAAACTAATGAAAACCAATGTGCTTTGTTTTATGTTTGCATTTTAAAAACATAATTGAATGGGACACGACACAGTGTTAAGAGTGGTATGCTTTAGATTTAGATGCTTTAAGAGAATGGAAGCAACTGTCCAAAAAAAAAAGAATGGAACCAAATGAACATAAAACAATATGCTCAATTTTGTTTGCAATTTTCGCTACCATAGAGAGTGTCAAAAAATGAAACTACAAGAGGCAAAACTAACCGATAGTTGGAATTTCCGGTTCTCAAGAGTGTTGATATCGGAATGTACTTTCTTCAGCTGTAAAAATTCCCAAGAATAAAAATAAACATGAAATTTCACAAAACAAACAAGAAAATGTATTGGATTTGCGATAGAAAGATTAAACAATTCCTAAACCTGATCCTCAAGAGTATTTCTAGAATCAGAGGAATGCAGTTTTCCTTCTTTAACTTGATCATTAATTCTATCAGAGACTTTTAAACTTCCAGATATATCACTTTGGCCACTGATGTCCTGTTTTCTCCTATGTCTTCTGTCACTGCACCAGTAGTTGATAATATTTCAGGCTAAATCATGGACATGGATTTGAAACAAAATGAAATATTTGATGTAGAAATTAAAGGTTGGCCCTGAAAGAGATATATTACATACAACTAAAAATATATTTGCATGCAGTCAGCACAGAATAGAATGGAATAAAATTAAATTGTTCTGTTTTGTACTATTTGGTTCTGCCCCTTTAGTGGATTCAAAATAACCACATTTTTATATCAAATCATGCTATGTTCTGTTTTAAAATGTACCAAACATAGAGTAGAATTCCATGTTTTGCCTGTCTCATCTTAACATATCTAGCAAATGCTATGATAGGTCCTCTACTCAATACATGGGACCTAATGATATTTTGGTGAATCAACAATCAGGGGTGGGACCAGTCACGTGGAAGGTATATTCTAGAAGGAAGGGGAAAACGGCTAATGATTAGCTGTGACGTGGAGAGAGAGAAATGTGGAGAGAAGAGCTACAACGGTATTCCTAAATATAAGGAGGTGGAATGTAGTGAAAGATCTTATCATTGATTTTATTCCCTTGTGGTAGAATGTGGGGGCAGGTTTAACCAGCCTTACTGAGCTTAGCTCTGGGCAGTGTAGAGATTGTTAGATCTACATCTGTAATTCTCCATTTCATTCAATCAAATAAAGCTCTTACATACAAACTTCATCTTCTATTTCATTATTATTATCCATCTATTTTACAGGTTCCTAACAATTTGGTCCGACCTACCGGATTTCATTGTCGGAACTGGTGAATGCCACCTAAAAACCACATTACCTTGATCAGAAAAATGGAAGCACGAATTAACTCGTTAGAAGAAGAAATTACAGGGATGAAAACGACACTATCAGCGATGGAAAAGAATCAAGCTACTCTCATAGCAATGTTTGAGAAAAGCTTGAAGAGACCTTTCACCCAGGAAGAGGATAGTCAAGTGACCGGAGATGGGTTGGCGAAGAGATCTGAGAATAGTGGAAAGCATCACAGTGAACAATCGAGTAGGAGTCAACTCGATAACGATGCTTTGCTGGAGTTTAGGCAAGTAGTGAAGAAGGTTGAACTTCCGATGTTTGACGGCGAAGATCCGGCGGGATGGATCTCTCGTGCAGAGGTGTATTTCCGGGTACAAGGAACGCGACCGGAAGTGAAGGTATGTCTAGCTCACCTGTGTATGGAGGGAGCGACGATTCACTTCTTCAACTCGTTAATCAACGACGAGGAAGAACTTACATGGGAGCAGTTGAAGGTAGCGTTGTTGGAACGATATGGAGGACACGGTGACGGGGACGTGTACGAGCAACTGACCGAGCTCAAGCAGAAGGGTAGCGTTGAAGAGTATATCACGGAATTTGAGTATCTGACAGCTCAAATCCCTAGGTTACCTGAAAAACAATTTCAAGGGTATTTTTTACATGGTTTGAAGGAAGAAGTGAAAGGTAAGGTCAGAAGTATGACGGTGATGGGGAATCTCAGTCGCGCTAAGCTTTTGCAAGTTGCACGCGCGATAGAGAAGGAGACGTCACGTGATGGGTCAGGGTATTCCAGATCTGGCAAAACGGGTCAAGGATCCAACAGATCTGGGCCATATGGGTCCAATAAGGGAGGTGTAGCAGATTGGGTGTTAGTAAAAGGAGGTAAAGAAGCAATGAACAAGGGAAATGGGCCTGGGCCTAGAAATGAGAGAACGGGTCAGCCTGAAAGAAGAAATGAACATAGAGATCGTGGATTCACGCAGCTCTCTTACAATGAACTCATGGAACGCAAAAGGAAGGGACAGTATTTCAGATGTCAAAAACCATTTCAACCCGGACATCAATGCCCAGATAAGCACTTGAGAGTGTTGATTACGGGAGATGAAGGAGATGGTGAGGAGGAGAGTAAGCTACTCGCCGTCGAGGTAGAGGAGGAAGAAGAAACAGAAGGTGAGATGAGCATGATGGATCTGTATCAGTTTTGTTGCTTGAAGAACGTTAAACCTCAATCCATTAAACTACGTGGTAAGATACATGAAGTACCAGTAGTTGTGCTCATTGACAGTGGAGCCACCCACAATTTCATTTCACAAAATTTAGTGCACAAAATGAATTGGGTCACTTATGATTCTAGCACCATGAATATCAAGCTAGGTGATGGGTCTTGTTCTCGTACAAGGATTATGGCAAAATAGCCAAACCTTTGACTGAGTTGACTAAGAAAGATGCTTTCTTATGGAGCCAAGAGGCTCAAGTTGCTTTTGAGACTTTAAAAAGGTGTTTGACTACTGCACCAGTACTTGCATTACCTGACTTTAGTAAGAATTTTACTATAGAGTGTGATGCATCCGGTAATGGAATTGGGGCTATCTTGATGCAAGATAAGAAACCTGTAGCTTATTTCAGTAAGGCGTTGGGGGTGAGAAATTTGACCAAGTCAGCATATGAAAAGGAATTGATGGCAGTAGTCTTGGCCATCCAACATTGGAGGCCATACTTGTTGGGGAGAAGATTTTTGGTGTCAACAGATCAAAAAAGTCTTAAGCAATTATTACTACAAAGAATGGTCACAGCTGAGCAACAGAATTGGGCTGCTAAACTGTTGGGATACGACTTTGAGATAGTGTACAAGCCTGGTAAGCTCAACCGGGGAGCTGATGCATTGTCTAGAATCAATGAAAGTGGAGAGTGTTGTCAAGCTATTTCTGTGGTCCAGTGGAGAGATGAAGAGCTGGTTAGAAAGGAGGTAGCCCAAGACCAACACTTACAACAAATAATCCAGGAGCTGCAGCAAGATTCTACTACCAGACCTGGTTTTGAGTTAATACATGGAGTATTGTTGTATGAGGGAAGGTTAGTTTTGTCTAACAAGTCAACTATGATTCCTAGGATGTTGGAGGAATTTCACACTACACCACAGGGTGGTCATTCTGGGTTTTATAGGACATATAGGAGACTAGCAGCAAATGTTTATTGGATAGGCATGAAGAACACCATCCAAGAATTTGTGAGAAGTTGTGACACATGTCAGAGACAAAAGTACTTGGCAAGTTCCCCTGGAGGATTATTACAACCCTTACCCATTCCTAATCGTATTTGGGAAGATATATCAATGGACTTCATTACTGGATTGCCAAAATCTAAAGGATTTGAAGCAATTTTGGTAGTAGTTGATAGACTGTCAAAATATGCTCATTTTATTCCCCTGAAACACCCTTATACAGCACGAGTCATAGCAGAAATTTTTGTTAAAGAAGTGGTGAGACTACATGGGATACCCCTGTCCATAGTCAGTGATAGAGACCCTTTATTCATGAGTGGGTTTTGGAAGGAGTTGTTCAAATTGCAGGGGACTAAGTTGAAGATGAGTAGTGCTTATCATCCAGAATCTGATGGCCAAACAGAAATAGTTAATAGGTGTCTGGAGACTTATTTGAGATGTTTTATAGCTGATCAGCCCAAGACTTGGGGACATTGGTTATCTTGGGCAGAGTACTGGTTCAATACCAGTTATAATGTATCAACAGGGCAGACTCCCTATGAGATAGTGTATGGAAGAACTCCTCCAGCTGTTACCCGGTGGATACAAGGTGAAACAAGGGTAGAAGCAGTCCAGAAAGAACTGTTGGATAGAGATGAGGCTCTAAGGCTTTGTTTGTGAGTTTGGAGGGGAGGGGAGGGAATGGTTTTGAAAAAAAAGAAGAAACAAGTGGAAGGAATAAAGGAGTTTGGGAGAGGAGGAGTTTGGAGGGTTATTTTTTCTTCATAACACAAAACCCCCTTAATTTGGTGGAACTCAAAAATTGTAATGGATGGGGCTTTGGAGGGGGTTTGGAGAGTTTATATGAATTCTTCAAATTTAATTAATGTTGTTATACTATTCTTAAATTCATAATATGTTAGTCATAAGTATTTATTTGTCATTCTCTATAAAAAATACTTTCTCAAAAAATGTAAAAGATTTCTCTATTTTTCTCTCTATTTTCCTCCCTCCAAAGCCCTCCCTTCCCCTCCCCTCCAAACTCGCAAACAAAGCCTAAGGTACCTCAGAGAGCAACTCTTAAGAGCACAAGACAGAATGAAACAGCTGGCTGATAAGAAGAGATGTGATCGGAGTTTTGAGGTTGGGGAATGGGTTTTTGTCAAATTGCGTGCTCACAGACAAAAATCAGTGGTTAATAGGATTAATGCTAAGTTAGCAGCAAGGTATTATGGTCCTTACCCGGTGTTTCACGTGTGGGAGCAGTAGCTTATCAGTTAAAGTTACCTGATAGCACTAGGGTCCACCCAGTTTTCCATGTTTCTTTATTGAAAAAGGCTGTAGGAAAGTACAAAGAGGAAGATGAATTACCAGAGCTAGAGGGGGAAAGTGGGGTGTTGATTGAACCAGAGGCTATACTGGCTAAAAGGACTGTGACTGTGCACAATGAAGTGATTGAACAGGTGCTGGTACAGTGGAAGGGACGGGTGGTTGATGAAGCTACATGGGAGGATACCATGGTGATTAAAAGCCAGTTTCCCAATTTCTGCCTTGAGGACAAGGCAATGCTTTCTGGAGGGAGTATTGATAGGTCCTCTACTCAATACATGGGACCTAATGATATTTTGGTGAATCAACAATCAGGGGTGGGACCAGTCACGTGGAAGGTATATTCTAGAAGGAAGGGGAAAACGGCTAATGATTAGCTGTGACGTGGAGAGAGAGAAATGTGGAGAGAAGAGCTACAACGGTATTCCTAAATATAAGGAGGTGGAATGTAGTGAAAGATCTTATCATTGATTTTATTCCCTTGTGGTAGAATGTGGGGGCAGGTTTAACCAGCCTTACTGAGCTTAGCTCTGGGCAGTGTAGAGATTGTTAGATCTACATCTGTAATTCTCCATTTCATTCAATCAAATAAAGCTCTTACATACAAACTTCATCTTCTATTTCATTATTATTATCCATCTATTTTACAGGTTCCTAACATGCTACCTAAGTGTCTTGAAAGTAAAAACAGAATTTCAATTATAGAAACTCTCTCACCAGGTCCTATGTATCAAACCCTGTAACTCCAACAACAAAACAACACTTAATATCATCGACTTAAAATTGCAAAAGATATATAATTGCATGGCAGACAAAGAATATATTTGTCACTACTTGTATGCTTCGCATGTTTCACTTTATCATGAATTAATTTGTTTCTTAATTATCATTCTTGAGGGATCAAGCCTCCCCCCGCCATCCTTCTCTAATCTCCCTCCCCCTTTCAAAGTTTGTCTCTCCCAAATATATGTCAGTCATATTTTTTCTAATTAGATTTCTGAATTTCCACTTTGTTTATACAGCATATTTTAATATGAACATCCAAAAAGAACAAAGTAGTAGACAACAATGCCAACAAAACTGAAAAACACAAGTACACACTACACAGTAACATTGGCAACAAAAACGAAAGGAGAAAAACAACATTGTCAAAGTGATTCATGCTAATGTACCTTCTTTTCTCCGGAGACCTCAGTGGACTATATTCTGCAATTTAATTTCATGGAACATTAGGAAAGAGAAAAGGGGATCATTAAGTAAAACAGTGTGTGCAATCCGTGTGAATATGAGCTACCCTCTCATTTATGCCAGCTATAACTTGATAGCGAAGCAATGAACACTCTTCTTTGTTTACATAATCCACGAAAAATTAGCATGAAGTAAGACATGTCTCTGACAATATCTTGTTTAAAGATCTCTTAAAAATGGTAATATTAAATACATTCAAGATTTAAAAGAAATCAATCTCAAAATATGGAAATGTATAATTTCTAGCATGAATAGTAAAAACATTTTTTGATTGACTTTGAACCTTTCCCTCCATGGTACGAGTTAACTAAGAAATGATACTAAAACAATGAATCAAGCAGATATAACGATGTTGTGTCTAACCGCGAGTTATCGGCCGAGCTCTTGCATCTCGAGCTGGTGAATATCTTGGAGGTGTTAACTGCCTTCTATCAAGTTTATCCCTTAGGTCATTACCTAAATAGTCTCTCCTTCCTGAAATAGGAAAATAAGCTTTAATATTGTAGACTAAAATCAAAAGCAACAGATATTTCAGAAGCTAAAAATAGAGCACATAAACTGACAATGAAGACCAAGCTTACCATCAACTGGAATAACAAGAGAAACATAATAATGAATAATATTAGTGCCTCCCATGTAAGAGCAAAAAGGAGATAGAAAATATCACACCATCATATTATGACAGATATAGTAAAACCCGCATATGTAGCTTATATCTTTGAAGTGTAATCAAGGTGGAAATAGATTAACAACATTTTGCATCCTCATCTTGTTGAGAAGTCTGATATAATATATAACCTCAAATGGAGTCATATCCAAGATGCTTAAGAAATAAAAATCTATCCAAATACTATCAGATTTTATATCTCCTGATATCATCTTCATTAATAATTGCATTTCGCCTATGTCCATGTAGCCATGGCATATCCAGAAGTAACAGCCAAAAGGAATATCATTAGATCCACACTTAAATAGTGGAATTATTATATGAAATGATTGGGAAATTTGTTGAACTCTTGCGATCAAAATAAGAAGCTAGCAGATACATCATACATCCACATAAGCCTGATTAAGATCCTTCAGGAAACACTGTAGTTCCACAGAATCACAGAATGAAGCATATAAAACACTGACAAGAAAATACGATGTCAACAACACCAGCATTGCCTCAAAGATAAATCAATCAGAAGAATCCATTGGGAATAATCTCTCATTTAAATGAAATATCCATACTGCTGGAAATACAACAGTCTACAAGATAACGTGGACAGACGTCTGATCATTGAAATTGAATATATTGATTCGACATTAAGCCCATGTGCTATGTGTTGTTGCATATGTATGCTTCGATGTCTGCTTGCATAGAATATAATAAATGGACATATGAGCCATATTATCAGATATAGATAAGCATCCAGATCCTCTGTGTTTTAAGAGTATTGAATCCAGCTAAATAAATGGAATAACAGTGTCTCGACTAAACAAGATGGAGATGAGAATAATTAGTTTACGAGGGATGCCGATAATGGGTCACTACATAATTTACTTCCTGAATCCTTTGATACAATGCTTTGTTTTCTTATCATTAGTCAATTTTCCCCATGCAAGTTAAGTATGTTATCACAAATATGAGAGGTAACTCGGACGCTCCACTGCTTAAACTGCTTTATATCATGAATAACAGACCAGCTTATGTAGAAGTCACAATACAAACACAGAAAGACACAACTAATGAAATACAAATAGTCTGCAAGAAGGAACACGAAGAGCTCTTCGAAATTTTGTAAGTCCTTCATTCAGAATCATTATTTTGAACTCGGCAATCCAGAAACGAAATATAGATTGTCAGGTTCTAGAGAAGAGATATTAAATTGCATGAAATAAAATATAAAATATACACAATAAATAGAAGTTAATGCAGTAAGACAAATTTGACCGCAGATAACGTTAGCTAGAAAATAGATGTTACATGCTCTAAGATTGATTTCCTAAATCCAATGACCGATTATTGAAGAAAAATCCATAGGAGGAGAAATAAGACCAACAAAGCAATACTTATATTGAAGTACACCGAAATCCATTCAATAATTGAAACGCAAATCAATTACTGAATTGCAGTTATAATGTATGTGAATCCTCGATTTTGTTCAAATTCCTCTACGCTTCCAATAGAATCAATACTATAGCGCCGCAATAGCTGCTATTTGATAACACTTCATACTATTACATACCGCGAAACAATAGAGGTTAGTTCAAACTCCGCTACGCCTACGCTATACAGTCACTATTTCAATAAGTACTAATTAACACAATATGTATCCATCAACTAACACTAACAAATCCAATCCTAATTTATAACAACAACAAGATTAAGAATAATTAAAATTAATAAACACATAGGAAACGAAATGTTCGAAAATTCACCATTGTAGGAGGAAGAAAACCGTCGAAGCTCGGCATTTCCATGTGCAAAAGAACAGTTATTGCGATTGCAACGACCTTTCTGATAGAGTACGCATAACTTCGTCTTGAACTGCTTTCGTTCAAACATCTTCAACGTTGGTTGAACAATAATCGGAAATAGGTTTGAATTATTCGAGTTCGATGAAGAAGATATAGGAACCCTAATTTCAATCGAAAATTTTGCAACGTTGCGATGATTGTGTTGTTGCTGAAAAAAATGAGAAGGATAAAAAGGGAATAAAAAAAATTTGTTAGGAATAAAATTGAAGAAAAATAAAATTATTTAAAAAATAAATAAAAATAAATAGTTACCTTGAAGTTGAAGAATGATAGAGGAAAGAATGGAGAATTAACACTTCACACTACGAAGCTAGCGTCACCACTCACTCACCACGGAAAAATGGTACAGCTGCTTGTGGACTTCACTCTATTTGGTTTTGTACGGATGGGTGTGGCCCAGACATTTTTTAAATATTTTATTTAATTTTTTGTTATTATTGGATTACTGTGAAATTTATATGAGATTAATCTTTATCGAGAATCTATAGAGTATATAATATGAATTTTCCCTTCTAACTGAATTTTCTAGAATCGAATCTCCAATCATATGCATGAGCAGACTAAAACATTTACGATTTTGAACTATTTATTGTTGGTTATTTAAGTAAATTATTTCTTTAAAATTATTGTACCCAAGCAAATTAGCTATTTCATTAGACTTAATATATTTATTGTGATTCTTTCGCAGCCTATGTGGTTAAGTTTTAGACTAATAGTTTCATTGACCGTGGTTTGGTGGGTTCGATTCTTGTATGTTCGGTTTTAGATTATTTGGGGGTAGCGGCGCAGTTTGTTGTCCAATTATCTTCTATTCATATGGAAATATTACATTTGTCCCAATATATAAGACTCATTTTGACGAAATGACACTATTAATGTATTTTGTTTTGAGCGTATTTCTTTCATAATTTATAGATGTAAATGTTAGTATATAAGATTTTGTTTGATTCGTTTTGATGAGTTAGATTTTGTTTGATTATTTTTTATGAGTAAAAAACCCTACTCTAAATTAGGTCTAGCAAAACAACCATTCATTTTTATGTCAAAGATACTGGAGCTTTTATGATCAAAGGCATATTTGTTGAAAATCATGAGATGAGAAACAATGATCATTAAGTTTCTTAAAAATCACTTTGAAGGTTCACAAGTTTAAAAGTAGATAAAGACTTGTACATGAGATTCAACAGCCAACACCATGTGACAAGCATTTTATGCAGTGCTCAATGTATATTGATGAGTATCGATAGTCATCACTTTAGAAGCAACATCAAAAAGATCATACGCATCATCAGAAACAACTTCAGAAGCAAAAGGTTATTAATATAAGATGATCAAGAACAATTTAACTAGATGATTATTTTTGTAAAAAATCAACACATGCAACATCATAAGCATTGATGAAGATCAGAAACATATATATTCTTATCTTAAACGAGATCAAAAACATATTCAAATGCGTAACGATTAGTTGAATAGCTTCCTCAATAAGAGTGACACAAAAGTCAAGGATAACAGCTTTGATGTTTTGGGCAACAAGTTCATATTGTTCTTGAAATAAAGTTGAAAGATCATATAAGAAACTGCTTAAGAGCTTTCTACAACCTACTAATTACTATCTACGAATAACTTACTTACTAATTACTATATATTTATATCTATCTATCTAGAGAAGTCATTCTTTGCATTTAAAGATAGGTGTTTGTTATTATGGTCACCCCTGCCACGACAATTCCGGCATATGCAAAGATTCTCATCACGGGGATAGTCCTTCTGGGAGGTGGAACTGTAATGAGATCTTGAATCTGACAATAGTAAGAAAATTTGGAGTCAAATAATCTTTCATAGACTAAAATTATAATAATATGCTATGATTTTTTTTGAAAAAAGAAACTAGTATATTAAGGAAATAGATTATCTCAAATGTAATTTATATTTGAAAAACTAAAGTGTGATGTTTCGCCATTTAAATCTATCATGAGATCACACTTTATTCAACTTGAGAAAGTTTTTACCTTGATAGGTTGCTTCCAATTCTTTTTAATTCCTTGTAGATGCCCCCTTCCAACAACAGCGACAACCGATCGGCTCTCACTTGCCACTTTAACAATGTGTAGCTCATGTATCTATTATATAGAACCAATGTAAATCTTATCATCATGCATAATATATAACACAACTATATAATAGATATATGACTAATATTGTAGACAAATTCTAGGTACAGAGTTTATTAATTGACTGTAGAGCAAAACAAGTTTTAGAGCACGTGACAGAGACAATATTAGAACTTACTGATCTCTTTCATGCACCAAGGTCTGCATTAGAGATGGAAACATCTGACTCCATATTTGCATTAAAAAATTTATGATGTCCTCGTTATCCAATTGCTTCAACCGAAGAGGCAAAGTAAAAATAAAACCCATGTTAGGATAGGATATATATAGAGTAAAAATTAATTCACTAGAATATTATTAGATCATGAAATATATATATATATATATATATATATAGATAGGTACACATACTTTGACAACATCTGAGGTGGATAAGGAAGTGATGGAGTCTGGATAAGAAGAAGGATTCAACATTCTTAGGATGTGCTTGAGGGGCAGCGTCCTCCACGCTCTCTTGAATGTAATCTGTCTCAGTAAAATTGAAACACATCATCAATATACATAACAAAGTTGCAACCAAATGTTAGTTGATCCAATGACAATTGACGCTAGACTTGATACTTAATAGGGAGGATATCTCTGCAATTGTGTTTGGAACAAGACTGAAACCACTAGATACATGCATAAGAACTTAAAAACAAATCTAACCTCTAGAGGGCGATCACCAAGTACAACTCTGCCACCATACTTCCTTGCTTCTCTATATCCAGAACGAAACTCAGAAACAAGACAGCCATCAACTTTATCGGCATGCTGTTAGAAATAATAATGCAACATTGGTTTTCTCGAAAATCAATATAACATTCTTAAATAAGATGGATGATGACATATGATTGTCAAACATTGAAATTTGAAACATGCCTGGGCCATGAACCATGCATAAAGTATTTTAAACCTGCTGTGTTCTTTTTTCTTGGAAGAACCAACTAGTATCATATTAGTATATGATAGTGTGTTGCCATATGTAGTAGCACTTGCTCAATTAATTAAGATTACAAATTTACAATGTTAAAGAGCGGAAACCTTAGTATTTTCAAGGAAGAGGGTATGTCGACGACTTGAGCACAATTCCAAAAAGACTGTCTGCAGTAAACAAAAGCGAATAGGATTTCAACATAAAAATATGTACAAGGAAAATAAGGGTAAGAAACAGCTTGATATCAAATGAAAAAAACACCTCTGGTTTCAAAAATTTGATAATATCTTCAACTTGTTTATTTGATTCCTGCAACAAAGTTCAATATCAGGTTTGGTTTGATAGTAACACGGCACATTGTCATAAAAGAGTAAATGATTTCCCTCCCCCTCCTTTTTGGTATATATTCTTACAGTTGTTACTTATAACAATAACAATCATTTTGAATTTTGTATAATATGAATATGAATATGAATAGGATTTTATCATATTTTTTGTTTGATGTATATATAAAGATCCATTGCAAATTGCTAGACAATCTCATATTGATATGTACTAATGAAAGATATACTTTTGAGTTTTATTTTTATTTTATTTTCACCATCAATATCGGGCCTACTAGAGTACTAGACTGACTAATCAATTTTTGGTCGATTCAAACGCAATTGCAAGAATCAAATTATAATCTCTTTAGCAAATCCAATATTGATCACCATTAAATTAACTATCGTTTAATATATACTTTGGAGTTTTGACAAACTAAAGGTAAACACCTTTTTTGGGCTTATGCCCTCATTGATATCAAAAAAAAAAAAAAGGTAAACACCTTTGACATCCAAAGTTTAGTATTTCATAGTAAAAATTCAATGTGTCATTGTTATATTAATTTATATTAAAATAAATTTAAATTTGAGTGATCTTTGGCTATTGGTATCATCACCAATCTAAACTTTAGATTTTGTTTTTTTGTCATGTAGTGTAGTGGCTAAAAAATTCACCCATAAAAGTGAATAAATAAAATGTCCAGAAATTTAACCCTAACTCTTATATATAAAATGTTGATGTCTCTACCAATTGAGCTATGTTATCGGGAACTAAACTCTAAATTATTAATAGTACCAAACTAAACTTTTCAAACTTTTTAGAATACTTCGAATTTACTAAATTAAAATTAAATAGGTGATATTCAGTCTCATAAATTTAGCTCAATTAATAAAATATTTGCACATAATGTAAAAAGATCAGGGTTCGAATTCTGATACGCTCACTTATACACTAAAATTTTAACCATTAGCCTACCTTAAAAAAAACAAATAAGTGATATATAATTAATTAACTATCCACAATTTTTAAAAAGATAATTAAAAAAATTCCTTAGATAAGATACTGTTATAAATGGATCCACAATCAACAACAATAACTCTAATTTTACCCCATACAAAAGTTAATCAGCAAATTTTATAACTCGTTTGTTATAGACAAGAACAAGACAAAGAAGTTGATTTACGTACCTTGGAGAAATGAATGGTGCCAACCACGTAAACGTCACAAACACCACCTTCAGCAGTAGACTGACAAGACAGTTTGATCACATGTTTCGAGAGCTCCTTCGGCAGCTCTACTCGTTGGTGTTCTTGTGACTGTTCTCCACCGCAGTTTGCGGCGGTTTTGGTTGAAAACGGGAGGAGGGAACGTGGGATTGTTGTTCTGTCTCTGAGTGAACATTTGGGAAGATGAGTGAAATGATGAACGAGTCGTCGAGCGAGTTTAGTACGAGTCACCAACTGAGTCATCACTATCGTTTTCTTTCTTTCTTTTTCTTTCTCTTCCCTATCAACAGAAGAACACTGTAAAAATAAAAATTATTATTTATAAAATTAAGCCAAAACTAACGGGTATATGCATGATCCTATGTATAATAGAATAGTATGGAGTATTTTATTAAAATAAAAATGTACTTTTTTCTTCTCATAACTTTAATTAATCATCATATTTTTACCGGTTGTTGAGTGAATTGTCCCTTCAAAGGAAAAATAAAGTCATGTCTGCTAAGAATCATATGTTATTATTGTTGTGATGTAAAAGAGGAATGCTAGTTGTTTCCTTTTGGTCCTCTTCTCTCTCTCTTACTGTTTTTTTGTTTGAGACGCGGCAAAAATATGGAAATTAATCTTTTTTTAAAGCATCTTTAATGGTAGGTGTTTATCAAGTAGTACTTAATAAGAACTAGTACCTATTAAGTAATACTATTGGAGTACATATAAAAATGGTACCTATTAAGTACATATGCTTAAATAAGCACTTTCTCTTTCATGGTGCTTAATGGGTCTCACATGCTTTAATATAATAAAATAAATAATTATAACATAGTAAATAATAATTAGTTATTAAATTAAATGATATATAATCATTGGTGGGACCACTTAAAAACTTTTTAGAGAAGTGTTGGATTGGAGGATATGAGTGCTTATTAGGTACTATTATTAAAAAATTATAAATAAGTGATGTGTACAAGTGGGGTTCTATAAGTACTCTAAAATGGGATTCTCCATTGGAGATGATCTTATAAAGGTGAAAGAACAGTTTATTACAAAGTAGTCAATGGTATAGAAATATAATTGAATGATTACCAAAAAAATAAAAAAAGTAATTGATGCGGTTTAATTAAAATAATGGAAACGTGTATTATTTTATTTTATTTTTGACTAAAAACAACGATATGCATTCAATCAAATTTATAAAGTACATCAATCGATATCATAACATGTTCAAATTCGTTAAAAACTAAAAAGGATAAATCGGTGTCCGAGTTAATAGTATAAAGCGGCCAAATCATAAAGTCTACCATTGATATGACAAATTATAAATGTTCGGAATATTCATGTTTCTTAATTTGCAACGTTGAAAACGCTAAAGTCATTGAATCTGCTCTGAAGCTGGATTGAAACAAATCTGAAACAAAACAAACATTGTACGAAGACGGAAAAGTCAAACACCTTATGAAGACGGGAATACAAACACCGTACAAAGACTGAAAATCAAACAACTTTACGCAACGGGAGTAAAACAACAGCGGAAGAAGAAATCACGATAAGGAAAGCTCAAATAAAACTAAAAAATATGTGAAAATCACTTATTTAAATAAAAAAAATTAAAAAACAATTAAGAAAAATAATTTTAGATCAAAATTGACTCTAAATCACCATTATCTAGAGAATGAACAAGAAAAAGATAAAAAAAAAAAAATTAAGGTTTATTTGAATGAGGGGGCGGCTGCTTTATCTGTCGGTTTTATTCTTTACATCGTATACATGTTTTAAGTGATGGAAACGTGTATTATAGATGACGTTAATAATGTTATCATTTGGTGTCCAAAAAAAAATCATGTTATCATTTACTACTTTTCAAAAACATTTTGGACCTTCACTAATTGGATATTTAAGGGGTGTTAACGTTATAAAAAAATTTAATTTAATATTTAAAGTGCATTTGACTTGCTAAAATTAAAAAATTAGATAAGATAATTTCAGTAGTATTGTGTTTGATTTTCAAATTGTTCATTTGATTGAACAATTTGGAGGTCAAAGAAGTAGACAAAAATAGAAATTATTGTCTGTCACTGAACTAAGAGAGAACTTTTTATCTTCAACATAAGTTTCATTTTAAAATGGGGGACAAAAATTGCAACAAAAATCAAATGATCATGCTAAGTGGAGGATGGGTAGTTCAATTGGTTAAACTAGTTGAATTAAGAGTTAAATAGCAGAAGGTCCAAAGTCCAAGTCCTGACAAAGGAGAAAAGTATTAATATACTAACAACTAATATTGCCTATAAAAAAAAGGATCATGTTATCCGGTACTGCACATATTTCAATATCATATTACAAAACATTTTCCAATATCAGTGTCCCGAGTACACCAGTTATCAAAATATGAGAACTAAAATATTTGATTTTAAAATAAGGAGATCAAAATTACAAAATATATTTAATAGGTAGACAAAAATGCAATTAAGCCAATTATAATATTTGGCTCGTGTTTCACGTGATGTTATCTACAATTCTACCCTATGGGAATATCCCCTTATATATGATCTTTGTAAGTTCTAGCTCAAAAATCCAACTCAATTATAATTCCAATGACTTCTCTTTTCAATCACTTAATTACGCCCAAAAATGCCTACACTAGTAGCCGAAGAATCCCAAATTACTAACTTGAAGCTCATTTTAGGGGCTTCAGGAGTCAAAGAAAATCAAATAGTGACAGCTTTGTCCTCGGAAGCTACTAATTTTGATATCATTCGATCCATTATCAAAACCAACCCAACTCAAATTGATTCACCATTTAGTTGTTGTGGAAATTACCGTAATAACGACGATCCGACAGTTGTTATAATGAATCTGCTGCAAGTGTAGCTTGTTCCTCTCTTGCTTTGTTGTTGGTAACCTGAAAATAAAGAACAAACAATTGTTTGATCTGAGACGTGCTGATCGCACTGTTCTCAAGGATTTATCCGCGGTTAAGTGCAAACCCCCCAGGATTTAACAGACCCTTCTCAAAGAAGTAACATAACTGGCAAGAATATAATTGAACAGGTTGATGTAACTCAGAGACTCAACTGTGGGAGAAAAATAATTTAACACAGTGACACAGATTTTGTTTTCTACTTGTTCTCTGGTTTTTTTGTTTCTTTTGCTCATCTCTTTTTTACTGATGGTCATATATATATATATATAAAAGGAGTAGTAAGTGAATGTTGATTCTGTTCCTATAATTATGGTATCATATAATGAGGTGAACCTATTCATAAGGAAGCAACATATATTGACTTTGAAATACACGTTGAAATTATGATAAACCAGCAAAAGCTATAACTGGTTGTTGAAAAATTCCTTATAATAAGGAATGAACAAAGAAAACGTGTATATATTATACGTGAAGCAATATGACCAATAATAATAATAATAATAATAATAATATTGCTACAAACTTTGGAAATATACTAAATAATTATTATAATAATAATAATAACAGCACAACAATTCCCCACATATTTCAAAAGTTTGAAAGAAATTTTACTCTGAGTTAACATCGTAGATGTATGCATCAAACTGGTGTAGCAAGCTATATGAACCAATGTCACTTAGTGTACGTTAGCGGTCTACCAATCGCATTACACCCCCACATTTCTTGTTGTTTCCGCTGTGTTGCGCGAATAGGTCGTGCGCGTGCCTGGTTTAATTCATGAGTGCTCTAGAGATTTCGCCAAAATCTCATACAAGCGGCCCCACTTGACACTCATATAGGTGACTTCATCAAGTGTATGCTGCAAATCATACACCACCCATAAGGGATATGAAAATCATTAAAAACTATATTAGCTTATCCTCTCAATAATGCAGTGTCTAGCACATCTCAATCACACCATAAGAAAAGGACCAAAAAACAAAAATTAGTTAATTAATTTTTGATGCTAGCAAGATCTAACAAGTAACTAGTTCTTACCCATATGAACCTTATTCATGGGATCTCCAATCACAAAGGTTGGGTTCCTATCACTTGTTGATTTCAATTGGCTTAAGTCCAATTCTCCTCGATGTGTCACATATAATTTTCCTCCCTAGGGGTTTTGTCAGAGGATCAGCTAACTTCACTTCTGACTTCACATAATCGATCGATATTATTCCATCCTTTAACAGCTGTTTTACCACATTATGTCTCAATTGAATATGTCTATTTTTACCATTGAATGATTTGTTATTAGCCACGTCAATTGCTGACCGGCTATCACAATGCATCGACACCGATGGCGTCGGTTTAATTCCTAAAGGAATACTAGCTAAAAGGTTTCTTAACCATTCAGCCTCACTACCAGCCAATTCAAGAGCTATAAATTCTGATTCCATAGTTGATCTAGCAATTATAGATTGTTGGACTGATCTCCACACTATGGCACCTCCACCAAGTGTAAATACATAACCACTAGTAGATTTTGTCTCATCTGAATTAGAGATCCAGTTAGCATCACAATATCCTTCTAATACCGCGGGAAATCCACTATACTCAATACCATAATTCATGGTACCTCTCAAATATTTCATAACTCTAGCAAGTGCCTCCCAATGATCATCATTAAGACTATGTGTATATCTACTCAATCTACTTACTGCATATGCAATATCTGGTCGTGAAAAATTCATCAAATGCAGTAAGCTCCCAATAATTTGGGCATATTGAGTTTGATTGATAGGATCACCTTTATTCTTCTTTAATTGAGAGTTAGCATCATAAGGGGTACTCACAGACTTTGTGTCATAATAATTAAACTTTTTTAAAAGTTTCTCAACATAATGTTCTTGAGATAGTATTATACTATCATCCTTCCTTATGATTTTAACTCCCAATATTACACTTGCCTCTCCCATGTCTTTCATATCAAATTTAGAAGCAAGAAAAGACTTGGTTCTAATCACAATATCAATACAAGTACCAAAGATTAGCATATCATCAACATATAAACATATAATAACACATTCACTGTTTATAGATTTAGTGTATACACATTTATCAACTTCAATTGATAAGAAACCATCACTAATCAAAACTTCATTAAATTTCTCATGCCATTGCTTTGGTGCTTGTTTCAAACCATATAATGATTTAAGAAGTTTACACACTTTATTTTCTTGACCTGAAACTACACATCCTTCGGGTTGTGACATATAAATTTCTTCTTCTAAATCACCATTTAAAAAGGCGGTTTTCACATCCATTTGATGAATAATTAATTTGTAAATAGAAGCAAGAGCTATTAAAACACGAATTGATGAAATTCTAGTTACCAGAGCAAATGTATCAAAATAATCAATATTTTGTTTTTGAGTAAAACCTTTTGCTACTAATCTAGCTTTATATTTTTCAATAGAACCATCCGGAAAATATTTTTTCTTAAAAATCCATTTACAACCAACTACTTTTGCTCCTTTAGGTAAATCAACTAAAATCCAAGTATGATTTTTAGAAATTGAATCCATTTCTATTTTAATAGCTTCTTTCCAAAATTTTGCATCAGAAGAAGAAATTGCTTCATAAAAATTTTGAGGTTCATCTTCAACAAGATATGTATAAAAGTCACTTCCGAAGGATGTCTCTTTTCTTTGTCTTTTACTTCTTCTTAAATCATCACCTGAATTTTCACTTGATCTTTCTAATAAAGGTTGCTCAACATCACTTTCAACTTTAAGAGGAAAAATAGTTTCCAAAAATTCTGCATTTTTAGTTTCTATAATAATGTTACATGAAAGCACATCACTTTTAAGAACAAGAAATCTATATGCAGCACTATGTTCAGCATAACCAATAAATAAACAATCAGAGGTCTTAGAACCTATTTTTCTCTTTTTAGGATCAGGTAACATCACTTTTGCTAAACACCCCCACACTTTAAAATATTTAAGGTTCGGCTTATAACCTTTCCACAATTCATAGGGTGTTCTAACGGTTTTCTTATGAGGAATTCTATTTTGAACTAAACATGCAGTTAGTAAAGCTTCACCCCAAAGATTATCCCGTGCATGAGAACTAACTAACATAGCATTCATCATTTCTTTTAATGTCCTATTTTTTCTTTCAGCTACTCCGTTTGATTGAGGAGAATAAGGGGGAGTTACTTCATGAATTATTCCTTCTTTCTCACAAAAATCATTAAAAGAAATGTACTCTCCTCCTCTATCTGATCTAACCCTTTTGATTTTTCTATTCAATTGATTTTCTACCTCAGCTTTGTATAAAAGAAATTTGTCAAATGCTTCATCTTTATGTTTCAACAAATAAACTTTTGCAAATCTAGAAAAATCGTCTATAAAAGTTATATAATAGTTATTACCTCCTCTAGACATTGTTTGTTTCAAATCTCCTAGATCAGTATGAATTAAATTAAGAAGTTCAGTTTCACGTTGCACTGATTTACATGATTTTTTCGTTAATTTTGATTCTAAACAAATGTCACATTTATCAAATTGCTTATTTTTTAAAGTGATCATGCCAAGAGAATGTAATTTAACAACATAGGAGAAATTAATATGTCATAATCTAGCATGCCACATATCATAAGGATCAATCAAATAAGCAGAAGAAGAAACATTGTTATTAATAACTTCATAAATGTTAAGTACAAAGAGACCCTGATCACAATAACCTTTTCCCACAAAAACATTGTTCTTTGTCATTACAATCTTATCAGATTCGAATGACACTTTAACCCCACCCTTGCTCAATAGAGCCACAGAAATTAAATTGGTCCTAATATTAGGCACATGTAGCACTTCAGTTAATGCCAAGGTCTTTCCTGATGTGAGCTTTAACATGACTTTTCCTTTTCCTTGAACAGCCACAGTACGAGAATCACCAAGATAAACTTGATTTTCTCCTTCCCCTACACTAGTGTAGGAGGTGAACAAATTTTTGTTCCCACATATATGTCTGGTAGCTCCAGAGTCTACCACCCACTTACTCACATCAGTCACAATATTAGCTTGAGAAATGACCGCAGCAATAATATCATCATCATGATCATCTCCATTAGCTAGGTTAGCCCTTGGCTTAGGAGGATTGTCATTTCTCTTACGAAATCTGCACATAGGTGCATGATGACCTGGCTTACCACAAACATAACAATTTCCTTGTTTCTTAAAGTTGGGGTTAGTAACACGAGGAACATAATTGTGATTATTGTGATCAGAATTACTCTCAGACTTTTGACCATACCTTGGTTTTTTATTCTTATGATGAGTTTTGTTCTGGACCAAATTTGCTTTTGCTGCTAATGCTTTTGCCTTTGCTGCCTTGCTCTCCCTTTTGTTGGTATCTTCAATGATGATGTGTGTAATCAATTCAGCCAAAGGTAACTGTTTCTGTTTGTGCTTCAGTTGATTCTTGTAATCTTTCCACGATTCAGGAAGCTTTTCGATAAGGATACCGGCAACGAACGGATCTGGAAGGATGATGTTTTCAGCTTTCAAATCTTCGAACAGCTTGTGATACTCATTAATCTGCACCTTGATGTCTTTGTCTTCAACCATTACCCATCGATAGTAATTACCGATGACAAATTTTTGTTTACCGGCATCTTCAGCAGTATACTTTGAATCCATTGATTCCCATATTGCCTTGGCTTCTTTATATGAACAGTAGACATCAAACAATTCATTAGAAAGTGTACTTAGAATTGTGTGTCGGCATACCTTGTTTGCATGAGTCCACTGTTCAGTAACTTTTTCACTTGCATCTAACTCCGGCCTTGATTCAGTGAGAGCATTAGCCACCACGTGCATGTCAAGAATGGAGTAGACACGTTCCTGCCATCTACGGAAATTCTCACCACCGAACTCTTCAATTTTGGTGACATCGGGAAACTGTTTGGCCAAGTTTGCGGCAGGAACAAGAACAACGTTTTGTGAAGTTGCATCGTCCTTAATTCCAGTTGTACTCTTCTCGGGAATATCGTCGCTTTTGTTGTTGGTTTTGTCGGATTCTGTCATATTAAATCCTTGAGATTGTTGTGGAAACTACCGTAATAACGACGATCCGACAGTTGTTATAATGAATTTGCTGCAAGTGTAGCTTGTTCCTCTCTTGCTTTGCTGTTGGTAACCTGAAAATAAAGAACGAACAATTGTTTGATCGGAGACGTGCTGATCGCACTGTCCTCAAGGATTTATCCGCGGTTAAGCGCAAACCCCCCAGGATTTAACAGACCCTTCTCAAAGAGGTAACATAACTGACAAGAATATAATTGAACATGTTGATGTAACTCAGAGACTCAACTGTGGGAGAAAAATAATTTAACACAGTGACACAGATTTTGTTTTCTACTCGTTCTCTGGTTTTTTTGTTTCTTCTGCTCATCTTTTTTTTACTGATACGGTCATATATATATATATATATATATATATATATATATATATATATATATATATATATATATAAAAGGAATAGTAAGTGAACGGTGATTCTGTTCCTATAATTATGGTATCATATAATGAGGTGGACCTATTCATAAGGAAGCAACATATATTGACTTTGAAATACACGTTGAAATTCTGATAAACCAGCAAAAGCTATAATTGGTTGTTGAAAAATTCCTTATAATAAGGAATGAACAAAGAAAACGTGTATATATTATACGTGAAGCAATATGACCAATAATAATAATAATAATAATATTGCTACAAACTTTGGAAATATACTGAATAATTATTATAATAATAATAACAACACAACATTAGTGTCCTTGATTTAAGGGTTGTAACTGACCTCATGAATAAATGGACCACAAATCTTCCTACCATTAAGCCATTCTATGCTGTTAAATGTAATCCTAACATTTCACTTCTAGGCACATTAGCTTTGTTTGGCTCAAATTTTGACTGTGCAAGTAAAGTTGAAATTGACACTATTTTATCACTCGACATTTTACGTGACAGAATCATCTACTCCAACCCGTGTAAATTGGAGTCACACATCAAATATGCAGCAAGTGTCGGTGTCAACGTAACAACCTTTGATTGTATAGGATAAATTGAAAAATAAAAATGTGGCATCCGAATTGTGAGTTGGTCCTCCGGATTAAGCTGGAGGACGACAACAAAGCGCGATTTCGTTTATGTCTCAAATATGGTGCGCTTCTTAACGAAGTTCCTGAACTTTTCAAAACTGCTAACAAGGTCGGATTCAAGGTAACGGGTGTGTCATTTCATATAGGTAGTGCAGGAGCCGATACACAAGCTTACCACGGAGCCATTTTATTGGCTAAAACAGTTTTCGAAATGGCTTCACATTTAGGAATGCCAAAAATGAAAATTCTCAATATTGGCGGAGGATTCACAGCTGGAGCAAAATTTGACGACGCATCATTAATCATTAATGATGCAATTAAATCTTATTTCGGAGATGAAGAAGATCTTGTTGTTATTGGCGAACCAGGTACTTACTTTGCCGAAACGGCATTCACCTTAGCAACAAAAGTTGTTGGAAAACATGTGAGGGGTGAATTAAGAGATTATTGGATCGACGATGGAATTTATGGGTCTCTTGCTGCGGTTGCTTATGATTATTTTATCGTTATGTGCTCGGCGCTTAGGTTTGGTTCAAAATTTGAGGATGTTAATTGCAAAGACACTAAAACTTATCCTTCAACAATTTTTGGACCAACCCTTGATTCAACTGATACAGTTCTTAGAGAGTATCCATTACCTGAACTTGAAATGAATGATTGGCTAGTGTTTTCAAATAATGGTGCTTATACAACTGCTCTTGGGACAAATTTCAATGGGTTTAGTTCCTCAGCTAAAAATATTTACATTGCATATTCAAGTTTTTTCGCTAAAGAACAAATCATGATGGTCTGATCAATATATCCTCATCTCCTCTTACACGATGTTGCACTTTTAGTTTCTCCCGTGATGTTGTGCTTGTTTTAAGATAGACTTGTAGTTTTTTATTTTGTGGAACGGGAGGGTGAGGGTGGAATTTGTCTATGTTGGACATCACGGCAGGAGCGTCAAAATCACGGTGAATCATCGTAATTCTGACACAATCATTGTGATGTTAAACATGCCCTTTATCAATTTTCTTTTAATTAAGCTCAATTAGTTATAAATTTGCATGTTTGATTTTAATTTTAAAAAGTTTTAAAGTTATTTAAATAGTGTAAAATTAATTTTAATGTGTTTAATTTTTCAAAATTAGAATTTATATTAGTAATTGATTTTGATTAGAAATATTTGTTGTTAATAATTTAAAAATAACTTTTACACTAAAATTTATTATTTAATTCACTTTTACACAAATCTATCCAAATAGAATATGCAAGTGCCGACACGGCCCTGTCCACAAAGGTCGTGTCAATACTTTGGCACACAAAGGGAGCTCTCTGCTTGTCCCGGCACGGCCATGATGATGCATATACTTGATTTTTCAACTTATTCATAATTTAGTGACAATTCTTGACCCTTTGGCTAAAATCTCACTTTTAATGCATTGATTTTTACTATCTTATCATCAAGAAAGTGCTTCCACCGACATAAATAAAGTCGTAATCACTAAATTCATCAAATTCACTCGATTCGTCATATTCCTAACTTTTATTCCTATAAATACAAAATAAAGAAAAAAGAAATAATTAATTCTAATAAAATTTATTAAAACCATAATAAAAATTATATGCATGAAACAAATATATGGACTAAACATATAATAAAAATTAAGTACATTAAAAATTAAACTTAAAAAATTCACATTTTATAAAGATAAAAAATAAATTAGTCTCAAAATAGTAATTGACAAAGTGCAAATGCGAAGCGGTTGAACTTACACAAGATAATACAGCAACTTGAATTCTCAATGGCATCAAATTCAGTGATTCTTTTTGATAGAAGCATTTGTGTAGTAAATAATTTGGGGTTGAAAAGATTGATTTTAGAAGAAGCTCACAAGAGTGGATTTTCTATTCATTTCCTTTTTTTTTGGTGAATGATTTTCTATTCATTTTAGTCACTAAAATGTACTTTGATATGGAGAAAGATTATTAGTGGCCCGATATGAACACTGATATTGAAGAGTTTGACTTAAATGCATTTAACATTTTTTATAAAGGACGAATTTTTTTATAAATTTGTTTATGTACGAGATCAGATAGAGTTTCTTAAAACAAACAACAAACAAACAAGTACAACATCACATGAGAAACCAAAAAATACAACATCACGTGAAAGGAGGATTTATTGATCAGAGCATCATAATTTGTTCTTTTGCGACAGAACTTGACCATGCAATGTAAATATTTTTAGCTGAAGAACTAAACCCGTTGAAATTTGTCCCAAGAGCAGTTGTATAAGCACCATTATTTGAAAACACGAGCCAATCATTCATTTCAAGTTCAGGTAATGGATATTCTCTAAGAACTGTATCAGTTGAATCACAAGTTGGTCCAAAAACCGTTGAAGGATAAGTTTTAGTGTCTTTGCAATTAACATATTCAATTTTTGAACCAAATCTAAGCGCCGAGCACGTAACGATAAAATAATCATAAGCAACCGCAGCAAGAGACCCAAAAATTCCATCGTCGATCCAGTAATCTCTTAATTCACCCCTCATGCGTTTTCCAACAACTTTTGTTGCTAAGGTGAATGCCGTTTCGGCAAAGTAAGTGCCTGGTTCGCCAATAACAACAAGATCTTCTTCATCTCCGAAATAAGATTTAATTGCATCATTAATGATTAATGATGCTTCGTCAAATTTTGCTCCGGCTGTGAATCCTCCGCCAATATTGAGAATTTTCATCTTCGGCATTCCTAAATGTGAAGCCATTTCGAAAACAGTTTTAGCCAATAAAATGGCTCCGCGGTAAGCTTGTGTATCGGCTCCTGCACTACCTATATGAAATGACACACCCGTTACCTTGAATCCAGCCTTGTTAGCAGCTTTGAGAAGCTCAGGAACTTCATTAAGAAGCGCACCGTATTTAAGACCCAAACGAAATCGCGCTTTGTTGTCTTCCTCCGGCTTAATCCGGAGGACCAACTCACAATTCGGGTGCCACATTTTTATTTTTTCAATTTCTCCTATACAGTCAAAGGTTGTTACGTTGACGCCGACACTTGCTGCATATTTAATGTGTGACTCCAATTTGCACGGGTTGGCGTAGATGATTCTGTCAGGTGAAATGCCGAGTGATAAAATAGTTTCAATTTCAACTTTGCTTGCGCAGTCAAAATTGGAGCCAAACATAGCCAATGTGCTTAGAAGTGAAATGTTAGGATTACATTTAACAGCATAGAAAGGCTTAATGGTAGGAAGATTTGTGGTCCATTTATTCATGAGGTCAGTTACAACCCTTAAATCAAGGACACTAAATGGTGAATCAATTTGAGTTGGGTTGGTTTTGATAATGGATTGAATGATATCAAAAATAGTAGCTTCTGGAGACAAAGTTGTCACTATCTTATTTTCTTTGACTCCTGAAGCCCCAAAAATGAGCTTGAAGTTGGAAATTTGAGATTCGTTTGCTACTAGTGTAGGCATTTTTGAGCTTCTGTAGGTAATTAAGTGATTGAAAAAGAGAAGTAATTGGAATTATAATTGAGTAGGGTTTTTGAGCTTGAGCTAGAACTTACAAAGATCATATATAAGGGGGATTCTCATAGGGTAGAATACTAGAATTGTAGATGACATCACGTGAAACACGAGCCACATATTATAATTGGCTTAATTGCATTTTTGTCCTTTTATTTTATATGTTTTACAATTTTAATCTCCTT
Organism: Trifolium dubium; assembly: GCA_951804385.1. NCBI lineage: Eukaryota > Viridiplantae > Streptophyta > Magnoliopsida > Fabales > Fabaceae > Trifolium > Trifolium dubium. The sequence goes on along the minus strand of OX638075.1, from coordinate 28,063,013 downwards.
ATTTCAAAATTAAATATTCTAACCTTCATATTTTGATTTTTGAAAATGCTAACCGGTGTCTCCGGGGCACTGATTAAGATAATAAATATAGTAATATGATAATAAAATTTGTGCAGTCAACTTATCAAAAATTTAAAATGTGTTACCTTTAATTCAAAGCTTTCCTTTTTTTTGGGTTCTTTAACCAATGCCAAGGAGCACCAGTTAGCACGATCCTTTGATTTTTGTTGCAATTTTGGTTTCCTATTTTAAAATCAAACTTGTGTTGAAAACAAAAAATTATCTAGTAGTTCAGTGTGAGACAAAAATTTCTTTTATTGTCTACTCCTTTGACATCTAGTTTGTCTAATCGAACGAATAATTTGAAAATCAAACACAACATAAGTGAAGTTGTCTTGTCTAATATCTTAATTTTAACATGTCAAACACACTCTAAAATATTAAATTAGAATTTTTTTATAACGTTAACACCCCCTTAAATTTCCAATTACACCCCAAAAGCAAAAATATCCAATTAGCAAAAATTAATCAACAATACATGTGCAATAGAGTATAAATTGGAAAACATTGTGATGCAATGTTTAATCTTTTATAAATATCTATGGATGGTTGGGGGACAGAGGTGGAGATTTGAGAGGGAGAGACAAAAGAGTTTATTTTAAAAAAAAAATATATAAATAAGGATATTTTTGTTATGTTTAAATTTTAAATAAAACTGAATATTTTTGAAGTGTCGCCAAAAAAATCAAATAAAAATAGAGATTTTGCGTTTTGAGTAATTCCATTTGGTACCGTATTTTCAATTGTTTTTACTTAAAAAAATTTAAATTTGTGACGGAAATAATATCCTCACAAACCTATCACATACATTTAATTATAAAATTTGTAACGGGATTGTTAGCAAGGAAAGAATTCCGTCACTAAAGTCCTGACAAACAATAATTTGTTCAATTTGTAATGGAATCAGTGAAAGATCTTTGGTGACGGCAGTTTAATTAGTTTAGTTTCCTATTTTCATTGCTTCAGTGGCTACTCACCATTGCTAGCGCCTAGGTGTGAGTTTGTCCACTAGAATATTCTTAATCTACAACAACATCTGAAAATTGTAGCTCTATGTAAAAAAACCGTTGCTTTATTCTACTAGAACGGTTTTGCAGTCGTGGTGCATTGAGGCGTTGTCTTAGCCTAAAGCAACGATTTACATGAAGTTGTATGGAATCATTTGGTGGAGGCTATCATATAATTCTCATACTTACTCTAAGTAATAATATATTTTTAAATTAATCTAACCTTATTATATTGTATTATCTTGTACGCGCCTTGATCGCATGTACGTGTATGCATGTCTTAGACGAGTCTCTAGGGACCGAGCGGTGACGAGTGGAGTCAAAACTATATATATATATGATTAGACAAGATCATAGCATGAGAATAACTATGGTCATTTTGTGGCACATGAGAGAAAGAATAAAAAAGAGCTTCATAGGTTCACTAACGTAACCTTCTAAGTTCTAATCATTAGAATAGGGAATTATGTTGGGTTCGAACAGGCCTATATATGCAGATTGGTCCGTTAAATAATTCTAGAGATTGAACATAGATATTATTGGTATCGTGTCATTAAGCAAACTACAAAATAACTTGTGATTCTAAAGTGTTTAGTTATTATAAATTTTACTTCTTAGCTTTAATTCACATCTCTAGTGTAATACTACAAAATAACCATAGTACTATTTTATTTTGGAAAAAAGTTACATACTACTATATATATATATTTGGGAATAAAACTACATGAATCAATTAACACATTTTTCTGAATCTTGTTATCAAGAAAAAATTAAGCACTCTCCTTTTTTCAACAATCCCACCAAGACACACCATGAGAATTGAAATGATGTTAACTAAGCTCCATATATCAACCAAAAGAGAAAAACAAACTACAAAAACTGCAGAAAGGGAGTAGCACTATTCTGCTTTCTTGAACAATTTATGTTGATGCTACCATTATTAGGAAGGTTCTCTATGGTGCTTACTGTTGCTGGAAGAATAACCTCCATTGAAGCTCCAATGAGACATCTTCTAGTAAGATTCTGACACGTGTTACACAAGAAACATCGTACATGTCTAAGTGACAAAAAATTGGCTTTGTGAACCAAAATGTCACATTTTCTACATAAATATGCATTATCAGAATGACAATACAATGAAGCTTTCAATCCACAAAGCTCACAAGATGTTGAAGTTGAAGGTGATTTTGTTTCACATGTTGAAGCAATTTCTTTATGTGGAAATTTCTTGCAGAAACCACCATGTTTTTTCTTTTCTATTGTACCTTTGCACATTTTGAGAGAGACTATATGTTTTGGTAATTAATTTAGTTTAGTTTTGTAGTTAGAAAATTCATGTGTATGAGGTCTTTAATTTATAGAAAATTTTGTGTGGTTTGAAGTTTGAAGTTTGAACCACATATATGATACGTGCCATTTGGATGAATACTTGTGGACAATAATAATGTCATTTTGGTTACGTAACCAGCACTGCATTGTTTTATTTTTTAGCTTATTTGTCGTTTTCCAATCATGTCAAATGACAATGTGAAAATGGAAGAAAGAAGAAGAGAGCCAATTTTAGTCAAAGATGAGTGGAAAGTTGATTTTATATGTTGCGTTTAAGTTGGTTCTAGTGGTTGAGTAAAAAATGGATTCTATGTTGGGTTACTCAAATTTGTAATTTCAACCATCTAATTTAAATTAACCACAAAAAAATGCTAAGCATAAATGACGCCACTATTGGTATAAAAATAAAATGACTCCACTAGTTTGATTGTATTAGAAATTTAGAATCATTTAATGTTAGAACTAATCTCTAAAACTAGATTAAATTGATGATAAAAATTGAAAAGAAAAAGAAGTTAAACTAGGATCATGAGGTCGACACAAAAACATGCCCCAAAAACAAGTCTCATTTAAAAAGATTAGGTTTTCATGCTTTCACAAATTTATTTTATTCCCGTATTCGACCGTATCATCGATTGTTAATCAAGATCAAAATGTTTAACTTTTAAATTCAATATTTTCTTTATAAAATATTTCAAAAATCACATTAAAATTGTGATCATCTAATTTTAATCTAACATAACAATTGTGAATGTTCCGAATATGTGAATGCGGCAAAAATGCAAATGCAGATATTTTATTTCCTCCTCAAATGGTTGAAGGGTTTTGTTGAGCCATGACATGAAGATTTTATGTCACTGAGTGGTTAGTTACCAAGCATATAAAAGCTCTTAATCATAGAAGAAAGATTTTTTCTTTTGAATGGTCTAGAATTTCCACTTTCGAGTTTTGATTAATATGTGAAGACATAATGTCCATATGTTTTGTTGCATATATGGCCAAGTGAAATGAAACTGATATATGATATTATTAAGAACAATCTTTTTTGGAGTTTTATGTAATTCTATGATTGGATCCCAAAAACTAATGAATTGTAATTTTGTGAGACAAATATGTCCTTGTCCACATAATATTCTCGACGGCTAGTATTGATCCACGTGTTTGGTCAAAATTGAGAGTTTGATTCAGCCAATTGGTTACTAGTCTCGAATATGAGCTGGCGAATTATGAGTCCAAAGAAACAAGAATTTTATGGACATGGAAATGAGTGGTGCTTTTAGAGATGATTATAGAGATGATATTGGAAGTGTAAATTGCTATGAACACTTGCTGTTGAATAGGATACATCAGACAGCTAGTGAAAAGCAAATGATAAGATATTAAGTGATTTAAATCAAATAATTTTCCATTAAATATAAGTGATACTCATAATAGAGTTTAACTATTAAATGACTAATTAATTGATGTTCAATGAATGGAAAACAATACATTCTTCGATTTGACAATTGCGTTTGAGAACCAATTGATACCAGACTTCGTCCGAACTCTAGATTATTAGACCCCCTTCTCCTATGAACTAAAGGGTAAAAACAACAACAACAACAACAAAAATAAAGTAATGAAATTACATTAACCATCAACACTAGTGGAAGACACACCATTAAAATAATAAATAATTACATATGATAATGTGTACTAATATAAAAAAATTGCATTGGATTTAAAATCAATAAAATCACGAGGAACATCAATATTTTTGGTGAAAGACACACCGTTAGAATAATGAGAAACATCGTTATTGAAACAATGTAAACAAGTTAAGAAAATAGAATTCTTAATAGATTCAAGTTACATAATCAAAAACATGTTTCAAGTTCTAGAACTCGTAAAAATATGTTAGATATGTATAGGAGGAGGTATTGTAGTTCTAGTATTTGAAGGTATACGTTACATGCTCGAGTTCTATAGCTTGAACGTGTAAAATACAATTCGAATTATAGAACTCGAGCATAATATCTTTAAAAATTCAAAGACGTGTGTCATAAATATACGGGCTGGTATTCGGCGAAAAAATATGGGCCGGTTGTTAACCCAAACAACCCAGCAAACTGGGCCATTAAAGAATCAGTCCATGTTCAAGCCTTCGTTATCGCACAGTTACACGGACATTAAAAAAAAAACAAGCAAGTTGCTGCTACTATTGTTGTCATAAAAAAATAACCTTAACTCATCCATTGAATTTGTCATTATATCTCCACATTCATTTCCTCAAACTTAACTCAAGTACTCAACTCAATCTTACATTACTTTAATTAAAATAATCATAACCAGTTAAAAATCTAACTAGAGTAACAACAAACAACAACAATGATGTTTCATAGAAGAAAAAAAGAACCAAACACAAACACAAACACATTACCTCTTTCAAACTCATCACAACCAAATTCACCAATGCCTTCAAATTCTAATTCTAGTTCCAATTTTTTCAGATTAACTGCACCGTTAAAAACGTTACTGTTACTAATTTCATTACTTCTAAATTTTTACTTTCTTTTGATTCTGTGGGCCCCATACTCCACCACCTACGCACCTTCCTCCGTCGTATCTCGTCTTTCACCGACCACGCGCCGCCACGTTCTGTTTTCAATCGCTTCTTCTTCTCTCTCATGGCCGCACCGTCAATCCTACGTTCATCTTTGGTATAAAGCGAAATCAACCCGTGCGGTGGCGTTTCTCGATTCTCCGCCGGTTAATTCGTCGCCGTTGTCTCCGCCGGTGGTTATCTCCGGCGATGTGTCGAGATTTCCGTATACTTTACGTGGAGGGCTTAGATCGGCGATACGTGTGGCTAGGGTTGTGAAGGAAGCGGTGGATCGGAATGAAACGGATGTTCGGTGGTTTGTTTTTGGGGATGATGATACGGTGTTTTTTGTGGAGAATGTGGTTAGGGTTTTATCGAAATATGATCATGATAGGTGGTTTTATGTTGGGAGTAATTCGGAGAGTTACGAACAAAATTCGATGTATTCGTTTGAAATGGCGTTTGGTGGTGGTGGTTTTGCTATTAGTTATTCACTTGGTAAGGTTTTAGCTAGGGTTTTGGATTCTTGTTTGAGAAGGTATGGATTTTTGTATGGAAGTGATGCTAGAATCTATTCTTGTGTTGCTGAGCTTGGTGTTACATTGACACATGAACCTGGATTTCATCAGGTATATGGTAAATTGGTTATGTTTTTCTATTACTAGTTACTTGCATTTTTGTAATGAGGAACATTAGGGATTGGATTAATTGAATAACGGATCGGCGTCTTCTGCTAGTTTAGTCAAACTAGGAGAAGTTCATACTAGTTAGGGAATTATTTCTGCATATGGAGGTGTGACTCTTGTTCTAGATTTAATGTTCTTACGCGTTATGTGAGCAATCATTACCTTTCCAAGTTTTATTGTTTATACTTTATGAAGAAATGTTTAGTTTAGTTGAGTTGGGTCTCAGAGGCTCACCAGGGTAGGCTACAAGACTCATAGAGAAGCTTTTTCATGGTTACCGACTGGACTAACTTCGGTTGCCATTACCTTACAATGCGTTGATATAGTTATGAGAAGGTGTTTTGTAATGATGATAAAAGAATGTCATTTGCAACTTTGAGACCGGTTTAGTTAAGATGGAGGTTCTAAGAGCCAATTGTGTTTTTGAATGGTGCAATCATAAAAGGAAATATTTTTATAAACGAGCTCAAATATCATGATTTAAGGGGAAAAAGTCAATGGAATGCAAGGAAATTGGATCACAGTTTTATGTTTAGCTAGAGAAAAATCCTGATTATGCCAATGATGGATACCAATTGCAAAATAGCTCTTTCATCAAGTATTTACTGATTTCAACCAGTCTTGGGGACAAGGCTGTTCTTCTAGCGGCAGGTAGTGATAGGATACAGGCTTTGGGCCGAAGCCCAACATATGGACTGCCACTTGGAAGTTAGATAGGAAGTCGGTTATTAGTTAGTTATGCTGTAAGGGGTCATGTCATGCGGAATAGGGGATATAAAGAGATAGTGTGGGGTTGTTAACATAACTCTTGGCATTCTGTTTTACAGTTTCTGCTGGGCACATGTTATTCTTCCTCTGAGGAAATTCTTGTAATCATTTGAGTTATACACTCTTTTTATACTACTTTGTTCTTGGGTGTCTATCATTTAGAGACCACAAACTATTTTAATTAAGAATTAAATAGGAAACACAGTGATACTTGAGAGATTAAATTTAGGTCTTACTCTAATGTTTACTATATGTCTTTAAACTAAGTTTACTTTTATCACTTGTGCACATTTAAGGTATGCAAGGATGAATAATATTGATGTTATCTGGTTTGAGATTTCATGAATAATACTTGCATTGTCTTGCTATCAAGTTTCTGTACTTTAGCAAGATCTCATTTAAGCTGCTTGAGCATTTTTTTATCTTTCAGTTCAAGCGTACAACTTATGCAGAAGTTTAACAGACTGATTTTTTTTACCCCAGTTAGATATACGGGGGAATTTGTTTGGAGTGCTGGCTGCACATCCATTATCTCCTTTGTGTTCCCTTCATCACTTGGACGCTGCGGAGCCTCTCTTTCCTGATGTGAATAGAACACAAGCTTTGGAACTTCTTATTGCAGCTACAAATGTTGATCCCGTGAGAATTCTGCAGCAAACTGTCTGCTATGATCGCTCAAATTCTTTAACTTTCTCAGTTTCTTGGGGTTACGCTATCCAGGTTTTTGATGGAAATGTACTCCTTCCTGATCTCCTTGCGGTAAAAAAAACTTTTGCACCATGGAGGAAGATTCACTCCAATTTCATGTTTGACATGAGAGACTATCCTAAGGATCCTTGTAAAAGGCCTTCTACATTTTTCTTGAAAAGTGTTAAATCCGATATAAGTGGCGTATGGAGCAATTACAGTAGGCATGTAGAAAAGAAGTGCTCTAAATCGAATCCTACACACCCGAAGAAGATCACAGTTTTTTCAAGAAAGCTGGATCTTAGTATTGAAGAGGTATTGTTAAATTATTGATTTAAAATATGTAATTATTTTTTATTTCCCATATTTATGTACGTTCTTGTTTTTGTTCTTGTTCCAGTTATCTAAGTTTATGTTGTCTTGTTTGGTTTTGTTGCAGATGAAAGCTCCCCGTCGTCAGTGCTGCAGTGTTTTGCCATCTTCAAATGATACAGCTAGTATTCATATAAGACGGTGTGAAACCGTTGAACTGATCTCCATGGAATCATAGCATTCTTGTAAGAAGTTGCCACTGTTAAAAGCTTTGAAACTTTTGCGAGCTTGAATGTTTGATAGAGTTCAGACCCATGTTGAAGCTCTGATATAAGGTGGATGCTTCATCATGATCAAGGTAGTCAAGATTGAGTATCAACTCGTAGAATCGTACAATACTACGATCCACCACTGTTGAAACATGCTGCGATTCACGTAAGATTGCTGGTGGGCTTCATCATTGTCACAATGGATCTTGTTGAAACGAAAATCAGATTTTTAGCAAACACAGTAAACATAGTGCAATTTCTCACTGTGAAACAAGGAGAGAAAAAACGCGGATGAAACGCAGATGAAGGAGGGAAGAAATTGCATTATCATTTATCATTCAAGTGAAAATTGTCCATATTTTTAGAACAATTGAAGAAACAGAGTAGTGGAGGAAGAAGAAGATGGAGGCAGGCGGGGCGCGTGTGTTACTATTTTCTTAGCTTTAAAAATATCATCATACTGTGTTAATTTGAATACATAAAAAGGAACAGTTTTGCATTCATAGGAAGTTGCTTTAAATTTATAGTTATTCTTAGCAATTAAAATATTTATCCACTTGTAACATTCTCTCAATCAATATGTAACTTTTTTTTTTTTAATTTACTTAGGGTGTTGCAGATCTATGTGCACTCCATTTGCTTAAGAACAAAATCGATATGTAACGATATTTTGCAACATTGCTGCATCATACGAGGTATTGAATCTTTCTTCCGTAGAATATCATGAAGAACAAAAGTTTAAAAAGATTAGCATAGAAATATAATTTTAGATAATGTAAAATGATGTTACTAATAAAGTAAAAAAAAATTGATTTCTATTTTTATGCTTTTTTTTATAGTGTTTTTTTAGCTTTTTTTTATTTTTTCTTAAAATGCATTTTTTAGTCATAATAAACTTTAGAAATTTATGAATTTGAGTTAGCTTAATGTGAAGAGATGCCTTCAAAGTATATTTAAGAGTGGGGTAATTTTCACCTTACAATGTCGTTTTTTGTAAGGTTGAATTAGACTAAGTCAATTTAAATTATAAAATATTATCAAATCCTCTTCCAAGATTCATTAAGTTACCTACTATCAAATTTCTATTATCAGATCACCCACTAACCGACTATATCGACACATAAAATCCAATAGTTTCAAACATAAGAGGGCGTGTTAAGAGTATTATTGTCCATCTTCAACCTCAACTTCAAGCAGGGCAGTTAGTTAATAGAAACCAAATAATCATGTGATACCAATATTAATTTTATGCATTATCTTACAAGCAAAGGCAAATTAGAACAGGTGAGAAGCGTTGGTTTTGGGAAAGAGATATATGAATATGACACAAATAATGTGAGGAAAAATGATAAATGTAACAATTACTAATTACTAATATTAAGTCAAATAAAAACATAAAGCAACAAACGTGGAAAACTTTACTAATATGAATTGTGTTTTTATGCCTGAATTTTTGTACAAAGGCTACACAAGCAACCAATTTCTCATGGCTGTTGAATATATTGGCCAAACCAAGGACCTTTATTAGAGTTGTTGTGCATCAAGGAATAGAAGCTAGTTGGATTTCACACATTAAATGTGTGACGCATTAATTAATCTCGATTGTTTGATAAAATTAACGGTGTAGATTGTTTAAGATAACTAGTGAAGTATAACGTGAACCGACCAACAAATCTTTAATTAATAACTACAATGAATTAATGCGTGTAACTGCATGTTTTTAATGTCATAAATTTGGATTTGAATAGTACATTTTGATTACCTCAAATCAAGAATTCAACGCATTCACATCATCATTATATTGATAATAGTTAGATCAAAATCAAACGGTCTACATTTCAACTCAAGCTTGATATTTTAGATAAAAAAAATTAGACTATTTGATCTCGATCCTACGACCACTGTTGTGCTGACTGCGTGACTGTAGAAGATAATAAGAACAGAAAATCTAAATGCCATTAGAAGACCTAACTTGACAGGTGGCCTACCTAAACCTCCCACACCTAAACATTTATTTTCATGCTCTTCTCTATAGTCAATAAATAATTATTCAAGTACTTGACCAATATCTAATGACTTTGGTCACTAACTAGCCAAAACCAACCGTGAAAATCTAATTGGAGAAGACCTTATTTTCTTCTTATACACCTAACCTTACCTTAATTTTACACATGGAATTATAACTTACTTGAAACGTCAAAGCTATGCATGTTTAATGTTTCTCAAGCCGTTAATCACGGTATGGTACATTGTCTAATTATATAGAACTCTTGCATCATTAGAAAACATAACTATATTGATCACAATATTCATTTTCATCAATTTTTCTTTGTGAATTAACATGCAGTTATTTCAGAAACACAAAAAAGCACAAGTTTTGATTAATTTCATATTAGTAACATCTTCATTTTGTGGCTTTTATGTCCTTGCATCAATACTAATATTAGGTACTTCAAATTCAAAGCTATTACTACATTATTTACATCAATCTTCATCACAAGATGTGTCTATAACCACAAAAACAAACACAAATTTAGATCATATTGTGTTTGGTATTGCTTCTAGCAATAGTTCATGGACAAAGAGAAAGGAATATGTAAAACTATGGTGGAAAACCAACAGTGCAATGAAGGGTTGTGTGTTTATGGATAGTTTACCTCCAAATGAAGATGACCCTTCTTCTCTTCCTCCACTTTGTGTTTCCCAAGACACTTCACGGTTTCGATACACTTGTAAAGGTGGACTTCGATCAGCGATAAGAGTGGCGCGTGTTGTAGCGGAGACGGTAGCTTTGAATCATTCAGATGTGAAGTGGTATGTGTTTGGAGACGATGATACGGTTTTCTTCCCGGAGAATTTGGTTAAGACTCTTTCTAAATATGATCATGAGCTTTGGTATTATATTGGTGCACACTCTGAGATTTATGAGCAAAATCGGATTTTCGGTTTTGGAATGGCTTTTGGTGGTGCTGGTTTTGCTATAAGTTCTTCTCTAGCTAAAGTTTTGGCTAAGGTTTTTGATTCTTGTTTGGAAAGGTACCCTCATCTCTATGGAAGTGATGGCAGAGTTTACTCTTGCTTAGCAGAACTTGGTGTTGGATTGACACATGAACCAGGTTTTCATCAGGTAATTAACGTGTTGTTAATTGAATTATGATTAGTTTGAAATGCTGAAAATTAATTAAGAGTAATTTGTTTTTGGTGGAATGATTAATTTTGTCTATGATATTGTAGATATCGAACATTATGGTCGTAAAAGTTAATGAAATATAAAATATTTAGATCACATTAGTCTTCTTAGATCAATTAGATCGCATTAGACTTCAATGATTAATGTAATGTGATCGCAAATTTTCACTCACCACCCCTTCTATGAAATTGAAAATCGTTAATTAAATTAATTACATTAGTCATTCAGTTCAATTTCGAAACTAAATTGACCAGACCTAAAATGACTAGTGTAATCATTTTAGATGGTGTGTTTCATCAATATAAACCAAACTACTATCGGCGCCTATAATGCGAATTTTGTTTTTCTTCCCTTTGACACCCTTATTAATGTATTATTTTTGTGTTTACGAAATGACATAGGTTGATTTGACCGGAAATACCTTCGGCCTATTGGCATCGCATCCGGTAACTCCCTTATTATCTCTACATCATCCAGATTACACAAATCCAATCTTTCCAAACATGACAACAACACAAGCCCTACAATATTTATTCCAAGCAGTAAACATTGATTCACAAAGAATGCTACAACAAACAATTTGCTATGACAAGTGGTTTTCATGGACAATTTCAGTGTCATGGGGTTATGCAGTTCAGATATTTCCTAACCATATGTTTTTGCCTGATGTTGTTAATGTGCAAGAAACATTCAAGCAATGGAAAAAGGGAAATATGTTGGCAAAAGCTTATACTTTCAACACTAAACCACTTCACCGTGATCCTTGTAAAAGATCTACCATCTTTTATTTAGATAGTGTTTCTTCTGGTAATGATGGTATTATAAGTAGTTATTATAAGAGATCTTTTCAAAATTGCTCAAAGGATTTTGTGTCTCCAAAGAAACTTGAAGTCATCAAAGTTGTTACTCATAAGCTAGACCTTGACATCAAACAGGTAAACTAGTTATATGATCATTATGTTTACTTCTGGTTTTTTCTTGTTTTCATTTCTACTGAAAAAACATTAGAGGTGTTATGAAAGTTTTTGAAATCTATTTTAAAAATAGATTGAATATTTTTGAAAATTTTGAAAATATTGTTATCGGTGTTTTTAGAAATGCATTTTTTGATTGCGCCAAAGTGACCAATAAATTCCAGTTAAAGAAGAATTGTTAAGGAGTATTCAAATTTGAGTTTCGACTGAAACAATCATTGACTAAATTTTAATTACTTTTTTGCTGAACTTAGATTACCAGGGTCCCCTCCCTCTAAAAACTAGAGGGTTTAAGACAACAAAAAATGCATTTTCTTCGGTTAACTAAATGTCATTTCTATAACCTACTTAGAAAATAAAAATTGGTAATGTTTTTAACATTGGCAATAATATGATGTAACATTTATTTTGAATTCAGTTGCAGGCTCCAAGAAGGCACTGTTGTGATGTATTGCCTTCTAGTGGTGGTGACCAAATGGAAATTGCTGTTAGAGAATGCAAAGATGAAGAATTGATTTATATGCACTAATGTGTTGCCTATGGTGTGACCAAGTGTTGCTTCTTTTAATCCAATATATAATGTATCAAATTCAAGAGTCTTCATTTAGTTAATGATATTGTAAATGATATGAGAAATTATAAAAATAGGTTAATTCGTAGCTTTTAACATATCCATGATTAAAATTAATAAAACCCCAAATTTTACTTTACTCATTTGAAAAATCACGTTCCTCTTCACAAAAGGTTAGGTAAACATTGAAGAACATTAGATATTTACATATCTTTGACCAAAATTATGCACAATATAAGGTTATGGTTGATGATCTTTTTGGACCTAAGATCTTTGATTTGAAGAGTGAATATTTGAGTTTAGATATGAGCTAGAATAGTGAACCTTTCCTTGGAAAGCTATCCAATTGGAAATCTTTATATATAATAAGCCAGAACTATTTATAATCTCTCTCCTCATAAGAATTGTTTCTCATTAAATCTCTTCTCTAATTCATTTGACATTTAATGTCTCATATTGTTTTTTTTTTTTGAAGCAAATGTCTCATTGTTTTACCATTCAATGCTTTTGCTTAAAAAAATATATTATCACAATGATTTCACATTTATTGTCATTATTCACATTTATTAGCATTATTATCAAGAGACTTATTTTTTCTCTTTCTATTAGGCAAAAAAAATCATCATTATCGTTTTTTTCCTATAAATGAATGATGGAATCGGTTATTTGTTTCTTTTCTATAGCCATATTTACAAACAAATTTAATTATATATTTCTATAAAAAATTAGGTTCTTTAATTAAAATGCCTTTTATAATGCACAAATTAATTAATTTTTTCCATAAAAAGACAAATGCAATATTTATTTTAGCAAACATATGTATTTTCTTTTATAGTACAATTTATTTGATTTTAAAATGATGCACATAAATATAATTATAAAAATAGGTGGTTTTAGGTTCAAGTGGTTTTACGTACCAAAAATAAAATAAAGAAAAAAATCAAGAATACATAATCTTCACAAAAATATCAAGAATAATAAAGAATAAAGAATAATAAAAATGTACAAAAATAAAATAAATACCAATTCTTTGAATTTATTTATCCTCACATTTCCGTAAATTAGTATAGATACTAATACCAAATGGTCCTAAATATTCACGTCTTAAAAAAATTCATAATAGGACACAATTTTTTTTCATTAAATACTTTTAAAGAATCATAATTGGACAAAATATTTTTTCCAGAAAAATAATTTGTACACCAAATTATTATTATAATAGTCCAATCGTAAAAAACGAATCATAATAAAATAGGTGCCTTTTTTTTCGAACAAAAAAGAAAGTGCTATTTATATGGAAACAAATCAAGCAATTTAATTTTCCTCAAAAAAATCAAGCAATTTAATAATTTTTTACTAATTCAAATTGAATGCTTACATATTTTATTTCTAATTTAATCTGTTTGTATTTTCATCTTTAAATTGTATTGTTATTCCCATTCTCATATCTTTACCTATAAATAACGCTTCTTAGACTCACTTCTAGCAGCAATTTTGAAATACCGCCACAATGTTTTTGTAAGTCTTCTATAAACTTCTATTATTTTTTTTCTCTTATTTCTTATTCACATATATTATTTTCTTGCAATCTATTTTAAATCATGCCAACCTAATTTTAGGTGAATATATTTTATTTGTAAGTACTAGCAAAATTTTATTATTTTATTAAAATTTTGTCAATATTATATTTTGTGTTGAATTTAATTATTTTTTATATTTCATTTGTAGGTGTGTAAAAGACTATGAAAATGATGACCATCTACACCCCATTTGCTGAAGATGAAAAAAAAAATGGATGAATTAAGATCAAGATAATTGCAATTGAACTTGATGAATTAGTGATATATTCTTTTTACTTTCTTGAACTGATTATATATGTACGATTGATTATATAAAAAATGATCTATATGTATGATTGTTGTAATCATAATAGTTACAAATTATTTTACTATATTTTTGTTTTATATTATGAAATCTACCTCGACAAAATTGATAGCAAACTTTGATGTTAATTGAATCAGATTGTTTTATTCATAGAAATGATCTAAATCAAATAGAATATTAATATACAAGAAATTTATTGAATACTCTGATAAATCATAAAGGTATAATTGAATTACTAATTTTTATAATATTTGTGACCGATTCTTCATTTGTTAAGTATTTGTGTCATTCTCACAATTTCTCTTTTCCCTCAATGATTTCATATTTATTAGCAACTATAGCATTATTTAATAGCAACATTTAATATCATTATATCATTTTATATTTACTTCATAGCCACCTTTATATGTTTTTTTTTTGGTAAACTAGAGATATCCTCCGCGCGCAACTGCAGAGACTAATCCCCTCGAGGTAACTGAGATTCATTTAAGGAGTTGACCTCTCCCAACAAATGACCTTTATATGTTTTAAAATGTTTCAAAGTACACTACTCATTATTCATTCTATATAATGCAAAAAAGTATGGGTTTTTATAAGCATTAGTATTTCATAGGCGCCAACTTTTTTCTATTAGGAAACAAATAATTCTATATTATATTTTTAAAGGAGATAATTATATATTTATACGTTCTAAATTATTATCTTTTAATTTATTTATGAGATTATATAGATTACTACATAAGTTTGCATATTAATTAAATTAAAATAAATAAATAAACCAGAAAAAAAAATGAAGCCAAGATAAAAAAAAATAGAGTGTGTGGATCATGCATCATGAACGCACTCACCCCACCCATTTCAACCAATTTTTACCGGTGTTTTATAAGTTATCAAAATTGGTGATAGATCTTATTCCCAATCCAATTGATTGAATTAGAATATTTGGTTTTAAAACATTGACTTGATAACTCTAACTAAGTAAATAAATCATCATTTTAATTTAAATTTTAACTTAAAAGTACATCAACATTCATAATAATGTAACTTTTGAATATTTTTTAAATTAATTTTATTTTAAATTCCTACAAAATGTATTTTATAATAGTTAAATATTATTCAAATCCGTTGATTTACCCGTGCTTGGCACGGGTCACATACTAGTATATAATATGTTAGAAAGCTAAAATTATTCTAAGGAAGACATCAAGAAAACATAAAGAAAAGATAAGCTAATATTAAGGTTAATAAAATAAGACATACTCATTTATTTTTGGATGTTTACAAAGTGTCTCAAAGACACTAAATATAAAATAGTTGTAATGGATAATGTTCTACGAGGCCCAAAAGATCAAAAAGCTCAACTAAATAATATAATAATTTAATTAAAAGCCAACTAATATAAACTTTATGCCATATTTAGTTCGGGGTTTTTGGAAGGGAAGTGAGAAAAAAAGTAATTTATTACTACTATTTTATTCTTAATCTTATAAACTTAAAATAATGATTAAACTATAATGAGTAGAAAATTTAATTTTTTTTGTTGACAAAAAATACAAATATCTAAATTTTTAATATTTTAACAAGAATAATTTAGGATTTTAATAAAAAAAATGAGGGTAGTTTTGTCAAATATAATTAATTTTATTGTAAAATATTTTTTTTGATATTTCAGGGTTTAATTTAGGATAAAACTAATATTTTTATGTTCAAAATTTAAAATTTTATTTAAACTTTTAATTTTGCCCGAACTTTAAAAAATTCTTGACTCCGCCACTGAACTTAACTTAGTCTAATACAAAAATAAAGTTTGAGTCCACTTTGAAACCATTCATATTCCAAGACATTGCAAGTAAACACAATCTTAAGTACTTCTTGTGTTTTCCTTGAGAAATACTCACAATTTATCAAAGTCTTGTCCCTAGTGATTAATTATAAATATGTATGTTGTGAACCACTTTTATAACATACCATTCACCACTAATGAAGATCACATTATCCTCATTTGTTGGTTTTAGTTTATAGGTTATGTAGGGATCAATTCTTATTATTTTTCTAATTGGTGTAATAAACTTTTAGTTTTTTTCAAGTATTTCATGATTTGTAAGAGTCGATAATACATTATACTCTTTATAATTCAATTTTTATTTTATTTATAACAAATATGACTATGATGCAAATCCAACTCAAATTTTTACCCTTAAAAGTTAAAACTCATCATAACATTTAACCAAATAGGGCCCTCCATTAAATATGTTGAAAAAAAGACCCATCTTATTTGTTGTCACACTTATGAAGATGTCTCGTAACTATCCCTTTCAAATGAATGAAATGAAACCATCGTAGCCTTTCTTAGCCTCTATCCTTTGAAAGATCCAAACTTCAATTGTCCTTATAAGCCAACAATGACCCAACCTTATTGACACAAAGATGTTAAATCAAATAATTGACTCTAATTATTAGGATAACCACATCAATTTCATCATAGGTTTCACATGTTTGTAGTCAAGTTACACTACTCTATCTCTATGGATCATTTTGGATCACGTACGCACAAATTAAGACCATATGATCAAAGTGTTATGTCCCAATTGCTCTCTAAATTCTAAAGACAAAAGTTTTTTTTTTAGGACTTCAAATTTTAACTTTTACCTTTGTTTTGGTTTGAGAGAAAGAAATAAGTTGATATTCTACAATTTATTAGAATAGGAGATCCTCTCTCTCAGGGGCACGGGTGATAGCATGCGCCGGTATTTGTCTCGCCCTACTAGGCCGATAGGAAGTCTCCTACACTGTCTCGGCGAGCATTGATAGGAGTTGGAACGAAAGAGAGAAAATAACATAAATCAATGAGTGAGTGTAGACTGTAGACTAAAATTAATTAAAATCAATAATACACTTTTAAAATCATTTGTTTATAAATCCAATTTGTGCTTAATGAATCTGAATTTGATTCCTATTCTATTGCACATTATCTCAAACACATATCTATAGAAGCAATAAAACAATTAACCCTTCCTTGAATTTCACTCTTGCTTGGCATTATATGATGCAAAATTGCTGAGAGTGCTGCAGTAACATTAAGGGTGCGTTTGATTTGCAAAGTAGTAAGTACAGCACAGAACAGTACAGGACAGAACAAGATAGTACAGGACAAAATAAAATAGTACAGGACAGGACAAATTTGTATCGAAGAGAGATAGGGAGATAATTTTTTATATTTGAAAATAAAAAAGGGTATTTTCGTATTTTTTATAGTTGTACTGTGGACAAAAAGTTGTCTTGTGGTTTAGTGAAGGACAAAATTTCCTGATTTTGTCCTGTCCCTTGCTGCCTATTTTGTCCAGTCTCATAACCAGTTTTTAAATCAAACAGGGTACAAAAAGTTGATCTGTCCAGTACTCTGTTTTTTAGCAGATCAAACACACCCTAAAAAATATTTGTTACACAAGACACGAAAATAACAATACCCAACAAAATAAGTCCTTGTTTCTTAAATACTATTTTGGCCCACAACTTGTTACTACTTAATAATTTTCATTGCCACCAAAACAGTACAAGACTATCAACCATTCTCTGTTCCCTAATCAAATGCTATTTATTTTGGTCCCCCCAAAGAGCAATTTCCTTCAAACCCGTGATGCTTGTATTGTAGTACCAATTGCCAAGTCATTCCAATTTCCATGTCAAATGCTTAGTCATTGAAGTAAGCAAGACGCTTCATTATTCAATAAATAAATGTGATGCACCAATCAAATAATGGGTTTTTCTTACTATATGTAGTAGTATAAAATAAAATTTCACCCCACTTATTTTGGGGACTTAACATTATGTTTTAGATCTTGTGAAAAAACAATAGAGATATAGGAGTCATTCAAAATGTATGTTTTAGATATATAGTGAAAATTCTTGTGATTACAACTCAATTAGTAACAAAAAGTTACATTAATGTATGATAGGCTAAGGTTCAGGTTGAAATGCGAGTTTTGCCGTTACACTATTTTAAAAAATTATTTTAAATTATATATTGATCTAGAGTGATGAGAAGAAACGTTCGACGTCGAGTAGTGAACTATCAATGTTGAAGTTGGTGAAAGTACCTCAAAATATTTTGAAGGTCAAGTTAATACATAAATGTTTGTGAACGTTGAGCGAGAGGTTTTAGGATAGAAATTGTATACCTTATGCTAATGAGAAAGATAGTCTACATAGAGGCCGATGAGAAGTTGTTGGACATTACAAACGACGCCTATTGATGTCATTTGAGAAGGTGTACTTCTAGGACGCATTCATGGTATGGAAATATGGTTCGGCTTGATGGAAGAGCAGAAGTAGATTATAGTATTGTCATTAAGATTATAAGAAGATAAATTTCATTGTACAAATTGAAAAGTACCAAGTAGTAATTCACATTATAGTTTATCAATAATATTAAACACATGGAACATATATTCCATCACTTTCTTTTACCTTAATTAACCATTTCTTCTTCCCATACCCAACAACATTCACATCACTTATAATAATTAAAACACTTCATCAACAATCACTAACTATGACGATGATGAACACACTCAACAGGAGTAACAGGAAACCTAGTACCATCACTACAATAATCATAAACCATATGATGATTCCTAACCCACATAAGTTGATGACTTTGATGCAAATTAAGAACAGACAAATTAGGTTCATCCCACCAATACTTCTTGTCTTCACTACTACTACACCTCTTTGTATTATCCATTGTAGCCACTGAAACAGGACATTCACAAGCATTGATTTCAAAGGCTTTGTATGTTGCAATGAAAGGTGCATGAGACCAATCTGTTTTCACACGACCACCTTGTGTTGCCCAATTGTCTGCATTCCATATTGAACTGTAGACACCCATTGGTTGGTCTTTTGGGTAAGGGATTCCTTTGTGTTCCATGTTTGTGTGTACTCTTATTGGTGTTTCATCCACTAGAAATCTGATTGTTGAAAAATAGAAGGAAATGTTAGGATTTGTAACAATGATCATAAGAAAAGTTTGATTGATATGTTGTAAGTATAAATTAATTTTACTCTCACATACAATAGAATTAACATTTTTTTCAAATATGAATCAACTTCTTATCAGATGTTTAGTATTACAGTGGAGCGGCCAGAATCAGTGATCCACCATGATTTTGCAGAAGCTACAACTTGTAGTTTCTACAAAATTACGGTGGATCGTCGTGATTCTGACACATCCACCGTAATACCAAACATACCTTTACGATATGTCAGATTCAGAATCACCGTGATCCACCATAATTTTACAGAAGTCACAAGTTGTAGTTCTGTCAAATCACAGTAAGTCATCATGATTTTGTAATATCTACTGCGATACTAATTAACTTTCGTTAAATATTTTTTACATTGATTGAGTGGTCCTTTTATGAAGGAAAAAAGTTGGATGCGCATGGCATGGTATGAACAAGTCCAAAAAAATAGGCAGAAAATACAAAAGACAGAGTCTGATATCTGTACATTCGTATTCTGCAATTAACCAATTAGGAGCATTGGCACAAATAAATTGTACAATTAAGATTCCATCACCTTTTTTTCCATGAATTTGTTTTTGAGTGACCCACGGGGGAACACAATCACACCAATGTCTATGATGGCTCAACCACCATGCAATTAAAAGCACCATTTCTTTTGTTTCTTTCCTTTACAGCTTTATTAGACCCATTCAACCTTATTATTCCCATTACATCAAGTGGATTTTAATTTTCGTCCCTATAATTTATAAAATTTTGATTTTAGTCTTTGTAATTTGTCAAGTAAATGCCTTCTTAAGGCATGACATTGGTTCGGTCAACAAATTATGACCATGTCAGCATTTTTATATGACATGACTAAAATTCGTTAACATTACAAGAATCAAATAATCAAAAGAAGAAGGGATACTTACACAACTTGGCGTTGATTCCAAAATATAGAGTAAGAGTGAAAATCTTTAGTTGGATCAAACCAAAGGTCGAGTCTTTGTTCACGATTACCAACTCCGTTCACATACACATTTGTTTGTACAGAATAAGGTTCTCCTGTGCTGTTGCCTAAAAATTCAAAATCAAACTCGTTGTGTTTTGGACCGTCCGATGACATCTACATATCACAAATTGTTTAATGATTATCATCAAATCAAGAGTCAATTAGATTCTTCAATAATTGAATCACATACATTAAAGTGTAAGGTCAATATCAACAAAGAATAATTTGAATTATCCACCACCCTTGTAAGATTGATATTTCTATCATGTGATTGTCAATATAAAATCACCAAAAATTTATTTGGTGTAAAGTATAGTTGATTGATTTGAAATTCCTTGATCAGAGAGTAAGAAAAAAAGCTAACAAAAAAAAGTAGGGGAAAAAAAGTTACAAAAGCAAATATTAATAGTGTAAAGGGCAGAGGTAGCTGCCACTATAATAATAAGTCATAACTATACGGTAGAGTAGTACACTCTTTTCATGAGTACTAAAATATAAATGTAAAAAAATTTCTTGCACTTGAATGATCTGTATAATTGATTATGGGTCCAAGAGGTAGAGCTCTCCATTGATGAGTAAAATAAAGACATCAAATAGTATTTATATGGAAGGTTTTATATTTTTTCATAGCACTTAAAAATAGTACTATATTCTTAAGCTTCCTTAACATTTGATTAAAATGTTAATGTACTTTTATTTTTGACTAGTAGTCTTAAGATGATCACTCCGGTTTTCGATTTATACTATTGTGCGCATGTAGTACTCTATAGACAAAATTCAATGTCATCGGATATTTTTATATTAATTTATATTTAAAAAAAATTATATTTTGAATAAATTTTTATATGGGGTACTTCCAACAATGTACTTTTGTTCAATATATTAAAGAATGCTAATTAATAAAAGTTGTATTCTAATTTTTTTTCACTTACATAGAAAGCAGTTACAGTTCCAGCAGAATCACCTTCAACAAGCTTAAGTTGGATAGATACTTTCCCAAACATATACTTGCTTTTGGATCCAAAACCAGCACCTAAATATCCAAACCATATATTATCAATTAATTAAAAAGCCTTAAGCAACATATAAGTAACAATTTTATCACATAAATAGAAACATCCTCACATTAATTATATATTTTCCTTTTGTTAGCAATCTAACCATTGGCAAAAAGGGGTTTAACATATGAATTAATTAATGAATGCCAAGTGAAAACATTGATTCATAGATTCATAATTTTTTTTTTGAAGATTTTAAAGGATGAAGTAACAATGTTTGTGGTTAGAAATTTTTTACAAAATAATGATTGATCAATTACCAGAAGAGTTGTCAAGTTTGAGTTTAAGAAGGTCCCCTTCATAGACAAAATGGTTTAAAGCCCAACTTGGTTGGAAAAGTTCATCAAACTTTGAAGAGGTAGACAAAGACACACAAAACACCAACATAAGACACACAAACAATCCAAAAAACCTACACATTTTGGAAGACATTTGAATAAGAGGGAGAATAGAGAAGATTGAAGAAGCTTTTACTATGAGACACACTTTGGTTTGATGGGTTTTTATAGTGAAAAATATATTTCAATTTAAATTTTGAGTGGCTTGGGAAGCAAGATCTTATTCCATAATCCAATGGACACATCATGGAGGAGTGTGCCACATCAGATGCCAGTTGGATGGAATTCAAATACCAAGAAAAGGACATCAAAAAGAAAGATATTGTGGTGTGCATGGTAAATAGTGAAGGTAGGTACAATGGCTAGTGACAGCTATCCTAAACTGTTTAGAGTCATTCTCTTTATGTGTTTGGAGCTCTTGTTGTGGCCTGTGGGCACCCATTACACTGTTAATTGAATCAGGAGAGGGACCATTTGGGGACTATGATATTTTTTGGCTTAAGTTAATCAAAGTTGATGTTAAATTGAATTAGGAGAGGGACTATTATTAAGCTCTAATTCTAATTACTCTCCTTATTTTATTGTCTTCAATTTTTTTTGTTATTCTTATGTTTTGGATTTCTTGTTTAGTCTTACATGTACTTAGACCTCACTTATTTATTGGATCTTCAGGCTTTGTTTGGATAACTCGTAAGTAATAGGGCAAAAAAATTGGAGGGAATGAAAAATTAGATGAATGAGTGGTATTAGATGTAATAAGTTTTATCAAACAATAGAATATAACTTCATCCCACTTCATTCCATGACTTTCCATCAATCCAAACATAACATCAATCTCTATCTAAAACATGCAAGTGTATATGATCATTGTACTTACAAGACAATATAACATAAGAATATAACACAAGACAATACATAAGACTAAATTAATCAAAATAAAATGCTATAACATAGAACAATAAAAAAAATTGTATAACACCAAAACATATCCCTAACTCAATCAAATTTCATTTGTCATGAGAAAACATATATAAAACAAGTTTAAAGCTAATAGAGTAACCACTTAGCAAATATTTTCTTTCGAGTGCAATTAACTATACACTCATCATATATATGCAAATTGGAGACTTGAACACACCCCTACAAACACATGGTCAACAAGTAGGCCCAATCATAACATACGAGCACTAAGCTTAATCAACTCCAATTCTCGATCCTTCGCCTTTCAGCCCTACACATAAAAATGAAAGGCGAAAAAAACTTCTTTCATTCCATTGTTATTTTTTAAATCTAAAAAATAAAACACTAATTCATTCGATCTCTTCCATTTCTTTACATCACACTACATCAATCCAATTATAACCTAAAACATTACTATTATATAAGTGGATAATTAAGGATAAATTAAAGAGTAAAAAATTTTAAATCTCAAGGGTTGCCGGTCCGTCAAAAAGGGTTGCCAGGATAGTGTTAGAACTGCCATGGGTCGTGCCAATCTTTATTTGCATTGATTTCCCACAATATTATCATCAATGTTGTGCCTCTACTAATATAAATGAAAATTTAGTTACTAAGTCATCATAAAATGCATCAAATTCACCCTTATCTTCAAATTTCAAGCTTTAGTCCAAATTCATTTATTGATTTATGTGTTTTTCTCTCTTCCCTATTTTTTTTTCCCCTCAAATCAAATAGAGACTAAATTCTAAACATACAAAAATAATAATATTAATAAACTTAATAAAAATTATTTTATTTAATCAAGAGTATAAATAAACTTATTTTAGTGCTATTACTAAGATCTAGCTACAAACAATGGTAAAGGTTACGTTGTTCTAAAGAAAGGTTTGGTAGCTTCCATTGTAAGTAGACTAGTCGTAGTTCTATAGTTCATGTTATTTGGCTGTACTGTTGCTACTGTACAATGATTGTACGGTTTGTAGTTGAGTATTTATGTATTAAAGGACTTGTGTATTACAAAAAAAAATTAAAAAATTTATGTGTTACAAAAATAACTTAAAATACTTATGTGATATAAACAAAAAACTTAAAGAATCTATGGATACCTTTAGCCTATTTATTCTTATGGATTATAGTTAAAGAGTCATGGCTTCGGCATTCTATAACCAATAAAATTAATTAATAAAAGTTTTCCAGCTCACTTATTTCCTATTTTGAAAGGTTTAGTACACTTCAAATTTCAGAATTCAAAATACCCAACAAGGTGATTTACAGCATCACCATGAAAACAATTCAATAGCATTGATTTTTTTTCTGTTGATATATTGATTCTCTGAAAGTGAGTGGGGAGTGAATTGAAATCAAATAATGACCGTGATGTAATGCTATGTATGGGGCCTTACAAGCAAATCAATGCCAAATTTGCAATTTTTTGTGACACAAGCATTAAGTAGGCTAGTTTTGTTCCGTGAACATGATTCAGGAATATTATACATAATGTGTAGAGATTATAATATAATTCTCGATACTCTTATTTTTTATTCATATTTAAAGAGTAAAATTTTATTCACTAAGCTATTTGTCAAAATAAAAAAAATGAGGCTATTTTTTTTAATGTATTAAACCTCTCACCTCTCGTTCTTAAAACAAATGAGTTCTAGTAATGAAGAGTCCGGTCACGAGATAAGTAAAATTAGATTAATTCAAATGTTCATTTTTTAGTGAAGCGATCATTAACCATTTAAGCAAAATAACTAGATTAAAAGTTAATTTTTTTTATTTAATATTTATCATTAATATCCGACTCACATGATTAATTAATAATTCGAGACAAATTCTAACATAAAATAAGTTTATCTAATTTCCTCTCAAACGTACTTGTTTGCCGAGAGAGAATGTAGTCTTTTCACTTTTGTCAACAAAAAAAAGGTAGTAGTCTTTTTACTATTAGTGAAAATTAGGTTTTCCTTTTTCAGCATTTCCTGCAATCTAACGCCTAGTTATATATCACCTATGAAGCCCTGATACGAGATACGATACGGATACGATACGATACGATTCGGATACGGCGATACGAGAAAATTTTAAAATTTAAGATACGATACGGCTAGGATACTTTAATAAAAAATTAAATATATAAATGTAAAATATATAAACATAACTAAATTTGATAATAAAGAAACATTCGTATTATTAAAATTATCAAAATTAATGAATTACATATCTTAGGTATTATTCAAATAACGAGTCATGCGCATATTCACTAATGTTCTATAATTTTGTCGTTCATTTCCCATATTATTTATCTTTCTTTGACAAAAGTTAAAAATTTGTATGCACATAAACCAAATATTTAGTCCTTCTTAGATCCATTTTATTTCTTTTTAAAGAATGGATAAAATATAAACATCAGATACTTCTCTGATACGTATTGGGAAGTATCTGACAAGTATCGCAGAAGTGTCTGTATTTTTCTATTTAAAAAATAAAATTTAAACATTGGATACTCCTCCGATACGTATCGGGAAGTATCTAACGCGTATCGGTATCAGATACGATATCTAACACGATACTTGATCAATTTTGGAGTATCGGAGCTTCATAGTTAATATCACTAGCTTCCTATTACGCCAGCATTGCATTATTTCGTTTGGTTTCTTGTGCAGAAGATTATCAGACAATGAGGCCATGGCTACTGTGCATATATTAGGTTGCTATATACTATGATTCGCTAGTTAGTATCATTGTGGTCAGTGTACTACATTATTGTTAGCCATTCTCATTGGTATAATGTGATTTTAAAATTTTCAAACAATTTTGTATTTTTAATTTT
The DNA here is from genome assembly GCA_951804385.1 of Trifolium dubium. Classification (NCBI taxonomy): domain Eukaryota; kingdom Viridiplantae; phylum Streptophyta; class Magnoliopsida; order Fabales; family Fabaceae; genus Trifolium; species Trifolium dubium. The sequence goes on along the minus strand of OX638075.1, from coordinate 28,037,488 downwards.
TGTATGGCAATTTTTAGCGTGGAAAACTCTCAATTTGAGAGTAAAGAACTACGGGTCATTGAGATAAAAGAAATGACACAAATTTAATTATTACCTCCGTCCCAAAATATAAGACTCATTTTGACTAAATGACACTATTCATTTATCTTGTTTTGACCGTATTTTTTTCATAATTTATAGATGTAAATATTATCATATAAGATCTTGTTTGATTCATCTTGATGAATATTTTCAAGATATCAAATTTTTATAATTTTTACTTATGCTCAATTAAAAATATTAGTGATCAAAATTGTGCATTGACAAACGTGCAGTGGTAAAAAAAGGTCTTATAATTTAGGACGGAGGTAGTAATAAAAATGTACAAGAAAGTCTCTAAGTGCTAAACTAGTGGTAATAACAAGCAAAACAACAAAGCATACTAACTTACAAACTGAAATAAGAAGATGAAATTTTTTCAACAAAGCAGATAGAGTACGAGATGATTATCTCTCGTCTCATCGCTCATTCTAAAGATCTGAACAGTAAATAATATAATTCAATACAATCGTAAATATTGGTACCGTATGCGATGCTTGTCTTACACTAGAAATAGTTAACGAATTTGGAATCTCTGTTTTACCAATCTCACTTTACAAAATTGAGAATTGCTTTAGCTCTTTATGTTATTTTTAAATCTCTATATTCACTCTTTTTTTCAACCATAAAAATGAACCTCTCCATTTAAAATAAGTGAAGCACAAATGGACTACCATACTGAAAATTGCTATTTACCCCCATTTGTTGGTCTAAGACCCCCAAAGTACAAAAATTGCCCTTCTTTTTAAAAAACAAAGTTTCAAAACAGTTTGGAAAATATTTTCCGAAGCGCAAATTAGTTCGGAAAATATTTCCCGAAGTGTGTTCTTTCAAAGTTATCAAAATGTTTTGAGACACCACTAAATTCTTTGTCAACTCAGCAACAAACTCCTTTTCTTCGGATTTTAACCTTCCGACAAGCATACGACTTTCTAATTTTTCATGCAACTCATGATTGTGTAAACCATAAACTACATTAAGACTCCACTCCTGAGAAGCCAGAAAATATCCACGAAGCCTGAAAGGACATCCACATTTTCTTGTTCTCGTGTCTTCAAATTTTGACTTCTTCTTGGATGGTTAATTTAGACTCACGAACTCTTTCGCGACCCAACACAAAATATTATTTTCTTCTATGTTAACTGTAGTCACATTTCTCAATTACCGTAGTAAATCCTAGCTATGCGGGTTCACCCTGGACCAAATTAATCAATTCATCTCGATCCATATATTTTTTATCAATTGTAAATTCATCACTCATTTTTATAGCATACGTGAGTAACGGTAGGGTTCAAATCGGGTACATATAGATTAGACTCAACATTCACATTGGCTTTAACATCATCAGATTCCAAATCACTGGGGATTTTGATTCTTCATCCATTACTACAATTAAATTACCATACAATTAAATGACCATACCAAAAAAATGTATAAAACTAAGTAAAAAATGTAGGTCATGCTTATTCTGATGCAATTCAGAATGCATGATCCGAATTTTGTTTGGAAATATTATTCAATTTGTTTCAAAAAATATTTTTCGAAGTCTACCAGCATCAGCTACAAATGCATAAAAGATACGGTTCAAAATGATTATTACCTTAGATTTCACCAAAATGAGTGGAGAAACCCTTTGCCTATGCTTCAATGATGATTTTAAACCACAAATTAACCAAAAAACACAAACCCTTTGAGGTTATGCGAGATAGAGTGTTGCAATGCAGATGGTGAAGTGAAGGCGGTGGCGGATCCAGGAAAATATGTCTGGGTGGGCAGTTAAAAAATTATAATATAAAAGTTATACTATTTACAAAAGATTTAAATTATAATAAACATAAATTTGTTCGTTAAATTTTTTTAAATAAATACCTTAAAATAGTATTTTGAAAGATATTTTGAATATAAAAAATTAATTAAATACTTTAAAAAATTATAACAGGTAAATGAATATTTTTGAAAAATATTTTCTTTTCTATCATTTTATAAAATATAAATAAATGTTAGTTACCAAAATTATTATAAAATAAATATATAAGAAATTATTACTCATAATAGTAATAATAGTGAATATTGAATTTTTTAATAAAAATATATATAAGAAATTAGCATAAATAATAAAATAGTTGGCAAATAATATTTTTAATTCATAATTATGTTGATTTTTGTAAGATTAAGTGTATTTAAATTAAATTATTCTACTTTTAAATATCTCATGTCTCTTTGCATTTGTTACTTAAAATAGATTTGTTTTTGTTTAATAAAAATAAAATAGAAAAAAATTACATGAGGTGAGACTTGAACCCTTTGGATTAATAAGCACACATGTAACCACTACGCCGCGCATGCAATTCGGTATCTATTAACGCAAAGATATACATATATCAGCAAAACTGTTTTATTTTATTAAAATACCTAGAGCATAATAGTAATTTCCTTTTTATCGGCGGTGGGCGGCAGCCCATCCCTGCCACCCCTATATCCGCCACTGAGTGAAGGTACAATGGACAATAGCTGGAAGTTTAAAGGACATGTGCAAAAAATATTCTCCGAAATGTAAGCGAGCAGAAAATATTTTTTGAATTATTGTGCGCTTCAGAAAATATTTTTTGAATTATTTTTTTGGAACAAATTCGAAATTTGGTTTGAAAAAAAATACAGTGTAAATTTGCTGTTTTGGGTTGGTTCGGAAAGTATTTTCCAAATTTAAACAAACTGAAAATATTTTCCAAACAATTTTGTAACATTGTTTTTTTAAAATGGTCAATTTTGGGATTTTGGGCGTGTTAGAGCAACATAGAGGGGATAAAGAACAATTTTCTAACATATTCAGGTATTTTCTCCACGTAAAAGGAAAGCCCAACTAAGATTTGGAAGGAAGCCCAATTTAGTGCCGCAAAAGCATAGCTAAATGTCTAAAAGTAACATTTAGGTTACAATATATCTTTTTTATTTTATGACATCGCATATAAATTTTAGGGACTAAAACAAATATTTATTGATAAATAAAAAATTGATTCAAATGATAAGAGATTTTAAAGTTTTTAAGTAAAATCTGAAAGATTCAATCTTTGATTCTTGTGTTTGAAATTTTGGTTAGAATAGGAGAGGAAAATTCAATTTATTTGTCAGACATATTCTTCGACATATTAATCATCGATAAACAACAATATAAAAATTTTATGTGTAAAAAAATGTTACTTGACAATAAACTTGGGTAGGCATTCTTCATAATGTTTCTTTTTCTTTTTGGTACAAACATGGTAATGTTTTTTTGCACAATATTTACATTAAAAATAGTACATAATGCTTCTCACGAGTCATGACTATCAATATATTTAATAGCGGCTTAAAATAATTATCTACGCGAGAACTTAAGTTTAATCCCTCAAAAAAATTATTTATTTTTAGTCTCTATTTCTATTTCAAAATTAAGGTCAATTTTGAGAGACTAAAACTATCTATTTTTTGTAAAAATAAAAAATTCAAAGTAAAGATTATTCTTACGGTTTGTAATATTACAGAGGACTAAAATTAACATTAAAATTTAATAAATTAAACTTCAAAAAACATAATTTTATATCTACTAGAATCATATTAATCCTAAATAAAATTACATAGTAAATTATAAAAAGTTGAAGTTTTGTTGAGGCCAAGACTTTAAACACAAGTGAAGAAAAAGGAGACATTCTCATTTACATACTCAAGAGATTAGTATATTTATAAAAGTTGAAAAAAAAATCACATGATTTGGTTAAAAAATAATTGTTTTATTTGGATGAAAACATGTAATTTTTTTTAGGGTCTTGTTAACTAGTGCTCTTGGGGCACTAGTTAAGGGTGCCTTTGGAACACTAGTTAAGGTAACAAAAATAGTAAGTTCACATTGAAAACAATGTTTTATGTACTTTTATTACTTTGACCGCACAAATTCTAATGTATTTTTACTATATTAGTGTTTCTTAACCATTGCCCTAAGGGCACTAGTTATCATTTTCCTTTTTTTTTATAGGGACGAGAATTAAAATTAACTAATTTTATAGAGATAAAAATTATATGTAACCCTTTTATTTAATTCCAATTTTCTAAATTATTGACAACTATACAACTAGTGGACATAAGCTGGAATTTGAACCTAGAATTTCTTATTTATTTTATGGATAAAGTTCTTCATCATCTGTTAGCCTATATTTTAGTTAAGTCAAAATATGCACTAAATATTCTTTTGAACATAATTAATTAACTTTCAATTATGGAAATTAATATTTCCAGAAATAAGGAAGATAAAAGTGTCTTTATTACAACATAAAGATGAAGGGGAACGTCTTTGAAGTTGAGAGAGTCCTTATGAAAGAGCATTCACAAGTCCAAATGAAGACAAATCTTCATTAAGTCTTGGCTTCGAGTTACCAAGAACTCGAGTCGAGGTGGAATTCACTCGAAATAATCCGTTGATTATAACCTAGCAGATTATTAACTTTCCATGGAAGTTCGAGTTCGAAGCAACGCAACGTTTCATTCAAATGGACAACTATCAACGTTCAAGGGTGAAGATTCAAATGGCAAGACACACGTCAAGTGAACGTTTTATAATCGTTATTAGGCAGTTATAGTGTCTTTCTATAAATATTAGTTCATTTGATGTAATTTGCATCACAATCTCTCATATAAAAAATCCTTAAACACTCAAAGTATCCAGCAATCGAGAGAAACGAGTATACTTGGCAGAATGTTTGATCTTGTGATCACTTCTTTTTAATTCAATGCAAATTTATCTTTTATGCAATTTAGTTGCTTTCATTTAAGATTTCTGCATTTATTTTCGTTCAAACAAAGTTTATTTACATTTCTTGTCATTTACTTTCCTTTTAAAAACCAAACTTGTTCATTGCAATTAATGAACATTATTCTTTTCAATCATAAACAATAAATGCACAGACATGTTTTAGAATTCTCTAGTTGGTGCCACAAACATTACAAACTAGCGGGTGTTTACCAAAATTTAGCGTAAACATCATCAAACAAATTAACAAAAAAAAAACAAATTAACAAAAAAAAATCACTATAATCTAGGGGTATATAGGGGTCCTGAATTTCTAGTTCTTCACAAATGGCAGGTGTGGGTATCTAATATTTTGAAACCCAAAATCTTAAATTGGACCGCTTGGCCCTTTGTTAACACAAAAAGAACGTTTATAACATTGGTGAAAATTTCACTTTGAGAAATAATTTTTTTCTAGAAAATAATAATGGAAATTTTATTCTTAAGTAATTTTACAAAATTGTGTTTGATGAGTAATAGTGATATTCTAAGAAATAATTTGTAAGAGTGGAAAAATAAGTAGTTGTTTTAATTTTATTTTCATTCTCATGGAATTTTTTTATTCTTACCTATTTCTTTGAGATTAAAATCATAGAAAAGTTAAAGTTATTTTTTTTCTTAAAAACTTTTTATTCCTTTTTTAACTTCATATAACAAACATAAAAATATATATTTGTAACTTCCACATTTGTAAAAAAAACTTTTTTACCTATAAAACAAACACCCCCTTAAAAAAGCATAGAAACTAGTAACATGGTAATAGTACAACATGTTTGGAGATAAGACGAAGTAGAAGCCATAGTGTCCACTACCACACATTGACCACATTTATCAGCAGTGGCTTAAATAAAGTTGGCAATTTGTGTTAGTTTAGATACCAGTATTTGAGAAATAGTTGGTGTCCATTTTTTCATTTTCAACCACGAATCCATTTAAGGCAATAGTGTCTTTGCCTCTTTTTTTTTGCTACCACGCACTGCTTTATGATGTAACATAGCTAAGATGTGTTGATATTTATAAAGTAATGGGACTCAGTTTAAATTTTATGATGGATGGTATTGATATTTAGATAAAATAGTTAAGTAGTTTAATTAAAGAGTTGAAAATTATAGAATAATATTAAAAAAATAGACGGGTCCAATTAAACCACTTAAATGGGTGAAATGAATGTGGATGGTCTAAGAGTCGACGTCCATGTCAGGGACTACTCATTAGTGTGACCGAGAAAAATATTACTTCCTCCAATTTTTATTATAAGAATAAATTAATTTTTTAGATTTATAGAATATTTAATGTATCTAATTTATAATATAGTTCAAATAGATGAAACATTCTATGAATTTAAAAAATAATTTCTTCTTGTAATAAGGATCGAATGAAGTACGTGACAGATTCAATCTCTAAAACAAACAATGGTATTCTTTTTTTTTTTACTAAAAAAGAAATTCATTCATTCAAATTAACAAATACATAGATCATTATAAATTCAGAATTGCTAAAAACTGAAAAAGGTGAATCTGCAAACAATCTCGCAGCACCTAAGTTAATAGCATACTGCTGCATAATTAAAGTACCTACAAAAATGACAACATTAAAGTAACCGGAATGTTCATACTCCCGGATTTGTAGCATTGACGTCTAAGTATTCATCATATCGGTAATGAGTTTATGTAAATGTGCAAAGTTGAATCAACGAACTCCGGACAAAGAAGAAACCCAAAAACACCGCACAAGACGATGAACAAACACAACGCTGCACAAGACGACGGTCGACGACCAAACAAAACGCCGCACTACGACGGCGAAAACTTAAAAATAAAAAAATCAAACTTTTGTAGATAACTACTTATTTAAACAAAATGAGAGAAAACAACGGTGTTGAAGGGTGATTTCATACCAAAAATGATTAAAAATCATGCCCCTATAATGGAATGATGAAAAGAGAGAAAACTTAAGAGAATAGTGTGGTGGCTAACCCTAGTTGAAAGAAGAAAATTTTGTACAATTGTTGGTTAACAATGATATTCTTTTTTTAATTGAATTAAACGAGTTTTAATTTTGTAAGAAAAAAGTTGAATTACGCAATTGTTTTTTTCTATAATTGTTTTTTTCTTCTTAACTTTTTTCATACAATTATTTCTAACACAATTATTTCCCATACGTGTATCTCGTGTATCATGATTTACATTTTTTAAAAAAAGAAAAATAAAAGGTACAACTTTATCATGAGTTACGTGTATCTCGTGTATCATGATTTAAATTTTATTATTTTCCGTCCCAAAATAATTGTCACAGTTGATCTATTCACGTTTATTATTGTACAACTTTGATCGTTAATATTTTTAATTAAGTATTTTTAAAAATTATAAAATTGTATGTCTTAATAATATTCATCGAGACAAATTAAACAACGTCTTATATGATAATATTTGTATTTGTATTAGTAAAAAAAAAATATGATCAAAATAGATTATATAAATAGTACACATTAATAAACTGTGACAATTATTTTGAGAAGAATGAAATAATCATTAACATTAATGGTGACTGTCTCCGACAAAATTTAAACTAAACATCTTAATACTATAATATTAGACTCGATCTTATCACTTAGCTAACACCAGTATATCATGATTTACATAATTAATTAGTTATACTGGCTCCACTAAAAAAATACAAATGATCTATACAATTACAAGCTATATAAATACCCCAACGGCTCAACATAGGGGAAATAATCAAAAGTATAATTATATTGAACCTTCACAGTTAACTACAATCAATCTCAATGTTATTAAACTCATCTTTTCTTCCACTTCGTAGTTTCTTCAAACCACGAGAACTAGGAAGAACTAATAATATTCTTGGCCATACAAATGGTTATCTTATAGTTTTTTCATGTTATGCTACTAGTAATGTTTCTCAAAGAAAATCAGCCAATTATCAACCCAATATTTGGAATTACGATACTTTACAATCCTTGAACCATGACTACACGGTAATATAATCTAATGACAAAAATTATATCTCCCTTATTCTTTTGTTGCCAAATTTATATGATTTTTTTTTTAATGACAAACATACATTTTTGTAAAAACCATCTTAATTAAACATGTGTAAATATATATATATATATATATATATATGTGTGTGTGTGTGTGTGTAATATGTTATTCGTATGTGATTATTTACATTTTGTGTTATTTGTAGGATCTTCGATATGCTTATAAAGGAAGGAGGCTGCAAGAGAAAGTAAGGAGCATGATTAAGGATGAAAATGTAGAGATATTAGAGTTAATCAACACTTTGAAACAATTAGGCCTTAATGATCGCTTCGAAAAGGAGATTAAAGAAGCCATTGATAGGTTGTTGTCTTTAGAAAAATCTCAAAATACAATTATCCACACAAGTCTACATGAAGTTGCTTTGAGATTCAAACTTCTTCGAGAATATGGCTATGATATTTCAACAGGTGCGTATGCATCATATACTATATGCATTATGCTATTATAAAATATTGAATTACTTTTTTAGTCAAAACAAAAATATTGAATTAATTACTCTTTAGTTGAAAATTAAGAAATCTAAATTATTCTATTAAAATAGTTAATTAATATTTATATATCCATTTTTGAATAAATTTAAACCAATAATTATAAATCTAATAACTATCATTCTCATGATCATAGTTTAGTTGCTAGGGACATTGCTTGTACGTAACCTTCATAAAAGCGTCCATTGTAATACTTAAATGATGAGTTCCACTTATATTTCACTAATATTTTTGGTTATAGACTCTAATGTGTAACAAATCTTGGACTTGGATGGCAGTCAACAAATTTATGACCCTACCATTCGATCAAAATTGAACGATCGTGATTTGATAAGGAAAATTTAATATTAGATAAAAATTAAATAATTGACTTTAAACAGAAATTGTGTGATCTTAATCGGACAGTCTTGATGGCCTGATTGCAACCAAATGCATGAAGCAGTGACAGCAATAAATTGACATTTTGGTATTTTAATCTTATATATACAGATATTTTTGAGAAGTTCAAGGACCACAATGGAAATTTTAAGGCATGTATTGTCAAAGATATTAAAGGAATGTTAAGTCTCTACGAGGCATCATTTTTATCTTATGAAGGAGAACAAATTTTGGATGAAGCCAATGCCTTCACGAACTTCTATCTTAGAGCCCTTGGTGAAGATAAAAGTAATTCTTTGTTTGAGCAAGTGAATCATTCATTGGAACTTCCACTACATCATAGATTCCAAAGGCTTGAAACTCGATGGTATATTGAGTCATACCAAAAAAGAAAGGACGCAAACAAAGTCTTGCTTGAAGCAGCCAAATTAGATTTCAATGTTATGCAATCAATTCTACAGCAAGAACTTAAAGAAATGTCAAAGTAAGTTTTGTTGAAAATGTACGTATATGACTTTAATTAAAGTTGTTACATTTTTCATGTAAAAAATTTATATTATGTGACTTATAAGAAGTAGTTAGGATTAGTCAAATAAAAAAAAAAAGTAGTTAGGATTAAAATTCACAAGGATCCACTTTGATATATTTATTTGAGTACTCCTCGAATATATAAATAATTATACATAAATAAAATATAGACGCATAATCAGCTACGATGTTTATAACAAGTAGGTTAAGATTAAAATTAAATATTTTTAATGTTTTTTTTTTGACAAATGTTATAACAATTCTAGTTCTAGTTCATAATAAAAACTAGAATTTGTTCATAAGTCCTAATTCAACTGGTAAAAAATGCCGAAATTATTAAGTGGAAGTCTATGATCAGGATTCGATCTCCGGTTCGTCCGTTTTATGTGTATGTGTTTATAATGGATGTCGGAAAAAAAATTAAAACTAATTTGAGTTTCAATTTACACCTTAATGAAGGTGGTGGAAGGGGATGGGACTATCCTCAAGGTTAAGCTTTGGTCGTGATAGGCTAATGGAATGTTATTTTTGGGCGGTTGGAATGTCACCATTTGAGCCTCAATTTAGTGATCTCCGCAAGGGTTTAACCAAAGTAGCTTCTCTCATTACTTTGATTGATGATATCTATGATGTGTATGGTACCTTAGATGAATTAGAACTTTTCACAATGGCCGTTGAAAGGTACTAGCTATATGAGTATTTTTTTTGCTCATTATTTTCTTACCAAAGCGTCCTAATAATTTTATTTATTTGAGAATCGCATCCTAATAAAATTAATGTGAGTTTTGTTAATTTCAGATGGGATATTAATAATGCAATTGAAATTCTTCCGGAATACATGAAGATATTTTTCTTAGCACTCTATAACACTCTCAATGAATTCGCATACGACACACTTAAAGAAAAAGGACATGACATCCTTCCTTACCTCGTCAAATCGGTATGACAAAAACTAACACTCACTATTGTTAAATGACCAAGAAAAATATTTCTCTTTACATGAACTCTTCAAATGAATTGATTTGTGAACTTCAAATAAATTAACATACATTACTTCTAATCGATGACAGTGGTCTGATATGTTGAAAGCATTCCTACAAGAAGCGAGATGGTCTCATGATAAAAAATTGCCGAAATTTGACGACTACCTCAACAATGCGTGGGTATCCGTCTCCGGTGTAGTTTTATTGACTCATAGCTACTTTTTGCTAAATCATAGCATAACAAAGGAGGGACTTCAATCCTTGGAAAATTGTCACATGTTGTTGCAAAGACCATCCATTATTTTTCGACTTTGCAATGATTTGGCTACTTCATCGGTAATTTAATTTCTAATGTTAAAGATTAATTTCAGTTTTTCTTCGTAAAATTTAAGCATCCGGATAATCTTTGTTGTTAATCTTGTCTTGTAAATTTGTAGGCGGAGTTACAAAGAGGTGAAGGAGCTAATTCAATTATATGTTACATGAATGAAAATGGTGTTGGTGAAGAGGCTGCTTATAAACACATCAAGAATTTGCTTAATGAAACATGGAAGAAAATGAACAAAGATAGAGTTACCAATTCAACTTTCTCAAAATATTTTGTAGAAACAACAATCAACCTTGCTAGAATTTCTCACTGCACTTATCAATATGGAGATGGGCATGGAGCGCCTGATACCATAGCAAAGAATAGAATAAAGTCGTTAATACTTGAACCCATTGATTAAACATTTTAATATGTTAGTGATTTTTGAAAGAAATAAAAATAAAACTATGTGTTAGTGATCTTTTTCTAAAGAATATATGACAACTGTTTAGGACATCTCAGAGCTCTTATTTTAAATTTCGTTCCCTGAAACAATTTTATCATATGTAATAAGTTTTGAAATAATTTTTTTTTGTAAGGTTTGTCCACTTGAGAAATAAATAAATTTATTTTTTTATGAAACTTTCCAAGGTAGCAATAACCATAATTTTAGAGTCACTTTCAAAAATTAATGTAAAATATCAAATTGCCAAAGTCTAATATACCCACATAATTAGAGTTAATAGCAACAACCATAATTTTAGAGTCACTTTCAAAAATTACATTTTTATTTCTTATATAATGTCCAAAATTATTAGTTATCATAACCCAATTTAAAAATAGACACAAAAACACTTCACATTATATTAGACTTTAAATTTTCATGTCTAATCATCATGTCTCTCTCATTATTTAAACGTGTGGGTTTGAGGCATATTCAGAGCGAGTATATAGACCCAAGCCAACTATTCGGTGTAAGACTACATGCATTGGTTTGTTTAATTCTGTTGCCTGTCAGATTCAATTCACAATTTCCATTCATTGGTTTGTTTAAAGTGAGGTGGCGGAAAGAGGTGTTGGATGCATTCACATTTGTGAATCTGAGCCAAAGGGACACGTGGCGCCTTACAACTGACCGAAAACTGGCGCGTGCACCACACGCGGCGATAGCGCGCGTGTGGGTCAGAGAGGGGCAGAGAGAGAAGAGAGAAAGGATAGGGACTGCTACGTGGCAGGATCTGATTGGCTGGGCCGATTTTATTTTCATCCTTATCTTTAAACTCAATTATTTCACAGCAAATTAATTTTTTATTTTTTCACCAAAATTCGTAAAAAAAATTTCTCTATAAATAGAGACTTGGTTCATTTCATTTGGACACAGAAAAAAAATCCGAATTTTTTACTCTCTTAATCATATTATTAGTGTTAATTGTGAAGTTTAAGTGTTCTTTTTTAGTAAAATGAATCCCAATAATTATTACTACACCCAAAATTCTAACATTTCTCAAAATCCAAACACTTCTCAAAATTCTAACCCTTCTCAAAATCCTAACACTTCTCAAAATCCAAATCAAGTTTCTAACCAACATCCTCAAAACATGCATAATTTTGTTTATCCACCAAATTTCATTAATCCGTATGATCCATACTTTTATGGATCTATGATGAGAAATTTATCTCAACCACCACCGTTTCATGGTAATATGCCAAGGGGAAATGAAAATGTTTCTAGTGGTGGTTCAGGTGAAATTCCCGAATTTTCAACACAAATGACCGGTGCTAATGAATTCACTCCAAATCCAGAAGATTCAACTCCTAAGAGCAAGAAAATCACCCAAGTTTCAGGAACACTGAACAAAATTTGGTGCTAATTAGTGGATGGATTAAATTTGGAACAAACAGTGTTGTTGGAAGAAACCAGAGAGGTGATACATTTTGGTTAAAAATAGCTGAATATGTTAATGAGTATTGCTCATTCGATTCTCCGCATGATGCAACTGCATGCCGAAATCGTTTTAATTACATGAGCAAAATAATGAATAAATGGATCGGTGCTTATAATAGCGCTAAGCGTTTGAAAGGAAGCGGTTGGTCGGAAACTGATGTTTTGGCAAAAGCACAGGAATTATATGCATGTGAGAAGAAGAACAGTCAATTCACTTTATGGGCAGAATTAAACGCTCTCAAAGATCAACCACGTTTTAGTAGTCCACAAGGAGAAACTATTGGCTCAGGAAGTAGTGGATCTAAGCGCTCTCACGATGATGCATGTGACTCAAACTCTATAGGATCTAGTGTTCGTCCTATGGGTAGGGATGCAGCAAAGAAAAAGGGTAAAAAGAAGGTTGCCTTGGAGTCGGTGGACAAAACATTGGAAGAATTCAACAAACAAAGGGTGCAAGAGTTTGAACAATTGAAAATAATAGCAGAAAATCAAAAAGAGCATAACCGTAATCTAAGTGAGCAAACCCGTGCCCTTAATGAGAAAAACCGTATAAAAAAAATGAACACGTATTTGAAGTTAAGTTCTGATCAGCATCTCGATGACCGGAATAAAGCGATGATGGAAGAGCTGGCCAAAGAATTGTTTGATAATTAAATTTCAATCAAGTATTTGTCTGTAGTGTATGCTTTAATTGTTGTTCAACCATATGTCAGTGTAGTGTTTGCTTTAATTATTGTGATTGAATAAGTCAGTGTAGTCTTTGCTTTAATTAGTGTGATTGAACAAGTCAGTGTAGTCTTTGCTTTAAAGTGTGATTGAATATGTCAGTGTAATGTTTACTTTAAATATTTGTCCTACATGTTTGCTTTAATTATGGTGTTCAACCTTTATATGACATTTAACTCTATACAATAACTTATTTCAAATCCGTCAATGTTCTACCACCCAATTCGAATATGTCAGCGTCACACTTTAATTATTGTGTCCACCACCCAACCTCCTTTAATTATTGTGTCCACCACTCAATCCTTATCTGATAATTAACTATATACAATAACTTATTTCAAATCCGCAAGTGGTCCAATTTAAGTCTATATATATGGACTCATACATCCATTTCCAATATCACAAATCTAAGCCAATCTAATTCCAATATCACAAAAAATGAATCCAACGAATCCATTTGATTTTGATGTCGCAGCCTACTTGCAAAATCGTCATGTTCAAGATACTTACATACAAAACCAATTGATAGAGCGTCGAAACAAAATATTGGAAGATAGTGCATCAACAAAAAGAAAATATGTCAAAAGAGATCATGCAGCTGCAAACCAAAGACTCATTGACGACTACTTTGCTAATGAGCCTACTTATGACGATACAATGTTTCGTCGTCGGTATCGCATGCAAAAGCATCTTTTCCTTCGAATTGTTGGGGACCTTTCAAGTAGTTATGACTACTTCACCCAGCGATTTGATGCTGCCAAGAAAGAAGGTATATCACCTTTAGCAAAATGTACCACAGCAATGCGAATGTTAGCATATGGAGTGGCAGCAGATGCAGTTGATGAATACATCAAAATAGGAACTTCTACATCATTGGAGTGCTTACGTAAGTTCTGTAAAGGAATCAACGAATTGTATGAGGAACAATATTTGAGAGCACCAACCCAAGATGACCTGCAAAAAATACTACGTGTTAGCGAAATGCGGGGTTTCCCAGGGATGGTTGGGAGTATTGACTGCATGCACTGGGAGTGGAAAAATTTTCCTACGGCATGGGAAGGTCAATTTACTAGAGGAGACAAAGGAACCACAACAGTTATTCTTGAAGCTGTTGCATCTCATGATTTATGGATTTGGCATGCATATTTTGGATGTCCAGGTACGTTGAATGATATTAACGTACTCGATCGCTCTCCTATTTTTGATGATGTTGAAAAAGGGAATACTCCCAAAGTCAATTTTTTTGTAAATGGAAACCAATACAACATGACATACTATCTTGCCGACGGTATTTACCCTACATATCCAACATTTGTCAAATCGATCAGACTTCCTCAAAGCGAGCCCGATAAGTTATTTGCAAAATATCAAGAGAGCTATCGGAATGACATCGAGCGTGCATTTGGAGTGCTTCAAGCTCGGTTTAAAATCATCCGTGAACCTGCACGCTTGTGGGATCTTTCCAATTTGACAACCATCATGCGAACATGCATCATATTACACAATATGATTGTTGAGGATGAGCGAGACACATATGCTCAACGGTGGACTGATTTTGAGCATTCTGATGAAAGTGGATCTAGTGCACCGCAGCCGCCATATTCCACTGAGGTATTACCCGCTTTTGCAAATCATGTGCGTACTAGATCTGAAATCCGCGATGCAAGAGGTCATCACAAACTGCAAGCAGATCTAGTGAAGCACATATGGGCAAGGTTTGGAATGATTCATGACTGAAGATGATTTATGTCGACTAATTATGTTATTTGTGTGTTGTAGTGCATTTTAAGTTATTTTGCATCGTATTAATTATGTTACTTGTGTGTTGTATTTAATGTAAGTTAATTTGTACCGTACTAATTACATTATTTGTGTTATGTACTGCATTCGATGTTAAGAAAATATTTAAATTTTTTTGTTAAGTGTTCGTTTATTTTAATTTAATGTTAATCGATAATTGCAATTTTATTTAATCATAAAAACAAAACTTGAAATTTAAATAAGAATGTAAAATAAAAAGTGGTGGGGTAGAGAAAGTGGTGGGGTAGAGTGTTTAATGAAAAAACTATTGGAGAGAGGGTTTTGTGAATGTGTGTTGAATGATGATGTGGAGTGTAAAAAGTGAAAAAGTGGGTGTTGAATTTTTGCAACCATTGCACATAGCCTAAAAGTTTGGCCTTCTTGTGTGGTTCAGATAGGGATGCGAGTAGTCTTTGACTTTATCCAAATTTGAATATGAAATATTAGGTTAACCCGAATTCAAATTCAAATGGGCTTTCGAGTGGCAAAATAACATCCAAACCCAAATTTGTTGGATTCGGGTTTTTCCTACTCAAACCCGAACTTACATTAACAAAAGTAAAAAAATACGGAAAATTCAACAAAATTATGGTCTACAACATGTTAATATTGTTTTCAACATTAAAATAAGGATGAAAAATAGTCTACAACGTTAAAATAGTCTACAATATACTAATATAAGAGAGATAATTATATAATTTAATATATAACGGATGTTGTTTCGGGTGTAGGTTTGACTCTACCCAAACCCGAACCCGAAATATCAGGTGTCACCCGAACCCAAACTCAATTAACTCGGGTTTTACCCGTTGACTAGGATTTGAGTTCGGGCGGAGCCCACAAGTTTGAGTACTTTTGTCATTCCTAAATTCAGAAATCAGAATAGAATGATTCTCAATAAATAACAAATTGTGTGATTATAATTTATTCTTGATTCTTGATTTATATGTTAATCAGATATACGTTTAGGTTAGAGGCTTGTTTGGTGAAAAGTTGGCATGACTACTACAGTTTTAGGATTTTATTTTTGTTGGGTCAAGCATAGAAATGGTTCACATGAAATATAAATTTTGTGATTAATTTATTCTTGAGTAATTACATACTATTACATTTGCAAATCAAAACTAAAATTTATTATTAAATATGGTTTTTATGTCATTTTATATTTATTAGTTATTTGAACTATTAATTTTTATTTTATTTTTTTGGTGTATAACTCTCTGGTTCTTAGGAAAAAAATACTTTAGAAGTTTAGAATTCGAGTGTGAGATAAATAAAATCTGGTCAAGAATTGTTCCATCCATAAATTAAACCAAATTCTCCTAAAATTAATCCTTTAATAAAACTCAAAAATATTTTATTTTTAATATTACTCTTCAAGTTAAAACTTACTAAACATTGAACTTATCACAAAATCAACTCTGAAAATAAACTAAAATAAACTATTACACTTTAAAAAAATTCATCATTTTTTTAATACATAAAAAATATAAATTGCTCTCACCAAAATTTGATCTCTAAACTTCTCCCTACTCAACATATATCCTCCAACTCTTACTATTTGAGCTATACAACGAGATAAAAAAAAAATCATCATTTGCGAATATGCACTTGATCAATTTTGGTTTGGGTGTTATTTTTATTACATAATTTGTACTAACTCCACTAAATAAATGACACATCAATACAAGCTAAAGACACAAGCACGCAAGTCTATATAAATGTGAGCACCTTATTATACATAATGCATATTGAGCATTCACAACCACAATGCATCCAATGGTGCTAAACTCGTACTTTATTTCACTTCCTAGTTTCTTCAAACCTCATGAACTAGGAAGAACAAATATTCTTGGTCAAAGAAATGGCTCTCCCCTGGCATGTTATGTTACTAGTACAAATACAAATGTTTCTCAACGAAAATCAGCCAATTATCAATCTGATATTTGGAATTATGATAGTTTACAATCCTTGAAACACAAGTACACGGTAAATTATTATTTTTAGTTAGATAGTTTAATGGTTAGAATTTCACCTTGAATAAGTGGACGTATTAGAATTCAAACTCTAATCTTGTTATATGTTATGTAATATCTCTATAAATTAAACTAAACTCACAAGAACCGACTACAGTAATTTAAAATAAAATATAGAAACAAAAATATATTTCTCTCTTTAATTATTTTGTTGCCAAATTTTTATAGTAATGAATTTAGAGAGAAATTTAATTTTACGTTTTTCATATCCAAATGATCATTGAAAAGTTAATTATTCTTATTATTTGGTGATGATTAAACCTTACTAAACATATGTATAGTAGTATGTAATATGTTACTCACTCTTTTGTATTATTTTTAGGATCTTCGATATATATATATAGGGGAAGGAAGCTGCAAGAGGAAGTAAGGAGCATGATCAAGGATGCTGAGAATGTAAAGATATTAGAATTAATTGACATTATAAAACGCTTAGGCCTCAGCTACCACTTTGAAAAGGAGATAGTAGAAGCCATTGATAGATTTCTATCTTTGGAAAAATGTAGTGATACAATTGTTCAGACAAATCTACATGATACTGCCTTGAACTTCAGGCTACTCCGGGAATTTGGCTATGATATTTCAGCAGGTGTGTATATATACATACTTTAATGTTCATATATGTGAGTCTAATGTAGATTAATTTTATACTGTCATACCAAGCATTTTACCATGTTATACAATTAAGATAGATGCAAATGGGGCGATTTGGCAGAATAAATGGTTACTATTGATGATCGTGCATAATTATTTTAGACTTAATTATATATTTGAACTCAAATGTTTATTTTAAGTTTTAAGTTGGTCCCTTACATTTTAAATGTTTCATATTAGACCTTACAATTATTAATTTGGTCATTTCCGTCAATTTTATCACATGTGGCAGACGATTTGCATATGTGGACAGACACATGGACACTTGGAAACTTCGACATATGTCCAATTGAAATAGTGTTGATGACAAAATTAAATTGACGGAAACAACAAATTTATGCAAACGTTATAAACGTAAGGGACCAATGAACTTAAAACCTAAAATAAATATATAAAACCAAATATGTAATTAAGTCATTGTTTTACATTGTTTATCCATATATTATTTTCTCTTTGAAGGGTAACTACCGGCATTTATATTGACATTTTACAATTTTGGTATTTTATTCATATACACAGATATTTTTGAGAGGTTTAAGGACCACAATGATAATTTTAATGAATGCCTAGTCAAAGATATGAAGGGTATGTTAAGTTTATATGAGGCATCATTTATGTCTTACGAAGGAGAACAAATTTTAGATGAAGCCAATGCCTTCACAAGTTTCTATCTAATTAGAGGCCTTAATGAAGATAAAAGCAATTTTCTCTTTGAGCAAGTGAATCATTCATTGGAACTTCCACTACATCATAGATTTCAAAGGCTTGAAGCTCGATGGTATATTGAGTCATACCAAAAAACTAAGAACCCAAACAAGGTCTTGCTTGAAGCTGCCAAATTGGAGTTTAACAATTTGCAATCAAATCTACAAGAGGAACTTAAAGAAATGTCTAGGTAATAAGTTTTTATCGATTATTGATGTAAAAAATTTACATTATTGACTTAAAAAATAGTTATGATTAAAGTAAAATAACTTTAATGAAAAAATAAAATAGTTATGATTAAAATACATTAAATTAAGTTTAATGAAGAATTAAAATTTACATTATAGACGTCTCGTGAGTATAACTCAGTTGGTAAGATATTTTGCATGTAATGTGCATGGACCAGAGTTCGAATTCTAGTACGTCCACTTATTCACTTTGAAGTGGTGAAATTCTAGTTACTATGTTACCTAACAAAAAAAAAATTACATTATAGACTTCAAAAATAGTTATGATTAAAATTTAGATACTGATTTAGGAAATTTTATTCAAAATCAAGAATTAAAATTAATTTCAATTTACACATTAATGAAGGTGGTGGGAGCAAATGGGAGTAGCCCCAAGGTCAAGCTTTGGTCGTGACAGATTAATGGAATGCTATTTTTGGGCGGTTGGAATGTCACCAATTGAGCCTCAATTCAGTGATCTTCGCAAGGGTTTAACCAAAGTAGCTTCTCTCATTACTTTAATTGATGATATTTATGATGTGAATGGTACCTTAGATGAATTACAACTTTTCACCACAGCTGTTGAAAGGTATTACCATTTATTTTACTCCTTTTTTTACCAAAGTGTCTTCTTTAAAAACTTTAATGTGATGTTCTTTAATTTCAGCTGGAATATAAATGCAATTCAAATTCTTCCGGATTACATGAAGATATTTTTCTTCGCGCTCTACAATACTGTCAATGAATTCGCATACGACACACTTAAAGAAAAAGGACACGACATCCTTCCTTACCTCGTCAAAGCGGTATGACCAAACTACATTCACTATTGTTAAATGATTGTTACAAAATTTAATTAACATACATTACTTATTAAATGAATCGATGACAATGGTCTGATATGTTGAAAGCATTCCTACAAGAAGCGAGGTGGTGCCGTGATAAACAATTGCCGAAATTTGACATCTACCTCAACAATGCGTGGGTGTCTGTCTCCGGTGTAGTTTTACTTACTCATGCCTATTTTTTGCTAAATCCTAGCATAACAAAGGAGGGACTTCAGTCCTTGGAAAATTGTCATATGTTGAAGAGACCATCCATTATTTTTCGACTTTATAATGATTTGGCTACTTCATCGGTAATTTAATTTTTAATGTCAAAGACTAATTTGAGTTTTTCTGTCATAAGTTATGAAAGATCAAATTAAATCTTTATTCGTAAAATTTAAGTATCCCGATAATCTTTGTAGTTGATATTTTGTTGTGATTTTGTAGGCGGAGTTACAAAGAGGTGAAGCAGCTAATTCAATTATATGCTACATGAATGAAAATAGTGTTGGTGAAGAGGCTGCTTACAAACACATCAAGAATTTGCTTAATGAAACATGGAAGAAGATGAACAAAGATAGAGTTACCAATTCAACTTTCTCAAAATATTTTGTAGAAACAACTATCAACCTTGCTAGAATTTCTCACTGCACTTATCAATATGGAGATGGGCATGGAGCCCCTGATACCATAGCAAAGAATAGAATAAAAGCATTAATACTTGAACCCATTGATTAAACTTTTTGTTACTGATTTTTCAAGGAAATAAATATAAAACTGTTACATTACTTGATTTTAGGTTGTCACATTACTTGTATATCAAACATGTACGATATAGGGATAAACAAGTTTGATTTTCTAGCACCATTGGTCGTAGTCGTAGATGTTCTGAATAAAGTTCAAATGATCATGTATAGAAATGTTATTTCTCCTATGTCTAAAGAATAACAACACAGCTTGTTACCCGTTTTATCTTATACAATATGTAATTAAATTATGGCTGCCTAGTTTCTTTCTTATTGTTTTTTTATTTTCCGATGTACCAAAAAAACCCGAAGAATTGTCCAATAACTAGCTCATGGATATGCAAACTCTTCCATTTATTTAGTGACTGTACAATCAAATTGCAGACTTGCAGTGTTCTTACTCAATCAACCTCGATTAATCACAAACTTCAACACACAAAATTGATACATTCGCTATACAACAAATATGAAAATAAAAATAAAAAATAAAAACTCAAACAGTCATGAACAAAGCTTTGGCAAAGATTTACCATAACTATAACTAGATGCTTTTGATTTTGTCATCTTTGCCATTTGAGTTTGCATTTTTCTACAAATTTTCTCTAACTCCATAACCCTTGACTGCATTCCTTGTAAATGTTCTTTGAGTTTCTCATTATCAGGTGGAATATCAAAATTTTCAGCATACAACACAACTTGTTCATTGCTTTTTTCTTTCTTTCCCTTTTGAGCAGAACCATTAGAGCTACACAATGAATCGGCGTATGGAGTTGAACAAGGAGTAGTAGCATTGAGTAAATTTTTGAGCTTAGATTGTTGAGATATGAGAGCCTGAACTGCAGATTTTGATGGAAATTTTGTGTTCTTTGAAAGGTGTAAGCATGCTTGAGGTGAAAGCTTCTCGTAATTTAATCCGCAGCAAATTTTTATCCTTTCATCTTGTGATAATTGAGTATGTACCTATGACAAAATGTGGTCATTTTAACTACATTAACATTGCATTTGGATGAAATATTCATCTTTTGTACATGTTTATAAACATTGATATCATGTTACAATTTGGACTTAACTAGATCCCATATAACTAATCGGTTTGTAAGGTGAGAATTGCTAAAACTTTAGTCAGGCTATATTTTAAGTCGCCTCAACAATATTCAAATTACTGTACCTTAAAAAAAATAGTTAACCACATGACCAAAGTTATAGATTACCAAACTTATAATGGAAAGCATCATTATACCTCAAGATACATGTCCATAGCATGGTAGAGCTCATCACAAGAATCCCTAGCAGAATCTGGTAGAGCAGTGGCAAGAGCCAAAAACTTTGAAGTTCTTAAACAAGGATCAGGGGCTATTTCAGCTATATACAAATCTATTAAGCTAGCAACTTTCCTCATCCGAAAGGGAGCGACCACATCGGTTCCTTGCCGCAGGAACGCTTTCAAAAATCTCAGAACAAGGTTGACATCATATAAGTAGTTTATTCCATAGGGAGATGGAACAAGCAAATTGTCCAAGGTTACTTGATCCAATTGTGATCCAATCATATTCTCCAACTTGCTCCTACAACTTTTGCTTATGTTCAAACATAAAGTAACCCTAAGAATCCCGAACAATGTCTTGAAAGAAACAGAACTTTGGTCCATTTCATAATGCACATCTATCACCATTTCAATGATTTTGCACTTCTCATTGATACTAGCGGTCGAGAATTTCGCCTTCTGATAATAGAGAAGAAACTTGCTTATAACATGATTATCCAATTTACTCGAAAGCATCGACTTAACCAACATGACAGTCATCTGGGGAGTCAAAAACAAGAGATCTTCAAACCACCAAGCCGAACGAGTGAAACTTGTCTTTATACTCTCGGTACTTTTCGAGTCGCACGAAAACCGAATTCCTGAACTGTCATTGGAACAAGTCGATGGACACGGACTGGCTTCACTTGCCGAAACCAACCTCCCTATTATAGCATCCAAACACTTCTCTACCATCACAGAAGAATCTTCAACTACTAAATTCTGACACTGCTTCAAAGAATTCAAAATTTCTGACCATGACCAATAATTAATCCCTTGAAGTGATTTTTCAGTTTGGTCCATCAAATTTGAAACATTTTTAACAGATTCATTCATTTCCATGTATTCGGCCGCACAACGCGCAAGTAACAGATTCGAAGGACTTAAATTACCTTTTCCATTGTTATAACAGAATCTTAACATTAGCTCAAAACCTTCTGCACCTCCTGGAAAATCATGGAATATTACTTTAAGCTTTCCACTTCCACCACTAGATTTTCCAAATACTTTAGCCAATTTGCTTGAGTACTGAGTAATAATATTCTGCACAAGTTTCAATTTAAACAAAGTTAGATTAATCTAAACTTTAGAGCACAAATTTAGAGCATAATTGGTTACATAATTACATTAAACAACAAAAATACAAAATAACCTACCAAAAACATGGAAGCATTGAGCACATAGGCAAAATGGAGAGAATGAAAGAAAAGGTCCACAATAATTAAAGCTCATAAACCAAAAAATATTGAAGGGATCTTATAGATAATAAATTGAGAATGAGGGTGAGCATCAAGGAATTTTATATGATAAAAAATAATAAATTAAGCATGAAAGGGTATAGAAAAGAATTAAATAGCTTGAAAGCAACCCTCATATCTTGTCCAAAAATGTGAATAAAAACAAACAAAATATGAAGGTCAGCCATTAAAGCAGAAGAAGACCATAGCAGCAGCATTTAATGTGACATAAATAGTTTATAAAAATATAAAAACAAAAGATGACAAAAAAAATAGTGTTTGTGTTTTTTGGTTAGTGAAAGTAGTGATGGAAAATCATTGTAAGCATGGACAAACAGAACTTGCCCCACTTCATTGATATGTAGGTGCATATTAATTATGGACGGAAAGCTACAAATCATAAAGTTATTTACCAAGGGTACCTATAAAGTGAAATTATCAACAAAAAAAATACTAGGACTAGGTAAAAATGTAAGATCATTGAACTATATTCATTTCTAAATTAGAGTAACAACATGTTGCATAAATTTAAAATTATCAATCATAATAACCAAAAGACAAACCTTTTATTGTAAATCCTATTTTGTTAACTACCATAGTATAGATCCTATAAACAAACACCACAACAAAATAAAAAGATTGATATTATTTTTTTGTTTTAACCCTCTGGTTATGGTGTTCCAGACTTCGAGGCATGTTTGTTTGTCTGGTAGTCTGAATTTCGGCCGGAAGATAACTAAAGTGTAGTCAAAGATAGTTTCATCTAAGATTCAAACTCGAGTTTTCTCAAATAATTTGTCCTTAACTGAATCTTATTAACCAATCTTTTTTTATTAATCCAATTCTAGTGCTATTTGCCTGTAGTCTGGATTTCGACCGAGAGGTAAGTAAAGTGTAGTCAAATATAGTTTCCTCTCTAAGATTCAAACTCGAGTTTTCTCGAACAATTCGTTCTTAACTAAATCTTATTAACTAATAGAGTTCCATTAATCACTTGGTCACTAAAGAAAAAGACAAAACTAAGAGAAAAAAGAAAAAGGACTAAGGAGGATTGGATTTGGATTACCTTATCAACCATGAAGGTTTCTTCTCCATTAACATCAACTTCAAGATTGCAGTAACCTTGTTCTTCTTCCATAACTTGAAACAAAAAAGAGAATAAGAAAACAAAAGAAAAGGAGTGTGTTGTGTTCTATTCAGTTGAGGTGACAAAAATGGGAAAGGAAGAGGAAAAGGAAAAGGTGATGGTGATGAGACATGGTGATATTCTAAGAGCAAGATGAAGACAAAGCAGAAGAAGACAGAGAGACAAAACCAAGGAAAAGGGTTGTGGTCAATTGGTGCAGTCAGAGGTAATGCGGTTCACTTACAAAACAAGGACAAAGGTCGAAGTGAATAAGAAGCAACCAACAAGGTATGTAATGACACAAAGAGTGTCATATAATATCAATATGTGTGTGGATGGGAAATTAGGCCGAGCAGAGAGAACACACAACACTACACCGCACCACAAGCAAAGTTATCTATGCATTTATTAATGTTTTTGGTTTGTACATAAACCAAACTATAAGCCGTTAGAAAGTTACACATAAAAGTGAAAAGGAATAGGGTTCAAATATTGTGTCATTGTTAGGAAATTTCAATATTTTCTATCAGTTAAATAGATTTCTAAATTTTATTAATGTATTTTTATTCCATCAAATCATTTTATTATATTAAACTTAATAATATGACTTAGAACAATATTTAATGTTATTAGATGTAAGTATAAAATTAATTTATAGTAATAAAACATATTCATTTTTTTAAGTAGTGGAGTACAAGTCAGACAGGTGCAACATCCAAAATATATTTAAAAGAAAAATAAAGACAATACAGAAAATTGGGGGCATAAACCAAATCAGTTAAACCATATAATCGCTACATTTTAAAACAACAAAAGTGGTTAAAAAAAGAAGTAAAGCTACATGCAACACAAGTACTATCCAGCGAATCCGCACTCGGGCGCAAAACCAAATAGCAAAAGAAAATGTTGTATGGATTGGACCTTCACAACTCAAGTAGACGAATAAATCGATCGTCAACACAAAACAATTCACATGCCAACAACTCCCTGCACAAAAACAACAAGTATTAAAAGTGCTTTCGCACAAACTGTCTAAGTCACGGAGACAAGAATGAAGAAAGACAATGAGTCCGACTGCCTACACGATAACGGAGCTACGAAGCCACATATTCATTAAACCAACAATGAATTGGTCAAAGTGGTAAGGATTTTGGTTCGCTTAAACTAGTGGTCAAGGGTTCGATTCTTAACTCATGTGTATATCAAAAATTCGATTGAGAATGAAGAACGCATTTTGTGTGCTCCACAAGTTTTCCGATGGAGATTAATGACAAACTATCTATGTGAGACTTAATGAACAAACATAAACTAAAATGATCAACAATTTATCATTTTAACTAAAAAATATTTTCTTCTTAATTCTTACCAACCAATTAATTTATTCCATAATGAAGTGTTTCAACTTTCAAGGGACCAATTTAGAGATCCACTCCACAATAATATAATATAGAGCACCACTAAACTAACATTCCTACAAAAACATGACAGTACCCTATCAACAAAACCACTTAATTTTATAAATAATAACACTATAGTATTATTTTCTTCAGCAAGGTCACATGAAAAATACAAAAGGCAAACTTATAAGTCAAGCTTTATATCTGACTTACACCTTTTATTAATATATATCTCTCTCTTCATTTCTACTACAAATTTATTTTTATATATTTATGCACCAACACCACTGTACAATATTTTAGTTGCCCTCATGACCCCGTTATCTCTTTTCTTTATCTCTGTATTTGAGGATGTCATGTCAATTAATTGACCTAATTTATTTATAGTGTACAAACTTTTTCTTGTCACGTTATGCATCCGGGACCAAGTCTCAGTTTTGCCCCACCACCAGCGCTATCATATGGTTCATATTAATAATTGAATGGATAGAATAGTAAATGCTCAAGTCGATATGTCCGAGTGGTTAAGGAGACAGACTCGAAATCTGTTGGGCTTGTCCTGCGCAGGTTCGAATCCTGCTGTCGACGATTTCTTTTTGTTTTCCTACTCCTAGCCTTTTTTCTTTTTCTTTGACGGAAAATAATTTTCTAGCTTTTTTTTTCTCAAGGAAAACAAGTTATTTATTCTATTTTATTATTAACTCTCTTTTGTTTTTGGTAGGTTATTATCAACTCTCTTTAAACTGGACCATTATGCCGTGTTGATACAAGATATAGATGAGTTACTCTCTCAAATTAATATTTTTCTCTGTCACACACTAATGTGCATATTTTTGTTAAATTTGGAGTTTCATTGAATGTCGACTTATTGTCTTACATCTCTCCTCTAGAAGATCTTCATGATCTTCTTCGAAATGACGCAATGAGAATCATCTTTCTCGTGATTAACTTTTCTTTTTAATTTTTCTTTTCTTTTCTTTTTAACTTCCTTACCATAAAAAAAACTCTCTTTCAATGGACACACAAGTTTTTCTTTTTTTCTTTAAATGTAACTCTATAAAATTAAGAGTTTTTAAATTTAATCCTGGAAAAAAAATATTCATTTTTAGTCCTCATTTGTATTTTATAGGGACTATTTTGAAAGATTAAAAATATCGATTTTTTGTACAACGTTACGTTTATAAAATAGGGACTATTTGATATAGAAGATTAAAATTATCATTAAGATTTAATAGAGACTAAACTTAAAAGAACGTGATTTTGTATGAACTAAAAATATCTTATCTCCGTCCCAAAATAAAAGACTCATTTTAATCATTGCACGTTCGCCAATGTACAATTTTGATCACTAATATCTTTAATTGTGTATTAGTAAAAATTATAAAAATTTGATATCTTGAAAATACTCATCAAAACGAATCAAACAAGATCTTGTATGCTAATATTTATATCTATAAATTATGAAAAAAATACAGTCAAAACAAGATATATGAATAGTGTCATTTAGTCAAAATGAGTCTTATATATTGGGACGGAGGTAATATTTAACTATATTATTAAAAACAATGGATTAAAATGTTTTCAAATCCTTTTTGAATATATCAATTTTTTTGCTTTTAATCTATCTAAAAAATTTCTTCAAGTTTTTGTACCTACCACACATCATTGCACCGATGCATAACGACATGAATCAGTACATTTTACCTCCTGTTTTGAAAAAATTGTAAAATGTACCCGGGCACTGGCGTTTTAAACTGGTACATGAGTACTAGAAATTTGAAAATGTATATAATCATGTACCACCGCAAGAGATACATGAATCGATGTATATGCGCCCTGAAAATGTTTGAAAAGCTGTTAATATCAAATTTTCGATTATGTAACTAATTTATTGAACTTAAGTTGTTAAATGACGAATTTCAAGAGAATGTGAGTTTGTTTCATGGATAAAACAATTTTTTGATAATACTTTACTTATTTCGCAATCGAACTCTAACCTGCTAAAACCCCATTTCTTTAGAATCAAAGGGTTAACACAAAAAATAGATGTTTCTACTTTAAGGTCAACTTTTAAGAACAAAAAAATATCGATTTTGTAATTGAAAAAAAGAAGAAAGATCATTTACTTTACCATAGAACTATAACAACCGTGGTATTTGTTAGTACAAACATATAATGCAGCTGAACTCAAAACTACTAAAACATCTTCTTCTAAAATCAAAGGGTTAACACAAAAACTAGATGTTTTTACTTTAAGGTCAACTTTTAAGAACATAAAAAAGTATCGATTTGTAATTGGGAAAGAAAAAAAAGAAAGATAAGTTATTTTACCATAGAACTATAACAATCATTGGTTAGTACAAACATGTGCATAGAGTTCATATGAAATTTGTTAATTTTATTCCATTTTAAATAAAATTAATCAACTTTACTAGTTTTAAATATGATTATATGCATTAATAAAATTCTAATTGTCTACATTCCATCATTAAAATTTTATTTCTTCTTCAGATAAATGGGTTGAATTAAACCGAGGTAAAAATACAATTTATGGTTAAAAGATTCAATTTTATAGTTTATGCATTAGTTTCTCCTTCTTGTTTAATTTGATGTACCTGATGTTGTATTAGATTTTCTGTTATGTTGTATCTGACTCATCTATTTATATAAATGATGTACTCTCTCTAGACACTATTATAAGCAAATTTGTCTTTTTTGTTACATTTGACTACTGATGTATCTGACTTATAATATGAATCAGATACATCAGTAGTCAAATGCACCAAAATAGTCAAATTTACTTATAATAATGTTCGGATGGAGTATTTTATACTATGTAAGAGTTGGGAAAATGTGCATGCCATTAAAGCGACCCTGGTGCTTTTTGAGTTGATGTCAGGCTTAGAGGTGAATTTTCATAAGAGCTTATTGGATGGGGTGAATGTAGTGGTGTCTTTGTTGGTGGAGGCAGCTCAGTTATTGTGTTGTAAAGTTGGTTCCACTCCTTTTAATTATATTGGTATTCCGATTGGTGGTAATCATAGAAGAATTTCTTTTCGGAAACTTGTCGTCGATAAAGTTAAATCTCGGTTAACTGCTTGGAAATGTCGAAATCTGTCTATGGGCGGCCGCTTGGTGTTTCTCAAAGTCGTCTTGTCCTCGATCCCGGTTTATTTTCTTTCTTTTTTAAAGGCTCCCTCAGGTACTGTTTATCTTCTTGAATCTCTTTTTAAGTCTTTTTTGTGGGGTAGAAATGAGGAGGCTCGAAAGTTTCACTGGATTAAGTGGGGTAAGGTGTGTTTAGATCGGCGGCAGGGTGGGTTGGGTGTGAGGCAAGTGCGGGAGTTTAATATAGCTTTATAGGGTAAATGATGTTGGAGGGTATCAGCGGAGGAGGGTTTTGCGACATAAGTATGGGGTGGAGAGGGGTGTATTGAAAGATGGGGGGGTGAAGGCGTCGAGTTGGTGGAAGGATGTCGTGGGGGTACATACGGGGTCTTTTAATGGCATTGACAGGTGGTTTTAGAGGGATTTGCGTAGGGTGGTTGGAGATGGAGAGCAGGCTTCGTTTTGGAATGAACCTTGGTATGGTGATGGTGTGTTTATGAGGGAGCTTTTTCCGTGGTTAGCGGGGCTTAGTGATGAGCAGAAGGTGTCGGTGGGTGCTTTATGTAGGAGGCGGTGGGGAGTTTGGGGTGGAGGATTGAAGTGGCGGCGTCCTTTGTTTGTCTGGGAGAAAAATGTGTTGGGAGGGTGTTGTGATTTGTTGTCTAATAATACTTTGCAGGCTAATGTGTTAGACATGTGGAGTTGGACGGGTGGGGTTTCTGCAGTCTACGCTGTTAGAGAGGCCTACCGGTCGCTATTTCAGCAGGGTATTGATGCAACTCCAGTGGATTTTTAGTTTGCTTTACCGTGGCATAATGTTATTCCTTTAAAGATTTCAGTTTTTGCATGGCGGATTCTCCAGGATAGACTACTGACTCGTGATAATCTTCTTCCACAGGGTATTCTTCCAACAGGCTCTGATTTGTGTGTTTTTGGGTTTTTAGTGCCTGAAACTCTTTCTCATTTGTTTTTTGCATATGAGTTTGCACAAAGGGTGTGGTATGGTTTGCTTCAATGGTTAGGTGTTCAATGCGCTTTCCATTCAGACATGAATGTCCGCCAATTTATTGGGCACCAAGTGCATCATGTGAATATTAAAAAATTTTATCAGCTCTTGTGGTTACCTCTATTTGGTGGATTTGGAATTTTCGAAATGAGTATTTTTTTCTTTCCGTCATAAGCCTTTTGATGTGACTCAGGTGGTGGATCAAATTTGCCTCAATGTGTGGTGGTGGTTGCGGGTTAAACGCTCTGACTTTATGGTTGATTTTAGTTTTTGGCTTTCTAATCCTTTGATGTGTTTAGGATGGTAGGGCATTTGATCATGTTGATAACACGGAAACCTGTTTGTAATGTAATAACTTTCTTTATCATGCTAATTGGACACGCCTTGTGCTCGTCTAGTATGTTTTTAATTCAATTTCTTTTGGCTGTTTCTAAAAAAATAATATTAATATATCTAAATTTTAAATACTCATGTCTATCTAAATATTATACATAGATAACTCTAGTGTAAATGTCATACAAAGAAACGTTACTCCATGCAACCAAATTAGGAAGCACCTTGAACTTGTTGTTGGTGGCCCTGACGCAACGAACAAATTCGAGTGGACGAATATCACACAACAATGAGTCAACGAGCATTTTCATTGACAAAAATACCACTCAAAGAATACTTTATTTATGCCATTAGAGATTGGACTTGTTCCTTAACCAATCAACAACAATGAGACTTAACAACACATCTCACTAGAGTGCACTGTACTTCTAATTCTTTCAATCAATAACTACTAAAAATAGCTAAATCTGAGCTCAATAACTTGAACCATCTCAATTCAATATTTTAATTTTATTTTAATAAAATACAAGTTTAAATTCTAATAACTGAGTCATCCACTAATCAAGACTAGTCCATTGCAGATCTAAATCCAAACGTTAAACGTTGTTCAAATGTCAAATACTTCAGTTGACATTATTTCCAAAATGAAAAAGTTGCAGGAAATCAATTAAATAGTTTTTTTTTCAGGTAATATAATAACTAGAATTTTACATGAGGGTACCAACTTAGTTAGATTAGTAGGATAATTTAATAGTAATTGAACGTCATAAATTGATAAATAGTCATTCTAAATAGTCTACGTGGTGAAATAGTTAAGAAAATAAAAATAGAAACAAAGTAGGAAAATTTATTTTTTAGTATAAAACTTTTTTTTTTGGTCAGGTTTTAGTATAAAATTTTAATGAGTTAAATGAACTATTTTAAAGATTATTTTCTCCATTTTAAAATGAATATCGTTTTAGTTAAAAAAATTATTTCAAAACAATTATCATTTTTGATTTTTAATGCAATATTTTCCAATTCTACTCTTTTAATTATTATTTTTTGCACTAATTCAAAGAAAACAAATCAAACAAAATAGGATTAATTAATTTAGTAAAAATATTACTAGTATTTCTTTTGACATAATAACTTTATTCCTTAATACCCCCTCCATCCCAAAATATAAGGAAAAATAAAAAAATAACACTTATTAAGAAAACTAAAACATGAAAATTTAAAACATAATTTTGTGGAATTTTTCTTGAAATAAATTGCATAGGAAGATGTAAAAACATTTTTCGTTGGTTGTTGTTTATTGATAAAATGAAAGAAAATGAAAATAAATGCAATCTGCATTTAATTTTATGAAAATAAGTAAAATTAATACTTAGAAAACATAAATGTCTATTTTTTTTCCGTTATATTTTGGGATAAAGAAAATGTGTTTTTTCCCTTATATTTTGGGACGGAGGGAGTATGTTTAAATAAAATCTAAAGCGAAACTTATTTTAAAATGGAGAGAATATATTGTTATTAATAATTTTTTTTGATGCAATATTATTATTTCTTTAATCATTGTCTCAGATAAAAATTAATGTTAAAAGTTTCAGTAAACTTAAGACATCAATTTCTACCAACGATTACTATTACTACAAAAAATGATTGACACTTGACTTAATAGAAAAAAATTCCGATTCAATCCATACGATTTTATTTGAGAATTGACTGCAATCATTTGATATCAGATTCGAACTCTGAACTACTAGACTCTTTCTGAGACGAAAGTAAAAAATAAAAATAAAAATAAAGTATTACTAAAAAAAACTGATGCCAATGCTATTGAACGAAAAACACAAAAGGTTTCGTTCGTTCTGTGAAGCCCACAACCGAAGTTTTTCAAAGCGGGAGAGAAAAAAACACGAAGATATATAATTCAGAATCAGAGATAAGAAGCTTTACATACAAACACCATTTTCTCATTCGTCAAAACAGAGTCTCGTCTCTAATTCACAACCATACTTTTCTCGATCTGTCTTCTTTCTGAACCTTTTCTCCGATTACCACCGTCTAACGATTTTCTCCGATCCATAATTTTCCTTTTCTCGGTAATTTTCTTCTTCCGTTTCGCGTTTTTTTTTCACTCTTCTTGTTAATTAATAATTAACGAGCTTCTTGTTAATTAATAATTAACGAGAAGAGAGAAAAAAATTCGCGGTTTATGTGTTTTTTGACACGTTTGCGAATGTATTGGAGGTTACTCGTGTTTCGATAAAACCCTACATTCGCTTTAATTATGATTTAATTAACTTTGTTTTTTGTGATTTTATTGAATTTAGGGTTTTGATTTTTGAATTGGAGCTTTGGGATTGAGGAGAGGATAATTGTGTGAAGTATGAGCATTGATAGTCCTGGAAAACGAATGGATTAGGGTTTTTTTTTCTTCTTTTCAAGGTGAATAATTCTGGAGTTGAAGATTCCAATGGGTGATGGAGGCGTGGCGACGGCGTGCATGCCTTTACAGCAGCAGCAGCAATGTGTAATTGAGAAGTTGCCGAATGCTGGGGAGGAAGCGGTTTGCGAAGGTAAGAGTAAGAGTGAGAATGGTTTTAGTTCTGAGTTGGTTATGGTTAAGGCTCCTGAAAAGAAGAAGGTGAGAAAGGTTATAAGGAAGGTTGTGAAAAAAGTTAAGAAGAAAGTAGTGGTTGGGACGAAGAAGGGTGTAATTGCGAAAGGAGAATTGGTGGGTGATAGAGTGAGAAGCAATGGTGTTGAGAGTGGAGAAATATGTAGCGGGCAGAAGGATGAAGTTGAAGAGGGTGAATTGGGGACTTTGAAGTGGCCGGAGAGTGAACTGGAGAATGGGGAGCTTGCGTCTGAGAAGTTGCCGCTGCCACCATCTCGGAGTAATGAAATTGAGAATGGGAATATTATTAGTGACAGGTGGAAAAAAGTGCAGGTGGAGAAGGGTGAGGTTGACAATTGGAGAAAAGAGGAGATATTTTCTGAGAAGAGCTGGAAAGGAGAAGGTGAGAAAGGGGCATATGGGTCGTGGAGAGGTGGTATAAAGGGAGATGTTGAGAAAGGTGAATTCATTCCAGATAGGTGGCATAGGGGAGACACATGGAAGGATGATTATGGGTATGGTAGAATCGACAGATACGAGTCATACAGGGACAAAGGGTGGAAAACTGATCGTGACTTCGAATGTGCATCTTCTTCTGGCAGGTATGCAAATAATGATTATTTTAGGAAGAAAGATTTTAATAGAAGTGGGAGTCAATCTGTAAAAAGTGCACCCAGGTGGGATAATGGAAAGGAGAGAAATTTTAGGATCAGTTCAAAGATTGTGGATGAGGAGGATTATGAAGACAATGGTAGGATACATGCACGGGATTACTCTTCTGGAAGTCGTTTGAAGAGACATGGAAATGATTATGATGGTTGGGAGCAGAGGCAGTATGGAGATTATGTTGGTTTCAAAAGTCGAAGGCTATCTGATGATGGTTCACGCCATGTTTATTCAGAGCACCGTGTTTCTTCTGAGCACCATTCTCAATCTTACAGAAATAGTTCTTCAAAGTTATCTGTCGACAAATATTCTTCTAGGCATCACGAATCTTCTTTGCCTACCAGACTGGCTTATGATAAACATGGATACAGTCCTGGTCATCCTGAACGATCCCCACATGATCGAGCTAGATATTATGATAATAAAGATCACGCTCCTGCCCGTCGGTCACCCTATGGCTGTGACAGATCTCTATATAGCCATGAGAAGTCAGCCTATGGCCGTGACAGATCTCCATACAGCCGTGAGAAGTCACCCTATGGCCGTGAAAGATCTCCATATAGCCGCGAGAAGTCGCCCTATGGCCGTGAAAGATCTCCATATAGCCGCGAGAAGTCACCATATGGCCGTGACAGATCTCCATATAGCCGTGAGAAGTCACCATATGGCCGTGACAGATCTCCAGATAGCCATGAGAAATCACCCTATGGCCGTGACAGATCTCCATATAGCCATGAGAAATCACCTTATGGCCGTGATAGATCTCCATATAGCCGTGAGAAGTATCCGCATGGTCGTGAAAGATCTCCATGTGATAGGAATTGGGATAGAAGTCGTCACCATGATCATATATTAAGAAGTCCTATTCATGCTGAGCGGTCCCCACAAAGTCGAGGTCGGCAACATGGTTACAGGAATCGAACTCCAAACTTGATAGAGCAATCCCCACTTGATAGAACAAGACATAATGTTGATCGAGAAACAAGTAATAAAAACTTATCAGGTGAAAAACATAACTCACAATATAGCTGTAAAAATCCTGAACACAAGACTATTCAAAAGGAGTCCAATCTTTCAGGTATAAAATCTCAAGGTGAAAGAAACGTACATGACGCCAATGGGTCTGTTGAGAAAGGTGTCTGCAATGAACCTGAAAAGGAACAAAAGTCCTGCAGCCCAGCTGCAAACTGCAAAAGTTCTCCTTGCTTGCAGCTACCTCCTGAGGATCAGCCTGTTATGGATGAAGATATGGAAGAAGATATGGACATATGTGATACTCCTCCACATGTTCCTGTGACTGCTGATTCATCAATAGGAAAATGGTTTTACCTTGATTATTATGGTGTAGAACATGGTCCTTCTAAATTATCTGACATCAAGGTTCTTGTTGATGATGGTGTACTAATGTCGGATCATTTTATTAAGCACATAGATAGTGACAGGTGGTTAACTGTTGAGAATGCGGCATCACCAATGGCAGCTCAGAATTTTCCATTGATTGTGTCAGACACCATAACCCAGCTCGTAAACCCTCCAGAAGCTACTGGTAACCTTTTGTCAGATACTGGTGATACTCTTCAATCTGGGCCTGAGAATTATAAGGAAAGGCAATCCCCTTCCCTGCAGTCAATGTTATGCCCTGATGACAGTGTCGTTGCACCTGAGCTGTCGGAGGACCTCCACTTTGATGAAAGGATTGGTGTTCTGTTGGAAGGTTATGATGTCATTCCTGGAAGGGAGCTTGAGGCTATAACAGGTGTTTTCTTCTGTTAATGATATTTGTTTGGTGTACTTTTCGTTTTTACCAAAATTTCTATGGGTTTCTTTTACAAAATAAAAAATGTATTTTATATCAATCTGTTCATTTTTCCTTCTTTATTGCGATATCTTATTTTTCCAATCTCTTTTTTTATTGTCTTGTAGAAGCTTTGCAAATGGATTTTGAATATGGAGAGTGGGACGATTTGGGAGACTACAAAGGTATGTAATTTCCTGACAGCCTAATGGTTCATTTAGGAATTAGGTTTGATACTTATTTATTTTTGATAAAATTGAGGGCCTAAGCCTAGATACTCCTATTTCTTTGGTTAATGCTGTCATGTGGTGATTAACAATGTTTGTTTTTAGCTTTGGTTGGAAGCATTAAATGGCTTGATATTCAAATGAATGGTTTTTATTTTAATATTGTTTTTTAATTGTTTTGGCCCATTTAGTTAGGAAATGCTTTCGTTGTTGTTTTTAATTAGTTTAGTTTTTAGTTCTGGTAATTGGTATGCGCCAAATATTGATGTTTGTTGTAGCGTTATCCTTTACTGATGTCTTGGTTTGATTATCAGAAGTTGTCTTCTTGTAGTTTATGAGACGGTTTCACACTTTTTTGACTCGGCCCCCTTCTCTGACATAGAGGGGAAAAAAAAGTAAAACTCATTTAAATGCATCAATTAGATGCACATTGTAATTTGTAGGTAGTATATTTTCAAATTAATGCACGTAGATATCTGTTGTGGCAACTGTTTTAAATGATCTATATAACACTTTGGCGGCAAGGTAGCCAAGATCGCGATCTGGATCGTAAGATCGTCCGATCTTGGATCTTCTGCAATGAAATCGTGCTCGATCTCGTTCAAGATCGCAAAAAAAATTCAGCAGACAAGATCGCGTGTTTTTTATGCAGGATCGTAACGTTTTTATCATGTTGGGCCGTTTTGCGTTTCTGGGCCTGTGAAACCGGGTCGGGTTGTAGTTAATCCCAATTTTAAACCTCAATTTGTATCTAATTTTGTTATGTAAACCCTAAACGCCTCTCCTTCTCATATCACGATAACAATGAAAACCCAAATCGCCCCTCCTTCTCCTTGCGTTTCCGGCGGCGGCGACCACACACCTTGATTCCGCGCGTTTCATCGTTCCCTTGCTACCCTGTTTCATCGTTTTCAAGTTTCAACCTCTTTTCCCTGTTTCTCGTTTTCAACCTCTTCCCTGTTTCATTGTGTTTCATCGTTCCTCTTTCACTCATCACTGTTTTATCGTTCTTCTTTCATGTACACCTTGTCATGAAATATTAATTAACTTATTTTAATGTTGTGATTTATGTTATTTTGTTTATATATTATAATTTTATGTTTTTTATGTATGCATATATATATATATATGAAATTACAATTTTTTCCTTCGGTAGGATCTACGTGTCGTGTTACGATCCTCGTGTTTTGATCTTTTTTTTGCCCACCGATCTTACTTAAGATTTGTGATTTCATTTGTCTTGTTATATTTAAGATAATGCATTTTGATGTTTACGTTTCATCTGAAGAAGTTCAAAAAGAAAATGACACTTAGAGGTGTGCTCCATGACAAGTATTCTCGTCTCTTTTTGTGCAGGTTTTCCTGGGCCTGATACTTGTGCGAGCATGGACTACGATTCTAAAAATAATTTTGCATCAAGTGAGTATGAGTCCCAGTTACTTATGACCTCTGACAAGGATAATGGCGTTACCCTTGGTGTGCCTGATGACTGGTATTCTGCTCGATGGTCATGCAAAGGTGGTGACTGGAAGAGGAATGATGACTCTCAAGATAAATATTGTAAAAAGAAACTGGTCCTAAATGATGGGTTTCCATTATGTCAAATGCCTATGTCTGGATGTGAAGATCCTCGGTGGTCTAGCAAAGACGACTTGTATTATCCATCTCACAACAGGCAACTTGACGTTCCTTTTTGGGCTTTTTGTACAGATGAGTCGGTTGATTGCAGTGGAGCTGTAAGCCGAGCAGTTCAAAGTAAGTTTGGTTCTGTTAGAGGAGTGAAAGGAAATGTTCATTCAGTGGTCAGAATAAATTCATGTGTGGTCAAGGACCAGGGGTCATTGGTTTCTGAGTCACACCAAAAGACCCAAGGCAAGGATAGATATCGTTCAAGGTCTGCCCGACCTTTCTCTTCAACCAGTGATAGCAAAAAATCATCAGCCGAAGAGGATTCCCAGTCAAAAACTGTTGATGATCAAGGTTCTCAAGGCTATGGCAGGAGTGTAGAATTCGTTAATATTTCTCAAGACCATCTCTGTGCCGTCAATGACTTGCAGTTGCATTTGGGTGACTGGTATTATCTTGATGGTTCCGGGCGCGAAAGAGGGCCTTCATCGTTTTCAGATCTACAGGTTTTAGTAGACCAGGGAATTATAAAGAAGTATAGCAGTGTATTTAGGAAATGTGATAAACTCTGGGTTCCTGTTACCTCTTCCACAGAAACTTACGATATTAATTTCAAGAGCCACCAAGAAAGCAGTTCTGTGGCTGGTGAATTTTCTGGACACCGTTCATTGCAATCTCAAGGTGTTTCATTTAGTGAACTTCATTCAAAGTCAAATATGTTTAACAGCCTATACCCCCAGTTTGTCGGTTATACTCGTGGGAAACTACATGAATTGGTAATTAAATCATACAAGAGCCGGGAATTTGCCGCAGTAATAAATGAGGTTTTAGATCCTTGGATCAATGCAAGACAGCCAAAGAAGGAAATTGAGAAACAAATATATTGGAAATCAGGTAACAATATATATTTTAAAAATTACTGCTGTCCCTGTGTTTTTTTTTCAACTGGCTACGAATATGTGATATGTGCATTGTCTTCTCTTACCCAGTAATTTTTGTTTCTTTCACCTGTGAATAATTTATAGGTACATTGTTTAGATGTCCGTTTTTCCTCTTTGTATGTAATTTTGTGTTTGAAACTCTGTTGTGCACACTGATTTCTATTTTGCTCTTTGGAAGTCTTTAAAATAAATATCTACATTCTTGAAATTTATTTAAAGCATCATACTTTCAATTACTTGAAATATCGACCTGTTTGGCCCATAATTATTTCAGAAGGTGATGCACATGCTTCCAAAAGAGCTCGAGTGCTGCTTGATGATAGTGAAGAAGAGAGTGATTTTGTAGATGACAGCTTTATTATTGAGAACGATGAATCCACTCTTGAAGCTCTGTCTGGTGATGTTACTTTCTCTACCATCGAAAGTGGAAGTACTGTTTCCAAGGAGGGAAGATGGGGCTTATTGGAAAGTCGAATGTTGGCACGAGTCTTCCACTTCTTGAGGTCTGATTTGAAGTCCCTTGTCTTTGCGTCTATGACATGCAAGCATTGGAAAGCATCTGTAAACCTTTACAAAGAAGTCTCAAAAAATATCAACTTGTCATCCCTTGGTCATTCTTGCACTGATTCGATACTGTGGAACATTGTGGTAGGTTTGGTGTATATTTTTCAATTAACATTGTCAGGAAAGTTTCATTGTTTTTCTGATCTGTCCGATTATTTGCTTTCAGAATGCTTATGAGAAAGACAAGATCAAATCTATGATTCTAATGGGTTGCACCAAAATTACTGCTGACATGCTAGAGAAAGTTCTTCGTTCATTTTCCGGTTTATCTACAGTCGACATTAGACGGTGCAATCAGTTTGAGGAGCTGACTCCTAAATTTACCAATGTGAAATGGATCAAGAGCCGAAATTCAACTATAATTGCAGATGAGCCACATAAAATCAGAAGCCTCAAGCAGATTAGTGATCATTCTCTGTCTGGTTCTAAGGGCAGTAGTTTAAGTACTAGGGATGATTTTGGTGAGCTGAAGGTTTATTTTGATAGTGTGGAAAAGAGAGACACAGTGAAGCAATTATTTCGTCAAAACTTATACAAACGTTCAAAATTATACGATGCTAGAAAGTCCTCTTCTATTCTCTCTAGAGATGCTCGTACAAGACGATGGTCAATTAAGAAATCTGAAAGTGGTTACAAAAGAATGGAGGAATTTCTTGCTTCAAGACTAAGGGATATTATGAAGGCAAATGCTTGTGACTTTTTTGTGCCCAAGGTACATGAATAATTTATACAATAAATTCTTTTCAAGTAACTACGACACAATTGTTTTTGTTATTTATGATTTCTTACTTTTTATGATTTAATTGCTTATAGGTTGCGGAGATTGAGGCTAAAATGAAAAGAGGTTATTATAATGGACATGGGTTAGGCTCTGTCAAGGAGGACATAAGCAGAATGTGCCGTGATGCAATGAAGTAGGTTTATGCTCTCTCTGTTTTCTCCTTTTCCTTGATATGAATGAGCTTTTTGTCATATACTCCCCCATCCCGTCTTATAAGCCCCCTTTTCACATATATTAAGAAAAGTTGATACTGTAATTAATGTGTTTATTTTGTGTATGACTATTACTAAATTTCCCTTTGTGTATAAATGCATTCAATATTGATTTTTCATCTTGCAACATAAAATAGTAGCTGCAGTATTAATTTGGGATATATGTGAAAAACAAGTAATAAATGCATCTAGTAATCTAAATAAGTGCTTATCTTTATAGACAAATCCCCCCCCCCCTCAAATTGGGGTATAATTAGAGATGGAGGGAGTGTATTGTTTTCTTTTTCTGATGGCACACATGCGTGTATTTTTGTGTTCTAACAAGAATACAAAAGATTACAATTTTTTGAAAGAAGTATGGAAAACAATAGAATTGTGCAAGGAGAGAATCAATTCCATTAAGATATTCAGAGAATGGATTCACTCTTCCAAGGGAGAAGTTCCCCTTACAACCTAAACCTATAGCAGTTCCGTTACAATTCTCCAATGGCCTCCTTTTATATTTTCCTTGTTTATTTATACTCTCCTAATTACCTCCACCTACAATAGTATAACTAGTGTAAGTAGTTCCTCACACTTATACAAACTCTCCCTTTCCTTTATGCTCGTTTTTCTCTTTCTAGAATACACTTTCAAAATTCTGTGTTCCTTCATCAATGATAGGTTTGAGATATTACATCTTAGTTCTTTTGGGTCCTCATATTTTCATGAAATTTTTTAATAATAATATTATATGATGTGGCTGGGTGCTTCTGTTCATGGATTTGGGTACTCACCACATATTTCTTGGGTCATAGAAGTGAGATTTTTCCCATTATTTATTTAATTAATAATTTATTATATGCATATTGATTACAGGGCAAAGCATCGCGGTGATTCTAATGATATGAATCATGTTATCTCATTATTTATTCAGCTTGCAACACAGTTGGAGGAGAGTTCTAAACATGTGAATGACAGAGATGCTCTTTTGAAGTTATGGGGAAATGACTTACCCTTGGCGGTCTGTTCTAGTTCCTCCAAGT
The DNA here is from genome assembly GCA_951804385.1 of Trifolium dubium. Taxonomy (NCBI): domain Eukaryota; kingdom Viridiplantae; phylum Streptophyta; class Magnoliopsida; order Fabales; family Fabaceae; genus Trifolium; species Trifolium dubium. The sequence continues at coordinate 27,997,223 of OX638075.1, read as the reverse complement.
ACAAGAAGAATAAATTTGTGACTAAGAGAAAGTATAGAAGTAATAGTATACATGGTGGTTTGGATAATGGAGAGTATGCTTCTGATAGAGAAATCAGAAGGCGTTTATCAAAACTGAATAAGAAATCTATGGACTCAGAGAGTGAGACATCTGATGACCTTGATAGGTCTTCTGAAGATGGAAATAGTGATGGGGATACTTCAACCTCCAATACTGATAGTGACCAAGAAGTTCATTTAGAGAGTCAAACCAGGGAGTCAAAAGGAAATGGATACTTCACACCTAATGATGGGTTGGATTTTATTACTGATGAGCGTGAATGGGGAGCTCGCATGACGAAAGCAAGTCTGGTTCCTCCTGTTACTCGGAAATATGATGTTATTGATCAATATGTCATTGTAGCTGATGAGGATGATGTCCAAAGGAAGATGCGAGTTTCATTACCAGATGATTATGCAGAGAAGTTGTCTGCACAAAAGAATGGCACGGAGGAGTCCGATATGGAACTTCCTGAAGTCAAGGGTTACAAACCTAGAAAAATGCTTGAAAATGAGGTTGTTGAGCAAGAGGTTTATGGAATTGATCCCTATACACACAATCTTTTACTTGATTCTATGCCAGATGAGTTAGGTTGGTCTCTAGAAGAGAAGCACATGTTTATAGAAGACACACTCCTTCGGACATTGAATATGCAAGTTAGGCATTTTACTGGAACCGGAAGCACTCCAATGAGCTACCCTTTGCAGCCTGTTATCCAAGAGATTGAAAGGAGTGCAGAGGAGCACTGTGACACAAGAATGACCAGTTTGTGTCAAGGTATCCTAAAAGCCATAGACAGACGTCCTGATGACAAATATATAGCTTATAGAAAGGTATATTCTCTTTATAAATTTATTATACATACATTACATACCTACCTACATACATGCATGCATGCATACATACATACATGCATGCATACATGCTTTCATTCATGCTTTTATGAAGCACTAAAATTCAAAGGCTAGCCTACACTGGCTCTCTTTGTCCAAGGTGACTTCAGTTCACTACTAAGTTCAGTTTGTTTCCTTCTTTGAGCTGCCTATAACTGTCTATTGATCTGGATCACACAGGGACTTGGTGTTGTTTGCAATAAGGAAGAAGGCTTCGGTGAAGATGATTTTGTTGTGGAGTTTCTTGGAGAGGTATAACTATATATATTATTTATGCTGTTTTATTCACGATCCTTTTGAGGTTAAATTATGCATGTTAAAAAGGTTTCCTGTATGTCAATGTCTACACTATAATATATATCTAATGGCGAGAGTAGAAAATATGGTTATAAAGTTTTTCATATTCGCCATCATCATCATATGCAGTATTAGATGATTTGTTTTGTGACGTTTGCCTTTAAAATTGGGGTCTTAATCTTTATTCTTCTCTGCTTTATGACATTTTTTTTATCACTCTGTTTTGTATTTTCCGTCATTGATTTTTTCACCATTCCTGGCTTCGCAAAAATATGATTGCTTTATGATATTTTTATACAGAATGTCGCATGGACTATATATGATGTTTTTTTTTTTTATCCTCTTCACTTGGTGCACTAAGTTGTTTAGAAATCTAGTTTAATATGATGGCGGGGAATTTTTATTTCTTTTATATTTACATAGTTTTTACTTTTATCAGGTGTATCCTGTGTGGAAGTGGTTCGAGAAACAAGATGGGATACGATCTCTGCAAAAAAATAGCAAAGATCCAGCACCAGAGTTTTATAACATATACCTTGAGAGACCAAAGGTGCCTGATGCTTCAGAATTTTTTTTTGTTGTTTTAACTTGATCTTGTTTGCCATTCTATCAACTCTCTGGACTAGCCTAATCTTCATTTACATGACAGGGTGATGCTGATGGTTATGACTTAGTTGTTGTTGATGCCATGCATAAGGCTAACTATGCCAGTCGAATATGTCATTCATGCCGACCTAATTGTGAAGCAAAGTAAGTTCATTTGTCTTCTACAGCTGTTTCCAATATGTTTGTGGACTTGTTAAGAACTTGATGTTGGTTCTGTTTCTTTTAGAACAATTTATAGCTTTTTCAGTCCATAGTTGTATATTTTGGCAAATTCATATGCTTAAAACAAATTATGTGCACTCATTACCTACTGCAATCATGATAGTTTTTGTTGTACACATTATATCCATTGTGAAGCATTTGAGTTTTTGCAAAGTTTGAGTCCACCTGTGGCTTCCTTTAAATATTGTCATCCTGTTTGTGTATGCTTTATATGTTTGGCCAAGAATCAAGTTTGACTGAAGTTGCTCCTCACAAGCTTTGGTAAAACTTGCATTGGAACTGTAAAAACTTGTCATTTCTCTTGGCAAAGCCAAGATGTTTAACCAAACAGGCTGTATTATTGTACCTATTTAATCCCTCTTTTGAAAATCACTGTTTTCTTTTCCCCTCTCGCCATCCCAGTCAAAATTCTCTATTCCACTCCCTTACGGCCTCAACTTAATAATCTGCCTGTAGCTCAAGAAGGCTGTAAAGTTTAATAATCATTCCTTAACATTCCTCCTCCCTTTCGATATCCCTCTTTCCTGTTGCTGATATTCCTCTCTCCATCGGTCTCAGTCTGCCCTACCCTTTCCAGTTCTTTTATGCTCTATTGCCAAATGAAACCCAGCTGTTGAATTAAACAATGAGTCTGGAATCAACTGAAAAATATACACATTGAATCTTCAATTATATCATTGACAGGGCCTTTGAAGTATTATTTAGAGGCAGATTGATTATAATATTTGTGTTGAATTAATTATTTCTTTGAAGTTTGAACTTATTTGAATGGGATATGGCTTTTGTACTTAGCAATTATCTTTTCCTTTTGTGTTTTCAGAGTTACTGCTGTAGGTGGTCATTATCAAATCGGTATTTATAGTGTTCGTAAAATTCAGCATGGTGAAGAGATCACTTTTGATTACAATTCTGTTACAGAGGTTTGTTAGACTGCTTGTCAAGCTTTTGAATTCTCTCTCTCTCTCTCTCTATATATATATATATGTGTGTGTGTGTGTGTGTGTGTGTGTGTCTAACGAACACCTGTTTCATCACACTGCAGAGCAAAGAGGAATATGAAGCATCAGTCTGTTTATGTGGAAGTCAAGTTTGCCGTGGGAGCTATCTAAATCTGACTGGTGAAGGGGCTTTCCAAAAGGTTTGACAAATCTTTAACTTTTAAGTGCTGATAAAAGATAGAACTAGAAAATAAAAAAAGCACCAGGTGTCAAAATAGCTGATTCTTCTGTCCTTTTATATGTTTTCAGACCATTATGATTTGTGAGTGAGATTTTACAAAAGATAAGTAAATTATTAGGCTAGGAAGTGTGGTTACCACAACATACTGACAGTCTGACATAAGGACAAAGCAAATTTCTAGAACTATAGGACAAGACATGGCTAGGATAAATTAGGGGGCAGCCCTGTGCACTAAAGCTCCTGCATACGCAGGATCCGGGAAGTGGTCCCACCATTTTTGGTGTATTATATGCAGCCTTACCCTGTTTTTTATGCAAGAGGCTGTTTCCAGGACTTGAACCTGTGACTTTTCAGTCACATGAAAGCAACTTTACCGTTATAATCAAACCAATAGAATGCCATATCCTGAAATAAGCACCTACAAATCACTGGCATAAAGTGATAAATTTATCATTATATTTTGAATATATTACAAACATGTCATGATATCTTTTATGTATCTTTACCCTAGAGTTGTTGTAATACGTGGAGTAGTCCTGTTTATATTGTAATGTATTTTACCTGGTCATTTTAGCCGTTGACTGGAGTATTTTCTGTCCTCAGGTACTGAAGGAATGGCATGGAATTCTTGATTGTCATTATTTGATGCTAGAAGCTTGTGAACTAAACTCCGTCTCTGAAGAGGACTATAATGACTTGGGAAGAGCTGGTTTAGGAAGTTGTTTGCTCGGAGGCTTGCCAGATTGGCTAGTTGCTTATGCGGCTCGCCTTGTATGTGCCTTGCTTCCTCCATGTTGTGATGTTTTTCACTTTCTACCTTCTTTTATTCTTTATTTTTTTCTGACATTTGTGCTTTGGTGTAGGTGAGATTTATTAATTTTGAAAGAACAAAACTTCCTGAGGCAATTCTAAAGCATAATTTGGAAGAAAAAAGAAAATATTTTTCAGATATATGTCTTGAAGTTGAGAGGAGTGATGCAGAGGTTCAGGTGTGCTATTTGTTTCTCTTCCAGCAATTGTGCTCTGTTTCTTTTCCAGCAATTTATTACCAAAATACGCTTAGTTTAAATAACATTTATTTCCTTTCCTATGTCTCTTTATATCTCAGGCTGAGGGTGTATACAACCAGAGGCTTCAGAATCTTGCAGTCACTCTTGATAAGGTGATTTTGCTTCCCATTTTGCTCTGTATTTTCCAGTTTTATTATTCTAGATTTTGGATTTGCATTTAAAATATTGTCCTAAAAGAGTAATGGCAATTATCAAATGTGTAACTACACTTTCTTTTGTAATATGAAGTGGATGTTGTGATTTTTGCTCTGTATATTATGATCTCAGTGTATAGCTGTACTTTGCAAGTAAATTTTGTTTCATGTTTGAAAATGATGTTAATCATCGAGTTGCATTACAGGTGAGGTATGTTATGCGATGTATATTTGGTGATCCAATGAAAGCTCCACCTCCTCTTGAGAAGCTCAGTCCCGAAGCAGTTGTTTCGTTCCTTTGGAAAGGAGAGGATTCATTTGTTGAGGAGCTACTTCAGTGCATGACCCCTCATGTGGAAGAATCTACCTTGAATGATCTCAAGTCCAAAGTTCGTGCGCGTGATCCTTTGAGTTCTAAAGATATTCAGAAAGCGGTTCACAAATCTCTGTTGTGGTAAGTGCTGGCACTCCTAATTTGTGTGTAATTCGTCCTGGGGGAACTTCCCATCTTTACATTGTTACTTTTCCTCATTTTGAAGGTTGAGAGACGAGGTTCGAAATCTTCCTTGTACATACAAATGTCGGCATGATGCTGCTGCTGACTTAATCCATATTTATGCTTATACCAAGTGCTTCTTTCGAGTACTGGTATGTTCTTGAACTGTTAATGTCTATATACTCTGTAATATTGTTTAAATGCTTTCACTTTCTATCATTTTTAGTTTTGTTTTAAAATTGAAGTTATTTTTGTGTGTGCAGGATTATAAAACTATTACTTCACCACCTGTCTATATTAGTCCACTTGACTTAGGTCCCAAGTGTGCTGACAAATTGGGAGCAGGATTTCAGGAGTATCGGAAGATATATGGTCAAAATTATTGTTTAGGGCAACTAATATTTTGGCATAATCAGAGTGATGTGGAGCCTGATTGTACCCTGGCTAGAGTCAGCAAGGGTAGCTTGTCATTGCCAGACATCAGTTCCTTTTATTCCAAGGCTCATAAGCCTTCACGGCAACGTATTTATGGTCCAAAGACTGTCAGATCTATGTTGGCAAGAATGGTTAGTTTTCTTCATGCACATTTGTTTCAAATATGGTTTTGTAGTTAGTTTTACTTTATATTTATAAAGCCTAATTTCACCATTCAAAACTGTAATCTTTTGGTCACACAATAACAATTCCAACTGTTGTGTCAAGACATCCCCATCTAGTGTGAATTAATTGAGTTCTGAAACATGGTAGTTACCAGATGGTTATCAACTGTTGATTAATTGTTGGTTGTGACTAAATTTGGCAGTAAAAAAGAAACAAACTGTTATGAGTGTTTCTGGATAAAATTTTATTGAAGCATTTCATGTTTATTTACCTTTTTGTTATCATTAGTTAATGAATTATCAATTTTTTTTTTTACAGCTGTATATGAAATGTAGGAAAATACTACATGTCTGTAGTTATGTGACAATCATTGTATTTATGTTTCTGTGAATTAGTCAATCATACTAATTGTATTCCGTGGAAGCTAATCATGATTTAGTGCTATGTACTTTTGTTTTCTGTAGTCGCTGCTGGTGATTAAACCTATGCTTCTTTTTTCTTTTATCCAGGAGAAGCATCCCCAGAGACCTTGGCCGAAAGACCAGATTTGGTCGTTCAAAAGTAGTCCTAAATTTTTTGGTAGCCCAATGTTAGACGCTGTAATTAATAACACTCCACTGGATAGAGAGATGGTTCACTGGTTGAAGCACAGACCTGCTATATTCCAGGCCATGTGGGACCGGTGAAATTTTGCACGGTTTTGCTGAAGAAGATAGCCATTCTGGTCAAACCTTTGTGGTTCATCATTCAGAACTGCCTGCCTCTTTTAGCGCGGGGAGACTGTACATTGTTAATTCTAATTCCTTGTTCCGCCTTTTCCGTCATTATTGTGTACAGTTAGTTTTCTTAACCTTTGATTTGTAATTCATTTGGTTGTTGTAGGGCATTATTTTACTCTTAATAGGAAATGAAATGAAAGAAAAAAAAAGGTTTAATTCGAGGCATTTGCTGTCTTCTCATATTTTCCGTTAACTGAACTGAACATATTTTCATAATTTTGTGTGATCTGAGATTATTGGAATCTGCCTTTGAATATTAGGATGAATGGCTCTTATAGTTAAACAAAACATCAAGATGATTAATAGCTTCCAAACTGTTTTGGTGACTTGTTTTTATGCAGAGGGGTAAAAATAAAATGTCTATCTTGTCTCACTTGGCTCAACAAAAGAAAGGGAAACCCGAGGCAATGTACAAGTTGGTGCACTTCAAGTCATACATGAGAATTCAAAAACACTTAAACTTTTTGGTGAATGCTAGGTTGAGGCAGCTAACAAGTCCCTCACCGGTGAGGGAGTAAGAAAAATCATTTTCAACCATTCAGATGAAATCAACGGCTCAGATTGAAAAACGAACATGTACAATTTTCTACACATAATCTGATTATTTTTTTTTTACAAAAAACTTCAGCTTCTCTTTCTTTTCTTTTTTTGTTTACAAAAATTCAGTTTCTCTAGTCAAAATCAAAAGGTTGTTTTTGGTATTCATCTGATTCTACATCTACAACCACATGAATTAGTGGAAACTATTGTCTCCGAAAAATCAATGAGGTATTTGAATTGGGAGTATTAGAATTCAATTGACTAAAGCTGTGACTAGGGAAGAGGTGTCTATTTAAATTCTACAAAACCTTGTCAGGCTCTTGGTTAAGAAGGTTTCTAATTAATTTTCTTCAAGCAACATTAGCATGCTGCAATTGTTAGGTTCTTGTTGATTTAAAACCTTGATTGCCTTAACTTCTTAAAACTTATATTATCATCTCAATTACAGCACATTTATGCTTGAGGTTAAAATATTATATTAATAATACTGATCCTAAACAAATGATACAAAATAAAAAGCAAACAAACTTACATACTTAGCACAGGTCTCAATCTATATTAAAAGCAACAATTCATTGGCTAATAATCCAAATGAGTTAAAAAAAAATGCCTTCCGCAGTTGAGTTCTCGAGTCTGTTGTGTTATTCAAGAGGAATATTTTTTTTTATGAACGTTATTCATCAGGGGTTGTCTCCTGCTAATGATATTTAGCCATCTCTTCTGTACACAATCCAAAGACTAGGAGATTATAAAGAATTAAAATATACTCCGAGAGAGATTATAAAAATTGTATTTAAAGACAAATTCTTTTTTTAAAATAGTATAGAGACAGATAGACCATATTTGTTCAACTTTCGCATATGTTTGATATTACAGTGAATGCACCAGAATCATGGTGACCCACCGTAATTTTGCAGAAGTTATATAACTTTTTCAAAATTACAGAATGTCACTGTGAATGTGAATATGATACACTCACTATGCTACCAAACATTCACTTCATTTTCATTTCCCTTTTTTGGTATTTGCATTGCATGGTGTAGCCCGAGACTAATTGAGATGTTTGTTTTTATTTGGCATCTCTATTGTGACATCAATTATCTCGCATGCTATTGTGACATCAATTTCAATATATGTGAGTACTTTTATTAAAAGAAGACATCAAGCTCAAGATTGTTTCTATAGTACACTAATTTCTCAAACATTTGGTAATAAATTTCATATCTAATTAATTCCTGGTGATGTAATATTGATGTGAAATCATGCTAATGATAAAATGTTCATTTTTAAAAAGCAAATAAATATGTCCCTATGAATTTAGTTTAGTTGGTAGAGATCAAACGAACTCAACGCCCATAACATCCGTTAAAAATACATGTGCCACATCAAGAGACTTCATGAAAGACCATGAGACCATTGCCACTATGAACACCCTCCTTAACCAGAAAATCAACTTTTTGATTTTCTAATAATACAAAGAAGGTGTAGAAAACATACTACCTAAAAGTCAAAGACCAAACCTTCCATCATTCACATTTAAGTATGAGCTGGTTTATATCTTGCTTTACTGACAAAAGGAATCCAAGAATGAAGAAAAAGAAGGAAAAGTAAACAATAAAGCATGTATAAAGTTTGCATTTCACATTAAAATAATCTTTTATCCATTTTTTAGAGAAATATTTGAATACACACAAAATAAAAAATCCCATCTAATTATTTCAAAAATACATATTATTCCATCTTTTTTTATTTATTTATTTATTAATTATGTGTGCACTCAAATCACTTTATTTTAAATTTATGACCAAACAAAAAGTGTTGCTATTTTTCTAGCTCCTATAAGTCTCATAAATATCCATACCTTTTTTATATTTTTACACTTTATATATACCAACACAATCCCACTACATACATTTTCCCACTGATCACTGTTACTAATCTTTAGAACTTTGGTAACAAATTAAACCAGCTAGAACAGAAAGAAAATCCTCCCATAAATATTTGTATTACACAAATGGCTAGAGCTGGAGGCATTTTTGTTTGTCTCTTAATTGTAATCATGGATGTTGCAGCTGGGATTCTTGGCTTTGAGGCTGAAATAGCACAAAACAAGGTGAACTTGTTTTTTATTTTATTTTTTAATTATATTTTATATTTTTAAATTACAAATATTAGCATTTAGTTGTTATTTTATGTTAATGAGAGATTATGGTGGTAGTCTCGCTATGAAAACATTATGGAGTCACTTGCATTTTTTTATTTTGAAGTTGTGAAACTTTTTTTGTTAACCCTCCAATTTTTATGGAAAGAGCTTCTAATAATAACCCGGAGTTCGGCCGGAGGTAGGAAAGCATGATCAAGAATCGAACTCAGGTTCTTTCAAATGATTTGTCCTATGAATTAAAATATAGTTCATTAACCACTTGAGTTCAATCACTTGTTTAGAGATCAAAATCTTGAATGAAGTATATTTAAGAAATTTGTTGCTACAAAGGACTACTATTGATAATGTGCATTGTGAATTAGTCTATGTTAAACTCAAATAATGCTTATATAATTTTATTATGAACAAAACAGGTTAAACATTTGAAGGTGTGGATATTTGAGTGTAGAAATCCAAGTCATGATGCCTTTATGTTAGGGTTGGGTGCAGCAGTGCTTTTGGGACTATCCCATGTTATAGCAAATTTATTAGGTGGCTGTAATTGTGTTTGTTCTCAACAAGAATTTGAGAAAGCTTCCTCTAATAGGCAACTCTCAGTGGCTTGTCTTATTTTAACCTGGTAATATATCTCTTCCTCTAAATTTCTATGTGGAGGCACTAACTCTATCTTTTAAGGATATGTTTGATCGGTTAAAAAATACGGACTGGACATGACTATTCAGTTGTGCTATGTTTGTTTGTTTTTAAAATTGTTTATAGAACTGGACAAATTGGAGAACAAGAACGTGGCAAAAATTGAAATTTTTATTTTTGTCCGTCATCACTAAATCACATGATAAACTTTTGTCTTAATTACAAGTTATCTAAAATACAAAAATAAATTTTTGCCAACCAAATATCGTACAAGACAACAAATTATTCAACATCTTAAGTTTTTCATATTGTTCTTTCTTGTGTCTTATTGTCTAATATTTACTTTTTACAAATCAAACGAACCTTAAAATTACAAAGTCAAATTCTTACAATTGTATGCAGGTTGGATGGGTATGCATAAATAATTCCTACCAATCTTTGTTCGTCTTGTACGGAGATTTGGTTTTATTAATATATACTATATACTATATATATATATATATATATATATATATAAATTTGCTGTTCAAAAAAAATAAAATTATGTGTATTGATTCAATAATTAAATGTAACTTATACATATGTAATGCTATATTAAAAGGATCATATACCATAGATTTAACTCTTTATTTTATCTTTTTGGTTCTGTTGTAATGTTGTTGATCAGGGTTGTAGCGGCCATTGGATTGTCTATGCTGGTGATAGGGTCTATGTCAAACAACAAGGCAGATGGTTCATGTGGTTTCTCACATCATCATTTTCTGTCCATTGGTGGTATTTCTTGTTTTGTTCATGGTTTATTCTCTGTCATTTATTACATTTCTGTCACTGCCTCCATGGATTAATATTTTGTAAGATGGAGTAATAACATCTACAATTCACTTGTTCCTTTTTTTTTGGTATTAACCTCTGGTTCTTAGGGGAAGGGGGGGTCATAGTAGTCTAGAGTTCGACTCTGAGGTAAGTAAAGTCTCGCCAAAAAACTGCATTAGTTATTTTGTAGTGTGACGTTTCTATATGTTACTTTGTAATATGTGTAGAAGAATTTCATACTTCTTGTATTGAGAAAAGGTTCTAGCCTTCCAAGCTAACGATGAAGGTTCCATTTCCACTACTCGCTTATATCCTATTTCTCTATCTATTCTATTCAAATATATATTTTTTCTATTATAGAATATATTTTAGATTGAAAAATAACTAAAATCTCGATCTTTTCCCATTTCTATTTCTGTTAAAATTTCCAATGATAAAAACACAGAATTTGATGATGATCAAACACAAACACCACACTTTGTACATTTTATAATAACATTTATCAGATTCATCTGGATAGACCATGATATAATGTACACATTAGTATACAGCAAATCCAAAATCACTTACATGCATAGATACAACTTCATATTCCATGCGTTAAATGTGCAGGTATTAATTTTGTCCGTCTGATCTTAAATCGACGAGGTAGATTACTTTAAACATGATTTGATGAGTGTGAGTGGACTGATCTCAAATGAACTATCGTGATCAATCATTGACCGGATCCCTAGAACTCTTCCTTGTCCTCATCATCAGAGCTAGAATAATCCACTCTCCGTCCTGCAATAGCCGGAAACAGTCGCCTATGTAGATCAGAAGGCGGTGCCGGCTCTTGTGATGCAGAGGATTGACGATGACCTGTATCTGGTGAAGAAGGCATTGACGCTGACAAAGCTTCTTTTTTACCGGAAACCTTCATCAACTTCATTGTAGCTTGCTTAACCTCCTTACAAACCTTATCCAATATTATCAAAAAATCACGGACAATTGTAAACAAACGCAACCCTTCGTCTTTGCCTGCATTCCCATGAAAATAATCTGCTGTACTCTTAACCAATGCCATTATCCTTTTTTCTTCTTCAACAAGCCATGTCACCTCTCCTTTCGCGTGCTCCATAAACGTCTCTAAGCAACTTCGAAACTCACTCTCTTCTTCCAAATTCTTAAGATCAGTGTTCATAAACTCCCGAGTCTTAAGCAACGAATGACCGAGTTTTGAAACTGAGCTGCTCAATTCATCACCATCTATTACTGCGGCTTTTTTAACATCTTGGAGTTCATTGGTTAAGCTTGAAACTACTTGAAGTCCAAGACTACGATAATGTTCTTCTGATTCTTCATTTTCGTAATCTACATCATCTGTTCCTACGCTTGAAATGCTTTTGCTCGCTCTTCTGGTTCTTACTGCTCTTATTCCCTCAAAACGTATAATTTCTTGAACCACGAAGTGTAACAGTGTTGTTTTTCCGTCTGTTCCTTTGACATCGGAAAGTTTTAAAAGTGTGTCGAGCCTAAATGCTTGAGCGCCCCCGCGGTAGGTACCATCGTTCATGCGGTTACCAGTTTTGAGTACTGCTTCTAGTAGTTTTAAAAATAACCTGCTTTTTCTCAGCTCATCACATGCAACCTGCCATTTGGATGAAACAAAATTACATGTTTATTGAAGCTTCCTAAATGATTCACAAGTGCATCTCATGGTAATAAATAGCAGTTAAAGTCACACATAAAACTTTTGTATTATAGCCATAATTAGTTGCAGACTGCAATTTAAAACTATGTTACATGTAATTTACTTATATTTGCTTGTATCATTGAAATCAAAATCCATCTAAATAGTTTGGTCAAAGAATATACACATTAAGATTCGAAGTAAGTTTATAGGAGTTCTCGTGATTACCTCTAATGTTGCGAAGGCATCCCTAATGCCTGAAGCCTCTTCTCGAAGAATAAGCATGAACATGAGACACTCGAGACGTTTGAAAGCAAATGGAATGTCAACCAATACTTTGAGAAACCTCTCTGCTGGGCCTAGTTGAGTTAATTCTCCAGAAAATAACCGAAGTTTCAGTTCCTCTTCCGGTGTCGGTGCCATCTTCAACAATGTTTGGATAAGCTCGACAGGAATCTCGTTACCTGATTCAATCAATTATACACTCCTTAATGAGTTTATGTTGTAATTTGCAAATCATATTATACTATTTTGCTTGAAACCACGGTTCTAAATTGTGGTCTGCAGCTGCGATTGCAGTTGCAATGTAACAATTTTAGAGGTTTCTGCAACTGCGATCGCGGCTGCATCACCGACATTTATCTAACTCAACTAAGTGAGTCCTAATACTTTCATCAAACTGTTATGACAGTGAAAGTATATTATGTGACCTTCATTAAGTGCATCAACAACTTCTACTGTTGTCACATTCAGAGCGCGTAAAAGAATTGATAAATTCTGTGCTTTCTTAGGGTCAATAATCTGAATATATTGTACTGAAGTATCTACAAAATGTGAATCTTTTTTCCGTTCATTTTTGTTCTGGTTGGTGAATCCAAATAACGACTCCATCATTTCTTCGTTGAACCTGATAAATAGTCATAAAGGTCAGCGCAATCTTAATTAAGTGCTTATAGAATAACAACAATATATCGTACAAGTGCTTATGCCATTAGATAAGCTCAAATAAGTCATCCAAACATGCTAAAGTGTGCGAATGAAATTATAATATTTGACAAAGAGTTAGTGTTCTTACACAAATGAGCCTGCATTGATCTCATGCCACACCATTGATTGATCAGGTTTTGCATTAACCTTGTCCCAGAAAAATGGCTTTAGTTTAGGCTTTTGAGAATCACCTTCATCAGAATCTCCTTGTTTTAGTGGTGTGGCTTTGTTTTTACCAGCCATTGGTTTGGGAGGAGCAGGTGGTGCATGACCGGATTTAGGAGGTGGTGGAGGACGAGGAGTAAGAGCAGGTGGCTTTGGTGGAGGAGGAGGCGGCGGACCAGGAGGCGGAGGGGCTGGTTTTCCAGAAGAAGTTCCTGTTACTTGTTGTCCTTTATCTTCTGATGTTGTCGTCGTTGTTGATGCTGCTGCTGCTGTTGTTGTTTCAACAAGCGAAGACTTGTTATTATCTCCGACCTTCATGCACGAGTTTCTAACATTTTGTGGATTCTTTCCTTTGGTAATACAAAATTCTTCTTTGTTATTAGTACTTCCCAATCGAACAACCCTTTGTGCATCTGAAGTAATAAGAAGAAAAAATAACAAAGGATCGTATTAGAGGACCGAGTGTATTGCTTCACCATTATATATGCTAGCGAGTAAATAGTCATTTTGATCCCTGTTGTAACTCTAGTTCCTAAATGCATCGTAATTATTAAAAAACTCATTAGCGTGTTTTATATTAGTAATTCGACTAAACTATGTACTTACAGAAGACACCGTTGAGGGTCAAATTAAGCAATGAGATATGCTATTAAAAACCCTTATATAAACATATTAGGATGATCAACAACTTAAAAAACCATGATCATATATAAACATACCTCCAGGATAGTCATTTGAGGTTAATATGAGCAAAGGTCCGTCACCATTGTTAACTTTACTGCTTTTGGCCTCGCGATAGCAGAGGGCTAATCCGATTAAGATTATGATTCCTGATACACATGCCGCTAAAATAATTTTATCCCTTGTTTCCTCATTGTTAGAAGAATCTGGTGGAGTTGGAGCATCTTTTTTAGGTTTGTAAGTATGAGAAGGATTATTAGATTTACTAGGCGGAGGTGGACTCGGCTCAAAACTACTATCTGGAGGAAGTGGTAAATACTCAAATCCAGGTGACGGTGACGGTGATGGTGATGGTGAAGGTGGTATTGAAACATGCATTATTTGTGTTAGTAATTCATGCTCAGGTTTCGGTGATGGCGAAGAAGAAGAAGCACTTGCTGGTGTTGAAACATGAATTTGGTCTGCTAATTCATGACGAGGAAATGGACTATTAGCACTAGGACTCGGCGACATTGGTGATATGCGATTATGTGGTGATTGAGAAATTGAACTTGTTTTGTGATGTCTATGATGATCATCATCAATTTTTAAACCTAAGGTTGATATAGGAGCAGGACTTGTTCTTATGCAGTTAACATCATTGTTTCTCTCTATCAATCCTTTTCTGCATTGTTTCCACACATTTTCTGCCTGTTTCCACACATTTTCTGCCTGTTTCCACCAAAGGAGAGAATAATATTATTCAACATACCTCAAAAAATTACCTAACATGTTCATTGATTCAATGAGTTTAGTTTCATATATATAACTAACAAAGACAGAGATATTTGACGTTTAAGTCCATAAGCCGGTCTAAAGAACCTAAGTCGTATGCATACATTCGAGCGTCTACCAAGGTCAAAAAATCTATTAAGCCGGTCTAAAGACCCTAAGTCGTATGCATACATTCGAGCGTCTACCAAGGTCAAAGAATTTAATAACGGTTGCGTAAAAATAAAACTATGATATACATGAATATATACCTGTTTTCCGTGAATGGGAAGGAAATATGAGAAAGCTTCGTTATCTCTATAATGATCATCTTCCTTGTTCCCCTCTGAGCTCCCTTGAGCCAATGCACAAAGGAGGATGACATAAATAACCGCATAACTGCGTGTTCTTGTCATTTCCATTGTTTACGAATTTTGTTTCACCAACCCAATCGAATAATTCCTTGCTCATATCTCATTGAACTTTCTTCCAATTGTCAACATCCCATTTAACTAATAATTCCAAAATCTTTAACCTTTTCCAAAATCCCACGAAAATTGAAAACTTCACGGGATTTTAGAAAAATAAAATTATTGTTGTAACAATGTTGTTACAAGATGAATAAGGAGAAAGCGTCAGAACAACAGATATATGAATATTTGATAAAATTATATAATATGTAACACCTCAAACGTTACGTTAGTACAAGAGAAAAACCAATGCATGCAAATGTGTACTAATTAAGGTTGAATATATTTGTTTGAGGGTTTAATTAATAATTTTGTTGGTGTTATGATTGGAGAAATTATTGAGATTGTGCAAGAATTGAAAGTTTGTAAGATTTGCTGGGTTGGGATGGAGGGAGCTTCAGAGGAGAGAGAAAAACAATGATGCATTGAAATTTTTGAAAGTCCTAAAAGAGACATAGGGAGGACAATGTGGGGCAATAGTTATGATGTCATGTCTTAAACCATTCTTTTGCTATCCAACCCCCAAAAACATTTGTTTTTAGTTATTTTACCATGTTTCCACAATATAGTTTGATTGTTTTTCTGTTTATGGCTCTTGCAAGTTGCACCGACCTTAATTTTTTTGTTGTATATTAAAACAAATAACTTATTGCTGTCCAAAAAATTATGTTACACAATGCTCCACTTAGAATGGTGAAACAACTTTTTTAAGACCATGATGGTGGATATGTAGTTTTAACTATCAAAGGTTGAGATGTAAATTTGAATATTTGATAAAAACTTACATTCTTTTGTTTGATTGCATAGAAAATGAAATGAAAGAAATACTACTTCCGCTCCTTTTTACTTGTCGTTTTAGAAAAAAAGATTAAAATAGGAGGGGTATATTTTTGCACTTTATTTTCCTAGTATGCCCTTTTATTAAATATATCATATTTTTAATCCACCAATAAATTCTTTCTTTTTCACAAACATTATCTATTTTCAAAAAAATTGTAACACTTTATTTAAAAACAAACAAAATTTGTATACAATAAAAAAGATTTTATTGTTTCAACAAAAACAATTATACAAAATTTAGTCAATAAAATAAAATAAGAAGGAGGATATAATAGGCAAAAAATAACCTAAATTGCTAAAACGACAAGTAAAAAGGAACAAATATTTTTTTCTAAAACGACAAGTAAAAAGGAACGGAGGTAGTAACTATTTTGTTTTTGGTGTTTTTCTTTGTGTTAATTAATAAGAAATAAGTATATTTATTTAATAACAAAATTGACCATAAATATGATAAAACATTTTTTTTGATTCATAGGACGAGGCTTTGCTGACTCAAACCCGTGTCAAGTGAGTTATTTGTAAGAGAACAACCACACCAACTAAGTTGAACCAAACATTTTAAGTATATATATTTTTTATAAATATTAAAATAAATAGTAAAAAATATTTAACAAAAAAAAAGAGAAACTAGTAAAAAATTATTTAAAAGTTAAACCTAAAAATACAAGGCATTCTCACTTGTGATTTATATTTTGTATTGGTTGTTGTGAATAATAAATTTAGTGGATATCCATGCTTATAGACTTCCACCTTCCTATATCTCTATAAGTGGATGGATAACGGTCCTTCCTATATTCGCTCGTTCATCTGTGTCATATAATTAAATATGACCATTGTTTTAGTGTAAAGATACACTTTTGAATAAGTCAACAAAAAAAGATACACTTTTGAAGATAATAATATAAACTTTATTTTATTTGACAACAATACAAACTTTATTATTTTTCTCTTTCTCTTTCATCTATACTTCTATTATTTCTCTTGTTTAGATTAATTTCATAACATTGACCATATTTTTATAAAGTAATGGAGAACAACATTAAAATGTCTAAGACATGTAGGTAAATAATATTTTCCATAAAAAATAGATTCCTTTTATATTTTGGTCAAATAGTCTAAATACCATAATACTATCTACTCTTAAAAAGAATAATAGAAAATTCCTAAATTAAAATCTAAACTCATGCACATTGCAATTTGCAATGTTAGTGTTCCTACAAATTGAATTATGATCAAGGAATAAAATCCAACATATTATAAAACATTTGTGCATTAAGTTTATGTTCTTATCATTAATTAAGAATAAGAATATATATTATATTATACTATACAAATATTTTTATTTTTACATTGAAAGAACAATTAAATATTAATAACGCAGTATAGCTTAATTAACCACGAAGGGGATGTAGCTCAGATGGTAGAGCGCTCGCTTAGCATGCGAGAGGTACGGGGATCGATACCCCGCATCTCCATTTAATCCTTTTTTTCACACTTTTTTGTTTCAGTCTAATAATAATGTTCTGTTCTCGCATATGCTATGTTTTGTTCCATTTTTTCACTTTTCTCTTCAATCTTTACAATGTGGAACCTTACTTCAATCATTCACCAACACCAAATCTTTCAAATAAACCCATTAACTCGTTCAAATAATCTTTGCTGGTTTTGATGTACTCTAAGTTTGGTGAAATAAAAATTGCATGGTTTCTGTTTGATAAAATGCCTGTGAGGGATTTAACTTCCTGAAACATTTGATAATAGGTGGAATGGATGGTTTTTTAGTTTTTGATAGAATGAGAAGATGTGGTGTGTGTGTGGAGATGGACTGCTATGCTTGCTCTACTCGGTACTCAAAGCCTGCGTGATCTTATGCTTGCCGATGAAGCGACTACCCTTATTAACTGTGGAAGTTTAGTTTGTGCACATCGCGCTTTTGCTGAAATAATGCCTGAAAATAATTTGGCTTCTTGGATAGTTATGGTTACATGATTTGGAATTCATGAGAAAGGAAAACAGACGCCGTTGCCATTTTTTACGAAATGTTGGGTAAGAATAATATTACTCTAGATGAGGGAATTTTCATTTCAGTTTTATCAGCTTATAGTCATTCTGGATTAGCCGATGAATGTAATGAAATTTTCTATAAAATGTCTCCGAAACTACAATGTTGAGGCTGAATCTACTCATTATTCTCATTTCTGCATGCAGATTACATTATAACTTGATAAAGGCGCTTCACACTTTCAATAACACAGTTTATTAAACTCACATATAGCTATAGGAAAGTACACACAAGTAGATATGTCTATAGTTTAGACATAGCTATATTACAGGAATATTAGTTGCATTGCACTTGCACATGTAGGTGCTTATTTAAATCCCGAGCAGCGGATATTATTTCCAGCTGATATATTAACCATTCTTCCTGTCAACTTGGGAAATCAACCATCGACCTTCATGTCTGTTTCTGAATCCCAAGTGAACGGCGGTATTGGCTTAGTTGCTTCAAGAAGATCATCGACAGGAATCTTTGGTTCCGATCGCTTTAATGATGGTATGGCGTGATTGTACTCTCGAGGATCATCAGAGTGACTCTACAATTTGAGGGAATAACGTTAGGAAGCAGCAAGGTGATTATTAAACCGAATACAAATTCGAAAATATTATCTGTTAAGTGCACGACATCTGCTCACCTGATCTGCATGCATCTTTACCACAAATTTTTTGAATATGTCAAAGTTTGATTCTTGCAATAGTTCATCTGATAGACGAAGGTACGTTACTCCGTACATACGAAGTTTTGGAGGGCCATCTTTGTTGACACCTTGTGGTCTTGCATTCAGTATGATTTGGTTATAAGCTGTGGCATCATATCTTGACAGTGCATTTTCTCCAGCAACTTCAATGTTTTCTCTCCAACCTCCACTCAATACCTGTGCATATGTTCATGTTTCGCAATTTAATAACCACTTCTATGCAATATCTTTCATTTGACAACATATTTATGCTATGTTTGAAAAATAAGAAAATTAAACACTTAATATATAAGATTTTATCGTATAAGTGCTTATATATATAAGCTATTTTTAATTTTTATAACAAAAGACAATGAAGTCAAACTGACTTTGTTTAAGCTATAAACTATTTTCATATGCTATCTTGAAGAGCTTATCGAAATAATCTGAAAACAACTTATGGAAATTTCGTAAGTTGTTTTCGTATGCTCTATCAAGGAGTCTCACGAGTGCTTATGTCAGTAGATAAGTTCTGATAAGTCAATCCAATCAGAGCCTTGATACGTAAAGGAAGCAATGCATGAAACTAAAGAAAGTTGTAGCTACCTGCTGAACAAGTTCTTGTGGTGCACTTTGTGCATCAGAGCTTTGTTCCGAGTCCCTCATCTCGAGACAAGTAAAGTTCAAAATGCCATGATGACGAGACACCATTTTTGCAATGGGACGGTATCCATCTCTATCATCAAGATTGTAATATCCAGCAGTGAGTTCAGCAGCATGATTCTGAGCTTTGTACCACCAGTGAATTCCAGAGACCTTTATCATAGTTACTAAGAGGTTAATTACTTTGCATAAAATAGAGGTAAGCTTTAATTAACTGTGGTGTTATGAAATTTACTTTGATTGCTAATTTGACTTTACAGCCGAGGAAAGCTTTATTAGCTTCATCTAGGATTTGATCACCATGATTCAGCAATTGGTTAGAATACCAAGTTAAGAAGAATTTCCCTTTCTCAGTGAGGTATGTGCCATTTGTTTTGAAGAATTCAGTAGATTCTGGCACGTCATTGTACGTGCCAGCGTCATCTGGTAGTTCCCATTCAGAATGGCCTGCCGCCGCTGCAGCCGCTTTGAAATCTGCCTTTAAGTACTTGTCATAGCACTGCATAATTTCATTATTACGATATATTTAGTACTAAAATGAAATTCCAGTTTGTCTGTGAATTATTTTATGTCAAAAATCAAGGCCAGAATCACCTGAAACTCTCCGATTCCAGGAAATACCCATCCTTGATTTTGTGGATAAGACGGGTATCTGAGTTCTCCTGCTGGGCCAAGACCAACTTCAATGTCTATAATAACCTCTGATTTTAAAAACTCTGACATGTTTTCTCTAAAACTCTTCATGTAATCACTATATATCTGTGTAAAGTATAAAGTTTAAACATGCTATAGTAAGTAAGTAGTAACCATGCTAGTTTTAACAGCACGAAAATTGTGTCTTTTCCCGGATGTGTATGACCGAATCGATGTAAGTTAAACGAACAATAATTACATTTTCAAAGTTCAACCAACCTCAATGGCTGTTCTTCCATGAAAGATCGGTTTGTTATCGACACCAACAGTCAGATATTCCTTGTCCCTAGTTCCAGAACGGTTGGTGTAGAAGATATCAGGATCTGATTCTCCAATCTCAAGTACCCACTGTGGAATTGGGATGGTAACAACATCCCCTACATTTCCACCACATTGATGAAATGACATGATAGCTTGCAATTTTAAACGACATTCTTGAACAAGTTGAAACAAGCTCTTATAAGCACTCCAATCATACTCCTTAGGTCCTTTCTGTTCAATGATCCCCCACCAGACATCAACCATAACACCGTCAACGCCTGCTGCTTGTAGCTGCACCAGTTGTTCCTTAAGTCCATCCGGGTCTTCGAAGACATTGTTAACATTAATAACTCCGAGCTACGAAGAAAAACAATAAATCATGTTAATATTAGTCAACAAACACATATATTTATGAGCTACTTATTGATTTATGTTCAAATGCTTAAAGTGGTAGCTTAGAAACATACTAGCTAGTTTATGTCTATGTATGATCACTTACTGGGAGCATGACATAAATTGGAACATAACTTAGCAGCATGTTTTTGTTAGAAGTGGCCATCTTATTGCTTGTAAGTTTGTTTTTGATGTTGCTGTTTTTATAACTCGAGTGAATATATATACTAAAGTTTTCTTGTATCTATGAAATTTTATTTTTATATCTCTCTAAATGGTATTTTCCATTTCTTTTCAAAAATGGAGAATGGAGAGGATATTTACTCGTATGAAAGTAGAATGGAAATAGTTCATGTTGTACGATAGGGGCCTTTCACCTAACCTTTTTAGCAATAATAGACCATACTTATAAAGAAGTGTAAAATAGAAAAGTGTGTTAAAATTTTAAGAATTGATTTTATTTTATATAAACTTATTATTTATTTTCTTTTTGTCTTCTTAACAAGTTGTGTCATAAAGACACTTCTATGTTAGTAGTAGTTGTTAAATGGTAATGGTATGACTTTTTAGGGAAATGCTAAATATTGCACCCCTTGTATTAATTAAGTAACTAAAAGTAGTAAAATTATCTTGGAACTTATGTATCAAACTTTTTCAAAGTGTAAGTTATGATTGTTTCAATGTAAAATTTACTATTTTTGGATTCCTTAACCATTGCATAGGGTGCATTGGTTAGCAAGACCCTTTTCTAAATAGATCTAATCTATATAAACAAAGTGTGACCGTCAATTCCCATACCCTATTAGAAGGTAGCTAGAAGCTTCCTAAACGTTGTTTTTGCTTTCAAGTCATGCATGATATGAGTGGGGGACCTTATTCTAAAACAATAGAAAAAATTTATTTATTTCAAGGATACATGTTAGTAACATTTTCCGTTAAGAAATATCTAACATAAAAAAAACTTAACGAGAATATTTTGTTTAAATGATTAATGAATTTTATTAAAGAATGAATTGTGGAAAAACTTAGATTCAATTTTTAGATGAAATAATTTATTGACCAGATTTTATTTACCTCAGAATTCAATTCTAAACTATTTGGTTCCTTATCTAAAAATCAAAGGAATAATACCAAAAAAAAACTAATGAAGAAATAATGGTCCCTGTCACATGATGCACAAAATGAAAGTGTAATGTATGCTTTTATATATTTGTTTGTGATGTAAGGAGATCTCTCATATGTTGTCTGCTAGTACGTATATATTCAATTGGATTCAATACAAACAAAAGTAATTAATCATGTGATCTCTATAAGGCAAACAATTATCTTTTTTAATGCCGTTCAAAAAAAAATTATCTTTTTAATCATATGATCATTATTTCTATTTTATTCTTTTGATGACGAAGAGAATCATAGACATAGAAAAAAAAACTACATTGAAATTAAACAAAGACATACTTAGGACGTAATTAACTAGCAATTATATTTTGAAAAATATATTCTGTAAGCTTAGGCTAGATGTAAGAATATTGTATGCAGAGACTTAAGTTCGAATCCAAACACCTCATCAGTATTGCCTTTTTATGACCGATAATGTCAACTTTGCTAAAATTAAGCCGACTCTAAAGTTTAACATTGGCGATGCTATTTAAAGTGTCGACCAACTGAGATTAATGTCAATTCATTTCTGTTAGATTTGAGCATATAGGGAGGCAGATTAAGAAACTATCTCAATTTTGTTATTCTTGATACCATTGTTTATTTATTTATTTATTTTATATTGGTTAAATATGTTTTTTTTTTCTCTATAAAGTGGTGCAGACTTCTTCGTCCTCACAAAATTTTCTTAACTCTAAGTTCACATATTTACTCTGTCAAAAAATAAATCCACATATTTATTACTTTTATCTACGCCACAAATAATTAAGAATATTACTGACAAACCAATAGTTAATGTCACATTAAATTTTAAAAATGACAGATAAACAAAATCATTAGTTTTTGTTTATTTTTTTTGTTTTCACTTTTTGGTTTTTAGGGGAAGAGAGCTCTAATAGTCCAAAATTTGGAAAATTTCTCTTTTACCCCCCCTTAAATCTAAAAATACCCCTGAATTTGGTAAAATGAAGCAATTCGGAACATGGATTCCGAACCCAGCTTCGGAACCCACGTTACGAAGTAAAGGCAGGTGAAGCAGACACGTTCATCCCCCCCCCCCCCTCCGCGCCATCGCCTGCAATTCGGAACTTGGATTCCGAAGTGTGGTTCGGTAGTTAGATTCCGAAATAGGGTCATTAAGTAGCAAAAACAGGTGTGCAACATCGATGCTATCATTTGTGCATCAATACTCATTAATGTTCTGTGGATATATTATCAATTCAGACATAATTAACATCGATGCTATCATCTTAGCATCGATACTCATTGCTGTTTTGTGGATACTTATCAATTCTGACTTAATTAGCATCGATGCTATCATCTTAGCATCGATACTCATTGCTGTTCTTTGGATATTTTATCACATCAGACCTGATACATGTTCTTCCTACATCCAATATATGTTGACATAAAACAACATTGACAACTTAGATCTATAGCATTGCGATGATTATCTATGGATCTCTCAGGTTAACACGAAATATATAAGTGAAGTTCTTTAAAAAAAACATTTTTTGCACCACTTCGTGACGCATAACACGAAATGCCCATAAGAATTTCTGAATTTCTGGTATGAGTATCGATGCTGGCTTAATAGCATCGATGCTGACTTAATTTCACACGTAAACAACATCGATGCTGGCTTAAGAGCATCGATGCTGAGAACAGGGGGGGTTGGGACTGGGTTATTTCGGTTCGTAGAAACCAAACTGCAATTCGGATTCTAAATTACGAAATGAGGTTAATAAGGGTAGAAAAGGTAGTTAGGGGGGGAAAAAGAAAATAGGAGGGGTTAAAGAGAAATTTTCCAAAATTTGGCGCGAGGTAAATAAAGTCTGATAAAAAGATTATTCAATGCACATACAACAAATAAAAAAATAATAAGTAATATTAGTCAACAAACCTACACAAATCGACAAACATAATATTTATGAGCTAGCTAGTTATTTATTTTATATTCAAATGCTTGAAGTGGTAACTTAGAAACACAGTTTATGTGTATGATCACTTACTGGGAGCATGACATAAACTGGAACATAATTTAGAAGCAGGTTTGTGGCCATCTTGCTGCTTGCAATTTTGTTGTAGATGTTACTATTGCTTAAAAACGTTGTGGTGAATAACAATTTTGTTGCTGATTTTAAAGTCCGAGGTAGATCATCAAAGGATAGGTGTTGAGTGGTTCAAGTTGCTCATTGCTTTGTAATCACAACATGGGTGGAGCCTTTTTGTAAAAGAAAAAAAGAGAAAATAATTGCAACGAAAAGGAAAAAGAATAAAAAATTAACACACAAGATACACGAGGCAAAATGAACACTCTCTCGTTTTAAAATAAATGTCGTTAACATTTTTAAACACATAATAAAAAAGAATAATGCCCATGTGTATGAAAAAAAATTAGTTGGAAGGGAGAATCTACTTTGTGGCTACAAATTTCCTAACGAAGATTAATCGTCACTAACAGCGATGAAAACTTCATACTTATATCATCGTAACCATTTTTTTTTTGAAATTATTCTTATTAATTATTGGTGGTATTTAAAAACAATGCTTTGTGAGTAGTGTGCAAAATAATAATTAAGGATATAATTAGAAAGAAATAATTAGTGTTGCATTGAAAAAAGGGACTATGGATATAATTAGAAAGAAATAACTAAAGTTAATAATGAAGTAAAGGACTATGTAAGTTAAAAAAAAGAAAGAAATAAAAAAAAATCCAATATGGATTTTAAAATAAATAAAAAATAAATGTTTTGACAAGTATTCAAATCACCACGTTATCAAAATTTTCAGTTAGATTCTTACATGTATGATGTATGTATGTTGAAGACCAAAGTCCAAAAGCTGAAAACCTTTGAATTACATAGAAATAAATGCAAAAAAAGAAAAAACATTTGTAAATATAAAAGCAAAACTCATCTAAATGACGAGGAAAAAAAACTTATTAACTTTAATGTTGTTTTGGTTTTCTATACTTTTCCATGGTTCTCTTCAAAAAACGATCGCGAATAATCTTGTTTGAGGCACAGGTTGCAAAATAAACGTAGATATCTTTTTAGGTAGGAATCAAATTTTGGTTTATTATATTGTGAGAAACTATAACTCCTTTATTTGCTAGATCCAATTACAATGGTATTGCTAGGCTACACTAGAGTGATTTTTGAATTAGTTTGTAAGATGTATCGAGTATAATGCATAATAGATTTGTTGTTTATATCATAAGAAAGAAGAATTTTTGTGCATCTATGTTGGTGGTTTAGCATTATATGGGTAGTGAAGGGTAATGAAACTAAAATGTAGTGAAACTAAAGTGCATATGAAGAAAGTATTATATGGGTTTAAGCAACCTCTCAGAATATGGAATAAAAGAATTGATAAATTTTTGAGTGAAATTGGCTTCAGCAAATGTGTGTCTGAGCATGGTGTATATGTGAAGAAAAGTGTGGATAACTGTGTGATTATCCTATGTTTGTACGTGGATGACTTGTTAATCACTAGTAGGAATGAATCCTACATTAGTGATTTCAAAACAAGCATGATGAGAGAGTTTGAAATGACTGACATGGGTTTAATCTCTTACTTTATGGGAATTGAGTTTCAAAGATCAGAAAAGGGCTTGGTAATGCATCAAAAGAAGTATGCAAGTGACATTTTAAAGAGATTTGAGATGGATCAATGCAATCCTGCATTAACACCATCAGAACCAAGACTGCAACTTTCAAAAATTGCATGAGAGAAAGAAGTGGATGCAACTGAGTATAGAAAGCTCATTGGTTCATTGAGGTATCTATGAAACACTAGGCCTGACATCACATATAGTGTTGGTACAGTGAGTAAATACATGGAGAAACCTCTCATATCTCATTTGGCCGCAGCAAAGAGGATGTTGAGGTATGTGAAATGAACTATGGATTGTGGTATATTGTTTCCCAAACCTGACAAAGAAAGCACAATGAATTTTAAAGGATGCACGAACAACTTTGTCTTAAACTTCTTGCATTACTTTTGATATTATTCCTCCTTTTATTGCCACTATTATTTTTAAGGGTTAATATTATTCCTCCAACTTTTGATATTATTTACCAATGTAACACTACTTTGTTGTGAGTAATATTTTCTTTGGAAAATTGCTATTTGGAAGAATGATTTGTCAACATATTATTTAAATTTGTAATTTGTTGCGACTCTGATGCCAATAATCATTTTCAAGATATTTCTATTTTAAGTATATATTGTTTTATTTTGGGCTTCTAACTTGAGTCTAACTTTTCAATATTAAACATCCAAAAAAAAAAGAAAAAAAATATTTTGCCATAAAAACTCATTGCTAATTATAACTTTTTTATTTTCACCACTAGTTTAATTTGGTTCGGAGTCAGTTCTGGCATCAAGTAGTTTCAGCTTCTCCCAATCGCAGTTGCGGAGAATCGAACCACGTGGTCCTTCTTACCAAGTTCAGCGTCAATCATCATTAAATCAACTAACGATTGATAATTAAAACCTTTTATTGGTTCTACAATAAGGTTGAGTTGTAACTTTAAACAATAATAGCGTCTCCTGAGCTTTAGACAACCAAATTGATTTTAATCCAATACATTTTACACTAATTATACCAATCTTTTTTAATACTGTACAAAAAAAAACAACCTTTTTTAATACAAACTTCAATTTAAATTCATCTTTTCAAGATTTTAATTTATCAAATCACAAATTAAAACATTAGTTAATGATGGCTTCTTCATATGCTAATAACTCTATCATTCTCTTGTTTTGTCTGTGCTTCACCTTTAGCACGATTGCATTTGGTGGAAATTTTAACACTGATTTTAATAGTTTATTTGGAGATAAAAGGGTTAATATAAAAGATCAAGGCAATAGTATGACACTTACAATGGACAAATTTTCTGGCTCTGGCATTGGTTCCAAAAATGAATATTTATTTGGAAGATTTGATATGCAAATCAAACTTGTGCCAGGAAACTCTGCAGGCATTGTCACCGCATATTATGTATGCACTTTGTTCCAAAATTATTGTCATATTTGCAATCTCTTAATTCATATTTATAGTAGTTTTAAATTAAGATTGCAATTATGTTGCAAAGTTTTATAATGCATAAATAAGATTGATGTGGCTAAAATTATGGTTGTGATGTTGGGGAGGTTTCTAAAACTCTTATATTTCCTATAATTACAAACTCATATAATTGACATATCGATGACCGTTTGATTGAGATCAGACAACACATGAATCAAGTAGATTTTGATGGTTTAAACTCTAATAATATCGAGTTTGAAATATAGATTATCTATAGATTATTTGATCTTGATTCAACTATCATCAATGAGTTAACTGCATGAATGTGTGTAAGATTTGTGACGGTAGCCTATTTAAATCGGTATATTGCGGCGACAATTATAGCTATGAAAAACAACTTGAAACTATTATAGTTAGACACACTTATACATTGCATACTTTAAGATACTTTTACTTATTTTATGTCTGTTTAATTTCATATATATGTACATATTATGCAGCTAAGTTCTCAAGGATCCCACCATGATGAGATTGATGTAGAATTTTTGGGCAACTTGTCTGGTGATCCATATATTCTTTCAACCAATTTATATGCCAATGGTAATGGAGGTCACGAGATGCAATTCTATCTTTGGTTTGATCCCACAAAAGACTTTCACACTTATTCTATTGATTGGAATCCTCAACGCATAATGTAAGTTTTTCATTTTGTAAGTTAAACACTACAATTTTCAATGTGTTGACTCTACACATTTCAATAAAAATCCAAAAAAAACTTACTATTTAAAATGATTAAAGAGTGCCCGGGACACTCATTAGCATTTTCCATTTTCTTTATAATTCTATATACAAAACAAACAATATATATATATATACACACCCACACACACACACAACAATTAACTATATCATGTGTTTCACATCTATGTAGAATATTGGTGGATAATATACCCATAAGAGTGATGCATAATAGACAAGACATTGGTGTTGCATTCCCAACAAGGCAACCAATGAGAATATACACAACACTATGGAATGGAGATTCATGGGCAACAAGATGGGGACAAGTGAAGATTGATTGGTCAAAGGCTCCATTCACAGCTGGATTTAGAAACTTCAATGCCAATGCATGCGTTCCTAGTCCATCAAATAATTGCTTAGGTTTTAATGGTGGAAAAAATAAAGGTCTCAATTCTGAAACAAAGAAGCAACTTAAGGAGATTCATTCAAAATGGGTTGTTTATGATTATTGTCGTGACTTTAGACGTTATGCTCGTGGTCTTCCTTATGAATGTCGCAAAACCAAACATCATTTAACCAATATTCAAGATGAATTTTAGACATGCATACAATCATAATGCATCTTGTGGCCAAGTATATATGATATTTCAATTATATGATATTTCAATTATCTTCGATACTTTTTACCCTTGTTCATGCTCTCATAAATCAATATTTTATATTATCACGCTTAACTACGGAGATTAATTCTTTGTGATGATTGATCTCGCCAAATATATATTTTTGTTCCTATACATTAATCAAAAATCAAACTTTTAATCAAACAGTTAAGGTCTAAGTGACCGAAACATTATGTTAGTAAAAACATACACATCCCTTTAGTCACTCAAATGACTCTGATAAATTGATAATTGACAAACATCGCATGGCCAAATTTTGATTAATTATACATCCAAAAGGTTTAGATTGAATGAATTATGTTTTGATGAAATTGATGAGAGATCAAATCAAACATGACATGAATGTACCTGTCACCTGCTAATTTCCAGCCATATATAATGCCAACTGTTACTTTCCCATTTTCTCAATGACTCAATCCATGAAAGGGACCTTCTTTGCACAACTGTTCTACAAAGTGAAAAGAAAGATGTTGATTGTGGGTCAAGTAACAAGCACAACTTTGTATGTTAATTTTAAAGCTTACCTTAGAGCATTTGAATAAGAAGATTCATAAGTTTTTCACTTTATTATTTGTTTGAATCTATGTTTTTCTAGCTTGGCTCGCGACCCAGCATCCCAAAGCCATGGTATGTGAGAAGCTTGAAATCGGAGCTTTATTTTGGACATGCATTTAGTCCCTTTTGAACGCAAAAACAAACATCCGTTTAAACAGGGGTCTTGAGATTGAATTCAATTCTAAACATATAAACATCGTTAAAACTCTTTTTAGAGTTTTGCCGATCGTTATAATTCTACCGAGCTCTAAAAATTATGCACTTGAAGAATTTTTACCCAAAAATAAAAATCCAAAGCCAATAATTTATTTTGCAAGGGACCCATTAATGGGATTCTATTTGTTACAGAACTATCACCACAGCTTCCAACCACACATTCCCCCACAAGTGATTATATTCCAATGATTCTCATCTGTATAAAACCCCCCTCCACCCCGTGTGCTTTCCATCAGAATCTAACAAGTGATTATATCCATCCACTCTTCCTTAAAATAAAATCCTGAATCTCAATTTATCATAGCAGCTAAATTATCAACCTATCAAAAGTAGTTGTATTCTACAAGGTACTAAAATTTGTTCAAAAAATGAGCAAACTTAGTTTTGTTCTGCTTGTAGTTTTTAATATCTTAGTTCTTCAAGCAATGTGCCATGATTATGAGGCACATGCACCACTACAAGGGTTAAACTTAAAACCTTTGGACCATAAAACTCAAATGGAGTTTCAGCATCATCATCACCATCATGACATAATTGAAGAACATAAACTTTCTTCGGGTACGGAGTCGCCATTAGAGGAAGAACGAGAATCAAAAGAAGCAGCAGCTCCAAATATTCGAAAGATGGGAAAGCACCATTCAACAGACAAGTCAGTGGCAGGTGGAGGTGTAATCATTGGTGGTCTTGTTACTGCCATTTTTGCAGCTGTTTTTTGCTATATTCGGGTTACCAGAAAAAGGGACACTGGTTCTGATCTTCTCTAGTTCAACAACTTTTTTATTCTGATTGTTGTGTGTAGAAAGGGAAAAATGAGTGATAAATGATACATCATATATTTGAAACATAACATTTTAAAGAAAAATGCTGAAACATATATGCTTGTCATTTTTATTTTCTCCAATCACTTATTGTGAATATATAAGAATCAATGATTATAACCCCTGTAAGAATTTGAGGTCCTTCATTTTCTTCATTCTATTCCTTGTTTTATTTTCTCCATTTCATAGTTTAAACAAGAAAATGGAAAGTAGGACACTGTCAAGATTGCAAATTTGTCAAATACTAGATGATAGCAGCCTCTACAGATAGGAGAAATGAGGGACATGCTGCCCAGATTACTTTTTTTACTAAAATATTTGTTCAACACTTCTTAAGGTTTGCTTAATCTGAGATGCATCAGACACTGCCAATTCATGAGAGTACAATGTACATCGACTCACAAGAATGAAAATTCAAATGTTGCTAAGTCATGTTCGGTAGATGATAGTCTTACTTCTATAGTTGATTAAGATGATAGTATGTTTAGAATTCATCTATGGATTTCAATTTCTGAGAAACTTAAGTTCATCAGATTTGTACAGCTTTTAACATGAAGATAGAAACGCAATCGCTTGCAAAGTATAAGGTCTACCAGAGACAGAGCATACCGATATGCAATTTCATCTATCTTGAAAAAGACATCCATATTTAGTTTCAAAATGTCAATTGAAATCCATAAGCATAGACTTGTGAATGACTAAGAATGACTGAAAAAAAGAAGATGCAACATACCTTTGAGATATCACAGTAAAATGTGCACCTATGCTCTTTGCAAGTGGATTTAATCAAAGCAAAACTACATCTGTCAAATGATAGTACTTGCTCTTGCCATTATGAACCGGCCATCACAATTCCAATCTTGTTGAAATGCTCAAGCATGACTCATTTTTGTTGTCAATCAAATCATATCATCTATGACACTTTTCTATTTACAAATAGATAGAAATTAAGTATTTGTTTCTAAATATGTTTCTTTCATGTTGAAACCACACTGATAAAATAATTATGACATTTGGTTATAACTTGGTATTGATTCTAGCGTTTTATTTTATTTTTGATAAGCAGGTATTAACTCTTTAGTGTGCTTTTTAACTGGAACATGCTGAAAAAATATTTGATTAAATCATCATTCTATTCCAGTGTATTCTAGTATGATACATACACATATAAGAGTCATCACTGACCTGAACCAGAAGGTAACACCAGAGGTTCATAACTTGATTACAGAATAGGAACTTTAATTGCAGCTCAAAACCATCTGGGATCAGGAGCTGTCTAAATAAACCAATCATTCATATGTAACAAGCCTCCACGTACAAATCTTTTTTTGTATGCCTTTTCCGTGCTCCACTCACATATCAGTATTCGGCAGAACACCTTAATCCAACCTATAAGTAGCCTTTTCCGTAGCCCAACTCTCAATGATGACAATAATTGTTATGACTTAAGTACACGAGAGAGCACAACTCAAAAAACTCGTCCAATAAGTGGGAGAGCATCATAACTTAATTACCACATAAAGCATTTTTATTTAGTCAATGTGAAACTCTTAACATTTTCAATCACATTGTCGTATCAAATGTCGATGTGATGTCAATGCTTCATAGACTATATCAACCAACATTAACATAAGCAAATTAGAAACAAGATTAAAAAATTGTAAGCATGAATTAAGAAGAAGATTATTTAGTTCTCAAAAGAATACTAGTCATTCTAACTCCAATCAAATTAACATCACTAGACCTAACAAACCTAGAATTCCTAAACAAACTCACAACCTCTTTCACCTCATTCACATCACACTCACCAACAAGAACAAAACAAGCACCACCAGACCTAACAACCCGTTCCATCTCCGCCGCAAATCTCGCCGGAAACAACGCCTCATCAAATCTAGCAGTAAACACAAAATCAAAAGCATCATCAAAAAAAGGCAAATTAAGCGGATCAGCCTTAGTAACAAGAGGTTGAGAATCAACCAACTCAACACCAGTCACATCTTCAACACCGAGACGCTGCAACGCCGCGACTTCATGACCGGCACCGGCGGAGAGGCAGAGAATCTTGGAGTGATTAAAGAGAAGGCCGAGATCGCGAATTGGGAGGAAGATAAGAGAGAAGGAATGGAGTTTGTTGTTCCAGTCGCGAGAGGAGTGGAGACGGTGGTTTTTCTTGTTAGAGGGAATGTGAAGGCGGGTGGTGAAGTCGCAGGTGGATTTGGGGAAACGGAGATGGGGTTTGGAATGAGGAATGCATGTGTCGGGGGTTTGGAGGAAGAGAGAGAGAAGTGTTAGTGAAGCTATGGCTATGGCGGAAAAGGAAAGTTTGCGAAGGAATTTGTCAATTTTATCTTTCTCCATTGTTTGTTGTGGTTTGAAGCATTTCTGATCGTGATCTACTTACTACATTTTTCTGTTCTTCTTTCCCACCTTTTTCCTCTTCCTACGTTAAGAAAAAGGATGACATGTGACTTTTTTGTTTTGTCTTGGGTAAATATAAGTTAATAATATTTGAATTTTTACAATACCTCCTGAACTCACTAAACCATAATAAAACTTTTAGTGAGAGGTTTTAAACCGTCGTAAATAACATTCGCCACATAATATTATTTTTGTGAGAGTTTCAAACCGCCTTAGTGGGGGTTTTATTAATTATGGTTGAGTGAATCCAAAAAAATATTGCAAAATTCAAACAATATACGGGGAAATTCTATAAAAAAAAAACAATTTATAAAGAGTATTGAAAATTTTGCATATTTTTAGGTAGATAATAACCTATTTACTCTTTTCTTTTTGTTAGAAAGAATGACACGTGATTTTGATTGATATGTTAAGAAGACAAATAGATGTTTTTTTTTTGGCTTAAACAATCCATGGATCCTTTTTTAAGTTGGAATGTTTTTAGTTTTTTGTTATTTTTTTAGAATTCATCTTTGAATTTAAAATTATTTTAGTTTTAATTTATAAAATTAAAATTCGTAGAAAAATTCAAAGGAAAATTCACAAGAAATTTATAAATTTTCCTGCGAATTTTAATTAAGAATTAAAACCAAAATGATTTTAATATTTATGGATTAATTCTAAAAAAAATAACATACATAAATTAAAACAAAAAGCACGCTAACTTACAGAGACCAAAAGATTATTTAAACCTATTTTTTTTTGGATTTTTCACATTTTTAAAAAAATAATTAGTTTTGTTGATTTTAATAATAAAATAAGTTTAAACCCGTACCAAACAAAAGAATAAAATAAGTATTTTAGTCGAAAAAATAAAATAATAATAAAATATGTTTGGGGAAGCAATTTTTTTTCTTCACATTTTTCTATTATACTTTTTTTTTGGAATATATATATCCTAATTTTATTCCATCAATAAATTCTTATTTTTGTGTATAAACACTTCTTTTTCCAATAAAATTAATACCACCAAAAAAAATTCTAACAAACTTTATTCAAAAAAAAAAACAATCTTTATTACAAATTTTTTAAGAAGGAAAGTATAATAAGCAAAATATAACTTAAATTGTCAAAACGATAAATAAAAAAAAAATATGGATGTATCATAGAAATATTTTCTTTTTTTGGTAGAAAGAACTTTTTAATTTCCCGCATGATAAAAATAAAATATTGGTTTTTTTTTACAAGAAAAATAAAATTTTGGTTAATATCAAAAAAATAAATGAAAAATAAAAAAATATTGGTGTAGGCATTTACTACCGGGGTTGCACTTCTAAAATCTAGAACGTTGAATATTTTATCAATACTAGTATAACTGACCCGTGGAATGCACGGGTTAATATTTAAATTTATAGTATATGTTATTAATTTTTTTTTTAAATTTAAGTTAATTAATATATTTTTTGTCAAATAGTTTTATTTTTTCAATTATTTGTGAAATTAATTTTATATTTCTATTATTTAAATTTAAAAATAATATATATTTAAGAATTTTAAAAAGATAAAATAGGGTGGAGAGTGATCTCCCGTTCCCCGTTTTGAACAATATCATGTTTCATTTCTATTCCCCATTGAAATTACAAAAAAGATAGGTCGTGTATTAATATATGAATATAAATATTGATCATCGTTTAAATTATAAAATCAAAAAACATTCGTATTAATATGAGTGTAAATATAAGTTATAGTATAAAAAATAGGTTTTCCGTATTAATATGTGTATAAATATTTAAGTTCTAATAAAAAAAAGTTTTTCGTCTCATATTAAAACATTCGTAGAAAAAAATATAATTCTGTAAAAATTACAAAAAAAAAAACACGGTGAGATACTATTTTTGTTTAATGCAGTGAACATCCCGACTGTCCAAGCCGTCTGCAAATTACAAATAACTTCCTGACAGTCTATACCGTCGTAACCATCCATCAACTATATTAATATTTATTCGTAATGACTTCCCGACGGCCTAAACCGTCATCAAGATTAATTAATTCTGACACACTTTTATCGACGAAAATTACATGTTGTCGACGGTCAGGACCGTCATAAAGTATAAACATCCCGACGGCTAAGGCTTTCAGGATAATAATTTCAGTGGACGATAATTTCCCGACGGCTAAAGCCGCTGGTATGTATTTTTCATTTATTTTTAAATATTCTCATAATTTGTTGACGGTTTTTTTCATTTTTTGACGGCTTGAACCTTCAAAATATTTCCTGAGGGCATAAACCTTCAACCTCTCTTTCTCAGTTTGGTTGGAAAATGAAGGTTTTCTTGTAGTGAAAAAAGACACTTGTATTAATATATTACTATAAATATTGATCTCGTGTAAATTAAAAAAAAATATACAGGTATATTAATATAAGTGTAAATATTTTTCATAAGCAATAAAATAAAATATCATAAAATTGTCTAAAAAATAATCATAAATATATAATTTTAGTTGTTGGTGGAAATCGAACCGTGGGGTATTGAGCAACTTTAAATTTATGAGACAGCTATCCCACCCTTTGAGGTGCCTCCAATCTGGCGAGGGATTAGTCACTGCGTTCGGCGGTGGTTACTCCGGTCTCAACAAAAAAAAATTAAACCGTGTATCTCATACTAAATTTTGTTCGTGAGAGAGACATAGATGACACACATAAATTTTGGTTCATTATAGATTGTCCCGTGAAATTTTGTTCATGAGAGAGACATCCGTAAATATATATTATAGAGATAGAGATTTTTTTGACTAATTATAGAGATAGAGATTATAGAAATTAGTAACTTTTTAAAATGATGGTTAGTAACAATTAAGTAAAAAAGTACATCATAAAAAAAGATTTTTGTTGTGGGTGGGAATTGAACCATGTTCCTTTTGCTACAACTCCTAATTAAACCTACATAGTATAAGTAAAAATATATATTATAAAAATAGATTTTTTGTCGTTGGTGAGAATCGAACCATGCTACTTTTACTAAAGCTCTTAACTAAATCTAAGTAAAATAATATAAAAATTAGAAAAGTGTTGTTGGAGGGAATCGAAGGGAGTATATTTAGCTTGCCTAATTGCTTAAAACATAAAGTGTTGAAATCTTGCCACATAGACATATGAAGACTTGGTTGCTTGCTACATTGGATGATGATCGGGAGAGAGACATCCGTAATTATATTATATAGAGATTTAAACGGTTGGATTATTTTTACATAGCTTGGATTATCACTTGTCCATTATAGAAAAATTAATTAGCCATTTGCCCACCTTAAAAGGTACCAAGATATGGACCCATGGAATTGTCAAGCAAGGTTCCCCCGCACCATCAAAGAGTTGAAGAAAATAATATTCGAAGTTGAAAGCGCAATATTGATGGGATGAAGGAATATTTCACCTTGTTAATTCGGTGGAATGCCTTACTAAATGAAATACATGGTTGAAACAAATTTGTCTATCTCTTTAAAGTTTAAAATATGTTCATGGATTATAAGAACAGGATTTGAAGATATCACAAGGATAAAACCATAGTAGAGTTCAACGCTAAATTTAAAAGAATACTTTTAATCAACTGATCATAACTCTATATATTCTTTACGTAATGATAAGATATTAAAAATTCATATACACAATGAAGAGTCTAAGGTTCGAACATGAAGTTAATAGTATTCAAATACATTTAACCCAATATAAAAACCAATGCGTGCCAAAGATTGAAAAGATCATAACATAATATAAATTTTTTTTTTAGAAAAGTAAAGAGAAAACAATAAAAGTGATAGTTTTGCATTCACATCTAATAGGGTAATTAGGTCATACTAGAGGGAAAGTGACAAATACAGTAGATTATGTTATATCATAATAACAAAAGAGACATGGTAATAGTTGTTACAATAAATAATAATAATAGAAAAATGACTACTCAATCATTAAAGAGTGCAATGTAAATGATAGAGATTTTCTTTAAAAAAAAAAACAATATTCATTATTTATAACTGATAAAGTACATTTATGCAACACAAACAACATCCAAATTAATAGCATAAATTAACACATTACATAAGTCTTCAAATATAATTATATTCAAGTGTCTAAAATAGTCATGTCATCAGATCTATAACATTGATGATGTCAAATTCATTGATCAAATATGTATTGAATCAAAATCAGTGGTAGAACAAAGAAACTTACAAAGTCCGGGTAAAATATCAAATTTAAATAAAAATTTCAGTTTGCAATGAAAATTTCAATTTAAAAACAAATTCTCAGTTTTGTCATAAATTAATCTCTATGAATATCAATTTTCCTCTAAACTAACTCCTAATAAAACACCAAAAATTTTATTTTGAAGTGAAAAATCTCAGATTTGAACTAAAAAACCTCAATTTTATCTTAGATTAATCCCTAAAAATATCAGTTTTACCTTAAATAAATTCATAAATATCAAAAAATTTGAGCCAAACCTAAACACTAACCTCGACAGCCCGTATGCTATTTCCGCCCCGGATCAAAATTGATCTTTCAACTTAAATCTTATGAATATATCACACCAAGATAAGAAATAAAAAAAAGTTAACCTATAAGATGGAAAGTAAAAAAAAACGGCACCCTAAAAAAGACAGCAAAATCACAAATAAAAATTAAACATATGTTTTGTAAAAAAAGAAAATTAAACATATGTCAAAGTCACACTTATTTCACTAAAACATAAATAATAAAATAATGAACAAAGGTGTTTTTGGACCGAAATTGATCCAATATCATCTATTTTTGATAAATCAACAATAAGAGAAAAGTGATCACTGCTAAATTAAAAATGATTGCGAATTTTAGTTAGCTACAAGAATTTTTTTTGTATTATAATTTTGAATGACAAGTTTTTTTGTCTGTTTGAAAAGGCAAATTTTATTCACTACATTTTCTTTTGCATTTTCAAAATTGACATAAAGTTTTAGTCAAAGAAAAAAAAAATGAAACCAAGTTGCTAATATGATTTTAACCCCTATAATGACACCAAGTTGCTAAAAATGACACCAAGTTGCTAAAATGAAAAGGCATATAATTTTAACCCCTATAAATAAACAACAAATAACATTTTCCAAATCATATTATTCATGTCCATTTGTTAAACCTCTCTTTTAGCCACTATATAGTACCATCATCACTTGCATATGGCAAACCAAAACCCTCTTTCAATTCAAGCCTCAGATCTTGAAGAACCTGAAATCACTCCAACAGCTCAAAGCAAACCTTCATCTACAAGTGTTTTCAAAGCCAAAGATGCAGTGCAGAAACTAAAAACCAACTTGGTTTTCTATTCAAAATGGGCTGAACTTAATGGTGCAATGGGTGACCTTGGAACATACATACCCATAGTGTTAGCTCTCACTCTAGCTAGAGATCTCAATCTTGGCACCACATTGATTTTCAATGGTATGTTATATGTTCTATATTTTTTTGATGAATTAAAAATGAAAATCATGTTCATGATGGATAATCATGGTTTTAAATTGCACTTGCAGTCGCTGTTGCGACTGTTACGTCTACCGGCATTGTGGTTGTGCTTGTTGCAATATGTATTCTTTCCAATCCATACGGCTAGAATTTATTCTTTGATAGCATTTATTAATTGTTTTATGATTCACATATTCATATTTTTCCGTAAATCTTATATGTACATATACATATGTATGTATGTATGTATGTACACATTAATCTCATTTATCGATGTAATCCATGTGTGATTGTAATTTTACAGGTATCTACAACATCATCACCGGTATCATTTACGGGGTCCCTATGCCAGTCCAGCCTATGAAGTCAATCGCCGCAGAGGCCTTATCAGACAAAGATTTCGGTGTACCGGAGATCATGGCTGCAGGAATCTTAACCGGTAGCGTGTTGTTCATTCTAGGAATCACAGGATTGATGAAGATGGTGTACAAGTTTATTCCTTTACCTGTTGTAAGAGGAATTCAACTAGCACAAGGTTTATCATTTGCTTTAACCGCTGTTAAATATGTCAGAAAAATGCAAGATCTTCCCAAATCAAAAGCTTTAGGTGAAAGGCCTTGGTTTGGATTAGATGGGTTGGTTCTAGCTATTGTTTGTGCTTGTTTTATTTTGATTGTGAATGGAGCTGGTGAACAGAATCGTGGATGTGGTGCAGCTCCACAAACCGGTGATAATTTAGATCGCGAAAGAAGCGAAAATGGTGTAAGAAACAATAAGATCAATAAATTGAGAAAATTTGTTTTTTCACTACCATCTGCATTTTTAGTCTTTGTGTTGGGGATTATTTTAGTTTTTATAAGAAAAATTGAAGTTGTGCAAGAAATTAAATTTGGACCCACTTCAATAAAATTAGTGAAATTCACAAAACAATCATGGAAAAAAGGTTTTATTAAAGGCACAATTCCTCAACTTCCATTATCAATTTTGAACTCCGTCATAGCTGTTTGTAAATTGTCAACAGATCTTTTCCCAGAAAAGGAATTTTCCGTTACTTCAATTTCAGTAACCGTTGGACTAATGAATTTGGTTGGTTGTTGGTTCGGCGCTGTACCGACATGTCATGGCGCAGGCGGACTAGCCGGACAATATAAATTCGGCGGAAGGAGTGGCGGGTGTGTAGCACTTCTTGGTGTAACAAAATTGGTATTAGGAATAGTTTTAGGAAGTTCTTTGGCTGAATTTTTGAAGCATTTTCCAGTTGGGATTTTAGGTGTATTGCTTTTGTTTGCTGGAATTGAACTTGCTTTGTGTGCTAGAGATATGAATAGTAAAGAAGATTTCTTTGTGGCACTTATTTGTGCAGCTGTTTCATTGGTTGGATCAAGTGCCTCACTTGGATTTGTAATTGGAATGAAAGTTTATGTGTTGTTTAAGCTAAGGAGTTACACAAAGGAGAAACCACTTTCTACTATTTGGAGCTAGAAAAGTCTCATCTAAATTTAAAGAGAGTTGAATTTTGTCTACTTCTTTTAATGAATCTAGTGAATTTGAAGAAAGTATGTAAGGATTTCAAAATTCAACATTGATTTTTTGTTGTTGAATGGTTTTTTCTTTGGTCTAGAAACTTCATTTCACTAGACATTAGGAAATAAATAAAAACTAATGCACAAAATATCATTTGAATCTAAAATTTGAGAGAGATAGTTTCTTGCAGTAAAATTCTTCACTAATAAATCTAATCTAATAAACAGTCACTCAACAATAGACTTTCGCCACTGCACGACGTATGTATGACCTCCTGCTGTTCATCTGGGTTGTGTGGTAACTGGTAAGTACTCAAAAGTAGTAATTTTACATGTATAGTTCGAGTACTTATTATTAACTTGCTATGCAAGCAATTCAAAAGAAAAACCCAACTAATTGTAAATATTGGTTTGAAATATTAAAATGGTCATTTTTTTAGCATTTCTACCTAATTTCAATCAATTTTGTAGGGAAAAAAAGGAGCATTATAGATTTGGGTAAAAAAGAACATAAAAATATGATAAAAGTCTAGGTCATTGAAACAAGCAATGAGCTACCAAATGCAGAAATCTCTTATATTTTGCTCGCCAAAAGCGACCAGCTAGACACATATATATGCACATATCATTGCTCATTTCAGCATCATCAAGCGAGGAAAGTTAGAATGTTCGAAGTATTGCTGCTCGCTCAAGCTTTGCACCAGTTTTTGAACACTTGTCACTTTAGTTAGTGTAATAGTTTATCGTCATGTAGCATAATGGCTAGAATGACACTCCGTAAGTGTGGGGAAGTGAAAAATCTAAAGTTCGAACTTCAACCGTAACAAATATTATTCATGGTAAATAGTTAATACACCAATATTTATTAAGGCTACATTAATAAAAATACTATTTTTGACAGACTTAATAAAAATACTAATTCTCTATACTTATAAGTGCATTTAGCTTTTTCAAAACTAAAAAAATTAAAAATTAATCCATTTAACAGAATAGTCCGAGTCTTTAGATAACTACTTTAATAGCCAATGAGTTACGTGACTCCCTCCAAAACAAAACAGAATGTTTTCCTAATCTAAAACAAACTCTCCTAATTAACTGTGTTTACTTTGAATAGTTCAAAATCTAATCAACAATTAAAGTAATAAACACAAAAACAAAAGTACTTAATTCATTTCATGAATATGATGATATAATTAACTACACAACAAAGGTACAAGGATATGATGCAATCACATGCAATGGAAACAAGATCTGCAAAAAGAAAGAAGATATTACAAGAAAATGAAGCGAAATCGAAATTATTATCCGCAGATCGAATCAGTGATCTACCTGATCATGTTATTCATCATATCCTTCTTTTACTTCCAATTAAATGTGTTGCACAAATGAGTGTTCTTTCTAAGAGATGGAAATTTCTTTGGATTACTTTTCCTGATCTTGATTTTACAACCCTTAATCCATTTCCACTTATTTCGACCAAAAATCATAAAAAAAATTCTAAATTTGAAAAATCTAGACACCCTTTATCTTCGCAAAAAATGGATTTTATCACCCAAGTGCTCTCTATTCGCGACACAAAGAATAAAGACATAAGGGCTCTTTGTTTTTGTGCTTGTTTAAGTTTTTCGCGTTTAAATAATTTGGTTCGTAATGCTATTAGGCATAATGTTCGCGAACTTGATATTGAAGTTGACACGGAAGTTGATACAAATGATTTTTTTAACTTTCCTAGATGTGTTATTAGTAGTGAATCATTAAGAGTTTTGAAATTGAAATCAGGTTTTCGTTTGCCTCCATCATCGATTATGAGAAACGGATTTCAATCTTTGCATACATTGTCATTATCGTTAGTTATCTTGTATAATCAGCCTTCTCTATCTGATTTATTCTCTGAATCATCTTTTCCTCTTTTGAGAAATTTGCACCTTGATATGTGTTTCGGATTAACACATCTTCGTGTTGGTTGTCGCGCTCTCGAAGATTTGAATTTGGAAAGATGTTATCAGCTACAAGTTTTGGATGTTTGTGGCACAAATATTGAAAAAATGAGAGTAACAAGTTGTTTTGATGCATATTGTAACAAGACTTGGGTGAGAATCAATGTGCCAAAGCTACAAAAATTGATTTGGAAATTTAATGCAGTAACTGATGTTACTGTTTTTGAGAACTCAAATTTGTTGAATGAGGCTTCCATTGGTTTCTTCATGTTGAAGGAAGGTAAAGTTAATATGGGTAGGCTTCAAAGTGCTAATGACTTCTTCTCTGGATTGTCTCATGCTCAATCATTGACTCTTGAAAGCCAAACTATTGAGGTAAATTTTTTATTTGTCTTAAATTAACTTCTCAGTGTTTTAATGGATTGATGAATTGTTGAGTATTCTAATTTATCGATGTTCTCTCAAAAATTGATTTAAATTTGTTTCACATTGGTAACTTTTTTAGAAAGGATCGTACTAATGGTGTAGTCTCATCAAAAACCTTACAGTTGCAGTTACATCAAAAACCTTGATATCGCTGCTAGATCGTAGCTGCAAACTTGACAATTTTATATATATATTTGTACTATGATCTATCTGATTTGTTCTGACTCCAAAATAACTTGACATGCTTTCTCTTCTCCTTTTGGCTGCAGATTCTATCAAAGTATAACATTTTTATTCAGCCATTTTATAATCTTAAATCATTAGAGTTGCATACTGGTTTGAAGAAAAGAAATGTTCAAGCATTAGCATTCCTATTCAGAAGCTCTCCTACCCTCCACACATTGATTTTGGAGATCATTAACGATTACAAGATCGAAAGAAAAGTAAGCTCTATACCTGAATTTTTATATGTTCATAAGCTCCGATGCACCAACACTTCTGATTAAAGGTCCGGTGTCTGACCCCGTGATACGTGTCAGTGTTGACACTGCCATATATAGTTACATTCAATCAATTCGTTTACTCAAATTATCATCAATGTGGACATGTCAGTGTTATTGTTGTGTCTGATATCCATGTCTGTGTCGGTGTATCATAGGTCTTAATAAGAAGCATACACTTTGATCATTGATATTCAAAATTTGACAAAAAAATCCTTTTACATTCAATCAATTCGGTTACTCAAATTATCATCAACGTGGACATGTCAGTGTTACTGTTGTGTCTGATATCCATGTCTGTGTCGCTGTATCGTAGGTCTTAAGAAGCACACACTTTGATTGTTAATATTCAAAATTTAACAAATTTCCTTTTACATATTTTCTTCAGCAATGGAACAGGGATTTATGGAGCATGACTACCACAGAGGAAGAGCAATATTGGGAATTACAGATCCCAAGTTTGAAATCTTTTCTACAACACTTGAAAGTGGTGAAAATACAAGGATTTCTTGATTGTGCAAATGAAGTTACATTAGCTAAGTTTCTTCTAAAGCATGGAAAAGCTTTGGAAGAAATGATATTGTGCACAGGATATTCAAATAGAAGAGATACTCTAAGGAGACAAAATATAAGGTCACAAATGATGGGATTTTCTTGGGCTTCTTCTAATGCTAAAGTGGAGTTTCAGTAGCCTTTAGCGTATGTTTGGTATTATGATGGGTTTCAGTAGCTTTTAATGCGCCTTTAACGCATGTTTGGTATCATAATAGATATGTCAGTATCACAAAGACCCATTGTGATTCTGGTATTCTCACCGCAATTCCAAACACAGGCTTAATTTGTTATACATATTATGGCATATATATATATATGGTCCAATATGGAGTGGTGAGTGAGAATTATCTAAAAAACTTTTTCAGTAACAAATTTTGCATCTCTAACTTGTTACAAATTTACAATCCCTATTTATTTTTGAATTATTTATACAACAAAAACTGATTAATTGGCCTTTAATAAATGATCTTGCTGGATTTGATGTCATATATTATTAGTTGGGTTTGGGCTATATATATCAAGCTATTTAACTTTGAAAATTGCTCTTTAAACCTCGATACACATCACCCGATAATTTTCTACCGGAGAAAAATAACTTTAGACCTCAATATACATGCTAATGTGAGTATAACACCCTAAAATTTAAAGTTTGTAATGCATTTGATCTACAAAGTTAAGTAATTTGCTGGTATTTACATATCAAATTAGTCATTATAGTATAACACCCTCAATATACATATCAAATTAGTCACTGTCTTTGTCGATTGTTTCTTAATTTGGTATTGAAAAAAGTTTGACAAAGATAAAGACCAAATTAAGAAACATTTGAAGAAGACAATGACTAACTTGAGATATAGATAGAGTAATGACCAAATTTTCTAATGTATGTAATTTAAATGACCAAAATAAAACAAAAAAACCTTAAGGGACCAAAATGAAACTTCAAATTAACTTAAGGACTAAAAGTATAATTTGGCCAAAAAATTCTCATATAAGTACATATGAAAACAAAGAAATCTTACACTTTAGAGTTCAAACTTCAGTCAACAATGCATCCTTGAAGCAAGAAGAGTTTTCTCTTAGTTTCACTGAAACGAAAATGAGGTGGAGCTTTAATCTTTCTCAAT
The DNA here is from genome assembly GCA_951804385.1 of Trifolium dubium. Lineage (NCBI taxonomy): Eukaryota > Viridiplantae > Streptophyta > Magnoliopsida > Fabales > Fabaceae > Trifolium > Trifolium dubium. Next base: position 27,953,289 of record OX638075.1, on the reverse strand, counting down.
GATGGTCTTGAAAACAACATTGAGGCAACAACACTAGTATGCACATTAGAACAGCCTCCCAAATCGATTTCTCTCAATTGTGTGCAGTTTTCTACTACATATTTCACTCCCTTCTTTGTGCATACTAAACAACAACGTAATAACAATTGTAAAAGCCTAAAACAACTCTTTGAGATCACACAGAGTGCTTCATCATCAACCTTAGTAAAAGACAAGTTCAACATTTTGAGCTTAGGAACTTCAAAGTTAAATATTCTAGGTAGAATCCTTCCAGAAACAAACGATACATTCAAATGACTTATCTTACGGCATATCCTTAAAACTTGAAGAATACCTTGTTCAGATATGTTTTCGCAAGATTTCAAATCAAGCAGGTGCAAATTCGGGAATATGGAAGCAAACAATATGATGCTTTCGTCACTTAACCAACTATTGGAAGACAAATTGAGAGAATTTAATTGAGGGTATACTCTAGAATCCATCAAATAATCATAATCATAATTCTCTACACTCTTATGCCGATTACTTTGCATTTTGATCTCACTAAGTGAAGGACATTTCCTAGCAAGTGCAAACAATGTTGAATATGTGACCATCTTACAATAACTAAGGTTTATAGACACCAAACGAACAAGAAATGAAGACAACTCGACAACATGGTGATCATTCAAAACTGTGGAGTTTTGAAAATCAAATGTTGGATAAATTGACACTTGGATAACAAACTAAAGATTCCAGCATAACTATAGCCGGTGCAAGAAGAGAGGTCAATCCTCCTCAAAGGAAGACCAGCAATTTGAATGCAGGAGAGCAGGTCATCGGATATACGCCTGTAGGACAAATCAATACATGTCAGACCATTCAAACTGGCCAAGGAGTCAATGATGATTTGTGGAGTAATAGTGCGACTGGGAAGACATAAAGTGTTCAACATTGTTTGTTTTTGCTGACGTAGAGCAGAAGCAACGCCGGCTGCGGTAATTTGAAAACAATTAGTAAGGATTACCTCTTCAAGAAGCTTGCAATTCTTAAACAAGTGAAAAATAGATTTGTCGGTAATGTAAGAGTGAAAAGAGAGATTAAGTTTGCGGAGTTTTGAGAGTGACAAGGAAAGAGCCTTGTTAGGGTATCAAGGCAAAATGCGGAAGCACAGGATCGTGATAATTGAGAATTAAAGAGAAGTAAGTAAAATAACAAGAAAAATAACACACAAGATTTACGTGGAAAACCCCTTTAATGTGAGAGGTAAAAAACCACGGGTGATCAAGAGCAAAGTTCCACTATGTAAAAGAAAGAGTACAACAAATCCTCTTATAATGATGAGGACTAAGAACAATATTTCTATTAAGTACTCTCAAAGTAGAACAAGAATTCTCACCAAAAGAAAAACACTCAACACTATGTTAATGTGTGTTGTGGTAATTGTGTGTTTGTGTTAGAACATGCAATGGCAGCAGAACCATACACAATAAAACCAGAAAAATAGAGGAGAAAAAATGGGAGAGAAGACAGTTTTGTGTTTCTGAAAATGCTTCAATACAATACAACTTGTTTCTTACATATTTAGGCACATATATATAGCAAAAAAAACACAGCACATACTTTGCTGATATCATGACAGATTTTGTTTACTTGCATAAGTTACATGACCATGCTTTGAATAGTAAAACATTACCAACTAAAGAAGATAAAATGATTACACACATAGACAATAAATAGTATTCTAGAAAAGTTTTACAGTTCAATAGTCAACACTCCTCCTTAAAACTTTTCTTCATGACTCCTAGCTTGCTTCTTAGTTCCATGAACTTAACACTAGGAAGTGCTTTAGTCAAAATGTCTGCCAATTATTCTTCGGAACTGCAATGCATCAATTGAACATCTCCATTCTTTTCAGCTTCTCTTATAGCATGAAATTTGACATTGATATGCTTGGTTCTTCCATGCTGAATTGGATTCTTGGCAATTGATATAGCTGATTTGTTGTCACACCATAAAACAATAGGTTCCATTTGGCCATGATTCAGATCGGTCAATACCTTTTTGATCCAATTAGCTTGATTCGAAGCAGCTGCAGCAGCAATATACTCGGCTTCAGCCGAGGATTGAGCAACTACATCTTGTTTTTTGGAGTTCCATGAAAACACTCCACTACCAAGTGAGAAAACATATCCAGTTGTGCTCTTAGAATCATCAACAGATCCAGCCCAATCACTATCAACAAAGCCTTCTAGCTTTCCATCACTTTTGTTGTACCAAATGCCAAAATCACTAGTACCTTTAATGTATCTCAATACTCTTTTTCCTACACCAAAGTGTGTAACACTTGGTGAATGCATGAACCTTGAAAGCAAACTAGCAGAGAACATCAAATTTGGTCTAGTTGCAGTCAAGTAAAGAAGACAACCAATCAAGCTTCTATATTGTGTAACATCTGCCTTAGCATCACCGTCATCTTTGGATAGTTTTTCATTTACAGCAAGAGGAGTCGAAACTGGTTTACAACTCTCTAATTTGAATTTTTTTAGCACATCATTGGCATACTTTCTCTGTGAGAGAAAGATACCATCATCAAGTTGATGCAATTCCATTCCTAAAAAATACTTCATCTCTCCAAGATCTGTCATTTCAAAGACCTGCAGCATACTCTTCTTAAAATTGTTAATTGAATGAATATCATCACCTGTAACCAACAAGTCATCAACATAAAGAGAGACTATAAGCCTCTTCCCATTGCCACAATCTTTCACATAAAGAGTAGGCTCATTTTGACTCCTTTTGAAATCATTTTGTAGAAAGTGAGAGTCAATTCTGCTGTACCAAGCTCTTGGAGCTTGTTTCAGCCCATATAAGGCTTTATGAAGCCTATAAACTTTGTCTTCATGACCTGAAACAATAAAGCCATCAGGTTGTTTAACATAAATTTCTTCTTGTAGAACTCCATTTAGAAATGCTGATTTGACATCTAAGTGAAAAAGTTTCCACCCATTTTGCGCTGATAAAGCAACAATTAATCGAATTGTTTCATGCCTAACAACTGGCGCAAATGTATCACCATAATCAACTCCAGCCATTTGAGAATATCCTTTCACAACAAGTCTTGCTTTGTGCTTGTGAATAGAACCATCAGGATTTAACTTGGTTCTATAAACCCATTTAACTCCTATCACATTTTTGTCTTTGGGTCTCGGAGTGAGTTCCCAAGTACCATTTTTGTTAATGGCTAACAACTCCTCCTTCATTGCATCTTTCCATTCTGTTAACATAAAAGCCTCTTCAAAACAAGAAGGCTCATTCACCACAAAATTGCAATTTTCATAAATTTCCGCCAAAGATTTGGTCTTTAGCACTAGTGAATCAGATTCGGCTACCTCATATTCCTCTTCATTTGCTGCATGTTGTTGGTTGTCAGAAGCATGAGAAGTAGATTTTGATTCACATTTTTGAACTTCATTATTCTCCCAATTCCAAGATGCATTTTCATCAACATCAATGTCTCTGCTGATGACTATATGTTTTGTCTTCAAATTGTACACTCTATAACCTTTGGAACTAGATGCATAGCCCAAAAAAATCCCCATTTCTGCCTTGTCATCCAATTTGGATCTTTTTGCCGCTGGAACATGAACATAGCATATTGATCCAAAGATCTTCAAATGTTTGGCTGAAGGCTTCACTCCTATCCATGCTTCAATGGGTGTTTTATCTTGAACGGCTCTTGTTGGTAGCCTATTCAAGAGATACACTGCTGTATAAACAGCTTCAGCCCAAAAACTTTTTGGTAATTTCTTTTCAGCAATCAAACATCTTGCCATCTCCATAACTGTTCTATTTTTCCTTTCGGAAACGCCATTCTGCTCAGGAGTGTAGCTCACCGTCAATTGATGGACAATGCCCATATCTTCACAAAACATATTAAATTCATTGGAGGTATACTCTTTTCCGTTGTCAGATCTCAACATTTTAATTTTGCAGCCACTTTGAGACTCCACCATAGCTCTAAACTTTTTAGAGACATTAAAAGTATGAGCTTTGCTTGCCAAAAAATACACCCATGTCATTCTGGTGAGATCATTAATAAATAAAATGAAGTACTTGTTCTGGCTCAGAGAAGGAATACTCATAGGGCCACACAAGTCGGTATGAACAAGCTCCAATTTGGTTCTAGCCCGTGTAACATTTGCCGATTGAAACGACTTTCGATGCATTTTTCCAAGTTGACAAGCATTACATAAATCATCAATGCAATCTATTGGAGGCATGTCTCTAACCATATCATGAGATTGCAAAAATTTCAATGCATTCATGTTGAAATGACCATATCTTTTATGCCATAGTGCAGAATCATCATGTTTAGAAACAAGTGCTGTTTGATTCACTTGATTCAAACTAATTGGAAAACTATTACCACACATTTCAACTTTTACAACTTCAGAATCATTTGAATCCATAATGACACAAATATTATTCTTAAATGAAAGTGAATATCCTTTTTTCATTAACTGAGCAACACTAAGCAAATTTTGATGCAACTTTGGAATTAACAAGACATCATTGATAAATTTTGGACCTTTGCTAGTGTGAACAGAAACGGTACCTTTTCCTTCAGCTTGGACGATTTCTCCATTTCCAAGCTTTACTTTGGTACGGACAGCCTTGTCCAAAGAAGTGAAGAGACTTGGTTCTTTTGCCATGTGGATTGTACACCCACTATCAACATACCATACATCTTTTGAGGCTGAACTGCATTCATGAGAAGCCATAAACAAGTGATCTTCATGTTGGGACTGCTCATCGGTGAAGTTAACTTGATGTGCATGTTGTGCTTGAGATTGATTTTGCTTTAGTCGGCAAAATTTCTCTCTATGCCCCCATCTCTTGCAATAGTTACATTGAATTAGAGGCTTCCCCTTATAAAAACAATTTTTGGTCAAGTGATTTGTTCTTTTACAAGTTAAACAGGGAGGATACCTCTCCTTAGCTACATATTCACTTGAACTTCCATCTTCCTTACTTTTCCCTTTTTGATCACCGCCTCTTTTGTAGTTTTGCTTCTTCTGCTCTTTTGGACCAAATTGCTTTCCTTTGTGTTTGGCTTGAAATGCTCCTTCAGTTGCATCATCCATCCTCATTGAAAATCTTTGTTCATGAGCTTGCAATTTACAAACCATCTCAGAAACGGTTAGTTTCTTGAGATCACATGACTCTTCAATAGCAGCAACTTTGGCTTCAAATTTATCGGGTAAGCTGATCAACATCTTCTCCACTACTCTACTGTCATCCACAACCTCGCAATAAAGCCTCATTTGATTCACCAAGTGAGACAACTTTGAAGTGTACTGCTTGACAGATTCAGTTTCCTTCATTTTTAGCATTTCAAACTCTCTTTTGAGAGTTAATAGCTTGATGGACCTTACCCTTTCATCACCACCATACCTTTCATTCAGCTCACCCCATATTTGTTTTGCTGTTTCGAGATGCATGATGCCAGTAAACACATCATCTGCCAAAGCTGAATGCAAGCATGAAACCGCTTTCTCCTTCTTCAATGTTTCCTCCTCATGTTGTTTGATTTGAGCTATTGTGGGATTAGCTCTCAATGGTGGAACTTCTTTGTTTTGTTCCACATACTCCCATAAGCCAAAAGACTTCAAACATGACTTCATTTTGACAACCCATATGTGATGATTTTCCCCAGAAAATTGAGGAATAGAAATAACAGCATTGCTGCTTGAACCCATTTGATTACTCATTTAAACTTACAATTTTTTTGTTTTGACCCACAACCCTTAAGAACACAGCTCTTAGATACCACTGTTAGAACATGCAATGGCAGCAGAACCATACACAATAAAACCCGAAAAATCGAGGAGAAAAAATGGGAGAGAAGACAGTTTTGTGTTTCTGAAAATGCTTCAATACAATACAACTTGTTTCTTACATATTTAGGCACATATATATAGCAAAAAAAACACAGCACATACTTTGCTGATATCATGACAGATTTTGTTTACTTGCATAAGTTACATGACCATGCTTTGAATAGTAAAACATTACCAACTAAAGAAGATAAAATGATTACACACATAGACAATAAATAGTATTCTAGAAAAGTTTTACAGTTCAATAGTCAACACTCCTCCTTAAAACTTTTCTTCATGACTCCTAGCTTGCTTCTTAGTTCCATGAACTTAACACTAGGAAGTGCTTTAGTCAAAATGTCTGCCAATTATTCTTCGGAACTGCAATGCATCAATTGAACATCTCCATTCTTTTCAGCTTCTCTTATAGCATGAAATTTGACATTGATATGCTTGGTTCTTCCATGCTGAATTGGATTCTTGGCAATTGATATAGCTGATTTGTTGTCACACCATAAAACAATAGGTTCCATTTGGCCATGATTCAGATCGGTCAATACCTTTTTGATCCAATTAGCTTGATTCGAAGCAGCTGCAGCAGCAATATACTCGGCTTCAGCCGAGGATTGAGCAACTACATCTTGTTTTTTGGAGTTCCATGAAAACACTCCACTACCAAGTGAGAAAACATATCCAGTTGTGCTCTTAGAATCATCAACAGATCCAGCCCAATCACTATCAACAAAGCCTTCTAGCTTTCCATCACTTTTGTTGTACCAAATGCCAAAATCACTAGTACCTTTAATGTATCTCAATACTCTTTTTCCTACACCAAAGTGTGTAACACTTGGTGAATGCATGAACCTTGAAAGCAAACTAGCAGAGAACATCAAATTTGGTCTAGTTGCAGTCAAGTAAAGAAGACAACCAATCAAGCTTCTATATTGTGTAACATCTGCCTTAGCATCACCGTCATCTTTGGATAGTTTTTCATTTACAGCAAGAGGAGTCGAAACTGGTTTACAACTCTCTAATTTGAATTTTTTTAGCACATCATTGGCATACTTTCTCTGTGAGAGAAAGATACCATCATCAAGTTGATGCAATTCCATTCCTAAAAAATACTTCATCTCTCCAAGATCTGTCATTTCAAAGACCTGCAGCATACTCTTCTTAAAATTGTTAATTGAATGAATATCATCACCTGTAACCAACAAGTCATCAACATAAAGAGAGACTATAAGCCTCTTCCCATTGCCACAATCTTTCACATAAAGAGTAGGCTCATTTTGACTCCTTTTGAAATCATTTTGTAGAAAGTGAGAGTCAATTCTGCTGTACCAAGCTCTTGGAGCTTGTTTCAGCCCATATAAGGCTTTATGAAGCCTATAAACTTTGTCTTCATGACCTGAAACAATAAAGCCATCAGGTTGTTTAACATAAATTTCTTCTTGTAGAACTCCATTTAGAAATGCTGATTTGACATCTAAGTGAAAAAGTTTCCACCCATTTTGCGCTGATAAAGCAACAATTAATCGAATTGTTTCATGCCTAACAACTGGCGCACATGTATCACCATAATCAACTCCAGCCATTTGAGAATATCCTTTCACAACAAGTCTTGCTTTGTGCTTGTGAATAGAACCATCAGGATTTAACTTGGTTCTATAAACCCATTTAACTCCTATCACATTTTTGTCTTTGGGTCTCGGAGTGAGTTCCCAAGTACCATTTTTGTTAATGGCTAACAACTCCTCCTTCATTGCATCTTTCCATTCTGTTAACATAAAAGCCTCTTCAAAACAAGAAGGCTCATTCACCACAAAATTGCAATTTTCATAAATTTCCGCCAAAGATTTGGTCTTTAGCACTAGTGAATCAGATTCGGCTACCTCATATTCCTCTTCATTTGCTGCATGTTGTTGGTTGTCAGAAGCATGAGAAGTAGATTTTGATTCACATTTTTGAACTTCATTATTCTCCCAATTCCAAGATGCATTTTCATCAACATCAATGTCTCTGCTGATGACTATATGTTTTGTCTTCAAATTGTACACTCTATAACCTTTGGAACTAGATGCATAGCCCAAAAAAATCCCCATTTCTGCCTTGTCATCCAATTTGGATCTTTTTGCCGCTGGAACATGAACATAGCATATTGATCCAAAGATCTTCAAATGTTTGGCTGAAGGCTTCACTCCTATCCATGCTTCAATGGGTGTTTTATCTTGAACGGCTCTTGTTGGTAGCCTATTCAAGAGATACACTGCTGTATAAACAGCTTCAGCCCAAAAACTTTTTGGTAATTTCTTTTCAGCAATCAAACATCTTGCCATCTCCATAACTGTTCTATTTTTCCTTTCGGAAACGCCATTCTGCTCAGGAGTGTAGCTCACCGTCAATTGATGGACAATGCCCATATCTTCACAAAACATATTAAATTCATTGGAGGTATACTCTTTTCCGTTGTCAGATCTCAACATTTTAATTTTGCAGCCACTTTGAGACTCCACCATAGCTCTAAACTTTTTAGAGACATTAAAAGTATGAGCTTTGCTTGCCAAAAAATACACCCATGTCATTCTGGTGAGATCATTAATAAATAAAATGAAGTACTTGTTCTGGCTCAGAGAAGGAATACTCATAGGGCCACACAAGTCGGTATGAACAAGCTCCAATTTGGTTCTAGCCCGTGTAACATTTGCCGATTGAAACGACTTTCGATGCATTTTTCCAAGTTGACAAGCATTACATAAATCATCAATGCAATCTATTGGAGGCATGTCTCTAACCATATCATGAGATTGCAAAAATTTCAATGCATTCATGTTGAAATGACCATATCTTTTATGCCATAGTGCAGAATCATCATGTTTAGAAACAAGTGCTGTTTGATTCACTTGATTCAAACTAATTGGAAAACTATTACCACACATTTCAACTTTTACAACTTCAGAATCATTTGAATCCATAATGACACAAATATTATTCTTAAATGAAAGTGAATATCCTTTTTTCATTAACTGAGCAACACTAAGCAAATTTTGATGCAACTTTGGAATTAACAAGACATCATTGATAAATTTTGGACCTTTGCTAGTGTGAACAGAAACGGTACCTTTTCCTTCAGCTTGGACGATTTCTCCATTTCCAAGCTTTACTTTGGTACGGACAGCCTTGTCCAAAGAAGTGAAGAGACTTGGTTCTTTTGCCATGTGGATTGTACACCCACTATCAACATACCATACATCTTTTGAGGCTGAACTGCATTCATGAGAAGCCATAAACAAGTGATCTTCATGTTGGGACTGCTCATCGGTGAAGTTAACTTGATGTGCATGTTGTGCTTGAGATTGATTTTGCTTTAGTCGGCAAAATTTCTCTCTATGCCCCCATCTCTTGCAATAGTTACATTGAATTAGAGGCTTCCCCTTATAAAAACAATTTTTGGTCAAGTGATTTGTTCTTTTACAAGTTAAACAGGGAGGATACCTCTCCTTAGCTACATATTCACTTGAACTTCCATCTTCCTTACTTTTCCCTTTTTGATCACCGCCTCTTTTGTAGTTTTGCTTCTTCTGCTCTTTTGGACCAAATTGCTTTCCTTTGTGTTTGGCTTGAAATGCTCCTTCAGTTGCATCATCCATCCTCATTGAAAATCTTTGTTCATGAGCTTGCAATTTACAAACCATCTCAGAAACGGTTAGTTTCTTGAGATCACATGACTCTTCAATAGCAGCAACTTTGGCTTCAAATTTATCGGGTAAGCTGATCAACATCTTCTCCACTACTCTACTGTCATCCACAACCTCGCAATAAAGCCTCATTTGATTCACCAAGTGAGACAACTTTGAAGTGTACTGCTTGACAGATTCAGTTTCCTTCATTTTTAGCATTTCAAACTCTCTTTTGAGAGTTAATAGCTTGATGGACCTTACCCTTTCATCACCACCATACCTTTCATTCAGCTCACCCCATATTTGTTTTGCTGTTTCGAGATGCATGATGCCAGTAAACACATCATCTGCCAAAGCTGAATGCAAGCATGAAACCGCTTTCTCCTTCTTCAATGTTTCCTCCTCATGTTGTTTGATTTGAGCTATTGTGGGATTAGCTCTCAATGGTGGAACTTCTTTGTTTTGTTCCACATACTCCCATAAGCCAAAAGACTTCAAACATGACTTCATTTTGACAACCCATATGTGATGATTTTCCCCAGAAAATTGAGGAATAGAAATAACAGCATTGCTGCTTGAACCCATTTGATTACTCATTTAAACTTACAATTTTTTTGTTTTGACCCACAACCCTTAAGAACACAGCTCTTAGATACCACTGTTAGAACATGCAATGGCAGCAGAACCATACACAATAAAACCCGAAAAATCGAGGAGAAAAAATGGGAGAGAAGACAGTTTTGTGTTTCTGAAAATGCTTCAATACAATACAACTTGTTTCTTACATATTTAGGCACATATATATAGCAAAAAAAACACAGCACATACTTTGCTGATATCATGACAGATTTTGTTTACTTGCATAAGTTACATGACCATGCTTTGAATAGTAAAACATTACCAACTAAAGAAGATAAAATGATTACACACATAGACAATAAATAGTATTCTAGAAAAGTTTTACAGTTCAATAGTCAACACTCCTCCTTAAAACTTTTCTTCATGACTCCTAGCTTGCTTCTTAGTTCCATGAACTTAACACTAGGAAGTGCTTTAGTCAAAATGTCTGCCAATTATTCTTCGGAACTGCAATGCATCAATTGAACATCTCCATTCTTTTCAGCTTCTCTTATAGCATGAAATTTGACATTGATATGCTTGGTTCTTCCATGCTGAATTGGATTCTTGGCAATTGATATAGCTGATTTGTTGTCACACCATAAAACAATAGGTTCCATTTGGCCATGATTCAGATCGGTCAATACCTTTTTGATCCAATTAGCTTGATTCGAAGCAGCTGCAGCAGCAATATACTCGGCTTCAGCCGAGGATTGAGCAACTACATCTTGTTTTTTGGAGTTCCATGAAAACACTCCACTACCAAGTGAGAAAACATATCCAGTTGTGCTCTTAGAATCATCAACAGATCCAGCCCAATCACTATCAACAAAGCCTTCTAGCTTTCCATCACTTTTGTTGTACCAAATGCCAAAATCACTAGTACCTTTAATGTATCTCAATACTCTTTTTCCTACACCAAAGTGTGTAACACTTGGTGAATGCATGAACCTTGAAAGCAAACTAGCAGAGAACATCAAATTTGGTCTAGTTGCAGTCAAGTAAAGAAGACAACCAATCAAGCTTCTATATTGTGTAACATCTGCCTTAGCATCACCGTCATCTTTGGATAGTTTTTCATTTACAGCAAGAGGAGTCGAAACTGGTTTACAACTCTCTAATTTGAATTTTTTTAGCACATCATTGGCATACTTTCTCTGTGAGAGAAAGATACCATCATCAAGTTGATGCAATTCCATTCCTAAAAAATACTTCATCTCTCCAAGATCTGTCATTTCAAAGACCTGCAGCATACTCTTCTTAAAATTGTTAATTGAATGAATATCATCACCTGTAACCAACAAGTCATCAACATAAAGAGAGACTATAAGCCTCTTCCCATTGCCACAATCTTTCACATAAAGAGTAGGCTCATTTTGACTCCTTTTGAAATCATTTTGTAGAAAGTGAGAGTCAATTCTGCTGTACCAAGCTCTTGGAGCTTGTTTCAGCCCATATAAGGCTTTATGAAGCCTATAAACTTTGTCTTCATGACCTGAAACAATAAAGCCATCAGGTTGTTTAACATAAATTTCTTCTTGTAGAACTCCATTTAGAAATGCTGATTTGACATCTAAGTGAAAAAGTTTCCACCCATTTTGCGCTGATAAAGCAACAATTAATCGAATTGTTTCATGCCTAACAACTGGCGCAAATGTATCACCATAATCAACTCCAGCCATTTGAGAATATCCTTTCACAACAAGTCTTGCTTTGTGCTTGTGAATAGAACCATCAGGATTTAACTTGGTTCTATAAACCCATTTAACTCCTATCACATTTTTGTCTTTGGGTCTCGGAGTGAGTTCCCAAGTACCATTTTTGTTAATGGCTAACAACTCCTCCTTCATTGCATCTTTCCATTCTGTTAACATAAAAGCCTCTTCAAAACAAGAAGGCTCATTCACCACAAAATTGCAATTTTCATAAATTTCCGCCAAAGATTTGGTCTTTAGCACTAGTGAATCAGATTCGGCTACCTCATATTCCTCTTCATTTGCTGCATGTTGTTGGTTGTCAGAAGCATGAGAAGTAGATTTTGATTCACATTTTTGAACTTCATTATTCTCCCAATTCCAAGATGCATTTTCATCAACATCAATGTCTCTGCTGATGACTATATGTTTTGTCTTCAAATTGTACACTCTATAACCTTTGGAACTAGATGCATAGCCCAAAAAAATCCCCATTTCTGCCTTGTCATCCAATTTGGATCTTTTTGCCGCTGGAACATGAACATAGCATATTGATCCAAAGATCTTCAAATGTTTGGCTGAAGGCTTCACTCCTATCCATGCTTCAATGGGTGTTTTATCTTGAACGGCTCTTGTTGGTAGCCTATTCAAGAGATACACTGCTGTATAAACAGCTTCAGCCCAAAAACTTTTTGGTAATTTCTTTTCAGCAATCAAACATCTTGCCATCTCCATAACTGTTCTATTTTTCCTTTCGGAAACGCCATTCTGCTCAGGAGTGTAGCTCACCGTCAATTGATGGACAATGCCCATATCTTCACAAAACATATTAAATTCATTGGAGGTATACTCTTTTCCGTTGTCAGATCTCAACATTTTAATTTTGCAGCCACTTTGAGACTCCACCATAGCTCTAAACTTTTTAGAGACATTAAAAGTATGAGCTTTGCTTGCCAAAAAATACACCCATGTCATTCTGGTGAGATCATTAATAAATAAAATGAAGTACTTGTTCTGGCTCAGAGAAGGAATACTCATAGGGCCACACAAGTCGGTATGAACAAGCTCCAATTTGGTTCTAGCCCGTGTAACATTTGCCGATTGAAACGACTTTCGATGCATTTTTCCAAGTTGACAAGCATTACATAAATCATCAATGCAATCTATTGGAGGCATGTCTCTAACCATATCATGAGATTGCAAAAATTTCAATGCATTCATGTTGAAATGACCATATCTTTTATGCCATAGTGCAGAATCATCATGTTTAGAAACAAGTGCTGTTTGATTCACTTGATTCAAACTAATTGGAAAACTATTACCACACATTTCAACTTTTACAACTTCAGAATCATTTGAATCCATAATGACACAAATATTATTCTTAAATGAAAGTGAATATCCTTTTTTCATTAACTGAGCAACACTAAGCAAATTTTGATGCAACTTTGGAATTAACAAGACATCATTGATAAATTTTGGACCTTTGCTAGTGTGAACAGAAACGGTACCTTTTCCTTCAGCTTGGACGATTTCTCCATTTCCAAGCTTTACTTTGGTACGGACAGCCTTGTCCAAAGAAGTGAAGAGACTTGGTTCTTTTGCCATGTGGATTGTACACCCACTATCAACATACCATACATCTTTTGAGGCTGAACTGCATTCATGAGAAGCCATAAACAAGTGATCTTCATGTTGGGACTGCTCATCGGTGAAGTTAACTTGATGTGCATGTTGTGCTTGAGATTGATTTTGCTTTAGTCGGCAAAATTTCTCTCTATGCCCCCATCTCTTGCAATAGTTACATTGAATTAGAGGCTTCCCCTTATAAAAACAATTTTTGGTCAAGTGATTTGTTCTTTTACAAGTTAAACAGGGAGGATACCTCTCCTTAGCTACATATTCACTTGAACTTCCATCTTCCTTACTTTTCCCTTTTTGATCACCGCCTCTTTTGTAGTTTTGCTTCTTCTGCTCTTTTGGACCAAATTGCTTTCCTTTGTGTTTGGCTTGAAATGCTCCTTCAGTTGCATCATCCATCCTCATTGAAAATCTTTGTTCATGAGCTTGCAATTTACAAACCATCTCAGAAACGGTTAGTTTCTTGAGATCACATGACTCTTCAATAGCAGCAACTTTGGCTTCAAATTTATCGGGTAAGCTGATCAACATCTTCTCCACTACTCTACTGTCATCCACAACCTCGCAATAAAGCCTCATTTGATTCACCAAGTGAGACAACTTTGAAGTGTACTGCTTGACAGATTCAGTTTCCTTCATTTTTAGCATTTCAAACTCTCTTTTGAGAGTTAATAGCTTGATGGACCTTACCCTTTCATCACCACCATACCTTTCATTCAGCTCACCCCATATTTGTTTTGCTGTTTCGAGATGCATGATGCCAGTAAACACATCATCTGCCAAAGCTGAATGCAAGCATGAAACCGCTTTCTCCTTCTTCAATGTTTCCTCCTCATGTTGTTTGATTTGAGCTATTGTGGGATTAGCTCTCAATGGTGGAACTTCTTTGTTTTGTTCCACATACTCCCATAAGCCAAAAGACTTCAAACATGACTTCATTTTGACAACCCATATGTGATGATTTTCCCCAGAAAATTGAGGAATAGAAATAACAGCATTGCTGCTTGAACCCATTTGATTACTCATTTAAACTTACAATTTTTTTGTTTTGACCCACAACCCTTAAGAACACAGCTCTTAGATACCACTGTTAGAACATGCAATGGCAGCAGAACCATACACAATAAAACCCGAAAAATCGAGGAGAAAAAATGGGAGAGAAGACAGTTTTGTGTTTCTGAAAATGCTTCAATACAATACAACTTGTTTCTTACATATTTAGGCACATATATATAGCAAAAAAAACACAGCACATACTTTGCTGATATCATGACAGATTTTGTTTACTTGCATAAGTTACATGACCATGCTTTGAATAGTAAAACATTACCAACTAAAGAAGATAAAATGATTACACACATAGACAATAAATAGTATTCTAGAAAAGTTTTACAGTTCAATAGTCAACAGTTTGTATGAATTGATGAATTGATAGCGTGAATGCTTCTGCCTATTTATAGCCATGAACCAAATACTTATGAATGAAGAAATCAAGACTTCAAGTGACACATAAACCATGCAACAAGCAAGAGGTGTAAGACTTGGAGATAGTCAAAGATTGTAGGTGATTAGGTGTCATATGCATAACAAACTTAGTGTGGAAGGATTTAATATAATCCACAAGCTTGAATACTTATTGATGAAGCTAGTTCAAATGAGAAGCACACGTACATGATCTAACAATCTCCACCTTGGTTCGAATTCGATAAGTGCTCATCGCCAAATAAAGCCCCGAAGGGCAATTAAGTGCTGTAGAGTCCAACCAAGTCCAAACAATGCTGAAACTTGGTATTTGGAAGTGGCTTGGTAAGCATATCTGCTGGATTCTCAGAAGTGTGAATTTTTTTCAACTATAATTTCCCCAACAATAACAATATCTCGAATAAAGTGACGTTTTACATCAATGTGTTTGGTCTTGTCGTGATAACGATTATTCTTGGTCAAATGAATAGCACTCTGGCTATCACAAAACACAGTAAGAACACCTTGTGTAAGACCAAGTTCATTGACCAAACCTCGAAGCCAAATAGCCTCTTTAACACCCTCTATTGCTGAAATATATTCTGCTTCAGTCGTAGACAGTGCAGCAATAGATTGAAGTGTAGCTTTCCAACTTATTGCACTATTACAGAGAGTAAAAATGTAACCAGAAAGAGACCTTCTTCGATCAAGATCACCACCATAATCTGAGTCAACATAACCAACAACATCATCAGTTGTAGCTTGTCTTCTATCAAATACCAAGCCAATACTAGAAGTACCTTTTAGATACCGAAAAATCCATTTTACAGCACTCCAATGATTTTTGCCAGGATTATCCATATACCGGCTTACCATGCTAACAGCATATGCTAAATCTGGTCTAGTGCATACCATGGCATACATAAGACTACCAACAGCACTAGCATAAGGAACATGTGACATACATTCCATCTCTTCCTCTGTTTCTGGGCAAAGATCTGAAGATAACTTGAAATGTGCAGCAAGTGGAGTAGAGACAGGTTTGCAATTATTCATACTAAACCTATCAAGCACTCTCTCAATATACTTTTGTTGAGATAAGAATAGTTTACCAGCTTGACGGTCCCTGCGAATCTCCATACCAAGAATTTTCTTTGCTGCACCTAACTCTTTCATGTCAAACTCATTACTGAGTTGAGTTTTCAATTTCTTGATCAAAGACTTGTCACGTGATGCAATTAGCATATCATCAACATAAAGTAACAAGTATATGAAAGATCCATTTTGAAAATTTTGAAAATAAATGCAATCATCATATTGACTTCTGCAATAATTTTGCCCGATCATGAAAGAGTCAAACCTTTTGTACCACTGGGAGCTTGCTTAAGGCCATATAAAGATTTCTTCAAACGGCAGACAAGATGCTCCTTTTCAGGAACAATAAATCTCTCAGGTTGTTCCATGTAAATTTCTTCTTCCAACTCTCCATGTAGAAAAGTTGTCTTAACATCAAGTTGCTCCAACTCCAAATCAAACAGAGCAACAAATGCAAGTAAAACACGAATGGAAGTATGAAGAACAACAGGTGAAAATATCTCATTAAAGTCAATACCTTCCTTTTGATTAAAGCCTTTAACGACTAGTCGTGCCTTGCATCTTGGATCTTCAACCCCGGGAATGCCGTCTTTCTTTTTATAGACCCATTTACACTTCAATGGTCGTTTGCCTTTGGGAAGCTCTATCAAAGCCCAAGTATTGTTTTTATGAAGACTCTCAATTTCTTCATTCATAGCCACTAGCCACTGAGAAGACTCAACACAAGAAACAGCTTCAGTGTAGCTGGCAGGTTCAACACCATTATTTACCTCTTGTGCAATAGATAATGCATAAGCAACTAAATTGTCATCATTGGCGTATCTGGCTGGCTTTTGAATTTGTCTTCTAGCTCTGTCTCGGGCAATAGAATAATCATCTCCATGTTGTTGAATAGGAGAAGTGGTACTTTCATCACGATCATCTTCAACACCATGATCATCAGTGCTAGATTCATTTATAGAGGAAGATGGGACATCAACATCAAGAGCTGCAGGATTCAATACAAACTCCACCTTCTCACTAGTACTCTGCAAATTACCTGTACTAGTAGAAGAAGACACAATAGACTGTTTTCCATAAGATAATAATGCATCCTCATTAAAAGTCACATCTCTGCTAAGAATTAACTTTTGTGATTTTGGATCAGAGCACCACAAACGATACCCCTTAGATTCAGATGCATAACCAAGAAATATGC
Organism: Trifolium dubium; assembly: GCA_951804385.1. Taxonomy (NCBI): domain Eukaryota; kingdom Viridiplantae; phylum Streptophyta; class Magnoliopsida; order Fabales; family Fabaceae; genus Trifolium; species Trifolium dubium. The sequence continues at coordinate 27,936,044 of OX638075.1, read as the reverse complement.
ACTCAACAGCTCTTGGAGCTAATTTTCCATCATTGACATGTGCATAAGCAGGACATCCAAAAATTCTTAAATTAGAATAATCAACAGGATTACCTGACCAAATTTCTTCTGGAACTTTGAAATCAAGTGCTGAATGTGGAGAGCGGTTGACCAAGTAACATGTTGTAGATGTTGCCTCGGCCCAAAGATCATGTCGATGCCATAACCCAGCATTTGAGAGCATGCAACGAGCTCTCTCAAGTAGAGTTCTGTTCATCCGTTCTGCAACACCATTTTGCTGGGGATTCCTTAGAATGGTTTTGTGTCTAGCAATACCATGACTTGTGCAGAACTCATTGAAGTCACCACTACAGAACTCTAATCCATTATCTGTTCTGAGCTTCTTCACTTTCTTCCCTGTCTAAGTTTCAACAAGAGTTTTCCACTTCTTGAATGTGGGAAAAGTCTCATTTTTATGCCGCAGAAAATAAACCCAGACTTTACGAGAAAAATCATCAATAATAGTCATCATATAATGGCGTCCTCCATAGGAAGGAACTTTAGAAGGCCCCCAAAGGTCAGAATGAATGTAATCAAGAATACCTTTGGTACGGTGAGTTGCGGTAGAGAAACTAACCTTTTTCTGTTTCCCAAAAACACAATGTTTACAAAACTTCAACTTACTGATGCCATGTTTACCAAGATGACCTTGCTTGCTCAGAAGATGCATGCCTTTTTCACTCATATGGCCAAGGCGCATGTGCCACAATTTAGTGACATCATTTTCAGGCATAGAAGATGATACAGCTGCTGAACCTGTCACAACAGTCCCTTGCAAGACATATAAGCTACCTATTCGGTTAGCTTTCAATAAAACAAGAGATCCTTTCGATACCTTTAGAACTCCACCTTCAGTTGAGTATCTGCACCCGAGAGACTCAAGAGTGCCAAGAGAAATTAAGTTTCGCTTTAAATCAGGTATATATCGAACATTAGTCAAAGTCCTGACGACACCATCATTAGTCTTGATCTGAACTGTACCTATTCCTACAACCTTGCATTGGGCATCATTACCCATCAAGACAATACCACAATCAACAAATTCAAAAGTGGTAAATAAGTCCTTATAAGGACACATATGAAAAGTACATCCAGAATCAAAAATCCATTCTGTTTTACTCCTCTTATTAGAAGAGACAACAGATAAAGTAACGTCACCATCAAAATCAGTTTCAACATTGGCAACTTCAGCGGATTGTGGAGTTTTGCCTTTTTCTTGCTTTTTCTTCAAGATAAGACAATCAGAAATCTCATGACCAGGTTTCTTGCAATAGCGGCAAAATTTGTTGGATTTGCGTCCCTTGAATTTGGATCTGGAGTTTTTGAAACTTGTACTCCCCTTTTCTTGAGTTCTTCCTCTAACACTTAATCCTTCACCCTTGTCCGCAGAATGAACATCAAGATCAAATTTTTCTTTGGACAATAAATTTGATTTAACATCTTCAAAGGCTAAAGTATCACTATTTCCATACAACATGATTTCTTTGAAGTGTTTATAAGTAGAAGATAAAGAGACAACCAACAAAACAGCTTTATCCTCATCATCAATTTTGATATCAAGATTTTCCAAATCCAAAATGATAGAGTTAAACTCATCAAGATGAGATTGAATAGGAGTACCTTCAACCATTCGAATGGTATATAAACGTTCTTTGAGACGAAGCTTGTTTGCAAGATTCTTGGTCATGTAAAGAGCTTCTAACTTCAACCATAATCCTGCAGTGGTTGTTTGATTGACAACTTCACGGAGAACCTCCTTAGACAAGCAAAGTTGGATTGCTGCAAGCGCCTTTTCATCCAACTCGTCCCACTGCTCGTCGGTCATGGAAGTTGGTTTCTTCGTCTTTCCATCTAAAGCTTTCCTTAATCCGTTATGAGTAAGAACGGCCCTCATTTGGGCTCGCCAAATAGAAAAGCTAATCTTGTCATCATACTTCTCAATGTCAAATTTAGTAGACATTTTGAATTCCCAACTGAGAGCTCTTATACCACTTGTTAGGGTATCAGCGCAAAATGCGGAAGCACAGGATCGTGATAATTGAGAATTAAAGAGAAGTAAGTAAAATAACAAGAAAAATAACACACAAGATTTACGTGGAAAACCCCTTTAATGTGAGAGGTAAAAAACCACGGGCGATCAAGAGCAAAGTTCCACTATGTAAAAGAAAGAGTACAACAAATCCTCTTATAATGATGAGGACTAAGAACAATATTTCTATCAAGTACTCTCAAAGTAGAACAAGAATTCTCACCAAAAAAAAAACACTCAACACTATGTTAATGTGATGTGTGTTGTGGTAATTGTGTGTTTGTATGAATTGATGAATTGATAGCGTGAATGCTTCTGCCTATTTATAGCCATGAACCAAATACTTATGAATGAAGAAATCAAGACTTCAAGTGACACATAAACCATGCAACAAGCAAGAGGTGTAAGACTTGGAGATAGTCAAAGATTGTAGGTGATTAGGTGTCATATGCATAACAAACTTAGTGTGGAAGGATTTAATATAATCCACAAGCTTGAATACTTATTGATGAAGCTAGTTCAAATGAGAAGCACACGTACATGATCTAACAAGCCTGAATCCCATCGAGGAAGTTAGTGTCTTTTATGTAATCAGTGAACCGAACATTCTCGAGGTTGAGTTCTTGTAGTAAAGGGAAACAATCAGCGATGAGGAACAAGTGAGTGCTGCTGAAAGAGCTTAGTTTGGAACAAGTGAGAGAGGTTAAAGTTGTAATATTTTTGGAGAAAGCTCGCAACCCATTTGAAGGAATGGTGGGTTTGTCGGAGAGATTGAGTGACGTGAGGTCCTTCAATGGTGGAATTTGGCAGAGAAGTGCGTCAAGGTCACTGTAGAAGTGAGTGAAATCGAGGGAGATAAGGTTTGTGAATCTATGGAAGAAGGTGGAGAGGAAAGGAGTTGTAGCATCAAGTATGGTGAGAGATGATAGGAGACGGTTGGTGATTGAGAAGAACTGCTTAGAGACGGCGGAGATAGACTTCAAGTAACGTTCTCCGTCGTCGTCTTTGAGAAATTTGAAGACACATTCCCAGCATTCATCCGGTAGATACAAATAATATTCTACGACATCTGCCGTTGTTTTAGTTCTCTTCCTTCCCATTGTCACTGCAGTCTGCAGCAGCTACTCTCTCGTTTGGTTTTCAGGTTATGTTAGGTTTTATCATATGGTTTTTTTGTTGGTAAAAAAAAAAAAAGTTAGATAGCTATATATATATATATATATATTTTTTTTGGTTGTTTTTGTTAGTAAATATTATAAGAATTTATTTTTTATGATCATATAGCTATATTTTAATTTAAAATTACATATTAAAATATATACTATAATTATGATTTAATTTTTGACAATTAACATAATAATTATTAAGTACATCAAATAATTTTTGAATGGTTTCCAGATGTTATTATACACTGAAATCATCAGTATTGTTAAATGGTTTTTAGATGTTATACACTGAAACTATTAATATTGTTAAATGATTTTTAGATGTTATACACTGAAACCATTAATATTGTTAAATTGTTTCATATAATCATAAATAATATTGTTAAAACCCAAGGGGTGTGGTTGAGCAGCATGAGGCTCATCCTCCCTTAACCAAGGGTCGAGGGTTCGAGCAACTTTAAATCATTGGGCCAGCTATCCTACCCTTCGAGGTGCCACCCTTCAAGGTGCCTCCAATCTAGCGAGGGATTAGTCACTGCGTTCGGCGGTGGATACCCCGGTCTCGACCAAAAAATAGATAATATTGTTAAATAGATTTTTAAAACTATTAATAGAAAATTTCTCAATCCCCCCCCCCCCCTTCATTCTCTTTTCCCCCCCTAACTACCGATTTTGCCCTTAGGGGGATTTTGGGGGGTATAGGCACCAATTCGGGACGTAGATCCCGAACTATAGTTCGGAATCTAAGTCCCGAAGTGTATCCTGAATTTTGGGGAGTACAGACACCAATTCGGGATATAGATCCCGAAGTGGTGCCTGGGTTCTGGGGTATAGGCACCACTTCGAGTTTTAGATCCCGAACTGGTGCCTGTACTCCCCAAAAATCAAGATACATTTCGGGACGTAGATCCCGAACCTTATTTCGGGATCTACGTCCCGAATTGAAGGGTAATTTGGGGTTTTGGGGGGGGGGGGTTATAGAGAAATGAGGGGGGGGCAAAAGAGAAATTTTCCTATTAATATTGTTAAATCGTTTTAATATGTTATACATTGAAACCATTAGTATTGTTTATGTACGCTGCATAAATATTGTTTATAGACGATAATCAATCCACTTTAGATTGGGCCAAAGCCCACATCAATAGTCCAATCTCAATTTATTAAGGACAAATTACTCACATGCCCGTCTCTAACGTCTCTAACAAACTTACAAATTTTTTGTTTAAGCCACAACAAAATCATCTCCTTCATTATTTTTGAACAGTTAGATCACATCTCAACAGCTTCCCGTACTCATCAATGTACTTTTATATAAGCGCAAACTAGCTTCATGTCAAGGTACAATTCATTCCTATCTAATCTCATGCTAATTTGAGTGTTGAAGTGTTAGCTAATATGTTTGTAGGTAGGTACCTTCGCCACTGCCACCTATCTTAGCCACATCACACAGAAAGGTAAATACACTCATTTGTAACTCTAAACCTCTTATTTCACAAACACATTTATTTGAGCGTCAAAATATCTTGTAAATACATTTCACTCTCCCTTATCAAAGAGCACGCATCGACTATATATTCAACAGACCATCATCTTCTCATCATGTACACAAATGAGTGATCATGTCTGCTTCGTAATAAATTGGTGGCTTTTTAATGAGTTTAATATGGATTATGGACAAAACATTTGATGTTGAGCAATATTGTTTCCAAAAAACCGACCGTTTTGAAAGTTTAATATTTGGAGTAGATCTAGTTGCGACACAATGTTTCTTTTCTTTGATATATGAGTCCATATCATAAAACAAACAAACAAACAAGTAGTAGATGAGTGTATGTGGGTTCTGTGCTTCAATTAAAAGAAATATATGCAAATTGACATGTTCCAATTTACAACGGCTAATTGCAACTAGTCAATAATCAATTGGACTACACATTTTCACGCACGATTACGTTTGGTTTAGATGCCGTAGTGTGTTTTTTATTTATTAATAATCCTCTTAATTTTTAGAAAGGTTTTTTTTTTTTTTTAGAAAAAGAGGGTTACTGTCTAAAATTGAAAAAAAACTACACAATTACATTATAATACTATTCTGGTCTTAAATATAAACAAATTTTAGTCAAAAAAAGTTGATGTATTTAAAAAAAAACTTATAAGAGTTTCAATAACATGGATACTAAATGAATCTAAAGAGAAACTAAAAATCATAAATATTATCCTAACACAATCAACTATCAATTATTTTAAATTGAATTTAGTGAAACCATCGAAGCTTAAATGAAGTGGTATGAATCTCTTTTAACTTAATCAAACTTTCTTAGATTTGATTTCTAATATTTGCATGCAACAATTTGTTATTCATTTAAGTTCTATAAGACTTTTTTAAACAAAAAAACCAAATTAGTCCACCTAAATTAAAAGATTAATGATTTAAATTCACTTTAGTAAAACAATATAAAAAATAATTAAACTATATCCAAAAATTGTCAAATTATTTCAAATATTTTCAATAGGAAGAATTGTAACAACAACATAAACAGAGAAGGAAAACATCATCAATTCTTCTTCTTAGCAAAACTACAAAGAAAAATTATTGCTGTTGTCAAGTTCTTGTTGAAGTGCTTCCTCAAGCCAAAACCAAGATTCTTCCATCAATTGAGGACTCAATCTAAACATCAAAACACAAAACTCCATCTGAGTCAAAGCTCCATCTCTATCTAAATCACCTTCATTCATCATACTAACAAGTTCATCTTCTTTCAAATCTTGAAGACCCAAAAGAGAAGCATTTTTCCTTAAACTATCCAAAGTGATTACTCCTTTGTCTTTGTCCATCAACAATTCAAAACCATTGCATAGCTCTTTTATTAAACCTTCACCACCTAGCTTGTTTGCCATCATTGGTAACAAGTCTTCAAAGACATTGTTTGATATGTTATTTGTAGCCATTGTTGAAAAATTTATGTGGTTGGTGAATGAATAATGTGAATGATGAAGAGTTATATTTATATGTGGAAATGGAAAGGATCGTGGAAGGAGGTTTGAAGGAAGGAAATGATACCTATTAAGATGACAGCGAAGGAACAGAGAAATATTCGGTCATCAGCTTTGATTGTGGACAAGAAACCACACCTGCTATCCCTGTTTCCTAGAAGTTTGTCAAGGGTGTTTTAGTCTTTTTAATTGCCTTATGGTGTAAGTAATGAATTCCCTTTGTGAAAGGAATTAATGCTTGTAGTCTTCTTTTTTTTGTATTCATGCAGGTCTAGTTGAAGGAAACCACCAAATTGATTAAGTCTTTATCTAAGATGATTATTAGAATTTGGGAGGTTCATATCTTTAGGGTATATGCTCTGATATCATATTAGAATTTGGGAAGCCTATACTCAACCATAAAAGCTAGTTTAAGAGTTGAGGTTTGCACACATTTATAAAGGTTATCTATGTCATATTTCTAACCAATGTGGGACTTCTAACAATGATAAAATATCTCTTTTAGCTTTATTAAAGATTATGAAATTCAATTTTAAGAATGCATGTTAAATTCTTTTATGAATATCTAATTTAAATTAAAAAATTAAGTAAGTCTTTCTAACTTGTTTTTAAATAGATTATCAATTCAATCAAAAATTTAAATTAGTCGATAATTTTGTCAATTTTTTTCAATTTAGTACTTGTTTTTATTAAATTTTCTTTATTTTAATCCCTCTATAGAACCAAATCAAAAAACAATTGATAAAGACCGAAAGTAATTTGAAATATTAATAATTTATTTTTTTATGACTCAATATAGTTTACTTCTTTTATTCTTTTGAAAATGATTCTTAAAAAAATCTTACTTTTTTTCTCTCAAAATTCTTAATCTTCTTTTTTGTACTAATGTTATAGTAGTCTCTTAGTTTACTTCTTTTACTATATTTTTACCCAACTCTTTGCATTTTATTATAATATTTTTTAAGAAAAATCTCTAAAATAAGAAACTTTAAACTATTATTCATAAAAATCATTGTTGACATATATCCTTTTGTATGATTATAAGATTTTATTAAATTTAAATCTCTAATATGAATATATAAATTATTTAATACTATTTAAATTATAAAAATAAATTCAAAATAACTTTGAATACTATTTACTACGTCTTAAAATAATTGTTGATTACACATACTAACTTACTATACCAAAAAAACATACTAATTAACATTTTTTAGTTTTGTTTCATGAAAAATTATAATTTTTTAATATTATAAAAGTATTTATTAAAAATATTAAATAAAATCTTATATACTACTTCTTCCGGTCTTTATTATAAGAAGAAATTTGTTTTTTAGATTCATAGAATGTTTTATGTATTTAGACTATATTATGAACTAGATATATCAAACATTCCAGGAATCTAAAAAGTAAATTTCCTTTTATCATAACGACCGGAGGGAGTAATATTTATCTTTTTTATATTAATAAAAAATATATTCAAAATAAATGTCATGTGTGACAATTATTTGAGCAGAGGGTGTATATTTTTGTCTTATGGTCAAAACTCAGTAAAGCTGCATCAACAAATTTTGGTCAAAGCTATTAGCTATAGATCAATAAGAGAGGAAGGAAAACTTGATCAAGTCATGCTTTGTTTGTTTCAAAGGAAAGAGGGCAAAGTCGGTGAATTGAATAACAATGGAATTATAGGAAACTCCACTTAAATTTCCTCCGCACCAGCTTTTTCAACCAGGAAACTGTTATACTATTTTATATTTTACACCTTTCTTCTTTTTATATTATCTTTCAGCCACACTCCATTCCACTTTCCCACTAACAAAAGGTTCATATATTATTTAATTTTAACTCTAGCTGTCATTTTTATTTATTTATTATATTCATTCATCTAATCTAATAAAATAAATTAGTGTGTACTATCTATCTCCATTCTAATAAAATAAAGCACTATTCAATCACATTTCAAAAAGTTTAATCAGTGTAGTTAGAAATAATATAAAATTATTTGATGTAGTCTTTTTTAACAGTTTAAGTTTTTGGAATAATCAATCATCTGACATGGGATCAAAGCCTCTATAACTAAGTTGTCTAGAGTTTGATTCCCTCCTCTTCATTTTCTAATTAAAAAAGTGGAATTTTAAGCTGATATGACATTTTCTAACAGCTTAAGTTTTGGGATAATTAATCATCTAACAAGTATCTATAATAAGGATTTTAAAAAGATTTACACTTGTGTTCAATATTTCGATGATATTTCAAGTAAGTATAAAGAAATATCTTGCAGGCAACATTACAATTTACCTGTATCTATTTTAACCAAGAGTATAATTTGGGACCAAAAAACTCTTGTCTCAATTGAGCACTCAATATGAGAACCTTGATGTTGCAAATTCAGACAGTACATTGTAAACTACCTTCCATTTTCCAAAGTGACTGTCAATTCATTACGTGAAAAAGTTTCCATTTTACTAGATGTAGATGCTCTGCTTGAAGGACATCTTCTAATAACAAAAGCTGGTTCCTTAGGAGTTGGAAGTGTATTAGATTCACTTCCTAGCATAAAAACCACATTTGACATGTTTGGTCGTTCATTTGGGTCTTCTTGTAAGCATAGTAGCCCTATATTCACACATTTCAAACATTCTTCTACTTTGCATGTTTCACATAATGTTTGATCCATGAAATCCAATGCCCTTCCTACTTTCCACAAATGCCATGCCTAAAACAGACCAGAGAGTGTTAAAAAGAGAATGTTAGAATGTGCGTTGCTAGCGCTACTCGTAGTATGTTGCCAGATATCCTAATAGAACTTATTCGAGATACTTACATATCCTAGAAGGCTCAATTCATGTTCAACTTGATAAAATCCGGTGTTTCTTTTTCCGCTAATAATCTCAAGTACCACAACACCGAAACTAAAAACATCAGACTTCACTGAAAAATGTCCATCAAGTGCATACTCTGGAGACATGTAACCACTGCATCACAAAAAATACGAAATATAGATCAAATTATAGGCACATGGGTTTAAATATCGCAATAATGTTGGTTCAATAACAACTTGAACTTACTATGTTCCGACCACTCTTTGTGTGTTCGCTACCGTATCTTTTCCTCCAAATATCCTGGCTAAACCAAAATCTGATATTTTAGGATTCTTCTCTTCATCTAGTAGAATGTTGCTTGCTTTCAAGTCTCTATGAATAATCCGCAGCCTAGAATCTTCGTGCAAATAAAGAAGTCCTCGAGCAATTCCCAAAATAATCTTGAATCGCATATCCCAGTCTAATAAAAGACACAACTTCTTGTCTTTGATGTTGTCCAAAGGGGGCATACCATTGAAAATTAGTCTAATTTTGGAAGTACATAAAAAAAATTGGAAACATATATTACAAGAAAGTGTCTTACCAAAAATGAAACAATCCAAGCTTCTATTAGGCATATATTCATATACTAACATCTTTTCATCTCCTTCAACACAATAACCAAGAAGTCGAACTAAGTTTCGATGTTGAAGCTTCGCGATCAACACAACTTCATTCTTAAACTCCTCCAAACCTTGTCCAGAACAACTTGAAAGTCTCTTTACCGCTATTTCTTGTCCTCCTTGAAATTTTCCCTAAAAACGTTCCAAAATATTGTCCGTTTTCCCATCACTGCAATATATTATCATGAAACTGAAAATGAAAATCATTATCATAAAAAAATCTTAATTACCTTGTAGACAGGGCCAAAGCCACCTTGCCCAAGCTTATTTGCACTAGCAAAGTTATTAGTAGCATCAAGTATGCTTTCAAGATGAAAATGTGGAATATCTATGGCTTGTGCATCGTCTTCTTTCATTCTACCAGATTCAATTAAGTCCCTAACATATCTCTCACTGTCATACAAGTTGATCCCTGAGTTTTTTTGAACATATCCCTTGCTTTCTGAAGTCAAAACAATCAACTATATATATGAGAACCAAGCTACTTATGAAGTATTCCTCATGTAACATTGCGAACATAGTTAAAATTAAATTACCTTGTGTCTTAGATTGTCTCCTTTTGCGCACATAAGTACATGCAATAGTACTTGAGATAATAATTAAGATAATCCCAATTGTTAAAGTCACTACAACGATCACTGGTGACGACAAACGCCTTTTTGTTTGGTAGCTATCGCCTTCTGCAAGATATAAAAAAGTGTCACTTATGTGAAAAGTTTTGAGTCATAGTTGCAATCGTTGTCAATGCAGAAAATTACAATCAAATGCAACTGATAAGGCCTCATTCGCGGTAGCGGACATATTATAAAAACCATAAACAAATTAAAATAGAATGATGCTATTACCTCGAGTACAATTTAGTTTGAATCCATCCCAAATAAAGTTTTTATTGCAAAGACATCTCTTCTTTCCATCATCGGTAGTATTGCAAGTTGAGTTTGGCCAATCCTTGCAGTCGAACAATGACGAACAAATTGGTTCAAGTGGAGAATCCCAACTTAACTCAATTTCTACTCCATGTTTTAGTGGAGCATTAGAACTAAATGTGATTGGATCAACATAGCATTTACCAGTAAGATGAAATGGAGATGACTTATTGAGAAGCAAAGAAATTTGACTCTCACAGTTAAGTACATTTTTTTGATGGATCAAGAATTTTTGTGTTTCTTGATTTATACTTATGACTTGATAAGTTCCTTCAGAAGTTTCAAATTCAAGCTCACCAGATGTAGTATTGCAGTGAAAATTGAAGTACTTGGGATCACCGCAGTGTTGTCCTGCGCTAAGGGGATATGGAATGAAGTTTGTGCCACAAGTTCCACAATTTATCCGCGTTAATTCTGCATAAGTAGAATCTCTAGAACTTTAGAAACAATATTTAGTTTTGCATTACAGGAAATAACTATGAAACACAAGCACAAACATCAAATACGACACTGACATGTAGGCCCTGATAATAATTTAAGCAAATAAAGGTGATTGAATGTAACTATATGAGTTGGTGCCGGACACGGGAAACTCCATCAATTTGAGATGTTAGTACTACATAGAAAATAAGTAGGCTCAACATATTTAGTGATATAAGTTCCACAATTTATCCGCGTTAATTCTGCATAAGTAGAATCTCTAGAACTTTAGAAACAATATTTAGTTTTGCATTACAGGAAATAACTATGAAACACAAGCACAAACATCAAATACGACACTGACATGTAGGCCCTGATAATAATTTAAGCAAATAAAGGTGATTGAATGTAACTATATGAGTTGGTGCCGGACACGGGAAACTCCATCAATTTGAGATGTTAGTACTACATAGAAAATAAGTAGGCTCAACATATTTAGTGATATAAGAAAAAAAAGAGATACCTATATCAGAAAATGCAACTCTAACATTCAAATCACATCCATTCTCATACTCTTCTTCAAGATTATCCAAATCCTCATACCAAATCCAACAAACAGGATCACCACTATCACCCAACTTTGCAACCTTTTCAATATCTTCATAAGAATAAGCATAACACTGACAATTATTAAGACACTCCAACTTACACTCTTCTTCATTCTTAGCATTAAATTCAGCATCAGGGTTACCAACTTTCATCATCTTCAAGCTCAAAAACATGTCACTCTTAGCATTCTCACCACACACATTTGTTTTCCTACTACATCCCCCTGAAAAATCTCCAGTTTTCCAACTTTCAATAGAATTAGCTTTAAATCCAGGTAAACACTTACACATTGAATCAAATTTACTATTACAGCTACCAAAATTTCCACATGCATTGAAAACACTGCATCTATCTCTTGGTTCAATCCATACCAACAACCATTCTTTCTCTGAATCCATCTTCATATACTTAAGTTGACCCCAATAAGTCATAACCAATCTCGTGTTGCTATACAACGATGAAGTCAAAAATGGAACGGTGTTATTTGGAGATATCTTCATAGTGAAATTTGATAACAAGTAAGATATTGCCGAAGAAATCTCACCAGCTCCAACAAATTTTCCTGATACACTACTTTTCCAATACCTAATAGATCTCTTCCATATAATATACTGATTCTCTTTTTGATCTTGTTCAAAAGTAAAGTTTCCTGATGCAGGTTCTTCATTACTTGTCCATGAAGTTAATGATACATTTTCATCCATTTTCATTCCTGGAAGAAATGTATCTGTTGGATTATCAAAACTCTGCCATAAAATCTTTACTTTTCCTTCTTCTTGATCTTGTTCTTCGTCGCATACAATAAGGTTTCCAGTGTCTAATAGTTTCACTTTCCTATGTAATGAAGATGATGTTTCAAGATTTGTACTCCAGTAAGATTTTCCACTACTATCCAAAACCATGAGATTTCCATCTTGTGAAATGACAAAAGTGCCGCTAGAATCATGAACCGGGTTGTCTCTATTTGCAACCCAAACAACTGTTTTTGGAGTCAAATTGTAGTACCAAATTCCAACATATCTTCTATCATTACTAGAGCTTCCATTTGGAGTGAAAAATCCAAGTTCAAAGTTTTCTCCTGATGAAATGAGAGTATGTTCTTCTCCATCTCTTAGCAAGTTGTTTGTGGTTATTGTATCTCTAGCTAAACAATGGTTAGAAGAAATGAAAAATAATAATAAGCAGAAAGAGAAGATAGACAACATGTGATTAGAAGATTAGTTAAGGATAATTGTGTTTCTGGTCTCTACCTTAATGTTTGCAAAGTATCAAAGAAAATGGTTAGATTTCTAATGTAATCATGTGTTAGTGACCCAATTTTGGAGGGCTTTGTGTTTTTTTTCTTCCACTAGTTGAATTTAAAGGTCATGTTTAAGTAAAGTAGCTAGCTTTACACTTTAACACATATTTATTGGTTGAGTAATTGACGCATATTTACTTACAAGTTACAACTATAATATAATTCAATCAATAGTACATTGAAAATAAAAATTACATGGCGTAAAAGTCTTTGCTCAACTCGTAAAAAATGTCAAAATTGTTAGATCAGATTTCAGTGTTTGTTGCTAGGACTATTTTTGGTATTATGCTGTCTTGGATTGGAAGGGATCAGCATATTAAGACCAAAATAATTCAAAATATAGAGCACAACCAGACACGGTTTAAGCATTCTAGAAATATAATCTTTCATCTTTACTATAAGCCAGAATTGAATAGTTGATTGAAGAAAGGCAGAGAAGACAATAAGGTCAAGTTCATTGGATTTAGGCAATTTCATATTTCTTCATCTGGGTCCCTTGTTTTGCTTACTTTAATTTTTTCCACATACTCTAAAAATTGACATTTAAAATATATATATATATATATATATATATAGAGTGTGAGTGTATCATCCTTTCAATTCAATCAAGCAACAGTTTGTCTCTTTGTTTTTTGTGTACCTATAAGGATCTAAAAACAAGATATCCAAAGCTAATGTTGAAAAACTTGACTGATTTTGTTGGGAATTGCATATGCTGTGTCATGCAACAATTAGTACAGAGGAGAAATATAATGTGCAGGGATCAGGTTTGAATTTCGATATGTCCACTTATTCACTTACTTTCGACTTATAAAATAAGCTACTATATAATTGCATTAATGGATAAAATCTTGGATTTTGTCATCTGTTTTTCTTGGTTGGTAAATGTGTGCTCTATTCTATGGAGTACCAAAGTTCCAAATCCATGCAGAGGAATTTTCTTTCTAATCTTCAGTGCAATGTTCACGAGATTAATAGTAGTAATAGTTTAGCTCATGTCTCGAGCAAAGACTCTATTGTGTGTTACTTTTTTGACTTAGTGGGTTACTGATTATTGATTAGACTTTGTTTTTATTATGTGCATGACTAATAAAATAGTTTTGCACCATGCGCGCGTATAAGTGTGTTTTTTACTGTTTCTATTGTGGCACTATGACCTTTTTTGACAACTTGATAAACATGATTTTTACCATTGCAGCATTATATTAACACAGGGTTTCTTGATTTTTATACTATATATACAAATCCTGTCACGAATCGATATGATACAGGTCTATTGTGGCACGATTTTACTACAAGTTGAGTATGTTTTCTACTTTATCTTTAAACTTTTGTACCTTCTTCAATTAAGTTAAATTCTTTAATTTTATCGTGTACATATAAAACTTATTAAACTACCCTAAACTAACTACTAAAAATATAGTATGACCGAATGTATTTCTAAGGAGTGAAAAATATGCAGCAACACAAAATTGAAGATCAAACTTGTATTTTGTCATTGGGGTTTTGTACATTGATATAAATTCTCAATTTTCATTTGTAAAATTTTCGTAAGTTTATTGTATGAAAAATATTATGTTATTGATCAATTGTTTTTGTTCAAACTTGTTGCACTTAGATTAACACTACTTGATCCTTTAAGATTACTTTAATTAAGTGCTTAGGTTTTGAACCTTTTAAGATTGATCACTTGACTTAAGAAATTTAGCATACAAACTGTTTGTGAAAATTCTTCACACAACTTTTGTTTGTAAATAAGCATTGTTGAATATTGGGACCGCTTGGGATTAATCACCAAACCATTTTCTTTCTACTGTATTGATTTCTTTGCTTGTACAAACAACCTACAAACCATAGCTCCCTCCATACAATTTATATTTAGGTGGTCCATGTTACCAAAAAGTCTGGGCCATGTTACTCATTTTAAAACAAATTTTTTGAGTTAAAACGACACTCATTTTGAAACGGAGGGAGTATTATTATATACATCCAAAGAAGATCGAGACACTGAATAGATTGAAGAAAAGTAGTGGTGGATATGGGGTTTAACAGGAAAAGTATTGCATGCATATTGACAAACAAAGACTTTGGCCAAATTGACTTTTAATTCACAACAATAACAAATTACCCATATCTTGAGATGCATGGTCACTAATTTAAGTAATTATATGTAAGATTGCGCAAATTTCTTAGAATACAACAAAATTTTCTAACAATAAACATGCTGACTATCGATACACGAGCCAAAAGATAGCAAGATAACCCTGGCAGACACCATTTTAATTGATTACCTGAGAACAAATAGAAACACATGTAAACTCCACGATTTGATCCCCCTGCAACTACATTCGGGAGGAGTTGGAAACTTGATTTCAGAACTGACCCCGAACCAGATTAATTAGACGGTGAAAACCAAAAGAAAAAGAAACACATGCAAATAAGTCAAAATCAATATTCCAAAACGAATATTAATTCCAACAAAAATCCAATCAAATATGTGTATATATTATCTTGATAATGAAGACCAATCAATTGTTTTATGAAAGATGAGGTAGGGACATAACCAGGATGACATTAACCATGCATGAATGCATGGCTTAGAACCCTAGTGTAGTAATCTAATCTGATAAGAGTTTCATCATTTCCAGTAACATGGCAAGTACTGTTATTCTCTTCTTCAACGTGTATACTTTTTGGTTTCTAATATGCTCTTCTCAACTGTGTTTAGCGGGAGACACTTTGATGACTGGCCAGAACATAATAGGCACTGAAAGTGAAACCAACCTTGTTTCAGCTGGAAAAGTATTCGAACTAGGATTCTTCACTCCAGGCATCGCTGGTGGTTCCCCAAAATACTTGGGAATATGGTATTACATTGAAGAGGGGTCAGAGAAACCTCAAAATAAAATAGTTGTATGGGTTGCAAACAGAGACAAACCTGTAATAAGTGTTGGATCAACTGGAGATTTCCATATAGCAGAGGATGGGAATCTTGTAGTTGTAGATACATCTTTTAAAGTTAAAAAAAGGTACTGGTACACCGATATTAAAGTGAAAGTAGTCTCTTCTAAAAACAGGACAGTGAAACTCATGGATTCTGGTAACCTTGTGTTACTAGATGATATGAATATGAAATTATGGGAGAGTTTTGAAAATCCAACTAACACATTCCTACCAGGAATGAAGATGATAGATAGTAATTTTGAATTAACCAGTTGGGAAAGTGCTGATGACCCCAGAAATGGGAATTACACTTTTAAGATGGAGAACAATCGTTTTATCATCTTAAACCAAGACAAAATTTATTGGGAGAGTGAAGACTACGGAACAACGGTGAATACCAAATTGAAGTTTGATGAATTAGATGACATGAGCTCAGATGTATACAATTTGTTGCTCAACTTCAGTACACCTGTAGTGAACAATACAAGGTTGTTCCTAGATTTCACAGGTGTGATACAGTGGGTGAGCAATTTGTTGGAACCTGATTCACCGGTGAAATGGAAGCAACCAAGAACCAAATGTTTAACATATAGTTTTTGTGGAAACTTTGCTAGTTGTTACGATGTTGATGATGAGCTAAATCAAGTATGCAAATGTTTACCTGGATTCTATAATAACTTCATGGGAGATGGAGATTCTTCTGTGCAAGATAAAGCAGATTGTAAGAGGACAAAATCAGAATCATGTCCTAGAAATGACGCGGCATTCTTGAACTTGACCATGATCAAAACTAGTAGGCCGGATGTAATGATACACACAGACTCTGAAGAAGATTGCAGATCTATATGCGTTGGGAGATGTCCACAATGCCAAGCTTACTCATATGCTCCCCTTACTGATCAACGTATTAATCCTTCAAGTTCAAACTGTTGGATATGGAATAACAATTTAACTACTCTTACAGAAAACTATACTGGTTGGGATGATGACCGTAGACTCTTTGTCCTATTTGATAAAACAGACACGGGTATATATGCATCTGATGATTAAATTAAATTAGTGGCATATTTTGATCATTAATATTGAAATCAAAACTTTAAATTTTTCATGTTAAATTTATGTTTGTATCTCAACCACCATATTCACTTTTGCAGCACGAACCCCAAGAACTTGTGACCCTTGTGGTACAAACTTATTACCTTACCCGCTGAGTACTTGACCCGACTGTGGAGACCCTGAATACCACAATTTCATATGCAACAGCTCATCGGATCAGCTTAACTTCTTCTCAAATATTATCGGCACCAACACCATTTATTACAAAGTTATTGGTGTAGAGCCAACTTCAAGAACATTTACCGTTTATAATGAGCATAGTTCTTTTAATCGATATTGTGTTGAAGGATTTACTAATGGCACGGGAGGTGTGAAGGTTAATGCACCGTTTCACATAAACAGTACTGACAATCCGTGCTCTATACTGCTGGAAGTTAGATGGGAACCACCTTCCGAAGAACCCAGTTGTGAAAACTTTGGTGATTGCTATGGTTTGGAACATTCTGCTTGTAGTAAAACAAAAAGGTGTCTCTGCGATGCAAACTATGAATGGAATGGCGAGGATTTACGTTGTATTCAAAGTAAGTGATAACCATATAACTTTAATTAGCTTAATTTGCTAAAATTTGGATTATAACTTAACTTACAAGTTAAAGAAATGTAATGTTGTTCTTTGCAGCATTTTCAGATTCTAGACCTGTTTCTGGCATTGGGAACTCTAAAAGATCATTCTATTTGATTCTTAGCTTAACTCTTACCAGTGTGGTTATATGCATCATTATTTTTGCTTATGCATGCAGACGAAGAATAGCTCATATGCTTAAGCGAGGTCAAAGTTCTTTTTGTTTTTTCTTCACTATTGTTTTAATATTTTTGAATCTTTTTCAGTTTAATCTTTGATTAATCTTATATAACTATTGAATGAGTTTAGATAAGGAAACCACACAAAGAAATATCAGAGGGAAACTTTATGACAGTGAAAGACATGTGAAGGACTTGATAGACATGGAGAGATTGGAAGAGAATGACAATGATGGAATAGAGGTTCCCTATTTCGATTTTGAGAGCATACTAATCGCCACAGATAACTTTTCAGATGCAAATAAACTTGGAAGAGGTGGTTTTGGGCCAGTTTATAAGGTGAAATATTTTCCATCTGTTATGCTTATGTTTGGTATCACTGTGGGTGTGCCAGAATCACAATGACTTCATTGTGATTTTTCAAATTACCGTAATACCAAACATGTAAGTGCCTGTTTGGTATCACGATAGAAGTGTGAGAATCACAGTGATTCACCGTGGCTTTGCAGGTGTAGCTTCTGTAGAATCATGGTGAAACACTTCCATCATGATGCCAAACATAGGCGAAATATCTTTCCAGTCATACTAGATTTTCAATTAAGTAATGGTGTGTGGATCGAGTTTTTTTAGGGTAAGCTTGGTGGTCAAGAAATTGCGATAAAAAGACTTTCAAGTGTTTCATCACAAGGCTTACAGGAATTCAAGAATGAGGTTGTTTTAATTGCAAAACTTCAGCATCGAAACCTTGTTAAATTAAGGGGCTACTGCGTAAGAGGAGAGGAAAAAATTCTAATTTATGAATATTTGCCTAACAAGAGTTTGGACTTGTTGTTATTTGGTTAGTCTCTAATGTTATCTATCACTTGTGGTGTTTTATAGTTTTATATGTTTATAACACATTGTTTAATTAATTTTCTCTTTTAAATGGGAAATTAAATTTTCAAAGATCCAACGAAAAGCGTAATTTTGGATTGGCAAATGCGGTTTGATATAATTCTCGGAATTGCTCGTGGACTACTCTATCTTCATCAAGATTCAAGACTTAGAGTTATTCACCGAGATTTAAAAACTAGCAACATTCTTCTGGATGAGGAGATGCAACCAAAAATCTCAGATTTTGGACTAGCAAGAATATTTGGAAGTAAAGAAATAGAGGCAAGCACAGAGAGGATTGTTGGTACATAGTAAGTTCAATTCCTAGTCCTTTTACTCCTATTGTTCTTTCTCATGCATGTATAGTTCAAATTGGAATTCTCCTTATAATGTTTTCTGAATATATTTCTTCTTTTGTACTCCCCTCTACATTAAAATATAACAATAAATTGATCAAACAAATTTAATATATTTAATCTAAACTTTTAACCGAATTAAATCAAGGATGTAATAGTACCTTTTTTATTATGAACCAATCAACCGTTCTACATTAAGATATCTAGTTGTATCTACTTACATTTGAGTGATCTTTTTGGTGTTGATAGCGGATACATGTCTCCTGAGTATGCGTTAGATGGGTATTTCTCAACAAAGTCAGATGTTTTCAGTTTTGGTGTTGTCTTGCTTGAAATCATTAGTGGAAAAAGAAACACTGGATACTTTCAGTCTAAAGAAATTTCAAGCCTTTTGGGTTATGTATGTTCCATCCTTTATATTTGATTTTCACTTTTTTTTCTTCATATATACTATATTTTAATTTTCTACTATTAGTGTTTTTATATTAACATATTTATCTCTTATAATACCAGGCTTGGAGACTATGGAGAGAGGACAAATTGCTGGATTTAATGGACCCATCTCTAAGTGATAATTACAATGCTACTCAATTTATTAGGTGTTCACAAGTAGGACTCTTATGCGTACAAGATGAACCAGATGATCGTCCACACATGTCAAATGTGGTGACAATGCTAGACAATGAAACTACAACCCTCAAAACACCTAAACAACCAACTTTTTTTTCACGTAAAGACATATCTAGTACAGCTTCTTCAAGTATACAGAATGATAGTAGCATTCAAGAAGGTCGATAGAAAGATATATAGACCATGAATCCAATTGCATAGTCCAAGCTTACTTTGAGATTAATAGCATTTCAAATTCATGTAACTTTTGAGATTGTATTGGTAATGTTGAAACCGTAACAATAACATTGTTGGAAATTATTAATTTCTTTCTTGCTATGTTGTGTATGAAGCAAAAAAACATTTAATTAGATAATTCACTGCCAAACACGGTGATTAATCGCGCATCTTAAAGGATGATATAGTTGACCGAGATATTGAAATATACTTCATACTCAAGGTAATAATCAAACATTCAACCATTAATTAAGAGAGAATAAGCATTAACGGTTCAACCATAGCATAGCATGTGATTGAGCCTCTTGTGATTAATCATGGTAATAATATCTTGATTGGCAAGATAATATTAATAATGAGTAGAATTGGGAGAATATGTCTCATGAGCTTAACTTGATTGGTTGGACATATTGCACGAAAGTGCAGGGATCCGGGTTTAAACCCATATATACCCACTTATTTATTTTAAGGGACTAGTTTATAGCTACTAGACTATCTAACCAAAAGAAAAATTGGGAGAATATATCTCAATTGTTGCCGAAAGATATTTATGCAAATATTGTGACCATCAAGCTTCCTTCCTTTGAGTTTCAAGTTGAGTTTTGTAATTAGAATTGTACTTTTGGTAAAGAATTCTCTATCAAATTATGGATAAAATCATCTCCTCCAGAAGGCCTTCGTGAACTTCTTAGGAATGACGCAATGGGAACTTTCTTCCTTCGTGCTTAATTTTTCTTCTTAGTTCTCTTTTTTCTTTTTATTAGCTTCCATACCAAAAAAAAATTATGGATAAAATTGTCGAATCCTTGTCCCGACATCTTAATAATTAAGTTAAACTCACGAAAACGAGCTTAAGGGAGTTATTGGATTGAGATTTTTAGGGATTAGTTTGACAAAAAAAATCTTGAAGATTTTAAAAGACTTCGTGGGATTATAAAAGACTTCGTGAGAATGAATACCACAAAATTTGTTTATATTTTATAAAACTCTTGATTGAATACCACAAGACTTTTTTATCATAAAAAAAATCAAATCTCAATTCAATAACCCCCTAATATTATTTTAATCTTTTTTATTATTTATCTACTGTATTTTTGTTGATAAACCTCTTTTTTAAATCTATCCACCTACATTGAGTTTAATTTTTGAAGATAACCACTTCATCTGAGACCTCGAAAAAAAAAAACTCTCATTTTATTAGATTGTGATGGTTATTTTTTATCTCAAAAGGTGGAAAATTTCTTTACTCACTCTTATCATTTTCTTTCTCCCATAACTACCTTTTTGCCCTTAAGGGATATTTAAGCAAAATTCAATACTAGATCTCGAACTAAGGTACGAAATGTAGAATATGAAATTTGTGCAGAATTTTAGAGTATAGACACAAATTCGAGATCTAGATCACAATGAACCATAGTTCGGGATTTACTTTCCGAAGTTTATGCGGGGTTTTGAGAGTACATCCACCAGTTCATGATCTAGAACCTCTAGTATAGACATCAGTTCAAGTTCTAAATCACGAACTGGTACCTCCCAAAACCTCGCATAAACTTCAGAATATAAATCATGAACAATAATAATTCGTGATTTAGATTCTGAATTGAAAGGTATTTTGAGAGTTTTTTTTGGTAATAGAAAATCATGGAGGAAAGAGAATTTTTCCAAAGGGTTGGATATTTGTCCTTTTTTTTTGGTTATAATTGTGATGGTTATTCTATTTTCAATTAATTAAATAATTGTAAATTCTAAAAATCCCACATCCTCCCAAAAACAAAATATAAAAATCACACGTTTTAGGATCTGTTTTTTTTTTACTCACTTTTAGGCACATGTTTAATTTTTTTTTGTTACAATTATAGTCACATGTTATTTAAGGTTGTTACATTACTGTTTTTTTTTCTTTCTTTCTAGGATATGCATGATTGTTTTTTTTTACAAAGCTATGCATTATTAGAAAAAAATAAAAAAAGGTTAAAGATTCAGATATTTATGATGAAATCATTATTATTTGTTTTGCAAATTAGGGTTAGCTAGTAATTGTGTGGCACTGAATGCACTTGATTATCATCATCAATATATAATAATATTTATTTATTATTTTAATTTTCATATTTTATATATAGAAAATTGTTGAGATTGCGTAGCATTGCAAAGACAGGGGTGGGTATAGAAAAAGGAAGAAGAGGCTGCTTCTTGATACAAATACAAAAGTGCCATCTTTTTTCATTCCCATCAACAATTCTCTCTTCTCTCTTTTCCCTTCTTTTTCTTTCTGTAAGTCCTATGCTTTTTTCCTTTGTTTTTTTTATATTTTTTTATATTCAATTTGTTATTGGACATTTTTGTTTTGCATGTATCTCTCAAATTCCATTGATTTTTATATAAAACATCATACCTTTGTTTTTATGTTGTTTGATTTAATGATGATGTTTTGTTTTTTTTGTTTAACCTTAATTGTGTGTTTTTTGTTTAATTTATTGGATTTGGTTTTGTTTAACCTTAATTGTGTGTTTCCCCTTGATTTTATTTTTTGTTTTTTTTGTATGTGTTAATTTTTATTGAATTTGTTAGATTTATTTGCTAGAAACAAATTTGAGAATATCAAAGTTAGAGAAATTTTAGAAATTTAAGCTAGTTTTTAATTTAGAGAAAAGGGAAGAATAAGCTATATAGATTTCTATATTATAAATTATTTGGTGTATGTGGTTTTAATTTTTAGAGGAAATCACACTTTGTGTATGTATGTTTGATTTTTCCACTTTTTGTGGTTGATCATGTTCATGTGATTTTATATATCAGATCAACCATAATACTTGATTTTGTTTTTTATTTGATAGGTTTGCGTCTTTTATGCGGATTTGTTGCTGGATTCTGCTTGTTGAAAAAGAATTTATTTCACTCTGGCCGCTATAAAAAGTTCAAATTATTCTCGCACCTCTAAGAGGGTGTGGGGTGATGAAGGAGGAGTGATTTCGGTTGGTGTTTTACGTAGAACAAAGGCATCAGATATATGGAGATTGTGTCGTGTTTCAGTAGGATTGGCTGTTGATTATGGCTAAGGGTGGCTTTTGATTTGTCCCTAGAAGCCCTCTCTAGTAGCAGCAAATTTTCATGGTCTTCGGTTAGCTAGGCTTCTGGAAAATTGATGAACAATATAGATTATCGTTGGTAGTGGTTAGATGTAGCTCTCAACATCGTTGCAGCGATGTTTAAGTTTTCTTGTTTTCATGTTAATGTCCAAGGCCACAAGGCAAAGGTAAGAAAAAATTCACTGTAGTATAGACTTTGTATAACTTGGTTGGTATTACATGAATGATTTTGACTTTAAGCTTCTTCGTTTAATCAGAAAATAGCTCAACCTTCTTCTGAAGCAATGGCGAAAGCTTTGCGAGATAGTTCGAAAAAACTAGTCACTAAAGATTTGTCAACCCCTACGAGCTTAAATTCATCACCTTCAAAACAACATTCACATAAGCTAATGAATGTCTCCGAGAATGATATTCTAGACCAGGATTCAGTTGTGCGCATTGGCAGCTTAGAGGATCTAAACAGTAAGATCTGCATTGAACTTGATAGAAAAGTCCGCCAAACTGGGGGTCTTCGCAAAAGTCAGTCGGAAAGTGTGCTTTGCCAACGCATAACTGAGGTTGATCAAGATCTAAGGATTTCCAAAAGCCGCCATGACTCACCAAATTCAATTGGCAGCCCTAATGATCAATCTAAAACGAATTCAAACTATGAGTTTCAAGTCATTCCTGGCCATCGCAGTGATGGCTCAATTTTTTCAATAGGAGATCCAACACCTTCGGAGAAAGATGCTCATGAAAATTCTGATACTGCATTATCCGGTGATCTTGCTGGTGACACTGCAGTCCACAATTCTGGTCCCAATACACCGTCTTTAAGAAAGTCACGTTCCTTACCCAATATCAAATCTTCTACACTTACTTCTGGAAATAATCATGCTTTTAAACATGCATCATCAGTGTCAAGATCTTCCGATGATCTTTATGCTTTAGGCTTGAGGAAGAAAGAGGTGTTCATCAATGTATCTTATGATCACATTGGGGAAACTCAAGAAAGAGAAAGTAACATGGAAAAAACCGAAGATAATCGTATGGAAAGATACTTTGACGATGGTTTTGATTCTCATCTGCATTCTGGTTTACCAAAAGACTGGATAGTGCCAGTTACTGACGATATAAGTGATGCAGAACCTCTTAAAGGAGATTCCTCGAGTGGATCTCCTAACATGGATTTTAACGTTAAGCGGATTGAGGATTGGGTAGTCAGTCTGCAGGATTTTGAACCACCTCTAGAGGATATAACTGAATTGCCTGAATCTGTTGATCCCATAGTTGATGTTAGCACCGCAAATGTTGTGGCTGCTTCAGTTGTCGATCATAAGACCACTCCAGGAATGGAAGCAGCTAAACGATATATATCTTCTTTGACTGCCAATGCTGCTTCAGCTCAGCTGGCAAATCATGGGTTGCTTGTGATCCCCTTTTTGAGTGCATTTGTGAGTTTGAAGGTGCTCAATTTGTCGGGAAATGCAATTGGTTAGTAGTATGCTTTATTTATTCCATTAATTGAGTTGTGACAATCTTTACCTTTGGCATGAAATTTAGTTGATTTATTTTATCCTGTTTGAATTATCTTTTGCAGCAAGAATAACTTCCGGTTCTCTTCCTCGAGGACTTCACACATTGAATTTGTCAAAAAACAATATCTCGACTATAGAGGGATTACGTGAACTTACGCGGCTTCGTGTCCTAGACCTCAGCTACAACCGTATACTAAGAATTGGACACGGTAAAAGAATATCTTGATTACATGCATCTCTAGTCTACTGCTTAAAAAATAATCTGCGTGATATAATTTTTTTATACCATTATTTGTTGACATAAATTATTGATTAGTGATATTCCTTATCCTCTAATGTGTTTTCTTTCTTACTTTTGTTTAATTTTTTCCTTCTTTTCAAAGGTTTGGCATCCTGCTCTTCTCTAAAGGAGCTGTACCTCGCTGGAAACAAGATCGGTGAAGTAGAGGGTCTGCACCGGTTGTTGAAACTTAGTATCTTGGATCTCCGTTTTAATAAGATTTCAACTGCCAAATGTCTTGGACAACTTGCAGCCAACTACAATTCTTTGCTAGCTATCAACTTGGAAGGGAACCCTTGCCAGAAAAACGTTGGAGATGAACAAATTAAGAAATATCTGCAAGGCCTTCTTCCCCATCTTGTCTACTACAATCGGCAGCCATTCAAAGCAAACGGTTTGAAGGACGGTGCAGATCGTGCAGTTCGATTAGGAATGAGTTCACAACAGTTTGATCGCAGTCTTAGAGTAGATCGCAAGACTACAAGGAAGGGATCATCATCTGTTCGAAGGACACCATCTACGTCCTCGCCAAAAGTGTCCAAAGGAAAGCAAGCGCACCTCCCACCTATCAGAACTAAAGCATCAACTATGAATCGCTATCATTTTGATTCTCACAACAAAGAAATGAGCTTGCAATCTGGGAACTTCATGCGCAAAAGTCACAGCGAGGGAGCTTTACTTGGAGCTTTGTAGGAGGTTATTGTATTGCAAATTGATTCGTTCGCTGGCCGTGAACCGCTATCATATCTATGTTATGTTTTGTTTCTAGTCTTTTTGTCACTCCTTCCTGTTTAATTAATTTTGTTTGCTGCACTAGATTTTTAATACATTGGATTGTGTGGTTGTACTAGGTTTGCCCAATAAGTGGGCTTTATTATTCTGTATTTTATATTTCATTAATGTTTTTTGTGTTAATTAAGTTGTTCAAAACAAAAGTTTTTGTAATATTTACTCATAAATGAAAATCACATGTTCGATCCTCTGCAACTGTGTTTGGAAAAGGACTGGAAACACTTGATACCATAATTCCCCTAAAACTCTGGAGTCTGGACTACTATGGCCTGCTTCTCTTAGTAACCAGAGGGTGCAAGCCATAAAATATCACATGTTGTGGTTACCTCAATGACTGCTGGTTTGTTGTGGTTAGTGGTTACTTCATAATTGTTGTGTTTTTATAGTTATATTTTGATGTGAATGTTGTTTTGTTGCTCTATAAATCTAATATCTTATATATGTGCGAAAATGTAGAAACTAATTCATGAAGTTTGACCACATGGTGACTAAACTCAAATCATATTTAAGAAGAGAGAAAAACTTTAGCCAAATCCAACTGCTTGATTCATCTACTAAAGCTAAAATCTTATGCAGCTGTAAGTTGTTTCATCAATTTTCCATTAATGCTTATCAAAAAAAAAAATCAATTTTCCATTAAATGACAAATTTTCATTTTGTAGTAAAAAATAATGCGCGAAATTAACATTTTTTTGTTCAAGTCTTCTACATTGCACAAGTTGTAAATAACACTATAACAAATACGAATTTTAAAAAAATTATCGTTGAATTGAAAGTTTATATCATATAGATTTTTCATATAAATTTTGAAAAAAATTAAAATAATTTAATATATTATTGATATATGTCAAAATTAACGATTTGAGTTTCTTGATAAATGATTTTTATTTTTTATCTTATAATAATATATGTGAACATTCAATTGTTTTGCACTTGCACGGCATCTCGTTCGTCACTTTAAAAGAAACGATAAATTTAGTTGAGTAATTGAAAAACAAATTATTTATTCAACTAAATTAACTACTTAGTCAATTGAATTAAAAAAATTATTTATTTTCAAATGAGACAAACGGGAGTTTATTCATGGTATAAATTAACGAGAAAGAAAAATAAAAACATTAGTCAATGAATGTGTTTAGTGTATAGATTGCGGCAAAATCCAGTTACATTACAACAATCATTTTCAGGTTTCAACCGTCTTTGTTGACTTCACAAATAACAACAAAATAGAACATACAATCTTCACACAAACACAACCAAGTCAATGTTAGACTCATTCTCCATTCCCATGTTTTCATATTCCTCAGACAACAATCAAAAATACTAATATCTACCTTCACTGACAACATTTTCAACATGAAACCAAACACTTAACAACATGAACAAAAAACCACTCTTCTCCATTTCTCTCTTCATCATATTATCTTTCTACACATACCCTTCACTTTCTGCTTTAACCATCATATCATCAAACCAATCTCTTTCTGGTGATCAAACTCTTGTTTCCAAAGATGGAATCTTTGAATTGGGTTTTTTCAATACAGGTAATTCATCTAACTACTACATAGGTATGTGGTACAAAAAGATATCTAAAAAAACATATGTTTGGGTAGCAAATAGAGATAACCCAGTTTCTGATAATAGTTCTTCTAAGTTAATTATATCTGATGGTAATTTAGTTCTCTTGGATAAGTCTCAGAATCTAGTTTGGTCAACAAATTTAAGTTCTAGTGCTAGATCAAATTCTGTATATGCTGTCCTTTTAGATTCTGGTAATCTTATATTAACTAATAGGCCTAATGTGTCGGCGTCGGTATCGGACGCGCTTTGGCAGAGTTTTGATTTTCCAACAGATACATGGCTACCTGGTGGAAAAATTAAACTTGATAAAATAACAAAGAAGCCTCAATATCTTACTGCATGGAAAAACAGTGAAGATCCAGCAACAGGTTTATTCTCTCTTGAATTAGACCCTAATGGAACAAATTCATATTTAATTCTTTGGAATAAAACTCAACAGTATTGGACAAGTGGTCCTTGGAATGGACAAATATTCAGCTTGGTTCCAGAAATGAGGTCAAATTACGTCTATAACTTTACGTATATGTCGAATGCAACTGAGAGCTACTTCACTTATTCTGTGTATAGCAGTTCTGTTACATCGCGTTTTGTGATGGATGTCTCGGGGCAGATCAAGCAATTTACTTGGCTCGAAAGTACTCAGCAATGGAATTTGTTTTGGTCACAGCCAAGAGGACAGTGTGAGGTTTATGCTTTCTGTGGTGCATTTGGTAGCTGTAATGAGAACTCAAAGCCATATTGCAATTGTTTGGATGGTTATGAACCAAAGTCGCAATCGGATTGGAATCTCGGTGATCACTCACATGGATGTGTGAAAAGAAACAAGTTTCAATGTGAGGTATCTTCTAATCCTTCTGGTGGTGCCAAAGATAGATTCTTAATCAAATACAATTTGGCTTTGCCTGAAAATGCAAAACAAGTTGTGGAAGCTGGTTCAACTGATAAATGTGAGTCAACCTGTTTGAGCAACTGTTCTTGCACTGCATATGCTTATAACAGTAGCGGTTGTTTCATTTGGAAGGGAGAACTCTTCAATCTGGAACAGCTTTCGCAAGACGATAGTAATGGACAGACTTTGTTTCTCAAACTTGCAGCATCTGAGTTTTCTGATTCTAAAAGCAATAAAGGGACAATCATTGCTATTGTTGCCGGTGCTGTTGGAGGTATAGCAGTTGCCCTTGTTCTTGTTCTAATCTTCATGATTAGACGAAGAAAAAGAGTTTCTGGAGTAAGAACTTCTGTGGAGGGCTCATTGATAGCATTTGCATATAGAGATTTGCAAACTGCTACAAAGAATTTCTCAGACAAACTTGGAGGAGGAGGTTTTGGTTCTGTCTTCAAAGGAACGTTACCGGATTCAAGTATAATAGCTGTGAAGAAACTAGAAAGCATTAGCCAAGGCGAGAAGCAGTTCCGAACAGAAGTTAGTACTATAGGAACTGTCCAACATGTCAACCTTGTCAGGCTTCGCGGTTTCTGTTCCGAAGGCGACAATAGGCTTCTGGTTTATGATTACATGCCAAACGGATCTTTGGATTCAAGTCTGTTTCAAGAAAAGGTGTTAGATTGGAAAATAAGATACGAAATCGCTCTTGGAATAGCTAGAGGATTGACTTATCTTCATGAAAAGTGTAGAGACTGTATCATTCACTGCGACGTGAAGCCAGAAAACATTCTCATAGATTCTGATTTTTGTCCAAAGGTAGCTGACTTCGGCCTTGCAAAGCTTGTTGGAAGGGACTTCAGCAGGGTTCTGACTACCATGAGAGGAACAAGAGGTTATCTTGCTCCAGAGTGGATTACCGGAGTGGCTATAACTGCTAAAGCTGATGTATACAGCTTCGGAATGATGCTTTTTGAGCTCGTGTCAGGTAGACGAAACTCTGATCCTTCTAATGATGGTCAAGTTAAATTCTTTCCGACCTTGGCTGCAAACACCGTACACCAAGGTGGGAATTTGATTAGCCTATTGGACTCTAGGTTGGATGGAAATGGCGATGTTGAAGAGATCGCTAGAGTCATAAAAATTGCGTCTTGGTGTGTTCAAGATGATGAAACTCATAGGCCATCCATGGGTCAAGTAGTTCAAATACTTGAAGGGGTGTTGGATGTGGCTTTGCCTCCGATTCCGAGATCCCTTCAAGCTTTTATTGATGACCATGAGGACATAGTTTTCTTCACTGATTCAAGCTCCACTCATAACTCACAGGTAAAGAGCAATGTTTCTACAGACTCATCTCAAGCCAAAAGCAACATCTCATCTGCTAGCACATAGTCCTTCAGACAAAATTAGTAGGAAACATGTTAGTTGTTTCTCTCAAGTCTCAATTGCTTGGGTTGCAATAAGATTTGCTTAATTTTTTATATTGAGGTATTAAATTGTAATGTATGGTTTCCTTTGATGAAATATTGTCAAGATTGTTTGTTGTCTGTTTACTTTCGACACATATGTA
The DNA here is from genome assembly GCA_951804385.1 of Trifolium dubium. Taxonomy (NCBI): domain Eukaryota; kingdom Viridiplantae; phylum Streptophyta; class Magnoliopsida; order Fabales; family Fabaceae; genus Trifolium; species Trifolium dubium. Next base: position 27,906,490 of record OX638075.1, on the reverse strand, counting down.
ATTATCTTATATATCTATATATAAAAGACTAATATTATGTTCGATTGCTTGTATATTCATCCTAAATAATGTGAATTGAAAAGTGATATAGCTGCCTTTGTATTTTAATGTGCTAGTGCTTCACCCGGATATATGAGGAGCACCAAACCCACCAAAATTAATATAACCACGCTAAGACCCTACTTGAAATAAAAGTAACAACTCGAATTGTTTTTGAATTTTGATAGATCAAAGTTGAAATTCAACCAAATTTAGCAACAAAATTATCTGCCTCACAAGGTAAATGTACTCTTTCTTCTTAAAGATTTATGAGCTTCACAAGCGCAAATATCTCAAGACAAGTTCATCTTAAATATAAATTATGTAAGAAATGATAGAACAATTCAAATTTGGCAGACACCAGAGATAGAGATGCACCCAAAAAACCTTTTTTTTTTCTTTTGTATAAAAGGAAAAATATTGGCTTAAATATGTAAAAGGTATATGTAGTTTGGAGTCACTTGAGTTTTAATCCCTAAAGTTTAAAAAACTTTGAAACTGAAAGATTTTTGACTTATATATACAAAAGATCTCTGTAGTTTGAGGTAACTTCACAAAATTGCTCATCTTCTTCTCCATCTTCCAAATAGAAACAATTAGGGGTGCTCGCGGTTCGGTTTGGATCGGTTTTAAGGCAAAAATTCATCCGATCCAAAGATAAAATTAGTTGCGGTTTGGTTTGGTTTTTGGATGGCTAATTAAAAAAATCTGATCCAATCCAATCCGATTTAGTGCGGTTTATTTTGAATCGGTTTTTGGATATCCAAATTGTAAATATTTTGTTAAAGATTTATATTATAAAGATACGTTAAAATAATAACTTTCATGTAAACTTTGTCGAAAAATAAGTTTGATGAAAAATATATCATATAATATATTAAAAATTAATATTTTGGATGGACAATATTTGAAACATATGAAATAGTATAAAATTTAGATTAAATTGAACTAATAAGTAGTATTAAAAAAAATTAAAAACTAACAAGTAATAGGTAAATGCAATATATCATAGTAATAAAAAGATAAATAAATATTAAAATGTATGTATGCGGTTTGGTTCGGTTTGGATCGGTTTTGAAAAATCTATTCAAAATCCGATCCGATCCAGCGGTTTTCATAAAAAGAACATCCAAATACATCAAAAAATATTCGGTTTTTTGCGGTTTTCAGTTTTTTGGATCAGTTTTGCGGTTTTAATTTGGATTGGTTTGGATTTGAGCACCCCTAGAAACAATATTACAAAAAGCAGAAGAAGAACGGGTAACTTTGTCATTTTGAATCACTCCCATAAGTTATAAGGTTAATTTCGTCCATTCACATAAAAATAGGTGAGTTATTAATACCACATCATCAAAAATGTGACGTGTCATTAAAAAAATGGGTCTAGGGACTTTTTAAAAAGTAACATGATAAAGTATATGGTTAATTTGAAAAAAAAATTGAAATGCAGTTATTAAAACTCAAGTGATCCCAAAATAGAAGTACATTTTATATATCTAAGCCAACAATCTTTGTTATATGTTGTGTGTATAAAAAATTCCTTAGTTATTTTTTTGGGTTCATAGATGAAATGTCAAAGTCATTATGAACTCGCACACACATAGAGTAGAGTGACCAAAATTCGAACGCCGGTCATGAACGCTCTACCTAGCAATTTCGACATTTTCTACCAATTACTGAGCTAAGACCTCTGGACTCATCTTAGTTATTCTACCAATTGTAAATGTTATACCGTCGAAAGAAATTACCTTGAAAAAAAAATAACCATAAATTTCAGCCTACCATTTGATTCTGGGTTTGAAATCCTCGACCAGTGCATATAGAGAAGCATTTGTTGAGAGAGAACAACCCCTCAAATAGATCTATGTTATCTCGAGAGATTAATCTCTGCAGCAGTGTGCGGAGCATACCTTTGGTTTAACATAAATTGTTTGAGTTTTTTTATGAGAAAAACTAGCTTTTTTTCATCCAAATAAATTATAAAAAAAATGTAGTTTTTTTATTATTGGTCATTTTTTCTCTCTTTTTTCCAATCCAAATAAAGCATGGGAATTTTTATGATTGTGGGTTTTATTTATCCAATTAAATTATTTTTTTATGAGAGTTAAGTATTAGTAACCTATCTTGTGTGTTTGATAGGTTCTCCGACGGAGATTAGTCATCATCGGTGGCGGTAGAAACTTCGCATTAATATTATGGTAATAAAAAGAGTATTGGCCGCATATGGAGCAAGGATATTTTTAGTTTTTAAACAACATATTTGTTTTTGAGAAGAATTTTTTTTTGCACTGACAGTATAAAATAACTTTACACATTCAACTAATAGCAATCAAGTATTACACCATATTGCTCCAATTTCTTGATATATGACATGGAGATTTAAATCAATTTGAAGAGGGATTCGTTGAGAATATTTTAGAGAATATATATTTTCACACCATTAACACATTTTTATATATGAAGAAAAAAAGCCCTTTTAAACATTTTTTTAAGCAAGGGATCAAGGATCAGATGACCTAGAAAACAACCAACATTCACTACAAGAAATTTGTTATTTTCACAGGAGTTTCAAATAAAAATTAAAATAAATTCATTATAATTTATTTAAAATTATAAAGTCCTTATGTTTTTAAATCAAAAATAATGAGGTGATATTATTAAGGATAGTAGTATATCACATATTCATGTAGCAACTAGCAACCCCAGGTGTATGGGTGTCGTTGCTGCTGCTACAATTGCTTCCAATTTCTATTTAATATGAATTCCACCGACAAGCAACTTTTGAAGTTGCACATTTTTATTTTACTCTGCAAATGCAGTTGGTCTTTTTGTTCACAAACCTGTGGAACAGGACAAGTGTCTTCATTTCTACTTAAGCTCATTAAAAAGTAACCTTTTCCTCAAAAATTATTGAGACTTTACAAAAGCAAATCATTAAAGAAATAAAATAAACACATGAAAACAATGATGTTGTATGTATATTATTGTTAAATATGTTAAATATTCTCTTATACTACCAATCCAGTTAATCTATCCCAAAAAAGAGGATACCGGTATCTTAACCCGAAAGGATACTGAAAAATTATTCTTACTCATTATATATTCTCATAATTTGTTTTTGGTTTTCACACTTCATAACCTAGTAATTCGGTTTGACTGGAAAATAAATAAAATCTGACCAAAAAATTGTTTTACCATCGAATTGAACCAGAATTCTCTCAATATATTCTCATAATTTAATTAATGGTTATATATATATATATAACCATCTACATACACCATGTGAGATGAAACAACATAACCTTTAGAACCATTAATTAAGCTAATTAAATTATTACTATTGTTAAAGAATCTCTTTGACAATGCAAAATTGTAAAGGGGAAAGAGGATTCCTAGAAAAATAATGCTTGTGATACTTTATAGACAAAAACATTTTATGAGATTTATTTTTTTATATTTTAAATTCTTGTTAAAGCATAGTGCCTAATTTTTTCTTTGAGCATATTATATATTACTAGTTCCTCATTGAACACATGCTGCAATATAACGTGTATGGTTTTGACTTTTGAAGTGTAAAGAAGGAGAATTGTAACACAAATCATGCACGTTGGGTTGAAAATTACCGTACCCCGTCAAATGTTTTAAGAAAATATTCCAAGAACATTTTTATTTTCTGTTTATAACATAGTGTAATTAGATCTTTGAATTGCAGTTGATAATTTGACTCGAAGTAACAAACAATGAATTATCTAAATTAAATGATAAGGGTTTTGAGCTCTTAGTATGAGGTTAGGGTTCAATTTCTGACCCATACATATTCGATTGAGAGAGGAGAATTCATCTTGTATTCTCATAAGTTTTCCGACGAAGATTAATCATTACTAATGGCCACGAAAACTTCATACCCATATCATATATCATAGTAGTCCAAAAATTTTATGCCATGACCAAGGTATTTTGAATTTGATATGCAATTAATTATCAAACAAACTTTTTCTATATACAAAAGTGAGAAATCGAATCTCCGACCAAAGACCAAAACTTTCACCATGCTGATAGTAGATAGAAAGTTATAGAGAGGTAAGATGTATAGTTCAACTAGAGTTGAAGAAATTGGAAGACGCATATTTAAACTCTGCTGGATGAGAAAAATATTAATGCTATTGAAAATTCCAAATAAATTTTATAAAAAGAACAAAAAAAATTCCCAAAAGAACTCTATATTTGCAAATTTTACACATATTCAAAACTTCCCTTCATACATATGAAAGTGCACTAGTTTTCATGGCATGAACTCAATCCATAATCCAAATGATGAAAAATGAAACTTTGACCAAAAAAAAAGTTTGATGTACCAATTCTCCTTTGATTCTTAATGGTATTGTATAAAATGTATGTAAAAGATATAAATTAAAGATAAACATTTGTGTCAAAAAATATAAATAAAGAAACATATACAATATCATATAACATGTTGGTATTTTGATATTAAAATATAACACAAATCAATCAAAGTTAAAATATACAACATTCAAATATTTAATGCACATTTTCTAATTCATATTACTCATGATAATTAAATCTCACCTAACTTATAGAATCCATAAAGTTCATTGTTCTTAAATTCTTTCAATTTCTCAAAAATATAGAGAACTCCATTTATAAAAGAAAAAGTCTAGTTTGGTGAGTCCACCAAATGAGTCCCACTAAACATAACATCTATCAAAATATTTAATTTAATGTGTTTTTCTCTCATGTAAATAGTTTTTTTTACTAAGGTGTTCGATCTCGTTTGGTCCGACTTATTTTCTATTTTTTTATTTTTTTAAACGAAACAGAAAAATATAAAATTGAATTAGTCATATTTGTCCTTAAAATTATTAGAAAAATAAAGTAAAGAAGTAAAAAATAAAGAGAAGTGAAGTCAAACACAATTTTTTTCTTCTTTACTATTTTTAAGGAGAAGAAAAAAAAGTAAAAAAATAAGTCGGGTTAAACGGGGCCGAAATAACAAAATCATTATAAATTTTTACACAAAGTGAAGGGATTAGAAATCAAACTCCGATTATAAACATTAATAATTTCAATATTTTCTGTTAATTAGTTAAGATAAGACTTCTAAAATAATGTAGAAAATCTTAATCTCCTTCTCTCTATTTCTTTTATGATAATGGAAATTAAAAATCAAAGAAAAAGGCTCTCCTTTTTCTCTCTAAATCTCTCTTTCTAAAAAGAAAAAATATATATAATAGTCACATCACATTCTTCAACTTATCTCCAAAAGGGAGCACTTAAGTGGCCTTCTCTCTTTACTTCTTCTAACTTTGATCTCTTTCACTACCAAAAAAGAAGTAAAAAACAAACTAGAAAAAGAAAAACCATTGAGATGTCACTTCACATAAATAGAGAACCATGCCAACATTATATAATAACTACTACTTCCAACTATATCAAAGCAAAGATCATTACTCCTAAAACCAAAACAAAATCTTCATATCAAAAACAGAGTTACCCTGTTTTTTTTTTGTCAACTTCTCTTCCTAGCAACATCATGAAGAGCTTTTCAAAGAACAAATTATCTCTCTGTTTTCGCCCTGTTGTTGATATGGATTCTATGATTGAATCCAAAGTTTCTGCTCATTGCTCAGAGATTAAACCTGTATTGAGGTTTTCAAAGAGATGGATTAAAGCTATGCTGTTGGAAACTATATTGGTAAGTCATATGAATAGCCAATGCTTTACTAGTGTGGCCTAAACGAAACGGTAGCATGCAACACCGTTTCCTAAATGATTAGGCAACGGTTTATTTGCTTAATGCTACCGTTTTGAGGCGTTATTGAAAGTGAAAATTTTTATAGTGCATTTTAGTTAAATGGTTTTAAATTGCTATTGTGGTCATTGTCATATTGAACTTACACAATGAAGCTTTAAGATTAAATTGATAAGGTTTGAATATGTGTTTATAATAGTCACGCATAGAGCGGTCCTCCCATTATATTTTTGCCGCAATTGTAGTTGCGGTCATAGACCACATTTTTAAAACTATTAAATCAATGTTATTGTATCTTTATGTTTGTAACTAATTTTAATTTTAATATGTTTGTCTTGCAGAATAGAAGAGCAAATCATAAAAATCGCTACGGCCTTGATTGTTTCGGCACCTCGAAGTATAAATATTCGACACACAAAAAAGAAACAAAATCCTCTTTGTCAACATTATCTACACCTAGTTCATCTTTTTCAAGTCCAAAGGTATCACTATCACAATCAAAGAACATCTCCACCAAAGTGGAAGGGAAAGAAAGTAGCCAAGGAAGTACACTACTTGAGAAGCAAAAGATGTTTGAGTTCTATGCAATGTGTTTAGTTCTCATAAGCTTAATATTTACAGTATTTTGGGGGAAACTATATGGAATCATTTTGACAACAATATTCCTCTACTTTTTCTCTCTATGGAACTCAAACTATAGCTGTCAAAAGAACTGCACTTACACCAAAGATGGTTGTAAAGAGACATTATGGAAAGTGTGCTCAAAGTGAACTACCATTAATGAGCATTCATTTTTTAGTTAGAATTCTCTGTACTTCCTGAGACAAACCATTATTAGACACAGATGGCATGGAAGTGAAGGAGACAAAACAAATGCATTTTTAGGTCCTCTTGGTTCTTCTTTTGTAATGCTTTCTGACATTAGATTAATCTAACAAGTGCTTGTACATAAAGTTGTTGACAAAAAGAGGTTATTGAAAATTTACTTCATGAAAGAATTTTCATTTCATGGGAAATTATGCATTTATGGCAGTGTCTAATAAATAATCTTTGAGCTAAAAATATGTTTGGCAATCAATGCTTTTAAAAAACAACAGTTTGGTTTTGGCATAAGGAATGATTAGACGTTAGCAGTAAATTGAATTGAATAAGCAAGAATGGGTGTTCACTTCTTTCTGTTCAGAAGAAGAAATAAACATCTTCTCACTGTTAATGTATAATTCAAAACTGTGTTACTTGTATGATAAGTTAGGGAATTAGTTGCAATGAATTATATTGTATGAGCTGTCAAGTTTGTTACTCAAAATAGTGTCATTTTAGCCCAAAACATTTGTTTCAAAATGAGTATTGTTTTTCGATTTTCAATTTACCTTCTAATTATTACTACTTTAAACACTATTTTCAAGAAAATAAATGAAAAAGTAGAATTAATTTAATAAAAGTGCTATTAGTTTTGACATAATTGCATTCTTTAATATGTGTTCAAAAGACTAAAACTACACTCATTTTAAAATATGATTTAGGCTTAAATAATTATTTAGCCATTGTAAGTTTGCGTGTTTTTTATTTTAGTCCTTAAAAATTAAAATATGCAAAAAAAAACGAAGGAAAATATGCAGGAAATTTGTGAATTTTAACTTTAGAGATTAAAACCAAAATGATTTTACATTCATAAATTAATTTAAAAAAAAAACATACATGTACTAAAACCAAATGATTATTTAAACTTATGACTTAAAATGTATTAAATTATTTTTTTTAAGTATAAAAATATTATTGAAGGATCAAAACTGTGTGATTTTAAAATAGTTGAATCAATTTCGTGAGTTAGTTTACTTATTTAAATATTTTCAAATAAAATAAGATTTTAAATAAGCTAGATTTAGATTTTTAAATATGTGGTGTTGAAGTGTTGTAATGGAGGTGTTGAAGAAGGGTGTTGAATGATGTGGAGGAGGGAGGTGATGAAAACTTTCAACTATGTTGAAGCTGGAGAGAGAAAGATGGACAGTGACGCGTGGCGCGATTGTATTGGTTGTTTAGATTTTTGAGTTATCAATATTTTGAACTCAATTATTTCATCGCAAATTAATTTTTTATTTGTTTACCAAAATTCATGATTTTTTTTGTCTATAAATAGTGATTTGGTTTATTTGATTGAAACACGGATTAAAAACCAAGTTTTTCACTATCTTAATCTTATTATTTTTTTTTTGGATACATTATTATTATTATCTTTCTATTAGTGTTTATTTTGAAGTTTTAGTCTTTTCTTTTAGTGAAATGGATCCAATAATCATTTCAAGATTCAAAATTCTTCTAATCCCAACAATTATCAAATAATTTTTTAATAGGTCAAATTTAAACTTGACAAAGTATAGCTGAGTTGAACTATTCACATTCCTATATACTATCTCCGTCCCTTTTTATATGATCCCGTATTACATTATTTATTTATCATATTTTGACTGTATTTTTTTAATAATACATAGGATGTAAATATTAGCATATAAAATTTTGTTTGATTTGTTTTGATGAATACTTTCAAAATATCAAATTTTTATAATTTTTACTACTGAATAATTAAAAATATTAATGATCAAAATTATAAATTGACGTACGTGCAGTAGTCAAATAAAGTCTTATATTTAAGAACAGACTAATATATTTCTTCTTAAGTTAATGAAACTACAACTTTCCATAAAAACTTACTATTTCTTTAGACTTGTCAAAAAGTGTCAATTGAGAAATTAAAATATGCTTAATGCATGATTTTAAATTCATATTCAAATAGATAACTTAACCCATCAAACATCAATATTAAAGTCCATATATAGATCTCTCTGTCTCCTTTATGGTAATGGAAAATAAAAATCAAGAAAAAAGCCTCTCCTTTTTCTCTAAAACTATCTTTCTAAAAAGAAAAAATATATAAAAGTCACATACTTGAACCTATTTCTCACACGAAGCACCTAAGTGGCCTTCTCTCTTTACTTGCTCCCACTTTGAACACTTTCACTACCAAAAAAGAAGAAAAAACAAAGTAAAGAAAAACCATTTGAGCTATCACTTCACATAAATAGTGAATCATGCCAACATTATATAATACCTACCTACTAAACTATCAAACCAAACATTATTGATTCTTAGTATCAAAAAACATAGTTTCCTTTTTGTGTTGTTTTCTTTGTAGCTTAAAGTTATACACACAAAAAAAAAATTAGCCGGCAATCATGAAGAATTTCTTGCAGAACAAGTTTTTTCACTGCTTTCGCCCTGTCGTTGATATAGATGCCATGCTTGAATCTAAAGTCGCTGCTCATTGCTCGGAGAGCTGGTTCGTGCAGTCGCAACACCCTAAAAAACGTACCGTTTCAAAGTTGATCAAAGCTGCTATGTTGGAAACCATATTGGTAAGTCTTTTATTTTACTTAAAAAAAATTATGCGCGGCTTTTATCGCACTTGTGATATTGTTGCAAAGACCTGTTACAGTTGTAGACCGCAATTTAAAATTTTGAAATGTGATGTGATTTATACAAAAATTAGAGACTAATTTAAATTTTAATATTTGATTTGCAGAATAGAAGAGCTCGTCATCAAAATCGTTACGGCCTTGAATGTTTTAAAGGGTTAAAGAATAATTATTCGACATATAAAAAAGAAACAAAAGTCTCACCATCATCATCAGCAGCATCTGAACAAAGTTCATCTTTTTCAAGCCCAAAGGTAACACTATCACAATCAAAGAAGATATCCCAAGAAGGTAACCATGGAAGCACACTAATAGAGAAGCAAAAGATGTTTGAGTTCTATGCAATATGTTTAGTTCTCATAAGCTTAATATTTACAATATTTTGGGGAAAACTATATGGAATTATTTTGACAACAATATTCCTCTACTTTTTCTCTCTTTGGAACTCAAACTATAGCTGCCAGAATGTTGCTAAATTGTCCAAGATACAATGTAGTGTACAGTACAAAGATGGATTTAAAGGGTCATTATGGAATGTGTGCTCAAAGTGAACTACCATAAATTCATAGTTAGGTCCTTTGGCTTTTCTTTTGTATTGATGTCTGACATTAGATTAATCTAACAAGAGCTTGTAGAAAAAGTTGTTGAAAATTAACTTCATCAAAGTAATTTCATTTCATGGGAAATTATGCCAGTCTGTGTCTGTGTCTAATAAATGATCTTTCTTTGGGCCAGTAATTTTTCTTTTTATTGCAATCAATTTTTTAAAAATTGATTTGAAAATAAAATTATATATTCATTCATAAATGAGTTGAACAAAAAATTTGAGTGAAAAGAACAATTTTAAAATCAGAAGCTAGAATTTCTAACTTTAAGTGGAATTACTTTTAAAAAACCAAATAAGTTAGTAGAATTGATTCTAACTCCTCTAGAATTTAAATCAAACATGCATAAGTATGAAAATTACGTGCAAGAAAAAAAACAGAGTAAAGAGAAAAAGAATTTGATGTTTGCTTTTTTTTTTTTCAAGTAATTTGAGAATTCGATAATAGAACTCAGATTTCTTCAATAATGTTTCTAATTGCTACCAACTGAATTATATTTAAGGAATAATTGGATATTTGATTTCGTGAGTAAAGGTTATTTACTAGTAATTGTTATGATAAACCGGTTTCCACATTTCTGCTATTGATCACACTTCACAACCTATATTATTGTCTATATATAGAGGCAAAGTAGCATTACAAACAAATGGGCTTAAACACACTAATTAAAGGCCCAATACAAAAGATAGACCCAAAACAGTAAAAGGCATGACAAATCCTCCCTTGATTGAACATTAGCCTATTGTTGTTACTAACAGATAAAAGGTTCAATTAAAAAACTACATTAGTTTTAGCTTATATTTTGGTTAAGTTAAAATATGTCTTAAATGTTCTTTCGAGCATATTAAATGTCTTATGAATATAAAGAATAATGTCTTCAAGAATAAGATAAATTGTAATAAAAAAAAATTCTTTAATATAAAGGTCAAGGGTAATGTCTATAAGAACAAGAGAGTTCTTATAGAGAGTATTCATAAAAGTCGAATCAATTTGTCTTATTAATTAGCTAAGAAGGCTAAAGAGAAGACAATAAATTATAAGTGTTTTGCTTTTGAGTAAGTGATTTCGAGTCAGATCTTCAATTACTCAAATTGACTTGTTGATTTAACTTAGAAGGTTTGTCAAAGTTTCAGTTTCAAATCAACTTTCGATTTCGAAGCATTGCAACATATCATTATAAAGAACGATTATAAACAAGCAAGGCTGAAGATTATGTGGCAGAACACGCGTCAAACGAATAATTTATAGACGTTGTTAGACAGTTATTTTGCTTCTCTATAAATACTAATCAGCATCGCAAATTACTCATACAAACAATACTTACAAACTCAAAGTATCCATGCGTTCGAGAGAAAAGAGTACAAGAGGCAAAATGTATGATTTTGTGATAATCTTTTATTAAATTCAATGCAATTTATCATTCCATACAATTTATTTGCTTTCCTTTAAAATTTCTGCAATTTACTTTTCAATTAGAACTTTAATTCTTTTGCATTTTTACAAATTCATTTACATTTTGTCTTTCAAAACTTGCAAGTGTTCATTGTGTTGATGAACATTAATATTTTCATTCATAAAACAAAGAATGTACAAACACATCCCATGATTTATTAGTTGATCCTTCAAGCAATTTAAAATGGTTGTTTATCAAAATTCAGAGTAAACAATTACCCTTTAACAAAGCTTCACTGAGCTTTTAATAAAGCTTCAAGCTTGAATGACTTTGACTTTAATTTAAGTTAACTAGTTTCCTTCACAAACATATTAATATTGATTTTTATATATTTTTTTAAAGTTCGGTATTCGGCCCAAAAACTTTAAGAAGAATCTAAAACTTCGTGCATTATTTTCCTATATTTTCTTTCTGTCTTTTATGTATCTATCTCTCTTATCATTCTTCTTTCTCAATTTTATTTTTAATTTTTAATTTTTTCTCTCCTCACTCACATAATAAACTAGGAAACATTAATTCATGCAGAACAAGAGATGATCCACTTACGAGGAATTGATAGTATTAATATAGAATACATGGTTAAATATATTTTTATTCCCTCTAAATATATCAACTTTCATTTTTAGTTTCTAAAAAAATTCCATCAAACTTTGATTCTTCTAAATATATCAAGTTCAATTTTAATCTCTGTTTTTTCATAAAAGTTCATGTTTCATGTTGGAAATAACTTTCTGATGGCGTGTCATTGTTAATACATCAAAATATCAATAGGTTAATAACTTAACCATTTAATCTTTAGTTTAATAATTTAATCTATAACTTAAAATTAAAGATAAATTAATAAATATTAAATATTAAATTGTTTAGTTGTTAAACTAATGATAGTTTAATAACTTAACAATGATATGAAACACGAACTTTGGTAAAAAAATAAAACATGAACTAAAATTGAAAATTTGTATATTCATAGGACTAGAGTTCAAAGAAAGTTGTTAAATGACTACAAATGAAATTTTGTGTCTTTAGAATGACTTAAAAAATTATTTAACCCAACTATTTATTTAAGAAATTTGCAAAAAATCATCTTAAAATTTGTAGAAGTCTTATATCTAAGGATAAATAATATTTTTGCAAAATAATCTTAATTAAAATTAGTATAGAGAGGAAGGATAAACTTTGTGTGTGTTAAATAAGGAGACTTTGACCAAAGACTTTCCATAAAAGAATGAAGATAGATAGTTTTATATAAGTTGAGAAAATGTTAAACAAATTAGCCTGCTGTATATATATTAATTAATCCAAAGATTATTTAACATATTGTTCGTATTCACTATTCAGAGTACATATACCAGAAACCGCGTTATTTAGTTTGATTCGTACATCTATCTTAAAGAATGAGTATAATTGAGCATCCATCTGACTCTTCAAATTTGCACGTGATGAATTGGAACCCTTACAATGAATAATGATAAATTAATTAATAAAAGCAGTTATGATGTATGTAGGACAAAAGTAACGTGTTTACTTGCATAAGGGAACATTATGGTCCTCAGTCAGGACTCAGGGTACATATGGTTCTTGACAATATACTAGTAATACACAATGTTGTTCAAGTTAGTTAATCCAGTAGTTTTTAATTTATCACTTAACAGAGTTAGTAATTTATTGAATAGTTGTACTGTTAATTTTATCAAACATTTATTTTAGTGTAAATTTTTTATCAAATATTATAAGTTCAATTATTTGCTATAAACTATAATATAAACTAATTTATTGATAATTGATTAATTTTTTTTGCTAAACAAAGCGCAAATGGTTTGATGTTATGTACTATATGTGTCTGGGACTTTGTGTATCGTTGCTTATAATTACGGATGATTGTATATATCTGAATCAATTTCAAAATTAAATCTAAACGGAAAACTATACAAAAAACTGCATTTAACCGCACGGTTTAGTTAGATTGGTGGTTTTCATTACATAAAACCGAATCAAACCGTAATATTTAATTTAACTCAATCAACTACAAATAATCAACCTATTACATAGTCTAACTTAACAATCTCAATCTAAATTAAGTCTATAAAATATTAAGTTGTCAAAATATATCCTTTCACACGATTTATAGAACTATAATGTTGGTATTAAAAACAAGTTATAAGATGTAAAAACGTTTTATGATAGATGTAATTTTTGTATATCATCTAAACAATAAAATAATAAGTTGATAATATTATCATTTTTTTATATCGTGTTAAACCGCGGAAACCGATCTAATCAAAACAACATTATTTTTTTGAAAGTTCGGTATCCGGCTTAAAGACTAACTAATCCGAGAGGACCAATCCAATTGCCCACTTGCGAGGACCTCATTTAAAGACAGAGTTTTTACTCTGTATGGACTAACCCACCTAAATTGACACAAGTGAGAATCGAACCTAAGACACTGTGAGAAGGATACTCCAAAGACCCAAGCCAACCGTTAAACCAACCCAAGTGGATTATCAAAACTACATTTATTTGGTTTGAATGATTTTTTAAAAATTAACCAAACCACATCTATTTTAATCTCACGGCTAAATTGATTTTTATACTTAAACCCGAATTAAACTGCACCATGATCACCCTTACTTATTAATTGGAGTATATTTTTGAGACCAAAACAAGGTCAACCTGGTCACTTGACTGTAATTTTGGCAGTATTTGAATTAGTAGATTTGTGTCACGTGGTAATTTACAATTACAAAGCTAAAAGGAAGCGTGGGAAATGTTTCATGTTGGCTTCCCGGAAGATTAGTACTATAATCTGACGGTCAACACTATTATTCATACTCTTTTTTAATTTAATGTGAAAAATGAAGAACAGACACCAAATATTTGATTTGACTAATAGTAATTAATAGTAGGACCCTTATCATTGTTTCATATTATAAAACATGTTGCAATATGAAAGCGTGTAGTATAAATTCAAAAACTCCTCTCACACAAACACTCACTTATCATTATCATCTATCATATACAAGACCAACATAAACACACTCACTCACTCACTTTGAGTTAACTTGTTAATTTCTCAAAAAATAATTAAGATGGCTAGAACTCCTTCTTGTGACAAAAGTGGAATTAGAAAAGGAACTTGGACTGCTGAAGAAGATAGGAAATTAATTGCTTATGTTACTAGATATGGTTGCTGGAATTGGCGTCAACTTCCTAAATTTGCAGGTAATAATTCATATATAAACCTTGGATTTGCAAGAAATTTCATGTAATTACTAATTAGTGAGGATTATTTAATTTATATATGGTCATAAACAACATAAAATTTAATCATTAATTGGTTTTCTAATTTCAGGTCTTGCAAGATGTGGAAAGAGTTGTAGATTGAGGTGGTTGAATTATCTTAGACCAAATATCAAAAGAGGGAACTTCACTGAAAAAGAAGAAGAGTTGATTATTAGAATGCATAAAAAGCTTGGCAATAGGTATGAATCATATAATCACATAGTATATCATTTCTTGAAAGTTCTTAACAAAAATATCACAATAACATAAAAATTGTTGGAATGTTAATTCAATATATTTCATTGCTCAACTTGTAGATGGTCAACCATTGCCGCGGAATTACCTGGAAGAACAGATAATGAAGTGAAGAACCATTGGCATACTTCCCTCAAGAAAAGAGTACAAAACAACACAATCACAAAATTTGAAGAAACCAAATCACAAAATTTGAAGAAAACAACACAATCACAAAATTTGGATATTAGTTCCCAAGATCCCAATGGCCCATTATCCCCAATTTCATCATCAAGTGAATTCTCTTCCACAACATATTCAGATCAAAGTTCAACTCATGATTTGGATGATTTTGGTTTTCTAGATGCATTTATAGAATCTATGGATCAAAGTTTTTGGCTGGATGATGACATTTCCACAATTGTGCAAGACAATACTACTAATTTTGCTTTTCAAAATCAAGATACTACCACTAATGATACTTTATTAGTGTCTCCTAATCATTCATCCAATCAAAGTAATTTGGTTTTGGATAATGACTTTAGCAGCTTTCTAGATTCGTATAATGAGTCAACGGTTGATAGTTTTTGGACACAATCATATGAAGCTGACATGTCCCACGTTCTATACAACCAACATTGGGATTGGTCAGAATGAATGGCTAAAATATGGATACAATCTCGGAGTTTTGAGTCGCCAGCAGTGATGGATCCAGAAATTGTATCTAACTAGTGGATGATATATTGTACTCTTGTAAATTTAAATATTAAAATTGTTTATATATAATATAATTTTTTAGAGTATAAATATGTAATGATCGAGAGCTTCTATCTAGTGTGAAACAATTTATCAATAGTAAATATTTGCACCATTGTATATAGAAAATGTTTTAAAATTTTGAACCTATACATCAATTAAGTTTATGCTTAAGCATATGTGAACTCATTAATATATGAGTTCTTGTATGTTTATGTAAACTTAATTACTTTAATTGTACGTGAACAACGTTCATTTATCCTTACTGCTCAAAGAATCAAGAAATGGAAGACCACTAAAAATAGGTGAAACACAACATAAAGATAATAATGCAAACAAATAATCTTAAATAGTCACATAAAATTGGTGTGATCAAACTCAAAATCGTGAAAAGGAAAATTAAAAAAAAATGAAAAAAAGAAAGAAAGGTACATAAAACTAATTAAATGAGAGAATTTGTTAATGGAGTTTGTTATCTTTGAAATGTGACAATAATGATGTCGGGAGCAAATGAAGCAATGTAGGAAGAGAAGAGTAGTATTAAAAGAGGAAAGGAGATGAAAACGTGAAAAGAAGAGAATGAAGAGTAGTATTAAATGAGTAATTTTTGTATTGCTTAAGAGATCACATAACATCTCAATGCACTCTTTACACGGCAATGACCTACCATCACCACCTTTCAATGTATATTTTATGAACTGTGTGTGAGCCTTTACAAATTTGTCTTTTGTAAAAGGTGTCTTATTGATTTGAGGTGTGTGTGAGTGTTGTACATAAATTAACTACCCTCAATTAGCCTCAAATTCTCAGCAATGAGCGACACTTTGAATGTATCGGAACAACAAGAAATATAATTTTCCTAAAAAATTACAATATTTTTTGGTTTTCAACACCAGTTTTTTTGGTCGAGACCGGGGTATCCAACGCCGAACACAGTGACTAATCCCTCGCTGAATTGGAGGCACCTCGAAGGGTGGGACAGCTGGCCCAAGATTTAAAGTTGTTCCATACCCAAGGTTGAAGATCGAACCATCGACCCTTGGTTAAGGAAGGATGAACCTCAACCACTCAACCACACCCCTTAGTTTGGATTTCAGCAGTTTAATCTAAAATAATTATGCAATTGTTTATATAAAAATAAGTATTTAATGCAATAATAAATACATAACAGTCCCGTGAGCGTAGCTCAGTTGGTAGGACATTGCATTTTATATGCAGAGGACCGGGGTTCGAACCCTAGTCATCCCACTTATCCACATTATTGGTGGATTTTCTAGCCGCTAGGCTACTTGACCAAAAAAAAAAAAAAAATACATAACATAATTGTTACAATAAGAGTTAGAATTTGCAATCATTTTGTATTCTAATATATATAATATTAATTTTTCTTTTACATAAAAACATATATAATATTTTAAGTACGCCTCTCATTAGCTCGGTTGCGGAGGACAAAATTATTTGGCGGTTGGAGAAGAATGGTTTATACTCTGTCAAAAGTGCATATCGTCATTGTATTGATAATATTATTGATGCTACTACATTGCAAGTATTGGGGCATTGGAAAATAATTTGGAATGCTAAGATTCCACTGAAAGTCAAAAATTTCATTTGGCGGTTATGTCGCAATTGTATCCCAACACGGTTTCGACTCATCCAAAAAGGAGTTAACTGTTCTTGTGAATGTCCCCTATGTGACCATGGAGATGAAGACACTATGCACTTGTTTCTTCTCTGTGAAAATGCTGTGACTATTTGGAACCATTTTGGATTATGGAATTTTGTACATGGACATATTCATAGTCAAAACAATTTTCCAGCAACAATTTTTTCTATATTGCATGCTTCAAATGATGAACAAGCTGCTCTGTTCATGGTTGTTTTGTGGAGTATATGGCAGCAAAGAAACAACAAGGTATGGATGCAGATCATCGAACCAGGGAACATACCGTGTGAGCGAGCTATTAACTTTTTGGCAGATTGGAAAGCAGCTCAAGTGCAACAACACAATAGTAGCGTGCAACTAGAAAGCCTTTCTAGGTGGTCTAAGCCTCGTAATGGAAGATATAAATGCAATATTGATGCATCTTTTTCTACTCATAATAATAAAAGTTGGTATCGGCATGTGTATAAGGGATGATGAAGGTCGATTTGTGCTAGCTAAAACGGAATGGTTCTCTCCAATTTGTGAGGTTGATGTTGGTGAAGCACTCGGGCTTCGCAGTGCGCTAAACTGGGTCCACGAGCTCCAATTGGAAAATGTGGATTTCGAGCTAAATTCCAAGAATGTTGTTACAAAGTTCCATAGTAAGAAGGAGGATGTGTCTGAATTTGGTGTTGTAATTAAAGATTGCTTACGGGTCTATAATTCTTATTTTCGAAACTCACGGGTTGAGTTTATTCGGAGGCAAGTCAATGAAGTTGCCCATGCCCTAACAAGAGCGGCCACATCTATAGCTAGTTTCTATATTTTTATATATTGATATTCCCACTTGTATAACTACTATTATTGATAATGAAATGCTATAAGCTTATTTTTGTCAAAAAAAAAATATATATAATATTAATTGTCATGTGACATGTATGACTCTCACATTCATATTTAATATGTGAATACTTGAAGAGAATGAATTAAAAAAATTGTGTGGTTGGTTGGTGGTGTTCTTTGCGATGGATACACATGTAGTCGGTTAATGCTATTTTTTTTATTTGATTGATATTTCAAAAAGTCATATTTAATATATGAAGATGAAGAAAAATATACTATTTATGATTTATGAAATATTAAATTTTAAATATAACGATATATTATTTGTCTTTTTCATTAATTAAATTTGTAACACTTAAATTTATAAAACAAAAGCCAAAATTTCAATTTTAGACTTCAATTTTAGATTAAGCTCGAGATTAATTTTCAAGTCATCTTTTTTTAACCGCTCAAAGTCTTATCTTTAATTGGAACTTTGGTATGCTTTACTTAATTGCTTATCTCCTGACTTGTGTTTATAGGTAGTAGAGACAATTGCCACCTATACTTGAGTCCTCAACTATTCACATCCTCTTATTTAATAAAAATTTAATTTCAAAGACTAAAAAAAAAGTGACTTTGCATGAACGAAAAGAAAAAAATTGAATAAAGAAACTAATAACAAAAAGTTCATTATTGTATCTTTGTGAACATATTGCAGGCATTGCTGATATTCAAACCTGAGGAATATTCTCTAGCTACTTATTTAGTCAAGTGAAGATACTAAACTAATTGAAAAAATAAAAACAAGGATTCATTATATTAGTAACTAAATATTATTTTTACATAAATGAAATGACAAAGTCATTGAAAAACACACACGCAAAGTGGAGTGATTGAGGTTCAAAATCCGGTAATAAACATTCGGCTTAACAATTTTAATATTTTCTATCAGTTAAACTAAAAATTCTAAACAACTAAACACATATTTAAACCTAACTAACACTACAATTTGAATTAATATTATACAAAACATTCTTAAAAATCCGACACTTGACATTTTAAAAGGGTACTAAGAGTAATTTGATATAGAAAAAATATATATTTTTACGTGGTATACAAGTTTTGTACAAAATTTTATACTATCGTACAAATTTGATTTTCAAACCAAATATTGGAATTTCCGTAAAATATAATTTTTGGAGACCAAAAGAAAGTCAACAAGGTCATAATGGCTTGACTGTAATTTTAGCTATGTTTCCATTGGTAGATTTGCTTCACGTGTGGTAATTTAAAAAGCTAAAAAAAGAAGTGTGGGAAATATTTCCTCTTAGCTTCGTGGAAGATTGGTAGTGTATGTAATCGATAGTGATAGTGACACTATTATTGACTGGCTTTTTTTTTTTTTTAATAAGCATTATTGACTAGCTTTAATTAGTACCACTAGGTACAAAGAGTGGTTTTGAATTTTGTATAAAATATGTTTGAAATTAAACACGTTTTGGATGTGAAAACGTGTAGTATAAATTCAAAGAATGCTCTCACACGAACTCACTTATCATTATCATCATATTTCTCATTTTGTAGAAACACACTCACTCACTTATTGAGTTGGAGTTAACTTGTTAATTTCTCAAAAATTAATTAAGATGGCTAGAACTCCTTCTTGTGATAAAAGTGGAATTAGGAAAGGAACATGGACTGCTGAAGAAGATAGGAAATTAATTGCTTATGTTACTAGATATGGTTGCTGGAATTGGCGTCAACTTCCTAAATTTGCAGGTAATAATAATTCATAGTATACAAGTTGGACTTGCAAGAATATTAATGAAATTACTAATTAGTAAGGATTATTTATTGTCATAAATTTTAATCATTAACTGGTTTACTAATTTCAGGTCTTGCAAGATGTGGAAAGAGTTGTAGATTGAGGTGGTTGAATTATCTTAGACCAAATATCAAAAGAGGGAATTTCAGTGAAAAAGAAGAAGAGTTGATTATCAAAATGCATAAAAAGCTTGGCAATAGGTATGAATCATAATCACATATATCCTTAGCTTGCTTGAAAATAACATAAAATTGTTGGAATGTTAATTCTAATATCTTTCATTGCTCAACTTGTAGATGGTCAACCATTGCCGCGGATTTACCTGGAAGAACAGATAATGAAGTGAAGAATCACTGGCATACTTCCCTCAAGAAAAGAGTACAAAACAACACAATCACAAAATTTGAAGAAACCAAATCATTGGATATTAGTTCGCCAGATCCCAATGGCCCATTATCCCCAATTTCATCATCAAGTGAATTCTCTTCTACAACATATTCTGATCAAAGTTCCAATCATGATTTGGATGATTTGGGTTTTCTAGATGCATTTATAAAATCTATGGATCAAAGTTTTTGGCTGGATGATGACATTTCCGCAATTGTGCAAGACAATACTACTAATTTTGCTTTCCAAAATCAAGATACTACCACTAATGATGCTTTATTAGTGTTTCCTAATCATTCATCCAATGAAAGTAATTTGGTTTTGGATAATGACTTTAGCAGCTTTCTAGATTCGTATAATGAGTCAACGGTTGATAGTTTTTGGACACAATCATATGAAGCTGACATGTCCCATATTCTATACAACCAACATTGGGGTTGGTCAGATTGAATGGCAAAAATATGGGTATAATTTTGGAGTTTTGAGTCGAGAGGGCAGTGATGGATCCAGAAATTATATCGAATGCGTGAGATGTTGATACTTGTGTAAATTAAAATGTTAAAAATATATTCATATGTCTTACTATCAATTTTTGAAAGTATAAATATGTAATGAGAGTTGCTATGTTAAAAAACTAAATGTGCGCTTGTATGTTTGGTTTGACTTTAGATAGAATTAATTTTGATAGAATTGATTTTGGTATAATTAATTTTAGGATAATTGATTTATGTTTGGATATAATTATGTAAAAGTGAGTTGAACATTAAATTTAAGCGTAAAAATCATACTTAAATCCAGAAGCTACAAATCCTACCTTCTAGCAGAATCAATTTTGTTGGTAAAATCAATTCTGCTTTACAATAACCAAATATTTAAAATTAACTTAGAATCAATTCTACATTTTTAAAATTGTTTTTGGCTCTTCCAAAAACTAAATCAAACACACACGAGTTTGTTATCTTTGAAATGTGACAACACTTGCTTCAAAAATCGTGATAACGATGTCAGAAGAAAATTAAGCAATGTAGGAAGAGAAAAATATTAAAAGAGGAAAAGTGATGAAAATGTAAAATGAAGAGAAATTGATGACTAATCTTTGTTAGACAACATGTGGGTAGTAAATAAGATGGATTTTTCTCTCATGATCTAATTCTTTCTGTACAATAATTAGAAATCGAATTTTTGACCACATGCATGATTAAAGAGTACTTAAGACCTTTGTTATTGGGTATATTTGGTTTGATTTTAGATAGAATTGATGTTGATAGAATTGATTTTAATAGAATTGAGCTTAGTATAATTGATTTATGCTTGAATATATTCAATTAAAAGTGAGTTAAACTGTAAATTTCAGTGTAAAAATCAATTTTAAAGTCAAAAGCTATAATTTCTAACTTCAAATTGAATTATTCTACTTTATAGAAATCAAACATGTCAGAATCAATTATACACGTCCATAATCAATTTTAGCCCTCTAGAATTAAAACAAAAAATACACATATATATTCAAACTTTTTACTAAAATATCCCCTTTTCAATCCAAAAGAAAAAAAATACTGAGCTGTTTCCATTTGAAAAGTATTTACTAAATTGCTCCCTTTTTTTTTTTTTCAAGAATCTTATTTATTTCTCCACTCAATTGAGCAAAACCTTGATGGAGCTTAAAAATTCTGAGGCCCACCGATCCTCCACATGAAGTGGCAGAATGATGCATTTTTTTTTCTTTTTCATTTCCTTAATTAATGTTTAAAAAATATTATAAAACACAAATTCTAAATCCTAATCGTAACCTCTAAAATTAAAATATTGTCAAAAAATTACTAAAAATTAATTTATAATATTTAAAAATTTAGAAAAATTAATTAAAATCAATAATATTTATAAGTAATATTTATATTTTTAGCAAAATAGAATAATTCTATTTGCAGCAAAACATTATTAACAATCACAAATCACATGCATTAGTAACTAAACATAATATTCAAACCTAAATACTACTTTGAATTAATACTATATACAAAACATTCTTAGAAACCCGACACTTGACATTTTAAAAAGGTACTAATAAGAGTAATTTGATATAAAAAAAATTACTTTTACGTGGTATGCTTTGTACGAAATTTTATACTAACGTACAAATTTGATTTTCAAACCAAATACTAGAATTTCTCTAAAATATAATTTTTGCAGACCAAAAGAAAGTCAACAAGGTCATAATGGCTTGACTGTAATTTTAGCTGTGTTTCCATTGGTAGATTTGCTTCACGTGTGGTAATTTAAAAAAAAAAAAAAAAGGAAGTGTGAAATATTTCCTCTTAGCTTCGTGGAAGATTGGTAGTGTATGTAACCGATAGTGATAGTGACACTATTATTGACTAGCTTTAATTAGTACCACTAGCCCTAGGTACAAAGAGTGGTTAATACTATCTTGTGAGAATGACCCTTTTATAATTGAATTTTGTATAAAATATGTGTTTGAAATTAAACACGTTTTGGATGTGAAAACGTGTAGTAGTATAAATTCAAACAATGCTCTCACACAAACTCACTTTATCATTATCATCATATATCTCTCATTTAATAGAAAACACCCTCACTCACCTATTGAGTTGAAGTGCACTTATTAATTTCTCAAAAAATAATTAAGATGGCAAGAACTCCTTCTTGTGATAAAAGTGGAATTAGAAAAGGAACATGGACTGCTGAAGAAGATATGAAATTAATTGCTTATGTTACTAGATATGGTTGCTGGAATTGGCGTCAACTCCCTAAGTTTGCAGGTCTTTCAAGGTGTGGAAAGAGTTGTAGATTAAGGTGGATGAATTATCTAAGACCAAATATCAAAAGAGGGAATTTCACTCAACATGAAGAAGAGTTGATTATTAGAATGCACAAGAAGCTTGGCAATAGGTATAATCACAAGTCCTACTTTGCTAGCTAACTTCTTTATAAACCACAAATTTTTACAATATAAGTATAAATTAGTGTGGAATGTTAATTTTGATATTTCTTTAATTTGTCTATGAATTTATAGATGGTCAACCATTGCGGCAGAGTTACCTGGACGAACAGATAACGAAGTGAAAAATCATTGGCATACTTCTCTTAAGAAGAGAGTTCAACACAACACAATCACAAATATGGAAGAAACCAAATCAAATCAAAGTTCAACACAATCCCAAGATACAAATGGGTCATTATCTCCAATTTCATCATCAAGTGAATTCTCTTCCACAACATTTTCAGATCAAAGTTCCAATCATGATTTGGATGATTTTGGCTTTCTAGATGCAATTATAGAATCTATGGATCAAAGTTTTTGGCTGGATGATGACATTTCCGCAATTGTGCAAGACAATACTAATGATGCTATTTTAGTGTCTTCTTCTAATCACTCGTTTAATGAAAGTTTAGTATTGGATAGTGACTTTGCCAGCTTTCTAGATTCTTACAAAGAGTCAACTGTTGATAGTTTTTGGACACAGCCATATGAAACTGACGTGTCCCATGTTCTATACCACAATCATTGGAGTTTCTCAGAGTTTTGAGTGTTTTTTTTTGTTTTTTGACAAACAGAAATTTGAGTGTTTATAATACTAAGTTTTGAAATTTAGCAAGGTGAATATAAAATTATCTACAGAAGTCGTATGTAAGAAAATCTAAAAGTACATTAAATATATCATGTTTATTAACATATGTAACAAACATATGTTTTACATGTTAACGTTCTCTTTTTAAAAAAAAAAAAAAAAAAAAAAAATATATATATATATATATATAATCATTTTTACTAATATATAAACTTATGATTTTTTAATTATTATGCTTGTGAACAAAAATATTACTAATTGACAATCTAAGTGACCATTTGAACTTGACAATCTAAGTGATTTCGGCCGACTTTTTTAATGAGTTACTTTCTCCGGTCTTATTTATAAGTAAAAATTAATTTTTAGATTTATTGAACAAGTGATGTATTTAGTCTATATTTGGGTTAGATACATCACTTGTTCAATTATTCTAAAAAGTGATTTTTGCTTATAAATAAGGCCGAAAGGAGTGCAGGTACAGTAGGCCTAAATATTAACAATCTATAATATTCTTCTTTTAATTGATTAAAATTCATGTGGATACTTTTCACTACTTTATATAGATTTATTTTTAAAGTTAGAAATTTACATAAATTTTAATCAATTAAAAAAAATCAATATTTCTAATATTTTGCGAACGTAGTAACAAATTATGGTAAGAAAATGTTTTTTTTTAACAAAGAAAAGATCTCTTATTGTTCTCTCTACTTCTTCAATTTATTTATTATATAAATGTGCATATGACACTTAAGGGTGAAAATAGGTCAACCAAACCTACAGAAGGGTCTACAATTTAGTAGTTTATATAGATTTAGGTAAGACCGTTTTTGAAATAGAGTAGGCTAAAAATATTTTTATAAACCTAATTAGCTAAAAAGTTCAAATTACAGGCCATAACAAATGTCATTTAAGCCTAGCTATTAGGTCGGTCTATTTGAATAAATATTAATAATATATTTATTATTTTGGGTTAAATATATTTTTGTCCCTATAAATATACCAAATTTTGGTTTTTGTACCTCTAAAAATTTTCTTCAACTTTTAGTCCCTATAAAATTTCCAATCACCATTTTTAGTCCTTATTTTTAATAACTCATATATAGCTTTTGTATTTTTTAATAAAATTGTGCAGAAATGTGTAAAATGTTACAAAAATCTCTCTCAAAAAAATTTGGATTTTTTTAACAAAACATGAATTAAATATGAACTTTTAACCACACAAATATAAAAATTCATAATTAATTCATGTTTTGTTAAAAAATTATAAATTTTTTCGGGAGAGATTATTATAATTTTATAAATTTTTCTACAAAATTTTATTCAAAAATTGAATTATAGATATGAGTTTACTTAGAAGGAAGGATCAAAAGTGAAGATGAAAAATTTTAAAGGGACTAAAACTAAAATTTGGTATATTTATAGGGACCAAAAATATATTTAACCCTATTATGCGCTATTCATGGCGCTATCGTAGAAAATACCTTATTTGAAGATGGTGATGACATATATAAATGTATGATTATTATAACTTAGAATTGAAATATATATATATATATATATATATATATATATATATATATAGTCAAATTCTTTAAAGTACGACGTGAAATATCAACAAAAAGTTTAATTTTATTTGCGAATTAATTGAATAATCTATTTAAATATAAATATAATTATTTATTTAAATATGTTCATATGAAATAAACTTTTAAGCAGACTAACAAATCAAACAAACTTTTACAAAGATTAAGTCTCAAGCTTAAAAATCAAACTTATAAAAGACTATATACACACTAGACTTAAACATAATTTTTTGATAGATCAACTTTAAATTTAGTAAAACCTAACTCGACCTAGCTAATGACATCTTATTATAATTTCATTTTATTATGTAAGAAGTTAATTCCTTTTACGCATAATTATTTTGTTCAGTTTATGAGCGGACAAAATATTAAATTAAAATACTACACTAGCTAGGCAATACTTTATTGGTTTTACTTTGGGTGAAGAAAGGGGGCTAAAACCTTATGAATTAAAAAACGAGACTTGGACCATAGACTTTCCATAAGAATGAAGATCTCTTCATAAATCTGTTATTAATTGCATGATAAGCTGTTGATATTCAAAGAACATACTAGAAACCGCGTTATTTAGCTTAATGAGTTTTTTTTAAGGAATCTTAAAGAATAATTGAATATATACATCACTACCTGCATGGAATAGAAAAACAATAATCAATATCTGACTATTCAAATTGGCACATGATTAATAGGAACCCAGACAACGACAAATGAATAATAAATTAATTATCAGCACTTTGATGTCTTAAATATTTTTAACCAACATATATAGTGTGACATAAATGATAGATATTTGTGTTTTTTAATTGGATATTTTTCATATTCATTTAATTTATTTTAAACTCATGTCTTTTTACTTCACATTTGAAATATATAATATAATCATATTTACCATTTAAAAAAAAATTGAGTCTCTCAATATCTAAAGAGAAATGTTTGTTGAGAGAAGACAACTTCTTAAAACAATCTCAGTTACCTTGAGATAATTAGTTTTACAGTTGTACATGGAAGATATCTTTTATTTTTAAAAAAAAAATTATGAGCATTTGGCAATTATGTTCTAGTAGAACAAAGTAGCGCATTTAAAGTTTACCAGCATGAGAATATAGTAGGATTAAGATTTAAGAGATGTTCAATATAAATTGATTAAAAATAAAATTGAAATCTGACCAATTTTTTTTCAATTATTTTAGTGGGTAGAAATTTTACTTTTAAGGTAAATAGGATGTTGTCCGAGATTTATTTTTCCAACCCCTAAAAATGTATATGTTTCTGATAATTGAACTAAATTCACAAAGATAAAATTAAAAACTAACTTAGAAATGACTTTCGTATAATAACACTTTAAAATTATTATTATTATTTTTTATAAAAATTAAATTAGAGTTCCATTTGTTTTTATATTTAGAGTTCCTAAAATTAGAATAGAGCTTGCGAAAAAAGAAGAAAAAAAAAGATGACCCTAATTATAGTAAGAATGCACCACATGCACTAGTTAAACATATAAAATAAGTAAACTTTATATAAGAAACATAACATTTTATATTTTATAAACATGAATAACACAAATTTTAATATAAAATTATTATATTGAGTATGCTTAAACTGTGTATAGGGTGCACTAGTTAATTAACATAAAATAATTTTTATTGTATTTAATATAATTAATAATAAAAGATAATTTGTTAATCAAAGTATTTTTGTCTGGTCTACAAACTTGTAAGAAAAATGCTTAGTAAGAATTTTTATGCAAACAAATTTGGCGTTCAGACCAATAGTTGGAATTTCTGTAAATATATATTTTAGGACTTAAGGAAAGTCAAGATGGTCATAATGGCTTGAATGTAATTTTGGCTGTGTGTTTCCATGGAAGATTTGTGTCACGTGGTAATTTGTAAAGATACTAAAATGGAAGCATGGGGAATTTTTCCTCTTAGTTTCGTGGAAGATTCAAGATTCAAGATTATTATTAGTGGTATGTTACGGATAGTGACTCGTAATATTATTCTTTACTCATTCGTGCATGGCTCGTGTGTAATCTGGTCTTGTGCACACTCATCTATTCATATTTATTTTTAACTTTCACGACTGCCACTGCCGTAGATATGTCAATGTATAATTTACAATAAATATTTAATTATGATTATAAAAATTGTAAAAAGTTATATTGAAAAAATATTTATCGAGATAAATTGAACAACACTTTATATACCAATATTTATTTTTATATAATAATAAAAACTTATGATCAAAATAAATTATATGAACAGTGCACATGTAATTCAAACGAAAGTTAAAAAAAACGAGAAGAGAATAATTAATTGATGTTTGATTATTATCTTTATAGTTACGTTGTTTGATCAAGATTAAATTGTTTATATTAGTTTCTCTTTTTACTTCAGTTTATATTAGTCTATTAATCTTAATTTAATTGGAAAAATAATGATATTGTTACATTATAAGCTGTGACTAATGTTTGAATATAATCTCTCTATTTTTTATGTAAGTTTTTAATAATTTATCATTCGATTTATATAAAAAAATTCATATCAAAATTTACTCTTTCTGTTTTATTTTGGGTGTATATATATATTTTAAGTTTTTCAAATTTATTAAGGTAATAATTGTTTTTGTTGATTTTATAATAAAGACATAACATGTAATGTAATGTGTAGGAAGAATTCTAAAATAAAATCTTATTAGAAGAGGTTTATGTGAATCTGAAAAGGAAGAAGAAACATGCATGCACTAATTTGACTAGTTTGTAGTACTAGGCAGACAGAGCAGTTACTAGTATCTACTGAGAAAGACCCTTATTTGGTAGGCCATAAAAAAAAAAAGACCCTTATTTGGTGTAGTCTTTTGAATCTTTTACTAATGATATTTTTTTGAAACCAACTTTTACTAAAGATTTTGATTATAATATATTTTTTTGAATATATGAAACACGTTTTGGATGTGAAAGCGCGTAGTATAAATTCAAAGACTTCTCTTACACAAACAAACTGCACTCCCTTATCATTATCATCTATGAGGACCAATATATCTCTCATTTTATAGAAACTCACTCACTGAGTTCGAGTTAACTTGGTTAATTTCTCAAAAAATAATTAAGATGGCTAGAACTCCTTCATGTGATAAAAATGGAATTAGGAAAGGAACATGGACTGATGAGGAAGATAGGAAATTAATTGCTTATGTTACTAGATATGGTTGCTGGAATTGGCGTCAACTTCCTAAGTTTGCAGGTAATAATTCATATATAGGATTTGGACTTGAAGTTGGATGATAACTATGTTTGTGAAAATTTACTTAATTAGCTAGTGAATATTTATGTATAATATAAAATTGATTCAATAGTGCATGGGTTTTGATTTCAGGTCTTGCAAGGTGTGGGAAGAGTTGTAGATTGAGGTGGATGAATTATCTAAGACCAAATATTAAAAGAGGGAACTTCACTCAAGTAGAAGAGGATTTGATAACCAAGATGCATAAAAAGCTTGGCAATAGGTATAATCACACATCCTACTTTGCTAAACTTTTAAATAAACCAAGATCACTAACATGGTGTGACACAAATAATTGGTAAATAATTCGATCGACCTTATAAATATTTAGTCAGATATTTGATATCAAATTATGAAAAAATATTTATTAAAAGATGTCAACTTTAAACAAAATTTAAAGATTTCAAAGTTCATAATTGAAATATCTCAACAATATAAAATAACGGAATGTTAATTTTGTCATTGGTCAACTTATAGATGGTCGACCATTGCGGCGGAGTTACCTGGTAGAACAGATAACGAAGTCAAGAATCATTGGCATACTTCCCTCAAGAAGAGAGTTCAACACAATTCAATCACAAATATTGAAGAAAAGAAATCAAAAGTCATTGAATCCACACAAAGGAATGATACCTTTTTCCAAGTTACTCCTCCAGCTAATTTCAAAAATACCGATGGCCCTCTATCCCCATTTTCATCATCAAGTGAATTCTCTTCCACAGCATATTCAAATCACAGTTCCACTACTCATGATGATTTGGATGACTTGGGCTTTGTAGATGCTTTTATAGAATCTATGGATCAAAGTTTTTGGATGGATGACCTTTTCAACACACCAAATGGAATAGTGCAAAACAAGAGTACTAATTGTGCTTTTCAAAATCAAGATATTACCACTAATGATGTTCATTTAGTAAATCCTAAAAGTTTTGTTCTGGATAATGATTTTGGCAACTTTCTAGATGCATACAATGAGTCAACAGTTGATGATTTTTGGCCACAAGCATATGAGGCTGACATGTCCTACGTTCCAAGCCAACTGCTGACAACTTTCCCAATTGAATCTGAATATTTTTCTGTAATATATGATGAGGATCTTTGGAATTAAAGATAGGGTCTTTAGGGGTCTTACTAACTAGTGCCCTTAGAGCATGAATAGCGGCGGTATCTTATTGCCATGTAATGCCATTGTGTCATAGTATTTGAGATATTTGGTCTGTTTTGCAGTGGTATAAGTTGGAAGCGTATCCATTTTCCACCACCGTATCTTTTCAATATGCAGCACTTTTTTTAATTAAAATAAATGCAAAACTGAAAATTTCAACTTATAAAATATAAATAAGAATTATATTGTGAATTTTGTGGAGCCCATGTTAAAGGTATGGATGAGTAGTATGGATATTAGTGGTTTAAATAGTTAGAAAGTACTCCCTCCATTCCGAAATGTAGGAGAAAAAACAAAAATCACACTTATTAAGAAAAAGTAAAATATAATGATTGAGAGTATGCTTTTTTGAAAAAAGTTGTATGGAAAGATGTAAAAACAATTTTTATTGGTTGTTGGTTATAGAAAAAGTAAGAGAGAGAGTAAATTTTTCTTGAAAAGATAAAAACTTTTTCTCTTACATTTTGAGACAAAAAATTTAGTTTTTTTCTCTTACGTTTTGGGACGGAGGGAGTATAAAACAATATATTATATTATGTGGGACCTATTTTTACTACCCACATGAGTAGCATGGATGTGTGTGCTCTTAGGGCACTAGTTAAGGTTACTTAAAAAAGGTAAAACATACCTTGAAAATTGTGTTTTATTATTAAAAAAAATAAATTACACAAATTTCAAATTTTTTTTATTTCTTTTGTTTCCTTAACCATTGCCCTAAGGAAATGTTTATGATTTTCCTTAAAGATATTAGACTATTTTGATTAATAAAATTACCATATCCTCTTTGTCATTACGGTGATGTTTGCAAATTGCAAAACATTTTGAGCCAATAATATCATTTTGGGACTCAATGATAATATGATATAAAGGATGAAGCCCAAATCAACTATGCAACTACCAAAAGGAATTACCAACAGTAGTCTTTGCCATTGATAAATTTTAACAATATTTGGTAGAGTCAAAAATAATATGCAGGGCAGCAGGGTTAAAGTATACAGTATACTAGAAGATTGGTGGCGACACATAAAAGATTTTTCCTTATTGTGTATATGGATGATAGTTTATTTGTTATCAATTATAAAAGGTTGACTATATGAGGTGAAATATTTTTTCTCTAAGAATTTTGATGTGAAGGATATGAGTGATGTTTCTTAGTCATTGGCATTAAAATTCATAGAGACAAAGTTCATAGAATTCTAGCCATGTCACAAGAGGCATATATCAATAAGAGCATAGAGAGTACTCAGATGAAAGATTGTTCACCAAAAGTAGCATCCATCGTGACCGATTATAGTTTCCATTTTAGACCAATGCTCGAAGAACAACTTTGTGAGGAAACAAATTGCTTAACATGTTGTTTCTTGGGAAAGCATGACACAAACTTTGATCATCACTTCCACAATGGGTTATTCAGGGGTAAGAGTATACATAGTTCTAAGGAATTGTTTGCTACTATTTTTCAACAAATATGAAATTAAAGTTTAATGTATATTTAGAGATGATATAAAAATTATTTACTTTCGCTTATAATTATATTTCAATAAAACTAATAATTATAAAAAATTAATATATCATAGTCATTTGAAAAAAGATCGAATAAACAAAAAAAAAAAATGGGTCGGATCAGTTCATTAGTCCATCAGACCCGTGTAGAGCCAAACTAGAAAATTTCTCTATCTTTCCACCCCTACATTTAACTCATCACCCCTACAAATCACTTGATAATCCTGTTTTACCTTTTTTTTATTAAATGTTTTACATTATTATTTTTATTATTCATTTTAATTTTTTTGGATACGCCATTCAGTATCCACCCCCAGAGTTTACTGTTCCGGTAACGTCATACTTAGTCTAGTTTAAAATATTTACCGGAACAATTATTTAACTATTCCGGTGTACTAAAATTTTCATTTTTCAATTTTCAATTGCTCTTTACCGGAACATTTGATAACTATACCGGAATAAACTAATACTGTTCCGGTTTGTATTTTATAGAATAAAGCTGATATACTGGAACATAATTACAATTGTTCTGGTTTCTTAAACTGCTAATACTTTATATTCTGGAATAAAGTTGAGATACTGAAACACAGTTAAAACCTTTACATCACTAATTTGTTGCCACTGCTTTACTAACCCATGTTGATATCCATCTATGTCGACCAAATCTAAGAAGTAGACACTACAACATTTTTAAATATAGACAACATGTAAAAAAGCGTAGTCAAAACCCCAAAAACAGTGGCCTAAAGTTTATTTTTAATAAGAAATATATATTTTCATTTTTATTTTGGCGTTTCAAATGATTTTCAGCTGCCGCTCATTTTTTTTCATTTGGAGCTTCAGGTCATTAGGCCACGGTTAAAAATATGTGGGTTTCAAAATATTAATAGGCCACTATTATATAAGGGTGGACTAAAGTATTATAGGCTACTGTTAAAGGCCGTGGCCTTTAAAAAGCTTTTAGGCCACCGTTTTTGGTGTGGTTTTAAATGTCAATGCAAAAAAGTGTGGCTAAATGGGAAATAAGTGACGCTCTTTTTAAAGAAAGTTAGAAAATGAGGAATAGGTGACGGTTATCCACAACAGTTCTAAAACAGTTGCTTATTCCTGTTTTAGGCCACACATTTTTAGCTGTGGACAAATAAAGGGTGGTCTAAACTCAAAAATGTTGTAGTGAAATTAATAAATTCTTCTCTAGCTCTACCACTCGAGACCTATCCAGGGAGTGGAGGACTTGGTTGGAGAGAGAACTAACAAGAAGTTCTAGAGTTTAGGTTGAAAAGATCCTTCTTTGTTGAACTGTATCTTGTATGTAGCTTATAAGAGTATTTTGATATTTGATATTTACTTTGTACGAGCATTTTATTTAAAGTTTTAACAGTGTTCTTTATCCCTAGAAAATATAAACTGGAACAGTTTTAGTTTGTTCCAGTATAGTTTACCAAATTGGTTTATATCTAATGTTTCGGTAAAGAGCAATTGAAAATTGAAAATTGAAGTATACCGGAATAGTTAAATAATTGTTCCGGTAAATATATGAAACCGGAATAAGTATGAACGTTATCGGAACAGTAAACTGTGGGGGTGGATACTGAATAGCGTATCCAAAAAAATTGAAATGAATAATAAAAATAATAATAATAATAATAATGTAAAACATTTAATAATAAAAAGGGTAAAATAAGTTTATCAGGTGATTTATAGGGGTGATGGGTTAAATCTAGAGGTGGAAAGAAAAAATTTCAACCCAACAATAATAGACTGCTCTAAACCAAACCTTACCCCATGAGATGAGATGAGATCTGTAGACAAGCGAGCGAGCGAGCAAGCAGATGCTGCTCTTACAATGGAAAGGAAGAGAACTAAAACAGAATATTATTTGTATCTGTCGGATGAATTATGGGAACGTGTCTTCAAATTTCTCAAAGACGATGACGGAGAACGTTACTTGAAGTCTATCTCCGCCGTCTCTAAGCAGTTCTTCTCAATCACCAACCGTCTCCTATCATCTCTCACCATACTTGATGCTACAACTCCTTTCCTCTCCACCTTCTTCCATAGATTCACAAACCTTATCTCCCTCGATTTCACTCACTTCTACGGTGACCTTGACGCACTTCTCTGCCAAATTCCACCATTGAAGAACCTCACATCACTCAATCTCTCCGACAAACCCACCATTCCTTCAAATGGGTTGCGAGCTTTCTCCAAAAATATTACAACTTTAACCTCTCTCACTTGTTCCAAACTTCGCTCTTTCAGCAGCACTCACTTGTTCCTCATCGCCGATTGTTTCCCTTTACTACAAGAACTCAACCTCGAGAATGTTCGGT
Source organism: Trifolium dubium (assembly GCA_951804385.1). Lineage (NCBI taxonomy): Eukaryota > Viridiplantae > Streptophyta > Magnoliopsida > Fabales > Fabaceae > Trifolium > Trifolium dubium. The sequence goes on along the minus strand of OX638075.1, from coordinate 27,872,741 downwards.
TCGCTGATTACATAAAAGACACTAACTTCCTCGATGGGATTCAGGCTCTTTCCTTGTCACTCTCAAAACTCCGCAAACTTAATCTCTCTTTTCACTCTTACATTACCGACAAATCTATTTTTCACTTGTTTAAGAATTGCAAGCTTCTTGAAGAGGTAATCCTTACTAATTGTTTTCAAATTACCGCAGCCGGCGTTGCTTCTGCTCTACGTCAGCAAAAACAAACAATGTTGAACACTTTATGTCTTCCCAGTCGCACTATTACTCCACAAATCATCATTGACTCCTTGGCCAGTTTGAATGGTCTGACATGTATTGATTTGTCCTACAGGCGTATATCCGATGACCTGCTCTCCTGCATTCAAATTGCTGGTCTTCCTTTGAGGAGGATTGACCTCTCTTCTTGCACCGGCTATAGTTATGCTGGAATCTTTAGTTTGTTATCCAAGTGTCAATTTATCCAACATTTGATTTTCAAAACTCCACAGTTTTGAATGATCACCATGTTGTCGAGTTGTCTTCATTTCTTGTTCGTTTGGTGTCTATAAACCTTAGTTATTGTAAGATGGTCACATATTCAACATTGTTTGCACTTGCTAGGAAATGTCCTTCACTTAGTGAGATCAAAATGCAAAGTAATCGGCATAAGAGTGTAGAGAATTATGATTATGATTATTTGATGGATTCTAGAGTATACCCTCAATTAAATTCTCTCAATTTGTCTTCCAATAGTTGGTTAAGTGACGAAAGCATCATACTGTTTGCTTCTGTATTCCCCAATTTGCACTTGCTTGATTTGAATTCTTGCGAAAACATATCTGAACAAGGTATTCTTCAAGTTTTAAGGAGATGCCGTAAGATAAGTCATTTGAATGTATCGTTTCGTGGTGGAAAGAGTCTACCTAGAATAATTAACTTTGAAGTTCCTAAACTGAAGATGTTGAACTTGTCTTTTACATACGTTGATGATGAAGCACTCTGTGCGATCTCAAAGAGTTGTTTTGGGCTTTTGCAATTGTTACTACGTAATTGTTTAGCATGCACAGCGAAGGGAGTGAAATATGTAGTAGAAAACTGCACACAACTGAGAGAAATCGATTTGGGAGGCTGTCCTAATGTGCATACCAGTGCCGTTGCCTCAATGCCATTTTCAAGGCCATCACTGAGAAAGATAACAACTCCACCTCATTTTCGTTTCAGTGAAACTGAGACCAAACTCTTCTTGCTTCAAGGATGCATCCTTTGCTGAAGTTTGAACTCTTAAATGTAAGGTTTCTTTGTTTTCATATGTACTTCTATGATAGTTTTTTGGCTAAATTATACTTTTGGTTCCTTAAGTTAATATTAAGTTTTATTTTGGTCCCTTAGGATTTATCGTTGTTTTTATTTGGTCCTTTCAATTACATACGTTAGACAATTTGGTCCCTTAAATTACAAATTTTACGATATTTTAGTCTCTTTTAGGAGGACTAAATTGGCTAAATTTTGTAACTTAAAGGATCAAAGTGTCTAACATTCATAACTTAAGAGACCACAATGAAACAAAAAAGAACTTAGAGGACCAAATTGGATAATGTTTGTAACTTAAGGGACTAAAATGAAACAAAAAAACAAAGGACCAAAATTTGTATTTGTTATAGTTTTATTCACGACTTCTGCACCGTGCACTATTTGATCAACTTGTGCATATTAGACAAAGCCATTTATATATAGGGGTTTATGAATTTACAAGTCCAGTTTACGTTTTAATTCCACCTAGACAAAACGAGTTAACATAAAAACTCGGTTTTGACAACCTTGCCCACAAATAGGGGTTTATTTACTTTAAATAAACTTGAAAGATATCATTATTTGCAAAGTTGAAGAATTTAAAAATTATTCCGAATACAAGAGGGTTATTTCCACAAAGTGACATGAGAAATACACAACACCTTATTTACTTCTGCAATGTTGTGAATAGGGTATTGCCGTATTGCAATTGATTGAATGTTGATTGAATGCATCACTGAGTGGTAGAGGATAACCAGTGTGATGTTTGTTGAAGAAAACTGATATGGTTTTAGTAAAATGGAAGATAGTTATATCTGTCTACTCATGACTTCACTATTTTGGATGTCACTATGAAAGATATATTTCATCACCATTCATTTTGTTATTTGTTATGGGGTCATCATGTCTTAATTCACTAATAGAAAAGTATGAGATAATTGGGGTTGTCTCTTGTAGTGGAAATCCGAAGTGTACATCAGACACTAGAGATGTACATTTTTGGAGTTCCATAGTTGTTGGGTTTGTCAATTCTGTTTGTTTTGCTTTAGCACCAAGTATTTTGACCTAATATCTGAACAAGATTGTGTTAGAGCAATGTCTTTTAAAGAAAAACTTTTTGTAGGTTTTGGTTAAATACCTATAGTCTGCATATTAATGTTTATGGTTTTGGCCCATAATATGCATGTCCTAGAGTTCGGATCCTCGGCAGCCCATAAGCCTAGTGCTTCAATGCTCAATCACATCCCTCAGATTAATTCAATGGATCAGATATTAAATTTAGAAAGAAAAAAATTGGCGATGCTGTTGTCTTCTTTGTACTTTATGGTATAAATCTGCTTCTGAGGTTTTGAGAAAGCGTGAGGGAAATGCATGTATGCAATTCATGGTGATAAAAAATAATTTGACAACCGGTGGAAAAGTTGTTGTGCAAAAACATCAGTGAATTTGGGTTGAATTACTTCTCAAATATCACATCTCTTGATTGTTTTGCTCTCTCCATATTATGGTGATTGTTTCTGTGTTTGGTGTTGAGTGTTGACCCCTTTCTCATATTTTATGCAGAATTTTTTGTTGTCAATCCTTGAATCTGACCATGAAAGAATTTTCTTGTTTTCTATGTCGCTGTTGCTTGCAGATTATATCCTCTGTTGAGTTTTGTTGCAAATAATCTTGAGACTGCTGAGTCCTCCTGAGGCTGTCTACCAGTATCGTCAAGCTAAAACTGTAACCGTTCTGTGAGTTATTTGGAATTTTTTTTTAGTAATGAAGTGTCTTATGTCTCAAATGTTAAACTCTGAGTATTTTGAATTTTAATGTTTGGTATACTATTAGTTACACATGTAGGGGCATCAACATAGCCAGTTAGTTACCTGTATAGCCAGTCATTATAACTGCATTGTAGTATCCGCCATAATAAACTTACCTTGGTGACTGTTATTTTCCAGCTCTACAAAGAAACTTGCTTGGCTTTTATTTATTTACTCACTTTTTTATCTACTATCTAGTTCTAGTCTGTGACATTTTGCTAAACCGTTAATTTTGATGGATCTCATAATCAATTTCCATCGTTATTGGTTTTTTATGTCATTCAAAGTCAATGTTTGCACTACAACCTTGATTCAATAGTAAACAGATACAAAAATGAAAAATACAACCAGAGAACACGCTATATTTCATCACAGAGTTTGATCAATTGGGTTTACTTCCTTTAGCAGAGTGGTTGTAGTTTGTAGTACATTTTCTTAGCAGCTCGATCAATATGCTAAACTAATCAGAAAACTATGAGTCATAACTGAAAATCTTAGAGAAGTGATTAATTGTCTTTGAGATGTTGTCATGTTTGTTTAGATTGCATTGTGTTTTATTGTTAATAGATTGTTTGTTTATAATGTTGTATCAATTGATTTAATTTATAAATTGATATCGTTTTTGTTAATAGATTGTTTGTTTATCATGTTGTATCAGTTGATTTGATTAATAAATTGATATCGTTTTTCCTAGTTATCTAAAAAAAGTGCTTAAAGAATGACGAGAACATAATTTTGGACTTAAAATTAAAATACGAAGGGGTAGATTATAAAAAACCTTTAACTTAATATATGTAAATAATAAAAAAAAACAAATAAAAGTTAATATGCTTTTATTCATGTAAAGTAGTCGAGTTTTGTTTTACCCTATAATTTTTTTTTTTAATTATCCCTGTAGTTTTTTTTTTGTTTTTTGTTGGATTACTTTCTTTTTTATCAAAAAAATAATAATTCTAAAAGGCATAATCGCATACCTTGCGAAGGATAAAAACATATCAACTATTAATATAAGAAAAGAATCAACTATCAACTATTAATATAAGAATCATACCAAAAAACTATTACTATAAGAAAAGAATATTGCTTAACTTACAGTTTTACTCTTTGTAAAAAATTTTACTCTTTTTTATTTCTACTTCCAATTAAGGGCGAAGTTGACATTTAGAAGCAAATCTCATGGAATTCATCCTCATGCTATTTGTTCACAGTTTCTACTATTACCCTTTATTTTAAAGGGTAATACCACAAACTTGTACCCTAACAACTCTAAAATTTGTAAGAGATATACATATGTAATATAGATCTATAAACACAAAAAAAGAAAAGGCATGAAAGGATCTTCAAAATTAGAGTGGCGTCGGCATTGGAAGTTGAGCCGGTGTTGACGGTGGAAGTTGAACCGGTGGTGAGGGTGACATCGACGGTAGAAGTAGAATCAATAGTGGCAAGTTGGTGAGAAGGAGTAGCTAGGTTGTTGAGACATTGTTAGTTGGAAGGAGATGAGATGAAGAAGAGAATCTCACAAATGGGGGAAAAGGAAATATACATGAAATTTGTTAACTCTTCTAAAATGTTACTCTATTTCCTTAACCATGGTTGTAACTAACTCATTCTCTGACTCTGGTTGTAACAAACTCTCTTCCTGTGCTTTTTGTTTTTGGTTGAATCTTTCTTTCAGAGCTAAAACAATGATGTACTATTTGTGTTCGTGTGGGGAGAAAAGCAAGAACGAAACTGATAGAGTGGGCTAGCTAAGAGGCCCAAAAGAAAATGAGTAGTTAAATGGGTCTTGCTAACTAGTCCATGTGGTGTAATAGTTATGAAACTAAAAAAAGAAATAATCAACTTTAATATAAGAAAAGAATATGCTGCCTAACTTATTGTTTTACCCTTTGTAAAGTTTTTTTTTACTCTTATTGGTTTCTACTACAAATTAAGGGCAAAGTTGGCATTTAGAAGCAAAACTCATGAGATTCATCCTCATGCTATTTGTTCACAATTTCCACTATTATCCTTCACTTTTTTTTATCTCGTTATACACTTTATAATAAAGTGAAAGCTAAAATTGTCTCTTCACATTCCCCCTCTTTTTTCTAATTTGAATTTCGAATTTTAATTCTCACTCTTTATAATTATAATTTTAAATTAGAAAAAAGTAAGAGAATATGTAGAGACAAAATTAGATTGGCGTCGACGGTAGAAGTAGAATCAACGGTAACAAGTTGGTGAGAAGGAGTAGGTTGTTGAGACATTGTTAGCTAGAAGAAAGAATCTCACAAATGGAGGAAAAAGAAAAAGAAAATTTGTTAACTCTTCTGAAATGTTACTCTACTCCTTTAACCATAGTTGTAACTAACGCAATCTCTAACTCTGTTGTAACATACTCTCTTTCCCTACTTTTTGTTTTTGGTTGAATCTTTCTTTCAGAGCTAAAACAATGATGTACTATTTGTGTTTGTGTGGAGAGAGAGAATCAAGAATGAAACTGATAGAATGGACTAGCTAAGAGGCCCAAAAGAAAATGAGTAATTAAACGGGTCTTGCTAACTAGTCCATGTAGTGCAATAGTTAATAAACTAAAAAAGAAATAAAAGACAAGATATATATTGAAAAAAAATTAAAGTTTAGATTTTTTAGATGTTTGATATTACAATATTTTAAGATTTTTTTCTAAATTTATAACTAATGCATGTAGTGCACTAGTTAGTATTGGCCATAAAGTAAGAATAACTTTTTTTATTGTTCATCATATATTCCATATCAAGTTTACTACTCCATCCAATCCAGAACTTTAGTCCTTTTAATTTGAATATGGGCACAAAGCTTAAAAAATAATGTAATTTGATACTTATAAACTGATATACTATCATTTTAGGATAAAAGTAAAATCTCAAAAGGATTAAAGTTTCGGAACGGAAGGAGTAAAAATATCACTTATATTTTTATAAGCAAGTGCGATGTTTTTTTTTTTGTTTGGGCTTGAGACCCTATAGACATAGTCATTTACATGAATCCACTGTTGCGCTCCAACCAAATGTTCAACACCTTGCGATAAGAAATAAATGGTGATTTTAGTTCTTGAAATTGTCATAGACTGTCATAGTAGTCTTTGAATCAGTATAAAACATTTTAAAGTCTCTACTTGTTGATTCAGTTAGTCAAATTAATCCAAATTATTAAATTGATGTTAACTATGATGAGAGTCTCTTACTTTTGTCAAGTCAAATGCTTATGTGTGATGCCTATGTTGGCAATGAACCAAAACGAAGACAAGATAAAGAAAATTTTCATTTTCTTGAAAAAAGAAAAACATAATAAATCATAATGAAAAACATAATAAATCAATATTATGATGTTCTTTTCTCAATAAATGAGAGATATATCGTAGTTATTTTAGTCCCTAGTTAATATAGAAGTCACACATAAGCCTCTAACATAGTAAAAATAAGGAATATATCATCATAGTTAACACTAATTTAATATTTTAGACTAATTTGACAAACGGAATCAAGAATTAAAAAATTTAAAAAAATTTATGCTAATCATCAAAATATTACTCTCTCCGTCTCATTATATTAGCACCCATGACTTTTTTTACGCATATTAAGAAAAGTTGATAATGTAATTATTATGTCTTATTTGTGTATGAATATTACTAAATTGTCTTTTGTTGTATGTGTATTTTATTTGATTTTTCAAATTCCAATGCAAGTTAGAATAATAATTAGGGGTATATGTAGGGAAAAAAGTAATAAATGCACCTAGTAATTTGTAAAGGGGCTTATATTTTGGGACTAGACTTTTTTTGAAATGGTGCTTATATAATGGGACGAAGAAAGTATACCTGTAAGTGACAATTTCAAAAATCAAAAGTGATGTTTACAAAGTTCTATCCAAGTTGATAATCTATCTTGAAATAATATTGTAAGTCAATAAATATGGAACATCTCGGATCTCACATCTCAGATCTCTTTCTCTGACTGTAAATTCTTTTATTTTTTTAGTACATTGACTCTAAATTTTACTACCCGTCACGTACGTAATAATGTTTTAAGTCATTCTATATTTCTATACATGTATCCCTTAGGACTTATCTTTAAAATAATTTGTGTTATGACTTTGATTAGTTTCACCAAAAAAAAGTCTAGTATTGCAATCTGACTTAAAATAATTTACTTAACACTAAAATAGTTGCCTTTTAAAATTTAATGTCGATCCTGTTTCTCAATTAATTTTATCAGTATGGTAGTACGAAATTTCGAATTCACAATCTCAATTAAAGGACAAGGCAATGAATATAATGGATAAATTTTTTGTTTTGGTCAAGTAGTAGTTTAGTGACAAGTATTTCATCTTTAAAAGCGGATAAATAAAGTGTACAAAGTTTAAAATCTAATTCTTGTATATAAAATGCAATGTTTCTATCAAATAAATTAAATTTACGAATATATATAATGGGAAACTCTAATATTCTGTACAGTGATAAAAAGATAAATTTTAGATTTGGGGATTCTAAATTTATGATGTATTTGTAACAGTTATTTTAGCTCTAAGAAGTCTAAGACACCATTCCCTCACTTTAAAATAGTATACTTTATCAAAGAAAAATAAAAGGAGTTTTTTTTTACTGTTAATTTTTTAGGATTTTCTTTAAAAAAAAATTATTTATCATGATTCATAAGTACATTATTTTTAATGATCTAAAATCATATTTGAGACTTATGAGACAATAAATGAGAATATAACTTTGTCAACTAAAATTTGAATATTATAAATAATTCTCTTATACATAATTTGAACATTAATTTGCCACTTGTGAGCTAACTATCAATTGGATGATAAACTAATACTCCATCCGTCCTTAATTATAAGACTCTTTTTGACTACTGCACGTACACTAATGCACAAATTTTGATCGCTAATATCTTTAATTATCTAGCAATAAAAATTATAAAAATTTGATATCTTGAAAATACTCATCAAAACAAATCAAACAAGATCTTATATGCTAATATTTACATCTATATATTATTAGAAAAATACAGTCAAAATATGATAGATGAATAATAAAATTTAGTCATAAAGATCTTATATTAAGGGACGAAGGTAGTACTATTTTGGGAACTATGGCCCATTTAGTTTAACTAAAAAACAAAACTATAGATCGGTTTCATTCATTTTATATTTGGAGTTGATGTATTTGGCAATATAATAGCACGGTTTTAAAATTTATATCTCCCCATAAATACGGTGGTTTCATTAGTTGTCTTCCATAAAACTCACAAGTCCAAAATCATTAAGTAATGGTAAGAGCTCCATTCTATGATAAAAATGGAGTTAAGAAAGGTGCATGGAGTAAACAAGAAGATAAGTGCTTAAGTGATTATATTAAAAAACATGGTCATTCTAATTGGCGTCAACTCCCCAAGCTTGCAGGTATATATGTCATTGGTATTTTGTTAACTAATCACGATAATTGTTAATGATCAATGCTTAATTTGTTTTGCTTGTTATACTCTCTCCGTTCTAAAATAAGTGTCATATTTGCCAAAAATGTTTGTTCTAAAATAAGTGTCATATATTATTTATAACATTGGTTTTTTCTATTTTATCCCTTAAAGCAATGAGAGAAAAATTATACTCAAAGATCTACTTTTTAGTATTTCAATGTCTAGTGTCTACTACCAATAAAAAGAGAGGATAATTTAATAAAAATCATATTATCTCTTTCATTTACACATTTTTCTTAAAATGTATGATTTGGTCAACTGTGACAGTTAAAATGGAACAGAGAGAGTATTTCATTTCATTTTTGCCTTTGTTTAATTAATTATATCGCTTAAGATTGATTTAATAAAAAATGTTAATAATCAGTCATGATGGGTACTGTTTGATTTGATCATAGGTTTAGAAAGGTGTGGGAAAAGTTGCAGACTTCGTTGGTTGAATTACTTAAAGCCAAATCTTAAACATGGGAATTACACAAGAGAAGAAGATGAAATGATCATCAAATTACACTGCCAACATGGAAATAAGTATATAATAAATTTTCAGATTTGTCAATTTTATTCTAGATTTATAAGTATATTCTCCATCCGGTTCTTTTTATAAGAGACATTTTACATTTTAAAATTCACTAAATAATTTATGTATTTAGTCTATATTATATACTAGATACATTAATCATTCAATGAATCTATAAAAGTGAAATGTCTCCTTACAATTGTGTTTGGGAGAAACTGGAAGTACTTAATGTCAAAACTAACTCTCGAACTGAATTAATCATAAACTGGATATTTGTGGTGAAAAAAGAAAATGAAATATCTTTTGGAGGAAATACTAAATTTTCAGTTTTGTCAACTCTAGAGCTAGTAACATACAAGATTGTTTATTTGATTTTATCATTATATATGTGTGATGTGGAATATATTGAAATTCACTTATTTTTCCTCTAAAAAACTCTTTTTCAGATGGTCTTTGATTGCTGAAAAACTACCTGAAAGAACGGACCACGAAATAAAGAACTATTGGCATAGCTATCTAAAGAAGTGCTTAAAGAGCATCCATAACACAATTTTGGACTTGAAATTGAACCCATGTGATATTGTTGAAGAAAATGATACTCATAATTTTGTAGCACCCAAAAGTCCATGTTCTGATGTTGGTAAGGAGTTGCATTACATTTTAGAAAGCTCAACATTGTCCTCCATGCCTGCATCAGAAACATCGACAGAAGACAATTATTCGACTAGCTCCACGAGCAGCCCTGGAATAGAAGGAGACAATGCTGCTCCGTGGTTAGCGTTTGAAGCATTCATCGGCGATTTTTGGACAGAACCATTGGTCGTAGATCTAGAAGATACATACACAACTAATGAGATATCAAATGAAGACATAGACTTATTGATTCAAGACTTCTATGATGGTTCATACTTGTTATAGAATAATTATCCTTTCCTTTGTAACTTTTGTTTCTTGGAGTGATGTACCATATATATATTTATGGTATAATAAACATGTTTTGAAATATTTTTGTTATCTTATTGCTTATAAATTTTAAGTTCAAATCCTTGTGTGATTTCTGAAGTTGCGATTATATAAGTAAGCTAGTAAGAATAATTGATAGAAAATAATACTTTTACTAATAATGTTGAAAGATTGATGCATCACCTCAGGAGGGTCTTCAGAGCTTCTAAGGATTGATGCACTAGGAATTATCTTTTCTAGATTAATTTTAGTTTTTTTTTCTTTTTCCTTTTTCTGTTTTTTCCTTTTAGCATTGTAACAAAAGAAGAATGGGTTTGTCTAATATGTATTCATTTCCACCTAAAAATAAATTATTAGATTTATTGAATAAGTTATGTACTCTCATTGTGACAACATATAAGTAAAATTTATTTTTTTTAATTTTTGATTAATTGATGTATCTAGTCTATAATACATATCAAATACATCAATTGTTCAATAAATCTAAAAAATAAATTTTACTTATATTTTGTCATGAAAGAAGTATTTGGTCTAAATATAGGTTAAATACATCAATTATTTAATGAATCTAAAAATTTCACTTTTTGTTTATAATTAAGATAAAAGGAAATGATTATTACAATTTGTACCAGTATCAAAAGGTTAATATCACGTTGTAAAAAAAAAAGAGAGGGTTAATACTTAATATCACTTTTGTTGTAGACAAAAAATTAATATCACGTTGAAAATTGAATTTGGCTATTTCATGTTTTTTTACAAATAGATTTTTTTATATTAAAACAAAGATATTTATTTATTCAAATTGGTAGAATACATTAGATTCAAGTACAAATTCAATACCGCTAAAAAATGAAAATGATGAATGCGAACAAACTCATAACATCCGAGTTAATAGCATAAAACGGCATACTCATAATGCCTACAAATAGTGAACTATAACTAATGTAACCAGAATATTTATGTTTCCGGATCTGCATCGCTGACAAACAAAATCACTTTGTGAATCAATAGTTGACCGAAGTTGATCTACCAATCAAATCAAACGAACACCACACACAACGACGGAAAAATAAACGAACACCTCACAAAGACGAGAAGACAAATCAAACACCATACAAAAACGGAAAATCAAACAACGTCGCACTGAGACGACAAATCACAAAAAAACTAATCTATATGAAAATCATTTATTTAATTTAAAGCAAATGAAAAACTGATTTGCAAATAGATTATTGACTAATTATATTGCATATCATATCTCTTTCTTTCTTCTTCTTTTTTTTTCACGAAATTTCTGATCTCTTAATCTTTTTTTTTCTTCTGTGTTTTAGTCAATTTCCGATATCTTTCTAAAAATTAATATATATGTGTCACGGAATAATGTTGAAGTCTTTCTATATATACATTTCTATCAACAAAATAAGTCTTTCTATATACATTACCCAAAAAAATGAAGAAAAAAAATAAACTATTGATTTATATCACGACTTTGAGTTTCATCATAATCTCACTTCAAATAATCACTTACACGTTGCACGACCATATATCTTTATTCATATTAATCATATCACTATTATTATATTAGTTATAGTAATTGTCAAATCTCAATAACAATAAATGAACCAGTTGGGAAAAGAAGAAGAAAAAATAAAAAGAAAAATAATCCAACGTGGAAGTTATATGTTCCCGCAAGTTTAATTCAGATGATAGAGATATATCGTATTTTATATATAAAAATTGAGGTTCAAAACTTCGACATTTTACTTATTCATTTTTAAGGATTAACTAGATTATTTGACTAAGAAAACTTTGTATTATTAATAATTTTTAAAATAAAATAAATAAATAAATAAATAGAAAAGACTTTGTATTTTTTGTTGAAGGATTGATAAACTACTATATATTGGGTCCTAGGCTCCTAGCCCATTGATTACCTAAAAACAAAACAATGTAAACGTATAGATGGGCTTTAATTTAAATTATCTCCTCACCATAAATATATAATTTGTATAAAATGTATTTGGTCAAAAAAAAGTTTGTATAAAAAGCAGAGAGTTTCTAAATAAATTGGACATTTAGTTTTCATCATTAGATGATGGTAAGAGCTCCATTCTATGACAAAAATGGGGTTAAGAAAGGTGCATGGAGTAAAGAAGAAGATAAGTGTTTAAGTGATTATATTCAGAAACATGGTCATGCTAATTGGCGTCAACTCCCCAAGCTTGCAGGTAATACAAATCTTGCTATTTGTAATCAATTAGGAGTAGGATTGGGAATTTTTTTCTAACAGGTAAAATATAAGATAAGTCTCTACACAAAACGAGCAGAGACTAAGTAAAAAAGAAGCTACAAAACAAGATTAGGATTGAGAATTTTTTGTGTGTTGATGCTAAAATTTCCCAGCACTGCATTGCATCAAAGTTTCATTAACTAATATTTATTAATTGCGATAAAGTTTTACTTTTTTTTGCAAGTAATTTAGTGTTAGAAATTCATCCATTGAGATGAATATATAGAAAATCACGAGTTCGAAATAATCGATATTCCTATCAAATTAGTTTTACTCATAGGGACTAATCAGGATTAATGTTGTTGATCATTTTTTTTGTTTTCACTTGTTAATTTAATTTCATTATTTGACTTTGATTTGATATATTGTTTAAGCTTGGCTAACTTAAAATAAAATGTTAGTTAGTCATGATGTGCACTGTTTGATCACAGGTTTAACAAGGTGTGGGAAAAGTTGCAGACTTCGTTGGTTGAATTATCTAAATCCAAATCTTAAACATGGAAATTACACAAGAGAAGAAGATGAAATAATAATCAAATTACACCACCAACTTGGAAATAAGTATGTAATAAATTTTCCCTTTTTTTAATTTTATCCTAGATTCAGTATGTATATAATAATAATTAATAAATTTCCAGTTTTGTCAACTTTAGAGCAGTAACATTCAGATTGTCTAATGTCTATTGAGTCCAAAAATATATTTTTGTTTATTTGATTTTAACAATATATATGATGTGGAATATATATTAAAATCAACTCTTTTTTATGCTAAAAGTCTCACATCGATTGCGAGATAGTCTGAATATATATTTATAAGTAAAAACAATTTTCACCTTATAAATCGGTTTTGCAAGAATGAGTCAGACCAACTCTCAATTTTAAGATTTTTCCTCTAACAAATAAATAAATTGGGAAGCAGAATTAAGGATATAAAACAGAGCATTTGCTAGCTGGTGATTAATTGAAGAGTCATATATTTTTTTTCTTTTGTTAGGTATCATAACAAATATTTAATCATAGAGAGTTGCATAATTTTATTTGCTACTATACTTATACTTATTTCCAGGGTTAATATTTAACTTTATAATCACAATTATTTTTCAGATGGTCTTTAATTGCAGAAAAACTTCCCGGAAGAACGGATCATGAGATAAAAAACTATTGGCATAGCTATCTAAAAAAGTGCTTAAAGAATTATGAGAACATAATTTTGGACTTAAAATTAAAACCATGTGATATACTTGAAGAAAATGATGAAACTCATGATTTTGTAGCACCCAAAAGCCCAATTTCTAATGTTGGTAAGGACTTTCATTACATTTTAGAAAGCTCAACATTGTCCATGCCTATTGTAGAAACATCATCATTAGAAGACAATTATTCACCAAGCTCCACAAATAGTGCCATAATAGAAGAAGACAATGTTGCTCCATGGTTAACCTTCGAAACATTTAGTGGCGATTTTTGGACAGAACCATTTGTCTTAGAAGATACATACACAACTAATGAAATATCAAATGAAGACATAGACTTATTGATTAGAGACTTCTATGATGGTTCATATATGTTTTAGAATCATCAAGTACATTTTTCTTAATATTTGTGAACTTTCGTTAATAATTATAGAGTTTTGTTGTTGAACTAGTTATATTACTCGCTCTGGTTTTTAATATTAGAGGAATTTTAGTTTTTAAGTTTATTGTCAAAAAAAAAGTTTTTAAGTTTATTAAGAATTTAGTGTATCTAGTTAATAAAATAGACTAGGTACATTTGATTTCCAATGATAATGTAGTTTTAAAATGTTTAGGGGCAATTTGAAGTTTCAAAGAAGTAAGATTGTTTATTTTATGAATTTTCAGTTGATCTACTAAAAAGTCTTCATCTTTATCTTTTGCGTTGTAAATTAACAATGATAAAATTTATGAAACCATTCTTCAAACACAATAGCAAGAATGGAGGAAGATGTTAATTTGCGGAAGACTAATATATGTTAAAGATATAGGAAAAATGATATGTATAGAAGAACATAAAGTTATAATCACTTTATTATTAAAAAATTCAAATTTGTATCGTTTTTTATTTTTCTTATTCAAATGTTATAATTTATTAAACATATTGTTCACCGACTCTTGTAATTTTCTATTTTGACTTTAAAATTCATTGAGTTCTTTGAAATAGTAGAAATCTAAAAAGCATTTTTAAATGTTATACATTTATTTAACTATGTGTTAAGAATCATATAATCGTAAAAAAAATATATATATTTTCACACAAATAACATAATTTTACAAAATCTTTTAAAATTTTCAAACATTTCTTTTTATGAAAATAATCTTCTAAAATCTTAATCCATTCCAATCTACCTTTTAAAAAGATTGTGAAATTTTGTTAGAGTACGATTTTTTTTTATAGAATATTAGAAGATATGCTTATATGTACTTTTTTTTTTTTGACAACTATATGTAGTAATATGTTTCTTTTGACACAAGATATATGTAGTGATTTGTTAACATGTGTTTTTCGACATCTTCTTTTTTTGTCGATAATAACGTGTTTTTCTCCTTATTTTATTACTAATTTATTATCAGTGAAGATAAAGATAATATATTCTTTTACTGTGTTTTTCTCTAAATTAAAGTGAGGTTGTTCTTTTTAATCATGTCATTCCTATAACACAACATGACCTCATTATCTTGACGTGTTTGGTGACGCTATCATTTGCCTCGTGGGCAAGATGTTTTGTCGAATATACCCATGCCAGGTGACAAGGGATAGGGACGGTTTTTTTTGCTGGCTACCGGGAAATATAGGAGTAATTATGTAATTGACAATTTTATGAGAAAAATGAGTGACAATTTTTTCTTTATTAATCAAATAATGAAAAGTGACACTATCTTTATTATAAAAAGTAGGGAAATGTTAACATGTGTCCTAAGGGCACATATTAATGATTTAAATAAAGAAATATCTGCATTGATTTCCGTGCATTTGCTTTAATTTTTAAATTTTTTATGTTTTCTATGCACAAAGTTTTAGAGAATAATTTTAATTTTGGATTCTTAACTTGTGCCCTTAGGGCACATGTTAACATGGCCCTAAAATGTATAAGAAATTTTGTCTAATTTTTAAAGAGAAAATAGAATATACACTATTTTTTAAAATTCAGTATCCAGCCTAAAGACTAATTAATCTGAGGGGATCAATCCTACCGCCCACTTGCGGGGATAGAATATACACTTCGACAATAGAAAATAAATCATCAAAATAATACTATAGATTTAATTGTATTATATATGGAAGATTGATATTTTTTATTGGAAGATCGTTTAAAACTATTTTACATCGTCCTTGCATGATCGTTAAACTCATTTATAAATATATTAGATATTTATAATTTTAAAGCAAAAAATTAACAGGTGTCTCGGGACAAATGACAAACATGAGACTAAAATCACCCGATGTCAAATCTCGCCCTAAACTTCATACTACTAAAACACATTTTACCAAAAACCCAAAAGATGAAAGTCAAAAAATAATTATTCATTTCAAAATTAAAATTAAGTATTCAACTTTTGAAACATCTAATTGTTGTCAAAAACAATATAATCTAATTGTCGTATTTTTCAATAAAATAATTCTAATTTTACCTTGACGTATGTCTTTAAGACATACCTTAGAAAGACTCTAACTTTAATTATGCCTTTATTTATCAAGACGGGGAATTATTATGAATATTATAAAATTTATAGATTATTAAATAAAAGTAAATTTGTTTCTGGTTGTGATAATTTTACGATTTAATTTGTTTTTAAATTTTTTTCTTTGATTTTTACTTAATATTTTTTCTACTTTTAAAAAAAAAATAATATCCGATTTAAGGACCTATTAATATTAGTGGACAAATATTGTTGTCAATTTGCAGAGGCTCCATTTAAAGTCTAAAGTTATCCATTTACTCTCTTTATCTCAAAATAATTGTCTTTTTAGCAATTTTTATTTTAAAATAATTGTCACTTAGATTTATAATAGCAATGTAACATTATTTATAACTATTTTTCATTATTATACCCTTATTTATTGAACTTCTTCTAACTTAACTAGTTAAAACTGACTACAATAAATAAAGAAGAAATTATAGCATTAGGGAAAATCGAATTTCAGACCTTAAGAAGAAATTCAAATGTCTCAAAATTTGTTTTGTTTTTTGAAATTCAATATTCGATCTAAGGATAGACTAAGTTTAGAGGTTCAATCCCAATATCCCTTCGTGAAAGCAAAATTGATTTTTACATCAAAATATGTGTATAAATTTGTTTATACTCGATGTTTATTATTGTCATAAGACTCATAATAATGACGACTTAATTTTTGTATTTTGATTTATGATTAAACTTTATTATTTTTTTTACATATAGTTTGGTTTACAATAATAGAAATTTGATATCCACAAATTTCAGCTCAATTGGCAGAAAAATGTCAAAATTGTTAGGTTTTACGCCCATGACCAGAGTTTGATCCATGGTTCCTCCATTGTGTGCATGAGTTTTTAATGACATACCATTTTGTCTATGTATCAAAAAATAATAATAGATCCTTTCAAAAAATATAATAATAGATATTTGATATTTTTTTAAGATTGATGGATCATCGCTGAAAATGTGGGGATCCGCGGGCACAACACGATTGAGGGAAGAATACTCTTCGAAGTAGAAAGTGGAGATGGAGAATATTTTAGATGGTGAAAAATAAAGTAGTAAAGTAATCTCCGGTCAATCCTTACATATTGACATTCATAATAATAAATTTATAACTTATAAGTCATAAGTTCAAAATTTAAGACCGCCTTGAGTTTATAAGCATAATATATTGTTATGTTTTTCTTGACGTAATATATTGGTACTTCTTTTTATCTTAATTATAAATAACTTTCTATTTTTTAGGTTTATTGAATAACTAATATTTCTAGCCTTAATTATAGACGAGATACATTAGTTATCCGATAATTTTAAAAAGTAAAAAATTGTTTATAATTAAGAACGAAAAAAATATGTTATAATCATAAAATATTGAAGATGCATTTTTTTTTTGGAGCAAATTGAAGCTACATCATATGAACGTGTGGACACTGCACATATTTTTTTTATGTCAAGACTATACTTTTATGTGTGAAAGAATAAAATATTTATGTGTGAAAGAATAAAATATAGAACATTACTGTATTACGTACCAAAAATATTATAAAATGGGAGTAAAGTTTATATAATATTATATCATAGTAAAGTTTAAATAATATATAATTAGATAAGGGTCTTGATATCTTAAACATGTGGTAAGAAATTCAATTTCTAATTTTTAAAGAAGAAATTCAATTTTTAATTTTTACGTATAAAAAAGAATCTAATATAAAGAAGAAATTCATATTGTATGCTATATAAAAGGTTCTTAACAAAGACAATGCCGACTCAATAATTAATGAGGTCTAAAGTAAATTTAAAAATAGTGAGGTCTTTTTATTTTTATCCAAGAATTTTTCTATGAGGTATAAAATAAATTTTATTTAAAATTTCTTTAGAAGTTACAAAGTAATTGGCTCATTTCTATATTTTTTTTAAGAGGTCTTGATATTTTTCTTTGAGGCTTTTTTAAAAGAGTTTATGATTTATTTGAAACATTTTTCTTTAATAAATTTTCCATATTTTTTGAAGGCCTATATCCTTTGTTTGGGTTGCCTTACCTTTGAGCCAACCCTGAACGAAGATTGATTATGATCAACAATAGTAAAAAATATGTAAATATATTAGACTAACAAAAAAAAAAAAACAAGGGACATGAAACGCGTTTCAATCGCATATGACAGTATAAATACTAAGATGTCTTTTTTTGTTTTGGGCTCAACCACTTCATATACTAGTTAACTTTATTCCCAAAGAAGGAAAAAGAAAATCATACAATATGGTAAGAGCTCCTTATTTTGATGAAAATGGAACCAAAAAGGGTTCATGGAGTGAGGAAGAAGATCACAGGCTTATTGCTTACATTAAGAGTCATGGTCATCCTAATTGGCGTCAACTTCCCAAAGTTGCAGGTATCAACTTTTTTTTTATTTTTAAAAAGACTATATTCCAACATTCAAATTAATACTCTTTCTTAGCCTTATCATAAGAAAAAAAATTAGTTTTTAAAATTTATTGAATAACCGATATATTTGGTCTAACAAATATTATTTAGAGTTTTTACTAAGTTTGTATTATTAGTTTACCATGATTTTTAATTAAATTATTGTAGTTAATTACTCTTCTATGGAACATAGGTTTGGCAAGATGTGGAAAGAGTTGTAGACTGCGTTGGATGAATTACCTGAGGCCAAATCTAAAAAGAGGGAAGTATACACAAAAGGAGGAAGAAATGATCATGGAATTGCACAAAAAGCACGGAAATAAGTATGATTTTGTTACTTCTCATTAATCTTTGATAGGAATTAGGAAATCTTGCACCATTAAATACATATATATGTTTGATATCAGGGTCGGTATACCTGAATCACGGAGATTCACTGTGATTTTTCAAAAGAGCAGTGCTATATATCCCGAGAGAAATTATCCCGAGATTATCCCGAAAAGCTTTTGACCAATCAAATTTCTTCTTGGGCGGAAAACATGGGAGATCATGGGTATACATTATGGGTATGAGAGATCATGGGAGTAGTAATAAAGCACTCGTGGAATTTTCGCTAGTCTTATTTTCGCTATAACTAGCAATTTCCTTTTCAAAAATTAATTCTTGTTAAAACAATTCCTGTATTGGTAATTTGTCACAGATGGTCTCTTATAGCCGATAATCTACCCGGAAGATCCGACAATGAGATCAAGAATTATTGGCACAGCCACCTAAAGAAAATCTCGCCGCGCAATGAGACCGAGCTTATTAAAGAAATTGAAAAGACAATTGAAGATGTTAGTGATGATTCTGATTCGCACCATATTTTGGAAAGTTCAACTTCAATGTCTTCTAGTCATGTGGAATCAAACATGAATTTGTATATAAAAGAAGATAATGTTGCTTGGGAAATATGGGACGGATTCAGCAACAATTTTTGGACTGAACCGTTTGTTACAGAAAATGAAGCATTGGGTCAGGATTACTTTCCCGTTTCATGTTGGTATGGAGCAGAGGCAGAGGATGCATTTTATACATGGTAGTGCAATATACCTATATTTTAATACTCTGGTGACACTAGAAATTTTCATAATAAATAGGCGAATAAGGATTTGAACATCGGTCACAATCTCGGTATATTGCATGCGATGTCTCTATCAACTGATCTAAGTTCAGGAAAACATATGATTCCTATCTAGTCTAGTAGAAATCAAAGATTAGTTTGTGTTATGTGTTCCATCTCTCAAAATACAATAGAGAGGAAAACGGTTGTTGTAGTGGCCAACTATTTATGGTGAGCATCACCAGCACTCAAATGAGATTTCTGACTACAAAATTGTGTCTATTAAATACGATTTTAGGCTCTCTTTATTTTTATTGAATTTAGATTTTAATGAAGTAAAAAAAATAGATGTCACAAAGAAAGAAATGAAGTCAAATTTTAAAAGAGATGAATTAATCTTAGAAGGTATGATTATGAAGTATGAGAAAGAAAAACCTTATGTGTCTATATGTATCTATCTATGCAAAAAATAGAGAGAAGAGATAGAAGATTAAGACACACAAGATTTTATACTGTTTCACCCAAGTTGAATCAATCACTCCAATTCTCACGAACTATGAGAGTTTCATCATGGCATAACCTCCCAAAACCAAGTGCTTGGAATAATCATAAAAAAAAGAAAAAGTGCGTGGAATAACTTGCCAAATTCTTCGCAAAAAGTGACAAATTTGAGAGGCCACGTGCTTTATATTTACCACGTGCTTTGTAACTTTTTTAAAATATAAAATATTTTTCAACAATGCATAATGAAAAAAACTAAAAAATTAACAAACTCAAACCATACTAAATAATAATTTAACATGACATAAAATTATTTTCTATAACATACTTCTAATAAATTTATTTTCAATTTGTCACATTCTATAACAATAATAACGTTATTCTTCAACATAACAAAGTCTCAAGATAAAATAAATCATCAATAAAAAGCCAACAACATTAAAAATCTTTCAATAAATAAATATAAGCATTAAAATGAATTTCAAAATAAATTAGATTGAAAAAAGAATTTATAGTTTAACTTTTTTCAACTCAAATATAAAAAAAGAACAAAAAAGTAATTATAATTATTAATTACCCGTAGTCCGACCCGCTACCGCCCATTTTTAAAGCGGAATAAACAGAACAGACCAACGTAAAACGCCAAACCTAAAATCTTAACCCGATCGACATACTCGACCCATTTTTTTTTTGATCATATACTCGACCCATTTTACCACCCATACCTAAAACTAGGGGTGGCAAAATGGGCTTGACTCGTCGGGCCGACCCGTTTTACTCGCTAATTTTGGCGGGCTAAGTCAAAAATTTGAACTCGCTTTTTCTATGAAGCCTGCCCCGCTCGGCTCGCCATAAAAATGGGCCGGGATGAGGCGGGGACGGGCCGGCCCGTTTAACTCGTTTTTTATTTATTATTTTAATATTTATATAAAATTTATTAAAAAAATAAGTGGCTTGATCTGATTCAATAAGAACACTTATTTAAAAAACTTAAGTTTTTTCAACTTATTCACACAATGATTGTTTTTGCCACTGCTCTATAAGTAATTTGATCTGATCTATCTTTAGGATTGTTTTTGTCGCCGCTCTATATCATTTTTCATATTAATTATGTCGAATTTGTTAATTATGTTGCTATATTTGTTTTATAAGTTTGAGATTCTCACAAATTTAGTTGTTTCTTAAAAAAAAACATCAATATTCAATATAATTTTTGTAATATAAATACCGCAAAAAAAAAAACAAAAACAAATTGGCGGGCCGCGGACCAACCCGCTAACTCGCATGTCCGCCAATAAATGAGGCGGGGTTGGATTTTAGACACGGTCATCTAAATTGACTCGATTCAGCTCGTCTCATTTTTAAGCGGACTTAAGCGGGGCGGGCTTAAACGGAGCGGACATGCTCGTTTTGCCACCCCTACCTAAAACAAATTTGGGAAGAAATAATTATTGTGTTGTGCCCGCGTGATCATAATGAAAATTAAATGCATTAGCGCAAAACAAGTTTGAAAACGTATTGATCGGATAGTTACCCTTTTTGTCCACAAAATGTCATAGGCTTAACAATAATCATGTAAATCATGTGGCTATCTAAGGATACGCATCTTTTGTTAATGTTCTTTTTTACAAAAATATATCTTTCAAAAACAAAAATGGATACATATCTTCAAAACTTTATAGCAAGATTTGAAAATTAAAACTTCTTTTTTCTGTCACCGGATTACATCACATATATTCTGATTCCTCCCTAAAGAATCGTCCTAGAATCTTTCTCTCTCTCTCAACTGAATCTTTATTTTCTTTTGTTACAGTTAGTACTTGATCTGTTTCTTCATATTTTCTTCATAATTCTAGTTTTGTTTCTTTCTTCTACTATTTTTACATATATATATTTGAATTCTTCTCTGTGTTTTTTGTATTTCTTCTTTGATAGGTATTTGTTCTGTCACAAATATATACCACTTATTATTAGTAGGACACACTGTATATAGTTTCTTTTTATTGTGAATTTTGTTACATATTCATCGTTTATGCTACATTACATAGGTATTGAATTACATAATATATGATGAAATCAATTGTTAACACTAGTGTACATGTATTGATATGCTGAAATATGTTAATTTTGTGATCAAATATCTTGTTTTATATGTACCATACAAAATCATATCATAGTATTAAACGACGTTTATTTCTTTTTGTTCTGTTCTGTTTTTCTTTTGATTCTGTCTTTTGAATATATTACTTGATGAGTTCATATATTATTGCTTTAGAGTTTATTTCAATCATCTTGACTAATTAAGTTTTTTTATTCACATTAATTCTTTTAGAGCTTGATTGATTGAAGAGAATTAAGCATCTAAGGTAGTCATGGTTGACAATGAGAATGAGCCTCCGCGACGTATCGAGGTGAAAATAATATATAACTAATTGATTTATTACTATAGCTAAACAAATATGCATTGTGTTTTCATCTAAGTTATTTGGCATTAACAGGGAAAATTTGCTGCATTGGTGGTTTGCTGGCTTCTTGGCAATGGTGTTCTTTTCTCTTGGAACAGTATGCTAACAATAGTAGATTACTATGAGTATTTGTTTCCGGTAATTTATTGACTTTCTGATTCAGTTTTTAGCAGCATTTAATAACAGATTACTATGAGTATTTGTTTCTGGTAATTTATCGACTTTTTGATTCATTTTTTAGCTGCATTCAGTAATAGATTACTATGAGTATAGTTAACCAACTTTTTAATTTATGGTTCTATTTGCAGAACTATCATCCCTCAAGAGTGCTCACTCTTGTATATCAACCATTTGCATTTGGAACAATAGCAATACTTGCTTACTATGAGGCGAAAATTAATACAAGGAAGCGGAATCTAATCGGATATACGCTCTTTTTCTTGAGCGTTTTGGCTGTGTTAATTGTAAATTCTGTTCATTTGTTTGTAAGCTTTTTTATTCCTCTAGATTATGAATTTGTGTATTGATTTTATATTTCTTATTTACTTTTCTTAGTTGGATTTAGCAACATCTGGAAAAGGAGGAATTGGAACTTTCATTGGTGTATGCGCAATAAGCGGTGTATTTGGAATAGCAGATGCCGCTACACAAGGAGGAATGATTGGAGACTTGTCCTACATGCTCCCAGAATTCATGCAGGTCATGATCACTTATCTTTGAAACACAGACACAAATGACACTGATACTGTGAGTGTGATCCATCATCACTGATAGTACTTTGAGAAAATGTCATAATCCAACGTAATCACATGTGTTGATGTCAGACACTGATGTGTGTCCAATACCGGCACACACACCTAATATAAGGAGTGTTTGTGCTTCATAGTCGCTAGTGGAATTACTATAAGAGGTTTAAAACATTTTTTTTCGATATATACAAATTTTGAATGGTTTTTTTGTTGCAGTCTTTTCTTGCTGGTGAGGCAGCATCAGGTGCTATGACATCTGCTTTGAGGTTAATTACAAAAGCAGCATTTCAAAATACTAAGAACGGTCTTCGCAAAGGAGCGAGTAAGTTCAACAATCTAATGCTTAGCAGGGAAATATAGAAGTTGTTTTAGTCTATATTTGTAATCTGTTAAATTTGGAAACATTGAAACTTTTTAAGTATAGTTCATACATACTGATAATTTGTAAATACTGTTTCTGCAGTTCTGTTCTTTGTCATATCAATAATCTTCGAGCTTCTTTGTGTTGTTCTTTACGCATTTGTGTTTCCTAAATTACCAATTGTGAAATATTATCGTTCGAAAGCAGCATCAGAAGGATCCAAAACTGTTTCAGCTGATCTAGCTGCAGCTGGCATCCAGACCTCACTAGGAGTACTGTTTTTTTCTCTTTTCATTTTTCGCGGAAATTCCTAATTTTTCTATTCAGTTTATTCAGACTAATTTATATTTTTTCAGGCTACCGAAGAATCAAAAGAATTTGTGCGCAAAGGAAATAAGCAATTATTAAGGGAAAACATTGATTATGCACTTGATTTGTTACTAGTATATGTGCTGACATTGTCTATATTCCCTGGATTCTTATCCGAAGATACTGGAACACACAGTTTAGGCGCCTGGTAAATTCATAACAATCATTTTGATCAATAGTCGAGATTAATGCCGCATGAGCAACATGAAAGGATCTATTTCCATATGATTATGTCAATTTAAGAGCTTATTAAAATTTCCAATTTTTATTACAGGTATGCTATTGTGTTAATTGCAATGTACAATGTGTGGGATCTTATCGGAAGATATGTTCCGGTAATTAAAATCTTCAAAATGGAGTCCAGAAAGTTGATCACTGCATCGGTCGTTTCTCGATTTTTACTTATACCAGCATTTTATTTCACTGCAAAGTATGGTACTCAAGGTTGGATGATAATGTTGACATCTTTCTTAGGGTTATCAAATGGTTACCTCACTGTGATTATTCTCACTTTAGCACCAAAAGGTTACAAGGTGAAGAATCCATTAAGCAACTATAACTTTTTTTAAAAGTTTAGATTTATTTAAATGTTGATTAATTAATTAATACTTGTGTATTTTTATTTTTTTAGGGACCTGAACAAAATGCATTGGGAAATATTTTGGTGTTTTTTATTCTTGGAGGTATTTTTGCAGGAGTAACACTTGATTGGTTGTGGTTGATTGGTAAAGGGTGGTGAGATTTCAACCAAGCTATGTTATAGAAATGACATAGGCCTTATTCACCAATAGATGATAGAAAATTTGTGATTATGAATATTTTGTAATTCTTTTGTCAATGTTGGTGTTTCATTCTTTCTAATTTTGAAGTTATAATACAAAATTTGGTCTCATTTTTCTAATTTTTTGATGATTAAGGCAAATTTTACTTGATATTGTTTCAATGTCTTGCCTGACTTGCCACATAACCTTATCAATTATATTTGATTAATCTTTGAATATTTGATTGTGTCTTTACTTCTTGGTTTAGCCACCCTTTGTTTTTATGGGTTGGCGGAATATATATTTTTTTGTTTATTTATTATATTCGAATTTTGTTTAGCATTTAAATTGTACACTTCTTTTACCAGTTTAGTGTGCTTTTTAATATTATTGGTTCTTTATCTGTTTCAAAAAGAAAAATTATATTTGATTGACAATTTTAGAGTATTCAATTTATTTGAATATTAACCTTCTTGTTTCTAAAAGAAGGGAATCATAATAATTCAAATTTTAATTAAAAAGTTAATAAATTTTTATTAACAATCCTTTCATCTAAAAATTGAATCCAAATTCTTTTGATTATAATCTATTTGTGGTGTTTCACCTGTTCATTACTAAATTAAATATAGATTCTTTAAATGTGGAGTTATTAAATATAACTTTTTTTCATGAAAATAAAAATTTATTAATTTTTAGTAACAATGAAAAATTTATTTAAGTTTTAAATAAATAAGTTTGAGTCACCTTTAAATTTTTTGACCAGTTATCTCACCTTTTTAAAATGAGTTGAATTGTTATGCACTGTGATAAGAATTTATGGCAAGTGTACCAATTTTATCGTCAAGTAGTAAAATATCGAATCCACAGGGAATGTGTTATTCACGCAATGCAATAGAACTCATACTTATGGGTAACAAGTAACGATTGGGGGGTTTTCACTTAGTTTGAATAAAAGAAACAACGAACACAATTGTTAACAGAAGTTTGAATTTATGAAAAACGATTGGGTCCTTTGGTTCATTTGGTTGATCAAATCTTGGTAATCACTTGTGTTTCAACAAAACTATACTATAGATTTTATGATTAGACTAACAAATTAATCATGCTCAATTTCTTGATAGCATAATTCTCTCCCTTAACCATCAATTCTCTAATCTCTTAGGTCAATTTATGGTTAAGTGAGGTTTTCTCTACGTTAGTCTCTTTAATCCCAATTAACCAACTTAAATCTCTAAAGAGAAGGTTAATTGTACACCTATTCCTAGTTCCACCATTGATTCTTATTCTCATAAACAATCAACAAATTAAGATCATCACATAACTGGCCTAATCATGTAAAGCATTAAGATAGAGGAATAATTGAATAAAATCTCATCATATAATCATTGAAACACAAAATATGAGATTACATAGTTCAAGATCTAATACAACCAAATTTGCCTAAGACCCAATCTCTAAGGGTTTAGCTACTCATAGTACTAGAGCTTACAAGAATTACCATCTTCATGAGTTCTTGATCCATGAAAAGAGCTTCACTCAAAGCCACAAGTCTTCAATACCACTTAGATCTCCAAACCAACCAACCCCTGCCAAAGAATTGAAGCTCTCTATTTATAGGCCAAAAAATCTGTTCAAATCTGCATGACACGCTCCAACTGATGCGTGCCACGCACCCTGGCAGAACAGAAATGGAAAAACTAGAAAAACAATGCGTGACACGCAGGAATTAATGCGTGACACGCTCCAGCAAGCAGCATACACGCGTTTCACGCCCCTGAAGTTGCGTGACACGCCTCTTGGCAGTGACAAAAGACTTAAAAACATCAACAATGCGTGGCACGCTCCAAACAATGCGTGACACGCTCCAAATAACTCAAAACTCTTGTATTTTCATCATCTTTTCTTGTAGCTCAAGTAAACTCTCTTCCTATAGAATTTCTTTATGATAAAAGACTAAAAACATACTAAAAACACCTAAATATTACTTGAATATTGGTCAATAACAAAGAATGACATGAAGTCATCACAACCCCAAACTTAAACTTTTCCTTGTCCTCAAGGAATGAAATTATCACACAAACCATTTTTCAAACATTGATCAAATTTTCAAATTATTGCAAATTCAACTATCTTGAAGTTTCCTCTAAGCATTACTTTGATCAAATCTTACCATGCAACTTTTCATTACCTCGATGGTCAATTCCGACAATTCCGAAAAGATTCACAAAATTTACCAAGCTTAATGATCACTTCACACACTCACCAAAATCACTCATAAGTGTAAGTGTATCACTCATAATCAACACAATCAACACCACTCTACCATAGGCTTGAGAGAATTCTAAAAATCAATCAACAAACAATAATCATGCACTTTTGAGGACTTTCATAGGTTGTAATTTGGCTTAGGTTAAAGGTGGATATATTTGGAAAAGTAAGTTAAAAAACTTGGAGTCTAGAGTAACAAAAAGTTCTAAAACCCAAAAACCCATATTATAATAACAACTATACTAGAGAACACATTTTTTTTCTCTTTTCATTTTGTTGTTTTTCACAAACTAACACACATCAATACACTTTCATCATTTCTCATTCATAAACTTTTCTTTTCTCTTTTCTAAGAGGTCAATCACATCATTTTCATTCTCTTTTTCTTCTTTTTTTTTGATATCTTTTCAAGATATATATTTGACCTCTTCTTTGGTATAACACAAACTTTCACTATGAATTTGTCTTTCTTTTGTTTTCTCAACCTTTTCACATATAAGCAACTCATCAACAATCAACACATTTTTATTTTTTTATGTTCTCTAAAATAGTGCACCACCCTAAACTTAGAAAATTGCCAAGTCCCAAAGGCAACCCCAAACTTAATGATGTGCAATGTGCATCATTCATCAAGGTTTGTTATCTATACTCCAAGAAAAACATTTTTTTTCTTTTGTTTTCAAAAATTTTCAACTTGGGTAAAATTTTTCAATCAACAAAAATCAAACAATTAGGCTCAAAAGGGTTACTACGGATATAAACAATTCAAAGGGATGGCTTCAAAGGCTCAAGCTAACAAGGAACATGCCTCAGTGCATAACTACCGTAATCAATCGATAAAAAGAATAAATGCAAGTTCTAGAGAGAAAATGAAGTCGTGGAACGCACATACCAAGAAAGCAAGTGTTTGGCTCAAATTCTCGCGGCTAGACCGGATCATCAAGCTTGTCAAACTTTGTGAATCGTCTTGTACTTGTCGGTCAATCTCAATGAGGCAACGATCGGTTGCACTACAAGAAATCACGTTAGCATACAAGAGTTCACAACAAAATAATTTCATTCACTAGACTATCAAAATAAGTTCAATGCTCAAAACTTGTTTCATATGATAATTAAATTCAACAAGGGCAAAAAGAAATTTAGGTCAAGGATTACAGTCATCCACAATATTCAAATAAATTATTACAAAACTAGAAACTTAAGTCATCAAGTAGTAAAATATTGTCAAGTAGTAAAATATCGAATCCACTGGGAATGTGTTATTCACGTAATGCAATAGAACTCATACTTATGGGTAACAAGTAACGATTGGGGGTTTTCATTTAGTTTGAATAAAAGAAACAACGAACACAATTGTTAACGGAAGTTTGAATTTATGAAAAACGATTGGGTTCTTTGGTTCATTTGGTTGATCAAATCTTGGTAATCACTTGTGTTTCAACAAAACTATACTATAGATTTTATGATTAGACTAACAAATTAATCATGCTCAATTTTTTGATAGCATAATTCTCTCCCTTAACCATCAATTCTCTAATCTCTTAGGCCAATTTATGGTTAAGTGAGGTTTTCTCTACGTTAGTCTCTTTAATCCCAATTAACCAACTTAAATCTCTAAAGAGAAGGTTAATTGTACAACTATTCCTAGTTCCACCATTGATTCTTATTCTCATAAACAATCAACAAATTAAGATCATCACATAACTGGCCTAATCATGTAAAGCATTAAAATAGAGGAATAATTGAATAAAATCTCATCATATAATAATTGAAACACAAAATATGAGATTACATAGTTCAAGATCTAATACAACCAAATTTGCCTAAGACCCAATCTCTAAGGGTTTAGCTACTCATAGTACTAGAGCTTACAAGAATTATCATCTTCATGAGTTCTTGATCCATGAAAAGAGCTTCACTCAAAGCCACAAGTCTTTAATACCACTTAGATCTCCAAACCAACCAACCCCTGCCAAAGAATTGAAGCTCTCTATTTATAGGCCAAAAAATCTGTTCAAATTTGCGTGACACGCTCCAACTGATGCGTGCCACGCACCCTGGCAGAACAGAAATGGAAAAAATGGCAAAACAATGCGTGACACGCAGGAATTAATGCGTGACACGCTCCAGCAAGCAGCATACACACGTGTCACGCCCCTAAAGTTGCGTGACACGCCTCTTGGCAGTGACAAAAGACTTAAAAACATCAACAATGCGTGACACGCTCCAAATAACTCAAAACTCTTGTATTTTCATCATCTTTTCTTGTAGCTCAAGTAAACTCTCTTCCTATAGAATTTCTTTATGATAAAAGACTAAAAACATACTAAAAACACCTAAATATTACTTGAATATTGGTCAATAACAAAGAATGACATGAAGTTATCACACTAACATATAGTGTAAAACTTTTTTACACGTGCATCCAAAATTTCAATCAAAACACAAATTGTTACTTTTATAAGGTTCTTTCTAAAATATCTTCACAAATATTTACATGACAATTTAATTGAGTGCACAGTGTAAAATCATTTTAAAAGACCTTTATTCTAGGAATTAATATTGTGTTCGGCGTGGATATTTGATTATCCTTATTTACTTTACATTTTTTTAATAGCATTAAATTTCTTATTAAAATATTATTCCACATTTCCACCATTCCACTTATCTCTTTCGACTTACTACTCTTTTTCCCTTTATTATTATAAAAATCAATATAATTTATAAATAATCTTATAAATAGGGAGTAATAGTTTTATGAAATTTTTTTCTTACACTTTGACTTTCCCTTCTATTCTCAATCCCAGCAATGTACAGTCACAAGTCTCACCAAAGTCACTTTACTCATCGCCAATGTACAGTCACAAGCACCCTCCAAGCAATTTATCAAACATAAACAAAACTTGAAACCTCCAACAAAAATTCGATCGACCACCTTCAAAATTTTATCAGTAAAAAAAAACCACTTTAAACCACCCACCTTCATAAATTGCAACAACTGCATGCAGAGACAGAGTCACGGTTGTTGATGTGGCCCTAGCCCCTATGCAACACACAAAAGGTCCTCTCTATTCTGTTAATATATCTTGCATTCATACACTTTGCTATCATATTGTTTCTTTTCTTCCTATCTTTCCTGCAATCTTATCTTTTTGGTTTTTTTACAAATCATATTTTGTTTGTTTCCATTAAATGTTCATTTACTTAGAAGAAATTAGTGTTTTTTTGTGCTGTCACAATATCACTTTAGCTAAGGTATATACGTGCACATTGTATACACACCTCGTCTATTTATATTACTAACTTCTGACTAGTATTAATATGGTGGAAATTTTAATGTTCTGCTCATAATTAACATGAAGACAAATGCTTTGTTTGACTTATGCTACTTACTCAATGAATTGCATCAAATTTAGTTTATTTAAACTCAGCATTCATTTCCAAGGCTAAAATAAAGCGAAAATGATAACTATGAATAAAATGAAACCATGGTTGCTTCCTTTCTATTACATGTGACTAAGGTTCTTTTCTTTCTTTCAGTGTTTGATAGATTGAAGAGAATTAAGCATCTAAGGTAGCCATGGTTAACAGTGAGCCTCCGGCACATCTTGAGGTGATATATTTATTGATAATTTAATTATTACTTTAGCTAAACAAATACTCCATCAGATCATTATTAAAAGATTTTTTTTTTGTATATTTGACTACTAATGTTTCTGGTTCATATTAAGATCAGATAAATCTGTAGTCAAATTTACTTATAATAGTGACAAGAGGGAGTATGCAATATTTCTTCATTTAAATTTTTTGGCATTGGCAGGGAAAATATGCTGCAAATGTAATTTGCTGGTTTCTTGGCACTGGGGGTCTTTTCAGTTGGAACAGTATGCTCACAATAGTAGATTACTATATTTACTTGTTTCCGGTAATTATTCTACTTTCTGATGCATTGTATACTTGATCTAGCTGCTAGCTAACTCCTTTGTTGTAGCAGCAGTACATACATGTTTTATGTTTGAGAGTTCCGCGTTGAATGAGTGTGACGAAAAAAAGTGTTTAAAACTGTTAAATGTCTTCACCTTAAATCAGTTTTGTAGAGTTTTGTTTATATCTAACCCAAATCTTAAGATGGGATCAGAGCATATCCAAGATGGCAAGATCCGTTGTACCACTCACAATCAGTACATATATAATGCAATCTCCATACCAACTGAGTTAAGCCGACGGGACAATGCATATGCATGTTTAATTTTGTGGTTCTTAGATGTTGTTACTTGCTATTTACTTTTTGTTAGAGCTTGTACCATAGGATTGTCTTGAATATAACATTTTTTACTTATTTTCTTCATTGTGCAGAAATACCATCCTTCTAGGGTGCTTACCATTGTATATCAGCCATTTGCATTAGGAACAATGGCAATACTGGCTTACAATGAGGCAAAAATCAATACAAGGCTACGGAACCTGTTTGGATACACTGTCTTTTTCTTTAGCATTTTAGCACTGTTAATTGTAAATATTGGTCCTTTGTTTGTAATCTCTTGTTCCTGTAGAATATGGATTTGAGTTTTATTTTACTTTCCCTATTTACTTGCCATAGTTGGATCTAGCAACATCCGGTAAAGGAGGGATTGGAACTTTCATCGGTGTATGCATATCTAGTGGTGCTTTTGGAGTAGCAGATGCCCATGTACAAGGCGGAATGGTAGGAGACCTGTCCTACATGCTACCAGAATTCATTCAGGTCAGCATCACCAATAGAGTTACTCCGAGGTTCAAAAATTAGCTTCAATACATACCGTTTTTAATGGTTTTATTGCTGCAGTCTTTCCTTGCCGGATCTGCAGCATCAGGTGCCCTTACATCAGCTTTGAGGTTAATTACAAAAGCAGTATTTGAGAATTCACCAGATGGTCTTCGGAAAGGAGCTAGTAAGTTTACCTCTCGAATGCTTAGCATTATTCAGAGTTTAGCTGTATTAATGGTTAACATGGAAATGATTTATCAGTGCATTTCGATGATAATTCAGACAACAAATGTCAATTTCATCTTATGCACCAAACTTTTCTGATTGTCGTCGCATTTCTTGTTTGTTGTCCTTAAACTATTTAGCTTACACAAATATTATTCTTGTTCTAACTCCCATATTGATTATTTGTCATTATACTGAACCTGCAGTTCTGTTCTTTTCCCTATCTTCATTTTTCGAGTTTCTATGCATTATTCTCTATGCATTCGTCTTTCCAAAATTACCGATCGTGAAGTACTACTGTTCAAAAGCAGCCTCCGAAGGATCCAAAACTGTTTCAGCTGACCTTGCCGCAGCTGGAATCCAGACTTCACCCGGCAGAGTACTGTTTCGTATCTTTTCTTTCTTCCTTATCTATTTGTCATGGAAATTCGTAATTGTTAAGATGTAGTTTATAGGAGTAATGTACTTATTTCCAGGCTACAGAAGACTCAAAACAAGATGAGCGAAAAGGAATGAAACAGTTATTATTGGAAAACATTGACTATGCAATTGATTTGTTCCTAATATATGTGCTTACATTGTCTATTTTCCCTGGCTTCTTATCAGAAGATACTGGATCACACAGCTTAGGCAATTGGTATGTTTAGGTCTATTTTACATACAATATCCTGTTTCGATTTAAGAGCTGATTAATAGTTCCGTTTGTTTCAGGTACGCTCTTGTTTTAATTGCTATGTTTAATGTGTTTGATCTTATCGGAAGATACATTCCGCTCGTGAAAATCTTGAAGATGGAGAGTAGAAAGTTGATCACTACGGCAGTCATTTCTCGTTTTTTACTTATACCAGCATTTTATTTCACTGCGAAGTACGGTAAACAAGGTTGGATGATACTGTTGACATCGTTTTTGGGGTTAACCAATGGTTACCTCACTATCTGTGTTTTCACTTCCGCGCCTAAAGGTTACAAGGTGGGTGTTTTAAGGAACTAGAACTTATCAGAGGTTTAAAATTGTCGAAATTTAAATTCATTAATACTTGTATGTTTTTAATTATTTAGGGACCTGAACAAAATGCTTTGGGAAATATGTTGGTGTTGTGTCTTCTTGGAGGCCTTTTTGCAGGGGTGACACTTGACTGGTTGTGGTTAATAGGTAAAGGATGGTGATAAGAGATCTGAACTAAGCTTAACTAGATAAATGTAAGAGGCATTGTCACAATTTGTGGAAATATGTTTTTTTGTGAACTTCTTAAGTAATCAAGCAGGGTAAGACACATGGCATATGCGCGTAACAACTAACAAGTCTCATGTATAAAGGGTACGATTGATTTGCTGAAAAATAAGAGACCGAACAAGACCACATTAATTGTACAATATTTGAGCAAGTGGTTTTACCTTATTGTACATTAGTGTTCTTTAATTTACCTTGTCTTGGTTGAAATCCAGCATCCAAGAAAATTTCACTCTTATTAGTATTTGGTTGATCCTTCCTCAATCAAAATTTCACATTTGGATTTCTTAGAGTATATTTAAGGGTTAATAGGTTTTGCAAAAATGTGAATGATTTCCATTGAGTAAAAGTGAGTGGTTCGTAATTATGCTTAATTATTCATTGGTTTTGATACATGTGAGATATATAGCCTTCAGATTGTGCTCTTGATCTATTTATATTTTTGTAAATTTGTTCTATTTGGTAAACTTAAAATTAAAACCTTGATTGTATGTTGATTTCATTGATCTTCTTCCTATCATTTCTTTGATTCCTTTTTCATACATTTTCATATATCATGTTTGTGAGGTTTTAAGTCATGATGTTATTTGGTCATTATATATACTCAATCAATTAAGTTGCCTTTTACAATATGAATGGAACCAATATATAGTTGTTGTTCCAAATACTAGAGGAACTTTGAAAAAGAAAAAAATAGACATTACACTAAAGGTGGTAAAATACAAGGACTCTTTGATAAAGTATATGAATTAAGAAAGATAATTATTACATTGAATTTTTCAATAATTTACTTTCACTTTCCAAATTACCCTTCAATTGTTAAGAGATGAAAATGATTGTCTTTTACTTTCTCTTCATTTAATAAGGAGTATTTTGGTGAAAATTTATTAATACACCTTGAACTTTAAAAAATATCTTATAAAATAGGACGACAAACTTCTAAAATTTATATAAAAATGTCTTATATATCGGGGAATAAACAATCATTTTGGTTCTTGAAAGTGTCACTCGCTATTATATTAATCTCTGAATTAGCATAAAACATTTCTAAGTCACTGGATTTTGATTTTGTTAGTCAAATTAATCTAAAATTTTAAAAAGGTGTTAATTATGATGTGTCTTTTACTTTTGTTAAATCATATGCTTATGTGTAATGTCTACATTCGCAATAGACTAAAATGAAAGACAAGATAAAGAAACACTTCATCTTCTTGAAAAAGAAAAAACATAATAAATTAATTTGTTGCTCTATTCTCATTCAATGAAAGGTATATTAAAGTCATTTTAATCTCTAGCTAACGTGAAAGTCACACATAAACATCTGACATTGTAAAATTAAGGAACACATCATCATAATTAACACCATTTTAAAATTTTAGATTAATTTGATTAACAAAATCAATATCGAAGTACTTTAAAATGTTTTATGCTGATTTGAGGACTATTATGACAATGAATGATACTTTCAAAGATCAAAATGATTGTTTACTCTATTTCAGGACCCCACTTGGGATAAAAAATACCTGAGAAAAAAAATATAACATCAATACCCACGCACAAAGGATTAAAATTCATATAATTCATTGTTATTAAAAAAATTGTTCGGAAAATCTAAAATACAAAAGAAAGAAATTAAAGAAAGAAAACAAAATAAAGTGAAAAATGAAAGCCAATGTTAGAAGTAATATAAAACAATAAACCACTAAACAAACATAAAAAGACTTTTATCAAAAAATAAAAAAACATAAAAAGACTTAATGTTTTTGAGCTGGGCCTAAATTTTTTTCTTCTCCCTAATCTAACTAACATACATCACATGTGTATTGTCACACATTATTTAATAAAAATAATAAAGCATTTATTATAAGAGTTTATGACATAATAAATTAATTGTTTTTCAAATACATAATTAATGTAGAACTATAATAAATAAGTGTATGTAATTATATATTGCATTTTTTTAAAAGCAAACAAAAATTAAATTAAAAGAAAACAAAAAAGTACAAGAACTTAGGGGGGACATAAAACCTGACTCAGTAAAGTACATAAAAGTGTCGACCTACCCAAATCGATAATAAAATTTAAAAAACATTAGGCAAAATGGGTAATCATATATTTCATTTATTTATATACGGTATTTTATAAAAATTACGCATAAATGTGGTTATTTGTGATATCTTTTATGAGCAAAGAAAGGTAAATATAAATCAAATTTTGAAACAAAATTAGAAAGAACAAACATTATGAAGATGAAAAAAATATCCCTAAAGATACGTATACTTAATAAACTCACAAATTTTATCAACGCACGAATAAACAAAACGATCTACCGGCAATGGACAATCCTCGTCAGAATTGCAGGGTATATTTGCTGCATTGCCAAAAAAAAATTACTTAGAGATTATATAATGTTATTTACAAGATAAATTAAAATTGGTGTGAAAATGACGTACTTTTATGATGAGATATGGATTCAACAAGAAACAGTGAAAAAAACATCATCCAAGCACAAACCAACATGAGAATTGCTTCCATAGTTTTTTATTTTCAATTTCATAAACATGATATAGTTGATTTATATATAAGTAAAAATTTGCATGTTTTTTTAATATCAGTTTTTAGTACTTCGAAATTGCCAGAAGCCATTTTATAAAATTGAAATTAATGTTAAATGTCTCTATCAATAAGTTGTGTGTAAAATTTGGAATTAATGTTAAATGTATCCAATTGAATTCATTATTTTTATTATTAAACTTTATAATATAATTTTCATTTATATTTTGGCCTTTTTCAATAGACTTGAGAAAAATTCTAAAAGAGAAATAATAATAATCAATGATAAAAAATACAAGTTGTACAAATAATATGCATCGAATAGGACAATAGGTGAAAAATAATTATTCATATACTAAAAATACCAGAAGGTAATTTTTTGTTAATGTTATACTATGATGATAAAACGTGTATGACATCCAAAAGGTGGATGCCTTTTTGAAAATGAAGTGCAAAAATAATTTATTAATGCTCATTTATTTATGAACACGTGATTATGCTTAGTGGTAACAAATAAAATTAGATATTTATTTAACTTTTTGACAAAAAAAAATAGGGACTGTATTTACAATTTTTTTTTTATTGATGCAAAATGTACTTTTATTTTTATAAAAAGAAAGATGCAAAATTTGTATATTTTATTAGAAAAAGAAGAAATATCAAGATATATTAGTGTAAAGTTTTTGATTGAAAAATCTAAAAAAAATTATATTTTATGTTTCTGGAGCTCCGTGCATACCGTTGAAATATACAGGGATGAAAAAAATATTCCTCCAAAACGAAAATCAGGGGCGAAGACGGCGGAAACTTTGAGGAATAGGCGGAGAACAAGGAAACACCATCCACATATTCTCCGCCTCATTCATATTCCTGCTCATAACTTTAGAGTTTAGACCTTTGTGGAGGACTCAACAAGGCTAATAACAATGTTCACAAATCCAAAAGTATAACATCCTATATATAACATTCATACTATATATAATTACCTTGAATTTTAAATGGACATACATATTTAAATTCTGATAAACATACGTAGATAAAGTAGAATTAATCTACTTGTCAAAAAAAAAGTAGAATTGATCTAGTACAATACAACAGACTTCATGAATATTGCATAAATTCGTACTAAAACACTAATATAAAAGAAATTTATAGTCTTTCTCCTACACTATCTACTTTCTTATTCGTGGAGGCTTCAACATATTTATCTGAAGAAGAAAAAAAATGACGCGAGATGCTGAGATGAGACTATGTATCTCATTGAGTTCAACAAGCCTAAAAAATCAACCCTAAGAACTAAATCTCTTACAAGATTACTATTTATCTAAGATTACTACTTAGATTATTCCATTATACTCTTTAACACGGCCCAAGGTAGTTAATGTGGCTCAATGTCTAGTAGGTTAAGTATAATTCTCTTTTATATGGACACCTAGCTCATTCGGTATTTTTAATCTTGACCAAACTTTTAATTTATTTAACACGACCTGAAAGTGCTACTTGGACCTAGCCCACTTGGTTGGGTATGAAAAAAAAACCTGAATATCAAAGACTACTTATTTAACATAGCCTGAAACCTACTACCGGTACTACTATGTATGTTTGTCTCTTATAATTAAAAATAGAGATAGAGATAGTATACCGGTATTATATATATTTATCTCTTATAATTAGAAATTGAGATAGAGATTGTATTAAACTTAATTTGATCCATCTTTAATCATCATTTACATAACATTATCATAGAATATAAGCAAAATTACATTATTGGTCATTTATCTTTTTCATTTGTAACAAATTGGTCCTTTATTTTTTTTTTGTAACAAATTGGTCCATTATCTTTTTCATTTGTAACAAATTGGTCCTTTATCTTTACTAACATTTGCACCATAGGACCTCTTATTTGTAAAAAATAATATAAGATAAATGACCAATTTGTTACAAATGAAAAAGATAATGGACCAATTTGTTACAAAAAAAAGATAAAGGACCAATTTGTTACAAATGAAAAAGATAAAGGACCAATTTGTGACAAAAAAAAGATAAATGACCAATTTGTTACAAATGAAAAAGTTAAAGGATCATTGGTGTAATTTTGCCTAGAATATAGTTATAGCAAAAGTAATTATTTACCAACTTTGCCATTTCTTCACGGTTTTTGGTTTCTTTACGAATCATATTTTAGTAATGGTCATTATTTTAGTAATGGACCAACGCTGTTTTTCTCAAAAACTATGACAAAACAGTGGCAAATAAGGTGTGGAATGGTGCGGTGGAGCTGGGTGTGGAGGTGAATTCTGGTTGTAATAAGTCCTTGGAGATTGTTGAAGAGTGTGTACAACATATCCTCAATAATGAAAATAGAGACACGGAGGAAAGTGTGAGAAGGGCGCAGCTTAATAATCTTCCATCATGAAGGTGGTGTCGTTGAATATGAGGGGGTGGGGCGGTAGTGTCAAGAGGAGGTTCTTGAGTTCTTTTTTACGAAAAGGAACTTTTGATGTTTGCTTTCTTCAGGAGTTAAAACAGTCGAATATTGAAGATCACATGATCCATAATCTATGGGATCATACGGAGGTTAAATGGGTGTTGAAAGACTCGGAAGGTTTATCGGGAGGTATGTTAATCTTATGGAATGCAAACTATTTCTCTATGTTAAATAGTTTCTCTGGTGATGGTTACTTGGGCATTTCGGTGGAGAGGGAAGGGAAAATTTTTAACTTAATTAACATATATTCTTCTTGCTTTTTATCCGGAAAAAAGAAGTTATGGGCTGATTTATTACAGCTGAAGCATGGTAGTAGTGGGGGAGAATGGTGTATTGGAGGCGATTTTAATACTATAACACGTGCGTCAGAAAGAAAGGGTAGAAGCAATGGTAGGAGGCTTAGTGAAATGAACTTGTTTGCTCGTTTTGTTGAAGACATGAATTTGATTGATGTTCCGGTTCTAGGCAAAAAGTTCTCTTGGTGTAATACAGATGGTTCATCAATGAGTCGGATAGACAGATTTCTGTTATCTGACGGTTTTATTACTCAGTTTGGTATATCTGGCCAATGGATATGCGATCGCAACATATCAGATCACAGTCCCGTTTGGTTGATTACAGCGCCAAATAACTGGGGGCCTAAACCGTTTAGGGTGATCAATGGGTGGTTCCAACATCCTGAGTTTCTATCCTTTGTTGAATCTTCGTGGAAGAGTTTCGTAGTTAGAGGCAATAAGGCTTTTATTATCAAAGAGAAGTTAAAACTCTTGAAAGATCGCCTTAGGATTTGGAACAAGGAAGTGTTCGGCATTCTAGATTTAAATATAGATTCCACAGTGCACGATATTAATACTTTGGAAGGTCTCTTGGAAGAGGATGGGGCGGTTATTGATATACAAAGAAGAGAATTACTTACTAATGAGTTTTGGCAACAGCTTAACTTGAAGGAGAGTTTGTTAAAACAAAAATCTCGAACGCAGTGGATTAAGGAGGGTGACTCTAACACAACATTTTTCCACCAATCTATTAAAAGCCGAAGAAGGAAAAATCAATTAGTGGCACTAAAGGAAGGAGAACATTGGATACAAGGAGTAGGGGAGGTGAAGACTTATGTGAGAAATTTTTTTGAGAACAATTTCAAAGAAGGTTGGGATAATCGCCCAAATCTTAACGGCATTTCCTTTAATTCTCTTACAGCAGAAGACAATGATTTATTATTAGCCCCTTTTTCGATTGAGGAGGCTAGAGAAGCGGTGTGGAATTGTGATGGTAACAAATGTCCCGGACCGGACGGTTTCAACCTTAACTTCTATAAGGTTTGTTGGGATATTATCAAAGAAGATGTGATGAATTTTCTGAATGAATTTTATGATAAAGCCACGCTACCCAAGGCTATTACAGCGTCGTTTTTGTCACTTATACCGAAGAAGGACCATCCACAATCTCTTCCCGAATACCGTCCTATATGCCTAATTTCAAGTTTGTACAAAATTCTCTCCAAAATTCTGGCGGGTCGGTTAAAGCAAGTCTTGGGGAAACTCATCTCTACCGTTCAAACAGCTTTTCTCCCTAATCGTCAGATTCTTGACGGTGTTTTGGTGATTAATGAACTGATTGATTTAGTTAAGCGGCGTAAGGATAAGTGCTTATTTTTTAAAGTAGATTTTGAACGCGCCTACGATACAATTAGTTGGAATTTTCTGGATTACATGATGAAGAGGATGGGTTTCGCAGCAACCTGGTGTAACTGGATACGAGCTTGTGTCTTCCATAGTTCCATGTCAGTTTTGGTTAACGGTAGTCCGACGGTGGATTTTACAGTTGAAAAAGGGTTAAGACAAGGCGATCCAATTTCCCCTTTTCTCTTTTTAATAGTAGCGGAAGGTCTCACTGGACTTATGCAACGAGCAGCTCACATAGAATCTTTTAAAGGGTATATGGTTGGGCGAGACATGTCTTTTCACATTTCACAATTTGCGGACGATACGATTTTCATCGGAGAAGGCAGTTGGCATGATCTATGGTCTATTTAAACTATTCTGAGGAGCTTCGAGTTAGTATCGGGCCTAAAGGTTAATTTCAACAAAAGCAAATTATATGGTATTAATTTAGATGAAAATTTTTTGTCCGCAGCATCATCTTTCCTACATTGTGGGGTTGAATCGCTCCTTTTTCGCTTCCTCGGCATTCCTGTAGGTGCAAACCCAAGGCGGAAGGTTACTTGGAATCCTATCATTGATTCGATGAAAAAGAAACTTGGTTCTTGGTCCGGCCGGCATCTTTCAATAGGCGGTAGAGTTACTCTCATAAACTCTGTTTTATCTAGCTTACCCCTATATTTTTTCTCTTTTTTCAAAGTGCCGGCGGGGGTGGTTAAAGAATTGATAGCTATTCAACGAAATTTCTTGTGGGGAGGAGGCGAGAATAACAAGAAAATTCGTTGGGTTAGTTGGGATCGCATATGCCAACCAAAGAATCACGGCGGTTTGGGAGTTAAAAATCTTCGGTTTTTCAATAGCTCTTTACTTAGCAAATGGAAGTGGAGATGCTTGAGTGAGGAAGCTGCCCCGTGGAAAGCACTTTTATCTTTTCGGTACGACTCTTTTGCTTCTCTTTTCTTGCACGGAGAGAAGAATTATGGGTTGAAGAACACTTCTTTATGGTGGAGGGATATTATGAGCATCGGTAACGCCAATGAAGGTAACTGGTTTACTAATAATATTAGTAATATCATAGGTTGTGGTAATGAAATATCTTTTTGGAAGGAAAAATGGTGTGGGTTGGAACCATTATGCTTATCTTATCCTTCGTTATACCAATTGTCTAATAACCGTAATGCTACCGTATCGGATATGGGATGGTGGGTTAATAGCCAGTGGACGTGGAGATTGGGTTGGTTTGACATGTTGAATGAAGAGCAAAAGGTGGCAGCGGCAGAATTGCAAGGTATTTTGAATCAGATTCAGCCACAACGGAACACGCTAGATAGACGACGATGGATGCCAAACACTATAGGCTTATTCACCGTAAAATCGGCCTACTTATCATTACAAGGTTCGCTTCCGGTACCTTTTCTATCGCCTACTATAGAGATAGCTTTAAAGAAGCTTTGGAAGAACAAGGTACCTTCGAAGGTACATATATTTGGTTGGCGGTTGATCTTATCAAAATTGCCAACAAAAGAAGCCTTGTTTAACAAAGGTATTATTTCCACTAATGCGGATAGAATTTGTGTATTGTGCAATCATGGAAACGAGGACATAGAGCATATTTTTTTACATTGCAATTTCACTACAAGGGTATGGCAACAAATGTACCAGTGGATGCTTTGTAAACATACATCTACGGTGTCTATTATTGATCACTTTTTGAGTATAGGTAATTTGATTAAAGGCCGACACGGAAAGGAGTTTTGTCATCTCATATGGTTGACCACTCTATGGTGCATTTGGAACTTACGGAACAACATGCTTTTTAGAGGGGCTAGTCTCAATTTTGCCGGATTAATAGATCGCATAGTGCATTTGTCTTGGTTATGGTTTATAGGAAGAGGGCACTTGTCCAATGCAACTTTTGATTATTGGCGTAACAATCCTTTAGATTGTATTCGGGGGATTTTTGTATCATAACCTCCGTTTTGATTTGTAAGGGTTGAGTACCCCTTGTACTCCATATAATTCCACTCTTACTTATCAAAAAAAACAGTATCACTAGCTAAGTCATATATATACGTGCAGATTCTAAGTCACTAGCTAAATCATTTTGGCTTCGTTAATTGTAAATCATGTTCCTTTGTTTGTATTCACTGGTTCCTCTATATATATATGGATTTGAGTTTTATTTTACCTTCCCTATATGCATATCTAGTGACGCTTTTGGAGTAGCAGATGCCCATGTACAAACAAGGCACAATGGTAGGAGACCTATCATCCTACTACATGCTAACAGAATTCATTCAGGTCAGCATCACCCATGGAATTACTCTGAGGTTCAAAAACTAGCTAGCTTCAATACATGCAGTTTTTAATGGTTTTACTGCTGCAGTCTTTCCTTGCTTTGATCTGCACGTCGGCTTTGAGGTTACTTACAAAAATAATTTTGATACGATTTTAATTTAAAACTAACTATTAAAACATTTAATTATACATAATATTTAGAAAATTATCTTTAACCAATAAGTTTTTTTTGAAGATAAACATTTAACCATACCTCTTTTTA
Source organism: Trifolium dubium (assembly GCA_951804385.1). Classification (NCBI taxonomy): domain Eukaryota; kingdom Viridiplantae; phylum Streptophyta; class Magnoliopsida; order Fabales; family Fabaceae; genus Trifolium; species Trifolium dubium. The sequence goes on along the minus strand of OX638075.1, from coordinate 27,830,232 downwards.
TTAGGGGTAAGAGTCCAATTACCCTATATTTAATAATCATTACCTGATTTTATTTTTTTGGTACTTTAAGATGGATCACGAGGAAATGGGAAATATATTGATGAGGGGAACCTCATGGTTTCCAAGCAGTTATACAGCTGGAGAATGTTTACTTTTTTTTTTTTCTTTTGCTTTTTGCCAAAATGTGAATGATTTCCATTGGGCAAAAGTGAGTGGTTTTGGTGCATGTCAGATATAAGCTTCGGATTGTGTTCTTGATCTACTATTTGTATATTTTTGTTTTGTTATAATTTGTTCTATTTGGCATGCTTACAATTAAAACTTTGATCAGTTGATTTCATTTCTCTTCTTCCTTTGACTCCTTTATCATACATTTTCATATATCATCTTTGTGAGATTTTAAGTCATGATATTATTTTGAGTCAAAAAAAAAAGTCACGATGTTATTTTGGTCATTAAAGTATTTAGTCAATCATTTTTATTTTTTTTTGAACGGCAAAAATTTATTAATTAAACCAAAAATTTAGTCAATCATTTAAGTAGTCTTTTACAATACGAATAGAACCAAGAAAAGGTAAAGGAAAACCACACATATGTAGTTGTTGTTCCAAATACTAGATGAACTTTGAAAACAAAAAATAGACATTAATACCCACGCACAAATGATAATATACTTGAAATTTGAAAAATATCGTAGAACAACAAATTTTTGGAAAAATGTCTTATAAATTGGGAGTGAGATAGTAGCTAACACCTGGAAAAAAAAATACAACATCAATACCACGCACAAGTAATAATAGTAATTATTATAATCCACTGTTATTAAAAAAATTGTTTCGAAAATACAAAAGACAAAGAAGGAAAACAAAATAAAGTGGAAAATGTCAATGCTAGAAGTAAAGTAAAATAAAACAATAAACCACTAAAAAAAACACTTAATTGCATACGGCCTTAATTTCTTATCTTTATTTGAGGTATTAAGTTGGTTTTTAAACATTTTAAATCGATCCTTTATATTTTAAATATTTGAATTAGTTAGTACAATAAAGTACAATAGAGGTGATTGAATTAGTAGGATTTTGGGTGTTATTAAGAGAGTTATTGTTGGAGTTCATTTCACTAAAAAGATGTTTAGAGCAACAAACAAAAGTTTTATTGTAAATTAAATAGTAAATTAAAGGGAATTTTTTTTTTCTGTTTCTAAATCAATTGAACCAAATCATATAGACAAAAAAAATGATGAATTTTGGTGAAAAAAATAAAAAAAATTATAGTTTACTAAGAAATAATTGACCCCAAATATAAGATAAAAATCTAAAAATCACAGCAACCGCAATAAAATTTTGACAAGTATTTTAAGCGGCTCTCACTCCCTCCTTGTTCAACTTGTTTAATTTTTTCAACCTCCAACAATTCACCTTACTTTCAACACCCCCCCCCCCCCCTTCAACACTCCAATGCAATAACTCAAAGGATCAAAATGAAAAGAAAAAAAAAATATCTAGTTTTAGTCCCTCTATTTTCATTTTTCTGAAGTTTTAATCCTCTTATTTTTAAACCAATCTTTTCGTCCCCTTATTTTAAAATCCAATTTTTTGGGTCATTTTTTCAATATTTTTTTTCTCTTGACCCTTCACTCCATATTGAGATTAATTTTGATTATGTGTCAAATACTACATAGCCACATGAAATTTTTATTTATTTAAATTTCAATAAATTATATTTAAAAATATTTTTCTAAAAAAAATAATAAAGTAAAAAAAATTAAAAATTTTAATTAGAATAAATTCAACTTTAACTATTAAAAATAATTTTCACTTTCTTTATTTATCAAATTTTCACTTTCATAAAAAAAAATTAATATTTTTCAAATTTTGTTAAAATATATTTTGTTATTTTTAATAAGATAATTACTTATTTGTTATATGATTTATTGATATCAAAATAAAACATTATGTCATGGGTTATAAAAATTGAAATAGGGAGACCAAAAAATTAGTTTTGAAAATAAGGCGACCAAAAAGTTAATTTTTAGAATAGGGGGACTAAAACTTCAGAAAAGTAAAAATAGGGGGGACAAAAGCTGCATTTAAAAAAACTTAAGAGACCAAAGTGAATCATAAAACTTTAAGGACTAAAATTATAATGTAGCCAATGGAGAATGATATAATATGGAGTAACTTCTCTAAAGGGGTTCTAGCAAATTGGTAAACCATCAGAATATATAGGATATCATGTTGGTTTAGAATGAGCTTGTCAGGTTTTCGACATAACCCAAGAGAGGACATGAATTACATTAGTAGTTCATATATATAAAAAGTTAGAATTTGTATGTATATATTCTTGATATGAATCTGGCTATAAGATGTTTATCGTTATTACTCTCTTTATTCTAAAATAATTGTTGCAATTGATCAGTTCATGTTTGTCAATACACAACTTTGATCGTTAATATCTTTAATTATTTATATTTAAAAATTATATATCTTAAAAATATCTATCAAAACAAATGAAACAACATTTCAAACGTTAATATTTACATTTACATATTAATAAAAATATAATCAAAGTAAATTATGTGAATAGTGCATATTAATCAACTATGTCAATTATTTTAAGACAGCCGGACTACATCTTTTAACCACATAACAACAAAAAATATTGTTACTATGTGATAGAATCATGTGTTTTCGGCCAATCAAAATGTCCATTTAAAACCCTCCTCTGAAATTTGAAATGTATGGATTTTATCAACCCTATTATTGGTCTTTTTTTTGGTGCTAGCTACTATTATTATTTATTAGTCTTTAATTTCAATGTTTTTTAATGATTATAGACAACCCTAAGACATCGATAGGTTACAGGTTAAGTCTTGAAAAATATTATGGTTTAAATGGTACAAAAAGAAACATTAGTGTCACAATTAAGTCTTATGTAGTTTAAACATATTAAAGATCTAAGTAATAAAGATTTATAAGAATTTATGTCATAATAATTAATACTCCCACATCCCTAATTATAAGACCCCTTTTGACCATAGCATGTACACAATTTTGATCGCTAATATATTTAAATATCTAGCAGTAAAAATTATAAAAATTTGATATTTTGAAAATACTCATCAAAACAAATCAAACAAGATCCTATAAGCTAATATTTACATCTATATATTATTAGAAAAATACGATCAAAACATGAAAGATGAATAGTAAAAATTAGTAAAAAATGATCTTATATTAAGGGACGGAAGTAGTATCTTTTTTAAAAATATCTATCCTTTTACGTAAGACTCATTAGCAATTTTCAATAGCATTAATTATTTTTTCAAATAGCATTAAATTCTATTTTGGAATACTACTCTACCATTCCACTTATTCTCTTTACACTTATTCTCTTTCCCCTCATTATTAAGGGTGGACATGAAAAATCAGTAACCAATTTAATACTAAGATTAACTTTTTTAATACACGTGTTTTATCAAAATGACACCTATAAAGTACTTTATAAAAATTACGCATAAATTTGGTTATTTGTGTTATCTTTTATGAGCAAAGAAAGTTAAATATAAATCAAATTTTAAAATAAAATTGGAAAGAACAAACGTGATGAAGATTAAAAAAAAAATATCACTAAAGGTATATATAAACTTAATTAACTCACAAAATTTATTAACGCACGAATAAACAAAACGATCTACCGGCTCAGGACAATCCTTGTCAAAAGTACAAGGTATGTTTGCTGCATTGTCAAAAAGAAAAAAATAATTACTTAGGGGTTATATGATGTTATTTACAAGATAAAATTGAAAACTTAAAAATAGTGTAAAAAATAACATACTTTTAGTTTTAGTTATAGCAGATTCAACAAGAAACAACGAAAGAAACATCATCAAAGCATAAAGCAACATGAGAATTGCATCCATAGTTTTTCTATTTTTCATTTGATAAACATAATATGTTTGAATCCTATTTAAATAAAAATTTGCATGCTTTGTTAATAACAATTTTTAGTACTTCGGAGTTGCAATAAGCCATTTTATAAAATCGATATTAATGTTAAATGTCCTATGAATATGTCGTGTGTAAAAATTAGAATTAATTTTAAATGTATCCAATTAAATTCATTATTTTTATTATTGAAAATTCAGTATATAATTTTTTTTATTTTGGCGTTTTTTAATAGATTTGAGAAAAATCCTAAAAGAAAAACAATAGTAATCTATGATGGAAAATACTAACTGTACAAATAATGCATCGAATAGGTGTAACATAATTATGCATATATTAAAAGTACCAAACGGTTATTTCTTTTTGAAAAGGGGTAATTTTTTTGTTAAAGTTATATTGTGATGATAATACATGTGTAACATCCAAAAGGTGGATGAATTTTTAAAATGAAGTGCAGAATTAATTTCTAAATGCTCATTTATTTATGAACACATGATTATTTTCTTATTGGTATTTTAGGCGTAATTATAATAAAACATAAAAAAAAAATCATATGGAAATTGAATGGAATAGAAAAAGGAAAAAAAAAAAAAACAGAGCAAAACCAGTCAAACAGAACAGATTAAACTCATATGGTCTTTGACATATATGAAATTATAAGAGACAAATTATAAATTGATCCAATTGAAACATTACAAATTAATACTTTTCTAATCAATGAATATTACCGATATTTAGCGACATAGTCGTTGCAAGTATTCACCGACGTAGATCATAGTCTATTTATGCTTCGTCTTCACTGTAATAATTCTTTCGTCTTCTTCTCTTAGTCGTAGTCATCCAGACCCAACCCAACGTCTCCCATCACCATCCCTTGTTGGTTTGTTCTTGTAGAGTGGGTTTGTGAGCGAGGGTTTCACGCGATAAAGCGTTGGAGTTGAAGGTGTAGGTGTAGATGATGATATGATGCCGAGTATGAAGAAGAAATGGAGAGAAGGGAATTGTGTTTTAGAAGAAGATAATAATAATTATAGAGTTATGGAGAAAAATTTTGGCTATGGAGAAAAATAGAGTTATGGTGCTTTTTTAATGTTGTTGCCCATGCTTATTTTTTTGTTTCCAATGCCAGTAATTTTTTTTACGCTATCCTAGAACCACACCTATCCAATAATAACATTGTCATAATTAGACTGAGCCAATCTAGTTTAATTAGTGATTAAGGTTAGCAATTAGATTAACAATTAAGGTTAGTAAACTTAACAAAAATATACTATATAGTTGTTGTTCCAAATACTAGAGGAACTTTTGAAAAGAAAACATAGACATTAATACCCACGCACAAATGATAATACACTTGAACTTTGATAAATATCGTAGAACAACAAACTTTTGGAAAAATGTCTATTGGGAGTGAGATAGTAGCTAACACCTGGAAAAGAAAAGACAGCATCAATACCACGCACAAGTGATAATAATAATTATATATAATCCACTGTTATTAACAAAATTGTTTCGAAAATCCAAAAGACAAAGAAGGAAACCAAAATATAGTGGAAAATAGAGGTCAATGCTAGAAGTAAAGTAAAGTAAAGTAAAATAAAACAATAAACCACTAAACAAAAATAAAAATAAAAATAAAATACTTTGCACATTTAATTTATTATGTTTATTTGAGGAAGTTGGTTTTTAAACATTTTAAATTGATCCCTTATATTTTAAATATTTGAATTAGTTAGTACAATAAAGTACAATAAAGATGATATAATAATAGGTACAATTGATCTTTTAATATATCAAATTGAAACGTTTAAAACATAAGAATCAGCTTAAAATTATTTAAAATAAATGTAAGAGACTAAATGTGCAATTAAATCAACATAAAAAAACTACATTGTGTAATTTAGAATTAAATGAATATGTTAAGGTATGGAAAATACATGATATCTCCATTAATATATTATTTTTATAGAAATGATCTTCATTTTTGTACCAAAAGAAATGATCTTCCTTTTTTTGTTTTGTACTAAAAAAAAAATCATATGTTTGCGGCCAATCAAAATGTCCATTTAAAACCCTCCTCTCAAATTTGAATTTTATCAACCCTCGTACTATATTATGGGTCTTTAATTTCAATATTTTTTAATAATTGTAGAGAACCCTAAGACATCTACAGGTTAAGTCTTAAAAAAAATTATGGCTTAAATAGTACAAAAACTTTAGTGTTCTAAGTCTTACGTAGTAGTTTAAACATAGGATCATGCTAAACAGTGCCCCCAAAACACTTGTTAAGCATACTAAAAAGAGAAATAAAAAATAAAATTGAAGCAAAAGTTCCAACATAGAAGTATTGAATGCACAAGTTCCAAGACAGAGTTTCCTTTTTAATAAACTTAACTAGTGCTCCGGGGACACTGTTAAACATATTATATATCTAAGTAACATACATCATATGTGTATTGTTACATTATTTAATCAGTATAATGATTTATAAGAATTTATGTCATTCCTTAAAAAAAAAAATTATGTCATAATAATCAATATTTTTTTAAAAGATATGCACAAATAATGTAGAACTATACTCCCTATACCCCTATTTATAGGAATCTGTTTGACAAAATATCTATCTTTTTGCATAAGACTCATTAGCAATTTTCCATAGCATTAATTATCTTTCTACAAAATTACTCTTATTACGTTTTGTTTTAAATTGCATTAAGTATCAATATAATTTGTCAACTGATTTAATACTAAAATCAACTTTTTTAATACACGTGTTTTATCAAACTGACTACTATAAGATACTTTATAAAAATTACACATAAATGTGGTTATTTGTGTCATCTTTTATGAGCAAAGAAAGTTAAATATAAATCAAATTTTGAAGTAAATTGGAAAGAACAAACATTATGAAGATAAAAAAAAAAATATCACTAAAGGTACATATATAAACTTAATTAACTCACAAAATTTATCAACACACGACAAAACAAAATCATCTACCGGCACAGGACAATCCTTGTCAGAAATACAAGGTATATCTGCTGCATTGCCAAAAAGAAAAAATAATTACTTGGGGGTTATGTAATGTTATTTACAAGATAAATTTGAAAACTTAAAAATAGTGTGAAAAATAACTTACTTTGAATTTTAATTATAACAGATTCAACAAGAAACAACGAAAGAAACATCATCAAAGCATAAAGCAACATGAGAATTGCATCCATAGTTTTTCTATTTTTTATTTCATAAACATAGTATGTTTGAATTCTATATATGTATAAAAATTTGCATGCTTTGTTAATAACAACTTTTAGTACTTCGGAGTTGCAAGAAGTCATTTTATAAAATTGAAATTAATGTTAAATGTCTCTATGAATATGTCGTGTGTAAAATTTAGAATTAATATTAAATGTATACAATTAAATTCATTAATTTTATTATTGAAATTCAATATATAATTTTTTTTATTTTGGCTTTTTTTAATAGACTTGAGAAAATTCCGAAAGGAAAAATAATACACTACAAAAACAGATTTTAGCGTCAGATTGAAACCGACACTAAAGGGCTAAAGCCAGACACTAACAGTCATCTAGCGTTGGTGTCGAGGAAGAGTATATAGAGTCGGTCAAGCCGAGTCAAACACCGACTCTATTCTCAAAGATTAATCTTGTCCATTCATAAGATCTTCATTAGAGAAAATTATAATTATGTTTATAGCATTGCTTATATTCCTTTTATTAATCCTTATTTCCCTTTATTACAATTTACAACTTTGGATTAATACAAAAAATTAGAGTAGTACAATACTTGCTCATAAAAAAATACCAAACCGTTGTTTAATACAAAATGATAGATTCTCGCATAAACTTACGAAAACGCAATTGTACCCGTGAGTTCAAGACTCGAATTCCGATCAACACCTACTTCCAAAGTTTTTTTTAGATATGCATTGAAATTTGTAAAATATTAGTAGTGTTTTCTGTATAAATATATTGTTGATTTTTGTTTTGTTTATTTAGCTAAGTCGACCAACATACTCATTCATTGGGAGTTGCTCCTCTTCCTTGAGGGGTGCAAGATTGTCACCATCCAAGCTGATACAATTGCTACTTGCTAGCCTAGCCATTATAGATAATATACTACTAGTACTTTTTTCCACCATAATTAAAACTTTTTTTTGTTTTGAATAACTTATTTAAATCTATAATATAAATAAAATTAATCAGTTATTCAATTAAGTTAAAGAAACAATGTATTATTATAATTGTATTTGTAGCTGACAGAAGTACAATTATCATACAAATAAACAATAAGTACTTTTTTTGGTATACACATTGACGCATTTCATTTCCAAACAATTAAGAACAACATTGGGTCTCATTCACATGAGCAATATTTTACACTCAATCTAATTGTTCCTTTATTTGTCTTAACATATAAGAGAAAATTAATCCAATAGAATTAATGTATTTAATCTAAAATTTTAATTCAATATATCAACTTTTCAATTTTCTTTTATATTTTAAAACAGATAGAATATTATAAGAAAATGTTTATATAGACAACTTGCGGTACTATTTGAAATAGTGTGAAAATACAATTTGTCTTAACATTTGAATGGTTGTGACTTATGACTTGTGATGTGATATTCACAAAATCAAAGTAAATTAGTAATTTTGAAAAAGATACACTTTAAAATTTTACAAAATTACAATAATATTGTAGTTTTACAAAATTATCGTTAATCCAAACATATATTAATGATAAGATCTGGTGCTTCAGTTGGAGCTAAAACAGTCCGAGATGATCTATAAATAATAAAAGAGATTCCACTACAATCACACACTACAATAGCTATCTAACAAAAGGAATATCCTAAGCCACAAGAAACAAAATATAAAATGAACCTTTTATTAAAATATAGTCTATCATTAGTTGCACTTAAAAACTTAAAAATTGTACACCAAAAAACTTATTAAAAATTGTAGTGCACTCAGAAAGCAAAATCTCAAATTTGCAGATTAAACTATACTAAAAAAGATAAATAAACTTTATCAATTATGAAAATGTAAAAATCCCTCATAATTAAATTTTTTAAAGTAAGATGTGAGATAGTAATAGAGACATGAATAATACTACACATAATCATGATCTGTAATTTACAGGGCAAAATATGAAACCTCAAGTTAGAAAACATCCTCCAATGTTGATTTTGTCCACTAGCCTAACATCTTCACGTGACACAACCATCCAAGCATTAGGCAAAGGACAAAAAAAATACTAGAGAGGAAGAAGAGGATAGCACTGAGAAGCAAAAAATTTCAACTAAACAGTTACAACCTTTTTTAAACAAAAGAACAAAATAACATTATTAAAGTTAAAAAAGCAACCCATAATTTGGACGGCCAAGATGTAACATGACCAGTTCCAAATTGAAGTGAATCAACGGCTAAAGGCATGTTTTCTTGATCAGGACTACACTTTGATTCATGTGGATGTGCACTGTACATCATTGCACGTAGAACAGCTGAAACTGTAGGTATGTATGTTGTTTTGTTCTTTGCAAGTAACCATGTTAATCCCATTAGTTCACAATCTCTGTTGAACATCTTTTTTACTCTTTCACTTCCTCCCTTTGTTCCGTTCTTGTAACTCTTCACCTGTATAATTAAATTAACCATATCACATTATTCATAGGAACAAATTATAGTACTTGTTTCACTATCAATAATTAAATGATTAAATAAATGAAAAAGGAGTTTTAAAAAAAAGAAACTGAAAAGGGCTGCAATAATTGGAAAATGCATACTTAAAGTAATTTTTCTTAGGTCAACCTAAAAATTTGGTGAGAATATTGTAATTTTTTTCAAGTGCCTAGAATTAAATGTGACAATATTGTAACTTTCCTAAGCATATCCAAATGGTGTAGTTTCATAGGTTTATTATTAAAGTGGATTAGTTTTAAAAACTACTCCTATTTACACTGCATAAATAGTTATTTTTACTTATAACAGAGACTAAAGAGAGTAATTGCTACCTTAAAAAATACTCCCTCCGAATACAAATATAAACAAAAAACTCTTTAAAACTATGGACATTATAATAAGCAAATTTAACTACATTTGAAAATAATTAATATCACTATTCCCAATATATCCTTATCTAGTTTTTTTTGCTTATAAATGTGACGGAAGGGAGTACATTACTAATTTTAAAACGGTGAGTTTGCTTTATTTTGAAACAAACACAATAAACTCAAAAAGGTTATCTCTCTTTCCAAAGGTAATGTTTTTTTTTATGACAATCCCAAAAGTAATACTCCTACAAATCTACAATGATACTACATAAATAAAAAAACTTTAGATTTTCAATGATGATTAATTTGAGCTGTTTAAAAAAATAAAAATTATTTTAGATAGAAGTGTAGTACCTTTTGTAGGGCAGAAAGGCATTTGGTGCAACCGGCATAAGAAGCATTCCGACAGTTATTTTCCAAGTTCCTAACAGCAGCAGTTGGAGTAGCATTTTTGTGCGAACCAGAAACGTTAAATGCAGCAGGACAAGACAAAGAGCTTATTTGATGAAGCCGAATTCCACAAAAGCAAAGAATCGCATCACACGTAGCATTAGGTTGAGGGATTTTAATATTCCGACTCATTAACGAGTCTTGCAACGAGTTCACACATTTCTGTGAGTCATCAGGCATCATAGGAAGCTCACCGCTCGTTGGCGCTGGAGCTACGGATGTTATTTCCAGCGCCGAACGAGCGTGTGCGGCGAAAAGCCATGCGGCAAGAACCGGACAGCAACGGCTTCTGTCTAGGTTTTTGCCGCATGCGTCTTTTACGCCGCCGAAGAGTTCGTTGGAGAGGTCTAGACGGCAGATTTGAGTTTGGGTTTGGAGTGGAAATGCTGGGACAGTGTTTGAGGAAGTGTTGTTGTTTGGTTGGAGGGGTTGGTTTTGGTTTGGGTCGGTTACGGGTTGAGAGAGTAAACCGGCGAGAGAGAAGTGTGGGAGAAGAAGAAAAAGAAAGCATGAGAGATGGAAAGTGAATGATTGCATTTTGATTTTTGGGAGAAGATAAAGAAAAAGGAAAAGAGAGAAAGAGAAATAGATGGTGATGGGTTGAAAAAGATGAACCTTTTGGTTTTGGGGATGGTTAGAAAGTGATTTTGTTGGGTTTAGTTGGAAATTATGGAGAGAAGAGGTTCTAATCAAGAGAGAGTGTGAGATTGAAAAGCAAAGAAGAAAGAAGGGAAGTGTGGTGGTGTTTGTTTCTGCTTTTTATTTATTTGAGATTAGGACTAGTAGACCCATGAATGATTTGACTTTAAGAGTAATGTTTTGTGTGGAAATCCAAATAATACGGCTAAAGTACTAAACCAAGCATGATAAAGCATGGGAATTGATATATGGTGACATGCTTAAATCAGGTTAGGGGGGCTGCATTTGTGAAATGGTTAACTCTATTTAAAAAATGCTATCAAGTGCATTGAACATACAATATACTGCTAGATTTTAAAAAATTTCTAAGTAATTTTTCTAAATATATAAAATTTATTGAGAATTTTATTACTCTCTCCGTTTCAAAATAAGTGTCGCTTTTAGTATTTTCAGACATATTAAGGAATACAATCATTATGTTAAAAGTAATAACAATTTTACTAAATTAAGCTTACTTTTTTCTTTGTTTTCGTTGAAATAGTGTATAAAGTAGCTAGTAATTAGAAGATACAATTGAAAAATGTTTCGTTGGAAATTGAAAAGCGACACTTATTTTAAAACAAATTTTTTGAGCTAAAGTCACACTCATTTTGAAACGAAGGAAATAGTTATATTATGAGACAAGTCAATTGGTAATTCATGATTTAGCTCAAACAATTTATTTTAATATTAATCACCAAGTTTATGATTATTGTCTTCCTTATATTGAAATTATAATTATGAATGAATGAAATGCAAGTGTACTTTTATAAAATAAAAAACAAATTTTTTACCATGCATTTTTTATGTTTAGTGTCTTTAACCAATGTTCTTTAGATTAGGTAGCATAATCTTTTCTCCTTTGTTTTCTTTTCTTTCTTTTGATACTTTTGTTTTGTTTACTTAACCCATTTCACTCAATTTGTGTTTGTGTTTCATTGTAGAGATAAAGGTATTGTTCCCGTTAAAGTAAAAACTAAAAAGAGATCAAGGAATTGTTTTTTTTTAAGTAAACAATAAATAAAATTAAATAAAGATGAAATAATTCATTCTTTAATTAGTAGACTTTTTTATATTAAAAATAATATTCATTCATTCAAAATTAATTCAGAGTTATAAATTTAAAATTGCTAAAAATTAAAAATGATAAGCTCACAACATTCAAGTTTATAACACACAACGGTACCGTGCCCACAAATATAATAAATTTAAAGTGTTTAAAATATCCTTGTTTTCAGGTCTTGACGTTGACAACGTCAAAATTATTTAAAATGTTCATGTTTTCGGATCTCAACGTTGATGAAGGCAAAATTATTGATCAAATTTACACTGTTTAATGCATTCAGTTTATAATATAGTTTGATACATAAAATATTCTACAAATTTAAAAAATAATTACTTTTTTTATATGAAAAATCGGAGGGAGTAATACATAATTCATGTTTTGAATTGGTAAAGCTTATTTTATTGAAGAAAAAAAATATCATATTTGCAATCCAAATGTGAAAAGTAGAGTGAGTCAGTGATCACTCTGGATTCATCCGGTATGCTGACGCTCCAATTTCACAAAATAAAGTAACCTCACAATAATTTAATAAAATTGATAAAATAAAAGTATAGCACTTTGCTGTTTTTGAATTTTATATATGGATGAAGTTGGTAAAAAGCTAAAGAGCAACAAGATCTTGACGAGAAATAGAGAGATTCGTTTTTGGGACACACAACACAACTGCACAGCACAAGGCACACAGCCACAGGAAGGGAGAGTAGGACGGAGCAGTTTCTTTTCTTTGATATGAAAAAAGAAAAAGCTGTCTGTCACATAATTTGGCAGCTTGTGTGAGTCCTTTCCATTTTGTATCACTCTCACTTCTACTCACCTCTCTTGTTTGATCCCTACATATTTGCTATTCATATGCATAGGGTTGTGAGGTCAGACAAGTTATGCTGGGTTGTGTTGTGTTGTTGAACACTATTTTTGATTTCTAATATTTGATCACTGTGTACGTGTGTCAACATAAAATTTTGATTATTAATATTTTTCATTGTATAGTAGTAAAAGTTTTAAAATTTTGATATTTTAAAAATATTCATCAAAACAAATTAAACAAGATCTTTTATGTTAATATTTAAATCTATATATTATTAAAAAAATATGGTTAAAACATAATAGATGAATAATATAATTTGTTCAAACAAAATCTTAAGAACTGAGATAGTAAATATAAGAATAAAAAGAACAATCCCTGTGGATTAAGATTTAAGACTTTACTTTTTTAAGATAGTTATTTTATTTTTGGACACATTGTAATAATGTATTAAGACTTTAAAGTTTAGTTTTTATTTGAGAAAATTAAACATATTAGAATTAATTCTACGTATCTAAAATTAATTCTCTTTCTAAGTACACAATTCAGAATTAATTCTAATAGTTTTAAAATTAAAACCAAACATACATTTGATCAATGTCCATTCTGTACATCATTTTTATTTATTGCTTTCCCAAAGATAACATAATTTAATTTAAACATATACAATTGCTCAGAGCAAATATGGACAAATTCAATCTTCCATTCACATGGGACTGCCCTGTCCCATTACTTCTTTTATTTTGTTTTAACGTTACTATTATACAAAATTTACAAATGATCATTGTTTTGTAACTATTTTTAACCATGAAAGACAAACTTTATTAATTACACTCTATAGCTAATATTCTTTTATTATATGTGTAATTTTATTTTTTTGAACCAAAAAAAAATATTGCAATTAGACTAACTTTTTTGTTTTAATGAAGTTAGACTACCTGTTTTAACTTGCACAAGTTATACATGGGATGCATAATGCACAAGTATGCGGTTTTATCATAAGGAATTGAAGTTTTGTAAAATTCATCGTTATATTGAAACTTTATATTATATTAATCAACTATATACGCAAAATTTAAAAAAAATTGAAAATAATTTGATATGTAATTGCGATCCATCAAGATTAACGATATTTAATAAAAACTCATAAACTGTTAATCTTAATTCTTGATGGATTTGAATAACATATCAAATTATTTTTAAGTTTTTTTTTAAATTTTATATGATTGATCCATATAATATAAACTTACAACCCAACGATGAATTTTTTGACAATTTATACCGCATGCACCACATGCGCAACTTGTGCATGAAAGTATTAACATTTCAAAATCATATTTGTATGATAAACGATTATTTGTTAGTCTATTAACCTAAAAAGTTGTCGATTATACATTCACAATGTATTTAGCAAAGTTGGAATTGGTGTTTAGCAAAGTTGAAAATGCCTCCTTGCATGTTCTATAAATGGGATTCGAGAGATTGACTTTTACGGTGATGAGTTGCTTGTGTTTTCTAGGCTAGGCGATGTGAGTCTTGCTTGGGCGTTGTGGTTTTGTTCCTTTAGGCTCTGTTTGTATTGATGGAATATGGTGGAATGGAATGATATGGAATGAGATTCCATTGTTTGGATATTTTAAAATTGAATGGAATGGAGTGGTACACAATGGAATCCATTCCATCATTTTCCTTTATTTTTCTTCTCCTCCAATTTGGGGTGTATAGGATGGAATGTAACCTATTAAAATTTTAATGACCAAAATATCCTTTTTATATTATATTGTATCGCTGTAGCATAAAACAGAAACTTCATTCTGCTCCGTTCCATTCCGCTCCGTTCCGTTATTTATAAGTTATCTAAACATAGCCTTAGGGAAGGAAGGTGTTTTTGGTTGTGTTTTGTTGTCTTTCTTTGGGGAGCCCTTTTGCCTCCTTTCTTTTGTTTCTTTTGTAACTCTTGTAATGCTCGTTCTTGAGTTTCTTAATAATTTTTGCCATTTCAAAAAAACAATGTATTTATTTTAGTGTTAATAGGTATATACCTTCTGTAAAGTACATGATTTTTGCAATACCCCTGTAAAATATTTTTTTAAGAATACCCCCCCTGTAATATTTGTATTTTTGCAATACCCCCCTAAACTTTTTCAACCATTACATTTTGTGGGGGTTTTGAACCGCCGCAAATAAAAACTGCCGCAAAATAACATTTTAGTGGGGATTTTAAATCGTCGCAAAGAAAAAACCCCCACAAAAATGTAATAATTGAAAAAATCTAGGGGTATTGCAAAAATGCAAATATTACAGGGGGTATTCTCAAAAAAATAATTTACAAGGGAGTATTGCAAAAATCATATACTTTATAGAGAGTATATACCTATTAACCCTTTATTTTATTCAAACTAAAAGACAAGTATCACAATGCAACGGCAAGTGAGAAAATGGGTCGAGTTCCATCCAACTCAGATATTCACAAGAGCTAGAGGGGCATTATTATTAGTTTAAAGGACAAACACAAAGCGTCAACCAAAAGAAATTTATTCCTTTAAAAAGTACATATCTTTGGGAAAAGCTTCTAAACTCCTTTTCATGCCCTCAATAATCTGATCACTTTTCGTCTTTGTTAGGGTCACATAATTCAAATCATGCCGCGGAAAAAGGAAGGAGCAATGCTGTGTTAGGTACATATGCACATTTCAACAGGGAAAAAAAAGGCATTAGTATAGGATTAGTAAAGGAAGATGGTTAAACAAATTGTTGGTATTTGAGCCCCAAAAGTAGAAGGGAAAAGGTGCAATCATGTTGCAAATTTCTACAGTAATTGAGATTTTTTTGTTGATAATTCAAATTGAGATATCCTACCAAGTACTACCAATTCATAAAAATAGTACTACTGGGTTTTGTTTGACCAAGCCTAATTAATTAGTGAATTATTCATGTCATGATACTTCGATTTTTTTTTAATATAAACCATTTTTACAATTAGTTAATGACGGGCTGCTATTGACTAGTACTAAAACTTATTTAAATTTTTAAAGAAGACATTAGTTGTATAATCAATTTTTAAATTAAACAGAGTATAATAAAAATTGTTTAATCCAATTTTTTATATTTTTTAGTAGATCAAATTAAATACATCTTAAATATATAAGTTAATGAATATTTTCATTTTTACAATCTAATATCGGTTTGATTAAAACAGAAAAGAAATAAAGGTATATTTCGTATTCAATAAATTTCAAATATGTTATTTTTTAGACTTAAAAATGAGGAGAGTTGTGATATTTTACTTTAAAATAAATCGTAAACCGTAGTCAATATTTTTAATAATTTTAAGCACCAATCCACTCCAACCGTATATTAAACAAAATGGGGGTGTTGGTCATTTGTTTCATCTAACTCGTTGATGTCTCGATCATTAAATGATTGTACTAAGATTTAAATGGAAATTTATTCAAAAACTTTCAATGAGATTACACACTTGATTAGTTGTGAACACCATTTTAAACGAAAATTTCTCTTTAACCCCCCCTATTTTCTTTTTCTCCCCCTAACTACCTTTTTTACCCTTATTATGCCCAATTCGTAACGTAGAAACTGAACTGCAGTTTGGTTTCTACGTACCGAACTAAGCCACTCCTAGCCCCCCCCAAGCCTAAATTTGTTCTCAGCATCGATGCTGAAGTTTCAGCATCGATGCTGTCCACGTACCAGACTATAAAACAACATTGATACTCATATGTCAGCATTGATGCTCAAACCAAAAATTGTTAGTTTTGATGCCTAAATTTGTTCTCAGCATCGATGCTGTGCACGTATGAATTGTTGGGAAAGTCCCAGACAATACAACAGCATCGATGCTCCTGTGTCAGCATCGATGCTCAAACCAGAAATTGTTAGTTCTAATGCCTAAATTTGTTCCCAGTATCGATGCTGAAGCTTCAGCATCGATGCTGTGCACGTAAGAATTGTTGGGAAAGTCCCAGACAATACAACAGCATCGATGCTCCTATGTTAGCATCGATGCTCAAACCAGAAATTGTTAGTTCTGATGCCTAAATTTGTTCCCAGTATCGATGCTGAAGCTTCAGCATCGATGCTGTGCACGTATGAATTGTTGGGAAAGTCCCAGACAATACAACAGCATCGATGCTCAAACCAGAAATTGTTAGTTCTGATGCCTAAATTTGTTCTCAGCATCGATGCTCAAGCTTCAGCATCAATGCTATTATCACACTTCTGATTCTATGTTACGAAGTGAAAGCGTTGAAGCGCTGCCGCGGGTGGGGGGAATGCACGCGTAGTTATCAAAATCTGCTTGTACTTCGGAATCCACGTTACGAAGCTGAGTTCGAAGTATGGATTCCGAATGGCATAATTTTGCCAAATTCAGGGTTATTTTTGGGTTTGAGGGGGGGGGGGGGGAAAGAGAAATAAGGGAGGGGCAAAAGAAAATTTTTCATTTTAAACCTTCTCTCTTTTACTTGTGTGCAAATGCAAATATTTGACATTGATAAATCAAGACTAATGTTTTTTTTTTCCTTTAAATTCTGAGAGTTAAGCTAATCTAAACAAAGGGAACTATCAAAAAACAAATTCAGTTATCTGTAGACATTAGATACTCTTTTATGTAGAGGTATTAAACACTTTAGAGTTTAGACACTAAAAAAAAAAATGGTAAAAATTGATAAATATTTGGAATTCTAGTGAGGGACTTTTAGCCACACTCACACATATATTCATCCCTGCCCCCAACATTGACTACCGGCTCGTTTTAAGTTCTATCCCTCTATTTTATAATAAGTATCTTACTTGTTAAAATTGTGTTGTCCTAAAATAAATATCTTATAATATTTATAACATTGATTTTTACTATTTTATCTTTTAAAGTAATCATTAGGTAAGATAAAAAATACACTCAAAAATTTACTTTTTAGTATTCCAATGTCCACTACCAATAAAAAGAGAGGGTATTTTTGTAAAAGTCATATTATCTCTCTTTCATTTACACATTTTTCTTAAAGTGTGTGATTTAGTCAACTGTGATACTTAAAATGGGATGGAGGGAGTATATTGCTTGAAACTCGAGACTAACATTAGTTTATATACAACACTCCACACTCCTCTAACCAACCGGGACATATTTTCTTCAAAAGACAAAATTGTGATGGTTAACTAAAAAAAAAACAAATTCTCTGAGATATAAACTTGAGATTGAGTCAAAACATACTCTCATTTATCTTTCTATACATAATCTGATTTTTGTCCGGAACAACTAGTTAGGCCATGTGGGAGTGGGACTAAACAACCAAAAACAATGAGTGTTGCAATGATAGCAACCCAAAATGTCTGCAGCTAAGGCGGCTAGGGACTGACCACAAGGCATAGTCTTCAATGGAATACATTTTTAGTTTAGTCAAAATTTGAGCTAATCACAAAGCATGTTTTGGAGTTCAATGTATATCTACAAATATGTTCTCTCAAAAAAGGAAGCAAGTGTATATGTAAGAAACATACTAGTTAGCAGAAATACCTCTAAGACATGGTACAACAACACTTCCAAGAATACAAGCATATGTTGTGAGTTAGTTCTTCACGCTCAACAACAAACACATCTCTAGAGAACTCGTTAATACCTAAATGGGAAAGTGAATTACCGAAATACATGTAACAGGTTCCTGCCAACTAGAAGGGATATGCTACTTAGAAAACTTTTATTTGCATCTTCCAGTGAGTGAATAATTATATTAGAAAAAGAAAGAAACAATTAACCCTCAGAAATTAAAAAGAAAACATTACTCGTAATTTATCAATCAAATATTTGCATTTAGACAAGTAAAAGACATAAATTCTCACGTCAACCAAAGAAAATTAAAGTAAGGCTTAGTCCAAATTCTGCAATATGACAAGTTACTTTTCTTGTTTTGGACGGATGATAATAAGTATTATGGTCATGTTAACTTGTGTCATAAGGGCACATTATAGTGATACTAAAAATAGTAATTTTAACTTGAAATTAACAATATTTTATTTTAAAAAATATGAAATGCACAATTTCTTTTATTAATATTTTGTAATACTTGTATTACATACTAGCAAGTGAAAGTGGGTTGTTATGTGGATTCTGATAGATCAGTTACTTTTGATTAAAATTCGACAATTAGTGTCTAGTGACATTTTTTTTGAGGTTAGATTGAGACCTCTCTAGTGGTCTGAAAGCTAGGGTTCTCAAAACCGAGTATGGTTAAATGGTTTTTTTAGTTCTCACCGATTTTGGTGGTTTTCATCGTGATTCTTAAGACCCGCGCTTCCTTAAGAGTATCCATATCAATGCTAGGTTTGGTTTCTAGTCAAACCGGCCATCCAATTTTAACAACATTGTTTGAGATCAATTTTTAAAGCAATGGACCACATTAATTTCAACTAATTAGAGGGAACATTAAAAAGAGTTATATTTTAAGACGGTTGTAGTACAATTTTTTGAAAGTATTTTTATGATTTTTAAAAATAATTTTTTAAAAAAAGAAGTATTTTAATAAAAGTCATATTCTCTTTTTCTATATACGGAGTATTCTTTTTTAAAGTGTATAAAATGGTCAATTATTTTGGGATGGAGGAGTACATGCACGTAATGCTTCATGAATGAGTAATGCGCGCAGCATATAACTCGCTGTACAGCATTGACAATTTACATGTCGTTTTGGGTCCTCCCCAATGCAATGCATTCCCCACACGGATCCCAATGCTAATAAACAAATCATACATCGTTCGTAATTGCATTACATGAGCTTTTCGCTTTCCATTCATTAATCAATTCAAATTCATTTGTAGATCCAAATTTTTCTTCACCAATATCATTCCATTTCCAGGTACATACATTATTAGTACATCATGTTTTGATAACAAATTCTTTAAATTATTGATTTAATAATTAAAATCTATGCTGAATTATTTCATGATATGTGTATTTGATTTTGTGCAGCTGCATGCAACAATGGCTGATGAGTTTCTGAATAATTTTAAGATTCCGGATTACATTCTTGAACGGGAATCCACGGTTGAGAAATTAGATGAATACGATCTTCCTGTGCCTGAATGTCCTGTGTTGGTTTTTATTAACTCCAAGAGTGGTGGTCAGCTTGGAGGGGACCTTTTACTAACGTATCGTACACTTCTTAATGAAAAACAGGTATATTCGAGTATTTGGTCATGTTTCGATAAACAAATTAATATAGTTTTTATATTAAAAGTGCGTATGTATAAGTTATTTTTATAAAAGAAGATAAAATGAAGTCAAATTGTTTAAATATAAGATGTTTTCGTAAGCTATCCTGAAGAGTTTTTAGAAATTAATATAGTCTCACAATTGCTTACGTCAATAAACATAAATAATTCAATCCAAACGGGCACATAATGTACTCACTTGTCTTGCATGGAGTGTTTTCATTTCCATAGTCTTCAAGTTTATGAGTTGTTTATTGAGAATCTCGGATTGAGTCCTTGATATTGTATGAGTTTAGCAATTTGGTTCGTGAAATTAATTCAAAATGATTCATGAATTTGAAAGTTCTTGATTACATTAGTTCTTCGCAATATTTGCAGTGACTAAACTGATCGAATAAAAAAGTCAACTATCGAGGATTTTAAATTTCACCGTTACAATTTAAAAGATTAAAATGGTAAATCATTTATGCAAATTTGGTAAGTTATCTGAGTTGAGCAATGTAAATTTCAGGTCTTTGATTTGGGGGAAAATGCTCCTGATAAGCTGCTTAGAACAATCTATGCTAATTTGGAATGCCTCAAGAAAAAGGGTGATCAATTTGCTATCAAGACCATGGAGAGGTTGAGGTTAATTGTGAGTTGTGATACAAAATTTTGATGAGTTGATCATACCATATATTTAAGCAAGCAAAGCAAATTCATGTTGGTACAGTCTTTTTCTATTTTGAGTTTCTGATACTTTGAAACACATTCCTGTAGGTTGCAGGGGGAGATGGAACAGCAGGTTGGCTACTTGGAGTTGTTTGTGATCTCAAATTATCTCATCCGCCGGCAGTAGCTACTGTTCCCTTGGGCACAGGGAATAATCTACCGTTTGCATTTGGTTGGGTAGGAAACTACAGTTTTATTTGGATGCTTATAGTGATACTTTGAATATCTTTTGTACATGTAAAAGTTTTCTGCCAGTGTATTGATACTATGAGATTTAAAATCTATAATTTTCGCATGAAGAGTTTTTATTGTGCTAGTGCCCCTTTCTTTCTTGTTTGAATTGAGAGGGAGTATATTATTATTCTGGTTTATTTCTTAAATTCTTGCATGTTTATCATATATGAGGTTTCAAATTTCGGCTCGTTTTCCCTGTATAAAGATTTGTCATATGAAGTTTACAGCAGTAACTGTGATTTTGTTGATAAATAATGTAACACTTGGTTTTTGTTGCTTTTCAGGGGAAGAAGAACCCGGGAACAGATCAACAGACAGTTGAGGCATTTTTAGATCAAGTCATGAAGGCTAAGGAAATGAAAATAGACAAGTAATGAGTTCTCGGTCTATTCTTTAATCGCATAACTATGATAGTTCTTTTACTCTTCTACTTACTTGGCTTAATTTTGATAACTAGATGACTTGGTGCAATTCCACCTGAGCTACAACTATTTTAGTTTTAACTTTTAACGTTGTAAAGTTTTCATTTTGCCTTGCACGCAGAAACAAATATATGAACGTTTAAGAGATGCTTCTGTTTCTATCCTGTATTCAGTTTATGTATATATTTCTACTGAAAATGCTGTTTGTTAATTGTTATTTGTTCTTCTTATATTTCAGCTGGCATATTCTTATGAGGATGAAAGCTCCAAAAGAAGGTTCCTGTGATCCAATTCCACCACTTGAGCTGCCACATTCTTTGCATGCCTTCCATCGTGTAACTGAAGCAGATGAACTTAATATGGTAAACATCATACCATTAACTACATTGAAGATTAATCAGATGGCATCATACCACTTTTCTTCTTGATTTTAATATTTGAGTTTGCGGATATCAAAATTGAGGGGTCACAATACTTATTTTCCGAGATTTACTGCATTTTAATTCTAGAGTTTGTAGAAAGTAGTCTTCTTATTTGTTTCTAACTGCTTCTCAGGAAGGTTACCACACTTTTCGCGGGGGATTTTGGAATTACTTCAGCATGGGTAAGTAAGAATAGTTATTGCTCATTTCGTCTGAACTTGAATTAATTCATTTAGTTGGCGCTTTGTTATGTCATTTAAATTTGGTCTGTTTCCAATCTTTCGATTTCTTACATATTAGGCAATATCAAATGTTGATTATGTAAGCTATAGCAATGGCATAAATAAATATTAACATTAAAAACTTTCCCTTTTTAACATAAGCTCAAAACTTTGACATAGGTAATGAAGAAAAAAAATCTATAATTTTGATAGCTTCATTACTGTTTCTTTTATACCACTTGATTTTAAATTTTATTTCTCAGCCCATCTAACTTTAGTACTTGATGAAATATCTGTCATTGCTTATTACAGGTATGGATGCTCAAGTATCTTACGCATTTCATTCTGAACGAAAGATGAATCCAGAAAAATTCAAAAACCAGTTGGTGAATCAGGTATGCATTTGTTTCATCAGTAATTATGTGTGCAGATGGTTGATAGCATTACTTGTTTGACTTTCTGACTCTAATGGAAAATCTAGATAATTGTTTTAAAGAGAGATGTATTCTCAATCTCATTCATCTATAATATTTTAAACCTGATATTGTGTTCCTAATTTCGGTCGGCATTTTAGAGTACGTATGCTAAGCTTGGATGCAAACAAGGATGGTTTTTTGCCCCTTTAATCCATCCTTCTTCCAGGTCAGTTCACTAAGACCTTCCATGGATAGGGCAAATTTTCCCCTCACAAATAGCCAAAACAACAGAAAATGAAACTTAATGATTTTCTTTCTTGTATATTTGGTTGCTTTCTCTGCCGAGTCGTGTTTACAATTTGGCATTTGTCTGCATAGGTAAATATGATTTGATTTCTAATGCAGGAACATAGCACAACTTACAAAAGTAAAGATCATGCAAAAACCTGGTCAATGGCAAGACCTGGACATCCCTCCCAGGTAAATCATTTTACATACTACTAGTAGTAGTATCTATATATTTATTAAACATTAAAAAAATATACAGGTTAGTGATAAAAACACTCTAGTATTTTGCACTTGACAAAGATCAAATATTTTGTCGATAAAACTCAGTTTACTTGCTGTATGGATGTGTTTAAACAAATCAATTTTTTAGTTCTGCTGTCTATTGCCTTTGCCTCGATTTACTTTGTTGAATAACAATGATGACTCTCTCCGTTGTATTTTATGTACAGCATTAGGTCAATTGTATGTCTTAACTTGCCGAGCTTTTCTGGTGGATTCAATCCATGGGGTACACCGAACAGGAGGAAGCAACGTGATGTAATAGTTATATTCTAATTCTTTTTATTTCCTCTGCTATCTGTCACTTACATTTGAACCTAGTCGGCAACGGAATTGTATCCCACCAATTTTACAATATACACCAGGAATGCAGAAAATTCATATGCTAATTCTAAATATTTATTTATTTTGTGAAATATTTTTCCCGGTAGTTTAGAGATTAGTTAAGTACTAGCCCAATAGTAAATACCTAATACTTTTATGCTAGTTATTTATAATTTTCGTGTTACTTTTGGTTGAGGTTATTCTTAATTATGCAGAGAGATTTAACACCGCCATATGTGGATGATGGCCTTCTAGAAATTGTTGGTTTTAGAAATGCTTGGCATGGACTTGTTTTGCTTGCTCCAAAAGGACATGGAACTCGTCTTGCTCAGGTATGCATATGATGTGGTCATATGAGACTGCAGCCTATTTCCCTTAGGAATTTGTGACGTAGTGATCATATTTTGTGATATATGTAGTTTTTTTCTCGATTCACATTAAAACTGAATCCAATCAATAGAATTTTTTGTATCTATTTTGGTTAGGATTGCATCCTGACTCATGATGAATTGCATGTTTCTCTTATAATGTGTAGCAGAAACTATATTTTGTCAACTTTGTTTAACCCGCAACTTTTCTTTTTCCGTCTTTAGATTTATGACTTCAATTTTAAATTATTTTGAAGTTCATGTATCATGTATGATATACCATCTTTTGTTTATTATCAATGATAAGATCTGACTTATGATTTGCTAATAAGTTTTCTAATTCACAATTTGATAAGCATGACTTATATATATGACTACAACAAAAAAGCTAAAAATAAGATAGAATTTATTTACCCTTCTCCCTTGTTTCATTAGGCACATAGAATCCGATTTGAGTTTTGCAAAGGTGAAGCAGATCATACTTTCATGAGGATCGACGGAGAGCCTTGGAAACAACCTCTTCCGGTTGATGATGATACTGTTGTGGTAGAGATTTCTCACCTTGGTCAGGTTAACATGCTTGCCACTCATATTTGCAAGTCTAAAAGTGTCTATGATCCGTCATCACCACACCCCGACACTGAAGGAGATGACAGTGATGAAGAAGACTCTGTAGGAGAGGAATATCGGAAGTTTGGTGCAGCGGATACATTTAGAATCCCAGATGATGTTGATATTTCTCATCTAAGTTAGTTCCTTGATTCTAACATTGTTACAATTAATTGGCTCAATTCTTACAGCATTATACTTATGGGCTGCAAAAGTTATAGGATATAATTGTTTCACTTACAACAATTGTTCCAGTTGCTTAGATTTCAAGTAACTCTAACGATTTGCATTATGCTTCAGTTGTGCTTAGCTCTCAAAAGCATGTGTATGAGTACAGTATGCATGAAAATGGTAGATAAGAAAATGAACAAGATCAAAATAGAAAAGTAAATTTTTAATAAATAGGGAGAAGTGAAATTGAAAGTGAAAGCGTGTCGAGTATAAAAAGGAGAAGACAAGAACTTGGAATGTCGCAAGAGACCGGAGAAAAAGTGTAGAAGAAATTTATATTTTTTCGTTGTTTAAAATTTTTGGCTACAATGCAAGCCTTGTATTTGTCAATTGTTTGATCAGGGTTTAGTTTCTATTTTATATAAATTGACATCTAGTATTCTTCAAAATCCTTTAAAAATAAATTTAGAATTAAACCTAATCTACTCATGTTTGAAATCACATGCATGTTCGCATGACAAAGTTTTGGATTGTCAAATATTAAAATCACACAACATGAAAACAGAAAGGGAAAATTTATTCATATCAATGTTTAACTTTTTTATTTATTAAATATCAATGTTTAACTTAAACAAGCCGTTAGTAGCATTCCCTTTCCCAATAAAAATACCATTTTTAGTAATGGTATACAAATCAGCCTCTATAGTTTGAGTGAATCCAGCCTTATTCAATAAAAACCCGGAAATAAATTTTTTTGTAATCTTTGGAGCATGCATCACGTTACGGAGAACCAATTTCTTTCCATCTGTGAACTGCAACTCAACATCTCCAGTGCCAACAATTTTAGTAGTACTAGAGTCTGCCAATCTCGCTTTCTTATTTTTAGTAGTGTTGTATGTCTTGAACATAGCATAATCATAACAGATATGACAAGAGGCGCCAGTATCGATCCACCAATCACTCAATCCACATGACACATCATACCTTTCTTTCAATGCATCCCAAACTTGTTTGGCTGTATTGTATCTGCTATAATAGTCGTACAAATCATCAATAAGACGATTAAGAATAAAATTCTTACAGAGGTAATCATGTTCATTCCAAATGAGTATTTCTTTGGCCTTTTTATCCTTCTCAGCTTGTTCATCTGTTTCGAGTACAACCGGAATAGTGTCCTTCAAAACCTTAGCAACTCCTTTTATTGTTAAATAAAACATCATCTTTTGTTGCCAACGTTTGAAGTGATTTCCTTCAAATTGAAATGGTATGTCACGGTCATCAACAACAATAGCAGCAGAATGTGAGTCAGTAATTTCTTCGGTAGTCATGGCAGAAAAGAAACGTTTTAAACCAATTGTTTTACTCTTTAATTTTTCGGAAATGGATAACCTCCTAGACTCCTGGATGATTTTGTGTGTGTGAAGAGAGAGAAAGAAAAATTTAAATGTTAGCCATTGAAGATGAGAGAAAAAAAAAATAGAGTCATGCTAAACAATACTCACCGTACATGCTAAAGCATACCTCAAAAAAAAAAAATATTAAAAAGAATTTTTTTTATATTTTCAAAGAATTGAATGCACCTATTTTGATACAAAAATTTTATATTACTATCTTTGGTTCTTATTATAAGAAAAAATTTCTTTTTAAATTTAAAATATTTAGTTCGTAATATAGTCTAGATACATAAAACATTCTATAAATCTAGAAATAAAAAAACAATTATAATAAAAACATGAGGGAGTAGTATCCTTAACAAGTGCCCAGAGCACTAGGGCACTATTAGTGACTAGTGCTCTAGGCATTGTTTAGTACTCCTCCGTTCCTTTTTATTTATCGTTTTAGAAAAGAAAAAAAATTGTTATTTTTTATTTATCGTTTCGACAATTTAAGTTATATTTTTCCTATTATATAATTCTTTCTATTTTATTTTATTGACTAAATTTTGTATAATTTATTTTGTTGAAACAATATATCTTTTTATTGTATACAAATTTTGTTTGTTTTTAAATAAAATTTGTTACAATTTTTTTGGAAATAGATAATATTTGTGAAAAAGTAAGAATTTATTGGTGGATTAAGCTTATCAAAAAAATATATATATATATATATTTTATACAAGAGCATCATAAGAGGAATAAGAAACCGAGAGAGTAGTATTTATTTTCCACAAAAATAATGAGAGAAAAAGACACTTACCATAGGAAGGCGAGAGAGGGCGCACGAGAAAAGAAAGAGAATCCACGTCCGTACTTTTCTAAAAAGGCTTAGCACTCATTATAAATTGTTGGAAGCTAAATAATATTTTTAAACTAACCAATTTGGGACTTAGTGATTTTTTTAAATCATACAAATACACTCATAATTTTTTAATGTTAATTCCACTAATATACTCTCTAATAGTCTAATGTTCCTACCATGTTTCTTCTTCTTCCTCTGGTTTTGGTGCAAACCAAATAAGACGTAATGTATATTACTATTCTGTTCGTATTATTTGGCCAAAAAGTTCAGTGAAAGGTTAGCGAGGTGTGTGTTACAACTTACAAGCATACATACCTAAGAGCATATTAACCTTATGAAATTATTAAAAAAAAATTCTTTTTTTGCTGACAATTATTAAAATAATTCTAGTTACATGTTTTAATTTTATTATTATGCTCCTTTGGACATTGATAAACTGTGGTGAAAAGATTCTAGTTCACTAACAAACTACACCGGCGTCATAGCTTCCATATTTTAAAGAACAACAAAAAATCAATAATTTAGAAGTGATGTAGTATGAAGAAAATCTATAATCTGTTAGCATACTAAGATCTATATTGAGCAATTAAACAAATTCAAATTATTTATTCTCATGATGTTGGGATTTGTGGAATCTCATGTAGTTTCATTCAATTCAAACGATGCAAGATTCATACATTTCATCAATTCAAAGGAGTATCTATGATTGGTAAGTTTATGAGACACATGAATAATTTCAGCTATCAGAATATATATGCCTTCAGGTTTGTATTTGAGAATTACAAGTACAAAATACACATGCTACTGAACAAGAGGAAAAAAAAAATACATGTGAGGAAAGATTACATAAGATGGTGTGGAACAGGTGAATTAATTGTGTTTAAACTTAAACAACAATTTACCTGAATCCCCATCACAAAAGATACAATAAATACAGTATGCAAAACCAAGATGATTAAAGCGCTCTGTTCTGCTAATGATTTTCCATAACAAAGGTAAGTCAAGGAAACCAATTTTTTTACCGGATGATCATGTCAAGAGATAGGTCTTGTCCCAAACATTTAGTAATGGCCTCGTTGGCCTTTTGTGGTTCAGCCCTTTCTTCTCTTTTCTTCTTCTCCCTGAAGCAAAAGATTATTCCGTAAGAATCAAAATCTTGCCGCAAAAGCAAAAAAACCAAACAAAACTTGTAGAAAATATGGGTTCAAGAATGAGGAATCCAAAGACTTTGACGGTAACAGCAAATAAGATTATTGAACAGATGGTATAACGAACTGGTATCAGCACTAAAATAACCTGACTATAACTCACCAAGTTCAAATGTCAACAACATGCAATTTGTTCTCAATATATTACTAGAAGTCTAGAACATTCATAATATTATATTTTTTGAGAAGGTTATTTAGAATAAAATACTTTTCCTCAACCCTAGAGGCCTAGACTGAAGAGCTTAGTAAATTGGTAACCCCCTCAAATTTCAAGTGTAAGTCGATAGAAATGTTCTTTGTAAGTTACTTGGAAGTTTGTTGTCTCACTTTTCTAAAAACGATTATTAGAATGTAGATTCAATATTGAATTACCTGTGCTAATGAATTTCTGCAGACTAAATGTAGCATATGGAAAAAATAGATTCACCAAGTTTTACTTTCAAAGATGATATATCATGGGCGAAAATCCAAGACAAGCAAGAATAACTTAATAGCATCGCAAAATTTATGTATACCTGTCAATATATTCCTTCAGCAGCTCTTTAGCTTGAACCAACTTAGAAAGCAGATTGCGATACACGTCCAAGTCCCGGTCCACACTTCTTTTGTTGATATTCAAAGACGCACAAAGCTGTTGGATTGACACAAGAGGTTAACTGATAAATAATCCTACACAAAAATTTATTATAGTATAATATATACTTTCGGAATCTTGACATTAATAGCATACTATGCAAAACCATAGTCATATCTTAATACTGCTAGTTTTATTAGAGATATTTTGTTCCATGTCCTAAATGTTTATTGCAGATGAATGGAGCCTTCTCGTTCAAAGTAATGCAATAATTACAGCAGAAGAGTAAATTAGTGAAATCAATTTTCAAGAAATAGTGAACAAAACTTGACTTGATAGATTAAACTTTCGAATTTTAAAACAAGATATATAACAAAATGAGTATTTGAGTAAGTTGGGATCAATATATCATGACAACTTAAATGAATTGGGAAACCTTTTCCAAAATTGTTGGTTCCATAGCATTTGCCAACTCAAGAAGTCGAAAAAGGCCTACTGCAAAGAAACGACTATAACTGAAATCCCCCTTTCCACCCGCTCTTTCTGCAATATCCTTTAAAATCCCCTCAACTTCTCCTTCTCTGGATGAGAACTCAATCAGGGAAGTTGCATTTTGAGCACGAGCCCACTCTTCTAACTTCTGTGCATCTACTCTGCAGAGGGCAATATTAAAGATCTTTGATGTAAGACAGAATTCATAAGTGGAATTTATTCAAAATCAAATCTACTATAACAAAAATTCACAGACAATGCTACTTGCACTGCACTCTTGATACAAGATTCTTTTTTTACTTTACGTACATTTCATGAGATTCTTTCTCGCTCCACTATTTTGCGAATATACATGCTAAAATCAGTTTCTGTTTTTCATTTCACAAAAATCACCAAGGACAAGTGATGATTAGATGATCAGTTAGTAGTTAGTACTATACAACCAAATTACAACATTATCACAGTTTATAGAAGAATCAATCAAGAACTAGCTATTTAAGCAGGTAGTGATTCAATTCTACCATTATTAGAATTGGATCATTATTAGATTCTTGGTGAACTGATTTAAAACAGTCTACAGTGACTTACAGCCATTATATTTCAATCATTGAGTTAAACATTTGGAGTAGGAACCACACAAAAACAAAAACCACAGACACATACAAACACTAATTCTAACCTGTATTGATCTGGATCTTCCTTCAACGCATTAATGTATGCTTGGAAGATGGCATTTGTGTCCTCATCACTAGGATACCCTTCCATGAGTTGATCATATACAGTAACAAAACCAAGAGCAAATACAGGATCATAACGGTATGACTTTTTGTATCTCATTAGATGTTGTTGTACAATGAGCTCCTGCAGCACGGAGTTGTAGATACTAGGTATTGGTCGCTTATATGCCTTGAGAAAATTTAACTTTGTCTCAGAAACAGTTGGAGGGTCTGCAAATCAAGCATGTAGACATCCCATGACTAACTATTGATAACAAGGTTTAAGTTTATTTTCTATATTTATATCTTTTCCTATTTGGCGGTACATTTGCAATAAAGATGAAGAAGGAACACAAATCAGAATTATTCAAAACATTTGACATGTAATGATTACGGTTAATGCAAATCAAAATTTACATGAAAAATCCTTGGGGAGACAACAAGGTGGCATGTCATCAAAACAACAAATTTTCGGGTCAAATAATATGTTGATCACATTTTATTTTATTTTATTTTTGGTTTTCACCACCACTATCCAGCCCACTAGGCCAACTAATCTGGTTCGGGGCAACTTCTGTAATCAAGCGGTTCCAGTCCCCTCCCAATCGCAATTGCGGGGGATTGAACCATGATCACATTTTACATAAGCCTACAATCAAATACATCATTCATTATAGCGAAACTGTAGAATACGGTTCAAAAATCAAAGTTTTGAAGTAATTTATGAACTCCAATACAATCTATCAATAATGTGTAAGCTAAAAAGCCACTTAAGTTTAGATTTTTGAATCAAGCAAAGCATCAAACACCTTATCCGCATAAAATAAATTCTATCTAAGCGATCAAGTTAAAATACTAAATAATTAAATCACATCAAAATCTAACCCTTTACTCTAAATTCCTAATTTCTAATCCCATAAACTAACCAAATTTCACATCCATATACTTCCAATTAAAACATCAAATCTAAAGTAATAAAAAAAAAAGTTGAGAACTTAATTAAAAGTTATTCCTTTTATTTATTTATTTTCAAACCTGAGACAGAAGAAGAACACCGAACGACCAATTTGGAAATGGAATTGGAAGTTTGAACTGCAACATAGTTTGACGACGATAAGGTGAAACGGAAGCGAAGGGTATCTGAATCGGAAGCGAGGAAGCGAGTGGAAGAAAGGGTTAGTTTCTTTTGAGAAGAAGAATGAGTGAGTGTTGAGAAAGAGAATGAAGAAGTTACGGCGGCCATTGGAATAGAGAGAGTGGTGGCCGGAGTTAGAAAGATTCCGGCATGGAATGAGATTTAGGGAGAAGAGTGTTCAGATGTAGAGTTTCAATTCATCTGTCATTAGGAAAATGAAGCTTGTAAACAACAACAAAAGCTTATCCATTTGATGTGATATTGAAATTTTTGTCTATTTTTTTCATCTTTATTTTTTCTCAAGTAATTTAATACTACCTTCATTTTTTATTATAAGAGATAAATATATTTTTTAGATACATTGATTTTTTTAATGAAGCCAGAAAAAAACTTGTTTCTTATAATAAGTAACAAATATAGTAATCATAATTTTACTCTTTTGAAGTAATAAGTAGTCCATAAATTCTACATCAATTATATAAAATGTCGAAATTGTTACATCAGACGTCTATGACTTGATTGAGGTTCAAACTCTAGTCGAAATCTTCATATGACAAGAGTTGTTGTGTCCATTAGTGAGACTAGAGACCATATGAATTTTAATCAATTAGAAGGAGATGATTAAAGAGAGTGATGTTAGCATTCTTCTTTACCCTGATTCAAAACACATTCTTCACGTCCTTAGTGAAATGAAGAATAGTCAATGGGTGTGATTGTTTAAACTTTAAAAAAAAAATCACTTGTTTTTAAGATTTTTAAAAAAAAAATTATGTTTGTCTTCAAAATGAAAAATTATTTTTAATAGCTTTTTTTAAAATATATTTTTTTAACATCACTAACCATAACCTATGAAGCCTAGATACGGAATACGACACGGACACGATACGGATACGGCGATACGAGAAAATTTAAAAATTTAAGATACGATACGGCTAGGATACTTTAATAAAAAATTAAATATATAATTGCAAAATATATAAGCATATCTAAAATTGATAATAAAGAAACATTCACATTATTAAAATTATCAAAACAAGTGAATTACATATCTTAAGTACTATCCAAAAAGCGAGTCATACGCATCTTCCCTAATGTCTTATAAATTTTCTATATTCTTCATTTTTTTTTTGACAAAAGTTGAAAATTTATATGTACGTAAACTAAATTTTTAGTCCTTTTTAGATCCATTTTATTTCTTTTCAAAGAATGGAAAAAATATAAATAATGGATACTTCTCTGATACGTATCGGGAAGTATCATAAAAGTATTGCAGAAGTGTCGGCATTTTTCTATTTAAAAAATAAAATTTAATCATCGGATACTCTCACGATACGTATCAGGAAATATCTGACGCGTATTGGTATCGGATACGGTATCTGACACGATACTTGATAAATTTTGGAGTATCGGGGCTTCATAGACCATAACCATGTGTTTAAGAAAATAGATTTTGAAAATAAAATGAAATTTTTAAAAAATCTAAAACAAACACAAGTAACATAAAACAAGTGATTTTTTAATAGAAAAATAGATATTTTTGCAAAAAAATCTGAAACAAACACACCCAATATTGATTTGATCTAGTCTTTTGAAATTGTTAATTGTAATGTAATGTATTGTTGTGTGATGAACAAAATGTGTGATATTTACTAGCGGGGTAAGTGGTTTAAATTAGACCATTTAAAATTGATATTAGAGAGAATCAAATTTCAGACCTCAAAAAAGAGCACACTCTTAAATTCCAAATCAATATAACAGTTTAAAAAATTGAATAAACTGATGAATTAAATCAAACTAAAAATTAACTGATATAATTTGTTTCAGATTAAAAACCAAACTAAACCAAAAAAATCGAATTAGTTAGCCTTTTTAATAAATTTGACAAAATTTAAACTTTTTAGTCTGAATTTAAATTTAATATTGGTTTATTATTATTGTTCCTCAAGTAGCCCACTATTATAAGTTCAGATGCTAAAGAGGTAGTAAGTAGTTGTTTTTTCAAGATTTGATCCTACTCTGTGAGTTAGAGAAATTTAATTTAATAGATAATCAAATAGGATATTATACCTCCATCTTTAAATATAAAATTTTATTTGACCACTGTACATATGTCAGTGCACAATTTTGATCATTAATATTTTTAATTATCTAGCAAAATTATAAAAATTTGATATTTTGAAAATAATCGTTAAAACAAATCAAACAAGATCTTATATACTAATATTTACATTTATACATTATTAAAAAATACAGTCAAGACATGATTTAACATTCGGTTCCATTCATGAGAATAACCTTTCATGATGTATATATATCATAACAATTATGTGTCTCTACAAGTTCTTTCATGCCCACACTACACTGTCTCTTGTTTTGTTTTGTTTATGAAACCGCCAATAAATCACCTATCAAAACATGGTATAGCCGTGCAAGGTATTCCTTGACCGTTTCACCGAAACAAGCAAAGATGAATGATGTTTACACTTTACACTCATATTCTATTCATTCAAGATAAGAGTCAGTACAATGCTTATGCCAACACAAAAGGAAATTAACTACACATACTCATGTGGTAGACACTCAGGGGTGGAGCTAGGTATAGACAGTGCAGGGCCGCGGCCCATCCCTTGATGTTATTTTTTCGATCGGTATATATGCATATTTTTTATGTAATTTATGTTATATATATATTTACAATCTGAATTTTTTATCATAATGTTGGTGGCGTTCTGCTGGTAAAGTTGCGCCTTGGGAAGACAAAGGTCTTGTGTTTCGACACCCACAGGTCACAGTCTGTTTTAATAAAATAAAAATTCAATTGTTTATTTATTTTTTTGATAGGAAAAAAGTCAATTGTTTATACTATCTTTTAAGTTTCTCTTGATTTTGAATAAAAGTGTAATTCAAAACTCAAAAATGTTATTTCTCTCTCATTTTATAAGTTATTGAGATAAGTTAAGATTAATGATTTATATATTTTTAACCTCAAATAGAAGAAAATTTCAAATTCTATCACGACCCTCCCCTACATTCGAGTCTAGCTCCGCCACTGTAGACACTACAAAGAGATGAACAAATGAATGAAATCACATCAAAGTCTTTGATGATCCAAACTTTCAATGTCTCCCACCTTGATTCTCCTCACAACTATCTATCTATGTTTCCTTGTTTTGAAATGTGATTTAATACTTTCAAATGACATCTAAAATGCTTTTTATATGTATCCAATAAGTAGAGTTTTGTCAAACGAACAAATTGTTCGTTTCGCAAATTAATGTTTCTTTGGAGGACGAAAATACCATCGCATACCCGTGGTCACTAAAACCACCTTAATTTGCTAAGCAAATTGGTGTTCACTTAACAAAATTGCTCTTGCATTTCAATTTAATTTTTTTACTTGCCTTGCTTTTACCTCACCAAAAAAATCAACTTATCATGAGGGAATTAGGTCATAGTAGCTACTATTATAATGCTCAAGCCCTAGTTAACTAATATTTTCAACAAAATGAGAGAATTTCGTAAGATTTCTACACAACAAGTTAATAAGTGATCTACTATAAATTGTCAAAAAAAAGTGATCTACTATAAAGCATGCGAAATTAAGTAAATTCAACACTTATCAACTCTTTCCAACTTTTATTAAGAAAAAAACTCTCAACAAACAAAAGTCGTACAAAAAATTTCAAAACTCAATAACGCATAATTATTTCAAGGTTTATGATTGATCAAAAGTTTTAAATCAAAAAACATTCAAAGTTTTCATGATTCATTCATGCATGTTCAAAATCAAATTTTATAAGTATCAAATGAATCAAAGCATAAAGATGAAATAGTTGTTAACTGATCAAATTATGATTTTAAACATTT
The DNA here is from genome assembly GCA_951804385.1 of Trifolium dubium. Lineage (NCBI taxonomy): Eukaryota > Viridiplantae > Streptophyta > Magnoliopsida > Fabales > Fabaceae > Trifolium > Trifolium dubium. The sequence continues at coordinate 27,795,297 of OX638075.1, read as the reverse complement.
CAATTTCAATGAATTAGAATCACAATCATAGTCACTGATTTGGCAAGCAACAAGTTGTGTGGCAAATACTACACGTGTCCATTGTAACTGATGATGCATCTGAATCATCATCATAAAATAAAACCACTGGCTTTCTTAAAACCACTAGCGTACTACCCCTGGTTTTTCCTAAAACCTCGGCAACTCTATCCAATATATAAACATCACCACCTCATATCTCATTCACTCACTCACTTACTCAAAATCCAACAAAACAATCTAATACTAATAATTCAAAGATGAGTTCAGGAATCAGAGCTTGGACTGTAGCAGCTAGTGTTGGTGTTGTTGAAGCCTTGAAGGATCAAGGTATATGTAGATGGAATTATGCTTTGAAATCAGCTCAACAACATGTCAAAAACAATCTTAGATCTTACTCTCAAACAAAGAAACTTTCTTCTTCCTCTTCTTCTATGATCTCTAAGAGACTAAAAGATGAGAATGCAAATCAACCAGAGGAGTCATTGAGGACAGTCATGTACCTAAGCTGCTGGGGTCCCAATTAAGCTTCTGGTCATGGTTGAGATTTATGAGGCTATAATATATATTGTATAGTTTGTAATGTTGAAACATTGCTTGACCATTAATTGTGTCAAGTATTATTGATGTAAATGTTGATCAATGATATGCTGAGCATTTCCAAATTTGTGTTCTTTATCTTTACTATAGTATTTTTTTTTTTGTATCAAAGTTGCCTGATTTACCAAGTCAGTTGATCTAGTGTGATTGGCGTTGAATTTAGTAGAAAGGATTACGGATCCATCCCAGCAATTGTGGAGATGGAAATCACTTGATACTAAAATTTGCTCCGAACCATATTAGTCCGCCTAGTGGACCAGCGGTGAACCAAAAAATTTGTCTAACTTAAGAATAACATTAGATTTTGTTATAAAGTAAAACTAGTTGTATAGATTTTGTTTAGCAGATAAACAAACTTATGTCATATATTTAGAAACCATAAGTACAACATTAAAACATGGATCTAATTACTAATGATTGATTGATATGTATGAATATGTTATGAAGTGTTATGCAAGATTTGAACTAGCTAGATCTCATATTTGACTTGAGTCTCTACCAAATATGAATCTCCTTCCCCAGTCAGATATCACCAAAGTTCTTGTTCTCCAGCTCACTAGCTTGCTGCATGTTTTACACAATCATCATAAGAGGATGAAATTAAAGCATACATACTAACTAAACATTCATTACATTAAGCCTCTAAAATAGAGTTTTTTATATAATATAATATAATACCTTGCATATACAGAATACCACAACCACTGACTGCTATGACCAATTGAAACCCAATCTCCTGGAAGCTGTGCTGCTGTTTGTTCTCCTCCAAGAGGAGCAAATTGTCCAAAATGTTTGTACCTTTTGTTCATATATAAGATGTTGTTAAGGTTAAGTTGTTCAATGTTCATCAATGTTATATAAGATTCAAGACATACATATATATATATATATATAAATGGAAGGTAAACAGATAACAAATTGTGTTGTTAATCCTTTCTGGATGGCAAAACCAATCTTCTTATTGGTGAAGAGTTTTTATAGTATGCACTGAAGTGCTAGCTTCAAATCTTATTTCCTTCATTGTAAAGGAAAATTAACTTGATAGTTTATTTCATATTAGCATATTGAGTTACTAACAATTTTACTATGCTAATCGGGATTTTAAAAACAGGTTTTTGGTCGTGATCTGGACTGCGACATCATGAATTTTGATGCATCTCAAGTCTCAACTACAATGCAATTATAATCAAGAGTCAAGACTGCACCAGTCATATTTGACCGTGATTTTCTACAATACGAAGGATAGCAATATTAGTGATTGATTCAAATGGGGCATTCTCAATACCTGAAGGCATGAAACCGATGGCGTCCTGTTCCCCTAAACCTTAGAGGGCCTTCCGGATATTGCTCGCACAATTCCATGCGATTGAAACAGTCTGCAAGATAGGCTCCTTGTTGAGCAGCTACCTAAAATGATTCAAATTTGGAATCCACAACCGAAACATATATAAGAATTCAGATGACACTTAAGCTTTTTAGTAGGAAATGTCCATATATAAGTATGACTCTATGATATACCTGAGCTGTTGCAGGAAGATTTTTCATCTGAGAATCAACTTTGGAAACAGCTTGTTTAAAGTATTCAATGTCCACTACTGTAGGAGGATTTTCCTGAGATTTGTTTAGCAAAGTAGCCATGTCTGTCATTTGATTCTTCTTTAAATAAATTTCCACTTGTGGATATCTCTCGATAATGTCACCAACGACGTTTTGAAATTCTTTAATGTCTAACATTCCGGTATTGTCCTTGTCTGCCTTGCTAAATATTACTGCTATATCTTCCTGCAACAGCAAACCAAAGTACAGTTCAATGTCACTAGGGCCGTTCAGAAAACGTTTGTGTTTACATTTCTTTCTCGCCTTAATTACAAAAATTAAGAGTGAAAACTATATACAATGTATAGTAACCATGTGGTTTGATTCATGTTAATGAACTTTAGTTAGGTTCGGTTCAAATCAATTGTAAGCACATAAGTTCGACTAGAACAGTCATTGTTCAGACGTTTGTCAAGTCTTGATCAAACTATGGATTACTAAGGTCATTTTTTCTAAGAATTGGAGGTATAGATATAGATTGTGCTTACCATAACTCTACGCTGATTTATAGTAGCGCAATCACCTAGAGCATAGATGTTGTCACACCCTTCAACCCTTAGCCATTCATCGGTCACCAATGCACGCCGATTAATCTGGTCACATAAAGAATTCAAAGCAATCAAAACTTGAATACTAACTTCGTAAAGTTTTGAATTTAGAGGAACACACACACACACACACACACCATATAAACAAACCTGGCCAAGTTGCTTCATAAAATCAAGAACTTCAGGACGAGGACCGATACCAGTTGACCACACTACCATCCCATGAGGCATAGTTACAACTTGACCACTTCCTCTATCCTTGGATGAAATATCTTTTTCACCAACATTCACAACCATAGATCCCAATTTCACATCAATTCCATCTCTTTTGAACTTTTCTTCAGCAAATTCTGTTATTCTCTTGTCAAACCTGTAATAAATCAATAAATCGTTAATCATAGGTTCACAGTAATAAATAACAGAAAAAAAACGTCAAATTCCAATGACCGATTGTATGTTTGTACTAATAATGAGTTTGTCCACATTTTACGACAATATCCATAACGCAACCGCAATTTATAAGGAAGGGGCATTAATATCTAAATATAGCTAAAGAATATATACATTACATGTTTAAGATATGATCGCCAGCTTCGAGGAGAGTAATCTTGACATGATCTGTAAGAGAAGGATATAATTTAGACAAATCTTCATGCACAAAGTCATGTAACTCAGCAGCAAACTCAACACCAGTTGGACCACCACCAACAACTACAAAACTGAGAAGCTTTTTCTTCTCTTTAACCGGTACAGAAGGGAGGCTCGCTCTTTCAAAAAGGTTTATCACTTTATTCCGGATTTTTAAAGCATCTTCCACTTCCTAATTCAGAGAAATTCAAGAATAATCTCAGCATATTATAACTATAATCTCAGCAATCTGCAATTGCGGCCACAATATAACAGTGCTAGAGGTCTAGACAACGGAATCACAATTGCAATTTCACCGATCGCAATCTTGATCGCAAACTAGTTTTAAATGCATTCTTGAAAAATTATTGGTTACCTTGAGGAAGTAGGCATGCTCTTGAACACCAGGTGTGTTGAAGGTATTAGAACGACCTCCCATAGCTATTACTAAATAATCATAATCAATAGAAAATTCATCGATGCCACCACGCTTTTTGTCATAGCCAGTTCTGCAGTAAACTTTGTTGTTCTTTGGATCGATCTTATAGCATTCAGCTTCACTGAATTCAATATCTAAACCACTCTGTTACATTGCATGAACAGAATCAACCTCTTGTAAGTATATTGACCAAAACATGAAAACCTTATGCATAACTTATCCCTATCTAAGTTTGTCCGTTATAAACTAATTTATCGTACAGAATTTTAAATAGAACATGTAAATGGCTATGATATAGTGTACCTTTTTGCTTATATTTCGAATTGGTTCAACAACGCTACGTGCCTCCACTGTGCCAACAGTAACACTTGGTAGCAAAGGAGTGAATGCAAAATAATTACGAGGCGAAACAACATGAATATCATAGGAAGAGTTTTTCATGTTTTTTACAAAACTGGTTCCAGCCCAACCTGTTCCAAGCACCACCACCTTCTTTTTTGGGGTTTGATCACCACAATCACTATATGCTCCTCTGCTATCCCCATATGCCACTAAACCTCCACCACTGCCACCAACAAAAAAAAGAGTTAAAACAATAGCCAAATAATTTAAAATAAAAGTTTTGTTAGGTCAGTTGGCAGAGACATTGCACGTAATGTTATATGAACCGGAGTTTAAATCCTGGTAAGTCCATCTATTCACCTCTATGGTATGAAATTCTAACACTAGGCTACTTGACTAAAAACATTAACATAAAAAATATTTTTCAAATCAAAGTGAAACAAAGTATTTGTTAAATAATGATTTACAAAAGATGTGCGAAAATCAAAATTCAAACTAGAAAACATTGATTAATCAAAACCGTCGGATCATTTACAAAATACAAATGAGTATACATTTTTACACCGATAGTATATCAAAATTAGATTAAACTCAGAGATCTTATACATGTTTTATCCTCAATAACATTTCAAATGATGAATAATGCATCAAGCATTTGAAAAATATTAACAACAATATCAAGTTTAAGATTATTTAAATATACCTTATGAATGTGCACACAACAACAGTCATGGACCAGGATGGATATTCATGAAAAACCCTTGAGGCTGTGTGATAAAATGAAGACCAACTCATAGTGAAATTTTTAGCTAGCTAATTTATCTTCTTTAGTGCTTAATTTTATGTGTTATGTTTTCTTTTGCATGTGAGATAGAAGAAGACAATAAGTGCATGCAAAAATGGAAGAGTAACATATACATATTTTTAGATATTCCTCTTGTATATACATAGATCTCCATTGTATACGGAGTTAAAAGTGTAGTGTATGGACAAAAACAAATCATGTTGTAAAAATATTGAAACAAGAAGGAAAACATTGAGGTCAAGGATAAGCTGCTAATGATGATGGCTTAATTATCGGATCTTTTAATGTAATTTACAATGAAATTTACCTTACCTACAAATTGCAAAATTCTAAACTAAAATTCAACTTACAATACATCTGGTGTGAGTAAAATTAAAATCAAAAGTTTATAATGATTTTACACTATAAAAAATACTTACATAAATAGTGTATATGAGTTATAATGTTATATCATAACATAATTGGGATGTCAATGAATAAATATGATGTCATGCTATCATTTTTTGCTTAAAAAAAATTATATCATAACTTTAATTAATTATGCCCGTTAAATTTTGATTAGATATATCATGTAAGCATAGCTTAGAAGGTAGAGACATTGCACGTTTGATTACATGGATTAAGATTTAAATCCGGGTATTACTCATCTTTAAGAATAAAATTCTAACTACTACCCTAGCAAAAAAAAACTTATGAGATCTATATTTTAATGACCAATAGTGTATACAGTATACTTAATAATTTTATTTAGCATAATTTCTCCAATCAATATTTAAATTTCTTTGGTCAACAATCAATGTGACATGGTAGATATTACAAATATTTTAAAATTTTGTGAATCAAATCAATCTTTATTTTTTTTTCTTTATTTTTCGACGTAAAAAACAATCTTTTCTTAAATATACCTTTACATTTACAATGCACAAAGCAACAATGTAGGTAAAAATTGACTTCTAAATTGATAAAATGAAATCAATTCATATGTGTTTGGAAATGCAGTAGAAATAGTCTGCGTGAAGCTAGTAATTGTAGCATTGTTCGTCATTCTTTCTCAAACTGTTTACAATCAAGGGTGTAGGTCACTATACATTACGTATTAGGTACAAGAATTAATGGAGAAACAACAAGACACAATGATTCACACTTTATTTGTTTGTTGATCAAATCAAACCCGACTAGAATCCCTTCCAAATATGAATTTTCTAGTCCAATCGGACACGACCAAATATCGTGTGCGCCAGCTTACTTGCTTACTGCATAACAAAGCAATGACGGTAAATATTTTGTACATAATATCATTAACAAGATGATAGATGAATAAGCGTGCTTTGCATTATAAATGTTACCTTGCATATACAGAATACCAAAGCCATTGAGTGCTGTGACCAATGGAAACCCAGTCTCCAGGAAGTTCTGCTGCTGCCTGCTCCCCACCCAGTGGAGCAAATTGCCCAAAATGTTTATACCTTTTGATAACATGTGCAATCATCCTCTCACTGATTAGTTAGTAATTAAAGCAAGCAAAGTGCATTACAACACATCATCATAAATCTAATGTATGTTCAACCAAGTTGCAAGCCAGTTTTGCTCAAGAAAAGGCACGTTTCTTTTAATTGGTCGAACTATTTGATCTACTTACAGATGTTTAAAATTAAAAACATAAGTTATTGTTAAGAGTCTCACATTTGAGTTAGCCTAACCCAAATTCTAAGTTGGTGTCATAGTTTATCCATAATCCGTTGGGCCAACCGTTATCAGGTCAACAATATTGAACCACTCTCGTCACGCTCTAGATGTCCAATTCTGGATGTGAGCGGGTGTTTTAAGAGTCCAACATTGGTTGAGATATGGTCTGAACAATAGCCCTTGATTCTAATTGTGGCCGACCTTAAAATCAAACTCATTATAAGAACGAGGTTTCAAGTAAAATAACAAATGTTTCCTCTCAATAAAGAAAAATATCCTCCATGTGGATGTTAAGATATAAACCTTAAAGGCTTCAAACCAAACAACAAAATCTTATCACTTTGCTTTGCACACACATTATAAATTTACATTTTCTGAAAAATATTACTACCTCCGTTCCTTTTTACTTGTCGTTTTAGAAAAAAATATTTGTTCATTTTTACTTGTCGTTTTAGCAATTTAGATTATATTTTGCCTATTATATCCTCCTTATTATTTTATTTTATTGACTAAATTTTGTATAATTATTTTTGTTGAAACAATAAAATCTTTTTTATTGTATACATATTTTGTTTGTTTTTAAATAAAGTTTGTTACAATTTTTTTGAAAATATATAATGTTTGTGAAAAAGAAGGAATTTATTGGTGGATTAAAAATATGATATATTTAAAAAAAGGGCATACTAGGGAAAATAAGGTGCAAAAATATACCCCTCTTATTTTGGTCTTTTTTTTTCTAAAACGACAAGTAAAAAGGAACGGAGGTAGTATTTTCTTAGAGAGCATAGACTATGGACATCACACTTCACCTAAATGGACATCTTATCAATTTATTCTTTCAATTTCGAAGCAATCACTAAATTATGGGATACAAGACTAATAAGGCGAGAGATTCTTCCTACTTATAAACTCATTATAGCTCGAGATTCTTCCTACTTATAAACTCATTATAGCTCTTAGAATTTGGGTTGAGCGAACTCATCCCTATAAAACTGACTTATAAGTTATAAGGCGAGAGATTCTTCCTACTTATAAACTCATTTTAAGGCCATATCTCATCCGATATGAGGCTCTTAACAACAGCAGACAATTTTACAATTTCCACTCAAAAAACAATATAAGTAATACGGAAAACAATATCTCATTTTACAGAAAACAATACAAGCATTAAGAAACATGTGTTTTACCGGAACGGACGAAACCTATGATGTCCGGATCCTGAAAATCGTCGAGGTCCTTCTGGATGCTCTTCACATTCGTCAATGTGGTTAAAGCAACTAGCTAGATATGCACCTTGTTGAGCCGCAACCTACATGTATACTTATAGATCAAAAATTTACTCCACATAATACTTTTGGACAGAGAAAGTAATCTGCATAAGAAAGAAGCTATCAGTTACCGGTGAAATGATGCATACCTGTGCAGTTGCTGGAAGAGTCTTCACCTGTGAATCTGCAAAAGAAAGGGCCCTCTTAAATCCTTCTATGTCTATTTCTTTTCTTTCATTCCCTTCTGAGTCATTCCACAGAACCCTTAAATCAAGTATATGGTTCTTCTGTAGATAGTATTCAACTTGAGGATATGTTAAGATTATGTCATCCATCACATCTTTGAATTCTTCTACCGTTAAGGTACCAGAGTTGTTTTTGTCAGCAGCCTTAAATATGTCCACGATATCATCCTAAAAGCAGAGAAAATGGGTTAATCATGGTATATATAAATTCAATAGGTATCTACATAACTGTTAATTATAGAAATTAAGTACATCTAATCTAATGGCTATGCTGAATTATTTGAAAATAATCAAATGACAAGCAAAATGAGCTTAATTTTCTCATCAGATCCCACCAAGCAGGATGGTCACATACGTATTATTTTTGAAAAGGATGCAGCACCGTGATGCATTAAATAATCGTAGGAGTCTAAATAAGAGACTATTTAAGGCTTAAGAATATGTACCATGATTTTACGTTGATTTATTGATGAACAATCACCAATTGCAAACACATCTTCACATCCTTTTACTCTCAACCATTCATCAGTTGCTAGTACATGCCTTTTAGTCTGCACATGGAGTAATCCAAGCTTATGTTTACCACTATCATAGTTAATTGTGATTCTCAGCCAAGAGAGAAAAAAAATTATATAAATATTGGAATTAGCATAATACTCCAAAACACGTACACACGTGAAGTGAAGAAGAATGGATTGAAAAAATATATTTCAGAAATTCATGGAATGAAGCAACACCTGACCAATTTCTTCCATAAAGTCCCGTATAACTGGAAGAGTGGAAATTCCGGTGGACCAGATGATCAATCCATGGGGCACAGAGGAAACTACTCCTGTTGATTTCGCTTTCATTGTAATCTCCTTGTCATTAACACCCAAAACACGGCATCCAGTTTGAACTTCTATGCCATCTCTACCAAACTTCTGCTCAGCAAACGAACTTATTCTTTCATCGAACCTACGAGATCGAAGACAAAATTTTCTCTGAATTGTGAGTTTTATAAAGACATGATTGGTAATATGAAAGGTTCAAACAGCTTGTCAGACTTGCATAATGATTCGTCATATTTATGAGATTAGCAATACCAGAAACGCATGAAAAATTACAGTTATAATAAGACTTAAATTGTAGGAAAGAAAAATCTATGACTTACTTTAATAAATAAACAATTTGTAGAAGGTATCAGAGTTCCAATGTTATTTTCAAATTTTGAGAGCATAAGAAAATATGAGACCGATAACATCTCCCTTACATATTTAAGATGTGATCTCCAGATTGAATTAACGTTATCTTGACTTTATCTTTAACGGTTGGATACAATTTGATCAAATCTTCTTGAATATAATCATGCAGCTCTGCAGCAAATTCAACACCAGTTGGACCTCCTCCAACGATTACAAAATGAAGATTTGACCTTTGCTCCTGTTCAGTTTGACTAGGTAGAACAGCCTTCTCAAGACAATCTATTACAGACAGTCTGATCTTTTGAGCGTCCTCAACATCCTATAAGTCATGATATAGAACATTTGAATTAGTTACAGAAAATATAGGGCGTTGATAATGACTTTTCCTCACCAACAAGTTCGAAGACTTCACGAATCTCCTGATCAACCAATAATTATAAATTGCAAATTAACAATTTATCAATTAAACAATTTTACATACAGAAATAGTAACCACAACAAGCGCTTTTTCCCAATATATGTAGTTCGTTAAATGGATTAAATAACACAAAATGTCCTGTCATGATCATGAATCATGTCTAATGATTGCCACTTTAAATCCTTCATTATGGAAGGTGAACATCTCAAGACCCTTCAAATCCAAATATTTTTTAATGATTATACACAAAATAAAGAAACTTACCTTTAGAAAATGACAGTTCTCCTTGACACCAGGGGTATTAAAAGTATTTACTTGTGCTCCTACTGATACAACCAAGAAGTCATAGTCCAGAGAAAAATCACCACTTCCCACTAAGTTTTCAATATTAGACCGACAAAAAACCTTTTTGTCTGCAGCATTAATCTTGACACATTCTGCCTCCCAAAATTTTATTTCTCCTTTACTCTACAATGGGAAAGAAACAAAAGAAACTCCGTTATTCAATGACTAGTCAAAACACCGTTGAAAAATAACAAAAAGAAAAGGGGGAAATCCAAGATATAATCACAAGGCGAACAATGAACATCTCTCGACACATAACAAAGTCACTCCCCTAATGGTCATGTTTTATGAATTAAGGATCAAATAACATTTTGTTAGTTTTGTTTCTTCCACCTTTTTAATGATATTTCGGATCGGTTCTACGATGCTCCGTGCTTCAACTGTCCCACAAGTGACACTCGGTAATAAGGGAGTAAATGCAAAGTAGTTACGAGGCGAAACAACTTGAACATCATATAATGAAGCATCCAAACCCTTAAGGAAACTAGTAGCAGCCCATCCAGTTCCAAGGACCACGACTTTCTTTTTCCGGGGCTGATGATCTTCAACATTAGGACGTTCAGCTTCTGATTGTGATTCTGAGAGTGCCACCACACCTCCACCACTGCAATTTCCAAGAGCAAGTAGATATCCAATGATATAAAAAACTTCTTAACTAAAAACTGTTAAATACAGCATAAGTACTGACAAGAAGCAAAACATGCATTAATGTATGACTTTAATCAAATTAAATACATTGTTTTATTGTATACTCCTAATATTGATATTATCAGTACTTTATTTATATCTAGTTAATTGATATTGGAAGATTTAAAAAGATCATTATCACCAATGGATCCATTAAAAAGCTAACTCAAGAACTTATTGGTCATACTCATATCAATTACTTTTGTTGCTTGTTGATTTATAAAATAACAAAATGAACTGATTTAATTTTCAATTTAAAATAATGACGGTTTTATTTTTTTCACCACCAGTATTCCGGCCCACTAGACCGACTAATCAGGTTCGGAGCGAGTCAAGTGGTTTCAATCCCCTGACAAGCGTAGTTGCAAGGAATCAAATTGTGGTCCTTCTACTAAGTTCAGTGTCAATCACCACTAGACCAACTAAGGTTTGGATTTAATTGTAGCGAAAATTGTTTGAGATCACAATTACAAGTCACTATAACGAATTGAGCTATAACTGTTGACCAATGTACCAAAAATCTTTAAATAAAAAAGAAAGTAGTACCTGATAGTGCATAAAAGAAGAAGGTTGGAGGAGAAAGGGTGGTTGTTTAGCGCCCTCGAGGCTCTGATGAAGAATGAACCAATCGTCATGTTAGTTAACGGTTTCCACTTCTCAGCTTACTTCAATCGGATCGGAATCGGAATCGGATGGATACTAAGTATGTATAGTTATTCATTAATCATATTCAATTATGAAAGCTATACATACTAGTACTACTAACAAACACATTCATTGACGCGTGGGTGTTGCGTTACCCATGTTCAAACTACTACTACACTATCTCAGTAATTTCCGCATTTTTCACCTTAAATATTAATAGATGAAGACTGCCCCATATAAAATGTAAGGTCAAATATATCAAGGGTCTTTAAGTTTTCCGTTGTTACGCTTAGATTTTTTTAAGTTATTTTTGTAATAATCGAATTTCTCATAACATTCTTAATTATCAACTTTTCCGGAGATTTCATTGTATTATGGAAGTCCGAGGAAACCTCTTCGTGTCTCGATCGAAAGCGCCTATTTCATTTTTGATAATCGAAATGAATAGTTGTGAGGTTATTTGGTTTTGCACATCTTCAATCCAAATTTAAGTTTTAAAATTATAATATATAGGTCTTTCCACTTATAAATTAGTGAGTTTAATGGAAAGGTTCTCTCTAACACTTTGAATAAATTTTTTAACGAACCAGTTTAAAAACACAAGGGAAGATGAATTATGTTTTGAGCATTTTAAAATTTTCTTCTAAGTTATAAAAATTTATCAAAAGTTGCAACAGATAAATAAACACAACAACAAAACTGAGTGAGTGAGAGAGACAAACAATTTTATACCGGTTTCTCTCACAAATTGATAGTAGTCTAGTCCTCTTGCACTTCCGAAGAATTTCAATATCATCACCAAGATTATAAATGCTCTGGCACACTACTACTATATTTCCCAATGCTCAAACTAACTAGCAAGAAATTTCTTACACAAAACTACGATATGAAGGTCTAAAGATGAACACTTGATTATTAAAATCAAGAGTTCACATAAAGTTACAATACAATGACAAGACTTTAACACTTGATTTCTAAGAAAATAGAAAGAAAAAAAAAGTGTAGGAAGCAAAACATAAACAATCAGAGGCTCCGTGTTTTGTAGTCTTGAATGAAAAGAGTGAATGCATTGTAATCTTTCACACAAATCTTCAAAAGCAGCTATCTTTTTTTTTGGTAACAAAAGGGCAAAGCCCTAGAAAAAGAAAACTAAACTATAATTCTAAATGAACACTCCTAGGCATGCAAACCCCGATATATCATCAAAAAAGAAACTATGAATCTCACTAGGAGGAGTCTCTAAAACATGAGTGTCTTTGGAACTCAACGTAAGACTGAGATTAGCTAGGAAATTTGCGCTTCTGTTGCCTTCGCGCCTAGTGTGTATTATTTGCACCTGCCAATGCAAATTCATAAGACCGCGAATCCGCTAAATCAAAATAAGGGTTGATCCGTAAATGATACATCTTCCTAAAACCATGTCAACGAGTATTTTGGAATCACTTTCCACTATAAGCAGCTCTCTAGTTATATGTGAAGAGAAAACAGAGACGTTTGAAGATAATGACCATTGTAAAAGTCATTTTCAAGCCCACTGTGAAAAAATAATCATACAATGAAGATAACATGGAATAATTGTCATTTCCAGCAACTTTTATCCATTCATTCTCTTTGTTGAGAATATTCATTCGAATGAAATAAAATATTCTTGATGATAAGTTGTATTATGATTCTTCTTTTAATCATAATCGTTAATTTAAATGATTTTCAATCATTGGAAACTATCAATTAACAATGACATATTATGGTTTGTAATAAACATTCAAAACCTATGTACCCAACATAGCCACACAATAATTTTTTGCTATTGTAACTTCTAAACAACCTAGATTCTCACCATATTAGAATACGATGTCATAGCTTTTGATCTTGTTAAAACTTGTTTAAGAGATTCTCATACTTAAAGTGTAGGAGATTATCACAAACAATCTTGTTTTATACTTAAGGGAGTATCTATTTGCAAATCAACCAAGTGTGAGTATTTGCAATTTTATTTTTCTTCTTTACAAAATTGGTGTGATAAATGGAAGGTTAATTTGCATATAACCGTGAATACTATCATTCCTGCTTTGGGCTATTACTCAAGAAACCACAGGCTAAATAAATGATTGTAGCAATATTTTTAAGGATGACACAAATCCATGTTTTGTTTGGATTTTGATGGATGCTTGCAAGCTGTTTGTGATGCCTTTGACTTATTCAATCGTGTTAAAAGTAGTTTGCTTCAGAAGTTTGTTCACTGAATCAATGCTAATTCAAATTGTTCTTTCTACTATGTCCAAATTGTGAAAGACACATTAGCAAATTGCAAATGTTGACATTACTTTGACACAGATCAATCGTAAAATAATCGAGAATGAACTGCAACACGAATGACATCAATTTTGCACGTGCAATGGGGCTTTCAAGTCATTATAAATTCGGAGAAGCCCGGGGTTGCAACATGCGTAACATTCAACTGAAATTGAAACATTAGAATAGAAATTAAATAACTACTATGGAGATTGAGAATTTCATATTTTATGTTTAACGTTAAAATAGAATGAGCTTAGTGATTTCAATTTGAATATTGTAATAATACTACACATTCTAATAGAACCAAAAGAGATTCGACCTTAATTCAAACATAGATTATGTGAAATAGTAAATATTGGATATGTAATCATTTAGTGCTGTTATTTAACTCCTAACTCGTGAGGTGAAACAAGAGATGAAGCTGATGACAACACAAAAATATATGAGTTTATCAGACTCTGAACATACTAAGAATGTAGAGAGTATAGTGAAACTCAGTGAATTAAATTACCAAATTATACTAGATTATAAATAAAACTAAAATAAAAATATTTTGCCTCAGTTAAATCCATTGATGTCATATGAATGTAGTTTCACCAAGTAGGTTCACCCTGTAAACAGGATCTTGGTTCCACAGCACCTCCACAAGTTGGATTGAATCATCATCGGCAATGTTAACAATAAACATGGCAAACTAAATCAACATTACATAAGAAATTTAACTAACAAATTTAGAATAACCTAATTACAAACAAACTACAAATGATGATTCAATTGAATCACTAAAGTATGAAGATTACTATAGAGGCTCAGAAGTATTTAACAGCTCTATCAATCAAGATTTTTCAGAAGCAGAACTGGCATATAGCTGATTAATTAATCCTCACAGCCAAACATTATACTAATTAATAAACCCAAATTGAGATTAATATAAAATAACAAAACATGGCTCATATAAAGAAATTCAACCATATATCAAACCATTGTGCTTCATTGATAATCTCAGAAGCGCGGATAATATGTAATCACAGCCAATAATTCTTATCAAAAGAGTAAAAATTAACATAATTTTTTACATTTAATTGATAATGTAAACAGTGTTTTCATAGAGAAAATGAGAAGAGGCAAAATCTCTAAACAAAAACGACCGCGTTTCAATTTATGCCTCTAGGACTAGCTCAAAATCCACAGAACACCTTGTGTTCGAAAACAAGCTGAAGGTTTAACGAGGCAAATCCAAAAAAATAAAAAACTAAACAATTGAAAATGTTTAAATAATTAAACGATGTTGCCATTACTTTGACACAGAACAACCTAGTGAGATCAACTGCAACACGAATGGCATCGATTTTGCATGTGCAATGGGGCTTTCACGTCATGGATAAATCGGAGAAGCCCGGGGTTGCAACATGCTTAGAATTTCATAAATAAGTGAACGAAAACTTAAAAAATATTTTAAATGAATCTTTTGGTAATAGTTCAATAAGAATGAATATTTGTATCTTAAACTAGATCGACATACATAATAATGTTTGTATAAGAACCTAACTCAACATAAGATATAAAATTATCATGATGTAGTTTTAAGGTTAAGATACAAAAATGCAGATATATTGTATGACTGATGCCGCCCTTGCCTATTGTTGTTTGCTTATATGAGAAGAGGAAACAGAACGTAGTGTTATATAGGCGCATCAAAACCCTAAAACAATTTTAGTAGCGGTGAACCCTCCTCCTTGTGTTCAGGCTTCGGTTGATGGGTTTACCCGGCCCAATTCTATTCTATTGGTTCAAACTTATAGGGTTAGGTTTTGGGAAAGAATTAGTCTACTCTATAGTGAATCAACTTTTCACGGGCTGATTTAGTGCCCGTTTGGCCCAACTTAACTTCTACTTTTCTATTTTTTTAGAATGAAATAGAGAAGTATACAATTGAATTTAGTCATATTTCTCCTTAAGAGTATTAGAGAAGTAAAAAATAAAGAGAAGTAAAGTCAAACACAATTTTTTTCTTCTTTACTATTTTTAAGGAGAAGAAAATAAGTAGAAGTTAAGCCGGGCCAAACGGGCACTTAGTCTCAATATTCTCTGTAGTTTTTAATTGAATTTCATTTAAGAAATGTAATTATTATATTAAAAGAAAGTGTTAAATATGTTTTTAGTCGCTATAAACATCTGACTCTTCTACTTTTAGTCCCTCTAAATTTTTTTCTCACTTTTTGGTCCTCCAAATGTTTCCGGTCATGATTTTTGGTCCCTGCTTTTCACTCAACTATGTGTACGATTCAAATTTTTTAACGAGATTTTGTGATCATGTTTATAATATTATAAAAATTACTCAAACCAAAATTCATAATTTTTAAAAAAATGATGAATTAACTATGAATTTTTAAGCGCAAACACTTCAAAAATTCATAATTAATTCATCACTAATTAAAAAAATTCTAATTTTGCAAATCAATTCAATTTTTAATATACTAAACATTATTGCAATACATAATTTCAAATTTTAATAGTATACATGAGTTGACTTAAATGTAGGGACCATAATTCATGTTAGAGAATTTTAGAGAGACTAAAAAGTGGGAAAAAAGTTTAGAGGGACTAAAAGTAGAAGGTTCAAATGTTTATAGGGATTAAAAACATATTTAACCCTAAAAGAAATAATATTTTTATTAAATTAATTTTATTTTAATCTAATTTTCACAAATTCAAGGATTTTTTACTTTTTTAAATAACTAGTGAAAATTCATGAACTAATAAGCATCTCATAAGCATAGAGATGTTTATTTAGTATTTTTTTCTTAAAACAAAAAAATTAAGTTCATTATATGGTCAAAGAATACTAATCATTAGATTCGATTAATCTTAAATCTATTATGAAATTTACAAAATTATTTTTAAAATTGAAAATTTATATTATATAAATTATTTATGTCAAATTTTAAAGAAATTAAAAATCATTTAATATGTTATTGAAAGTTTATTAATCCATTTGTTCATAAATAACTGTCGTTTAAGATACGTGTACACTGTTCATATAATTTATTTTGATCATATAAATTATATTAATATATAATAGCTAATAATAGCATATAAACATATTTGCTCAAATATTAGCATATATTCATATACATGTGTGTGTATTAGCGAATATTAGCATATATTTATATCAATATATAAAAAAACATATATTCATAAGTCCTGACTCAACTGATAAAAAATACTGAAATTGTTAGGCTAGACGTCTATGACTTAGGTTCGAAACAAAATAAGTGAATAATATCATTTAGTCAAAATAGATCTCTGGATGGAGGTAGTATTTGAGATGAATGATATATACGATGGTTCCGACAGTAAAAGAGAATAAGCTTAAAATATGCGGCGGTTTAATACAGTAAAATCTCTATAAATTAATAGAGTCATGACTGGAAAAATTTATTAATTTAGAGAGTTATTAATTTATCGATAAATTAATAATTATTAAATTAAAGAGTTTTTAATGACTTGTAAATCAATAATGACTTTAGTAACATGCATTGGAAATCAATAATGACTTTTTATGTAAGCAAGAGGAACAAATTGGTTTAATATTTTTTTAGGACCGGAAATTATAAAGGATCTCCCGAAAAAGTTATTATCTTATTATTTAATTGAATTTTTTAAGTTTTTACATCGGCTAAAGTCGGGATATGGACAATTTTATTATTTTAGAAAGAAGATATTTTACTGCAGAAAATAGTTAAGACATATCCATCTTCCAAATTCCAAGCTCAACCAGCCATGGCTTCTCTCGTACGTGGAGCAGCATCTCTATCTCGCATCACAACTTCTTCCGCTTCCCAATCTCCAATTCAACTTATCCACCGCCGCGGCCTCGCCGGAGCTGCAGGTTATTTTCCCATTTTTTTATCTATTTCATTTCCGATCATCAAAAAATCCGAAATCAAATTCAAGTCCCTAAATTCTGATCAATTCCAATTTATGCATCATCAAGTAGTTCAAATCATAAGTGCCCAACATTTCATTTCGCCTTCTATTGGCTGATCAGTGATTTTATCGAAAACATAGTAATCGCTATGTGGATTGCATAAAGCACTGATTCGAATAAGTGTGATTTTATAACTGCAATTTTATTTTTCTTTGAAATATTGAGAAAATGGTCTTAGAGTGGAGGAAAGGAGAGTTTAATGTTTATATTATAAATGGCGTATAAAATGTAGATTAGTTAAACTTGATTAAAATTAATCTACGTGTGCCCGCATCACATTGGTCTGGGTGGAACTGAACTCAGATCCCTTAAACAAGGTCTTGCCTTTTGAGTCTTATGAATTGAAAAAATGTGGTTGAGAGTGGAGAACCTACTAAAGATGGCTGTGCATGTTTCTCGATAAAGATTAGTTATCATATAATTCGGTGATGCTTTTCGCACTCTAGAATGTGGTGAACAAAAAAGTTATCTAGGTCAATCTTGTTAATATATTTTGTAATTTTAGAACAAAATAATTGGCTTTGGCTTTGGATAAAGTAATGGAAATGTTTGGACTTTCTTTATTTTGTTTTTATTTTGTGAAGAAGTTGATTTTTTGTGTATTGTAAGATTTGCATTTAGTACACAACTCGAGTATATCTGTATATGTGAAATGGGTTCATGTTTTGATTATTGCAGATCACCATGGTCCCGCTAAAGTTGCTTGCTGGAAAGACCCAATGAGTCCTTCTAAATGGAAGGAAGAGCATGTGAGTCTCTAGTTTGTGTTTGAAGATCAACTGCAACCAAATATGAATTGTTAATTTTTACATTGAGGTGATTAGATCATTGTTTTGAAAAATGAAAATGTTTTGAATGATTGTTCGAGTTTTGACTGGTTTTTTTATGTTTCCAGTTTGTCATTGTCTCTTTAACTGGTTGGGGAGTAGCCATCTTTGGAGGATACAAGTTATTTGCAGGAGGCAAGAAAGAAGAGGTACATATTAAGTTATCTTTGCTACAACTAAGAAAACTGTATTTATTAGCTTGTAACTATGTTGATTGTGAGTGTGGTGTACCTTGTTTGTTAATAACTGAGTTCCGCAATGCTGTTCTGATGTCAGATAGGATAATATTCTGTATCTCGATTTATCACTATAAAATTTTGCATGCATTTTAGTTCAATGATCATGTACATTACAAGATATCCATAATTGTCTGCGAAAGTTCTTCGCATGTAGATGAGTGGAGTAGGTATTTTGATTATAAATCTTCAGTTTTATGTTTTGGGTGTAGGAACCCAAATGAAACAGAAAGAACAACTGTTAAAGGAAAACCAAACTAAAATAATGAGATGAGCTCAGAGCATGCAATAATTCAATGAATCAACAGGAATGAAAAACATAAACTATTATTTGTATTTCTTTCAAGTGCTTTTTGTATCTTGTGATATTTAAACTTACGATAATGAAAAGCGTAGCTGCTTTTAGAACAATATATCATATTGACCAATATATAAAAGTTAGTCTACAGATGATATAGGACAGTAATGTTTTAAGAAAAATTATGTAAATGAACTTGTTAGTCCAAGTTAGGTTAGATTAGATGGCCAGTTTTGTCTTTAACAGTTATGTATTGTCATGTTAATTATGTCTGATATGAATCTTATTTGGTAGTTGTCAAACGTCAAAACTATAGTGTTTACTCACTGAATGCTCTGAATTTTTGCAGAATTTGGTGAAAGCGGCACATTGAGGTTTGCAACATATTACAACACAAAGTCTTCCTGGTAATAATGTGTGTGCCCCGGACTTTTTTTCCGGGTTTTTCAGACTCAGTCTTGTTTGCTGGCAAGCAAATATTTTGCCTTGTTATCAATTAGTTTTTGCAGACAATGAATATTGGGAGATGATTCTTTCCATAACATAACAATGTTACTCTTAACATTATATTTGCGGATTTTATGCCAATTCTTGATTTCAATTTTCAACTACGTTTAGATGCAATTACTTTTATTGGCGTTATTATTACTACATGAAGGAAGCGTCAACCTATGACATAATTTTCTAAATTATCAAATTCTTGATGATCATAGTACTAGCCTACTAGGGCCAAACAGAGTAGCTTATTTCTCACCATAATGGTTTGAGTCATATAGTCATTTTTGAAAAATGTGATATTTGATAAATTTATCGCTGCACAAATCATCCCAATATTCATACCCATACATACTATTCTCGATCATAACCCCTAAGGTTGCTGATGAAGATTTGAGGTTAACTGGGAAAGGATAATCATTTGAACAATCTCTACTGTGTGTTTGACTGGCATGACTACCATTATGATTAAGTATGAATCAAAAGGTAAATCTGTCTAAAATATGAGCGAAATGTCTGATATTACTAAAATAAACAAGAAAATGTAAAATAGCACACACTGACCTTCCTTATGGTCAGCAACACAAACACTCCCTCTGCTCTAGTTTCTAAGGAAACACTAACCCCCTTACAAAATATGTCAAATTCAAAGGCTAACCTTACAAAAGGTACTGTAATAATTCACGACTCTATTATGAGGAGATGAGTGTTTTTGTGAAACTAGAGGGAGTGCCAATAACATTTAGCATTACCTTGGGAGAGATTACTGTAATGAGTCGATAAATAAATCAGTTTAAGCTGTGAACGAAATGACTTATATTACTAAAAAAGCACAAATATGGAAAAGGTGAAATTTGGCTTTGCTGAAACCATATTCCTAAGATGATACTAATAATCTCTTTAGTCACTAATTTTAAATATTTTCAAACTCAGTAAGTCCACACTCTGAGTACTATTTTAGATGAACATACTAAATACGACTTAATTACAAACCATGCTGAAACTCTGACTCGTCTATTTCTTCCTTGTACTCTTCTTTCTCATTTTCATCTTCAAATTCAGGTTGGGATTCGTTGAAGAAATCATCGTTACTATCCTCCTCACCGTCGTCCCCAGCATCAACTGCGTCTTTCTCTTGCTTCTGTGTATCCGAAACCTCAAACTCTTCGGGGTCTTCTTCATGGAACAAGTTGGATTTTGCTTGTTCAGCATCCTTGCTAGCATTATTGATACGCCTCCTGCTCCAGTTTTGTTGGACAGAACCGTCTTCATGCTCTTCTGTGTAATTGTTCATTCCATTATCTGTCACCTGGTGATTAGTCTTATCCACTGTTGTATTGTTGCCATCTTCTCTGTTTTGATGGTTTTCGGGCTTCATCAATTTGGCCTCTGCATCGGCTTCTCTTTGGTTTTTGCCGTCCTTTGCCTCATCAGAGTCTCTTCCAACTGTTCCATCTTTATCCTCTCTGTAAGCCTTTCTTTTTCCCATGTTTACCTTTCCATGGCTTTCGAAAATTCCATTGTTCTGCATTAACTTATTCTTGACAATGGTTCTCCAGCGTGTCCCCTTTGTTCTACTTAAATGGCCATGTTTCCTCTTCTCACCAGACAACTTCTTTTCACTGGAAGCTTGTTTTCCACCATCTGTGTTCATCTCAAGTTTTCTTTGATGCTCTTCACCGATTGCTTTCTTATCTTCCACTGTTTCGGCTTCAATATCTTTCGCAGTGGCACCATCATCTCGAGGGTTGTCATTTTTCTTCCCTAGCTCCTCATTAGTCTTAATCTCTTCTTGTACTTCAGCTGTAACCTCTCCATCCTTGAACTCAATTAATTTGCTTTTACTTTCATCACCCACATATTTGGAATTTTCATCTTTTTCTTGATCATCATTCCGAGTTCTATTCTGTGCTTCCTTTTTTTCATTTGCTGCGACAATTCGATCAAATATGGTTGGATGTTCATCAATGCTTCGCTCTGTCTCTGCTTCCTTTTTCTTACGATACTCTCTTGATGATATTCTTTGAGATCCTCCCTGTATCAAATTGCTCCCTCTTTCTTGTATCATTTTAAGCTCATTCTGCTTCTCCTCGAACGCGGATTCTATCAGTTTCTGTTCATCTTTAAGTGAATTCATGGTAGATTTCATCTCAGCAATTGTTCTAGCAAGCTCCATCTTTTGATTACTCAGGCTGTATACTTTCGCTTTTGTTTCTTCGTTCTTCCTATTCAACTCTTTGATGTGCTCTCTTTCCTTCTATGGAATTGAAAAACAACAACAAAATATTAAGGTAATCATATAGTCACTGCAGGTCTTATTAATGAATACTACAGACCAAACACCAGCAGAATTGAAAGGATATATAAAATGCAACATCTTTATTATTGTTCACCATGGAGAGAGATTTTTTTTTAATCCACTTCAAAACATAAACTTTAGGCTATCTCTAGATTAAAGAAAAATGTGTGAAATGAAATGACATAGACTACTAGTTAAATTTTAAAAGCTAGATTCTCCATTATTCCATTTCATTCAATTTCACCCAATACTATAAGTCAAATATATCCAAAATTAGATGATAGTTTAGGGTGATTTGATTTGTCAATTGAAGTGGTCCCTTTCCTACACTTTTTAGTTTGGTGGGTGAATTAGTTATCAAAGGACCAAGGCATCATCAACACAACAGAATTTGCAAAATTATATATAAAATTAAAAGTTGCTTAATTGGCCCCTCAAATTAACTGACCAAATACAGTAGCTCCCATTACCTTTTCTTACGGTTGGCTGTAAACATCGGTTTCAAAAATTTGTATTGCATGTTGCTGAATACGTGTAATGTTGATTGCTTAACACGTAAAAGTGAGAAGAACAGAATCAAAGGGAAGAGTAAAATGGTCATTTTGATACTTGATTTTTTCTGGTTCTGTTGCAATAGGACTATAGTTCTAAAATTTATCAAAGTTACAAGACAATTTTTTTCTTTCAAATAGCCGGTGACTAAAAATTCACCTTAAAGTGAATACATGAGATACCTTAAGTTTGAATTCTTGCCACTGCACATAAAATACGATATTTCTACCGACAAAAATATACCAAGAGGGACAAAATCATCTTTAAATGTGTATTTCATCAGTCAATTTAGTCCATAAAATTACTACAAGAATATACATAATTTTTTTTTAGTAATTTCAAGATATTTAAGAACTATGATGATTTATTTTATGGATGTTTGAGAGAGAGAGAGAGAGAGAGAGAGAGTAACTGACCTGCAAGAGAACTTGAAGGGTAAGAAGCTGATTATCTTTCTCTTTGACAATAAGGTTGTAGATGCGTTTCTCTCTAAACCTGTGAAGCACCATGACACCAAGAAGTGCAGCCCCAAATGTCATAAGCAATATCAACAAAATAGGCTTTCCTCTCTGACTCCCTCCTCCATTGTGCAAACCTTTGCTGTAACCCATCTTGCTCTCTCTCTCTAGGGAGGTGATGGATGCTATATCAATATATGAATGGCTTCTAAATTTGTATTTTCTAATCCTTAAAAAGAATGATGCAATGAAAAATGAAGTGGGTTTTCTTTTTTCCTTATGTAACTGATGTTGATGAGAGGTGAGATTGTGGCTTATAGTGATGGTTTTGGGGTTGCTTGTCATGCAAAAAGAAAGTGCCACCTAATCATACATGGCGTTATATGTATGCATGGAAATTGTGTCAGGGGTTGCACTGATTTCTAAGACTTCTCATCTTCAGTTTCCAATGTTGATTAGTAATTATAACACCCTCCTTAATTAAATTTGCAACGGTATTTATGGAGTATTTATGGAGAACTCTTCTTTCACTAATTATAAACACCTACTCCCTCCTTCTTCCATTGCACAACACAGATGATTAGCTGGTTTGATTTTAATGATAAAAAGAGTTTTGTTTTTAAAATTATTTTTAAATGTATTTCTAATTAAATTGTATAATAGTAATTAGGAAAAATCAATATTCTTACTGTGGTATAAGTAAAATTTGGTCATTTAAAATATTTGGTATAAATGAAAAGTTAATACTATATTTTATTCAAATTTTGAACAATGCGTCAAATTTTTTACTCATCTTTATTTATAATTAAAGACAGACATATAATCATGATAAAAATTAACACACAAAATGTACACATTAATATGTGTTTGTATGTAATTAAAATTAGGAAAATGATAAACATTGTCCTTAGGGCAATGATTAAGGAAACAAAAATAGAAAAAACATTCTTGAAACTTGTGCAATACACTTTTCCATAATAATAAAACACAATTTCCAATGTAAGTATTACTTTTTTTGGTAACTTAACTAGTGCCCTTGGGCACTAGGGCACTAGTTAACAAGACCCTTAAAATTATCAATAATGAACTGATGCAAGTAATAACCACATAAGTAGTGGTCGGAAATTTGGTTCTTAACTCTTGTGTATGAAAAAAAATTCGATTGTAAAGAAAAAATCACCTTAATTTGTTTGAAAGGAGAAAAAATTCTCTTATAAAAATTACTTTTGTATCTATATTATTATAATAAAAACTATACTTTTTTTGGTACAATAAAAAAAACTATACTTTATTTTCTTTATTCAATTTAATTAATCAGTCCCTTAATTAATGTCGAATCCAATGTACTAGCAAATGAAAAGTAAGAAACAATTAAGTGACTTCCAGCTAACGTAAAAACTATAAAAAGGATTCATTCATTAGTCATGGACTCATGGTGCTGGTGTGAGAAGTGGAAATGATGTGAGCATAACTACTTTATTCTCTTCAAACGTAAAAGGGCAATCTTAATTGTAATTTGTAAGTTACTTATTAATTTATGTCAATTAAATCGTTTCATTTTTATGGAGTTTTTGTTTTTTTTTTTGACAAGATTCATTTTCATGCAGGTTATAATGTATATACTACTTTTTTTTTTATTCTCTAATTTATAAAAGAATATAGTCTCGAATTGTGGACGAATTCTGACATCGAATGATTTTAGTTCTTTGTGGGATCAAATGATTTTATAAAAACAATCAGTTAAGAGAGCAAAATAAAACCAATAAATTAGTAAAGGGACCAATTTGTAACAATAATTAGCTAAAAGACCAAAATGGAACTGTTAAATTAGTTAGAGGATCAATTTATAATAACAATTAGTTAAGAGATCAAAAGGAGACTAATAAATTTGATATTCACAATGTTGGTATTCAAAATGAGACTAATAAATTTTTTCTGTCCTACATCTTGCTCCTTAACTTTTGGAAATCTATCTCTTTGAATACCAACGTTTTGGGCTATCCGGAAACTCCGGAAGAATGATGTTCCTTCTAAGGTAAGCATGTTTGGGTGGAGATTACTCTTAGAAAAGTTGAGGGCAGCTCTCGATCTATCTTAGAGGTATTTTGTTAAACTCTCGTGACACTTGCTCCCATCTTTTTATTCGGCGTTCCTTTATCAAAGGTGTGTGGGAAGAGATGTTTAGATTGGCAGACTTCTCTGTGCCGGCAGATTTGAACGGTTGGTGTCATTTTATTTGTTTTGGTCTCTTGGTTAAATCGACAAAAGGGAGTCGGGCTCGTCACTTTATTTGGTTAACAACTATTTGACACATTTAGAATCATACAAATAATGTGATATTCAAGGGGGATATGCCAAATGCTTCGACTTTGTTGGATAACATCAAAATGTTTTCTTGGCTTTAGTTCAGTGGTCGTGCTAGTCGTCATGTGGCATTATCTTTTTCTAGTTGGTGCTCCGATCCTCTTGTCTGTCTTTTTAGCTTGTAATCTTTTCTGTGTATTGTAAGAGTTTGAATACCCCTTACACTCATTTATAACTCACTTAGGACCCCTATATTTCTTATAGTGTGTGAAATGTGTGACTGATAAAGTAATTTCCCTTTTTGCATGTCTAAGATTTTGGATCTAATTCATAGTTTAGTAGTAGTCACTTGATAACTTGGTTAATTTGGTAAGTTGTAGTATGTGACTATGTGAGAGTGAAGTGGCTGGGTATGTATTTCTATTTATGTTCTGTTGTGTTTGGAATTTTGGGTGATATGGTAGCTTAGGGGATGTAGCCATGTCATTAGGGATCTATTGCACATATTTATATGGAGTACTTCTTAAAAGAAAAATACGAAATTGAAAAGTATCTATTTTCTTTGGCAGGTTGTCTTTTGGGTGTTGAGTGATGATGGATTTCAAGGAGTTCCATATGAAGGAAGGCTACAACTAAGGCTACAGCCACGGCCTCGTTGCTGGCAGGGATGAGGGGAGGCAGGTTGGGCTAAAGGTCGGTTTTGAGGTTGGCGAAGAACTCGGCTTCTACAGCGGCTGTATCCACATATGGACATCTGCCATCCAGATCGATCCAACCTGCTTCTCTTCCCGTGCCAAAACTACCATTGCCCAGATGCAGGACTTGATCGACAAATACCCTCTCATGGATCCGGAAGATCTACAAGTGCAAGAGATCAAGGATAGCCTCATGCTCAAGTTCAAGATGCTTTGTTCTTCACTGCGTGTCAAGCTCCACTATAATGGCTATCCTGCTGAAGCCAACGACACTCAGTTTTGAAGCAGATTTTGCCGCTTAGTTTTTATCGTTCACTATAACGGTATAATTAATATTTATCGTTCACAACATATATTGACCTCTTAGCTTTATCATGTTGCATTAAACAAAGAACGAAATTGTAACATCTTTGGCATATATTCAGCAAAAGTATAATCTAACATGCATATTTGAAAATTTTCAAGTTAGTATGTAGCCGCTAGATTATATTTTTGACTGGTGCATTTGTTACTTCCTCATGTGTAACAAATACATTTTTAGTTATTGAAAGGGTTCAAAATTAATTTAAACAAAAAATATATCTCAGAATTTGTAATCTTTTATTGGTTTGGACAAAAAAACTCCCACATTGTGCTTATATATATGGGACAAAAGTGTAAATCCATGTGGCAGTCACTAATAAGAAAACTTCACATAAGCTAAGATCTAAATTAGACAACACTTCTTTTTTAAGAAAAGACAACTCACATTATAATTGTGTTCGCAAATCGTATGATCTAAATCATACTACTCATTTTAACCACATAATTTGATGCAAATGGGGGGAGAAATAATAGTTTATGTGTCAGAATTACGATGATCGGTTATTTTGCAGAAATTACAAAGTGTAACTTTTCTAAAATTACAATGGATCATTGTAATTCTCATATACATAGGCATCATGTTTAATGTACATCCAATAAGTTGAAAGTACCAACAAAAAGTTCAGAAAGTAAAAGGACTTCATCTGATTCCACGTGCAACCACTCCAAAAGTGGACCATAACTTATGAATGACAATGTCCTAGCAAACAACTCTGGTGGTGAATGGTCTATTATGCTTTCAAGTTTGAATTAATGGCATGTCCTATGAAAGTTGAGATGAATACGTTGCACCATTGAATCAATGTCACATAAATTCTCATTTGATCTAATGATTAAACTTATTGTTCTAATAGTGAAAATAAGTTAATGCATGATGCATGACTTGTCTCACTTGTACACATTAGACAAAACGTGTCCTCAACAAAAATCTGCTATAAAAATGAAAACTTGTGCACATTAGATAACCAATAACAAATCTGCTATAAAAATGAAAACTTGATTGCCTTTTGTAACTCAACAAAAATAAAAAGGTTGTTATAGCATAAATGGTCGACTCGAATTGGCAAAACTAAACTGAAACAAGCACCAAAAAAACTACTATGGTGAGTGAGTGCTTGTTTTTTCTTACTATGAACCTATTATATCATTCAAAGCAAAATTCTAACTTTTTATATCAGATATATATAACCATATTATGTACACTTGACATTATCCAATTTTTAGTGTACCCCATTGTCACAAACACTGTTTGCTTAGAAATTCTTCAGATAAGAGCACCTGAAGAAGCTTGTGTAGCTTCTCGGCACCAGGTCCCGGCCTAAACACTGTATCGTTGCCGCGCAAAGAACACGGGTCTGCTCCACCTTCTGATGTCCCAATACACCATCCCCCTGGTGAAAATCTATGTGTGCGACCCAAAAGTTCTTTGTCGATCTTGTCTAGGACTGGGTCATCCTTGGGAAATTTTCGGGCAAAGGGAGCATTGCTCTTAGCCATTTTGTCGAAGTCTTTTGTTGTTAAAATGATGGGATGTTGCTTTGGTGGACTGTCCCAAGCAATGTAGTGAAGATCATGGCTTATTGCTGTATGCCGAAATTTCTGAGTGTTACAAATGACAGTGTGAAAATATCCCTCTGGCGAAGAGACAAAATTTGTATAATACATAAGCATAGTTCGTGGAAAGTTATCCCATCCCCATATACAGTACTCCACAAAAGACCGTGTTAGTACAACCCAAGCTGAACCTGTTCACAGAGCATAAATAAAATTATTGGGAACTACTGTGTTGATTGCCTATCAAATCGCAAGTAAATTTAATTTGACTAGCTAACTAGATGTTTTACAATCTTAGATGCTAGACCTTGAAAGGGTCTTTTAGTTTAAATTTAAAGCTCCGATCGCAAGGCCAAACCATTGGATTACAGCGTATAAGCTCGTATAATTATAGTATAGTTGTTTGGTAACGGTCGTCTTTCACAAGCTTAAAGCATATTTTCAAAAGATTATAACAGTTTTTGAGATGCTACTTAAAGTAGTGTTTGAGCTTATAGTGTATAAAATTTTCACTCATTATCTTAATTGAAAAAATTTAAATCGTTATTTTATATTTTTCAGCATTCAACTACTAATTTCACCAAACGCTTCAAATTTCATCAACTAGCTTATCTGCTATCAGTTAAGACAAAAAATAAGCTCCTCCACCATCCACTAGCTTTTTACTAAACAAAGCCTAAATTTGTCGAAGAAAATAAATGAATACATGTATACAGAAATATAGAAATATAAAGACAAAAACATACCTGTGAACAATTTAAAAGATGTGGGTAGTGTTCTTTTTTGAGTAGTCAATGCTAAATCAGATTTCTTTGATAAGTAAAGGGCAGGATCAATAATGATGGGCCTTGCTCTTTGGTTCCTGAACATATAAGCAGTAATATACAGTAATGTCAATCGACCGAAACAGTATACTGGCAAAAAAAAGCCACACACACCATCAGAGGTTGCATTTACAGTAATATTCAAATATGTAATTTTACAACTCACTC
This sequence comes from Trifolium dubium, assembly GCA_951804385.1. NCBI lineage: Eukaryota > Viridiplantae > Streptophyta > Magnoliopsida > Fabales > Fabaceae > Trifolium > Trifolium dubium. Next base: position 27,766,485 of record OX638075.1, on the reverse strand, counting down.
ACAATTTCCAACCGGAAATGCGCGTATGTTCAATGAAATTGAGATCTCTTGACAGATTAGAGAAAACATGAAGCATATCTGCAAAAGCAGGAAACATATATCAAGTGACATACAAAGTATCTAAAAGGGAAGGAGTAAACGTCGTCATATATATATATATATATATATATATATATGTAATTCAATCAAATGCTGACTCTGAGAATCAAGATATGAACTATATGAATCTTCATTTATAGTAATAGAGAGAATATAATATATTTGTAACAAAGAAGACCTGTACATTATTGACTAAAATCCCCCTAAGCAAATAGTTTTTGTGGAATTCATTTTGTACTTGTCAATCTCCCAACACAAGTTTAGAGTTTTAGTATGAATTTAAACCATCTATTTCGGAAGAATAATCATCTCAAATGTTTTACACTTCAGTCCATATCACACAACACAATAATTTCTAACAGTACAACTATAGTGGATCTTGTAATGAAAAGAACATAATCGTCTTAAAATCCATGTCCAACATATATTCATGAACCAAGCTGTGATTCGTGAGAAGATGCAACTGCTTAGATTCAAAGATATTCCTGTAAAGTGATTTTTTTCTCTTTGGGAACAAGGGTGTATCTGATAAGAACCCACTCCCTATCAGTAATAGTATCTCCCTTAGTTTTAGTAGGACCAAGGGTTCATAAACCCTTGCTCACTTTAGAGGAGGCAAATACACTTAGATAATTATGTTAGACACAAAATTTCCGTGGAAAAAAAGATTTAGACCTTTCAGAAAAAATATCATTTTTTGGAAAATAAGCACCACACAATACATGCATGACAAGTGACTTTGATATAATCCAGGACGATCGGCAGGTATTAACAACAAAAGTGACTTTGATATAATCCAGGACGATCTCTCAAATCTATACATAAAATGGCATCCGAGGGAACTCTATCAGAAACAAAAGGATGTAATGGTAATGGTGACAAGGCATACATAAAGTCTTTGCCAATAAGACTTCAAAGTATGACATCAAGCGGGATAACACTTGGCCATATATTGTTGTTGCTTAACAGAGCTAGACACTGTTTGCTAACTTATGAAGGGCTATTTAAATCAACATTTTATTTGTTGATTAGGAAACAATCGATACTTTAGGCTAGAATGAATGTGGCGGAAGACTTATAGCCTTATAGGAAGATAAGAGAGAGAATTTCCTGGAACTATCAACACGATCAAATAATGGAATTACAAAGGAAAAAATAAAATAAAAATGATGCTAACAAACATGGTAAACTTGCTTCATTAGCTCAAGCCCAATTTTACTTGCTAACCTTCTACCACAAAAGACAACATTAAAACGGAAGAAATCACAATATTTTTGAGAGCATGCAACCAATTATTTCATTGATTAGTTGTTTGATCAAACCTAATGATGAAACCTAGAGAACCATCCTGAAACATCAACAATAATCAAGGGATGGATTAACTTCAATAATCTTCCCTGTTGACTGTTGTTGAAACATTAAGTTTCAACTTAAACAATGGTTTCTGTCGTCAAAACAATAGCGTAGTGCTCAATGGAAATAATTCAACACCATGCTAAAACCCAAAAGCAAACTATACTTGATGTCGTCAAATTTTTATAAAATAGCATCATGTGTTTTTAAATCCGAAGGATAAGTTTGTAAAGGCTCGCCATATTCTTTCACATAAAAGAAATTCATTGTTTATATGCAAGCATTTTTTACGGGAAGAACAGAATATATATAACATCAAATAAGCAGGTAAAAGATCAGTTACTAACCATCTTGTGTCACAAGAGGATAATCTGAGGCACTAAGGTTTATAAACCAGTCCCACTCTGAGCTCTCTTTCAGTAATATTGCAATAGCTTGAAGGGTACAAGCGATCATCGTAGGACCCTTATAGGTAACCAAATTGGATTGAGACATAACACGCACATTCTCCACTTCCCTGAATATCGGATCAGCTTTCACTGCATTTGCCAATTCCAACCTTTCCCGAGGTGGTGCCTCAAGATCTAAATGCAAAACATACTGATTTCTTGGGTGATAAACCGCCTCTAACGTCCTCATCATCCTATGACTATCACCCTTTGTGCCCGAAATAAGATACGCAAACTTAGGCGCCGTCATCTTCACAACCACGCTAGCATTAAACGACCTTTCCAAATCCGACTCCACAAAAAATCCACTGGAATCCTCCGATTCCTTGAATGAAATAACGTCAACCAATGGCAATGGTAACTCCTCTCCCCCACCAGCAGAACTAAATGCCCCAAGAATTGCTGTCAAAACCAAACTGACAGATACCAACAAACTCGCGAAAAATGGTATAATCCATTTCTTATCACTAAACATCCTTCCTGAATGAGAACCAACATTCTTCCTCATACTCTTTGTGACACTACTAATATAAAAATCGGATTTTTAACAACTGTTAGTCCGAAAAACCAAGATCCCAATAAGTTTCAACCTAAAGCAACAATAACCTCACAAATCTTCACAATACAACAAAACCAAAGCTACCCTTTTAACAACATTTCAACAAAAAGGAGGGTATATAATTTTCAGCAGGATAAAACATTAATCTTAAATCTGCATCAATCAACACCCTAATGTCTAAGATATTGATTTTGGAACTATATAAGGTGCATATATATGATATGACAAATATTAGGTTTAGAAAATTGGGACCCACCTCTTGATAATAAGCTCATAAATCAGAACAGAACATAATACTAGATTACTACTCCTTCTTCATCAAAAAGATACAATTTTTAAAGGTGGGTGAAACTTGATAATATTTTTCAGCTAAAAAAAAAAATGAAAAGTTGAGTTAAGATTATAGTAGCAATAGCATAACAGAGATTTAAATGCAGGTTGTCGGTTTTTGTATGTTGAAGGAGTTGTCAGAAACTGAAAGTGGTGTAAGATCTATGTATGTATGTATGTAACTCCAAAATTAATATTAATATAAAGAACCATAAAAGGAAATAAAAAACAGTGAGAAAAGAAGAGAGTTGAAGTTAGTAGTAATATTATATATTTAAGGAAAAAATGAATGATGAATGAATTGAAGAAGAAGAAGAAGAAGAAGAAGAAAAAGAAGGAGTTTTTTATTGTACTGTTGTTGCTTGCTTGCTTGCTTGCTTGTTTGGGCATTCTGTATTGTGCTGCTGGGACGGACGGTGACTTTACTTTCATAGTTGGCAATATTTCATCATTCATCTTTTTTTATTTTGTGGATTTTAATACTAACACTATTCATGTTGATGTTTGCTTTTCATTTTCTTTTTTCTATAAAATTAATTTAAATAACAATAATTATTTAAAAAACATTATTTATTAAGAAATTATATATTTAATATAAAATACATATTGGTTTTTTTTTAGGGTTAAATATGTTTTTAGTCTCTATAAACATCTGACTCTTTTACTTTTAGTCCCTCTAAAAATTTTTCCCACTTTTTGGTCTTTGCAAAATTCTCTAACATAAATTTTGGTCCCTACTTTTAAGTCAACTCATGTATACTAATTAAAATTTGGAATTATGTATTGCAGTAATGTTTAGTATATTTATAAATTGAATTGATTTGCAAAATTTAATTTTTTTTAATTAGTGATGAATTAAATATGAATTTTTGAAGTGTTTGCGCTTAAAAATTCATAGTTAATTCATCATTTGTTAAAAATTAATGAATTTTGGTTTGAGTAATTTTTATAATATTATAAACATGATCACAAAAACTCGTTAAAAAATTTGAATCGTACACATAATTGAGTGAAAAGCAGGGATCAAAAGTCATGATCGAAAATATTTAGAGGACCAAAAAGTGGGAAAATTTTTTAAAGGGACTAAAAGTAGAAGAGTCAAATATTTATAGGGACTAAAAACATATTTAACCCTTTTTTTTACCACCAGTTTAATCTGGTTCGGAAGTCAGTTCTAACATCATGTGGTTCAGCCCTCTCTCAATCGCAACTAGGGGTCTCGAACCATAATCCTCCTTACTAAGTTCACTATCAACTACCATTGAATCAGCTAATGATTGATAAAATACATATTAGTTTTTTATCGTAATGAATTTATATAATTGATAAGAGTCAATTCTTTTAAATATGTGATCTGAGTTTCGATTCATGAATTATTGAGTTTCGATTCATGAATTATACTTATAACAAGAATTTAGTTTGAAGAGGAGAATTTGCTTTATTTATAAGTCCCACAAATTTTCAATCATGGTTAAAAAATTTGTACATAGTATTAATAAAACAAAACACCCCTTGGATTTGTCGTTGGGTTGCTTTACACGTTATTTCTTCCAAGTGTGCAATTTTCATCGTAACGGGAACCTTTAAAGTTTGGTTTATTTTTACATGTCTCGAGAAATTAAGGGTTGAATTTGTAGAGAAAGAGACATAACACAGAAAAGAATGATAAAAAAAAAGAGATATGCCATCTAGTAGTAATTTCCTACATGTTTTTATCAATTTATGTATTATCCACTTTCTTAAAAGAGAAAGAAAAATTCAACTCTCTTCAAATGTGACTCAATCTAAGGAAAGGTGTAAAATAGTTTCCAACATTTGCACCCCCTTTATTTGATTACGCACCTACCGCCTCAAATTCGTTTTACTAGTTGCGCACCTCCTTTTTAAACAATGAACTATACCATTTTGCACACAACAGACAACACCCCCTCCCATCGATTAACTTCATTTGGATCGAAGTAAGTTTTCCATTAACATCGACTAATGATCATAATGACCATTGAATTTAAAAATTGCATGTTTTACGAATTTCTCTTAGGTGATTCTTCATGTGAAGTTTGAAACTAATTGTAAAACACTTAACACTTGATTAATTTTCATTAATACTTCAGCAATAGATTACAATGATTTCTAAGAGAAAGCTAACTACAAAACTAAAGCTAACTCATCTAACTAACTGGACTTACGCCTGGGCTAAAAACACATCAAGTCCACAAGAATAATATGCAAGGTTCGATGAAAATGTAGTATAATTTGATCAATTATATTTGAAAGAATTTGAATATATGTATGCGCTCAAATAAATAATGATCATAATTCATACTCCCTCCGTCCCAAAATGTAAGAGAAAAAAACTCAATTTTTTTGTCTCAAAATGTAAGAGAAACAATTCAAACATTTATCTTTTCAAGAAAAATTTACTCTCTCTTACTTTTTTTATAATCAACAACCAATAAAAATTGTTTTTACATTTTTCCATACAACTTTTTTCAAAAAGACATATTTCCAATCATTATATTTTACTTTTTCTTAATAAGTGTAATTTTTATTTTTTTTCTTACATTTCGAGACGGAGGGTGTAACTTATTTTGACATGTCAAAAAAATTTGTTGGATTCCGTGGGAGAGTGTAAGTCCCAACAGAGTCAAATATATTAGGTTTGTAAGGTGGTGACCAAACAAATTCAACTTTTGTGCCAAATGTGGACTAATGTTTAAGGCACATAGAGCTTACACATATGTATGCCCGTTTCAAATTGGAAAAACAGGTGACAAACCAAGTCCATATTTTGCAAAGTTAGAGAATCATAGGTGTGAATTAATACAATTTATTTTGGACACCAATACAAATTTGTTGAACTACACAGGTAACTTTGTAAGTTCAGGCCAGAGTGATGAGCCACACAGTCCATCCCTAATGGAAACTATCAACATGAGACATTTGCAATAAAAAAGTAAAAAAATTTGTCAAGATTTCTACATTTTGAATAAAATATGGTCCCTAATGTGGTTATAATATTGTGAGCACGGCTAACAAAGCAACAACACTCTCTTTAAAATAGTAGTTTATAATGCTCTTTTTTTTAGTTAGATAAAATTCACGTAGGTTTCACAATTTTATGTGAACATATTTTTAAATTAAGCGAATAATTTACCATTTAGAAGTTGTAAAAGTTCTCTTTTATAATTTGGAATAGTGTTGTGAGCTTGTGCAAATAGTAGTAGTAGTAATTGTTTGGGGACAGACAAGAGAAGAGAGCAGTAGAGTTTGGTGGGCAAAATTGCTTGCATGCCACAGTAAAAGGGACTATTTTAGTTGCCTTTTTCTTTCCCAATATATCCTATCCTATTAATTTCAAATCCCACATGAAGGTACTATCTATTTTCCCTTATATGGTCTAATAATAAAAAGATGAGATATCTTGGGAATTTTAGAAAAATCATGACATGATTGTACTATTGCTCACCTTCATGGTCCTATTCTAGTGAGTTTAATTTAGTTGATAAAGATGTTACATGTAAAATGTAGAGATTGAATTTCGAATCTAAGTACACTTACTTATTTACTTTTAAGAAGTAAAATTTCTCACTAAACTATCTAAAACAAAACAAAAAGTTCAAGCATCTTCCTTATTTGTCTATCTTGAAAATGTATGTGTAAATTACCATGACTCTTTTAGGCTTTGTTTGTGAGTTTGGAGGTGAGGGGAGGGAATGACTTTGAAAAAAAAGGAAGAAACAAGGGAAGGAATAAAGGAGTTTGGGAGAGGAGGAGTTTGAAGGGTTATTTTTTCTTCATAACACAAAACCCCCCTAATTTGGTGGAACTCAAAAATTGTAATGGATGGGGCTTTGGAGGGGGTTTGGAGGGTTTATATGAATTCTTCAAATTTAATTAATGTTGTTATACTATTCTTAAATTCATAATATATTAGTCATAAGTATTTATTTGTCATTCTCTATAAAAAATACTTTCTCAAAAAATGTAAAAGATTTCTCTATTTTTCTCTCTATTTTCCTCCCTCCCAAAGCCCTCCCTTCCCCTTCCCTCCAAACTCGCAAACAAAGCCTTAGTTTATAAGTAGGGTGGGTCAAATGCATCTACATGTCTCTAAGTTTTTAGTTTGTACTACATAAATTCTTTAAGTTTTTTTGTAACACATATGTCCTATAAATTTTAAAATTGTAACACATAAGTTTTTTCAAGTTATATTCATCATCTCAATCTTCAAATTTAATATGACTTAAATATCTTCATCACTACCAAATTTCTCAACACTTGAACATCATCACTTAAATATCATTTATCACTTAATGAGCTTCTCTCAATGTCAAATATTCTGCAAATCAAATGAAATCTATGTAATGAATGGCACATAGTTTTTTGCCTACACTTTAAGTTACAGAGAAGATCACATGTATGTATGGTGTTGTAGTAGAAGACTAGACCATGACCAGCCACCTAGTATTTCCGATTAAATTTGTTCCCACAAGTTGCAGCGTTAGGATCTTCTCTTAGAGCATTTTCAACATGATAGAATTCAGTATTAGAGATAGTTGTCTTAAAAATTCACCAAAATAATTGTATAAACAGCTTACAGCAACTATTTAATTTAATTCAAGCCATACATTAAAGTTTGCATTGAATTTGGATTCACCGGTGAAAGTGTGACCGCATACAATTGACATATCTGCATGGTTTGATTAAAATTAAACGATTCAAATTTTAAATATATATTTGAGATTTATGAAAATTTGAAACAGTGTTTTATATATGCACTGTCCAAATAAACCATTCAGCTTCAGGTGTGTCTAATCACAGGGGGTCCTGTGTTTTCGTTCTAGTAAACAATCAATCAATAGTAGTATTATTCAGTAGTCTGTAGCAAGTTCTCAAATAAAGCCTTTACCAAGTTTGTCTCATTAAATTTTCATACATCAATTAAGTTCTGTTTTTATAAGTTTCTACCATGTATATTGGGATAGAAATAGTGTCTTATAACTATTGTTGTGATTATGGGCACACGTTTGGTTTGACTTTGAATAAAATTGATTTATGTTTGGATACAATTAGGTAAAAGTCAGTTGAATAAAATTTCAGTATAAAAATCATTTTAAAGCTAGAAGCTACAAATCCTAATTACTAACAAAATCAATTATGGCGGCAGCATCAATTCTACTTTAGAATAACCAAACACCTTAAAATCAATTATACACTTTTAAAATTGTGGTTATGGTTGTGGTTTGTGGTTGTATGAAATACGAATACTCATTGGATTATACGTTTAGACACGAGTCACTATTTGTAGCGATGTTTATAATCATATTGCATTCTATTATTCTTATACGGAGTAGTTACTTATCAGTCTCCCGTATCAATGTTAATGTCGTACTCAGTGTCCGTAGTCTTGTGTTTAGCTGTGGTCTCTATCTTTGGTTTATAGATCCATCATTTTTTCCTTGCCATTGTATGAAGGTCATGTCTGAGTCTGAGTAAAACTTAATTGGATTGGTACAATTCATGACCCTTAATTTGTGAATAATTAAGAACATGAAACCAACAAATAAAGTATTTAATTTTTTATGCATATAATGTTTTCTTGATGCATACTATAGGACCAAATTTGTCAAAATAGTAATACAACTAAATTAACATTTAGTTCTATGCATTTTTATACTATAGTACATTGGAAAAAATATCAAGCTTGTAATAAGACTCTCAGACTGTTACACATGACGTCCTAAAAAGAATTGCAGTTTATTCAGAGAATAGAATCAAATTCTCTCCTTCCAAAAAAATCCCATCTTTATGTTTTCTACTCTTTCTTTTGAACACCACTCAATTTGTTCCATTTTTAAATTCAACCAAGACAAGATAATCAAATATAGTAATACTATCCCCACCCAAAGTGCAATACAACTCTAAAATAAAAACATCAAAATAAAAAATGCATTGGTAAAAGAACTAAAAGCCAATAAAAAAAAATCACATTTTATCCCATAAATATAACTTAGTTGATAACTATCATAAATATTGTTCTACCAAAAAAAAAAAAAAACTATCATAAATATTGTTTAAATGATCGTGTTTGAACTCCAAATTCTTCATTTTTTCATATTTAAAATATGTAAGTTGACTATTAAACTACTTGATAAAAAATTAATGACATTCTAACTCAAGCTGAGATCCTCGTCTGTGATACATCGCTGCAGGAGAAAAAAAACAATTGTTACCGCATTCGGTGATATGTTAGGATGTATTAGTTGTTGAACCAGTGTTGGAGAAGATCCAAATCTGACACGCGACACAACTATTAAACTACTTGATCAAAAATTAATGACATTCTAACTCGAGCTGAGATCCTCGCCTGTGATACATCCCTGCAAGAGAAAAAAACAATTGTTACCGCATTCGGTAATATGTTGTGACTTACGATATATTAATTGTTGAACCGGTGCTGGAGAGGATCCAAATCCAACACGGCGACACTTAATTATTAAACTACTTGATAAAAAATGAATGACATTCTAGCTCGAGCTGAGATCCTCGCTTGCAATACATCCCTGCAAAAGAAAAAAACAATTGTTACCGCATTCACTAACATGTTATGACTTACGATATATTAATTGTTGAACCGGTGCTGGAGAGGATCCAAATCCGACACGGCTACACATCCACATACACAAACAAAAGCACAAAAATCAAAAACCTCTTTCTCTCCTAGTCTATTTACACAAGAGATGATCTCTCTATAAACTTTTGTTCTCTCTCTCTCTCTCTCTCTCTGGTGATGTCAACTGTCATCATATCATGCAAGTAGTCTCTCTTTTAACCTCACAACATTTGTTTTGCTATACGCCAGCTAATTCATTGCATTCATTCAACCCATCACCAACCACTCTTTCTCTCTCTCTCTAATATTTCAACATTTCATCCTCAGATCTCTATATATACTATATTTGATTTTTGACCCACCCACATAGTTTTCTGTTCAAAAACAGAGTCTTTTGTGGAAAAAATGGCAAATGGGTTGGAGAAAGAAAGTGGGGTGTCAATGTTCAGTGAGGAAGAGCTGAGAGATATGAGCGAGGTTAAGGTTTTTGATGACTATGTTGAAGTTATGTGTGGGTGTACTAGTCATAGATATGGTGATGCTGTTGGTAGGCTTAGGGTTTATCTTAGTGGATATCTTCAAATTATTTGTGAATGCACCCCTGGTTGTCAAGAAGGTTACTTTCTCTCTCTCATTGGTTTCTTTGTTTTTTGTTTAAGTGCATGTTGATAGTTGTGTTACTTGTGTACACTTTTGATTAAAGGCGTGTCTTCGATGTCTGGGATACTAATACTACACTGACACATGTAGTTATATTAATTTTCTTAAATTTTTATCGGTGTCTATGAGTAAGTGTCTGCATCGTGTCCAGTGTACGTGTCTGTGTTAATACTTCATAGTCTGTGGTTTGGATAGGGTTTGACTTTGATGAGTTTTTATTATGGGATTGTTTTGATCTGCTTTGTGTTTGGAGTTTGTGATGGTAAGTTTACAGTTTAAGTGTATGTTGATTTGTCTCAATGAACTCGTTGGTTTGATACTCTTTATGATAGTGTTAGATGAATATTATTATGCAAATGTGGAAGATTCTTGATATAGTAACAAATATCCAAAGGTATTGTTAATCTATAAAATATGTATGTGATGAATATTCTTGTCTTAGATGAAACACTCTCTTATTTTATGTGTGAATGATCATGATGACTATTTGCATTGTAGGCACATATCCATGCCACTTATTTAGCCTTTTATTTGTTGGTAACCGGGGTGAATATATGCTATTGCCAAGGGTTAAACTTAGAACCTAATAATTTTCAATCAATATGCACATGCAATGTCAAGTTGTGGTTGTTCCATGTATCATCCACTGCAATGTTGTCAAATTTTTGCCATAGCAGCACCATGATATAGCACGGCAGATTTTGTGCCAGCCGACATAGGACGTAGCGCCATGTTCATATGGTTGATTTTGTCTGGCCGCCATATAATCCACCATCCGTCATTGATAATGTTGATCTAGTGTGCGCCTTATTTTATTACTTGAACATTGATTTATACAAGTACATCAACTTGGTAAAGTATCTGTTGATGCAGAAAGACCAGTACAGTACCTCTGCTGACCCATGAGGATTTACTGATTTAAACAGGAAGTTGATAATGACATCTACTATGGAAATTTTGTTTGCCACATTTCAGCATGGTATCATAGCACTGCACGAGTTGTGTTTAAGTAATTGCTTCAAAATTTTATGCATGAAATATACCGACTTTAAGAAAATATGATTCATAGAGTTATATTCTATCATACCTTTATGATTTAATTTGAAAGAACTGAAAGATCAGCAACGAGGGAATATAACATTTTACTAAGCTGGGATGAAAATTCTGAATTTTAACTCACATTTAATAGAAAGAAAAAAATACATAATGGGATTTCGTGCTCCCTCTTGTACTGTTTTGAGGGAGGGGGATGAATACAAGTTTATTTCCTTTATATCACTCTAATTTGCGAATGTGGCGGACAAGGTAGGTAAATGATTCTCTTGTTAGCTTCACTGTCATTTTTATTAGTATGGTTTTAGTAATTGCAGCCCATAAAAATTAATGATTTTGGTCACAGTCATTGTGTAATTCTAGTGTGCCTTATGTATCCGTGATGGAAAGAAAAGGTCAATTTCTGATTTTGTTTCTCTGTCTCGCATTCTATGTAGTGTTGAAACCCAAAAGTTTATTAATGAGTAATGACAGTCTTTTTCTCCTTCATGACATTAATTTTTTGCTTATGGTGTTTTATTTGATAGACAAGTTGACTCCTTCTGCATTTGAGAAACACTCTGGAAGAGAGACGGCGAGGAAATGGAAGAATAATGTCTGGGTTATAGTTAATGGTGAGAAGGTTCCATTGGGAAAAACAGTACTGCTCAAATACTACAATCAAGTGGCAAAAGCTACTAATGGCTCTCAGAGATCCCTAAATGGCCGGGTTGGTCACCGCGATGAGTTTGTTCGCTGTACTAGGTGCAACAAAGAGCGTAGGTTTCGTCTGAGGACTAAAGAGGAATGTCGCATTCACCATGATGCTGTGGCAGATGCAAATTGGAAGTGTTCTGATCTTCCATATGACAAGTATGCTTCTTTTCTCTTACAATGTACACTTTCACTATGAACTAAAAAATAAGTAAGTTATTCTTTTAATGTTTGTGACTCATATTTAATAATGTCTGTTAATGCTCATAGATTCTTCATGCTTCAAATGAATTTTGTGCACCAAATAGCATCTTTTATCTTCTTTTTTATATCGACGGGCATCTTGAGTTGTGAGCCGAATGGTTCAATAGCAAGTGATCCAACAGATCTTGAACAAGTTTTGATACCATCTTATAACTTGTGTTGGATCTAACTCAACCTACAGTTCTAATATGTGATATCTTATATTTTGTTATCTATAACTTATAACAGTTTGAGCTCTAAATTGCTTCATAAAAACTCCAGCATGCATATCGTATTACTGTTTTACATTTGAGCAATTATGTATCGTTTGATGTGGTCTTTTTTAGGCATTGTCCGACTACATATGGACTGTAAATGTTATGGAACTATGATAAAGAATTGCTAAATCTATTGTATATATAATTTGGAGTATGAAGTACATTTTATTGGTAATTTGATACCAATATATGCTAATTAATTCTTAAAGCTACTGTATCTTGATTAGGACACTGTTTATGTTTTCGTGTTAGAAGAGCTTAGCCAGATCCAATTCGAAAAAAATATATAGGAGAGTCCGTGATGATATATGAGTTTTCTGCATTGAATGGTTTTATACTTAATACATCAACTCAAGCTATAGATCCACTTCATCTTATACTTTCGTTTCTTAAACCAACTTATTTCTAGAATTTAAGCTCTTGGATGAAAACGCAAATGGTTTTTTATATCCAACAATATCATTTATTATTTCAATCGTTTAATTGTTCTGGCTTTACATTGACACGACTGAGGACTGACTTGTTTTCAAAATGTGTATATGCCTATTTTTTTATTCAAATTTTGACAAAATTCATACGACCGTGATTCATGTAAAAGACTAAGAATTTTGGGACAAACATTGTCCTCAAGAATTAGATTTCTGCCAACATAGCCTCAAGAATTGCACTTGTACTATTCATTTTTATATTACTGTGTCATAAATTTTATGAGGCCTCTAAGTAATATCAAGCTTTTCAGGATAACATGCGATGATGAAGAAGAACGAGGAAGTCGAAGAATTTACAGAGGATGCGGTCGATCTCCAACATGCAAAGGTTGCACTTCTTGTGTGTGTTTTGGATGTGACATCTGCCGTTTTTCAGATTGCAGCTGCCAGACATGTACTGACTTTACTAGCAATGCAAAAGCTTGACTCCGAGTCCTTAGCAGCGGCGGCACTGTATTCCTAATACTTGTTCTTATGAACTGGTTATTTATGCCTATAGAATACTCAAAATGCTTAATTTTCCTAATTGGACATCACCAGTTTGATGAGTTCATCATCTTTCATTGTTCTCATTTACTGGATCATAAATTTCAATGTTAATTAACAATTTATTCTCTTACACAATGTCTCTATTCTCTCCCTCTCTCTATTATTAAGAGCTTCTTCCTAGGGGTTTTCATATTTAGGTTCCATAGCTTTATGGAGTGGTTCCTTAACTTTTTCTCCATTGGAGTAATCTTGGGTGGCAATTTGAGTTTCATAAGTATTTTTAGATATATTAAAAATAAGGTGCCGTATTATTCACATACAAAATCAATTTGTTGTAAAGTGGAAGCCAATTGGTAGTAGTTTTAAAGTTGAGAGCAGATAAAACACTACTATTAAATAAAGTTATTTAATGTTTGCTTCAAAATTCCATATTTGAGAAAAATATGGGTGAATTGTTTAGATATGATACTGCATAAAGTGGATCACTTGGTAGTGATAATGTAATTCAAGATGAATTTTATAAAATTTTACTCCATCCATCACTAATTATAAACCCCTTCGAGAATATTTTTTTCTCTAAATATAAGTTTTTATACAATTTTTTTTTAAGTACTCAGGTGGCTAGAATTCTACCTTATGAGTTATGAACAAGTAAGCGTACCATGATTCGAATTTTAATTGCTACATATTACGTGTAATGTTTTTATCAGCTGAGTTAAGTTCATAAGGACACATTAATATAAAGGGTTGTTAACATGTATTCTAAGAGCACATGTTAAGGATTCTACTAATAGAAATTATATTTTAAAAATAACACTTTTTTAACTTTAAAATAAATAAAATGCTTAGAGAGAGTATAAATTCATTAATCAATTTTGTGTTACAAAATTGACACATTAAATTCATTAACCAATTTTGTGTGAAAAAGTCACGTGCTTATAATAAGAGAATAGAGAGAGTATAAAAGTACTCCAACTCCATGTCTTTTGACAAAAAAAATCACTTTATTGGCACCGACTCGAGAAAAATTCAAACTCATTACTTAACCACCACTTCTTGTTGTTTTTCAAACATAGGTAGGAGCTATTATAGCTCCATTGATGACTAAAGTCCAAAGTAATCAAAACTGCTTTGATCGTAAATTGAATCTATGTTCAGTCTAATTGACGCTAAAAACTGTCGATATATATAAATTAAATTCTATTAGTAACAATACCATTGAGATTTTAAATTGAAACCTAGTAAAACTAATAAATTCTATTAGTAACAATACCATTGAGATTTTAAATTGAAACCTAGTAAAACTAATATTTGGAGTAAAAAATTAGTAGGTTATTTTTTCAGAAAAGAAAAACAAAAAAGATACTAGAATAGGGAAGGCACGCCCTAAGCAAGGTTGAAAAAGAAAACAAATTTCATTAAGAATTCACAAATTAGTAGGTTAATTTTTGCCTAATTTTTTTTTTTTTTAATTTCTCCAATGAGTAAAGTTGATTCAAAGTGCGACACAATTTTCAGAAAAACATACCACACTATACTATTCACAATTCAAACATAATTCTACTTTACTGTTCAAATAAGATTACTACATTAAAATTCACAATTAAAAACATCATTCCTAAACACAAACTAAACTGATGTAAATTCATTCAAAAATCAATTCTATCAAAATCTAAGTCAAACTTGTGACTCCGACGAAGTTTACTTACCTTCTTTGTGCTTTTGATAAGACGCTTTGAATCACTTTAGCAACCTCCCTGTTGTAAGTATGATAGAGCTCATACATGAAAAAGTATGAGGCAATGAGATGACATGAAAAAGGATTACAAAAGAAAAATAGGGATCCCAAGGATTACAAAAGAAAACGTACATATGACGTATACTTTCAAGTACAAATGATACATGTAACTAAAAGATCATGAACTCGATTCATCCCTTTTAGATTACCAGAATTCCTTCAATAATTCAAGGGGTTGCAGGAAATTCTGCAAGTAGAATCGCTGCAGAAAGACCCACCTTGAATAATCATTTCAACATCACCTAGCAGGTTGCCATCCTCCTCTCCTACCAGCACCACGAAATGTTGGTCTCCCTCGGCTACCTGATGAACCGGGTTGAAATTGAGAGGGGTTTCCAGAACTAGAATGCAAGTTTTGGTTTCTTCCTGACTGCAACTCAGCTGGTGGGAAACCTTGCTGCTGCGCTTGAAAGATAGGTTGTGTCTGCTGCGCTTGAAAGATACTTTGTGGCTGCAACTGATTGGGTGGAAAACCCTGCTGCTGTGTTTGAAAGATAGGTTGTGGCTGAACCTGTTGGAAGGGTGGTCTCGAATCAAATGACATTTGATTTTGACCAACAAATCCCGATGCATACATTGGTTGTTGTGCAAATATATTGGGCTGTACCCCAAGCATCATATTTGGGAAATGAGTTCCGTGACTGAGATTCATTTGCTGTTGAAATGGATTTCCTAACACAGGAAACTGCTGAGAAAACTGTGTGTTTTGTTGTGGATAATATGACATGGGATTTGAAGGAAATGCATTTGGAAGAAGAGAAGGTTGTGGCTGCTGTGAAAATGTTGTTTGATTTGGCCACATTCTGTTAGCAGGATAGTTAGGACCTGCATTTAAAGGTTGAAATTGGGAAACTGTCGTAGTTCCACTTTGTCCATTGCCTAAAAAAGGAGAACGGCTTCCACGATTAACCAATGGTGCCGCAGCAGGTACATTAGGGACAATAGGTAGTACATGCCGTGCTGCTGCAGATGCATTAGGGATGGTAGGTAACCCATGGCCTCTTGGTGAAAATTTCTTTTTATTGTTTTTTCTCTTGCCGGAATTTTGATCATTTACCCCTCTCTTTGCCATTTTCTGCATTTTCCTGTACTCGGCCTCTTTCTCATCATCTGAAAACTCTACCTCATCAGACAACTCTTCATCATTAGTGCCAGATGCATCATAGCCTTTCCTGTAAAGATCCTGATTATTAAGCACTCGATCAGCAAATTCTGGAACACATGAGACCAAAGTTGTTCCCCCTTGGATTCCCGCAGGAACTTCACTTTCCGAATTGTATCTCACAATATAATACGGGTTTTTGACTGGTCCAAAGATTTCATCAATTAAACCAAGTGGTTTGCGGCTTTCAGTCAGCCAGAGAATAGAACCCTCATTAAGCGGTTCATGCTTCTCCTTTCCTTCAACGATGACTTGAGCTCCGAGAGTCTGTCAAATAAGAAATTGCTTAAGTTGATGCTCACAATATTTGGTACCCCTTCCAATATAATTCATACATCTATTCATGTTATTATCGAATGTAATAACAACACATAATTCACACAGATAAAGAAACAGAAAGTGCAATCAATACCAAAATGTCTATTCCGATTTCTGTAAGCTTACCGACATAACAACTCCAACAGGTAGCATTTTATGATATAGTTGTAAAGTCACATCCACCTTAGGAACTGGAGGCAAATTCTGCAAATTCAACACCATTCATGAGATTTTTCAAACTTAGTCAAACTATTTCTCATTATTCAATAAACAATTCTTCATCCTAAGTTTTTGCATCACATTAAGCTTCAACAGATTTTCAAAGTTTCTCATATTCTAACTTCTTTTCAATTCTAAATGACAACAAAAGCTACCTTCAACATAATAATTTAATAATTGAATTACCAAATACTATATATTAAAAAAAAAAAATTCTCAATAAAACTATAAAGAAATACCTGAATTTCATTCTTTGACCTAATTGGTCCTCCTACTACAACATCATCATCATCCTCATCAAATTCACCATCGATCTCACCACTCCAACTAACCATCTTCTCTTCCTCAGAATCATCACTTGACTCTCCATCTTCATTTTTCATATCATCATCGTCATCGACGACATCTTCATCGTCACTGCCAGAACCAGATGATGAAGATGACACCGCCGCTGACGAAGATGAAGAAGTCTCTGACTCTGAACTTTCGCTCTCACTTTCATCATTATCGTCATTCCCATTCACTTCAGCTGAAGGAGAATCGCTCGCTAATGTGATCTTTTCAACAATTTTCTCAATAGGAATTTCATTTTGGGGTTTCGGTATCTTTGCTGCAACAGGGCTCGGATCAAGCTCCGACACGTTGTTGTCAGCAGGATTTTGAGCCACCAGTTGAGGTGTCTCCGCCGCAATAGGGTTTGGGTCGAGTTCCGAGGCGTTGTTTTGGGTATCCATTGTTAAGATGAAATTGCTCGGAATCGAAATGAAGAGATGGGTTCAGAAAGAGGATTGGAATTTGGAGGTGTTTTGCTTTCGCTGCTTAAACCCTAACTAGAAAGAATCAAGGGTTTTTGACTACACAAGTCAAATTTAATTTAATTAATAAAATACATATACTCTTGTAAAAAAAAACAAAAAAAACTCATACTATGCAAAAATTTGCAAATCATAATACGAGTAAAAAATTAAAAGACAAATGAGATGGTTATTTATTTAGTAAGAAAGATTTACCAAATGTTAAATGTTAGATGATCTAATGATCGACGCTCATTTGATAAAGAGGATTGTAGTTCGATTCTTACAATTGCGTTTGAGAGAAAATTTGAACCATTTGATGTCATCAAAAAATAGGTCCAGAGATTTTTTTTAAAGTAAAATGAAAGTACAAATCAATTTAATTTTTTTTTAAATTACATCGATTAAAACTTAAGTGACCTTAAAATACAGGGATATGAACTTTGCATATCTATATTTTTGTTTGCACTCATTAGTGATTTGCATAAAAATCTAAGGCTTTATTCAAGAAATACCTCAAGTTTCATTAGTGTGTAAAACTCGTTAAGTGTTTTTTTTACTTGCTTAGTTTTTTTATTCATACGACTTTTAGTTATATTTTTTAGGTATGTTGTTGGTATGGTGTTTTTTGACTCCTTTGCATGACTCTTGTACTTCTCGTGTTAAGAGTTTACTTAATACTCCCTCCGTCCCAAAATGTAAGAGAAAAAAACTCAAATTTTTTGTCCCAAAATGTAAGAGAAAAGGTCCAAATTGTTATCTTTTCAAGAAAAGTTTACTCTCTCTCTTACTTTTTCTATAACCAACAACCAATAAAAATTGTTTTTACATCTTTTCATACAATTTTTTTTAAAAAAACATACTCTCAATCATTATATTTTACTTTTTCTTAATAAATGCGATTTTTATTTTTTCTCTTACATTTCGGGACGGAGGGAGTAATATTTTGTCATGTAATGTTCTCTTAATTCAAAGAAAGTGTAATAGTTGCACTTTTGTATGCAAGGTGACTTTTGATATAAATGATTGCATTAAGCCTTGCAAATTTATATTTTGCTTGCCCAAGTAAGATTCATTATTGTTTTGCACAAAAATCTACTTACTTCAATTTTCTATGCATTGTGACTTTTGATACAGTATAAATGATCGCATTGAGCCTTAAAAATCTACTAGTACTATATTTCACTTGTACTAGTAATAAGATTCATTATTGCTTTGCATAGAAATCTATTGGCTGCACTTTTCTATGCAATGCAAAATAACCTCTTTTTTTTGGTTTATAACAATGTGATTGTTGGAGAAAACATTGAATTAATGTTTGGAAGATTTCAAACTCTTACAAAACATCACAGAAAAACAACTTTGTTTCTTGCTAACAAAGATCATATTACCCTTTACTCCGAAAGAGCTCAATATGCAGAAAAATATAACTAAAAGTCGTATGAATAAAAAAACTTAGCAAGTAAAAAAAACACTTAACGAGTTAAGTCTTATGCCGAGTACCTTGATCTGATTGTAAGTCAAGTCAGCAGAACATGTAACTCGGTTAAATTGATGAATCATTTGTTATAAAAACATAAACTATTCTATGGGAAAAGAAGTGTGTTGACTGTTGAGGGAGGAAACTCAAACATTGTTTTCTATATATGCACATCAGATGTGAGTTCTTTCTTTAATTGTGCGATTTAACTCAACCATAGCCCCAGAAGCCAGAAAAAAACATCCAAGTATTAAGAAAGGCACAAAAGGTGCAAGGAACTGGTAACCGAAGAAATAAAGTTTTGGGGTATAACATTGGTGGAAACATTTGGTAATGCCAAGTTATAGAGCTGCCATCATCGTCCCTCTGGCCGCCTGTCTCTTCAGATCTGCAGCCTTGCCACTTCCACGGAAGTACATCAATACTTGCTACGAATATAAAATCAAAAGTCAAACAAGAAACCACAAAGAGTCAATAGAACACCAAGTTACTACTGTTAGAGTGCTAAGATTATAAAAACCTGAAAAACCCAGACGCTCATCAGTGACTCAAGACAGAAAAGTCCGAACCCAATGAAGTAGAATATCTGCAGTTCAGCACAAGCATCAACATCATTTCAACATGAAATCACAACTTGAAAATATACCATCTGGAACAAGATGGTAATATCCAACTATTGAATTATCCAAGAAACTTATGAACTATAGAAGCTAAAAAAATACACAATTGAAACATACCCCAACCAATACACTGCCACCTATCACATCAATTGCAGCCAAAATACCTCTGTTCACATTGTAACACATACATTACAACCATTAGTTTGAGCAGAAATGAAATAAAAATAAGATAAAAATTCGTCGTTGCTGAGCTACATCAAATTTATGGAGAACATATGATCAAGCCTAACACAATAATACAATTAATTGGTGATTATCAGGAAGTCATTATGTTTATGGAAAAATTTACTGTACATAAAAACTATGCACGGTAAAAAATTTCCAATGTATGCCCTTTCAGTTAATAATTTATGGACTGTAAATCAGTGAGGTGCTTCAGCAATCCCCAGTGTTTAGCTTTTCCTTGCCTCCAGTAGATCAAATCAGTTAAAGATTAGTTGCAGGATCGAAACATAAATTGAAATATTAGAAAGAACTTACGTGAGAGATTTTCCTTTGAAGATAATTGGTGGAGCAACTGTAGCAAAAATGCAAAAAGCAATATGCAACTGTTTGCAGAAAACAAAAAAAGGGGATGAGCATTTAACAAAATTTGTGCAGAATAAGTGAGTACAGTGAGAAACTATATAAAGTTACCATGTACGAGACAAAGAACCAGCCAAACTTCAGAGCACTGTCTGTCCTGTAAAAAGAGACGGTACACAATTTATAAACTAAAACAACATGGAACAATAACATCAATAATAATCCGTCAAAGAATACAGATAATATAGAGGTTCCTGTTCATGATATAAATATTCCTAAAATTGTATGTCTCAATGAGGCAAACCATACATAGAAACCCACCCACTCCGTGGATCCTCTTATTTCTTCCCCTTTTCTGTTGTTCCCTCCCAAAAATGATCAGATCAAGGTATTGCACGAGGTGAATTTTGTACCTACTAGCTTTTCAATTTTTACAATTATTGTCGTCTTAGAAGGCTCACATTCTTCCTGCATATGATCCAGTTCTATAGACCGCTTTTACAGTAAAATAGTGTTTCATAATTGACTGAAGCTTGGCTTATATATATATATATATATATATATATATATATATATATATATATATATATAATCAATTTTTTAGTTTTCTTTTATAGATAAGCAAGTAGGCTGAAAAAATCTTGAATAGATATCTCTATACTAAACAAAAAATTTAGCATTAAATCAGATTAAACACTACCTCATAGCGCGATAAAGAGGGCGATACCACATTACATAGGATCCTGGAGCACCAGAAATAAAATATATAATAGCAAGAAACCAGATGGTTGGACCTGCATGACAAAAAAAAATTGTAAATGAAGCATGGCCTAACAAGAGTGATGGGTCAATTTTAAGTTGTAAAACAAACCTTCTCCTTTGATCCACGCAGTAGTTACTGCCACTATATTCCACAAAAGACACAGAACCAAACCTGTAGATTATTACAAAAATAAATGATTAGAAAAATTATGCTATTGAAACTAGTGATTTAGATAGCGCTGGGGGAAAGAGTGCATGAAGTAGACAACCTTCAAACTTTGGAAAGGCAAAGGAGGGCTCTCCTAAGAGAGAGGCATTCTCAGATTGTCAAGGTGGCCACCATCATTCTCAAGGGACAGGGCAGAAGCAGCAAAAGTCGGTTTTATTTTGCTTTTAACTTAAATATGTTTTCTTGTTTGTTAACTATAATGTATCAAGTTGTTTGTCTTTTTTTTCTACAAGTATATAAGCTAGTAGTATCCTATTGTACTTCTTATGCGAAAGCTTTTATGTGTGTTTTCCGCCAATCATTTTTAAATACTGAAGTTTGGGCAACAAGAGTGTAATGAAAACATATGGCAAAATTACTAACTACTAACATGATCTGTCAATATGAAGGGAAAGACTTGAAAATACAATTTTTATCATGAGTTGGTCATATATATGCCTGTGTATTTCATCTAGTTAATCAAGAACTTCCATACGAATTACTAATTCCACTTGAAGTATTTATTATAAATGGTTACAAGAAGAAAATTGTAGATTTTGTTAATAATAATAATCATCGGCAAGCAAGTAGATAGTTATGACATAAAACATTCTAAACAGCAAGTTCTGGAGTTCAACATACCTAACCATGTTGTAAATGCAACATACTGCATCCTTTGAAGATGTATTGGTATTTCCTTTCCAATGTCATGATGAATGATGGGAAAAAAAGGTGGCCAATTTTTTTCCTCTATGACTATACCAGCTGCAAAAAAGAAATAGTAAAATACCAAAATATAGAGTTTATTAATTTCTTTGTGAATGTATGAACTAAAATACCTCGTGCTATGGCGTCCTCTTTTCGTTTTAGTTCCTACAAAATATCATGAGATACATCAATTTCCTGACTACTACAAATGATAGTATATCACTATGGCCAAGTGCATAGTAGATAAGCATCACAGTTAGGTCCTAATATTAACCAATAGCAATAACTTTAGCACTTACATAAAATATTGAATTTGACTATCTAAGGCCCGTTCATAGTAGATTTGTGTCTTCAGTATTGAAATTTTCAAAAATAAAATCTGGTTTCAGTTTTGAACTTTTAGTCTCAGTTCTAAATTTCAGCTGTTTTTTGATTAAAATAACTTTTCATTTAAAAGCATAAAATAATTTAAACATTATAAATTTATAATATATTAGTTAAATTAAAATTTTAATAATAGTATTTGAAAGTGGTGGTAGACAGTTGTTGGAGTGGTGATATGTGATGGTAAAAATAGTGGTCAGAGTGGTGGTCGGAGGTGGATTGAGTATTACTTTTGATTGGCTGTGGTGGTCCGAGGTGGTTAGATTGGTGATTGGAGGTGGATGAAGTTGTTGTCAAAGTAGTGGTTGGCATGGTGGCTAGAGGTGCTCAAAGTGGTGGTCACGGTGCAGTGGTCGGAGTAGTGATTAATCAATGTTAGAGTGGTGGGCGGAGGTGATTTAGATAGGTGGCCAGTTATTAGAGTGGTGGCCAGCAACCACATGCGGTGACGTGTTAGCGTTAAATCAAACGCAGGATATATAAGACATATTTTTGTGGTTTTGAGATTTAAATGAAAACTGTTTTCAAATTAAGTAAAAAACCAATTGAACCCTATTTTACTGGAACATGTTTTGTTTTAAAATTTAAGTTTTAAAACCAAAAACCGAAAGCTTACAACCACCCCGAATGGCCCCTAATTTGCTAACCCACAGATGTGTGTTTGTATTCTAAAGATATCAAGTAATGAAGTAATCACCTGTTCCCTTTTTTTCAATTCAGCCTCTCTAGCTTGAAGTTCCTTCTCCTTTGCTTTGAGATCCTAAAATTAAGAACATAATTAAATCTCAAGGCAATAACAGCATAGAGACAGATAGTTTTGTTATTTCAACATTCATACATCCAGTCTACCTTTGAGCTATCGAGAGGGATGTCAATAGTTGCCCCACGATCATAAGGCTCGGGAGGAAGGGGTGAGAGTCTTGAGGTCGCAGAAGGAACACTTCCAGGGTTCTGCAAATTCAAACAACTACATAGTAAATTTATAAACAATAATTTTTTATTACCTTTCATGTTTGAAAAGAAACAAAAGAAGTTTTAGGAAACAAGCCAAAAAAGGGACACCAAATCATTACAGTTGCTAATTACTCCCTTATAAGTTTTACAATAATTGCACATTGTATACAGTTGACAAATCATCAGAAAGAAAACGGACAGAAATCAAAGCCAAGCAATTACGCTAGACCGACCAAATCAGCATATGATAAAAGAAAGAAACAAAAAGAACCAAGATAATAGAAAAACCATCATTAAATAATTTTCACAAACTGGCTCTCAGTGCTAAGAAACACAAAACAGCATAATAACAAATTAGTAAAGTCAGTCCAAAGTTTAACTACTCTAGACCCTTTGGTTGCCCTACTGATTATACAATCAATATGGGGTAAAAAGCCAGGCAAGCAATTAATTGATGAAATTATAAGACACGTGTAAATAGAGTACCAGCTGCCTCTCAAACTCCACTTGTTGAAATTATATACTGACCAAATTTTATCCTTTATTGCCTCCAAATGCCATATCAACAATGTCTTAAGAAACTCTACATGGAAAGTGCTGCTTAGCCCCCAGCACAAACTTCACACAGAGGGGCATCTTTTTCATTCTCCACCTTAATAAAACCCTTCTGCAGCTCCTACATTAAATTAACTATGGGCTGCAGCTCCTAAAGGTGTCTTGAAACTTCCCCACCACCCATACACTCTCTGGTCAACATAACAAACAGATAGAGCCATTCTCATCATACATATACACCGTTCCATTTCATCGGCTTTATTGAAGGCTATAAAGAACATGAAAAGGGAAATGTTGTGTGTGTATATACTATCTGTCCTTAAAATAGTAAATCTTGTCCTCATGCTGTTCTTTGTTGCTGATGAAACAGCTGAACCTAATCTAGACCCAACTTACTGTTTACACAAGCCCTGTCCTATATAGAAACCAGATGGCATGTTCATCCATGGTCAAAAAACCATCAGTATTTCTACAAACTGCCTCCATGGTCATCAGTTTCATGGTAAATGAATGACTTCTTGAACATTCAGCATGAAGTTTTATCTCAAGACCTCAAAATTTTCACACTCCTAGTTTTCCGAACAGAATAGGAACGATATCTTGACAGCTAACCAAGTGAAACCGAATAGCACCCTTCCTGTTCACAGGAACTCTCCTGTCATAATCTCTCACGTCCATAGAAACACAATGTTGGCTTCCATGTATAAGTCGACTATCAATCTTTTAGAAATTATTCCAAATATTTTATTAAGCATTAAAAAGGGGCAAATGGTTATTATTTATCACCGTGCTCACTCCTGCTTGACCAGAAAATATTAATTCTTGTGCTGCAAACTCAATTTGAGCCCCTCCACAACCACAGGTGAAAAAGAGAGAGAATCCGTTCTAACCTTTTGACACTCAGCAACATGCAATAAACTTCACAAATCAGTAATTACCAACACGTGCCATAACCATAAAACTAAAAACTAAACCTCCCTCAGACAACTTGCACAAAACCTTTTCCTCAGGTGGAACCTTGCTAATGGGTCCCTCCCAACCTATCAAGTACATATAAATCTCCAGATTGATTACAAAGGGAGAATCCAACAAAATCTGAACTTCAACATTCAAATTCTAGTAACAGTTATTACGGTTAATGCTCCTTCACAATTGCAAAGTCGAAATATAGAGGATATGTATCAAAAGCTAAAACAATTATGGTTTCCTTTGTCAAAATATTATCATGCAAAGTGTTATATGTTAATATATAATGGTATAAGTTTGAGAAAGGGGAAAACTTACGGTAGTGTAAAATGCTCCCCCACCATAACTTGATTGCCCTGACCCTTTTCCTTTGGATGTTCCATCCTAATAATATCAACAAAAGTGCTTAATATTTTGGTCCTTCAAATAATATACAAATAAGAAAGCAAACCAAAAAGAACTCGATATCTACAGTTTCAAATCAACAATGACATAATTACATTAGCAATTGCCATAGAATAATTACGAAACTCATCTACCAAGATTTTGAAGATCGATTTCAAGAAATATAAGAACTCTATGAGATGTCAATCTAAATATATTCCTTAACAAAATGACTGGTTGAGAAAACATGATGCCATCAATAACTGATTGAGAAAAATTCTATTTTTCACACATATATCTTAACTCAAACTCTACAAATTTGGCCAGTAAGTTGAGGGATATTTCCCACTTATAAACACATTTTTAAGTAATATGGAATCCAATGTAAGACTCTCAACACACTGCCTCACACCTAAGACCTGACATCTAGAGCGTGACTTAAGTGGTCCAATGGATCTTAAGTGTATGCTTGGTTTCAATTCTAGAGGAGCTAAAATTGATTCTGACTTGTTTGGTTTATCAAAAGTAGAATTGATTCTACTTGAAGCTAGAAATCCTAGCTTCTGCTTCTATAATTGATTTTTACACACAGTTTTTTTTTTGTTCAACCCACTTTTGCATGAACATATCCAAACATAAATCACTTTATCTTTAAATCAATTTTTATCAGAATCAATTTTTCCAAAATCAAGTTTTCTCACCGCATAATCAAACATAGATAGACTCAGATATCATCTTAAAATTTGGATTGCGCTGCGCCTAATTCAATCAACCCTACAAAATTATCTTGTAAAGTAACGAATGTCACCCATTTGTAACCACATTTTGACGACATATCATATCCATTATGAAACAAACTCTGACAAATATTAACAATATATATCATCTCTAGAAAACAAAATCAGATCCATATGCATCAAATCAGCAAAAGCACACAAGTAATTTTACCGTCAAACTATTAGGTTTATATCAATTCAAGATAATTGCAATTGAAGAGCAACAATCACCGAAGAAATTATGAACTTATCGTTTCAAACATTGGCATTTGTTCATTACTGATAAATAAATATCAAAGCATTTCAAAATAATTATCAAAATTCAATCAAACTCTAATTACAAAGCGAAAAACGATTATCACGAATAATTACTCAACGACGAAACGTGAAAAAGAAGAACATGAAATGAAGTAACGTAAAAAAGAGAGAGAAAGGAGAAGTAACAAACCGCGAAGGGATTGTCGTGAAGGTCTTCTTCTTCGAAAGGGTTTGGATCGTAGCGACTCATTGTGTGAAAATCGGAATGAATGGAGTTAGTTACAGTGAGTGATTTTGTGTGCAGTGTAATGAAGAGAAAGAGAAAGAGAAAGAGTGCGTTGGAATGAATGTAATCTACGGGTTATTCGGCTTCTTCCGATTTTGTCTCTTTATACTCGCCGAAACTGCACACTAAACAAAAGATACGACGTACACAGACTCTCAATGAAACGGAAAAGCTCATGCATAGATAACCACCGTTTCAAGTTTTCAATTATTATTATTATTATTATTATTATTATTATATTACTAGCGGGCCAAACGGACACGTTCCGTGCCTGTTTGTGTGATACATATTTTGAAGATGATTATAAATTTTTAGTTTGATGAAAACAAAAATGTATAAAAATTATTGAGATGGAAGTTATCTATACCTATATAAAGAGGATACACTATTTTGGTATGGCCTAATTTTATTCCTATTTTACCCTTAATTTCAAATTTCAAATTATTCTCATAACAACCAAATTTGAATTTCAAATTTCAAATTATTCTTATAACAACCAAATTTGAAGAAATCATCAACAAAAAAATATCAAATTTAAATATAAAATAATAAAAAATATGTATCACACAAACAGGTACGTTCGTATCACACAAACGGGCACGGATGGCCCGCTAGTAGAAGTTAAAAATAGAAATTATAGTTTCAAAAACACAATCAAGGGCATTTTAGGAAATATGAAAAAAAGCTACACCAAAAAAAAAATTCCCTTTATATATAGTATAGATTATCTATTTTATATCTATATCTATATATATAAAAATGATACACTCTTTTCGTGTGGCTTATTTTTCATATTTTACCCTCAACTTCTAATTTTTCTAATAACAAGTAGAGTTGAAAGCAAATTTTAATCATTTTCAACATATAAGTTAACTTCATAAAAAATATATATCACATAAACAAGCATGCTAGTTATTACTATTTGGATCTTTGTTCTCTATTTTGTTGGGCCACACGAAATTGTCCTCCTATTTTACATCGCTCGATTTTGGTCATTCCAATAAAATTTATTCTTAAAAATAAAAATTGTGATTTAATATATTTTAAGTGATGTGACATATGATGATATTAAATGTTTTTTTATTATATTGGAGATAGTATTTGATCCCTAGACCTCCTCTTACCTAATTCATCTCTACCCAACTCATATGTCCATTAGTTCTTACCACTTGAACTATCTTACGATGACATTGGTATTAAATGTTTATAATTCACGAAATTATAACAAAACTCATTAAAATCTTCTACTTCAATTTCAAGTTATTCATTTTTATGATTTAATTAATGAAATATAAATAATTAATCCACTTTGACGAATCTACATTATCATTTTTGTTATAAAAGTATGATTGAGGGATAAAAACTTAGTGGTATCAAAATGGCAGACTAAGGTCCCATTTGACCCGACTTATTTTCTACTTTTTTTCTTCTCCTAAAAAATAATAAAGAAAAAAAAAATTGTCTTTGACTCCACTTTTCTATATTTTTTACTTTTTTACTATATTTCTCTAATACTTTTAAGAAAAAATATAGCTAAATTCAATTTTATACTTCTCTATTCTATTTTAAAAAAAATAGAAAAGTAGAGAATAAGCCAGACCAACAAGACCTAAGTAATTGAAATTATAGTTTATATAAATGATTTTTTTACCAAGTAATTGAAATTATGTTAGTTTATTTAATTTTGAGTATGTTGTATAAACTTATTTAATTTAAATTTGTATAAAAAATAGAGAACGTGAAATAGTTTGGATAGAAAAAATGATAGTTTGAATTATTAATATCAATAAATACACCAAAAAACTAATTTGTTTGGTTAGATTTTATTTTTGGAAAACACTAAAAACAAAAACGATAGAGATTACATCTCTAAGAACATTGCAATACGTAAGAATTAGAGTTTAAAGTTTCTTTATTCCCAATAGTTCTCATATATGCTAATTGTTGATAATTACTTATTTATGTAAATAAGTTGTAATAAGTCAAATTCTAGTCTATTACCATTACCATTCCTAAATTTGAAGCTTAAACTCAATTGTACTCAATCTAAAAGACACCAAATTTGCAGTAAGAAACAAAAAGGCAATAGATATCTTTTGGAATCTTACAAATCAATATTAAATTACAATGCTTGAGTTGAATTTGTACAAATGACTAACAAACAAGAATTCATGCACATGAGAATAACATTTTCATTATTAAGAAAATTTGGAAACAATTATCAAACAAATGGGTTAGTCAACAACACACCTATGCAACACTATCATGTCATGGTATAATGAACTAGAAATTATGAGACAAAATAAGACTACATACATACAATCCTATGAAGTTGATTGGACAAAACTCCTTTTGAATGTGTTGAGCAGGTTAGCATGAAGTAATAAAGCGTGGAGACAACAAATGGGGCCTTCCTTTGGAACATGTATATGATGATATCTATGCACATTAATCTTATTCAGTGGCTAAATCTTTGAACAACAATTCATGAACAAATATCAGCACCATTCTCATTTTTCATTTGAATCACTTTTTTGAGACTCCTTCTTCATCATATTAAGTAAGTATAAGACGACCTCTGACATTGCTGGCCTAAATTCCGGCTCCGGCTGCATTAAAAGTAATAAATTATTTAAGTTAGTTAAAGAGTTGAGGTTCAAACCTGGTGAAGGAGAAAAATGCTAACATAACAACTGATACACCAACATTTGTCCATAAAAAAACGATAAATTAATTTCATTGGATAGAGATAAACAAGCTAACAATAACTGAAATTTATGTTGAAACTGATAAAAACTCACCAGTAGGCATTGAGAAATAATGTCAGCAAAATTGGACAATGACTTCGCAGAGTAAACACCATTTAAAGAAGGATCAACCATCTTTGATAAAGCATCAATATCGTGAAGTTTGGGAATAGCCCATCGAGCAAGAAATTGCTCCCCTCGTGGACGTGTCCTGACAGAGATGTTCCGAACAATGAATTAACTGCATAAATAGTCCAAATTTGAAATAGATGCTGAAGTATTTTGCACTTGCATTCTCACCTGTCATGAGACTGCCGACCAGTCAAAAGTTCTAACATAACTACTCCAACGCTGTATACATCACTTTGGTAAGTGTAAGTTCCTGATTCAAATTCTGGAGCTCCATAGCCGTAAGCTGATTGCAGGTTCCCGGAGAGCTGACAATACATGGAATATTATAACTTGTCAGACTGTTGTAATACAAATTACATTTTGACATTGTTACTTAATGAATATTAATACATTATTTAACATTAATTTCTGCTAAAATAGCAAGAGATACGCCAAACCTATAATTTTTTTACCATTACCTTAATAATGTCGAAACAACTTCTACAATTTTCAAATGATTTCATACCTGAGTTACAGATCCTGAAGCTATCAATGGAGCTAAACCACAATCAGATACACGCACAGATAGATCCTCATCAAGAAGAACATTGGCAGACTTCAAATTTCTATGTACCACAGGCGGCTGACATTGCTCATGTAAATACCTTGTTATGGACAAGAAGTGTTAGATTTAGAATCTCAAATGATTGTCATTAACTAACTTAAAGCAAAGAAAAACCTTCCCGTCCCTCAACTTTCAATTTTATTATTTGCATAAGCCTCATTCATCTGTCTGGAATATCGTAAAGATCTCTAAGGAGATCAAGCAAAAGATTTCTTATTGTTAGATGTAAAACTTATTCTTTTGAATGGCACCCGGCAGCGTATGCTTTTTTGATTGAACTGGTTTTTGAAATTGAATTTAGCAATCTAATGTTTTTTAAACCGAGAATAGAGCACAATGGCATTGTTTGGATAAACAACTTAATTAAGCGTTTATAGCTTAAGCACATGATAAGTGCTTTAAAAACTGAAGCCATGAACACGTTATAAACAAAAAATCAAAAAGCATGAGCAATTTTGTTATTTACAGTCTTGACTTACTCTAAGGCTCTAGCTGCACCAAGTGCCATCCGAATGCGAGCATTCCATGAAAGTGATGCTTTGAAATCTTCATCTGTGTGAAGTGCATCATATAGTGACCCGTTACTACAGTACTCGTAGATCAGAAGCCTTTGACCATGCTCTGAACAATATCCAATGAGCTCAACAATATTTGTGTGTCTTATTCTGTCGATACTATTTACCAATTCAAGAAACTCATCATCCTTCTGGCGAACAGAGACTCTTTTCTCGAGTTTCTTTACAGCAAGTAGCTAACAATTCACAAAACAAAAAAAAGTAACCATCTAAATAAGAATCCAATGATGGCATAAAAAAAAAGGTTATCTTAGCTAGTGAAAGAGAAACAATATTGGATCCACCAAGTTCAGTTGTTATCATGCAAGAATGCCCACCAGAAAACAAACACAAATTGCATGATGAATAAAAAAAATATATGCTTTCAACTCTATATTTGACCTAATGACCTCAGACTAGAAATGTTAATACATGAATAAATAAGATAACAAAATGAATATTACACTATATATGCAGCTTAAAGAACAATTGAGAGACTACAAAAAAAGAAAAAAAGAAAAAAAAGGGAAACGGATGTATCTGTTATTGGCTATCTAAGGGTGATTAAGTCCAAGAACACAGGTCGAGGAAAAAACATACCTTCCCATCAGGAAGCTCTGCCCTGTACACAGTGCCCAACATACCTCCTCCTATAAGATTTTCTTGAGAAAAGCTGTTTGTATACTGTTGAAGGGATGCAATGCTGAAAGACTTAGCAAAAGTAGGAGGAGGAATTGAACTTCTTAAAGATGGATTGGCATTGGTTCCTCTATGGGGAGTTGTTGGCTCAACAATCACCCTCTTAGCCGGAAGAGGAGGAGGAGGAGGTGGGGGTGGCGTCGGAGGAGGAGTGAATGGTGGAGGTGGAGGCGGAGGCTCAGGCACAGAATACACTTCTGGTGTACTGATATCAATCTCATGATGGACTGGCTTTGGTATTGCCATCATTCTTTGCACATCCTTCTCTTGCTTATCCTGTGCATTTGGAACAGCCCACACTCTCCTAGGCTCTTCTTGGCGATCATTATTTGGCCTCAAGACATCATGTGCCGTTGCTGTTAAAAAATAAATCAAAATTATTAAACAGACTTCGGTGATAAATTAGTGGTACTAAGTAAAGGACTAAAAGCTCTAAAAGCTATATTTATTTGCCTTTTTCTTGGCGATCATTATTTGGCCTCAAGACATCCCGTGTTGGTACTGTTAAAAACAAACCAAAATTACTTAACAGATTTCAGTGATAAATTAGCGGTACTGTTAAATTAATGACTAAAAGCTATATTTATTTGCCTTTTTCTGGTTGCCTAGGTGGTAGAACTATAGCCCCTAAATCCCTAGGACTTTGTTGTCTTTCATCTCCATATGCACCAATTTGATGTCGCCTGGACCTTCGGTCAACCCGTTCCCTTCTATCACATCTTGGAATAAATAGAACGAGTGCTAGTACCAAAATAATGAATGCCAAAATACTGCCAATAGATATCAAAACTACCCTTTTGGTATGTTTTTTCAGTTTCCCAGAATTTGACGCAATCGCTACAGTTGGTCCATCAGCCTGTTTGGGAGGTACACGGCCAGAACCAGGAGACGGTACTATAAAAAACGGTGCTCCTGGTGGTGCTCCTGGCGGTGCTGTTACTGGGGAGGCAGGGGAGCGAGGTGCGGGAGCACGAGTTGCCGTTGAATTATCATTAAATGGATTTCCAGCTTGTCTGCATAATAAGCACCATTAGTTACAGAAGCAACAAAAATTGCATGTTTAGAACTATGATTTCTTCAAATTAAAATTTCCGATGTAACCAAATTAATAAATAATACAGCAATAAAGCATACAGAGAACAAGTAATGGAAACTTGATCTTTCTCAATAGTCACAAAAGATGCCAAGTAATCTATGAGGAAGCCAAACAATATAACCTAAATCTCAACCTTATGTCTTGCTATTGCCAATATAACAATAATCTATAGAACCACAAGTCTCAAACACAATTTATCAATTACATGCTACCAAACTCCAAACTACCAAGTTCCATATATACTCCAGTGTTAACTCTCCTAATCAAGAAATTGTCCCATTTAAGCAAAAAGAAGCAAAATATGTTAAAAAAAATTTTAAGGCTTTCACCTGAACTTAGGAATGTTTAGCAACTTTGGAGGTATTGGGCCAGCAAATTGGTTGTTCTCGACATTCCTGCTCAAACAAGGAATACTAAAATTTAATAAGGAATCAAGTAGGACTAAAGTTGTAAAGATAGTATATAATCCTATGTATATCCTGAAAGTTCTACAATCTATATGATGGTTAAGAAAAGTACAAATCTTTCAGAGGAAGGTCTTGTAAAACATCAAGTGTTCCAGACAGTTGATTATCCTGCAAGTGTCTGCCAACAAGGAAATAGTTAGTTTACTCAGTAATTAACAAAAAGAAAATAGGTCTTGCTTTGATTTTACTAAGACAAAATACTAACAGTGTGGTCAAAGATGACAAATTCACCACCGAAGGAGGTAGTTCTCCGCTCAGGTTATTACTCGACAAATCTCTGCATAACAGTTAATTGCTCCATAAAATATGTCTAATGTAAAAAGAAGAAAATAATCTTAATTCAAATAGTTTAAAATGAGGCCATACAGATTGATCAATTGTGTAAGTGACTGAAACGCGTCTGGTATTTCTCCAGTTAAATGATTGTTGTTAAGAGACCTGAAAGGAGATGATGATTTGTTATAATGTAGATAAATAACCTTGAACGAAATTTAACATCAGCTACCATACAAATTTAATATAAATATAATATAGGATAAGCAAAAAACTCACATGTCACTCAGTCCAGTTAAAGCGGATAAAGAGGCTGGAATACTTCCGGTAAACAGGTTGGCCGAAAGAAAACTGCAAGTAAAATCCATCATATCTTTAAACAGAATTTAACGGAAAGATCTAGTATTACAGAAATGAGTTATTACATACAAGTTTCTCATGGTAGCTGGCAAATTGGATGGAATACTTCCTCCAATGTTGTTGTTGCTCAGATCGCTACCTCCAAAATACAGCAAGCAATGAAAATAATGCGGAACAAACTTATATACACATTACTGAGATTGAAATAAAGGCATAGAGCAAGGAGAATTATATTTACATTACTGAGATTGAAACAAATGTTGCCAGATTATCGCCAAGTTCTCCTCCCAAATTTGCACCATTTAGAACACTGTCACAAATAAGATAATAAAAATACTTATGATCATCTATAATGAGATACAGCAACAGCAAAAGCCTTTTTCAGCTAAGTCGGGTAAGCTACATGAATCAAACTAGTGTTGTCAATTGTGGAATTGCGGAAAATATCAGTTTGTTCAAATTCCACTATGCTATAGTGTTTTAAGGCCGCTATCTAACAACACTTTATGCTAAATATCATATCACAAAACAATAGTGATTTGTTCAAATTCCGCTACGCTGCAGCCGCTATTTGACAACACAACACTGAAGAAAACGACAATGATGCTCGAGATACATCACACCCATAAATAAATTTAAGAGATATCAATCAATAATTCAATATGAAAAGAGACAAAGAGTCAGGCCAAAGAGATGAAAAAACATAACATACATTTTTTGTATGAACGAACCATTACACTGAATGCCTTGCCACCCTTCTCCACACGGATCTCCACCACTAGAAACCCACCCAGGTAAAAGAGGGGATCCCAGCGAAGCATGTAAGCTATTAAGTGCAGCAACTGATACAATCAGAAAATTTTAGAATTCTTATAAACCACAGATATGAGTCATGACATAATCAATCAAGAATATATTGAAAGGATTAATTCATAAACTTTTAGTTCTAGTTCCAGTCAGCCACACAGTTCAGTAAACCACGACACATCAAACAAGATAAACACTGAATATTACGTGCACCAACCATATCCTATTCGAGATGTTACCAACAATGAAGTATTGACACTAACACTTGACACGACACTGCTAATATAAACACTCAAGCCATCCACCGCGACCTATTTGGACACCAACAATGGGTAATAATTTGAGAAAACGGAAGTGATTAACATAACTACTTGTGCCAGTGTCCACCAACATCGACACCTGTTGGACACTGGACACGCCTTTAGTTTGAAATGTTGGTGCTGCATATTACAACATGTCAACATTCATAGTTGAATTCAAACAATCCTATTTCATTGCCAATAGATATCATATGAGAGAAGCAGATAATCTTCAAACCTCATTGAAACACACACACAATAATATTATTAATATTAGTTTAATAGCATGAACCACAGACACTCCTTGGATTAGGCATGTCCTAGTGTCGGACACATGCAACACGACACTGATACTTACAATTACATTGAATTGTATCACTTTCAAAAAAATTATTCGTGTCGACCTGTCTGTGTCGTGTCTAGTGTCTCTGTGTTAGTGCTTCATCATTAATACCAATAGATAATCTAGAATGATAATATATAATTGGGAGACAGAGTAAAAAGGAATCTTTACCATCAGTAGGATCAGTAACAGCACTTGAAATCTGAATCATACAAATCAACAAAAATCCCAATAGAACATTTCCATAGATCTTCAAAATAGATCTCTTCCAATCCATTTAACCAACTCAATCACCAAACCAACATTCCAAACTGAACAACAAACTGGTCAACTCAATTCAACACCTCAATAACTCCCAAAACTCAAACAAAAACATCACCACCAAATGCCCCTGATTTTTTGTTTCTAAAAATAATAAGTAAACAAAAGTTAGAATCTTTTTGAGCTGAGCTGAGCTGAGATGATAAGAAAAGGATAAACTTGAAGTTTAAGATTAATATGGAAACGTAAGTAAGCACACATAATGCATTGCATCAAAATAAGGAAAATTATTAATGGTATAGTGATGATTACAAGCAACAACAACAAAAAGAGCAAGTAACTAAAAGAGCATAAGAAAACCCTAACCTTTGTAAAAGGTAGAAATGAATGAGAAAGGTAGCTAGGTTGTGTATGAAAGTCTCTTTCTTTCTTTCTTTCTAAGCAGCAGCACCGTCTCTCTCTCTCTCTCTATCTAAAGAAATGAATTGTAGTTGTAGTGTACTGTACTGTAGTCAAGAGTCAAGACATAAACATTATTTTATTATAGTACTAAATTGTTATTAGCTGCCACGCTGTAAAGTATATTTATCTTTATCCAAATTTTTAATGTCATAGTAACATGCGCTCAAATGAAAAATCATTTTAGCCCATCCTCCCTTGATCAAAAATCGAAAGTTCGATCTTCATCTTAAGTAGCAATTTTAAATTTTTTGCGTCAGCTATCGTATTTTTTGAAGTGTTTCTAATCTAGTGAGAGATTAGTCACTGCGTTCGGCGGTGGATATTCTGATCTCGACAAAAAAAAAAACTGAAAAATCATGTGTCTAAAAGTTTTAATTCAATTGATAAAAATATCAAAGTTATTAGGTTGAATTATTCTGATCCTTCTATTTTATGTGTGTGAGATTATAATGACTTTGTCATTCTTTGTCATTTTGTCTATTATAAAAAGAAAAAGTAATTATTTCAATATTTAATTTAAAATTTTCTTTGTAAGGATAATTTTGTTTTTTATGAGCAATGTATATCATTTTTTTTGTACATCTGAAAGATAAATTGCTTCCGCTAGAGATTGAACTCTGGACATTCCCCTACCTAACTCATATGTCTCTTAACTCTTATCACTTGAGCTATCCTACGGAGACCATCATGTTTTTATTTAAGATATCTAATATATATATAATAAAATTATTTATTTAAACATCATTTGCAAAATAAAGTTAAAATGGTTATTTACTAGAGTCAATGAATTGCTTTAAAATTGATAAAAAAATAATTAATTGTTTTAAAAATTATTGAAAACTATTTAAATACTTATTTAGTTTATAGTATTTTTTGCTAATTTATTAAAAATAATTATATATATATTAGAAGGGTGATATTGTCAATTTAATATGATATATCCTATTATTGATTGGTTAAAATAAAAATGTTATTTTTTCAAAAGCAAAAGTTATATATTTAAACCTAAAAAATTACTCATCAGATGCCTATACTTTTAAAAATTGAAATTCTTTTTTTTTTTGGTGAACTAAAAATTGAAATTCTAATCATTAAATTATTTATCACCAAAATATTATGTCACCGTCAAATTCTATTGTTATTCAAAGTTTTATCTTATTTTATTTTTATTCTAAGGTATGCATCAAACAAGCTCTAAACGTAGGATAGATGACACGACTTATATCCACTTCTACATTGCGTCAAAAAAAATCCACTTCTGCATTTAATTTAATTATCAATAGACAACAACATTGTAGAAAAGAGAAAAACATCAGTGAACAAATATTTTATCAAAAAATAAAATAAAAGGATAACTATAAGTCCATAACCAAAATTTCCACGCCAATATTACGTGGAATAATTAATTTCAAAATTGAAAGTATTAAAAAATAGGGTCACTGACCCTAAAAAAAGGTCATGTTAACAAAATCGTGATATTCAACTCGCTATCATGTATTTTTGAAGCATGTATTGTATAATTTTTTTAAAATAAAAATGGGTTTAAACATTATTTTAGTGTTAATATATATCCAGAATTTTGGTTTTAGTCCTTATATCGATTTTTATGTTAAATAAGTTCTTGAATCAACTAATTTCTTTATTTTTGTCCATGAAGCTAAAATCTACATAAAGCTAAAATCTACAGCAAATTTTCTTGCAGATTTTCGTTTTAAGGACTGAAATAAAAAAAATTGGTTGATTCAAGGACTTATTTAAAACAAAAATTGATACATGAACTAAAACCAAAATTTCGCGTACATACAAAAACTTAAATGATGTTTAAACCATAAAAATAAGCAGAAGACGAGACTGATGACTATTAAGAAGACATCAATCGATTTTCTTAGTTGTAAAAATGACTGTTATTATAAGCAGTCGAGAAAAGAAAGAAAAGACCTTGAAATATTGAAATCCTTATATTGTAGAAAAAAAAAGAATATCAAATATGCACAGTATAAATTAATTTTACGCCAATCATTAACAATTTTGTACTACGTATTAAGTTACATCATCACACTTCATTTCACCTTTTTTACATGATATGGAGTATTAGATAATTTTTACACCTCCAATCTTATATATATGAAAAAAATTATTTTTTATATTTATTATTAAATGAATGTATGTAGAGTAAAATATAGTCTAGATACATTCATTTTACGATGAATCTAAAAAGTGAATTTTTTCTTATATATAAAACTAAAAGTAGTATTAAATATCGGTTATAAAATTAGATTATACTAACATTTTATATCTTTTAAACTCTTTAGTATATAATATACCAAAATAAAAGTTGATTTTCATCAATAAATCAAGAATCTATGTGATGGAACCTAACTCCTGCCACTTAAAGTCATTTTTATATGTTAATAAGTGAACCTTGTACACTACTTAAGAATACAAAAAAATCATTGAAAACAACCTTTTCTATATTATATAAATATTTGATTATATAAGTTTCAATATAATGTTACTATATTATGATTTCTTAACTAATATACGAGGTGCACTAGTTAATATTTTTCTTTTGAAAACTATGTTCTTGTCCACCATTGGGGTGGGTGAAATTGAACACACATGGATCATGCAGAGCTGTGCTGGTGGAGCTATTGTGGGAGAATTTTAAGAGAGAGTGATGGAGAATAGTTAGGATGTTTTTCCAAATTTATTGGCAACGGGAATGCATACGTAGCAGAGCTCTGGAGAGTGTTTGAAGGGTTAAGTTGGCTAGACACCTTAACTTTAGAGCGAGGGAATTACATGTGGACTCTGGTGTTGTGAATAATATTAGCGCAACATGGAGTTGTAGCACGAGGGGTAGAATTT
The DNA here is from genome assembly GCA_951804385.1 of Trifolium dubium. Lineage (NCBI taxonomy): Eukaryota > Viridiplantae > Streptophyta > Magnoliopsida > Fabales > Fabaceae > Trifolium > Trifolium dubium. Next base: position 27,727,989 of record OX638075.1, on the reverse strand, counting down.
TTATTGAAAAGATTTATCCATTACTTCAATTAGATTGAGAAATAGTTGTTCATTATTCTTATAGCAAAATCAACCAATATGTGAATGCATTGACAAATTATAGTTGTCAAATAGGACTTATGCAAAAAAATTTAATGTTTGTCTTAGTGTTTTTAGTCACTTATTGACTACTAATGTATTGAGAATAACTACCCCATATTTAATTTCGTTGTAATCTCTTTTTTCAAAGAGTTAGCCCCTTTTAATATAAAAAAATTATTTTATAACTCACTTCATGCATTTGTATAACATGTTTTTAAAAATGTACTTTTTTTATAAGAAAAATTTATTAATAATTAAATCTATACATAAGTAAATTCATACACCATACATTATAAACACAGCTAAAGACATTCTATTGAAGGTTACCGTCAACACCGGTACTAGCAGAAACAAACCTCCAAACCCGACACCAAACTCCATCTCCCGCTACTCCCATCAAATCACTCCAAAATCCACCATACTTGTCAAACCTCTTAAAGTTTTAGATATGCAATAATAAATTATAAAATATTTTTTATTAAAGTTTTTAATAAATTTAATCATTTTTATTGAACTTACACTTTAAACTATATTTTTTGTAATAATTTTTTAATTAAATGATATATTTTATATATTTATCGATATAAATTTTTAGATTATGGGCCGGCTCGAAGCCCGACTGACTAGCCCAATCGAGCCCAATTATCTGGAGGATGTTGTGGACTTGGGCCAAATTAGCCCGAGTGCATTTGAGCTAATTTTTTTAAAACTCAGCCCACTCAAATATGTGGGCTAATGAACCAACCCATCAACCCGGCACTTTTTTAACAACTCTACTAAACAATAGCATCTCACATTTTCATCACCACAATTGAGCTCAAACACTCGAAAATGAGTCATTTCGTATTACCCCCTATATTTGGGGGGCGGAGGCAACAGGAAATAGAATGCTTAAATCCACCCCTGCACATTCCTTTGCATATTACTAAAAGAATATAATGAATATGAATTTTACAAAATTTATTATAAAATTAAAAATCTATATCATATAAAATATTATTGAAATCCATCAAAATTATCAGTATTCAATAAAAACTCGATTAATCTTTCCATAATGGACCACTTCTAAAATTTTTTTTCATATTAGGAAAATTAAACCTTCCACCCCTACATTTAACCATTCACCCCTACAAATTACTTGAAAATCCTATTTTGCCCTTTTTATTATTAAATTTTTTATAATATTATATTTTATCATTTGTTTCATTTCATCCCTACAATATATAGTTCCGGTAATTTTAATTTTTTTTTTCGGTTTGATGTGCTTACCGGAATGATTTTTCAATGTGTTCCGGTGTAATAATTTTATCAATTTTTTCAAGCGTTTATACCGGAACACTTTAAAATTTCATTCCGGTGTAATAATTTTATCAATTTTTTCAAGCGTTTATACCAGAACACTTTAAAATTTCATTCCGGTTTGTTAAAATTTGTGCTGGAAGCCTTGAATATTTATACCGGAAAATTTTTACAATTGTTAAAATATACGGATCGTCCGAATATATACCAAAACATTATTCTAAATTCTTCCAGTTTATCATTTTGTAAAAATATTCTTCCCGGAACACATTACCGGAACACAAATATGTTGGGGTGAAGGGGTGACAATTGTTCCGGTAAAAGTTTAGCTCAGTTTTTTTCTCTTGTTTGTTCCGGTATAAATATCTCTAGTTTGTTTAGCTGGGTTTTTTGCTCACTATCGACACTCTTGTGTGCTGTACAATATTGGAACATAAAAGTTGCCTTGCTGACTTGCCGTGCCATTATTAACTTGTTCTTCCCTCCTAATTATTTCATCGTTCTTGTTTTTTATTGCACAAAGCATAATTGTTATCAATATATTGTCTGAATTCACCAATGGTATAAATATGAAATAATACCAGAACAATTGTAAAAGTTTTTCGGTATAAATATTCAAGAGTTCTAGCATAAATTTTAATAAACCGAAATGAAATTTTAAAGTGTTCTGGTATAAACGCTTGAAAAAATTGATAAAATTATCACACCGGAACAAATTGAAAAATCATTCCGATAAGCACATCAAACCGAAAAAAAATTAAAATTATCGGAACAATATATTGTAGGAATGAAACAAATGATAAAATATAATATTATAAAAAATTTAATAATAAAAAGGACAAAATAGAATTTTCAAGTAATTTGTAGGGGGTGAAATGTTAAGTGTAGAGGTGGAAGGTTTAATTTTCTCATATTAGCCTCCACCATCTTTCCAAACCAACAAACCACATATCAATTTCAACACACAATAGCCGTTACACTTTTGTATTGTGTATCCAAGTTTTTTCAAACCCAAATTTTTTCAAATTCCAACATTGTCCTCTCTCATTGGCACTACTGTCCTACCTTTCTAAAGTTCAACGACACTTTCCCTTCTAATCCAAAATTTCCAAATGGGCTGTTTCTTCAGCAGAGCCACACCCACAAACCAAAACCCACAACCCCACCTAAAACCCTCACAACCCAAATCAATTCCAAATCATCATGAACAAACCCCACCACCACCACCACCAGAAGAAGAATCTGTCAAAGAAGTCCTCTCAGAAACACCCATTTCTTCCAAACACAATCAAGTTCCAATTTTTAAACCAGAAATAAATACCCAAATACCATTACTTCAAAACCCATATGAGAATTTCGAAAATAAGGTTCACCAAGATCCAATTTTGATACCAGAAACAAAGACCCAAATGCCATTAGTTCAAAACCCATCACAGAAATTTGAAACTAAGGGTCCTAATCCTATAGAGGAAGTAACAGAGGCAGTTTCACAGCTTTCAGAAGCAACCACCGTGACTGAGAGCTTCTCAACCGCCACTACAGCAACCACTGCCACAGTTACAGAGAAGAGAGAAGACGAAGCAACAAGCAAACAATGTAGCAGAGGAGAATCAACAATGAATCAGAAATGGAATAGATCTCCATCCAGAAAGCGTCCTCATGTTGCTGATGGAAATGTAGCTGGTGGGAGTGAACGGAGGGTGAAATCTCCGGCAAGGAGGGCAGAACCGTCGCCGGAGAAGAAAATGAAGAGTGGGTCGAGGTTAGTTCGTGGAAGAGAATCTGGTCCTGTTTTGAATCGGAAAGTTAATGCAGGTTCTGCCGGAGTTCGACGTGACTTCGGTGAGGGTTCTGGCCGGAGGTCAAGGTCTCCGTCGTGTTCAAGGACAGTTGGTGGGTCAAGTAAAGTTAGTATTAATGGTGGTCGGAAACAAGGTCCGGCTCCGGCGGCGGTGGAAAATGGCATGGAGAAGAAGAGTGAAAGTGAGGTGGTTGAAGAGAAAAACGACATCGTTTCGCAGGGAGAATCAATTGAAAATCCCCATGTTTCCATGGAGTGTTTCATTTTTCTGTAGAGTAAAAAACAAAACACGTTTGTTTGTGAAGCTTTTTGAAATTTGGAATTAAGCTTTTTCACGTGGGGTTGCTTTCATTTTCAACAACCGTTTCACTTTTGACTTTTCTTGTTGTGGTTTTTTGTATTTTTTTTTACATATAAACTGCTTTTTCTAAGAATTAGTCGGTAAACCTCCTTTTATTCAATTCATATGTTCATCCAATTTTATTATTGAACTATTCTACGAGATCCGTGTGTTTTTTTTGTATTTTCATGATGAAGGAAATCGCAAATTGCGCCTTACAAAACGAAGAGTTTCTAGATAACAAATGATTTTCGTCCAAGACGTTTGGTTTGAATTTAAATAGAATTTATTTTGATAGAATTGATTTTGGTAGAATTGATTTTAACAAAATTGAGTTTAATAAAATTGCTTTATGTTTGGATACATTCAACTAAAAATTGATTGAAAAATAAATTTCAATGTAAAAATCAATTCTAGGCAAAAACTACAATTTCTAACTTCAAGCAAAATAAATTTTGAAGACAGAATCAATTCTATTTTTTAGAAATCAAATATGTCAAAATTAACTCTACACATCCCAAATCAATTATAGCCCTCTAAAATTGAAACCAAACATACTCTTACATAATCACATAATTATTTAGACAGACTCACATAATATTTTGATTATTTATAGAATAAATAAAAAAAATAAAATAAGAGATTAAAATTTTGTGAGTAAATTGAGAAAATTGTATTTAATTACGTGACCATATAAGAATAATCCATGATTTACTCTGTAGTACAATGTTTTTGGTTCTGATACAAGAGTTCGGGATGGTTATTGTGGATATTACGTTCTCGCTGTTCATATTGATAAGGGTGAAGACAATTTTAAGTTAATTCAATATGTATTTATTGAAGAGTTAAATTTAAACAAAAAACTTTACATTTTTTTTTATGCATAAAAAAACTTTCAGTTTTTTGACACATAAAGAACTTTACATGAGTTTTGTATGTTTTTGAATCACATCTATAAGTTATCACTCAAACTAGTCTTGTATCTGATAGAAAAACGTTATTGCTGGACCTTTTCCTTTTATGTGAGTTCTTCTTAATATTTACAAAAGTTTAGAAACACATAAATTTAAAATGTTGCTTGTAACCTTTTCTACTTTTATGTAGTTTTTTTTTCAATATTTTCAATTAGAGTAGGTTATTACGGATATTGTTGGTGTGATCGTGTGTTTCTTTTTTTGTATGTTTGCAACTTTTGTTTGGTACCTCATTGAGTTCTTGTGCTTTGTGGTGTATGTTCTTATTAATATAAATGTTTTTGCTTATGAATTTTGAGTTTATTATTGTATTTTATTGAAATTTTGAGTATTCTAATATTTTTATTTATTTTTGACATTTTGCGGGGTTACGAACCACTGCGAGATAATTGCCGCAATATATTCGCCGTGATATTACATGTCGCCTAAAACTCCCGCAAAAACAAATTATGGCACCCTTATAAGCAATAGTTTTCGTAACTCCAGTAAAATAAGTTTTGGATGTTAAAAACCTCTACACAATGGAATAAAAAATCTGCTGACAGACGCTTTTTTTATAGTGAACCCACACTCTCTATTATCAAAAATTAAAATTGGGCTTTTGCCACTTTGTAATTCCAAAAAAATCAAAAAATTATTAAATTTGTACACTCAATAATTAAAGATTGGACACTCTCAAATCAACATAAAAACGTATGAAAAAAGTGAATAAAGTGGAAAGTAATTAAAATGTATACATAATGTCCATTAACATTCATAGGTTCAATTGAATCCACTCGTACTATCTTTCCAATCGAATGTCTTTCACAATTAAAACATAATTATTTTATTTTAAAATATAAAAAATTAAAGTTTAAAATTGGATTTTAGTTAAAATATGAAGGAAGTTTCTACGATACAATAGACAAATTATATTGTAACACTTGATTTTTAAAATAATAAATAAATAATTATTTTTATAGATTTTAATTTTTTTTTGACACAAGATTTAAAAGTTATTTATTGACTATTATATTTTAGATAACATAATTTCATAAGAAAAATCATAACTTCATTTTTTATAAACATTATACTAACTTATTTCATAAAAAATTCAATATTCACTATTATGAATAATTAAAATTCAAAAACAATAAAAAAATTCAAAATTTATTTTTTTGACAATTTTGATGAATAATATTTAATTATTATAATATTTTAAAAGATAGAATTTTTTTTCAAAATATATATATTTTTATTATTTTAAAACCTATTGTACCGGTACAATTAAATTTGTCTATTGTACCATAGAATTTCTCAAATATTAAAGGTATAAATAGAAGAAAAAAATGATAAACAATAAATTGTAAATTTATAAACTACTTAAAATAGCTTATAAAAAAAAACTATAAATTAATAAAATAAGTTATAAACTCGTGAAAAAATATGCGCTTCATTGCACATTAAAATATGCACATATGTTTATTAAACATATGTTTACAAGTTTCAAAAAGAAAAGAAAAAAAAACTTAGAAAAAATGAAGCATCCACCTCATATTATTAGAAAATTGAAAATGAAAAACAAAATATTTCTTTTACAAAATACTTAATGGCTATAAATAACTTTATAAGACTAGTACATTGTCCACCAAATCACAACATCACAAAGATGTAACAAAAAAGATTTTATTCTACTCTGTCAATAGCATTTTTATGAATAAAATTTAGGTGGACTTTCTTAAATATTTTTTGTATGATTTTTAACACAACTAATTCTGATTTCTTTAAATTTATAAAATTTTAAAAAAATTTATTGTAACCACAAAAATTAAGTTTTATAATAAAAATCATACGAAATATATTTTAAAAAATATACCCAAATTTTGTCCTTAAAAGAAATATCATCAACTGCAACACGTAGTACTAGTACATAACAAGGTACTACTATTAATTAATCTTAACAATATTTAGCATTTACCTTAATCTAAACTATAAGCTGTGCTAAGAAACTTTTTAGTGGTACAAGTGTCAAGAATTTTGAGCCACACATGATTGTTAGTGCACCTAGGAGTCTTAAATTGGTTCAATGCAACACCATTGGCGATGAAATTATCCAAAATCTTCTTAAAAGTTCCACTCTCCAAAATGCAAAGTTCAAGTGGCCCAATTGAATTGGTTTTTCTTGAAACAACATATCCATGATCAGCAAAAGATAGATCCATTTCTCTACAACAATCACCAAGTACATTGTCATCAACTTCACCTTTAATTTCCCAGTAAATAACATAGTGACCCGGTTGGTTTTTGAGATCAGCATAACTAGTAAAATCAACAATTTCGGCCTTTGCTTTATTTAGAATGCGTGAACCTCTCTCTACAACTAATTGTAGGTCCTTCTCTGTATTTTTGTCTATGTTTACTGTTAGGATTAATTTTCTTCTGCATATGAAATTCAATTTTGGGGTCCCATTGTGAAATCCTGCCACTTCTACCACATCTCCTAGCCTGCACCTGTACAGCCCTGTATAATTTAAATTTAAATATAAATACAGCTACTAGTATGTTTGATTGCAAATGTAGATCCTACCCTTCCCTGAACCGGATATGAAGAAGACAACGCATGTCGTTTAGGGTCTGTTTGGTTGGAAGGAAGGAAAACACGGAAATCAATGCATGTATTTGGACTATTTTATAATCCAAATACATCCCTCGAATTCCGTGTTTTCCTTCATTCCTACTTTCTTTCCTTCAAACCAAACAGACCCTTAGAGAGGCGGTGACATCTTGTTGGTCTCTTCATGCCGTCTTTCAACAAACATAGCCGAGATCAAGAAAAATAAATTCCGTTTGGACTAGCCCTGACAGTCCACCAATCCACCGGCTCCGGAATTTTAGGGTCTGTTTGGTTTGAAGGAAAGAAAGTAAGAAGAAAGAAAAATACGGAATTCGAAAGATGTATTTGGATTATAAAATAGTCCAAATACATGCATTGATTTCCGTGTTTTCCCTCCTTCTTACTTTCTTTCCTTCCAACCAAACGAACCTTTAATCTTAGTCATGCAGTCTTCATCGACAAAATTTATTTATATTTTATAGTAATATTAAAATACACTTTTAATAGTACAGTTTTTTTTTGTTGAGGAAATATAGTACAGTTTAACCAATGAAGATAAAACTGTTGGATCTTAGGTCACATATTAGTAACTGCACCAAATTCAGATCCATTTGGCAGATCCATTTGGCTGCACATGTTTACAATAACTAGGTATACTTTGTCTATGATGTGATGTGATAGTAGAATAAGTTGTCTGAAATTTGAAATGACAATACACAAACCGCCAAAATAAATATTCCCGCCAGATAAGTTTGAAAACGATAGAGATTTTTTCTTTTCTTTATAGAAGATAGGACTTAGGACTTTAGGAGTGTTTATTTTGGTTACATACACCTATTCCTCACCAGAAGTTAGACAAACACTTTAGGTAGTATTAAAGAAGATTTAATGTTGACAAATATTTTAAGAGCATTTACCTTTAAGAAATTAAGGAAATTAAAAGGAAGTTTTAAATAAAAAAGTAAATGAACTTTTATCTATGCAATAATTTTGTTGTTGTTGAGATTCCTTTGTAATATTGATGAATTTTAATTTATTCTCTATGTTGGAATTTTTTTGATGTCATAGACAAAAATTAAATAGTATCATGTTAGCAAAAGTGCATTATCACATCAGTAAAAAATGATTTTAGTCTAAAATCTCAGCAAAAACCCAACAAAGAGGGATAAACCAAAATTCATCAACATTACAAAGAGAAATCTCAAAATGTTTTTTATAGGGATAAAACAAAACTCGTCTATTTTACATGTGGTAAAAGCTACTAATTTATCCAAATATTTTAAGATGTTGAATGCATAATTCTAAATATGATATACATCAATTGTTTAATAAATTAAAAAAATTGAATTATATTTTTAGAAAAGAAATCGGAAATAGTATTTTACATGTGTATATGTTGGTAGGAGAGTTAACAATATAATGTGAACAAAATCAGAGATTGTGAGCTGAACGATAGTAATTGCTGAACAATGAGAATCAAAATCATTAATATGTGACACTTTTTCAAAAAATGGGCATGTTGGAACTGGGTCCACTCTCCTCGTGTAAAATGTGTGCTATCTATGGTTATTTCAAATTGGTAGGAGAATTTTTTTTGTTGGAATGTACTACAAGGGTAATGAATAATGGCTTTTTAGTGTACTGTTTCATTCATACTATATTGAAAGAATTTAAAGGAAATATAATATTTTTACAAATAATTTCAGCTAATATATAAGATTTGCAACCTTTTGAGTAGTTTTTTTTATTGCATATCTTCCCTATTTGTTACAAAAAACAAAATAAAATTTCGGATGATACTAAATGTAAAGACAAAACTATAGAGATTAAAAGAAGCAAGTATACCAAATGATTTGAAAAGAAAGGTGTATGAGAAATAATGTTTTTTTTTTATACAAAAAATTAAGTTAATCAGAAAAGTTGACTATTAATTGAAAAAGTTGTAATAATTGAATAATTGCCTTAATAGTACAGTAACTTTTAATAGAAGACTAGCAAAATCTTTTGCGGATTTTTTAATTATTTTTATCATCAATATCCAGTCCATTCGATCAACTAATTCATTTGTAGGTCAGTTCTAGTATGAAGTTGTTTTAATATCAATCACCATCAAACTAAGTACCATTTACATTGTGAATTTTAATTTTGTATGGAGTATAGTAGTTTATTTTTTGGTAGTGCATTGATGAATATAGCTAGGGTTGCCTACTTGATAGGTCCCAATTCTTGATAAGCCAAAGCCACTAGCCAGGGTTGTAAGCTGCTTGAACTTGACATATCACAAACCTGTTACTGTCTTCAACCCACGTTCAACACTGAGGAGTGGGGCGTTATCTTATAAATTATTGTATCAGTCACTATGTCGTATATCAGACCAAAGGGTGGGATTGGGTTTTCACTATTCAATTATGAATAGCTTTCGGCGGATGTTTTTGGGTGCGGTCATCGCATTTTTTTAGTTAAGTAGTAGTATAATGGTTAGAAATTCTACTGCAAATAAATCTGTTATTTGACGTTCAAATCTCAACTCCAATGTATATAATTAGATGTTTCTCACGTGGATAGTCCAGTGAACACATTTGGATGTTACTTTTATGTTAAAATATGAATCGTACTAACGAGTTGATGTTTGATGAGTGCATAAGTACATGTACATGCAGCAACATTTTACTGTATTAAAACCCAATCCACAACTCATCATGCATGGGTGGTGTAATAAGTGTACTCCATCTTGTCATATTACTTTGTACTCGTTTATAGATTAAAACAAGGACCATTTTAACTTATATTTCAAAAAAATATTACTCCATTAGAATTTATACCGAGTAATGACTAGTGAGTATAGTAGAATTTATTTATTTACACATGAACAAAAGATAAACGAGCAATAAGCTGCGCCGTCAAACCTTTTTGCAGTGGTGTGTATTACATTGTAATTTTTTAAAAAAGTTTTTATTCGTATTGTTATCAATTTTCAAATATTAAGCTAAAGTACTATGACATTTTTTCTTTTTCACCACCAATATCCGACTCACTAGACCGACTAACTCGGTTCGGGACGAGTTGTGACATCAAAGAGTGCAAGTATAGTTGGGGAATCGAACCATAATTATAACAATTTTTTTCTATTAACCTAGTACTATATATAAATATTATTTTATTAGATTAACCTAGTGCTAAAAAATTCCTAAAATAGATGTATGAAAGGAAGATTAATACCTGTAAAAGTTGTGAGTACAATTTCATACTGTTGTCCAACAATAATCTTGGAGAGTGGAATTGGCTTATCTTCAACAAAATCACTGCAATCTTGTTTATTTCTATGAAGAGGTATGAATTCAAAGTAAGAAAAAGTTGGAACAACAGCAAATGTAACTTCTTCTGGACTCAAACAAGGATCAACATTAACTCCAATCCAGCTCTCAGTTGATCCATAATCAGCACTAATCAAAGGTAATCCATTTGCATAATGTCTAAGTTTTTTCAAATATGGTTGCATAGACCCTGTCATTATTGAATATAAATATTTCACATTTGGCCATATCTTAGGAATTAAACCAAACCAATCAACTTTTTCTAGCTCCTCACAATATTCTTCTAATTTTGAAGCCAAATTTGTGTTTGGACCATTTTTAGAATTAATTATGTCCAAAATAACCTCTCTTAATTTTGGTGACTTAATTCTTGAACTTAGAGTTCCAAATTTAATGTCATTAATAATTTCTCTCCAATGTTCTTCAAATGTGGTGAATGCTTGAACCATTGTATAGACAAAAGCAGAGGTGATGGATTCTACTTGTTGAGAATAGAAGAGGCCAAGTAGAAGGTGACAATAAGTTGACTGTTTATAATCACCATTGAAAATCACTTCTTGTGGGCTACAACTAAATGATTTTGTTTTTTGGTGTTTGGTTTTGAATTCTTCACTTGCATAGCAATGTGTTGTGGCTGTTCCAACTGTTAAATTTCCTTTTGTTTTGAAACAATTGCTGCCATATATGAATTCAAGAACCCTTCCTCCTTCCCTTATGGGGTAAACCCTGTAATTAAACCACTTATTTCAATTCGCTACTACTGAAATTTTCTTCATGCGCAAAAATAAGAGATCAAAACGCCGATCACTTATTTAAGAGGTTTAAATTTCTTATTAGTTGAACTAATTAATTGTTGGTATGTTGTTAGCTTTATTTTTTGCTAACAAGTAGATATTAAACTCTTTACGCGAAATTAACACTTTTGAAAACAATAAAAAATTGCAAAAAGATTTTTGCTATTTTTTAGGAATTCATCATCTTCAACCAGCATTTTGTATTCTCTTCATCAAAATGATTCACTTCAAAATATGTCATATTTCTTTTTAATAAATTAAAACAAACATATATTTTAATGTATAATTTCTTTTTTATCAAATTAAAGAGAGCACAAAATTATTTTTACCGGAAAAACGTAAAAAGTAATTCACTCATGTAAAAGAAAACACCTGGATTCATGTAAAAGTAATTCAATTGATAAATTTTTACATTATACAGAAGTTGTGATTCAAACTCATGATTCTTCATTTATTCATTTTAAATATTAAAATTTGGACTAACAGACTACTTGATAAAACAAATTATAAACTCAATTAATATTGAAAATTTTATTCTCTCATGATAAAACAATTTATGGTTAAACTTAATTTATATCTTCTTCCAAGATATGTTTTAGATAAAAAATAACTACTATATCTACTATATTTTGCACAGAAAATATGTATATATTTTTTTCTTCTAGATTTAACAAATGTTTGATATCGCAGTGAATACGATTAAATCTGTTTGAAATTACAGTGACTGTATACTTATTAAATGACTTACCTTGATCTATATGCTGCTGATAAAGTGAAAATTTGAAGTGTGGTTTGAGCACTGTGTCTGGTAAAGGGTACGAATTTCTGCCTCCCATCTGTGGTTCCAGAACTGCAAAACCACCACCACAAAAATATTCAAATTTAATTTCATCCAATTAATGTGGAATGAGATATTTCAATATCAAAGACAAGGTAGTTTTACCAAACATAAGTTAAGAAAAAGACGTAAGCTAACTACATCTTTCAATAAATATAATAATCAAAATTCATGAAATAATCACTTCCATGATTTATTACTTTTGTTTACATGAAAAAATCATGATAAAACAGCCATGAGTTAAGCTTACATACATACATACATAAACAATAAAACATTATAAAATAAATAGAACCCGGATTGCATAAAATCACTGACTACATGTATATATGTCGTCAGTGACTTTTGGTGAATCCGACTTCTTGACAAGTAATAGCAAAAATCATAAGAGTTTTAACTAATATTTGTAAGTTTGGTGAAATGAAGATAATAATATTAATGTTAGTTGGTCCGTGTTTGACGTTGAATTTGATAGGAAGAACCACAGTTTGATCTCCACAACTGTGCTTGAGAGGACTAAAACAAGCTAGAACCTCGTCCTAAACCAGATTTAATCGGCGAAATAGGCCAGATACTAGTGATGAAAACTAAAAATCAGAATATGTGTGATACTAAAAAATGAAGGAAGAATAAAAATTGCACATATATAAAAGGTGACCTTAAGGAAAGAGTGGTTATAAGTTGTTGAGTGAGTAAAGGAGCAGAGTCTCCATCAGAGATCCTTTGAATAAATGGCTCAAAATCAACATGAGAAGCAATAGGAACCAAAGAAGTGAAAAGAGATTCCAATGCACATGGTTCCATTTCCAAAATATTGTAATCTCCTAACCATTTCTTGAGATATTCCACCCCATGATTTTGTTTCAAAATATTGCTTAATATCTGAGTTTGAACATAGCCAGTGTTCTTTGATACATCTTCAAACCAAGTAATAATCTTTTCATAGTCAAAACATCCATTGTCATTGCTACTATTGTAGCTGAGAATTGTTGGTTCCATTAGAATATGTGTAAAGTAGGTGATTAGACAAATATAGGTAGAGAATGTTGAAGAGAAGAAGCAAAGGAGCCCACTATTAATGAATATGGTTTGGGATATTGGAGGTGATATGTTTCTTTCTTATTCAAAGAGGCTCAACAAAAACACTTGTATTCTTAGAAGATATATAGACCACAAGAAAGGAAATTGGGTTATCATTTTAAAGGGAGACAGAGTTAAAAGATAAATGTCAGCTATTTCATTTCTTTCAAAAGAGATAAAAGATATTGGAGTTTTATATTTTTTAGGGTACATATTCTATCGTAAACTCACACACATAAATGAGGGAGCCGGAATTCAAATCCCAATCGTGGAACTTTATATTTTTAATTTAACTTTTTAATGGTTTATTTTTGAATTCATTTTTTCTGCATTATTTTCAAACTATTATCTGTAGCCATAAAAAATTGATTACACCAACTACACAAAATTATTAAGGACATTTTATCAAATTCTTTTTTTAAGGACATGTGTTAGTATTTTTCTACTTTTTTTTCCCACAATGAATGGTTCATTTGTAAAACCTTTTTCAATTTTTAATGTAATATTAATATTTTTTTCAATTCTACAATTAATATTACTTGCAATTCTACTAGTTCAATATATAATATATTCTACTTTGCACTTATGATAATGGTGAATATCGATTAGAACTTGACAAGGGTGCTTTAGTAAAAATATTAATTTGTTTCTCTTTCATTTGTATGTTTCTTTTAATGTAGAGAGTATTTGTTATTTTTTATTAGTTAATATTTTTTTTGGTACGTAAGTTAAAAAATAAAACTAAAAAGAAAAATTATTTATGAGTGAAGAAAGTCCTTATTAGTTAATATAAACAATTGAGCAATATACAAAAAAATATGAAAAAAAATCATTGCTCTCTTTCTTTTATTTATTATATTAATTTTAAGTTAAATGCATCCTCAACTAGGGGTGAGAATAGCGCAGGTTACCTGACAGGGCATATGACTTGGTTTATTAAAAGTTTGATTCGGCTTAACCTATTTAGTAAAAAGATAAAGTTTAAGGTTTTTAAAAAAGCCTATTTAATTAAATAGATCGGACTTATATTTATTAAAAAGCCTAAAAAACTTATCAGTCCGACCTATTTATAGTATATATATGACTTCAATTTTTTTATGTACTTGATGATATTTTAATTTTATTTCCTTTCAAGACATTGGGTATTTAAGTTTTTTCTTTCTTTCTAATATTAGGACAATGTAACGGTAAATTAACATTAAGATTAAAAAATAAGTTAAATGATATATAAAAATTTATATAAGCCTACATTATAATAGACAAAGTAAACTATTTAAAGATCTCGATATGAATTTTTTTTTTTAAAAAAGTTCAATGTAAAATAGACTTTTTAATAGGTTTATAAGGTAAATCAGACTTTTAAAAAAGCCAGACAACTAGATTAAAAAAAAGTTCATCACAATTAATAGGTCAGATTTTAAACTTCATAAATTCAAAGAAGGCCAAACTCATATCTCACAAAATCTGGCTCGGCTTATTCCCATCCTTACTCAACTCTTTAAGTTTTTTTTGGTTATATGACGGTTATAACTTGCTATTCCTTTTGATTAGTTTAATTGACGTTTATATTAGACTGGTCCTTTATGTTTTGTAATATCAAATTAACCCTTTAAGTCACGCGATGTTTGCAAAGTTACCCTTTTCCGTCCAACACTACTGTTAAATAAATATTCTTTCTATTCATAAATAACTATCATTGTAGAAAAAAAAAAAACTCTTCTAGCAAACATAAATAAAATGAGTTAGAAGTTAGAACTTATTCTCTCCGTCTCAAATTATAAAGGAAAATAAAAAAAATCATATTTATTAACAAAATTAAAATATGAAAATTTAAAACATGATTTTGTGTGGTTTTTTCTGAAATATGTTACATAGAAAGATGTAAACACATTTTTTATTGATTGTTGTTTATTGATAAAATGGAGAGAGAAAGAAAATTAAATGCAACTAATATTTAATTTTATGAGAATAAGTAAAACTAATAGTTAAGAAATATAAATGTTTATTTTTCACTCTTATATTTTGGTACAAAGAAAAATGTTTTTTCCTCTTATATTTTAGGGTCTTGCTAACTAGTGCCCTTGGGGCACTAATTAAGTTTACCAAAAAAAATAATATTTACATTAGAAATTGTGTTTTATTATTATAGAAAAGTATATTGCACAAATTTAAAGAATATTTTTTCTATTTTTGTTTCTTTAACTATTGCTCTAAAGACAGTGTTTATCATTTTCCTATATTTTAAGACGAAAGGAGTATTCACTGGCTTTTAATTAATGAGATTTCCAAACATCAAATTAATGAATGTCTCCCTTTCACTCAAAATTTTTGGAAAGCTCATTATGTCCTCGGTTGGCTAAACTCGAGGTTCTGTCTTGAAAATAAATACTCCTACGACATACTAGTAACGATTTTGGGCATATACATGTTGGGCATGAATGTGTGAAAGTAAGAAATAAGCACTTAATTAAACACTTTTCTAACATCCACAAGTCATTCAAGTGGTGTATGAGACTATAACGAATATGAATTTAATAAAATTTATTGTTGAATTAAAAATTTATACTCTCTTCAGACACTATTATAAGCAAACAAAACTACTTACGCGGTGTTTAAGAAATTTAGTTAAGTGTAATTAATTTTCTTGATTTAATGTAAGACATATGTCAAATTTATTATGTTATCCTTTGAAATTACAAGTACCAAAGCAAAAAGTGGAATAAGTGTATAGAAAGTAGTAGAATTAAATAAGGGTATATTTAAAATAGTAGTATTAATCATTGTAAAAGTAGTTACTTTTGCTTATAATAATGACCAAAATTTGAAGTGTTTTTTTGCTTATAATAGTGACGGAGGGAGTAGTATCATATAGATTATCTATACAAATATTTTAAAAAATATAAAAATTATTTGATACGTTATTGAGACCCATCAAATTTAATGATATTTGATAAAAATCCATAAACCGTTATTCGATAAGAAATAAGTGCTGCAGTATTAAAATTTTAATAGACAATAAATTTTGATTAATTCTTTGTTACAAAATTAACAACCATGTCTATATAGTACAAAGAATCAACTAAAATGATGTTATATATCTTCAAATGTCTCTATATATTTCATTTGCCTTTTGATATTATATATTTCTATTTGTTTGTTTGTTTGTCTTGATCATTGTTAGACATTATATTCTGTATTTGTTTGTTTCTCTATCTTTCTTTGAGTAAGTCTTCACTTTGTAATGCGGAAACTATCCTTAATTTCTCTTTTTTCTGATGTCACAAACTGCAATGAAGATAAATAATATGTTAAATTCTCAATGTATCTTGTTTGAAAAATGAAATGATGATTGAGTTTGAAGTATAAGTATTTAAATACTAACCTCTAAGCTTAAATCATTCCTAGTAGCATGTGCTTTTAAATAACCAAACTCAGAAATTCTTTTCAGGCTCCAGCTCTCAACCTATCAATGGAACATAACATGCAGTTCCATTACTTAGTAAGTCATAAGCATAGTCTTAAATCTTGAGGATTAAATTGTGGTCGCAATGTAAAGATTTTAGAGGCGTCTGCAACGGCATCGCAATTGTAATTGTGGCCACGTCAGTGTACCCTGTTGCAATATCAAAGTTTACATCGGTATTGCAACAAGGTACGCTGACAACTACAAGTTAGAAAAATTACTATAGAAAAGAGTGAGATGAAGGGAAAATTAGTTACATTATTGTTTGAGAATTTGTCTAAGGAAAAGCCAGCCATGCCAATGATAGCATGTACAGGAGCAGTGTAATTTCTGTTATCATATGTGTCTACTCCATTTTGATCTTTTATAGGCATGGATTTGCATTTGTTTTGATAAACAGAACAAGTTCTCTCATAATTATGCACATGGCCAAAAAGGACCAAGTCAACCTGTTTCATGTTCACAATACACAAGTTAGCTTCTTACACAAGGAACTATAAGTAATTAAGTTCTAAGAAGTTTGATGTTCTTGCCTTATTTTGTAATAGCAATGGCTCCACAGCTTCAATAAACTTTTTATCTTTAGATGAAAATCCGTTGTTGGAAGTGTACATTGGTCTATGTCTGTATATAAAAAAATTGAAGTTTAATAAATGTTATGAAGTTGAGAACAATATTTTAAAAATCGAACTTAACCGGATGGTTCAACCGTTTGAATCTTGAACCGGCCTTAACTATAACTTTGTTATTTTGGCGGTTTGAATAGGGTTTCGTCTGTAATCAAGCGTTTTAAGATGGTTGAACCATGATCCAGATCAGAGGCCTTACAAGTTTAATGTCTGGTACGGTTTTTAAAACACTGGTTGAGAAAAATTACAGAACTCGCTTACCCCATGAATATTAGCCAAGGAGTATGTTGTCTATTAACTGATGCCATGTCCTTTTTCATCCAATTGTACTACAATAGAAAAATTGCATATATCTCAATTATTTAATTAAACTAGAAATATATGAAATTAAAAAAAAAAATGATGTTTTTTACCTGCTCAGAATTTATTGACCAGTCATGCTCAGTTGATATTACTGTGAAATGAACACTTGCTTGTTCAATAGAGTACCAAGGCTTATCTTTTGCTGCAGTTGGCATTTGAAAATATGTTTCATATGGTACTCCACATTCACCACCAGAGTCAGGAGTAAGATAAACTGAACCAGAATCAATATAATCCCTGAACATACATAAGAATAAGTTCAGTAATATTATGTCGTCACGTCATTACATAATTTTGATACATTTTTTGTTGAACGGTCTAAATTGATTGACCCGACGTTCTTTAATCAGGGACAAAGTTGTTATTTGGTAAATTTGAAAGACTAAATTGATCGATCCTTAAAATTTCAATGTCCAGAATGGCGATTTAGTCTGAGTTGTCAACAATTTAAAGAATACTTTTCGGAAAAACTTGTGCGTTGTGCCCGATAACACTGCGGGGTAGCAGGATAGTGATTTATTCTATGTGTAACTTAGAGAACAATTTACAGTTTTGACTTTTTGGAACTTTTTTCAATATTCATTGAACATAATAATTATCTATCATTCATGATGCAATACCTCTCATGGTTCCCAATTGCTGTCATGTAAGAAACTCTTGAAGCTACTGGATTAATAAGGTTCAAGAAGAAATCCCATTCTGCTAGAAAACCAGTTGCATAGCTTATGTCTCCAATGTGAAACACTGAGTTTACATTGTTGGTCTCAACTTCATTAGCTATAGCTTTGATAACTGATAGAGCTCCAGGCTATTTGAAAAAAGAGATCAAGCTAGTCAAATACATAATTGTATAATGTTGTTGGTGAAGGCAAATGAAGTCTAGCAAAATAGTTAATATTTGACCAATGCGTAGCACTGACACTTCAAATTAGAAATGTGTTAGGTGTCCTACACGTGTTGTGTCAGACACTGACATGAAAATGACATACATTATTACATTCGATTACAAATTTGTACTCTATCTATGTGCCTTTGTCGTGTCTGGTGTCTATCAGTCTATGGTTGGGTCAATGCTTCATAGTTCACCACTAGTCCAATCCTAATATCTTATTTGAATTTCGAACGGCGAACACTATTTCACTTGAAATAGAAATTTACCTGAATGTAGTGTTCTTCTGAAGCATCAAGAGGGGTCTTTCCCATATCACCAAATGAAATGAATTTGAGCTCATCTGATCCTCCAGCTGGTGGAGTTGCAAATTTGATTTCTTCACTCCAATCAACCGATTTACTAGTCCATTGTCAAAAGAAAATCAACTTATTTCATGATCACAATCGCAAATACTCGAAATACTTAGTGAACAAAATACTCTAGATTAAGTTTAAAATAATCTTCATATTTGTTATGCAAGCATATAACATCGAAGCTTCATACCTTCCATATCTGTAGGAGTAAGTAGTTGATGGCTTAAGACCTGTCATAAGTGCTGAATGAATGTATCCTGGATCATGCCATCCAAAATCCTTAGCAGGACTTGGCAATGCTGAACCTGTCAATTTAAGATCAAAATAAATAATCTTATATGAAACACATACTTATGACTTATGAGCATGAAAAATTGAAGCTATTGTTACTCACTGCACATATCATCTTGTGAAAAAGTAGTGACTGTTGAGGAAATTGTTTTCCCATCTCCATATTGGACTTGCTGAGGTTCCTTGTCTCCACTAACCCATGTCAATCTCATCTGCAACATCAATCATGTTATAATCACTTACGCCTAAAAAATTTGTGCGTGAGTGTGTCCGGTGTCAGTGTAGTGTCTGTGCCTGTGTCGTATCAAGTGTCTGTGCTCCATAGACTTTAGTTATATATGGTACTTACTGATGTTGCAGTTGAATCTATGCTTGAGAGATGTCCATAAAGTGGCTTCTTAGGATTAGCAAAACCAATAGGAGTGGACCTTCCAACAAGGCAAGGGTTGAGAAAACCACCAGAAAATAACACAAATTCAATGTCACTTCTAATGTTGATAACATGAAATTTTATTGAACCACTACATGTTGTCACACTACATTTCCCATTCTGCTCTTTCTTGCATTCTTTCTTTTTGCAGCTCAGGTAATCTGGATCATTTTTCAAGAATTGTGCCTACATTTTTGTTATTAATCAGAATATATACACAACATTACTATTGTTTCAAGACATACTATATATATATATATTTCTAAATGATTAGTCACCACATTAATAGCACATCTCAATTCTTATAATTTCATCTTAATTTCATGACATAACTAGTTATCTTATGATGAACACTTTCACTAATATGTTTTTTAATCCGCACGTGACACGTCTCTTCTTGTTTTTTACCATCTCATATATAGTCTTTGAAATGTTCTCAAACGCACTTACGGGAATTAAAATTAATTATATTTTAGAAGCTTTAGCAACATTTCATTTTAAAAATGCTCATATTTGTTAAATATTCTCATTCATTTTAAAAATAATACTTCACTTTTGAAGTTTAATAAATTTAGTTTTGACAAAATACTTCATAAAATTCATTCATTTTAAATAGTTTCAAAATTTATCGTCCAAACAATGAATTTATCATCCAATTCAAAAGAAAAAGCTGAAGGGAATTTTATTGTTCAGATAATTTGATTTAATATAGATATTCCGTATATGAAAACAAATAGGAATATGCTTTTATTCGACTTCACCAAAAAAAAAAAACTTATAGGAATGCCACGAAATAATGTTTTGATCTCAATTTGGATAAAATATTGCGTGGACGTAACTTTGACAACTACGTCAAGAGAGCACATTTTTTAGGATCAATATTTTTTGGCTTTGATGTTCAGTCCATGTCCCTACCTAGGACAGGTGCTATATCCCATTCTATGTGTTTAAATTACACATTAAAATAAATAGTAGAAATGTAATAGATTTTTTTTGTAATTGTTACTATCAAAGATGTGTGAATATATAGAAAATAGATATGGACACATGAAATAAGTTCATATAAAATAGTGAGACTCACATTAATTTCAACTAATTAAAAAGAGAGTTAGAATGAATGTACATGCTGTTTTTCTAAAAAATCAATGCAAGCGAGACATTTTTTTTATATTCTTTAATCTAATTATTATAAAATCACTTTTGCTTGTAAATAAAGCGGGAGAAAATATTGATTAATCTCAATCATTAATTTGAAATTACTAGTTGATCACTAAGTTACATATTAACATTACATAACCTTTATTAAATTATCTTTAATTTGTTGCTTGATTAAATATGTCACTCTTAATTGGTGGATTGAGTTTAAACTTTAAAAAAGTCTAAATTATGAATGATTACAACCACAAGGTGCACATTATTTTTGAAATTGAACCACAACGTCCACACAGTGCACATGGACATGTTAATTTGTAGTACTACTATCA
This sequence comes from Trifolium dubium, assembly GCA_951804385.1. Taxonomy (NCBI): domain Eukaryota; kingdom Viridiplantae; phylum Streptophyta; class Magnoliopsida; order Fabales; family Fabaceae; genus Trifolium; species Trifolium dubium. The sequence goes on along the minus strand of OX638075.1, from coordinate 27,706,970 downwards.
TTCAAAGTGTGTTGCAAACTAAAAGCAAGCGTGTATGAAGTATGAACATGAGTTGGAGGATATTCATTGGCAAAGTCAAACTAAATTTATGAGAAAGAAACAAAGAAATCTTAATCCATCTTCATATGGAAGTATAAGTTACTTGCGGTATGTGACACCAATGACCAATTAATGCCGACTTAGGAGTACTACTATTAATGAATTATGCAATAGTTGACTTTCTATACTTTCTTTTATAATTTCAGATTTAAATTAGTTTTTTGTTTTGTTGCAAAAGCATTATTTAATAAATGTTGCTAACATGATCAAGATCAACCACTAAATAAAGCCACCCTTTGCTTCAATTTTCGGGCTAAATATAAGAAGATTAAGGTTCTCATTAAATAATGCTTACATAAATGGAAGGTGTCAACTGTCAAGTTGGTTGATACCTTTGATGTGTGATATCATGCCAATCATCAATAAAATAAAATCAATAAAATACACAATAAAGTTTTTTTTTTTAAAATAGTAGAGTTTTTAACCACTCAAATTTAATTAATTTTGCACATGAATTAAAATAATTTTTGTACCCAATTTTTTTTATATCAATTTAATGTAATGTTATTGTATGAATATAAAATTATACATTCTTCCAAAGAAAATTAATTAAATTGCATCTAGTTATTAGTTAAATTTTTTTTGGTAAAATCTCATTAGTTAAATTATTTAGTTGTAAAATGTAGAGGTATAAATTATCTTTGGCATATCGATCATTAATTTTATTTATTTATTTTATGTTATACTAGATTATATAAAAAAATACACATCTATCCATACAAAAAATAAGCCATACACTTGATTCAAATATTAAAGAGTTACATTCCTCTCCATTTTTTAACAACAATAGAAAAATAACTTCATTTAAAGAGAGATAAACACAAAGAATAATAGTGTGGAAAATTTTAAACCAATGTATACAAATATGGGAAATGGCTTTCCATCTATTTTTCATGGAATTACTACTATTACTTACTTAATATAAAAGTATGTAAATAAACTTCACAAGATATGGTGGGAATTAACCTTGGAGATAAGGTGGTTGAAAAGGGATTGCTGACCAATTAATAATTTGCCAACAAAACAAATTAACACTTTCATACTACAATATTAATTTAATTAGTAATACATACTATACGGCATTTATTTTGTGACATGCTAGCCACCATCAATATAATGAACCCTCTTTCCACCAAAACAAAATAAAGTATCATGACCCCTCGTTGTCACATTATTATTTCCCCATCCCTATTTATTTATCTTTTTAAAGCATTTGAAGACTATGTTTGATATCACGGTAAGAGTGTCAGAATCACGGTGAATATTACGCAAACATGTCTCTTATAATAGATTAAAATCCATGAAAAAAAGAAAAATATTAAATTTCAAAGCATGTATTATGTTGTGTGTGCATGAACATACCTTGACAGGGTAATGACAAAGCAGAGGAAGTTTTGCAGTATCACCAGTTTGTAGATAATAAAATTCATTTAGAAGACAAGTTTTATCACTGCAAGCATATATGAAATTAAATTCATAAACTCCAATTTCATAGTTCATATAATAATTTGATAATAGCAATGATTATTTTTAATTAACTTCAATTTCCATAATAATCTATTTGATGAACATTATAAATTTTTAAACTTAATTCTTACTTGGAATTTGAAGGTGAAATCATAGCCACCCAATCGCCATCTCTTGGTTTAGAAACTCCGGTGACAGTAACCGTGACAAACTCGTCATCCGACAATCCAGAATTTGAGCTGATATTGAGCTTAACATAAGGATTTAATATAGAACAATCCTTTAAAATTCGTCTATTTATCAATCTAAAATCGGACAATGCAGTAAAATTTTTGTGTAAGACTTTAGTTTGTGAAACAACATGGTTCAAAGGTGAGGAAGTGAAAGTTGTGGACATTGAAGGACTAAGGAAGAAAAAGAGAAAAATGAATACATGTTTGAGAATCCAATTTGAGGATTCCATGAATGAAGAAAATGAAGGAAAAGAAATACTAGAATTTGTTTATGTATGGACAAAGCTTTTTGTGTGATTTGTTTTGAAAGGAAGAAAATATGGCTTTGCTTTTGGTTTTTATATCTTTAATCAAACTCTTTCCCTTTCTTATATAGAGTATAAAACTTAGGACTTGGCAAAATGATATGTACTTCTACAAGAGAATAAACATGCAGTTAGGGAACATGGGTTTAAACATTACATTATTAAATATTTTTTGGTTTCTACAAAATTACTAAATTTTATTTTTCATCCACATAAAAGAAATCATTATTTTAGTAATAACAAACTATCCTGTGAGAAGGTCTTGTATGGACACAAAATAAAATAAAATAATACTCCATTTATTTTTAAATATTATACTTTGGCAAATCTAAAAGTCATCATTACAAATTTTATGGTTGTTAAGATTAATATTGTCAAAAAAAGATTAATATTTTTTGAAAGACAAATTCTGCATTCTCTTGTAGTTTTGTTCTGTTTTTTTTTTTCATCTTTTTTTCTTCATAAATCACTCTTCTGGATATTATAATTTATTTTTTAATTCGTCATTTTAATACTACGTTGTTTATTTTTCATCTTGTTCGTTTGATTTTAATTAATAGAAAAACATATGAAACTTTATAGTAAATTTAGAATAAAAGAACTAATGTTATATCAAAATTCAAAGTAATATTATTTTTGGATATTTTAAATTTATTTTGACCAAATAGAGTTTTTTCCATTTGTTAATGTTACACTCCTATAAAATGGGTCGAATTGTGTGCAGTCACAACCAAATATAGTTTTTCACGAGTATCTGCCACATTAATCAAAATCAGACAACTTATTTATATTTAGGTATAAAATTTTAATTTTTAGGAAAATTTATAATTCAAACTTAAATTTTAACTATTTAATCATAATCAGATGATCTAAATATGCTGATTTTGTACTATTAAATTGCATTCAATAAAAATTGCTATAAAATAGAGAGGAAAAATACTTGTTTGCTATTAAATTTTTTATTTATTTTTCATTTAAATGTGCCTAAACTATTTTGATTTGGAGTTGTTCTGTCTAAACAAGAGTTAATTAACATAGAAGAGCATCACAGTTGTCATTTTTTATTAGGATATTGGATTCTACGTTAAGTACTCAATTTAAAATAGAACAGAATTCTAGTTTGTCTTTTTGTGTTGAGAACTAATGTGAGCTAAATGGATACTTCGATCAACTTTGTTGTAATTCTTTCTTTTATTTGAGTTCACACTAGTGTTTCAATCGCTTTTAGTTCTTTTTGAGATTTTTTTCTTCATAAAATCTTATTAATACAAGTAGTTATTTCTCTATCGAAGGAGTTCTTTATAAAAGAAGGAAGTGATATGGTTTTCAAATGAAAAACAACCAAATTAATAATACAAAATTAATAAAGTTATGAAGAGCAACAATGATATTGTCGGTTACCCTCAAATGAGGCATACCATTGCATTCGAGATATTGTCCGTTTTAAGGTTTTTATGAGTCTTACGAATTTGTCTTTTATAAAAGACATCGACGACGTCTCGATGAGTTGAGATGTGTGTGTTATATAAACTACTTTTAGCTTCAAATTCTAAGTAATGTGGACCTTTTTGGATCTACAGGAATAGTTGCCCCTTTTTGGATTTGCGTTTCTTTGCTAATGGAAGGAAAAAAGTGTATATTAACAAAGAAAAGATGGACCGGGACGGTTCAATGTGTGAGCTATTGAGCTGAATAAATGGTTAATACAATCATGGGTTTGGTTCATCGCAATTCTTCAGTTTTTAAAAATGGAATTCGAGAACCAAATTGAACTAAACCACATCGATTTTTATTGGTTCGATTATTGATTCGAGCAATAAAAATGGTTTTTTTTCCTTCTGATTTGGATTGGCTAAAATTGTTGGTTTAATCAGATTTTTTGAATCCGCTTAGACCTAGAGGTGGAAATAGGTTGGACCGATATAGACTTTGTCAAGTCTGAGCCGGACCTGTAAAAAAATTGAAGTGTTGAGTCTGGCCTTTAGTCTGTTATAAACTTATTTTTTATTTAAAAATGAGTCTGGTATGTTAACATGTTTAAAAACCTATTATTTCACATGAACATATTTAAATCAATATTTAAGTAGACTAATATACTAATAAGCTAATGACATTAAACTCACTTTAGATATTTAATATTATACTTTAGAAAATTTGATAATATATACATCATACTTCAATTATAGTTTTTATAATAATATATTTATATATGTGACAAATTAATATAAATTAATAAAATATTATTTGCTTATTTTATTTAAATATGCCAATCTGGCTTAAAATACTATTTTTATAGCCCTTAGCTCAATCTTTTAATTAAATAGACTTCTTAAAAAGTTTGATTTTGCTCTATTTAAAAAAAATGGTTTAATCTTAGTAAAAGAAAAGGTCTAATCTGATTTGAGTTTAAATAGACTAGACCATTAAACTCTATAAGCTGACCTGATTTATTTCCAACCCTGAATTACGTCCTTAATCTTTATTGGTGAAGCTACTGTCTCTCAATGTAGTAAATAATATTTGTGTTTATGTACTAAACTTTTATAAAGTATGATGTGAAATGTTGAGAAAAATTGAAAAGTTTGTTTTCCTACGAGTTGTTTGATTCCAAGTGTGATTTTGAAGGGTGAATATGTGATATGGGTTCTATGTCAAAGGAATATGTGTCTTTAGTTTGAGTCATTGTCAAAGTCAACATTTTGTTTGTGTGATTCATTACTTTAATGCAAACTCTGCATTGATTAATTGGATAAACTATATCATTATCCACATTAGTTATTTTGTAATATGCTACAAGTGACCCTATAAAATTAATTTAGGAATATTTTTATAGGTTTTGTTTTGTACCTTTTATTCTGCTTTTATACACAATCATCTCATGTTAAATTGCTGAATGCTAATCCACAATCAGCAACTACTTTAAAGAACAATTAAACTGAAATAGCATTAAATTAAACCATCTGGAAAACATTAAACAAGTGACTTACATACCAAGCTACTAGTGTGTGTACATCTAGCAGTAGCACAGTTATTTTCATGGCTAAAAGCATTAAAACCGATCTTATAAATAGCATCACAAGCTCAAAAACCTACAAACTAGGTCTTGCTATTATTGCATTCAAACATAAGGGTGAGGGAATTCATGGATGAACTATTGTTGCGAGTTGCGACTCTACCGGCCACCACTGCCGGGGTTTGGAACCTCGAAGCCAGGGTTTGGAACAAATGTGTCATCGCCACCAGGAACGTAACTGTGGCCACCTGGTGATCCTGATCCTGTTCCTGATCCAGTTCCTGATCCGGATCCTCCGGTGCCACCAGTAAATGGGTTATTAGGAGTAAGTCCAAAGTTTGGTGGAAATCCTACATGTCCAATGCCTGGAAAATGAAATTTTTTACCATGGTCATGATTGAACAGAAACTCGGGCTCTTTCTTGTCGTCTTTAGCAATGTCGCGGCCAGCAACTGCTTGCCATGTTGTTACAAGTAGGATATTGAAAATGAGAAGAAATGCAAAGAAATAGTAAGAAGTATGAGCCATTTTTCAGATAAAAAGAACTAGGAGAAGGATGTTAATTAGCTTGTGATTTTTGTGTTGAAGCCATAATGAATTGAATGCATTATATAATAGTTTTGATGCTATAGAGTAGAGTGAACATTGGCGGTGAGTAAAGTGTGACATTGTTTTTATCATCGGATTTATTATTAGTTGCTGTTTGTGGCCATTTATGCACCGTAATTTGTAGATAAAGTACACTACATAGGTATTGGGATATTATTGCTTCTACGTACCTTCATTCTTGTAGAATTGTTGGATAATTTCTGAATATTATATAAAAATAATCTGAGTACAATTATATTGTAAGTAAGTTGGCTAAATCTTTCAATTAGTAAGCCCTTTGTTAACACATCTGCTAGTTGATGTCGAGTAATCATCAATCCACAATTTAGATTCTCTTTGATTAAATTCGGTCTATTTCAATGTGTTTTGTCCTGTCGTGATGAACAAGATTATGAGTAATACCAATGACCGATTTATCGTCACAGAATAACTTCACAGGGACTTCACTCTTCACATTGTATCTTCAAATCTTCTAGCACTTGCTTCGTAATAATTCACACGTGTATTGATCAACTGACATTTAAGTTATTTAGAGTCAATTCTTTATAATGTGACAAACAATTGGTTGTACTCTTTTGATTTAAATGATTTTTTTCTGTAGTTGATCTGCATGTTAATTATGTTGTATTTTTAATGTTTGCTTATGTTTTACTTTGAAACAAATTTTCTCAATTGATGGCGTCACATTTAGTGGTATTAGATCCCTATTGTCTTGAGTCGTGATAGAGTCTATATCTGTGATTCTTGTATAACAATATATGATAAAAAACTAGATAATGAACAAGTATGCATATCCTAAGTTTTGGACTTGTTATATGAAGATTATCCTCACTTATAAACACATATTCAAGGCATCTCGCAACGAATCTGAGATTTCTTAACAGTTATGTTTGCACAAGTATGTATATCCGAAGTTTTCGACAACTTTTCATTTCATTTCTCAAACAAGAAATTAACATAAATACTTCACCGAAGCAGTAAAAAAAATTTTGGTACATCAAAAAGATAAATTGTTCTCATCGTGAATTGATCCCTTGACCTCCCCTACCCAACCCATGTAGTATTTGTTAACTCGAAAATTTTGAAATCTCCAAAACACTAAAACAGGGAAGTTCAAGTCTAAAGTTAATTAAAAATTAACTTACATTACATGATATGAGATTACCTCGTAAGTTCAAAGTTATGTAATTCTATTAACCATGTCTATATTACATTGACATGAGATACCAGAACCTCTTTAAGTGTACTGAATTGTTGCCCCTTGAATATATCATTGTTCTGTGTTGAGAAACTTGTATTTTATAATACCAAAATTTTCTGAATTGAATATTTCATTTTAATGACATTTCATACCTTCATACATTCAAGATGAATACAGAGTAATATTTATTTTCCCTTGAAGTTGGACTTTAATTTGTGGTCCTTCTGAAATTTTTATATTTGTGGTCTCTGGATAAAAGGACAACTTACTCAATAGTACTCAATTCTGATATTCTTGTAGTAGCAAATAATATTGTGTATTTATGTACTAAACTTTATGTAGCGGCGCTGCTATTGAAACATCAGCCTGCCATACACGGTATGCGACACCAGCTTGGAAAATGAAGGCAGATCGTGACATGGAAACTGAATTTATATAGGCAAAAAAATATTAGAGTGAAGAACTATTTTGGTCTCAGACAATTTTCTCATGTCTCAATTCAGTTTTCAATAAAAATAAAATTTAAATTAGCAACTTTAGTAATGAATATATTGTTGTCAAGGGAATTTTATTGTCCTTGTTAATTTGTTTTTGTTTTTGACAAACTATGTCCTTGTTAACAGCAGTCGGTGTCATTTGCCAACATTTTGTTTGTGTGATTCATTATTACTTAACTGCAAAGTCTGCATAAATTAATTGGATAAAAATATGAGACTCTCTACATTAATTAATTTTTCATGTGTTAAATGGCCCTATAAAAATAAATGAATATTTTTAGGTTATGTTTTATAGACGCAATCATCTGATGTTAAATTACTGAATGTTTGTCTAGAAATCCTAGCTTAACTGGCAAAAAACGCCGAATTCGCTAGGTTAGATGTCCATGACCGAAGTTCGAACTTCAATCCTTCCACTTTGTTTTACAATTTCGTCAACGTGCCAAAAAAATTTACTGAATGTTTGATCCACAATCAGCAACTAATTTGAAGGACAATTAATCTCAAATAATACATGAATTAAACCAGCAGGAAAACATTATACAATAAACTTACATAGCAAGTAACAAGCCAATAGTGTGTGTACATCATATCTAGCAGTAGCACACTTATTTTATGGCTAGAAATAAGGAAAACCGATCTTAATAAGCATCAGAAGCACATAAACCCACAAACTACGTCTAGCTATGTTATTATTGCATTAACGGATGAACTGTTGATGCAACTCTACCGGCCACCACTGCCGGGAATTGGAACCTCAAAGCCAGGGTTTGGAACAAATGTGTCATCGCCACCAGGAACATAACTGTGACCACCTGATGTTCCTGATCCGGATCCTCCAGTGCTACCGGTAAAGGGGTTATTAGGAGTAAGTCCAAAGTTTGGTGGAAATCCTAAATGTCCAATGCCTGGATAATGAAATTTTTTACCATGATCATGCTTGAAAAGAAACTCAGGCTCTTTCTTGTCGTCGTTAGCGATGCTGCGGCCAGCAACTGATTGCCATGTTGTGACAACTAGGATATTGAAAATGAGAAGAAATGCAAGGAAAGAGTAAGAACTTTGAGCCATATTTTCAGATAAACAAGAAACTTAGCTTGTGATGTTTGTGTTGAAACCACAATAGAGTGAATGCATTATATAGTAATTTTGGTTCTACATTTTCGAGTGAACATTTGCGGTGAGTAAAGTGTGACATTTTTCACGTACTATTTGTGGAAGACATTTAACAACGTAATGGCGGCTACTAAATGACCATTTATGCACCGTAATTTGTAGAAATATTTGGAATAGTATTGCTTCTATCTTCATTTATCATGTTTTTATTGCTACTTAACTATGGTTTCTTCAGCACTTGTTTAAGAAACAAGGTCTCTTTAAAAAAGAAGAAGAAGCTTATTATCACCTTTCTAAAGAAAATTCATATCAAGTCCACACCACATTTTTGGCTGAGGCTAGCTAAGGGGTTAAAGATTTTGTCTACCACTATTCTAATTAATAATATATTTGCTGTTAAAAATAAAACTATTGAATCACGAGGAGAAGCCTGATAGATCGTCCACATGAAATCAAGAATATCAAAATAAATGAGTTGGACATCACACTTTTACCCAATCCTTAAAACATTAAGTTTACATGTCATATCTCATTTATAAAGTGTTCAATCTCCACTTTTTTAAGCAATGTGAGACTTAACACTCACCTCACACTTATCACAACATTGTCTACCTTGATCTTGTGTGTAAACTATTATTGTTTTAACTTTAAATTTTCTGTGATGTTAAATCATCCGGATCCATATATTTTGCATATTCAGCTAAATATTCTTGATAAATTTAGTTGGAGTGTTACAGGTTTGAGAAATCAACCAAGTCGTCAATTTTTATCAGATTTCATCGGGTCACACTCACATCAGTTCAATAAATGTTGAGTCGAAGGTGTTTAAAAAATTAAATCACTACTTGGAAGAATAAGCTCTTTAATAAATCAGGAACTACTACTGCTAAGATGGCATCTACATTAAATTTATACTCCGTTAACATAAATTTCACGTTTATGTTAATATAAATTTTATTTATTAAAATACAGTATTTCTTCTATCTCAAAGTAGTAGTCGTTTATGTACCAAAAAAGTAGTATTTCACGTTTATGTACCAAAAAGTAGTAGTCGTTTAAAATTTATGCACAATTTAAAAAAATATATTAATTATGTTGATTTCATCAATGGTAAAATTAGTACTCCCTCTGTCCCATAATATTAGTCACTTTGATCAATTTCACATTTATTAAGAAATGTCGGTAGTATAATTATTGTGTTTAATTTGTATGTAAATTTTACTAAATTGTCTTTTGTTTGTATGTGTATTTAATTTGACTTTTTGTATTTTCAATGTAAATTAATGTACGTGATAATTATGAGTATGAGTAGGGAAAAATGTAATGAATGCACATAGTAATTTGCAAAGAACTTATATTTAGGGACTAAACTTTTTTTGAAATGGTGCTTATAATTTGTGATAGAGAGAATATCATTTACTAAAAATCTCTTATTAATCATTTAATTGTAGCTAGTGGAGTAATTAAGTTAGATGAAATTCAATAAATAAATATATAATAATGAGAAAAAAGTAATAAATGTGTATGTATTCTAAAGTGACAATTATTTTGAGACAAATAAAGAATGTTACTGTAAAAAGATAATTATTTTGAGACAGAGGGAGTAATACAGTATTTGGTACGGTTGCTTTGTCAAAATACCCGTCAACCCACATAGATTATTTTCACCTTCTGGTCCCAAGGAGAAAGCGGCTAGTCCAGAGTTCGAGACGAATTTTGGTAACAAGTGAATTTAGTTTCTCCATAAATGCAGTTGTAAGGATTAAACTGTGTTCTTTCCTACCAAGTACAATGTCAATTGCCCCCGACCGACGACTAACGTTTGATTAATTTTTTAAAAGCTTCTAGTAGAGTTAAGCATATGACCCTACTTTTGTTTAGCGAAGCCAATCATTATTTGGAATTTGATTATACACGGGTAACGTTCCTTTTACGTTAATCTCTTCCAGTTGCACCTCAATCTCAATGCAATTTTGCTTGGCCTATAGTGATGATTGATCTTGGTACAGTGTACAAACCTTTAATCATATCTCTCAAAGCTGTTTCAATGAATAATTGATTGACAATAATTAGCTTTAGCTGATGAAATCAAATGTCATAGAAGTAGGACCTTGATCCTTTTGTTGTGTCCACTTAAAATTGACACTACAAATTGATACCACTTTCATCCTAGATTTGCTCTAATCATCTTAGCATACGAGGCACACCAGCATATTAATAAATGTGTGCACACAAGTAGGTTGGCTTAACTTTGTTATCCACCCAAATCATATTTCATTAGTCCGTACCAATGTGGAATGTCCGATGTTCGAACAATGTTCCTATCAACTAAACTATATTCATGGTCACAAAGACCATGTCGTTAGTATTAATTAAAAAAAAATTATAATTTGTAATTTAAAATTGTAAAGTTGTAACCGAACTCAAATCACTTAGATTTATCGGGTTAATTTGAATTTGACCTAAAAGAGCCAAACACTTTGAGTTGGGTCATCGGATTGACACACCCATGAACACCCCTAGTGGTTAACGTCTCGCATTAAGCCTAAATAATTAGGTTTTGTAACCCTAATCGAACATTAAAATGTTACCACTTCCACAAAAAATTTCTTTCTTGAATGAGTGTTGTACCAGGTACTACAATAAACAGTTACCCTAAGAAGCAACAAATTCAAGAGTTTTACTTTGATCTTTCTTCAGAAAATCTAGGAAGTTGGACGAGTGAGTTTACTCGGGTGACCCCTTCCAACCCTAACCAGTTTTGATCATCGACCGGTGTAGTTCCATCTTTGACATCAACCGACACTGCTCCATTAATCTCATTTTCTTCTGCTGATCTCACAGTAAAGTTCCTTTGCAAAGATGGCTCGGACTTCTGTCCATCATCTGATTCGATTGGATTTCCCGAATGGTTGCTCTGAAGGGTAGCAGAAGATAAGCCTTGTTCCTCATAATCTGATTCTGAATCCATTTTACCATCCAAAAATAAGCACACTACAGCACAGTCATCCATCTTCGAAGTTGGGTACTTGAGTTTCCATTCACGAGCAGCCGAATTTACCACAATTCTTGCTGCTGATGATCGTGTTGGTGCCGATGATACTATCTCAACTACCTCCTCATTACTCAAGACATCCCAAACCTGAAGAAAGCGCAAAGAGAATCAGGATGGAAGCTTTAGGGGCTAAAATTATAAAATGGAAACTGTAATTAGGTCAGAGGAGTAGCATAATTGGAAAAACAAATACAAAATCTATCCAACATAAGGCTATTAAGTTATTTACAAATACATTATATGTTGCATATTTAATTAATTCCTGCAGTAAAGACAGACATGAACATAGTTTTAAAATGGGACCATGGCTGCGAACTAGGTAGCTACTTCAAGGTTTTCAAAATCTCTGCAACCACAATTGAGGTCACCGCAATATCAAAGATTCATAAGGAACCACATTCTAAAATCTTAGACACGGGGAAGCTAGGCACGCAATAATATTGTTCCCCCAACAATCTCACCGAGTAATGGGACATACTGACATACAATTTTATCTAGCAATGAACGAAATACCACAGTATTGTTGGTGTGATGACAGTAAAATCATGCAAATTCCAGTTAGGCAGCGTACATCTGTATTCTCACAGATTAGCACGGCAAGAAGAAACGTTCTTGCCATATCACATTGCAAAATGTCTAATTTTCTTATATTTATAGGCTAGTGAAAATGTCTGAGTCTGAATATCTTATTAACCTATTTGCTTTTCTATATTACAATGTAAAACAATAAAATGTACCTAATTTTTTTCCATGGTTTGTACAATTTAACCCAAGTTACTTGAAAACACCTATGCTCTTCCCACAAAGCTCAACTTGAGAGTGTTATACAGTATGAAAATTGTTACAAAATAGTTGGGAGTGCCTATCTATTAATGCTTAGAACATATCTATCTGACAAATGAAAAGATGATACATATATTTAGCATTTCAAATAGCATCCCTTCTATGATTTCTTGCTTATTACCAATTCATTACTATTACTATTGATAACATTCGTCTACGGTGTTTACATTTTCTTATTTCAATAACACAGCTTTTCTTGGTAAGATGATTACTTCATGGAAGTCACAGGTCGCAATGCCCAACTAACCAAGCAAAAGTAACTAACTTCCGAATTGCAGTTCATATATGTTGAAAATTCTTATCAGATGTGAAGAATAGAAAACTTCCAAAATAACAAAAGCTAACAGCTGAAGAAATATATACGGGGTTGGAAATTGTTACCCCATCAGACGCAAGAACAATGAATTGATCTCTGTCCGTAAGCAGCCGGTGAGAAAATTCCGGTATAGAAATCACACCATATTCCTTCAAGCAGAAATCTCCAAATGCTCTAGCCATTGCTAATCCAGGTGCATCATCAAAAGGCAACCATACCCTAGACACTTCCGGCTCATCCTGCAAAGCAAAAACTCTACCCTTGCACTGCTTGATTCTTTCTGCTTCTCCTAAAAGAATTCCATACCAAATTGGAATTAAGTTAGCATCATGAAGAAAAAAAGTATATATTCATCAGAGCAAGAATAAATGCTAATGGAAAAATGACACACTTGGTAAATCAGGCTTCAAATCAACAGTCAACTGAATTGCCACCATGGAGTCATTGCTGTCTTTGGATCCCATGATTGCTCGAGAATCCCCAATATATCCCATGAACAGATTTGAACCCTGGTAAGATAAGAAATTAAGAAAACTGCAACGGAAGAAGAAAACAAATAGTGTAGATGCCGCTCTATCTACTTAGTACCTGTTTCACTATAGTCACAGAAGTGCTCCCACTACAGAAGCAGTCGAGTTTTGGATGAGAACTAAGCTCTTTGTCCATGGCCTTGTATGCTTTCATGAAAGCTTCTCTCCAAGTGGAGTTCAGTTTATCCTCAGCAGAGAAATCCTTCTCAGATTCTCCACCATCAGCTTTCATGTTCTGTTTAAAACAAGCTTTGCCCAACCCATTTCGCTTGGATTCATAAGAATGCAAAAACGAAAGCAATTTTACTGGCAAAGTATCCCTTACTTTACGCGCAATAAGATGACCTTGTGGACCATGGCCATCAAACACACCACAAAAGATCATATCTTCAGACATGAAATCCTACAAAAAATACAGATCAAAATTAGGATGTTAATGTCTTATACTAACCAAGCCTCTCTCGAATCACTTAAAAAGAATCATGGATCTCATTATCACCAATAAGATGAACATACTTACTTCCCACACAACCATGGCGTCCTGATTAACTCCCTTGCGTCCCTGCTGCGTAAATATGCACGAACCCCGACTTTTTCCATTAGTGAAAATCCTGCTAGGTAAGGATGACAAATGATGCAGAGAAATAACATGGTCAGAGAATGTTCTTCTCGCTCTCTTTTGCCCACAGAATCCATCTAAGCAAGATGAAGTGGCCATATCTCCATTGCTCCCGCTGCTACAAGTACTCCGACTACTCGTTGACACACAACAACCCATTTTTTCAGTTCCAAAATGCAAACATTAGATGGTGGTGACTTTTAAATGCTTCCCTTTCCACTATAGATCTCAGTTTCAAAACAATTGCTGATATCGCAAGTCTAGTTAACCGAGCAAATAATATTGACTTCAAATATTCTCTTAATTTCAAATACAAGTCACTTTACAACTCATTGATAAAAATGGACTCTTTCCACCCTATAGTCAAATTCAAAATCTTCCGGACGCTATTTGAACGGACAACAAAACCAGCTGAACAAAAGAAAACAGGAGAACGCAATAATTGTTAATATATGATCTCACAAACTCTAGACCATTCCAACATGTATAAAATACAAAACAAAACTCACCAAAACAAATTATATGAATAGAAAAATTCCTATCATGTGAACAATGAATAGAATATACTAAAAAATTCTTTGAAAATTGACATAGTCAAAATGGAGAGTGTCAAATAATTTAATCATGATAAAAACTGAACCAAAACAAGGCCATTGTGCTAAACAAGAGACCATGTCCTATAATAATCATGTTTCAAACGGGTTTAAAACCCAAAGTTTCTTTATTTACTTTTCAATAAACAATTAAATGTTAGTCAGTCCAATTGTGATTGGTGCAGCTTGATTTCCCGCAACTGCGCTTGAATCACTTCATGTCAGAATTCGCCATGATTTGGATTAGTCAGTCCAGTGGGCCGGATATTGATGGTGAAAAACAAAAACAAAAATCATAGATCTTTATATAGATCAATTAAATAGTAAATATGAAAGTAAGGAATCTCCAATTGCACGCCTCAACATAATACTGATCATATACTATTATATAAAGTTTTTAGCACTAGCATCTGAATATAGCTTCTATATCCTAAATTCTAAACAACCCCTAACTTAAAAAGAAAGAATAAAAAAGTGAAATTTATAGCTAAAAGAATAAAAAAGAGGAACAACAACAACAACAACAACAACATGATTTTACTTACTTGTCTAAAATAAAAGTTTATAGCTAAAATAATATGATTGTTTCCATTGAAATTTTGGTAATTGCTTACCTCTACAAGAGTACAACAATAATTTGGTAAAAGAAAGTAATGCACGGTTGAGAAATGAGAGTTGAGAAAGAGTAAAGTAAAGTAGTAGAAAAATACAAATAAAGTATGGTTTCCCACTACACAGAGAGGAAATAAATAATAAAGTGAAAACCTCAAAAAGTAGAAAAAGACGAAAAAAACCGTGATTTCGTCAACAGAGAATTATAGATAGATTAAAAAAAGTACTACCTGCTACGAGATCAAGTAAATGCTACTACGTAATTATCATAATTAACAAAAAAAAAAAAAACTATGAAGTCCATATACACTGACACTGATAAGTGTCTGTCTGACACCGAAACACGTCTATTTCAAAAAGTGTGTGAGCTTTGTAGAACATAAAGCAATACTAGTTAAGAAGGAGTAACTAAGTGAATTAATGTTACCAGGAAATGGAGGTTGGGAATAACTGAATAAGGGAAGAGAAAGAAGAGAGTTGAAAGGGAGAAGGGGTTTGGGCGTTTGGGTATTTAATGGTAAAAGGGAAAGGTGGCGTGGATGGATGGGAATGGTGCATTCATTGCAAAAGCAGAATAGACAGACAGACAGACACAAGAGCAAAAAGAGTGTGAAGGTAGTAATGGTCTAAATCTAATGGATTCAAATGGATGAGGTCAAAATATTAGTTATACTATTTCATCTACTCTTAAATACAGTAATCAACTTTGACCGATTAGCACACTTTATATATATATATATTACATTCGTCCTAAAATATAAGATTAGTTTTTAGATAAATTACGTGTTGATTGTGATATTAAATGTGTTGACCATTATTCATTTCGTATTAAAATATAAGTTGTTTTGATCATATCACGCAAATTAAGAAATGTAATTAATGTTGTATAGAAAAAAAAATTGTGAGTTAATTAACAAAATTCTCTTTCATTAATAGTATGAAAAATATAAATTGAAAAGAAGATCGAGGAAAATAGAGTAATAAATAATTAAAGGTATAATAAAAAAAATAATATTAAATGTTTAGTGGTGTTATAAAGTCGCTTATATTTTGATAAAAAAAATTCTTCTCAAAGTGACTTAATATTTTTTTGATAATGTGACTTAGTATTTTTGTATAGAGATAGTAGTGTTATTTTTGCAAGTTATTTTTTTTTATAAGAGAGAATTAGTTAATATTTTTACAAAGTAATTATTACAAATTGCAGAAAATGATGTACTCCCTCCGTCACTTTCTATAAGATCATTTTTTACAAAATTACACTATTCACTTATCTTGTTTTGATCGTATTTTTTTAATAATACATAAATGTAAATATTATCATATAAGATCTTGTTTGATTTGTTTTGATGAGTACTTTCAAAATATCAAATTTTTATAATTTTTACTATTAGACAATTAAAGATATTAGTAGTCAAAATTGTACATTGGCGTACGTGCAGTGATCAAAAGAGATCTTATAATTAGGGACGGAGGTAGTATAATATTAAAGGTATGGTGGGAAAGAAATAATAAATGTACTTTTTTTTGACTAAAAGTAATAAATGTATTTGAAAATTGGAAAAAGATCTTATAAAATGGGACAAATAAAAAAATGAAAAGGATCTTGTGTATTGGGACGGTACAATTTTTTGGCTGCAGGTTGAAGATCAAGTTGTACAATTATTTATAAGGGATAAAATACAATAAATGAATAAATAAGTAAATATTATCTTGCCTAAAAAAAAAGTTAATATTATCTTGAAATTAAAAAAAAAATCAATTATTGTGTGATAAAGATTTTGGCAACTAGATGAATTATTTTGGGACAAAGAGTATTAACTTTTCCAATCTAAGGTCGAGGGTTCGATCCTCACCTTGGGTATGGAGCAGCTTTAAATCTTTGGGCCAGCTATTCCACCCTTTGAGTGCCTTCAATCTAACGAGGGAATAGTCACTGTGTTCGGCGGTGAATACCCCGGTCTCGAAAAAAAATTCAAATGCTCTAAACTTGAAACACAGTATATATTTATTTGAGACAAATTCTACTATGCATAAGGTAACCAAGTCACAATATTACTTTTATCTTATAATCAATATGAATATTGCAAAATTTATTATTTGATTTAAAGATTATATTATATAGATTATTCATGCAAAATATATATAAAAAAACTATAATCATTGATATGATATTAAAATACATCCAAATAGGTATTGTAAGATAGTTTAAATGGTAAAAGTTGGAGGACATTGATCAAAATTCTAGAGGAATATTTATCTTTCTGATATACCAAAAAAAAGAAACACATCCAAATAATTTGTATTCAATAAAAACTCACAAACTATTAATTTTGATGGATTTATATATTTGTTTCTCATAACTCACATATTTTTTTCCAATATTTTAATTGATTTTTAATGTATTAATAAAATAAATAATAAAATGTCCAGAAGTCCTAACTCAACTGACATAAAATGCTGAAATTGTTAGGCCGGGCATCCATGACTTGGGTTCGAACCCCGGACACTCCACTTGTGTGTGTGAGTTTATTGATGCCTTTGTCATCTCGTCTATGTACCCAAAAAAAAAATATAATAATAATGACATGCAACACATCATCAAAATTAACCGGGGACTAAAACATTATGTTGACTTTCAAATAAGAGATCAAAAAGTTGGTTCAATTTTTCAGATTATATTCATCAGATGCAGATCCAATATATCAATGACTTTGACGTCGTCAACATTGCAGATCTGGAAACTTGGTTATTTCAGACACTCTAATTTTGTCATATTTGAAGGCATTTTGTCGTTATTTGCTATTAACTTGGATGTTGTGAGTTGGTTCATAAATTTATCCTTTTTTCTTTTTAGCGATCTTGAATTTGTGTTATATGATATATTCTTTGATTTTGAATAGATAAAGTTTACTGTTAGTCAAAAAAAAGAGTAGGGAGACTAAAAGTTAAACAAATATGTAAATAGAAGGATCAAAAGTGTATTTAAAGTTTAAAAAGTTTTACATCATCGGTAAATGGAAATTAATCTCTTCTTTTTATCTTTTTTTTTTCCTTCTGAATTAAGACAAATATTATTAATGCATTCACCAATACAAGCAAAATGGGAAGCTAGAAACTACTAGTCATGACTTTGTAAATTAAGTAAATTTGGTACTCTTATTGTTTTCAAAGTTTTTTTCATGTAAAATATGAAGAAAAAAAATTATAATAGAAATTTAGTTTATTTGGATACAATTATATAAAAAAATATTTTTTATTAGAAATAGACCTCCATCTTTTTACATTTATTTTCATTCTCCTCTGAAACAATTTGGAAGAGTGGGGGAACAATTTGCCTTTTGATGAGGAAGTAATAGACTCCAACATAGAACTTGTTGTTGGGGTTCATAATGAAGATATTCAATCAATTGCTAAAAGTGTTTCATCATCAACTATTTGGGTTCAAATGTTCAATACAATGTAATATTACGCTCAAGATGTCAAATTTAGGTACATTGTTGTTGGGAATGAAATAGACCTAATAATGATACAACATCAAAATTTGTTCTTCATGCAATGGAGAATATTTATACTGCACTTGCATCATCTAATCCACAAAATCAAATTAAAGTTTCAACAGCTATGCATATCGGTTTATTGGGAAGTTCTTATCCTCCATCACAAAGAGCATTAGTCCTTCTTCAATTTCATATATAAGTCCAATAATTATTTATAAGTACATAAATTTATTTGATGCAATATTAGGAGCACTTTATGCAACTTTTGAGAAAGTTGGTGGTGCAAACTTGGAAATAGTTTTATCAGAAAGTGGAGGGCTTCTGATGGTGGTATTGCTGCATCCATCGAAAATTCATAAATGTGCTATAAAAATTTGATTAAGCATGTGTTGAGTGGAACAACTAGAAGATCTGGTCAACCATTAGAGACTTACTTATTTGTTATGTTTGATGAAAATAAAATAAGACCCGCCAAAATTAAAAGACATTTTGGTTTGTATACTCCTAATAAACAAATCAAATAATCAAATTGGTCTAAAACCATCCAATTCTCAAAGTTCCTCTTCTCGTCTTTCAAGGGGAGAAGTAATAATTTCTTTTGGTTTACCTTTAACTATTTAACAATTATATGATGTTAGCGTATTTTTTTTAGTAATTATGATATTGGTATAAAGTTTCTACTATCATTAGTGATGATTAATATTTGTTGGAGAATTTGTGGAGCACATAAAGTATGTTCTCTCTTTTCAACCAAATTTATGCATACACACGAGCCAGAAATTGAAGTCCTAACCACATATTTAAGTGGACCAAAATCCTTATTACTTAGACCAATTCATTGTTTGTTAATAGAACTGTCAAAAACAGGTTGGGATGATGTGCCGGCCCATTAGCCCACATACTTGGCCGTGTTGTGCTTTTAAAAAAAAAGCATCTCAACACTCCCGGGTTTTTTGGCCCAAGCCCACTAAACCCTCCTGAGGATTGATATGGGCCGGGCAAATCATTTTAACTTTGGACCGGTCCATTATCTAAAAATAACATTATCATCTAATTTATGTCATTTTTATAAAATTAATATCAATAAATACATAAAACATTATCATCTAATTTAAAAATTATTACAAAAAATATAGTTTGATGTGTAACTTTAATAAAAATGGTTACATTTACCTAAAACTTTAATAAAAAATAATTTTATAATTTATTAATGCATATTTATTGATGATATAAAAATTATTTACACTTATATGCAATTATATCTCAATAAAATTAATAATTATGAAAAAATAATATATCAAATTCAATTTAAAAAGATCGAAGTTAGGTTGGGCAAGCCCATTAGTCCATCAGGCTAGGCCGGACTTATTTCGGGCCGGGCCGGACTCGTTAAACATGGCTTAAATAAGAAATGAGTTGGGCCAGTCTGGCCCATCAATAGTGCAAAATCCTGCAGGTTTAGTCAGGATGGGCCGAACCGACCCATTTGACAGTTATTTGTTAGTGATGTCAGTTATCTATTATTTAATTATTATTTGTTAGAGATTTACACATGGATTTGGTGAATACATTATTTGTTAGTCCTATAAATAGAATAAGTGATTTGTTTATAAGGTTAAAATATTTACACAAGATTGATATTTTTATTTATAGGACTATAATTTCACTTATTCTATTTAAAGAGTTTGTTTTTAACATTAAAAGAGTTTCCTCTTCATCTTCTAACCTATAAACAACCTTTTTTACTTTGGGTTCAATGGAAACTCTAGAAGCAACCTCTATTCGAATAAAAAGTTCTTTAATTATTTTTGCTAAAGACTCAAATCACTTCTCAGAAGAATAATGAGATTAAAATGGTTATTGATGGAATCAACCTAGGGGTTCAGAATGAGCCCAAGAAGGTTTGGATTGAGGATAGCCCAAGTCAAGCATATAGTGTTGGATTGAAAATTCACTATAATCCATAAGTTAATTAGATTACTATAATAAATATAAATTTTATAAAATTTATTGGTAAATTGAAAATTTATATCATATAGATTATTTACGTGAAATTTTAAAGAAATTAAAAATTATCTATTATGGTGTACAAAAAAAATCATCTAATATGTTATTATAACTCATTAAGATTAACCATTTGAGTTTTTATTGAATTAATACATCAATTTTGATGAATCTCAGTAATATATTAAATAATTTTCAATTTCCTTAAAATTTGACATGAGTAATTTATATGATACAAACTTTCAATTTAAATTTAATAAAATTCTTATTAATTATAAAAATATCAGTAACACGTGCACCATAAATTATATTAATCATTTGTGCATATTAGAATTCACCTTCTAAAATAATTATGATCATGAACATCCGACTTAACAATTTTGACATTTTTTTTGGGTTTACCTAATACTTGTGGACACCCTCTAAGATTCAAACTAAAGATACACATAGTTTCTGACTTTCTGTTATGCCTTTGACGCGGTAATAGTTATTGGCTCATTTCTTTATTTTGTGCACCCATACAGATACAATACTCTGTCTGCTCTGTACTTACTTCATTAAGAACAATTCCTCTGTTTCTAGAAATTAAACAACAACTCATACTTTCCTTCTTTAAATCTTTCTCAACTTTTTCTTTCATTTCCTTTTCTCCATCACACTTGTTCCTTTTTTTACTCATTTCCCGGGAAAGACCATTTCCTTTTCAGTTTTCACTCATAAAACAAAACCAAATGTTGTTTCTTCCATGTGCCTTGTTTGTTTTACAAGGTTTAAGGTTATAACGTAAACGTGTTATTAACCTTTCTTAAACAAAAATAGGTGTTGGCTTGAGTTTTCTTCAAGGTTTGGTTTAATTTGAAACTTAAAAGCGAAATAAAGACAAAGTTTCCATTTGTTACGGAATTATTTGTTTGTCTATAGCAGAAATGGAAATTTTGTGTTGGATTCTCAACATTGTTGTCTAACAAATATAAAAAAAAACAGATAGATTGAAAAAATGGGTATTAGTAAATTCTAAATATTACAAGTTTTGTTACCAAAATATAAAATGTTACAAGTTTTGGACCATTTTCTGAAGGGGTGATTTTAATTCTATTTTTTTCGATCACTATAATTTCTCTCTCTTTTTCTCATATTTGTGTTCTCAATTCTCATTGTCTTCAAGGTTGAGAATTGAGATAGAAGCTGAATTTGAAACTATGGAATTTGATATTGGGTCAATGCAATCTAAGTCTAACCTTGATTGCTTTCTTGACCATACAACACCTGTGGTAGCATCAAAGTTTCTTCAAGAGGTTTTTTTTTTTCTTTTGTTTTTCTTCGATCGATTATTTTGTTGGTTTCATTCTGGTCTACTATAGATTGTTTGATCTTGAACTTAATTTTTCGTTGTTTCGTTGTTTTTGTTTTTTTATTTGACAGTGCGAGATTAGAAACCTTAATCGATTATGGCATCCGTGCGATAGAGAATTAGTTGAATATTTCAGTTTGAGTGATCTTTGGAATTGCTTCAATGAATGGAGTGCTTATGGAGTTGGAGTTCCAATCAAGTTGAAAAATGAAGAGACACTTGTTCAATACTATGTCCCTTACCTCTCTGCAATTCAAATATTCACCAGCAATACTTTCAGGTACTTTACATATTTTCTAATTTTAAATCCATATAAGAATATCATCAATGTGATTTTTTTCTTAGTTTTTTAGTGTTTCACCATTTTCTCCAATTGAAAGTTAAATGTACACTAGCAGTTAGTATATTTTTTTTGTTTCAAAAATCGAAATATACCACTTTTACATTTTCGGGCCATTAGCATTTAGTATTGTTATTTTTTAATATATGATTCGTGTTTTAGGGAAGAGACCGAGTCCGGTGATAGTGAGACAAGAGATTTGTTTAGCGATTCTTGCAGCGACGAAAGCGAATGTGATAAATTATGGACTTCATCAGAAGAGGAAGCATTTGAGCAAGATAATCTATGGCATTTAGATGAACGATTGGGTCATCTTTATTTCCAGTATTTTGAAAAATCAACTCCATATGGAAGAAATCCTCTAATGGATAAGGTTTTTTTTTTTTTTTAATGTCATTGTTGAATATTTCTTCTTTCTTAAAGTTTAGCTTAGACAAAATTTCATCTTTATCCATGTTTTTATTTTAATGTTTGTAAGAAGAGAATCCATAGATTTGGGCATAGCAATAGGGGACTGTTTTAGAGGTTTATACGGATATGCAGTGTATCGTAGCCGTCTAGTTAAAATTAAACTATTAAGATTTAAATACAGTTATAATATTTTAAAATATAAAAATTTGGATCTTTAAATATAAACCATTTGATAAGAGTAGTAAGAATCTATTATTGACAAATTGAAGTTTTTCTTCCCTTTCAGATTAGTGGGTTAGCAGAAAGATACCCAGGGTTGATGTCACTTAAAAGTGTTGATCTTTCACCAGCAAGTTGGATGGCAGTTGCTTGGTAATTAATTTCTATTCCTAACTCCAACTAGTAATTAACTGCTTGGTAATTAATTTCTTGTATAGGTACGAATTAAATTACAGCATTTAGAATTGATCAAAACATGTTCTTAATTTTCATGTTTGGCCTTTCTAGTAACTTTGAACATTTATTATTATCAATTGGTCAATACTCATGGTTAATATTTTCAGGTACCCCATATATCATATTCCCATGGGAAGAACAATTAAAGATCTTTCAACATGTTTCCTTACTTACCACACACTTTCATCTTCATTTCAAGGTATTACTTATACAATTGGATTATTATATGTTGTTAAGCATTCATACGATTAACTATCTCATTCTCAACCGCCTTATTAACCTCTTTAAGTATGTGGTCATCAGAGGTTTGATTCATGACTTATATTTATTGAAAATTCTCTAATGAAGATTAATCATCATTAATAGATGTACATCTTACTTATTTTCATTAAAAATAAATGAATTTTCTTTGTTTATAATGAATTCGAGATGGAATACATGTTTCATTCATACAATTATGTACAATTACTATGCCTTATAGCTTTCGCACTTTGTGAATGAAAATGTATAAAAAAAAGAAAGCATGTACACTAAATGGACCCAACATTCACTCAAAATTGTGTAGATATGGACTTTGATGATGAAATGGAAGGAACACAAGAGAAGAAGAAGGAAAGTGAAGGCATCTCACTGGCACCATTTGGTTTGGCCACGTACAAAATGCAAGGGAACTTGTGGGTCTCGGGAAAATGTGGTAGGGACCAACAAAAGCTGGTTTCACTGTGTAGTGTGGCGGATTCATGGTTGAAGCAACTTAAGGTCCACCATCATGACTTTAATTACTTCACGGCAGCGAAGGAAAAATACAAATACGAGACACAATACATATACTGATCGTAAGTATATGTTTCATATTAAGACACATTTAATCTGAGAAGTGTTTTGATTCATAGATGCGAATAGAACATGGCTAAAATGATTATTGCACTACTACTAGTTCTACGACTTTACAAATTGACCTCTTCAATCCTCATTTTCAGAGTATTTAGTTGTTGAGTCCTTGCTTGGACCATTAATTGCATTTAATTTTTTTGGAGTATGTGTGGGGAATGAGGACTTTTGTAGTTGATTAACACTTGAGAGAGTTTTAGGACGAGCCCGTGTGAGAGGTTAACTAATGAATTGACTAATTTCAGTAGCCTCTTGTGTGTAAAGAGGTAGATGAGAGGTTAGATTATTAATATGTTGAAACTACTTAGAACTTTAAACTTGGTTGTACTTTGTGTATTTAACTATTTATTGATTGATTATCATAGTAGTTAATGGATGGGTTTGAGATGTGGCATTTTTTAAAATGTCACCTTGCAATTGGCTATTGTTTGAAGATAGATAAGCATTCTATTATACCATAAATATTTCCTTTCATTGTTTTACTTTTCTTTTTTGAATTTTATAAATTTTACGGTTAAATATATTCTTAGTCTTTATAAATATAATTTCGACTTTGTAAAAATTTTCAACAAGTTTTGGTCCCTCAAATATTTTCTATCATTATTTTTTGTCCCTGTTTTTCATTGAACTCATGAATACTTTTACATTTTTTAATGGTTTTTTATATTCATGTTTATAATATTTTAAGAATCTCTCCAACAAAAATTTGGAAATTTTAATATAAGATGAATTATTTATGAATTTTTAAGCGTTAAGAAACTAAAAAATTCATATTTAGTTCATTTATTGTTAAAAAAATTCAACTTTTGCAAAAGAGATCACTATAATGTACTAAACATGTCCGCAGAAAAAAATTTAAAATTTTGAATGTTATATCTTAGTTGAATGAAAAGATAGGACCAAGGAATACTCAAATTTTTCACAAGACTACCACAAATTTATGCACTTTTGACCATCAATCCCACCATTATTATGAACACCAATTCTATTTAGCTTCCTTTTATCTTTTTAATTTTATAATTTTCTTTTCGTGTGTCTCTCAATCATGTTAGAAAAACCATCAATTTGAAACAATGCAAAGAGATGATAGAAGTTGGGAAGTGCCAACCACCAACAATCCCATTACCTTTTCATTCACGGACACATGACATGGTTCTTCTCCTCAAAAGTCAATGCTTCGGTATCATATCGCTGTTTGGCACTTTGACTTATTTTGGTGCTTTAGATTCATTTCATAAATTTTATCCATTATCTATAAGACTATAACTATTCACAATGACATAGGCATGATCCTCTTCACACTTGTGATCTAGAAAATAATACCATTGTTCTGAATGGGCAGAACTAGACAGTTTTTTAGGTGAGATGTGCGCATTTGACAATGGTGATAAGCTTCATAGAAAGATATCTGCAAAAAAGTTAGCACCTCAATACTCAAGTTGATAGTTCAAAGAGAATGTGTATGAAAATTGGGTAAATTGTGTGTATTTTGGGTGAGCTCCTATGTGTGTGTAGCAAAGGGGGTGTGCGTGAGGAGTAGTTTTACCACGTTGTAGGCCACTACATGAATGAAATTGAGGATAATACATTTCATACAAGGGTCATTATATTTATCAATTGTATGTGATACAACATAGAGAACGACGCGTCTTAACTCTTAAGTATGATGTGGATGAGTTGTGTTGGACGCGCAGGTCTTTTAAGCATAATGGACTTTAGTATATTCCGAAACAGTTGCCTCCCAAGTCTTTGCTTTGAATTTAGTAAGGATTTGAACATTGTTTCAGAGCGGAACTGGGGAACATGAAGTTCGTTTATTTGAATCGCTTCGTTGTGATGCGTATCCATTGTGGTCAGCGACCTTTAGTTCTCAATTGTTTCCTCATAGCGACTAGTGGACTTTGACGTAGACCTTTGTTTAACAACGAGGAGACGTTTGGGGCGCATTGATCATTGATATAGTCCCTAAGCTTATAACCCTGACTCTTCTAGAAGCCAACGATCGTGCTTCCTTTTGATTCTGACCATTATGACTAGGTTATTAAGGATGTCCTCGGTGTAGTGACCCGTTATCCTACTGTGGCACCACTAGTTTTATAGAGACTAAAAATATATTTAACAATAAAACAAAATCAACTAATTACCCCAATATTTTTTTACAGCAAATGCAGAAAGGTGACATTATGCAGCTAAACTGTTTGTGTTAGCATAAACTCTAAACTAACATGGTGAAACAAAGGTGTGTTATTTGTACAACATATTGTAAGCAGGCAAGTCTTGTATTCTGTTTAAGTCTTCTAATGATAGCTCTCTCTCCAATTGCTTCCTTGTTGCTTGTAGCACCTCCTGATGCCATGGAATAATTTGAACTCAATTAATTGAACTCAATAATTTGATCACGAGTAAGATATTCAAATTAAAAGTTTCCTGTGAGTTATAAACATTATAAGGTCATGTTGGAAGAAGGAAAGTAAAAATACATTAAAATTCATGTAGGAAGCATGCATAGCTAGCCATTGTGCATCCACCATCTCAAAAGCTATACAGAATAAAACATCGAATGCTTCTTCGTCTTCTGCGGTGTCATGCAACAAAACTCATAAGAATTTGAATTGCTAAAACATCAAAAAGAAATTGCCTTGATCAAATACATGATACCATATAACAAGGATAGATTAAGATATACTATGCTTACCTCCTAATAACTTGACAAAGTTCATGCCAGGAAGACATCGAGGCTTTCCTTCTGAAACATTCAGTGGAAAAGTAATTAGAAAACCTAATTTCGCAATATCATGAGTTCTCATTGAATATCGGTGTAAAACTAATTTGGACTGACGGTGCATTCTCACTAAGCTCTTAAAACTATGTTCAAACTATATCATTATGTTTAATAAGAAAGCATATGATTATGATATTGTACACAAACCTGGGCATAAATCCAACATTTGTATTAACATATAAGATATATTAACGCCAGCAACAGCAAATGGATATTCCCATGTAGCTCGGTCTCCATCTTTCTTCAACATCAGCCTGTGAAAAGATGCCTTCATTTGAATTTCCATAAAATTAGTAATAACTCATATTTTCTGCCAACATAAATATCAAAAGAAATAAAATGAGAGAGCAAATAAAGGCAAATTCATCCAATTCTATCATGTCTGCGGAATAGAAAACAGAAATGCATACCGGAAATTTCTTTGCGAAAAACAGAAGATTTTCAAGTGAAATGAAGCCACATCCCCTGAAGAAATCAGGTTATTAGACATACTAATTCTGAACAGAAAATTGAGTTAATGGAAATGTGAAGCATGTTATCAGTTCTTACATATTATTAGTTTATGAAGCATAACCACTGATATGAAACTATAAATCTACCATATTAAAGATTTTGAAATTTCTGAAAAAGATATCGAGATAATCGCTACAACAAACATGTGACCAAAACTAACATAGTTGTATACCTAAAGTCAGTCGATGGATTAGCACCTTGCCATCCCATATCTTTCCATTGGTCAGATATCAAGCCTTGCAGAGGAACATCAGGAAAAGAACATTGCCACAAAGCTCTCAATGATTCCTGTTTAAGTGATACATTTTAGCCAAACATAGCATGAACATAGTAACTCACATGTATGCAAAGCAAGAGAGGATTTTGGACAAAATAAATAGAGAACGATGAAAAACAGAAGTACTTGATGATCGGAGCAAGTTTCATCGAAAGGAACTTGCAGCCTTTCTTGAAGTCGTTGTAGTCTTTCCTCCTGATCAACCGAAACATGAAAACAAGTTAAGCTAACTGAGTCTAATGAAGGAACTTACCAAGACAGAAAATTGCAGATTTTAATTTCCTATCAAGAAACATGAACCAAAATTAACTTTCCAAATGCCTAAAACACACAGAAAATCAGAAGGAAAAAATTCAACAAATCGGCAACTTCAATTTTCCCTTTACCTCAAGAGGAGTCAGAGGATAGTCAACAAACTTATCATTTTGTTTAGAGTTTATGCGATTAAAGAATACTCCTATCCATGATTGTGATCCAACCATAGCAGTAGCTACATGCAACACAATACAGATAAGCAATGGAAGAAAACTTATTGGACAAGCAAAATTATTTAGGATAGAATCATCAAACCGCAGTTTGTATTGAAAAACAGTATCAAGAGAGAAAATGTACTCACAAAAACATTGAGTTAACTGAGTAATGAAGTGAGTGGAATTTTGTGACCATTCCAACTCTTTACCTTCCTTTCTGTGTCTCCAATAAATGTCATCCTCATCAACCTGCATTTTCATTTTGAACACATTCTTAGGCAAAGAGTAAAAGCATAAATAAAATATAAAAAAATCGTCAATCTACCAAAACTATAGACATATTTCAATTCCATGCATTAGATCTAACTTGTAACATGCCTAGAAAATGCTGGATATTTTCTTAAGGATATGATGATCAGGGTTTTTAATAAAGGTCTGTCGTTGCAATCTGAACGGTGACATAACTGTTTTTGATGTTGTAGAATCCGCAAGCAGACTGTGATTGAGATCACATCTGATTGCGATTATCTACAATATCAAGGATCATGATACGACAGTAACCATTTCAACGACCACTATTTAAAATCCTTGATATGATTATATGGTAATTCCATTTGAGACTCACTATATAGTAAGGAGAATTTTAAGACACATTGAGTTTATATGAGAACATTGAATTTACTTTGTGAAGAGAGGAGCAAGAAGGAAAACATAGTTTGCGCTTCCATAATCTCATGAGGATGCAATCATAGACAAGGGATTTTCATTTCATCCTTTTATTAACAGAAATCAGAAAGAATGAAAGAAAAAGAGAAAAAAAAGACATTTTTGAAGGAAATGTGTCACCTATGGCTATGATTGCACTAAATTCATGCCTTCAAACAAATTCAACCTCTCCATCATTCCTACTGTGTTTTTCAGCTGACTTTCTATATAGTTATGGCCAAATTAACCTGAAGTTATGTAATATAAGCAATAATAACAAGTTGAAATATAAGACAAAAAGCATAACAGAATAATCATCCAAAGGCATCTTTTAATTTTCTTTTTTGCTTAACTTTATGGTGTAAAGAAGTTATAGTGATGCCACCAGTATGAAAAGTTGGGTGAGAAGTGGGGTTGGTGTTCCTGCTCTGTTTAGCATTGTTTTTTGCTTTTTCTAGCCCACCAACTTTACATGAAAAGACAAATATGATATCCCTTTGTCCAATAGAAACAAAATAGGTAAAGCTAAAGCTTAGGAATCAATAAAAAATGGTGACTCAAGAGTGCTAACTGCTAATATCAAATGAGCATAATTGCACTTATCAAAAGATTGTTCTGACTTCACACATTTTCATAAAAACTTACTATTTAAGATCTTTAAAGAGTGCTACTAGAGCACTCGATAGCATTTCCCTTTAATTAATGGTCCTGAGTTTTAATTTGAGTCTCGAGAATACTACTAATTTTAAACTCTTAAACCATATATATATATATATATAAGCCTTCAAATTTAAGGAATTAGTCTTTACAATTGAGTGCATAAACATACTCAATTTATTAAATGAACAGCAGGTGAAGCATGGTTTTAAATTGTGGCGGGTTGAGGTCATGTCATAACCTTACAAAATTACGTTTATGATCCCATTTTAGAAATTTCTAAAACTGTTTTATAGTAGCTGCAACTGCAAGTGGAGACCGCATCTTAGAACTATGATATTAGGGATTTGATATAATATATAGAGTGAAATAGTTAATACAAAAATTGGTGAGCTAGAATTGATTATGTGTATGTTTGGTTTTAATTCTAGAAGGGTTATGGAAGTGTAGAATCCATTCTAACATGTTTGGTTTTTCTAAAGTATAATTGATTCTACCTCCAGAATTGATTCAACTTAAAGCTAGAAATTGTAGATTCTGACTTTAGAATTGATTTTTTACACTTAAATCACTTTATCTTTAAATCAATTTTATCAAAATCGATTCTTTCAAAATCAATTTTTTCTCACCGCAGAACCAAACATACATGTGGAATCAAGGTAGCAGCGCTACATATTCCGGATAGTGCCGCATCATATTATCTAAAGTAACACCTATAACAAATTTACAAAAATCATGATGCATTTTGACACCTTACATTTTAATGATGTATTCATCAACTTCCAAAATTTCAGTACTATTTTGCCACATGATTAACTAATTTGTATTCACTTTAATTGACTATAATCAATCAATGTATATGAAAATGATAAATACCTCCTGCTATGTTAGGACATATAAGAAGACATGTGATCAGTAGAAGTGGTGGTGCTGATGGCCGGACAGTAGAGGGAAGTGATGGGGCCAGAAAGAAGATGAAGAAAATTTTGAATGGCATTTTGATTAAGATTGAGTTTTGCAATGAGGAAGAGAGGGTAAAGGATTGTTGTGATGGTTTTGGTTTGTGTCTGTTTGAGGGCCTTCGGAAGCCATACATTTTCCCCAATGCTAGCCTATACCGTAGTTTTCGGTGCTGCCACATTTATTTGCCTTTTCAGGTTTTATTTTGGTACAATGGCTTTTCTTTTCTAATACACAAAATGATAAGTTATTGAATTATTATTATTATTATTATTATTATTTCAGATTTGAAAAATAAAGGTAAAGGTAACCAATGTTCCTGCAGCACTAAGTTAAGAAATAAAGAAAATAAATTTTATATTGATAAGAATATTTTTTATATTTTAAAAAGTTGTGATCCATTCGAAACAAAATTGTTAACTTCAACCGCGACTACGGAAAAACTTTGAAAATGATCGTATATTTCAATTATATGACAATCCTACTTTATAATAAGAGGTAAATTTTAATTTGTAGCACTAACTCTTTGGGTTCAACTTAGACCACTTATCATATTAGTGGCCCAAATTAGACCTAAAAATTTAGTGGTCCAAACTAAAATCGATAAATATAGAACAAAGAATAGTGAAACTACTTGAATCTTTCAAGTTGGGATGGAGTTTGTGCTGGAGAATAGCACTAAAGACAAAACAGTGTTTTCATCATCTCTAGACTTTTTTTTATTTATTAATAATTCTTTCATGAACTTTGTATAAGTAAATACTTATTCGAGTGCTTCGCCAAAATGAATGTTCACTTCAAGTTATAGATCATGTTTTGAGTGTCTGTTTGCACCGGAAGGTCCTCTCTCGTATATAGGGTGAACGAGGGTCATGAGAGCATTTTTCCCCCCAAAACAAGGTTATAAATCATGTTTTAGATGCACTTTTTGCACAAGATGGTCCCTCTCGTCGGTCGATAAGATGAACGAGGGGCCTAAGAGCAATTTCGAACAAAAGAAAGACTATCAAGCGTGCTTTAGACACACGTCAATAAGATGAACATGGGCCATAACAATATTTTTTGCCAAAACAAGACTATAGATAATATTTTATGTACTCCCTTTGTCTCATAATATATGTTTTTTTTAAAACACTTATAATATATGATTTAGTTGACAATTTCACACACTTTAAAAAAAATATGTAAATGAAAGAGAGAAAATACAACTTTTATTAAAATACCCTTTATTTTTATCGGTAATATACATTAGAATACCATAAAGTAGATTTTTGAGTATTTTTCATTCACCTCATAATTACTATAAGGGAGTAAAATAAAAAAAATCAATATTATAAATAGTAAATATTTTGGTTAAGTAGGTCAATTATTTTAAAATAAAAGAAATATATTTTTTACACCGAATAATCTGGTTAAGTAAGTTTTTTTTTTTTAATAAAAGAAATATATTTTTACACCGAATTATCTCTTTCGTCCGATAAGGTGAACATACAATGATCCTAATAAAAGAACAAAAATCATTATTTTTAATAAATAAAAAAAAGCGATTACATGTGTAAAAAACTTTACACCATCAATGCCCAAAAATTTGTCTCAACATCATAAAATATGCTGTAGTAAAAAAAATGAAATAATAAATGAAAACAAAAAAAAGTAGCTAGCACTAGATTTGCACCCCAAAAAAGTAGCTACTAGCATTTACCACTAGAAACGCAGTTTGTCCATTCCAGCTTGTTCGCTCTCTCCCTATCTAACAGCGAAGCAATCTTCACACAATGTCAAGTTCAGAAGACGAAGGAGGAGAAGAATATCTCTTCAAAGTCGTTATCATCGGCGATTCAGCAGTCGGTAAATCGAATCTACTCTCTCGATACGCTCGTAACGAGTTCAATCTTCATTCAAAAGCTACAATCGGAGTTGAATTTCAAACACAGAGTTTAGAAATAGATTCTAAAGAAGTTAAGGCTCAGATTTGGGATACTGCTGGTCAAGAACGTTTTCGTGCTGTTACTTCTGCTTATTATAGAGGCGCTGTTGGTGCTCTTCTTGTTTATGATATTACTCGTAGAACTACTTTTGATAGCGTCGGTCGTTGGCTTGATGAACTCAAGAGTTAGTCTCTTCTTCTATTTCTATTTCTAGATCTGATCGCTTTATTTACATTTCTACTTTCGATCTGTGTTTTTTGCTTAATTTTTTAGTTTAGCATGTTTTAAATATCTAATTTCGTCGATAAATGCGTAATTATGTATAGTTTCTGTTCTTTATATTGCTTAATTTGTCTGTTAATTTCTTTTATTGACTTGCATTAATTATTGAGTGCAATTTGATCTTCCTTTACTATTAGCTTGTTTTAAATATCTATCTAATTTCATTGATAAATGCATGATTATGTATAGTTTCTCTTGTTTATATTGCTTAATTTGTTTCTTAATTTTTTTTATTGAGTTGAGCGCAATTTGGTCTTCCATTACTATTAGTTGTATTCTATGAAGAACCGACACTCCTCCGATTAGGCATATTGCGCCCTATGTCCGACACCGACTCTTACAATTATATCAATTTTTTCAAAAAAATTATCTGAGTTGACGTGTTAGTGTCTAGTGTATGTGCTTCATAGATAGGTTGTATTGTACCTGTATACTATTGTTATTGTGCTTCTTTTTTTATAGCTTGCATTAATTATCATGTTCAGTAGTTGGGTTAGGTTATTGATTGTGCCATGTGAAACTGAGAGTTTTAATTATATCATCTTAATGAATTGTTCATAAATTTATTAGTCTCACATTATACAGGAAGTAAATAAAAACTAGAGGGAAAATTGCAAAATTATCGTTCCTGATATATACTACTACTGTAGTATTTTGATTACATGATTAGAAATTGCGGTCCTAGCTAAAATTACGCTGGAAAATATGAGTAAATATGGCGGATGCAGTTGTGGTTGCTGCTGTCATGATGTTGTGAATGAGAAGACCTATAAAACTAGATGGGAAATTGCATTGACCTTGCCCAAGGCCTCTTTAAATGACACACACCCCTTTTATTTTCATAACGCACTTACGTACTCGTGTTAACATTTTTTTTTCTGTTATGACTCTATCTGTCGTTCACAAAAAGACACAAGAATGCATGCATTCCGTTTGTGCTGCCAGGAACATAATGTTACCTGCCATATATCTTAGTGAGTGTAGCGAAAAAATGTCCGATGCAGTTTTTTTAGTGAATATAGAGGAGGTATGTACTTTTCGAAAACTAGTGGGGCTTGTGAACATCATTTAAAAAGACCTCATGGAGGTCGATGCAATTTGCTCAAAATACTACTTTTGTAATTGTTGTGGTTAATTGCGGTTTGGACTTTAATTTAAAACTGTTTGATTATATAATTAATATGTTTGCATAGCTAGAAGGTTGAATACCGTTTTTGTGTATTTTGATAACTGTGATGCAGCTCATTGTGATACGACGGTGGCAATGATGCTGGTGGGAAACAAGTGTGATTTGGATAACATACGGGATGTGAGCATTGATGAAGGTAAAAGCCTTGCGGAATCAGAAGGTTTGTTTTTCATGGAAACCTCTGCTTTGGACTCTACAAATGTGAAGACAGCTTTTGAGATGGTTATTAGAGAGATATACAACAATGTTAGCAGGAAGGTCCTCAACTCAGACACTTACAAGGCTGAATTATCTGTCAACAGGGTTAGTCTTGTTAACGACGGCAACTCTACATCCAAGCAAAACAGTAGCTATTTTTCTTGCTGTTCCTGAATATGGTTTTTTGTTGGTTTTGAGTAATTAAAATTCAATTGGTCTGGGTTCTTATTTCATGGAATATCATTTGAATAGTTTTTGGATTACAACTACAACTACAACTACAAAAGACAAATACATAGCAATGAAAATTTATATATATCTTCCATTCTAAGTAAACAGGTTTTAATTGTATAATCTGGAGGTACAGTGAGATTGTAATTTCAGTTAATGAAGTGGGCATCCATTTATGTCATGATTGTTGTTCTTGATTAATCGGTATAGTTTACAAGTTTGTCATTTAGCTATTACTGTTTGCTTGCTAATGTTATACATTGAAGGTTTGCATTTGCTAGAGAATTGTATGTTACTGAATTTTTTGTTTTATGTTTACTTGGTCAACCAGAAGTTGCCTTTTAGTTAACGAGTTTCTTTTGATTTTGACGGATATGGAGTATGTGTCCTACACTGATAGGTGTTGACTTGACTTCTCAACGAGTTTCTTCTGTGTGAATGTTTGAGTTTTGACTGTCAGCTTTTCAATCTTTTTGTTTGCAATGCTTTTTGCTTAGATGTTTGACTGAAGAGTCAACTGTGTAAATTTTTCAGTTAAATTTATCATTATTTAAATGTTAACGAATTGTTTTAAGAAATACTCCGGCCCGAATAAATATAAGTGAAAGTTTGTTTTTTAGATTCATTAAAAATTTAATGTCTATCGCTCATATTATAGACCAAATATATTAGATTCTCAATGAATTTAAAAACTAATTTTTTTCTTATATTTAAAATGGGAGTACGACCATGAACTAACACAAAAGGACGAATCTAAGTCAAAACAACTAGAAAATTGAGAGATAATCTATATTTTGTCCTCCCAAACCACATTCTTAATTCCACTATAGAAGTCAAACCAACAAGATAAACGTTTATCATCATCACATAGATTGTCCACTTTATCACCCTCTACCTCCACTATCACTATGTATGTGCTCACTGTCACTGAGCTTCAATTGCTCTTTGCAAACGAAGCATTATCAATTGATAACCATATTATACATACAGTTTTAATACTTTAATAATGTAAACATGAGTTAATGGGATCAATCAAATGATTGAAGGAAAAGGAGGGCTTGGCTGAAACTATTCACCTCTTCTGCTATGAAATCTTTAGACAGGCTGTGAGACTATTTTTCACTTTGGTGTTTTGGCCGCAGCTTAAAGATGTACACGCCTTTCTAAAAATGTGTTCCATTGCGTAGAATTGTGACTCTCTCCGACAAACTCAATGTTGCTTAACAAACTTAACTGATCGAATCCATGGAAGGTTATTGTTTCGTTAAAACGAGAGATATTGGTTCTATATATGAGTAATTAATATTTATAAAATTTTATAATAGCACAATTTTGTAGCTTTTAAAAAAATTAGAGAAAAATTGCATTCACTAGTTGGTCCTTATAAAGTTATAATGATGTGAAAACAAATATTAGCCTTTTTTATACACTATTGACTATACATAAAAAGTTCTCAAAAACAATATCCTCAACAAAATAATTGGCTTAAATTTGTCAATAGGCCACAGTTGGGTTCAACTCACAATTTTGGTAAGAAAATCTTAAAATTCTGAGATGTTGGGGCACCATACAAACCCACCCATCCACATTGCAGTTCTCCATCCACAACCATTACCATAAACCTTTTTCTTGTCAATAAAATCTCAAAGAAAATCTTAAAAAATCCAAATTATTTATATTAAACTATCCTGAAAATAGATCAAATAAGTGAGAACAAACAAATTTTTACATTAAAATAAAACAAAACAATGAACAAATTTTCATTTCAAGTAACCATAAAATCAATTTGCAATATTAAGTAATGGATTATTTTCTCTTTTTCATTGCAGTTACCCTAAAGAAATAAACATTTGAAGAGTAGAAGAAATCCATTGAAAATGAACTAACTATAAGGAAAGAAAGTGGTCATAAAAGAAGAAAATAAAAGGTCAAGATAAAATGACCCATGATGACTTGAGAGACAAATTATAGCTGTACTTTGACATTTAAATCTTCTAGAAACTTTAGTACATGGAAAGGAAATGATAGAATAACCAAAGATTTCTTTTCACCTCCTACTCTCTTGATAGCACTATGCTTATTGCTTATGACATTGAAAATTATAGAGGAAAAGCAACCTTGTTTTCATAATATAATAACAAATTTAATTTTGATATAGAGTCGATGTAAATAGTTCGTCATTGTCAACCAATCACAATCAAATGGTATGGCGATTCTGATTGATTGACAATACTTAAAAAAAATTACGTCGATAATAACCAATGACTATTGAGATCTCCAATTTAGCCCCATCTCAAATCCATTCCTACCATTTTGATAGTCTTCAAAAGTCTTCTCAATCTCAGATTGTGTATTCATAACAAATGGTCCATACTGAGCTACAGGTTCATTCAATGGTTGTCCACCAATCAACACAAACCTCAAAGGTTTTGAAGATTTATTCCAAACAGTAAGTCCATCACCTTGAGTGAAAACAATGACATGATGAGCCATAACTGGTGATGAATTTGGTGAACCAAAAACACCTTCCCCTTCAATTATGTATGCAAATGAATTCCATGATTCTTGAATATTTTGATCCAGTTGAGTTCCTGGCATCGTGGTGAAATCAAGGAACATTGTTGGTGTTCTTGTGTAGACCGGTGAATTCACTCCCATCGATTCTCCTGCTATCACTCTCACTTCAACACCATCTTTTTCTCCTAATGGTATGTTCTCGCTTAGAAGTTCTTGATAATTTGGCGCAATCCTAAATCAAAAATAAAAATAGTCAAACGTCAAAATAAAATAATGATATATGTAATAGCCAGTGCAGGATGCGATTATTTGGATGATCGTTAATAATAGAAGGGCTCTAGTTACTAGACTACTTAACCAAAAAAAAAACATTACATTTTGTTATTGGATGATAAATTGATCCATAATTGCAATCCATTGTTGGTTGCTTCTGCAGGCATTTCAGAGTGAATTATTCCCCTACCTGCAGTCATCCACTTCACAAAAAAGAGAAAATATATATAGGAAAGATTAGGACTATTCAATTCTAAAATATATATAGTTTTTTTGTGTTTATGATCAATTAGTGTTTTTGGTAACTAGTAACTAAACTACCTACCTGAACATCACCAGCTCTTATTGTACCCTTGTGGCCAGCAAAATCTTGGTGAGTCATACCTCCCTAAATTCCAATAGAGTAAATAATTTTAGGCAAATAAACAACAATAATACATACATCAATGTTGAAGGTAAAATAAAATGTAACTAAACAATAGATATCTATTAAACTATGCTATATACACGATAATGACACGTTAACATTCATAATAATTTTTAATTAAATATAATCATATGTTTTACTAGTATAGAAACAATGGCATGCCTTTGACTAGAATTGTAATTGCTAGAAAGATAGACATAGTCAATAGATAGATACATACCTCTAGCATGTAAGTGACAGTTTCAAAGCCTGCAAATGAGATAAGCAAATGAAAATAAGATTATTAAACAAATGTTATTATATACTACTATAAAACAACACATAAGCAGAATAAAATAAATTAAAAAATAGAGAGAATTTTTTTTGAAAAACCTCTATGTGGATGATCAGGAAATCCTCCAGGAGGAGACACTGTAATGTCAAAAAAGAAAACAAAAGAGATCTTAACACAACACAAGAAGTCAACAAAACAAACAAACAAACAATACCTTAGTCTTAAACACACACACAGACACACACAATTTTTATATTGTACCTGAGAAGTGATCCAACATTAGAAAAGGATCCAAGTTCCTCAACTCGCTCCTAAGAATCATATCACATAGATCATATTCAATTCAAATTTAAATAAAATGCACATATATATATATATATGAAGCACGGTCACTTTTTAGATTATGTGTGTTCTGATGTCGGACACTAATAATTATATATTTTTTCAAATTTTAATCTGTGTCGACATATTCGTGTTTGTAACAATGTACTTCATATATATAAATAGTGAAAGAAGAAGAAGAAGAATATAATATACCTTCCAATGGCTCTTCTAACAACAGCTCCATCCCCTTCACGTTGAGATTTAGCAAGAAACTTGTTGAGAATCAACCTGGGGGTGATAAAAGCAGAGTGTGATACTCCTCTTGACATTGAAAAAAAGATACAAATAGATCTTATAGAATCCAAATTCAGCAGCAAATTGAAAGGTTATCCTCTAACTCTCTTAGCTTTTTTTTATACGTATGTGAATAAGAAAGTATACAATATGGTTTAGACACACGAATTAAACACATATATATACTGATAGATAATGTGGCGGTGTTCTTGACCAAAAACAAAAGTGGGCCAGTACGTTCTTGCATTTGACATTTTAGAGTGGGCTAGTAGGGTCCACACTCTTATTCGTATGACATCAATATCTTGTCATCATGATCACTGCATTTTTTTCTTCTTCAAATCATCAACAAATAACATAGATTATGCTAACGTATTTTAATTTAAATCGACTTCAAATTAAAACAGTAAATTGATTTCTTTAAAACAGCGGTAAATTAAGATAGTTCAAGTGGTAAGAGTTTAGGGATATTTGAGTTGGATATGGGAGGTTCTGGAATTAATTTTTGGTGGGACTATTTATTTTTATGATATATAAAAAAAAGAATGGTAAATTGATTTATTTCATTTTAATAGAGTATATTGATTTAATATTTAGAACATTTGATCTCTTACCATTTATCTAAAACTTTTTCAATTTTTGCATTGAAAAAAAAATTCAACTTTTAAGTTTACTATAAATTATTAATTTGATACAATTTGTTTTTACATGAATCAAATACTACCTCCATTCCTTTTTACTTGTTGTTTTAAAAAAAAATATTGTTTCTTTTTACTTATCGTTTTGTCAATTTAGGTTATATTTTATCTACTATATCCTTGTTCCTATTTTATTTTATTGACTAAATTTTGTATATTTTTTTTTTCTATTGTGTACAAATTTTGTTTGTTTTTAAATAAAATTTGTTACAATTTTTTTAGAAATAGATAATGTTCATGAAAAAGTAGGAATTTATTGGTGGATTTAAAATATGATATATATATATATATATATATATATATATATATATATATATATATATATATATATTTAAAAAAGGGCATAATAAGAAAATAATGTGAAAAATACAATCTCCTATTTTGATCTTTTTTTCTAAAACGACAAGTAAAAATAAATGAAGGTAGTATGAATTTAATTGATATTTAATGTTGATGTAAAAATTATTGTTAAATGTCATTGTAGTACAAATCTTTTTAAGATACTGAGTTAATATACCATTTTCTTTCTCTTTTCAAATAAAATTAAGTCACATCCTCCGAGTAAAATTAACTAATATACTTTTTTTTTACATAGCATAGATTTATTTCTCTAGGCATTTTTCATATGGTTCTTAACATAAAATTCAATTTTTATAATTATAAGTTTTTTTTTTTGACGAATATAGTTATAAGTTATAACAAACTTTAGAAAAATCATGAATTTAAGAAAATTATAATTTGTTATATTAAAAAACATACGAAAAGTATCTATAAAAATACACCTAAATTTATCCTTTTTTTAATAATTTAATATATAATAAAATATAATGGATTTAAATCTCTACTATAAAAGATTCAAACATTCCACTTATAACCACCATTTAATTAACAGTATATATAATATAGGCAAAATTACACCATTGGTCCTTTATCTTTTTCATTTGTAACAAATTGGTCTTTTATCTTTTTTTGGTAATAAATTGGTCCTTTATCTTTTTCATTTGTATCAAATTGGTCCTTTATCTTTTTTTTGTAACAAATTGGTCCATTATCTTTTTCATTTGTAACAAATTGGTCCTTTATCTTATATTATTTTTTACAAATAAGAGGTCCTATGGTGCAAATGTTAGTAAAGATAAAGGACCAATTTGTTACAAAAAAAAGAAGATAAAGGACCAATTTGTTACAAATGAAAAAGATAAAGGACCAATTTGTTACCAAAAAAAGATAAAGGACCAATTTGTTACAAATGAAAAAGATAAAGGACCAATAATGTAATTTTGCCTATAATATATAACTATTTAGTTTATTTTTTAACTAAAATAATGTATAACTATTTAGTTGTTTTTTTTTTTTGATAAGCTAACTATTTAGTTGTTGTTTTTCTATGGGTTAAAAATATTTTTGTCCCTATTGTCATGCCTCAAATTTATCCCTTTCTTTTTGCTACCTTTTTTTTTTTTTTTAAGTTCGTCAATTTTTTTTGTTGCTCTCTTACTTATTACATATAAGATAATTATATGTGTGTCGAAAGTAAATAGGCAACAAGTTGCGCCGCTACTTCATTTTGAATTACAAAATCAATTTGTTTTAAGACCAGATTTACAGATTTAAAGATTTTTTGAACTCTATTTCGAACATTAACAGCACATGGTTCATCAATTTTTATTTTTATTTAGCACAATTACTACAACCACTGTCCAATTACAATCATCATCCAACAAATAAAGACCATTTGAAAACTAAATTAGCCACCCTTCCAAGAAAAATTCAATGACATTAAAATTATTGTCATTCAAAACCATTTGAAAATTGAAAGCCCTAAAAAGCCCAAGAAACACATACCTAGTCGTGTTATCATCATCAACCACCATATTCCAAATTAAGCGTACTTCGTTTTCACGAAATATTGATCGGTGCATTGCTATGTTTCTTCTGGACCATGTCTGATGTGTTAAAACTCTCAGATACCCACCCTCACCACCATGCACCACCCAATTTTCATTATA
The DNA here is from genome assembly GCA_951804385.1 of Trifolium dubium. Taxonomy (NCBI): domain Eukaryota; kingdom Viridiplantae; phylum Streptophyta; class Magnoliopsida; order Fabales; family Fabaceae; genus Trifolium; species Trifolium dubium. The sequence continues at coordinate 27,665,901 of OX638075.1, read as the reverse complement.
TCATCATGCATTTGATGGTGTATTTCCAACGATATCCTTCGAACATGGTGTCATGGAGGTGCATCTTGGCTCGGTAATGAAACTCATCACCTGCATCAACCCCAGCAATAGCACCGACAGTGGTTGATCTTGCCATCAACAGCTTAACGACGAGTTCGATCTCATCGCGAACGGCGGCTATAGCGACATCTACATGAAGATCGTACTCATCATGGTGAAATGTAAAACAAAATAGTGCAAAACATCTTCCATTGTTAACCAAAATTAGTGAACCTATTTACTATTTTCTCAAGAATAAACAAATTATTCCTCATCAACCAAGTGATGACTCTGCGTCATTACATAGTGTTTCAAGTAAGGACTTTTTGTATTGATTTTATGACCCAAAACAATAGATTTTTCCTTATGAATGAGTTAGCTTGAATGCATAATTTTTATAATTCTATTGTAATGGTTATTATAGTCATGAGTAACTAATTCTCTCTGGATTAGGTCTATGAGATTATCTTCCTTAAAATTTATTGAACCATTTAGTTTGTTGAGGATTTTATTATGCAATTGAAATCCTAATATTATTCAGTTATCTCTGTGTGTTATGATTTTTATAAATTGACAAATTTATGAATTGTTCTTAGGAATCAAATGATTACTACCATACAAAAAAATATGATTACTGACCCTAAATTTTGAAACTTGAATATGAGATAATTGTTTGGTCAATAATTGTTTTAGACATATCGGATTATTGAATTATGATTACTATAACTAACGTGCGATAAAACTTTCTATGATTTTGAAGTCACCTAAGACATTAGGGTTTTATAATTATAGGGAAGGGTTCTTAGTCACTAACCATGGTCTGAACCAATTTGTTAATTTATCGTGATATTAGGGAAGCAATTGTAGCATAAGACTGCATCTACCAATTTGTGATAAGGAAGTGATTCGAATGACCTAATAATCTTTATAAATTTGAAATCAATTTATCCTTTCTCAATTTTATCAATTGAAACTTTCAATCAAACAAATCCCCCCTTTTGCTATTAAATTTACATTCTAAATTAAATACCATTGTTTTGTCGAGATTTAAACAATCCCTGTGGGGATGAACTTTTATAAGTATTATTACTTGACAACGATTTAGTACACATCTAAATTATCCATCAAGTTATTGCTTCATCTTTTTCTTTTGACTTTCTCAATTCAATTGAAAACGACCTAATAATAACCAAAGTGAAAAATAGATTATCTGACGTACGTCTTTTCTCTCTCGGATGATTCAAATTCCTGACCCGTGTCTTTTGATTTGGATAATACTCATTCTCAGACATTTTTTTAAAAAAAAACTCTTAAAAGACAATTCAACACACTCAAACATTTTTTTCCCTAACACACTCTAATCCCAACTTAATATTATTGATAAAAAATGGTATTTATTTATAAAAATGTGTCACGTCTAAACTTAACGACACAATTCATTTCTTTTTATTCAAAAATATGCAGCATAAAGTAAAGCTAAGTTATTGCAATACTAAATTAATAATTAAAGTGTCTTAATAATTTAAATTGAAGTTACAGAACAAAGGAAAGGAAGAAGGGGGCAAAAACCAAACCCTCACAGAAAATGCCCAACCAAATCTAAGGAAGGGCAAATTTAATCTCTTCCTAGCAAAATCAACACAAAGTTGTTGAGGAATATGAGACCACCAAGCATGAGAATCCAGAGATAGACCTAAACCGGCAAGTTTGTCTGCACAAGACTTACCTTCTCTATAAATGTGGGTAACTATGAAATTTATAAAAGATAACAATGCACACAATTATTCATCTATTTCTTATTATTTATTGTTTGTTGTTTCTTTTCTACTCAAATTTTGTACACACATTATTGATCAAACATTTGGTACTACATCCTTTTTTAGTCCCTCTTCATCCCTAAAAATGAAAATTGGCATGGTTAGTTATCACATCATATTCTTGGCTCTGCCTATTTAACTGGATCACTTGCATTATAGTTTGTACTTATGTATTTTTGGTTTCTGTAAATAGTGTTCCACCAGTCGAAGATCCGACAATGGAATCTCTTGAGAATTGGTTTCATCTATTGTATGTTTGATCCAATGTGCTGTTCATACTTTATTGTTCGTTTCAATTAATTTGTGACTGAATTTGTTTTGCTGTAATGTATGTATTTGAAATTCAAAAATATAATCCTATTGAAATTATACGATAAATTGTAGCGATGATCCTCCTGTGACATTAGAGGTTACTGATGATCCTTGTTGTCGTATATGTCAATGTTCTGAGTCTAATCCTAGAGGTGGTGAAGCTTTGAGGTGTTTAGAAATTGAGAAAGAGGTTCTGAAATAGTATGTTAATCCAACTTGGATGACACTGTAAGAACGAAATCTATTTGGTGCACAGTGCGCTAAAATGGTACATAAAAGTTTCTTAGGGTCAGTGGTTTGATTTCCACTGAAAACAAAAATTAAAGGGAGTAGAGAAGACCGTGAGGTGGCAGTGCCGGACCAGAGATGGGACCCGGGCTGTTACAGAATGCATATAAACATATCGGAAATTTGGTGGATGATTAGTTCAATGGAAGAAAATGTTGCACATCAATAACTGATCAAACCGAATACAAGTTAACAGTAGATTTTTTACACTCACACAACACAACATTCTGCTATATGATCCGCTGATGGAACCAAGAATGGCCCATATTGCATGAATCATAGCTAGCTCTCAAGGTGGTGAGCAGCATTTTTATTCAAATGATCATTACACAAAGGAGTATTTGCCTTAATTAGCTAACAAAACTCCAACTAAAGCCACACAACACAAACACATGAAGAAATCATCATAAAACCAAACTCATCACGATTCATGAATTTAATTAGATTGGAAATGCTTCAATGATGGATGGAAAAGCATTGATGTTGATAATGTTGTAACGAGGGAATCCTGTCTCTTTAAATAGGTATTGCCAGTTCTCTTCAGTCCTTTCTTTACCACCAGCATTGTGTGCAAGCAACATCATGTCAAATGCTAAGCCGGTGTCGGTAAATGGTTCATTTCCTTCTGGGTTTAAGACATGATCCACAATGATCACTTTTCCAGTTTTCTCTGGTATTGCCTTTCTACAGTTCTTCAATATCTTTATGCAATGGTCGTCGCTCCAGTCGTGAAGAATCCACTGCCATTCACCCAAATATATTTATCAATTAGTTTAACCGTAAATTTTATTAAACACTTTAATTTCTGTTCAGCTACAAACTATAAGTAATTAATTCTTGGATACGGAAGTCAGTTGTAAACCAATTTTAAAGATGTATTCCAAAGAGTGTTACATTACGTGCTAGGAACACTATTTCTAACACTCGCCCTTTTATTGAATAAATTAATGTCGGCCAGACACATTGGAAACGGGTCCCACATAAAGTTGTAGGATCCAAATGAATTTTATCCGATGAAGGGGCAAGAGTATTAGACGGAGAGTTCCTTGTATGTATCATTCTTAAATTCAATTATTTATAAACCAAATGCACAATAAATTTGAAAAGAAACAATATAGTATATGTTTAGAGTTATACCTTCATGTAGATAGCATCAGCACTAGGAACAGAAACAAACATGTCTCCTCCAACATGGGTGATACCATCAAACTTGGGTGCAGTTGAAACAACATGAGGCAAATCAAAGTTAATGGCTTGAATATGAGGATAAGCTCTAACAATCTCAGAAAGTGATCCTCCAATACCACCACCAACATCAACCAAAGATTGAATTTGATTAAATCCATCTTTGTATCCAGCAACAACAGCTCTAGACACAATCCTAGCAGTACATACCATACCTTGGTTAAACAAATCATTGTATTTTGAGTCCAAACCTGTCATTTCAAATTGTTCATGACCATGACACCTAAAGAAAGCAGTGCCATTTTTGGTTCCTTCTTTTACAATTTCACTTATATAGTTAGCAGGGTTCAAATGAAAAGGGTGGTTCTCTAGCAACAACATTGGTGCCAATGTCAATTTTGTGTCTTGTAGAATCCATTTTGATGCACGTGTCAAGCCGTAGAGAATTTCTCCGGTGTCTGATTTTTCTGAGCTGAAAATCTTTCGACGAACCATCACTCTCATTACTCTTAAGAGTAGAGTTGAATCAGGAGAAGGTGCGTCTTCGAGTTCCTTTATAATTTGAGACAAGGATAGTGGTTTACCATAGCGGTCTATTATGTCCGCGATGCGCAGCTCAACAACAGCTTTTAGAGCAAAAGAGTCTGTGAATTGTGTCATGTATTGCCATATTTCAATTTGTCCGAGCAGTGATTCTTCCTCTTCCTTGCTAACACCCTGATCAGTATATATATAAACTGATTAACTAATGGGATGGACTAAAAAAATAGATTAACTATAAATTCAGAAAAGGTGAATTTTGTTATATTAGTTTTTAATCATCGTTTTAACTATAATTCAGTTAGTAGAAATCTTGTAATATTCTAAATGTCAAAATTTGAATTTGAAAATCTTGGTTTATTCATCTTAAGGGTGAGTTTTTTGTCGCTAAATTAATTAACAACATTTTGTTTCTAATCTTGAAATTAATTTATAGCAAACTAGGTCTAAAAGTATCGGTCTCACTAAATGTGTCAAGGAAATAGACATCATAGAATATACATGTCACCACTCACCAGGGTATATTTCAAGCTAGGGTTGGCTTGGTTAATTAAAATGGTATAAATTAATTGGGTTCAAATTTCGGTTTCTATACTTTGTGGGGTCTGGATCAGTGCAGTCAAAGAAAGATAACTACACTGTATTCGATCAGATCTAGACCGTTTAATTAAGATTAGACGGTCTAGATTTAGTTTGAATTTAATATTTAAAAACATATCTTAAAATTTGGAGCGTCAGATATTAATCAGTCGATCACAAAATGGTGACTGCATGTAGTCTGATTTCCTATTTTGTACATGAGTTTTCAATGAGTTGTCATTTCTTCTACGTATAAAAAAATATTAATCTTAAAAAAAACTATTGCAATACGATCAAGTTTAAATATATAGAGGCTTGTTCAAAAAAAAAATTAAAATATATAGAAAAAAATTCAATCTATATTTCTATAGCTCCTCAATATTCTCTTTTTACCCTTCATAGTCTTACTAGATAGAATTTGTCTTAATTGATCAATCCATGCCAGTTGGTTATAATGTAAGTTTGATCATAATTTTTTTCAACACTTTAAGTACAATTCCACTTAAAAAATAGAACAAAACAATTTCACTTATACTGTTGTTTTATTCTAAGATGGTTCCTAGCTAAAACATGACAAATTGGGGTAAGGAACATGAAAGAAATTGACAATTTTTGTCTATCATAAAATTACGAGATAATTTTTTGTCCAAATATAAGTTATTTAGTTTAAAATACCAAAGTTAAATTTTATTCTTCAAAAACCATCCAAAATAATAAATTATTCAATATCAAAAATTTATCCTATATTATTCTATCCAAGTTAAAAATTTATCATATAAAATTTTAAAATACAAGTTATTTTACACATGAAAAGATCCTTTAACTCAATCTTGGAGGGCAGAGGGTGAGTTGAGAAATTATAATATTTGTTGACCAATGATTAACCCTAAAAATCTTAATCGGTTATTTATATTAAATAAATAAATAAAAGAATCTTAATCAAATGAACTCTTAAGTATTATTTTTTTTTGAGAAAATTAAACTCTTAAGTTAAAGTTATTTATAAAAATAAAAATAATTTAAATATATTTTTTATCCTGCAATTTTTTTCTTTAAGTCCCTATAATTTTACTTATAGTTCTTGCAAAATATCTTTTTGCTTTTGGTCTTACTTAATTTTTTAGTCCTTGTAAAAATAATTTATGTTGGTCTCATGTACTTAACTCAATTGGTTGAACATATTGTTTTACAAAAGGATGTTTAAGGAGATTCAATAAAATTTGGTTTTGTGAGGTTTTTGGTTTATTTAAATAGGTTGAAATATGCATTCACAAACGGATCTAGCAATTTTTTGGCTCACAGTTCATTAAGAATGTGTCTAATTTTTATGATGAGTATGAATCAAATCCAATGACCTTAAGGAAAGAAAGTGAAAGAAAAAATAGTAGAAGGAGAGAATGTTGAAGGAAAAAAAGTGAGTAAAAAATAGATGATTTTTAGGTTTTGGTTGAAAAAAAAGTGAGAGAAAAGAAAAGATTGATAAAAAGTATGTTAAAAGAAAATATAATATTTAATAAATGACTTAAATACCCTTGTAAAAATAGTACTATGTAATTATGTGTGTGTATAACTAATACTAATATTGTATATTTACATATTTAGTATAATTTATTACTGTATTAATAGTTTCTATATTTAACTAACAATTAAAAAAATTATCAATAATTTATGTTATAAAGAGTATTTTAGTCCTCTTATGGCAAGAAAATAGTGTGTTTCTTCACTTTCTGTCCATAATAGGAGGGGGTTCCTCATTACTCAAACTTCTTTTCTGTCCTTTTTTGAAGAGGTACCAAACAATAGAAACTCAATCTTCCCACTAACTTTCTCTCCTTCCTCTGTACTTTCGGCTATTTTCATTTAAACCAATCATAGTATAAAGGTTACAACTCACATATGTACCAATCACTTGGATTAAATTCGGTGCTAAATGAATTTCTTTATTTTAGTTGCTTAATAAAATTTGTCATTTCAAAAAAAAAATCTGATTAGAAGCACAACTTGATTGCAGCTTCATTCCAAACGGAGCAATTTAATCAGTTAAATAACACTTGCAGATGGACATTTATACAAAGTTGACCATTATTTTCTTTGTTTTTGAAAAAGTTGACCATTTATGAATCATGGAGTAACACAAATTATTTTGGCCATTTCTTTTCTTTTCTTTTTTGAAAAAAAGTTGACAAATTCCTTGAATCGTTGAGTTTCACAAATCAATAAATTAAAAAATGTTAGAGATGTTTTAACTTATGTCCAAATAATTCGTTTGTCTCAAAAGTCGAAACCACATAAGTGGTGGAGTCATTTAACGAGATGAATATCTCTTGTCTTTTTTTAATTCAATTTTGCTTATAAAAAAACAGATCAATCAAGATTTATAGGTTGATCATAGACCTTACACATCAAATTTACACAAAGATGTCACAAGTTAAATACATAAACCTTGCATGAAAGAAATTTAGCTATATTACTGTGATACATAATCACCAATATAAGCTGAATGAATTCATTAATTACAGCCACAGTTTGGGCAAATAAAATTAAGATTCCATGTTTCCCAAACTCCTTATAGTCCAATCCGAACTGAACATTATACAAACTGGGAAGGCAGGGTTAGTACCGGTCCAGTGGCCATAAAAACCAAGCTGGAACATCACTTAAATAACAAAACTCTTGTAATATAATATGCCAACAAATAAATCAATTTAAAACCTAAAAAAAATTAATTTGTAAACTTAATCTAAAATTATTTTACACGTGTATTCAAAAATACATTGATATATCATATAACGTGTCACATTCATTAAACAATACAACAACACATTAATAAATAATACATGTGTAAAATAATTTTATACCGACATGGTGCATAGAAATTTTCAGATAAATATAAATCAAATAATAAAATGATGAATATATGGAAATTTCAACAAGACCAAGCAGGCAAACAAAGATGCAGTAAACTTAGTTTCAAGTCTCATATAATTATTAGAGTGTTTAATTATGATAATAATTTGTCAATCTATATCTGTATCTATATCTACGCACCTTAAATGCTGAAGGTGGGGAGTGTTTGGAAAGAACAGTCTCCATGTTCTATACAGAGAGAATCAAAGTGCTAAGTTTGCTAACAACAAAGCTTTCAATGAGTGTTACTTCAGTGTGTTGAATTGGTTTCCAAGTTGCAAAATCAGCAGTTAATAAAGACGATAAGGTAACATGCGTGGCAAGTAATGTGTGGTTGACATTGACAAATTACAGTTTCCATTGATTCCACAATTGCATTATTGAGCTAATATCGCAATGTGATGGATCAGTGTGTGGTGGAGATGAAAACCATAAAAATATATGTTTTGCTTTACAACTACAGTTTAGTACTATAGTACAATGTAGTGCGTCTTTAATGAATATTCATCATGTTTCATTTTATTGTTTTAATATTTTAGAAAGTGACTTGATCCAATTTTAGAAAGTAACAAACAACATTGATGTCGATAACTTCATGTTCACAAGTAATTTTAGAGTTAATTTGAGGTAAATGCAGTTAGAGTTTTGCAACTTTGTGATTTTGCAATATAAACAAGAAGATTAAGGTTTTTTTTTCTTTCATTCTCCGATTTCTAAGAGAAAAGGTTCTAATAATTCAGAGTTCGGAACAATTTCTGATATCAAGTGATTTCAATATCCTCCTAAATATAATTGTGAAAGATTGAATCGTAATTCTCTCTACTAAGTTCAGTGTCAATTACAAATATACTATATGTATGAAAATAAGTGCTTAAGTAACGACAAACCTTGTGGTCACATCTTCAATTTTCTTCACCGTCTCAAGATCGACACGTTGCATATGTGTGCATAAGCCTCCAATAGTTGCAATGGGATAAAGTGAATGGTATGTCGGTATATAGAAATTGCAATGCAAAATAGTGAATGGTATGTCGGTAATATAGAAATAGTGTAAATTGTGACTAAGCTAAGCTATTAACAATATTCATTGCCCCAATAGAACAAGGAATCAAATCTTTTCAACTAATCAAAGGATAAAAATTCTGTGTGCTGTGTTAGATTATTCTATTGTGATGTTTACTCTAATTTATCTTTTAGGAAACTCAAATAGATAAAATCAGCTAATTAAGTTCATGTGAGTTAAACTCAATTGATAAAAACATCATATTTTATATATTAGAGTCTAGTTTAAACTTCAAGCACTTTACATATTCGTTTTAAAGATGAAATTTCAAGCTACTAGATTATTTGACTTAAAAAAAAGAATCAACTAATTAAGAGGACTAATTTTATCACGACCTACACGATACAAAAATTAACACAAGGAGGATAATTTAAGTGAGGGGAGGATAATAATCACTTAGAAGAGAATTTGATTCATACAACAATAGTTATTATATGCCTATGGGCATATAATATATTAGTAGGCTTATTGTTTGTTCTAAAAAAGGAGGGATACAACGTCGTATCAAAATTCAAACCTTAATCTTTGCATATAACATACAATGTCTCTATTATTACGGGATAAATTACGCCATTTGATACGCTCACGTCACGTGGCTCCTAAATTTCCAAAACACATTGAATGTGAAAATATGGACTAAAACTCTTCAACAGCCCAGCCCATTTCAAAATGTACCTGAAGTCAGTTGATAGATTGGACTAGACAAGCAAAGCCCATCAAAACTACTACGGCCCAGACCATTTCTCATGTCCATTTTCACCCTCCAACCCCCCCCCCCCCCCCCCCCCCCCCCCCCCCAAAACACTCTCTCATACAAAAATCATTTTGTAAGGGAAAAAAGAGTGTTGGGGGTGGAATGATAAATTATCCATTTGAAGCCAGTTTTGATTTGGCAAAGGCATATTACTAACAGGGCCTTAGAATATTCATATGATTTTGGGGCTTAAATATGGATGACTATTGAGAAACTTTTCATAATTCTATGGGAATAAAATATTTTTATGTATTAAAAAATAATACAAGTCCGTTTGTTTCAGTTTTTTTTTTGCAAAAAATTTTTTTTATATAAAAAAATCACTTCTTTTATTTTACTTGTTTCAGATTTTATGATTTTTCTCTTTAAAATAAAAAGCTATTCTCAATTGCATTTTTCAAAATCTATTTTTTTAACATCACTAACCATGTGCAAAATGAAGTCAATAAAATTAAAATAGATTTTATGATTATAAACAAACGCAAAATAACTTTAGATTTTCTTCAAATCTCTAAATTTTTTTTTTGAAAAAACATGATCTTTTTAAAAGCCCAAACAATCGCACCCAATAATTCATGGATTATAAAATAAGATGATTGATTTCTTGAAGTCCTACTACATTATTTCTCTTTATAAATTGACTTCATTAGAGATAATAAAATAATGACTAGTAGAAACAGATTTCATATTTTTCTTCTAAATTTTTTTATTACTAATTTAAGTTTTTAAGTATTTCTAGTATATGTACTATATTAACGTCATATTATAAAATAAAAATGCCAAAGAAAAGGATATAAGAAGATGAACTACAAGGACAAATTAACATTTTTCACATGGACAAAATAACACTTTTAGGAAACAAAAAATTAATAATAAAAAACACACTTCTCAAAAGAGAAAATGAAAACAGACCATAAACTACAAGGAATTAAGAAAAATCATTAATATAGTTTTGTTGAATAATGACCAGAGTTTTTGAACTATGCTTATATTTGGTTTTATTCAGGTCAAACTCCAAATTATAATTAAGGCTCATATTCTCTTAGTAATGGAAGATAAATAAAAGGAGATTTGAGCAAAAGTTGTTGTTTACTAGCTAATCTGTAAGTTGGGGGAATGAGATCTGCTCCTTCGTTTCTTAATTCAACATACAATAGTATATATATAGCAATGAGCAATATAATTGAGCAGAGCACTAACTACCACAATACAAACATGAAAAAATCATCATATATATCATCTGAAAAGATTTCTACAAAATATCACTTCTACAAACTAGTTAGTCAATATTATGCTAATCTCACATAAAAAAAATTAAATACGACTTATATATATATATACATATTGCATGCAACATGCAATTAAAAGAACAATTCTAAAATATATACAAAGAATAAGAATAAAATTGAAGCTAGAGCAGGTTAATTACCTTAATGAGTTATTTTCTCAGGTGTTCGTTGGTTTTCATGGTAGAAAGGGGCACAGAAAGTGCATGTCATGATGAGTCTTCATATATTTATTTATTTTGACACACATTGATTGATGTTGTTATATATTAGAAGTATAACTAGAGATAAGAAAATGGGTTGAATTAGAGGGCAGCAAATGAAACTAAACTAAACATGAGAGCAGCAGGAGACAGCTGTAAGTTAGGTAGTAGTCAATCAAGTTGCATAGAATAGAAGAATTAGGAACATACATTCATAGTATTTCATATATTAGGAGGATCCACGCAAGCATGCGTTGTCAAGGGAGTAGTAGTAGTTTTTGCGTCCAGGATAAGTATCTATCTATTGATCTATCTTTAAACCACATCTTGTCTTTATTTCTTGGATGGAATGTGCATATGTCTACCTCTGTCGGGATAATTTCTTTTTTTTTTTCATTCAAATTTTCATCAAATGTGCAATTTAATTATATTTACATATATTTAACTCAGTTATAGAGACATTACATCTAAAGTGTACAGGTTATATTATAAATTTTATCTATTAAATTACCTGATAAAAATAAATTTAAACCGAGCAAACAATTGTGAGTTTAAAGATAAAGATACAATTAGAACCACAGAGATAATGGTCAAGTCCACAACTCTTACTGCTAATAATTTAATATATTAATACTATATCTTAAAGTTTGGAACCATATAGTTGAAAAATGTACAGAAACAAAGTGGAAGTGGACAGCCTGCTTTGATTGGATTCAAAGGATAAATTCGGCATTACATATGCTATGGAAATATCACGAAGGCTGCTTCTAGAAAATGATGAAAAATATACTACTCCATAGTCCATATTACAAGGACTGGATTTGCGATCACCTGCACTAAGTTTTCACGCTGTATTTAATCTTATTTGTCGATTTCAGATCAGATGGTTTAAATTGAGTAAAAGATATCTGACTTTCCTACTTTAAAAGGTAGAGAATTCTTACCTCCGTTTTGAGAAGGTGCATACAATTTTTTGGAGTTGAACCCCTAATCTATCACCATTTAAATTAGGGACTAATTAAGGTTACCAAAAATAATAATATATATTAAAAATAAAGTTTTATTAATTTGAAAAAGTGAAATGAACAAGTTCCAAAAACTTATTTACCACTTTTGTTTCCTTAACCATTACCCTATGGACAATGTTTATCATTTTTCTTTAAATTAACATCTAAAGTTTATAGTCCACCATTTAAATTCATCTCAAAATATTAATTTTTTAACACATAGTAAGTTCATAGTCCACCATTAAGAGCAACAACAAAAAAGGCCCGCGCAACATTTTTAGTCAAGACCAAGGTGTCTACCGCCAAACGCAGTGACTATTCCCCTCGCTAGGTTGGAGGCACCTCAAAAGGTGGGATAGTTGGTCCAGAGATTTAAAGTTGCTCTGTATTTAAGGCGAGGATCGAACCATCAACTCTTAGTTAAGGGAAGATGAGTCTCAACAGCTCAACCACATCCTCTGAGTTGCCCGCGCAACATTTAAGAAAATGTGTCAAAGATTAATATATATCCAAGATAAACTTAATTAATAATTAATATAGTTCATAAGAATAGTTGAAAGTGATGCATTACATGCTGAAATATGGAATTTGTATTTGGGTTTGAACATGATTTGGAGGAAACATGAGTCTCAATTTATAGTTGAAAGTGACTCAAATATATTGGTCGACATTATCTCTGACAATATTAAATTTAATGACAATATTTCTATCTTAATTTAACATATCATAAAGTTGCTAAATATCAAATGGATGTGTGAATCAACCAGCACGAAAGAAATAGGAGTGCTGATTGGCTTGCTTACCACAACACTATACGGTGGATCATTTGAATTTGATCGTTTTGGAAACTCCTCCTAGTAAATTACAATAAATTCTCTTTGATGATATTTTTGGGACTTTCGTATCTAGAAATGTGAGATTAATTATATAATTTTTCTTTCTTCGTTGTACTTTGCTCTCTATTGTACAAAAAAAGAAAGAATACGTTAAGTAAATTATTGATTAGGATGAGTCATATTTTATATAAGGACCTAGAATAATTCTATTTGATGATACATTATTAGTTTGTTAGAATACTTATCCTATAATTTAAAGCATTGGAGAATGTAATCAAGCAAGCAAAAAATTGAAATGGAATTTCACAGTTAGTTTTATAGTTTGTTAGTATGTAATTTTTAATCTCTCAAGAGTAATTTCTTCCTTTTATGAACAACCACGTTCTAATTCATAACATAAACACATAGTAAAAAGACATTGCATAAGAAAATACGTTGCTCTTTTCAGTATATAAGGGTCTTTCTCAATTTTTCTTTTCTCTCATTCTTTGATCCTAAACAGAAAAGAAGAAGAAAAAAAAAACGGAACCAAAAAAGGGAAAACTAAATTCAAGGTTAACTAATTTGTGATTTTATTTACTAACTATTAATTATCTCTTATTTTTATTTACCCATTTATCTTTAAACAAGACCTCCAAATAATAACAACACCAACATTTTTATCAAAAAAAAAAAAAAGACCTCCAAATAATCAAAGACCGTACTACATATATACATGACATAATATTTTTTCTGTTGGTTAAACAAAATGAAAGCAAAAGAAGTTCTCCATCATGGGATAAATGCAACTTGCAAAAAAGGACAGAGGAACATATCAACCACAAAAACATCTCCAAGTTGAGAAGATTTTCTATACTGATGTGATGGATCCTGGTTGATATTAGGAACAAGCAAAAACTAATTATTTTTTTTGTTTGATTCAAATGAAAACAAATTAACAAAAACAACAAGTAAGGAAAAAGGTTGGACTTACAAAATGATTTTGATTGAAATTTATCTGACTAACTTAGCTTAGTCAGCCCAAACTAACTACGTGGTCCAGCTTAGTTCTTAAATTGGGCTAGTATACAATTCCCATCCAACCCATGATTTGTTAAGTTAATTTTATTAATTAAGTATGAAGTTATTGTCAAAAAAATAAAACAATATAAGTATGAAGTTTCTACAATAATATACCTCATTAAAATTTTCTAAAAATATAATAATAATTTTAATTGTTGCCCAGTGATCTATATTTGAAGTTAATTTTGTTTATTGTGGTGATTTGATTTTTTTCCCCACACGGTTTCTAAGTTTTTTGACGACTTACTTATTAGTTATTTTTTATCAAGTTACTTAATGACTATAAATTAACCCCTTAAAATTGATAAGTGAATGGTTGGGGTTCGGACCAACGCCCCCTACATATATACAATGTCATACTAACAGAGCTAAGCTTACGGGACGATGACTTACTTATTAGTTACTACTTAAAATAACATTAACAAAACTTCAAGGACACAATACAACAAAATGTAGAAATAACAGCACCTTTTAGACAGCTACATAAGCGCAATTTAAAAGGACACATGCGGGCTTAGATAGCGCTTATTGAAGAAAGCGTTGTCTAACATTCTCACATATTACAGCCCTTATCTACTAGCGCTTTCTTATGTCTTAGGAAAAAACTTGAGTTTCACATTAGATATTGTTTATGAGATAGCACTTATGAACTAAAAGCGATGTCTAAAGGCTACCTAATAAGATAGAAATTATGTGTAGGAAATGATGTCTAGGGCTACCTAAGATAGCACTTATGAGTGAAAAGCGCTCTCTAAAGGCTACTTAAGATAGCGTTTATGTTTATGAAGCGCTTTCTAAGAGTAACATAAAATAGCGCTTATGAACATGGAACTCTTTTTAAGGTATCATAAGATAGCGTTTATGAGTAGGAAGTGATGTCTAATGGTGATTTTAGACATCGCTTTTACTTAATTATCTAGCGATGTTGATGTTTGTACTTTTGTCAGCGTCAGCTTAGAGAGCGTTGTCTAAGGTCAAAATAAGCATCGTCTAAAGTCTTTTTTGACATAGTGACAAGAATCAAACTCGTGACCGAGAAATCAACCACCACTACACCAACGTTGCTTCACGTGTTTTGTTCTGCGAAATAAATACTTAACCCATGATTTGAATGATGAGTCTGAAAAGTATAGAGACTGCTAAAATTTTGAGGCTCAGAGTTATGGGTCTGCTTGCCTTGCCTATGGGTCGTCCCTATTCCTATATAGTGTGTATAATATATAATATATAATATTCCTACACAAAACATATTGAATTCATAAATAAATAAATAAGTAACTAATTTCTATGGTACATTAATTACCGGTAAATTTTTTTGACATAAAATTACCAGTATATTAAGTTCTTAAATATAAGTAAATAAGTTTTTTGTTCGAATAAATTAACTTTTTATTATTTAAAAAATTATAATAATTAAATATTATTCATTAAAATTATCAAAAAAATAAAATAATTTTTATTATTCATAACAGTAAATATTAATTTTTTTAATATAAAATATAAAAACTAATATGATGTTTATAAATGATAAAATTATGTTTTTTCTAATGAAATTTTTTCTCAAAAATATAATAATTGTTAAATAACTTTTTAATTCATAAAAATAATCATTAATTTATTAACTTAAAAATTATAAGTAGCGGTATTTCATAATGTAATATAGAAGCTCCAAATAAGTGTAGTTTGGGAGTGTTGACTATTTATCTTTTAGAAATATATCAGTTCATATTATTTCAAAGCATACTCCATGTTCTATACTTCTAGTAGATTAGAAAATACAATAATTAAACAAAAACAAATAAACACAAGAAAGTCATTTCCGGTCAACGTTTTGTATTGAAAATCAAATTTGACGAATTGATTTTAACTCTATATGGTCAATGGTCAATAATGTTAGCCGGAAAGTTCCTTTTTTTTGGCTGTTGTTTATTTTCGTCTGCTATAGCAATTAGCAATAGACTGTGAACACTTGCTCACTCAAATTGTAAAATAAGTTATTATTGTCTCATGAATTTATTTTAATTGATCGGACATTTAGACGTAATATATAGGGATTAGAGTTTAAAATTTAATATTAATTTATTCATTTTTAGATGTAAGATTTTAGTCTCAAAACTACTTGACAAAAAACAAATAAATAAAGTTACTAATATTGTTTTTTATTTCGACCGAACAAGTAATTATGGTTACTATTCCCTCAATCCCTTATTATAATAATTCATACAAAAAATTTTGCCACATTATTGAGTGATTCGTAAATACCTCTAAATCTCGAAGGGATAGATTAGAAAAAACAAAAAAATAATCTACTCTTTTTTTACAGAAAAAATAAATAATCTACTTAAACTAAGGGAGATGCTACGGTACAATGGAAAAATTGTCATGTACCGGTACATTAATCATGATGACCAATAATTATTTGACACGTGTCATATTATTATTATTAAAATTATTAAAATATAAAATATAAATGCTGACTTGGACAAAGCTTACATTTTTATTGGTTAAAATTCTTATAGTACCAATACAATGGATTTTGTCAAAAGTACCATAGAATTCTCCTAAACTAATGCATATTTCTGTTTTTCAAATTTTTTAATCTATCTAGTTTACTATAATGGAGAGATTAGTTACAAAGTTGTCACAGTAAGCACCCACTGACCCACAACAACCAACCACGAGCACAAAAGTAAATCATATAAAATTGGTGTATTTTAAATTTTAAACATTATTACACATATAATGACTTCATACGCCCACCAAGTATGAAAAATATGGAAGAATTATTATAAATAAATGAAAAATAAAATAAAAAATTAAGAAGACCGGTCAAACACACTTGTACAGTTGTACACTAGTCAATACAACAACATTAAAATATTAAAAGTTTAAACGTTTTTTTAGTCTATGTACACTAAATTTTGCTTTTAATCTCTATATGATTTTATTCTAAAATATTTTTTGTATTGACCAAACTTTTTGTTTTTGATTCCTAAAGTTTAAATCTGCAGAAAAATTCTCAAGTTTCTTTCAGATTTTCCTACGAATTTTCTTGCAGATTTTTGCTTTAAGGATTAGAAGCAAAAAATTTAGTCAATACAGAAACTATTTCAGAATAAAATCACATACATGAACTAAAACCAAAATTTCACGTATACAAAGATTAAAATGACGTTTAAACCAATATTAAAATATCATCACATTTATGCTCTTCAAAATGTCTTAAGTTTAATTTTTCTTTATATATTTAGGTAGATTAGTCTATATAAAACAAAAACAAAAAACTCTAATTTTAAATGAAGTCACCGAACCATAAAATTATACCCTATATATATTAATCATTCGAATACCGAATTAAAATAAAATAAAATAAAAAGAAGATAGGTAGAAACTTCATATAAAGAACCCAATAATGTAGTTGGTCCCTTTATATTGTAGAAGAGAAGAGAGTATCCAAAGTATCAAAATTGCAAGCATAGAACAAGATTGAAAGAAGAAGAAGAAGAAAAGAAAACTCTCGTTTTGTTCTGTTTTCTTTTGAGATTCAACAATGGACACACTTGTTCGCAACACCACTCTAACCTTCAGCCGCAGACACAGATATGAAGTTCTTGGTCTACAAGGGAAAGAAAAGACACTCAAATCTATTAGCTACAGACGCAGAAGAGCAAAACAAAGACAAATATTTCTCACAACATACAAATTATCTTCTTTGAATAATTTTGTTGAGCCTAAAAGAAGACCAAAGATCAAAAGAGTTGCTGTTGAAGTTAAGAAAATTGTTAACTCTGTTTTGTTGTTTATGAGAACTGGTTCTTTTAGATCATGTCGTTCTAAGTCTGCAATTTCTGCTACCTCCCCTGTATCAAATAGGAAGATCATCCAATATTAATTTCTTCCTCATGTTAATTATTCTTTATGATCATTTCAGTTTTTTACTGTGTGTGATTTATCTAAGAGCAATAAGCAAACGGTTTTTGTAGTATATGGTTATGTTTATGTAAATTACAAGGCTTAATCTAATATCTATACATACTAATTAACATTTACTATGATTTCTCTTTATATATATATATATATATGTGTGTGTGTGTGTGTGTGTGTGTGTGTTTGCTTGTTTCAACATTCAGCAACTTGATGGCTATAAATTTATAATCGTTATCTTAATTTGTTCTTAAAATATATCAAGTATTATTAACACTACTCCAATATAGATTTCATTTGTATATATTGATATTGGAAAAATATTTTACACATTCATCCAATTAAATCATAATATATTGATATTTTAAGAGTTAATATATAAATTGTTAGGTATTATGGTTACGGTATGACTATATATATAGAGCTATAAAAAATATATTTATAGATCATACTTATTTTTAAATAACAAACAATGCTAACGGATGTATCTGGTATATTTTTTAAGTATATTATTTAAAGAAGTTATATATTAAAAAGTTAAACAATACAATTTTCGTGCACTCTTTAACATTTTAAAAATTTTAAACAAAAATATGACTAGTGTTATGTGATTTGATTTGATACAAGTAAAAATCTAAATCTAGCTACGTGACCAACAAAAAATCTAAATCTATTATGTGATGGGATTTGAAGCAAGTAAAAATAATTTGTGCATGTCAATTAATCTCTATGTTGGAGAATTTCTAAACCACTATATATATGTATATTTACTTTTAAGACAAGTGTTAATTTTAAACAAAACCGTTTGAGGAAGAGTGGAGTGTTGCAGTTCTAACAAGGACACCACCACTACTTTCAACTGTCACGCTCATTTTATATATTCAACTTCATTCATTCACTCACTCTTCTCTCTTTTCTTCTGTTTTTGCATTGCTCTCATGTTAACATGTTTGGTATCTACTTTGGCTGGACAAAAGCTTCAAAATGGTAAAAATGTTATACTAGTTTAACTGAGTTAATTTTGTTTTTTGGTTTAATTAAACTTGTTTAACTTTACTATTATATATTTTATGAATTGCAGCAAGAAAGCAATAAAAGAAGCAAAATGCAGGCTCATACATTTGATGAACAAGAGGCAAACAATAGCACTGCATTTACGCAATGACTTAGCCGAATTAATACTCAATGGCCATCAAGAAATTGCTCTCAGAAGGGTATATATATATAATGTTTCAAATTCTTTTATATTTATCACTAATAATATTTACATTCATACAAATTGCTAGTGTTTAATTAGCATAATTTCATGCTTATTGTGATATATAGGTATTATTGGCATTTTATTTTATTTTAGTATAAAAATCCTCACACAAAAATTTTAGTAATTTTTATTTCTTTAAATTAACTAAATTTGAAAGTGAATTTAAAATCTAGTATATGCACATTTAAATCTAACATGTTGATTATGATGAAATTTCAGGTTGAGCAGCTTATTCAAGATGAAAGACTAATTGCTGCATATGAATTGTTAGATCACTTCTTTGAATTTATCCTTAACCAACTCTCATATATAAGAAAGAACAAGTATGTATTATTTCTTATCTACCTTCATAAATTAAAATGTGATTGTCACACCAACTTTTTTCTGATATTAAAAATAATAATTTTATGTTAGGGACTGTCCAACTGATATAAATGAAGCAATATCTAGTGTTATATTTGCTTCTGCAAGATGTAGAAATTTTCCTGAGCTTTTCCCCATCAGGAAGCTCTTCGCACAACGTTATGGTAACGATTTTGAAACTGCGGCCGTTGAACTATTACCTGGAAATCTTGTTAACACAAAGGTAATTATTTTTCTTTCTTTGAAAATATTTCCACTTGTTATTAATGCATGTATCATGTATGTATATTAATTATAAAGTTTTTAAATCACGACAGTTAATAGAGAGTCTCTCAGTGAAGCGTGTACCGGATGAATTGAAGTATCGAGTGTTTGATGAAATAGCTAGGGACACTGCCCTCCAAATAGAAGGATCTAAAATTCATTCTTCTTCAGAAATTGATGAAGAGATAGAAAAATCCACTTCAACATTGGTATGTACTAAAGCATTGGTAGATTATGTTGATGATATTGAGGAATGTGAGTATTTTTCATCAAAAGGTGATCAAAATCTAGTATTATACAATTCTAGTGAAAGTGATATGAGTCAAGATGAATCAAGTAGTGAATCAAGCATAATAAGCTCCTACGCTTCACGAAAACGTGCATCGAAGAAAAGATTAAGAAGATCACCTTTGCTTGGAACACAAGGCATAGTGGAAATTGGATATACTTTACATTATCAAACACCAAGTCCACAATCAAATTATCCCAAAAAGAGATTAAAGCAAAATTCAAACTCAGATTCATGTCAAAGCCAATTAGAAGACACTGAAAGAGATAGTTTGGATTTTAACATGAGTGAATGTAGCTGCAATTTGGATAGTCCTTGTTATTGTTCTGTTTACAATGAGATAGAAACGTTTGAGTACAAAAGAAACTCTTCTTCTACCAATGTTTTGAGTTCAAAGACTTGTGATTGCTTAACTACAACTCCATTCTTAAGAGCTTTGTTAACTATGCCTTCAAAATGGTTGGAAAATTACAAAGAAAATTTGTTAAGGACATTTTCATCTCCTTCTCAAAGGCCAAAGCATGTTCATCCTAAATTACCAGATTATGATGAAGTTGTTGCATTTATGGCTCTTAAGAGAGAGCATGCTTAGAGTTAGAGAATAGTGACTTTGTTGTAGGTGTAACACATTCATGTTAATTAATGTATTTGACTTTATATTTGACTTCACAATTAAGTTATTTTTGTAGCTTAAAAGTTAAATCACATTTCTAACTGTAGACCTTACCATAGTTTAATGTACATGGTTATAAATTAATTATAATTTATGCTCCTAATTAATCTATAATTTAGAAGGAGAAAAAGGTGGACAAAGAGAAAATAAAATAAGATATGGGACAGGATCATGTTCCGAACATTTAGTGAAAGCAACAGTGAGTTGCAAGAGGGATTGGAGAACAGCAGCATAATATCTTGGCTTTACCAACTCATCATTCTCTCTTTGCCGCATCATTGTTCTCACAAACAAACAATTTACATTACTGTATGCTTTTCCTCTTCACAAAGTGAAGTGCACCTCCTCGTTTTCTAACAGTTGGAATTGGAAAGGTTAGTAATTTCTGACTATGAAGGACGGACACAAATACCGACACTGGACACTTATATGGATAAAGTTTTTGAAAAAAATGATATAATTCAATATAAGTGAAAGGGTCAGTGTCATGTCAGTGTCGGACACGCTCGAGAAGTGTATGTGCTTCATAGGTTCTGAGGGGAAAAAGATAGCGAGAGAGACGGAATTACGACAACAAAACAAGACAGGGGACAATGTGAAAATAATGTAACCATAGACTAGTCAGCACATGTAGAATTTCATGTTGAAGAAGCAAAGACGTGGGACCCAAGTTTGCTACCCAGTGACAAGATTTGTTTCTTATTCTGTCATGTTCTTTGTGCAGTGCTGCCTTCATTAATTTACACAAAAAGTAGTTTCATTCTGTTTCTGCTTTCTTATATAAACCCTTTTACTCTCATTCCTACCATGCATTGCATTTAACACTTCCCAGTATTGGCGTGTTCGTGTCAGTGTTATGTCAAGTAGTGTATGTGTTTCATAGATTTAAACTTCTTTGTGTTTTGCTTCATTTTTAATTAGCAATGAAGAGTGAAGAATCAACCAAAGAATTAAATGGTGATGATGAGGTTCCCGCGGTGATTAATGAAATTGAAACTAAACAATGTGAGATGCAAAAGGGAAAAGAAAAGATGTTTGTTGAAGATGTTTCCTTGCAACACAAGTCTCTGAAGAAGATTTGTAGTCCTCAATATCAAAACACAAATCAATCATCCTTTCATAAACCTCCTTCATCTAGAATAGTTTTTCCTTTTGCTTTTGAAGGTTCTCAATATCCAATATCATTCCCACACCAATCAAAACCAACAAATTTACCTCCTTTTGCTCCACTATCACCACCATTTTCAGCTCCTAATTCTATATTACCTCACCAACGCCAACGGCTTCGGAATAAGCAGCTTCTGAGGCCCAAAACACAGCCTTTGAATGCTACAAAACTGTATAGAGGAGTGAGGCAACGCCATTGGGGAAAATGGGTGGCTGAGATTCGTCTCCCTCGAAACAGAACTCGTCTATGGCTTGGAACATTTGACAATGCTGAAAATGCTGCCATGGCGTATGATCGCGAGGCTTTTAAGCTGAGAGGAGAAAATGCTAAGCTCAATTTTCCTGAATTATTACTTAACAAAGATAAACCATCATCATCCACAATAGCTCAAACTTCTTCAGCTTCTTCACCATGCGACGGTTCAAGTTCAATATCATGCCAGAACACAAATCAACTAGAATCGGCTCATGATGAACATAGCTTGCTAGCTATCAATGCTTCTGAAACTGGTGACAGCAATTCACAGCCGGTTTTGGGAGAAATGGCTGGTTGGTTGAATGCAATTCCTGCAGGTTGGGATCCAGATAGTCCTATATGGGATGATTTGGATCCCAATAGTAAACTTCTTTTGCAGACACAGTTTCCTTTTTTGAATACAAATCGGCAAGAATTTCATGCTATAAGTGATGCTGCTAATAGACAACAAGAAGATAACACGGGATTGGGTTCTTCCTCTTCCACTTGAGTCTTGTCGTCCCATAAACTCTGTAGCACCGAAACTTTTGATTGAAGAAATATGTTCGACATAAAAAAATGTGTTCACATCACATTCAGTTAATTCATTATCATTTAGATTAACCGGTTCATTATCTTTCCCGTGTTAGATAAAAACTTTCACATAATGAACCGGTTCAACATCTTTTGAACCGAATCAAAGAAATTGATGAACTAGTTCAAAATGTGCATTAACAAGTTCAATTTAACCCCTAATTTGAGAAATTTAAAACTTTGCAAAAATGAGCAGGTTCAAAATAGTTATGTACCAAATTAAAAGTGCTTTGTGTTTGAAAATTTTACTATTTTATCATTTTCAAACTATACCATTCCATATTATTTGTATCCTACCTTTGACATCAATCATAACCGATGAACAAGTGAGACATATGCGCTCATAGAGATTCTATTCTAACAAAAAAATATGATAGAGTTTGGTGATATCATTCACAACTGAAAAGACTTTACTTGAGGTGCTAACTCAATTGCAAGAGCTTAACCTTGTAACCTCAGGATAATCTAGTTTGAATTTCGCCTTGTAAAATGACTATTAATATCACTTAAACTAATAAAAAAAAATCATAGTGTTATAATAAGATTCAATCGAATGAGGTTGCTCAAAATTTTGTCAAATGGCCATATTTTTACATCTCCAAATTTTGATTGATAGTATTTTCAATGAAAGGTCATAAGTATTTTTTCTTATAAAAAAATGGTTGTGATACCAAACCAAAATAAAATACTCTATCAATTTAATATTACATGCAACATTTCTACCAATTAGTAACTAAAATTTTATCTCTTAAATTTAGATAAATCGGCGTATCAAAAATCAAACTCCGATATCAAAACATTATGTGATATGTTTCTACAATAGAATTCAACTCACATACATTTTTTTATTAGTTTTATCTCATTAAATTTAGTCTAAAAGATTGTACCCAAAATAAAAAATAGTCTAAAAGAAAACATCTCATTAATAATGTTAAAAATCTTTTATTTTGGTTTTCATTATCTAATTTATAGGGAAATGAGCTAATAGTCCAGATCTTTAAGCGAATTATGTTATTAAGTTATTTCAGTCCCCTCCAAATATTAAAAGTCTTTACATACAAACAAAATTATTTAAAGTATTTCACATATAGTTTAGAAAATTAATCTCATTTCAATCATTTAAAGGCGGAACAATAACTTTTGTTGACTCAGTCTCTTCATTTAATTTTTATTGACTTAAATATACTTTGATTGTTCTATTTAAATTGAAGCATGATTAACACTCCCTCCCTTAATAAAAATTTGAGGATGGGTTTTATTCTTCTCTGGATATTATTTTTTTAAAAGTTAACATGTGCTATAAAGATACATATCAGGTGATTCAAATGAAGATATTTTGTATTGTAATCCGTATATTTAATTTACTTTTTAATTTTTTTACAAGTTAATTATACAAATTTTTAAAAAATGTTTCTATTTTTAGTTTCTTTAACATGTGTTCTTAGGACATATGTTAACAAAAAAAAATTACACATGATTGATTTTTTTTATATACCTCTTTTATTTTATTTTTTATGAAACCTCCTCTCTTTACTATACAAAAGATATATTCTTTTTTTAATTTATTACAAATCTAATCTTTGATTTACAATAAAACACTGAGGTAATATACAAACAAAATAATCCTCAATGTCTTCGTCACTTTTTTAAAACACAATATTTTTATTTTATAACTAAACACAATATTTTACTTGTTATGACATGTGAAATTTGATGATATGAGATGAGATTTAGATGATCACAACAATAAATAAATCACAATGCATTAAAAAATTACTGTCTTTATTTTATTTCCCGGAAAGCCCCATTTAAGCTAAATTAAAGTTTGGAGTCAAATCCTAAAAACCTTGCGATGCATCAATAAATAATCCATTTTCCAATGACAAATAGAATATTTATAATTAAATTAAAAACCCACTTGAGTTGATTTAGAGGTGTTAGACTGAGACTATGAAATACTACCTCCGTACCAAAATATATGTTGTTTTGACCATATCACACTAATTAAGAAATGTAATCATTGTTGTATGGAAAAGATAAATTATAGGTTAATTTACAAAATTATTCTTCATTAATGATATGTGAGAGATAAATTATAGAACTGAAAGAAGAAAGAGAAATAATCAATTAAGGGTATAAGAGGAAAATAAGTATTAAATGCTTCATTGGTAATGTAAAACGACATATATTGTGGTACAAATGTTTTTCATATATTTTAGTACGGAGGGAGTACATCCTTCATAAAGTCTCAAGTTCGGTTTTTTTTTATGTCAATTTTGGTGGACTAGTAAAAAAAAAAGTCTGATTTTAAATGGACTTTCGCAAGTGTGATATTGATCTCTTCAAATTGGTCGGTCATTCTGTCGGATATCGAGTTTTAAAATAAAAATTAAATTAAAATAAATACAAATCAAATGTCAAGTTGGTTGCTTCTTTCTTCCCTTGCTTGCGTGACAAAAAGGTGTTGGCCCTTTCTTTTGTTGCTTAGTCAAGTTTTTTGATTTCAACATTTCATTCTTTCAGTTTCAGATCTAACACCCCAATCCAACATTACATGTTTTTCAGTTTTTGTTAGTCTCAAACCAATCACAAACAAAAAAAACAACAACATAGTTCAGACACAAAGGTTGTAAAACATCCTACAACTTTGTTGTCTGAACAAAAATAACAACATAAAAAAACAAGTCTTTCTCAAAATTTAAGAGATGATGTTCCAAGAAAATGGTAATGGAGAAATGGGTTTATCTGGAATTCCATTGGGAACAAAGAACAAATACAAGAGAATGAGTTCACAGCTACCTGATGATAACGATGATGTTTTGCATCAACAACAGTTGGAAGATAAGAGGAACAGTACTAGGAAATATGTTATTGCTTGTGCTATCTTTGCTTCTCTCAACAATGTCCTTCTTGGCTATGGTATGCTTACTTTCTTTGAAAATTCTCTGACTTTGTCATATTTTGCGTTGACTATGATTGCTATTTAGATTGTTCTTCATGATGGTTTTTGATTCATCTTTGCATTCATACTACGTATCTTAGATAATAACAGATCTAATTGTGGAGATGATTTTGATTTTGATTGTTTTGTGAATTTTGCAGATGTCGGTGTGATGAGTGGTGCAGTTATATTTATCAAAGAAGATCTAAAGATAAGTGAGGTTCAGGTAGAATTTTTGATTGGTATTTTGAGCATTGTTTCTCTATTAGGTAGTTTAGGTGGTGGAAGAACATCAGATATTATTGGTAGAAAATGGACAATGGCATTAGCTGCAGTTATATTCCAAATGGGTGGAATTACAATGACTTTTGCTCCTTCATATGAAGTATTGATGATTGGAAGATTGTTAGCTGGAGTTGGAATAGGGTTTGGAGTTATGATTTCACCTATATATATTGCTGAGATATCGCCAAATCTCACTAGAGGCTCTCTTACTACTTTTCCAGAGATTTTCATAAATGTAGGAATTATGCTTGGTTATGTATCTAATTACGCTTTTTCCGGACTTTCGGTACATATAAGTTGGAGAGTAATGCTTGCTGTGGGGATTTTGCCTTCGGTGTTTATTGGTTTTGCTCTTTTTGTTATTCCTGAGTCGCCGCGGTGGTTGGTAATGCAGAACCGAATTGAAGAAGCAAGATCGGTGCTTTTGAAAACAAACGAAGACGAGAAAGAAGTGGAAGAGAGGCTAGCAGAAATACAACAGGCTGCTGGTTTTGCTAATTCTGATAAATACGAAGATAAACCCGTTTGGCGTGAATTGCTGTTTCCTCCTCCTGCACTTCGCTGGATGCTGATCACTGGTCTCGGAATTCAGTGTTTTCAACAGATCTCAGGAATTGATGCAACTGTGTATTACAGTCCAGAAATTTTCCAAGCAGCTGGGATTGAAGATAAATCAAAACTTCTAGCTGCTACCGTTGCCGTGGGTATAGCGAAGACAGTTTTTATTTTAATTGCCATTGTTCTTATTGATAAAGTAGGTAGAAAACCCCTTCTCATTACAAGTACAATTGGGATGACAGTTTGTTTGTTCTGTATGGGGGCTACTCTTGCATTCTTTGAAAAAGGGCCATTTGTGATTGCATTGGCGCTTCTTTTTGTTTGTGGAAATGTTGCGTTCTTTTCGATTGGACTCGGTCCTGTGTGCTGGGTTTTGACATCAGAAATCTTCCCTTTACGAGTGCGTGCTCAAGCATCTGCACTTGCAGCTGTGGCCAATAGGGTTTGCAGTGGCCTTGTAGCCATGTCTTTCCTTTCTGTATCCGATGCAATTTCTTTCGCCGGAACATTCTTTTTGTTTTCTGCTATTTCTGCTCTTGCCATTGTCTTTGTTTTCACAATAGTACCTGAAACCAAAGGGAAGTCATTGGAGCAGATTGAGGTGATGTTTCAGAAGGAACATGGGACTCAAGAAAAAGAAACGGAGCTAAGTGATGTTGAACAACTAGTGCAGAACAAAACTGAATTAACAAATTAGTTAATTATTCCACATGCCACACCTTTATATGACTCTGATGGATTTTCCTTTCCAGAGCTACACATATTTCATTCGTTATGTTCTCGACTTTATGAATCCCACATGTGTAACTCTGCGAAAAGAGAATTTTATATCTGACACGGGACATGAGAAGAAACGAAGGCAAATTGCATTCTTATTGTATACTCAAACTTTTACTAGTTGTACACTTATTCTGTTTTTGTTAGTTTCATTTAAGTCAATAATAGGATTGTATATGCATGAAATTTTTTGGTGGAGATGATCCTGTCTCTACATGGTCCTTTGAAAGAAACAATTTATAGTACTATCATTAGTTATTTTACAATGTACTCCATGATGAATGTAATTCATATGAAAATTCTTTAATAGATTATATTCTTTTTAGTTTTAGTTTTAGTATCTAAATTATCATCTCTTTTTAGACCTAGAACTCTAGAAGCATATATGCTTAATGTCAGCAACAAGCTCTCGTTGTTTCTTAGCTCTAATAATTTTTAGCATCTATTGGGACGGGCCGCTTCCTTGAATAGATTTGAGAACCTCAGGAGATTAGTCTATGTCTCTTCGTCTTCGATACAAATATTTTTGGTTTGTGCAAGTTAGACAAATCCTTATTATATATCAGTATATGTATACTTGTGGATCCTTTTACAGGCAATAAGATGAAATTTCTTTCTGATAGAAAACTCTACTTAGAATAAGAGTTGTTTGTTACATGGAAATAATAGTTAATGGTTATAACACTGTTTTAGTCACAAAAAAAAAAGAAGGTTGTTACACTTACACTGTCATAGAATGATCGAATTGATGCAATCTTATATTTTTATCCTTCAGTTAGTTTATAATCCTTTTTCTACTTATGTATAGAATCCCTTTAAAATGTTAAAGGAAAAGAATGGAATAATAGAGTGCCCATTTACTATACAACCCATGAAGATTAGGTAGACCGACACTAAAATAATCTACGCAGTCCCCACCACAAGGAATCATAATCGTATTTTTAAGAGTCCCCTTTTTTTTCTTTTTCAAAATAGTTTAGTGGTTAAATTAGCACACTTTTCAGGTTTGGCGTATCCCAATTTCCATCATGTATCGGTGTCCGATATATGTCACTATTCAACACAACATTTATGATTACATTGAATAACATAATTTTCTTGAGTTTTTAACAACTTCGACACGTTAGTGTCTACGTTAGTATTAATGTTTTATAGTCTTGACAACTACTAATTGAGCAACATTTTTATTATAGATAAAAAAGGGTTAAACTATCTTGTAAGTTGTAAGTGTATATTATAGGTTTTTACAAACATGCACAAATAACTCATATTGTGCATAGTTCAAAAGTCAGCAATCACATTATAATTCACAATTGAATTGAAAATTTAAAGTATATAAATTATCCATGTAAAATTTAAAAAAAAAAATCTTGTAAAATGTTTGAGAAGCACTCAAAAACTAAATTCATAGTTGTCGAGATGTTGATATCAGACCCAACACCTATACATGTATCATATGGACCCTGCGTAGGGCCTAAAAACACAATTATGTAGTTGTGGTAGTATTAGTAAATATGGTATAAAATACAATTTTTAAAAAAATTTAATTTACAGGTTTAGACTAAAAAAAAATCAAAATAGGATTACTAACGAAAACAAAAAAGTCCTTCGAGCACCAGATGTATCAGAACAAACAAAATTACAAAGTTATAATCAAATCAAATTAGATTAACTAAGTAACAAGATTCAAGCAAATAAGAAGGTTAAACCTCCAACAATGATAATCAAAAGGACTTAAGTTTAATTTTTTCTATTAAAGATTGCAATTGATCCTCCTTATCCATAAAAATGCATGCACCTATTTTTCTATTTGATTCAATTTCAAGGTTCGAACTCCAAGATTCTAATTGATAAAAAACAAAGTGAAGGTTCTATTATATGCAAAATTTTGGGGTAATTCGAAACTTCAGCTGGATATTTGAACAAGTGAAGTACCATAGGTGAGATCGAAAAAAAACATCAGTGAGATTCAACAAGGCTTACACGCCAAGAGGAGATCCCCACCAAAATTCAAATTCAAATCACATAAGATTGGAGCAAACGATGTTGGAAGACAACTGGGTTACTCATGGCATACATACAAGATTAATTGATTAAAGGCGGTTATCAAGCTTTCAACTTTACTTATAAATAGTAGAAACCTAGGTTTGTTTTAGGGAGTTCATTTCCGAAAAAGAAAACACACACAACCAGACAACCTAAAACATAAAAGCACCCTAACGCACAACCAATAACTTCCACACATTTTTACCTATTAATCTCTCTCTGTGTCTCTCTCACGCACACAGATCCCTTGGTGTAGATAATCCTTTCCCTTTTATCAGGAAAGGTGAACCAGCTTATCATTGAATTCCTTGATAAAATAAGTATCTAATCTATCTGCTTGCAGACTAATTGCACGTCTGATCAAGGTTGGTGTATTTTCTAGGCTACATTACATGACAAACATTGTACAATATCTAACAGTAATGGAGAGGGTTCATATCAAATGAAGTCAAAAACCTTGATCTCTATAAATAGATTACTTCATATATAAAAGTGTAAATTCCCAATCTAGTCTCTAAAATTTAGGGGCTTGGATAATTTAGTCCCTCAAATTAATGAAATTCCAAAATGATCTCTAATATTTTAAAATCTTCGATCACCTAAAAAAACTTCAAAGACTAATTGGCTGGCCTAAAAGAACTAATGTGATAAATGTTTTTTAATTTGACGAGTGATTATGATGTATTAATAATTTTAGGAACTAAATTGTCTAAAAAATATTGGAAGCATAATTTTCATTCAAAATAGTCTAATTCTACCCAAAAAAAAGGTTGAATCTTAATGCCCAAAACGAACAACCATTCCTTAACTCTAATCTCATAACATTATAGGTTAATAACTCATTCCTTTCCTAGATTGCAATGTGGTTAACTATAAAGCAAGAAACACATGCCAATCAATGAGTAGCCGAAGCAAAATAAATAAATTAAATTAACACAATGGAAGAAAATCTGTGAACTAATAGTGTTACCAATCCTATTTGAGTGAGTAATTCACAAAAACATCAAAGTCAATAAACAAAAGTAAAAGGGTTCAAATTTCAAACCAAGTATACGAAACCCTTTTGTCATGGATGAACAAGTGAAAGGCTGCATATGAGTACAATAGCATAGACAGCACAATCCATAAAGACAGCATCAATCACACTCTGTACCACCAACCCTATTTCCAATGTTTTGGCTATTTGTGCATCCCATTGATCCGATGAATCCGCACCGTTCTGTCTTCTCCTCGATCGTTCATCAGAGCTTCTTTGCTTCCGAGAAATAAGTTTCGCAACAACAAAAGTCGAATTTGTGAGCAGAACCAAGTAAAGTGGCCTAAAGCTTATCACAGTCTTAATCAAAGAGAATCCTAAATAAGATGCAACAACCAATAGTGCCACTATAATTGAACAACAAAGACGAGTAAACCTCGATGCATCAATGGCATTACTCACGTCACTCGGGATTATAAAATTGAAACTTCTACGTTCCTCAGCGCGTGGTACGCGCTCGGAAATTTCATTAGATGAATCTGGAAATGTTGGTGGTTGTGATTGTGGTTGTACTTGTAGATTTTCGGGTTCAATTTCAAAATTTGGGAAAGTTGAAATCTCACTTTCACCGAGTTGATTTTCATGGAAAATTGGTGTTTCTGTTATGGTTCTTTCGGAATCAACATGATTCTGCAAAACGGAATTGGATTTTTCTTCTTCCTCTGTTTGAGGCAAATCTGAAGAAAAGCGATAAAAATTACTAAAATTGAAGTTTAGAATTAGATATATATACATATATACATAGCTATAATTCGAATAAGGATTTGATTGTATAGAATTCTAGGGTTTTGAAATTGGATGATTGAGGAAGAAAGAGAGGTACTGACCGGGAGGAGGGAGGTTTTGGATGTGACCCTTGATGAAAGCAAGACGATCGGAACCTTGTTGGAGGATTCTTCTTCTTCTTCTTTGGGCTTCTCTACTGTTGGCTTCTGCCATTTTCTTCTTTCCTCAACTCTTCGCAATACTATTCACTTTAAGCTTAACTAGCTTTTAGCTTAGGGTGTGTTTGGTAAGTCCAATAAGCAGCTTATTGGATTAGCTTATAAGTTTGTTTGATAACATTTTTTGAGATGCTATTTCAAGTAGCTTATGAGCTTATAGCCTGTAGTTTTTTACATTTTATTCCATTTTTATCTTTATTATTTTTATTTTATTTTTTTAAAACATCAATATTACCCACTAACTATACTTATAACAGCTAAATTCGCCAAACATTATAACTGCATTTTACTAGTTTTCAATTATAAGCTATCAATTATCAGTTATAACATACTTTTTTAGCTATCAGCTATGTTATAGCTTATTTTTACCGAACAGAGCCTTAATATTTTAATAAGTTAATTGATTACGTTATCTTTTAGCTCGTTTTTTTTTTCCTTCTAATATTATCTTTGTCATCTTTCTTTTAAAAAATTAAATATTAATTAAATATATTTTTTATGTTATTTTTATTTCTAAATCAATTCATTGAGTATTAAAATCTTAGATAGGACTCTCATACATCATTAAGAATTCATATTTGTGACTGAAGCTTTCGAGACCGACTCACCTCAGAGTGTTTATGAGCAAAAATAAGCAAGATAATAATTGTGTTCAACATTAATTTTTTAGTTAGAATAGTTAGAGCATCTTCTTTATCTATAAATGTAAAGTTCCACATTCTAATCATCAAGCAAATGAAATGAAATGAACATTGAAACTGAATCTAGTTCTCTCTCCATTGAGTTCTAACATGGTAGTATCAAGTATCAACCATTAGCCCAAACTAATATATATTACAAAATGTTCTTTAATAATCATTTTCAACCACACTTAAAACATCCTTTGATCATGAAGCATAAGCTAATATACCTACTCCTTGTCTACAATAATTACATGAATCATAGTTTATAGCTTAAAATTGTTTTCCTTGAAATGTCTGTCCAAATTGCCAGTTTGATGGTGCTACATTATAAGATGTGAGTGTTTTTCCAGTGCTGCTGGTTACCTCAAAGGACAAAGGCTGATGTTGAAGGTTAACATTGCAATGCCAATTCATTCCCCAATTCCTTGCCATTGGTATCCATCCTGTTTTAGATCCCTTCACTTTCACAGCATACACTTCACCATCTTGCCCCACATTAGTTATCAGGACTTGATAGAAATGAGAACTTCCACTCATTGTGAATTTCAACCCACCACTTCTTTCACACTTCACTCTGCATCACATTAATTTGCACAAACAAAATTGTAATTTAGTCAAAAGTTTATAAAAAAAATAGTTTATGCATAGGCGCTTATATAAACCAAATACATTAAATTTTTAATGAATCTAGAAACTGCATTTGTGATTTGTCTCTTATAATAATGAACACATGTAATACTGTATAACATTAAGCGGTTTATGCAAAGGCATTGCAAAAACACTTTAAAAATCTACCTACCTTCGATATTGAATAGGAATAATATCAGCTTTCGTCTTAGCAATTTCGGCAAATGCTGTTTGAGACAACTCAAAATGTTCTCTTGGAAAGTTACACCAGCCACCATAATCAATTGAGAGTCCATAATTAGGAGGACAGAAATCAGTGGCAGTAACAATTACAGAAGGGCTTCCAAGAACACACCACAAAATATGATCAACACATCTGATCTCATAGCAAGCCCCACATGTACTCCCTCTGTTGAACAAAATTGTGCTTAATCCAACACTATGTTTTCCATAACTAGCCTTGTGTAGATCTCCATAACCACAAGCTCCTTCTGCACAACAACAACAATAACCATGTACATTTGACAAAACAAGATTGTCAATGTTGTTGTTATGCTATAAATGAAGCACATACACAGACATTGACACCGAACATGACACTGACACGTTGACGGCGATAAAATTTGGAGAAAATGATATAATTTATTGTAATTATAAGTGTTGTGTCGGACAATAATGTATCTCCGACACCAAAACACGCATAATCTGAGGAGTATTTGTGTTTCATCAGCTATAATATATACAAGAACAAGGGAAGGGCAAGTGAAGTACCTGTAATCAAAGATCCCTCTGTGTCTTTGGCATAAGTTGCAGTGGCTTTCTTCCATTCTTCATCTTTGTAAGCAACAATGTTGAGTGAATGTAATAAAATCAAGTAGAGAAATGTGGACTGAAGAGAACCCATTTGAGATTACAACATTTAGAAACTGATTATTGTTACTTAACTTTAAAGAAGTGTGTTTTGTGTTTTTGTCATATGTGAAACTAAGATAGGAAAAGGGGTTTTTTTATTTTATTTTTTAAAATAATTAGTCCACCTAAATTGACACTGAAAAAATCAAACCAGAGACACCTCGAGTAAAAGGGGTCTTTTTTCTAACTGTGAGATGAGGATGATGATCTACTAGCTAAGGGAGAGAGTGTCCTTGATTTTCAATGGTTTGTTTGTGGGACATTGAGCTAAGCCGAGATATCAGGTACTACAGTACTTTCTTTGAATGGTTTGTTGGTTATTTCAAGGAGAGTGTCCTTTCTTTTGTTTGGTTTGACTTTGTTACATTTTCCCCTTCTTTTAAGGCAAGCAGTGGAGCTTCAATTTGGTAGTATGCTTTGGGGGAAGAGAAGGGTTGGAGACTTTGTGGTTGTGGCAGACACACAAAGCGGAAAGCTCTAACACTTCAGTGTGGAACCATTGACTGCCAAAGCCAAAGAATGGGACACTTCATAATCATTCTGTTCCTCATTCCCACAAGAGAAAAAATAAGCAATTTTAAAGATTTTTTACTCAAATATCCTTCTTTCAATAAGATAACACTCATCTATTCATCTTAAAAAAAAATACCGAATTATCCTAGTTTTAAAAAATAGTGGAAAGTTGCTACTTGAAGTAGCAAAATGCTTAAGCCCATTTTTTTTTCGTTTTTTACTTTCTTGGTTCAATTCTTGATCAATAGATGCTTGCAGCTAAGACCAAAAGATCAAAAATTCAATATTTACGTGCAATAAAAAAAGTTGCTTGGTTTAGACAAAAATTGAACACAATATATTTTCTCTTATATTAGACTTTGTGATGTTTGTGTGCGAGTTTGAAAGGTAGAAAATAAGAGAGCTTTAGAGGGAGCAAATTAAAATTAAAGAGAAAAATAGAGAAATCTTTAATATTTTTTGAAAGAGTATTTTTATAGGGAATGATAAAAAAAAAACTTACGATTATTATATTTTTTATTTTAGAAATATTACAAATAATATAAATTAAATTTAAACAATTTAACCCGGAGGGTGTAATTGAGCCATTGGAATTTGTCCTCCCTTAACCAAGAGTCAAGAGTTCGATCCTTGCTTTGGGTACGAAGGTGTCTCCAATCTAACGAGAGAAATAGTCAATGCATTCAGCGGTGGACACCTTGGTCTCGACCAAAATGTTTTTTTTAAACAATTCATATAAAATATATTGATTTTTTGGTATGTATATAAAATATATTGATTCATATTTATTTATTTGGTACACATATTGATTCATATCTATTAATGCAACTTCCCTTCTTTTCTTTTTTTGATAAATTAACGCAACTTCCTGAAAACGTTCAACAAAAGATGCAAGGGGTGGTCAAGAATTCATGATTTATATACCATTTACAAACATAAATCATACACTGCATATATTTTCTCATGACAGTATAAGTTTGGTGTAACAGACGCAAGAGTCACTAATAGTAAGTACTTGTTTCTCCCATAGACATTAACATTAATTCAATAGCTATCCATCACCAACAAACAGATCCTCAAAAGAAATTATCTTGCTTTCTTCTTCCTTTCGCT
The DNA here is from genome assembly GCA_951804385.1 of Trifolium dubium. Taxonomy (NCBI): domain Eukaryota; kingdom Viridiplantae; phylum Streptophyta; class Magnoliopsida; order Fabales; family Fabaceae; genus Trifolium; species Trifolium dubium. The sequence continues at coordinate 27,630,818 of OX638075.1, read as the reverse complement.
TCAATCGTCAAAGAGGTTACATTGAAACCAACAGCTTTACCTATTTATCTGATTAAGAAAGAAGGAAACTTTGTTTTAAGATTTAAGTGCAAATAAGAGTCAAGTAATAAAACAACATATCACAAACCCGATCATTATCCAATGATAAAGTCGGATAACTGACAATAGTCGTAACTGGTTAAAATAAATGATTAAAAAAAGATCATGATCACTCGAAGAATCCCAATATTATTTTACCTTGTCATTAACCCTAATCCATGCATCATTTTTTGGCCCAAGCCCATATCCTTGATCAATAACATATCGAGGAGGAGCATTCCTCAAGAGAGGCACCCTATCAGGAACATATTCATCATCACTGTCATAATATTGATGTGGCCCGAGAGCTTTGAGTATCATTGCCAATAATAGAGAGAATCCCTGGTAGAGAAGGGTACTTGCATGAGTCCATGTCTATCAATGCATCATTTATTAACCAAAATTCAAATTTCAAAAGTAATTTCATCTTCAATTTTTAAAACCAGTGTATGTAACCAAGAACATGCACCAGCTGATCACGAATTGCATTGACATGTCAAATGGTTAAAGAAACAGTGGACAAAAGAGGCAATAATATGTTCATATTACTAAAAATATTTTCAATTCAAATGTTTAGTTCTGAAACAAAAAGAATCAAGTCAAAGAGAAAGCATCCTTGACTTCCATTTTTGTTTGCATACTAAGCAAAAGCATATAGTTGCTGCTGATGAGCGCGGATGCAAGGTTTTCACCATGTTAGTCTTTAACATTACATTTACAAGCCCCAAGTTTGTCAAGGAAAGCAGTACCAATTTCGAAATTATGTACTACTTTCCAAGCATAAGAGAATCTTGAAAGCATAAAAGACAAAGTTCCCTTGGATAAAATAAATTATTCATGTTTAAGAGTTAGAATAAACTTGTAATCCGTAGTAAGAAATATTGACATTCGTTAATAAGGCTTCAACAAAGCCATTGTCATAGATCGTTATACAACTGCTGCACACACAAGAGATAGGGATGGTGAATTACCTGTACAGATAAGAGAGACAGGCCTACCCATTTGCACAGCTCATAGTTTGTCTGGATGAAATTCTTGAACTGATCAAAATTCCCTGAGGGATCCTTAGGGAAGTCCTGATTCATATTTCGAAGTTAAAATGGATCAAACCATGACTTAACCTAACTATTGTGTCACATGGAGTATACACTGCAAGAGTTTTGAATTAACAAAGAGAATCGCTAACAAAATGTTTTTACATACAACATACCTCCCTCCAGTCCCGGTTTAGAAATACATCAACACACACGGCAGCTTCCAGCATGAGAAGCAAAACCACAAACACCATATACTGAAACCAGTCAAGGATTCGAGGTGACAATGCTTTAATGCCATAATGGCCAAACAATGATATAATTCTGATATTGAAGGGGAGTTGCTTCAGTGCAGAAAATAAAAGTTTTGGCAAATAACGGGATTCCGAAATATACAAGGGATCACCGAAGACATTCAGCATAAAATATTCTCTTATATAAAATATTAACTGCCTATAGTTACCTTAAATATTGCTTTCATTACCAGTTTACCACCAGGATCTAGTGCAAGTTGTTGGTGTGCAGTGTGTGAGAGTGTTATAAACCCCAATGTATCGAGCTCGATTTCACTCATAAAAACATTGCATTGTTTATTTTGAGATAATCTTAGCTTTATAGTACATTTAATGCATAAAAATGAAAGGCTCTAAATCTGATTTTAAGAAATTACTTGGTCATAAGACTATAAGAGGATATTTAAGATGTCTTATATGATATATATTTGTGTTGTATACTACCCTCCTCTAACTCTTAAAATGCCATATCATTAGGTTGCACAAGTATCATCTAATACAGTAATACCCATTCTAGTGTGTGCCAGATGCTGAAAATATATATAATAATTATGAATCAAAGTGACCGAATTGCGCACGACCTCGGGTATTTCTCACCAATATATAACAATTAACAACCAACAGTTTAGTTGATTAGACAACCTAAGCAATTTACAGACAGAATACACATTTAGCTTCTTAGACTTAACAACCAAAATGGTTCATCAATTTTTCTGTCATTTTCAATTATCTACAACAATGCATGCCTCTTCTTCAAACCATTTGCATATAACATTTTCTAACTCCGGTAACTAGTAACTATACACTTTCACAACAAAAGGATACCAAATACAGGCAACAACCATTTGCAGTTTCAGCAGCAACATGACCAAAACAAGTGATTACACAGAATGTAACTCCAAGGCCAAGAAATGCGTAAATGAACCTGAATTCAGTAAAAAAAAAAAGGCAAATCATTCACAATCTATCCATAAAGAAAAAAATAAACTAAAAAATTACAAAAACAAAACATACATAGATGAAATACCGAATAGTTATCCATTGTGTTCAAACATAGAAAATCATTCAAATTTTACTTTCCAAACTGTGGAAGAGATTTCTCATTCTCATATCATGACATGCAGATTACAACCAAAACTATATAGAGAAAATTTATAGTTACAAGGGATAAAATCTAGCCAAACAATTAGGAGAAATTAGCTAATACATGAATCAGTTAACCATGGACGGTTGTGTTAGCTGTCCATAGTTAATTGATTCATATATAACCAAGTTTTTCTAATAGTTAGGCTAGACTTTAACCATTGTAAACTTAATTTTCTCTATTCAGTTGAGGTTGTAATCTGCATGTCATGATATCATATGAGAATGAGACATCTCTTAGTTCCATTTTTCCACACAAACCAACCGGTGTCAATTTGGAATTCAACAATTTTATAATAACCTACAAAACACGCACACTCCTCAAATTAGGCATGTTCATGTGTGTCCCGACACCAACATTTACAATTACATTGAACTATATCATTTTCTCAAGTTTTATATTGGTGCCCTTGCTTCATAAAAAAAGTAATAAAGTACATTATTTTCAAGGTCTAATCAAAGTCATAATTTTTCATCCATCCTCACAAGAGAAAACAGAGGTTTATAAGAAAAGAAAAGGGAGTTTTATAATTTATACCAGGGTGGTGGGTAATGAGAATGATGACCAAAAGGAAAGTCACCCATATTCCTCTGCCAAACCCTAATCATCCATGCAGAGTATAGAATCATGGCTAATCCAGCCATCCCAATTACCGAGTTCACCAGCTTCAATAATGATTGAATGCAGCTTCTCACCACCCTCACCATTTTAATTAACACAAAAGAAAATAAGTAAAAATTTATAAACAATTTAACGCTCCAGAAGATGAAAGAAAGGAAAATCTGAAGATAGATTAGAAAGGAAGAAGCCCTAGATTTTAGATTGAATCTAGGGCTTCAACAACATATCAATTGTTTTCAGGAGAGGAAAGGGCTTAGTTTGTTTTCTTCTTCTATTTTACAATTATAATTGTTTTATTTTTTGTTATGTTTTTTAATTGATTTGAGGAGAGGAAAGAGCTTAGTTTGTTTTCTTCTTCAATTTTATAACTATTATTTTTTGTTATGTTTTTTTATTTTATTTTATATTTTTATAATCGTTAGTATATTTTATACTCTCTTCCTCAATCCTAAAATAATTGTCTGAATTAGTTGACAACTTGACATTTTTTATTTTCAACATAATACCCAAAAAATTGCATATAAAAAGAAGGATAATTTAATAAAAATGACATTCTCTCTTTCATTTATATACTCTCTATTTTTACACAAATTTATATACTTTTTTATGAAATGGGTGAATGTGGTCTACAAAATCTATTATTTTAGAATGGAGGAAACATTGAAAAGAGGTTAGTTTGTTATATTATATATTTTACAATATAATTCTAAAACATTTAAGAACAACCAACTACTATTTTATCCCAAAAGCATTTGAAAGAAATTGTAAGAGATCTTTTTCAACTTAGCTAGAAATCATGATATCGAAATCAACTATGAAAAAATGCAACAACGTTAAATTTGTCTGACATATCTAATATATATTGCCCTTAATGCAACAACGTTAAAAATAGTAACTTTTTATTTAACTCATTTACAAGATTCGATACAAATTTATTACTTTCTTTTTTTTAAACACATTTATTATTTTAAACTTTTTAACATGAGCAAATTTATAGATAATAGAAAAAAAAAAATTAACAGCAAGTAAACAGCTTTATATTAATTTGTGATAATAATAAGTACAAGTAATACAGTTTCCACGGTTTGATCCTGGTTTTGCTGATTTTCCTCTAGACATTGCACAAATGAGTTAAGTATTGCATGCTTCTTGTACAGATACTATGATAAAAATATGCTTGTTCAAATCCTTCAGCAAGAATCGAAGTCCAAGTACATTCTATAAGCATTTCTATCAGAAGAGTAGTATCCTTCAACTAAACAATCAACCTGAAAACCATGCTTCTTGTACAGATTCAGTGCAGGGGTCCTCAACGGATCTACGTGAAGCATTATACGCGAAACTTTTCTCATCCTGCATTTCTCAATTGCAGCTTTCAATAGAGCCTCTCCATGTCCTTGCCTCCTCCATCGATCCTTCACTGTAGTAAAACCAAAACATCTCATATTGCATACCCATGTTGTCAATAACCAAAATAAAGATTCAATACAACTACAATGATGTTTTTAATTTTAGTGTATAAATTGATATTGTATAAATTTGAGCCACTAAATTGCCCAGTAGAGATATTAGTTCAATCAGTAGAGATATTACGTAGGGACGAAATTTTAGTCATTGACTTGACCAAAAAATAAAAGGGTTAATAGGATATATATACTTATACAACTACAAATGTCTCGTAAGTGTAACTCAAATAGAATGATGTTTTTAATTTGAACAATTGATATTGTTTAAATTTGAGCAACCAAATTGACTAATGACTTGTGAGTTTAGTTCAATTGGTCGAGACATTACTAAACCGTGCAGGATCTAGAATTCTAACAAAAGCGCAACGATTTTCACCAAAACAAAATAAAATGAAATTGTCTCATGGTTACAATTTCATGCACCAAAGCACTCTTAGACATTTTATCAAACAGCTTATAGGCATATCAAACAAAACAAAAGTTTACATTGGAAAGATGAAATTTGAAATGAAACCATTGGTTTGGATCAATGTAATAAAATGAAGAAATAGAAAAGTGGGGTTGGAACCTGCGAGCTTGGTGATTGAAGCGTACAAGGAAGAAGGCCAAGAATACATGACATAGCCTGCAAGTTCGCCATCGACTTGAAGATAAAGCAATCCAGTGTTCTTCTTTTTGAGTTCATTTTCAAAAAACGAAGCGAGTGATTCGTGTTTGGGAAATATCTTTCTCTCCAATTTCACTATCTCTTCCACTACCTTGCCACAGTTTCTGTCAAGTTCAATAATAGCCACATTTGCCATGACTTGCCAAATTTTCTCTACACCGGTAAGGCGCTCACAATATTTTAGAGTAATATAGTAGTAAAGGGCAAAAATATGTGTTTTTTTGGTGCCGGAATGTTAGGGAATTTGAATTTTAGTCCTTTAAATGAAAATTTCTTTTAATTTGTTCTTGTAATTTTAAATTACTTTCGTTTTAGTCCGTAATGTTATCATGTCACACAAAAACAATGCTGATCGGACCATTGTCACATGTTTGGGGGGGCGTTCACTTGACAAATTACAATGACAAAAACCAAAATTCACACAAAATTCACGCATTTGGTACATAATTTATCCAAGACTATCTAATTTTAATCCATTGATTAATGATGTACCAAATGCGTGAAATGAGACAATTTCTAACCGCTGTCAACCTCAATCCATAAAAAACTCCTTGAACAGCACAATACAGTGATACACTACAAAATGCAAGTTTAAGAAACAAACAAGGATTAAGGAGGCATATACATCATGTCAGTAACAGGGTGGTTACAAGTTAAAATTTCCCCTCAACTTGATAGGTTGGTGGTGACACCATTTTACAGGAAGAAAAACACAAATACTAGTATGAAAACTTCACAACATCTGCAATTGGGATCCAATCCCTTCCAACGAAACTGTTACAAGAAATGTTATTGCAAAAGGAAAGAGCAAGACACACCGCTTTCATCAGTGTTGCGGGAAGAGGATAGTCCATGGGAGAGTGGTGATGTATGGACCAATCTTGCTCTCTATCTATTTACTCTTCATATCCCTCTCAGTTTTGGAGGCTTATCCGTTGTTTCCCTTCTTACAGGACAACAAACTCTTCACCCACAAACTCAGGTGACCTCATCTTTATTCGTTTACTTAATCTAAAAAGTAGATTTTTGCATAAATGTGACACAAGAAATTAATTATTAAGAGTGAGCAGTAACTTTTGCCCCAAAAAATGTATGATTATTGGCACTAAATGTATCAAAACTTTAAAACATATGAAATGGTGTGTTTGATTTGCTAAAAAATAATAGAAAGACATGGTAATTTTAGCTATTGTTTTTTAATTTAAAATTATTTCTGTGATAACTGAACCTAATGAACAATGGTACAACTTTTCGTCCTCTACACTACTTGTCTAAAATAGCAACATAATCTTTTGCTCACCAAACATTGTAAATGTACCTTAAACTTTGTCATGTGCTTACGGTTCTGTCTAGTACTCTAGTACATATATTTTGCAAATTAAGGGACCCTAAATGTGTGTTTTGTTAGTACATTTAGAAGATACTTTGAGAACCAAACTGACAAACAAAAGCTACATTTGAGGACTAAACTCTTGAGTAAAAGAGACATTCAAAAGTGTTGCTGTAAGGAAGTTGAAAGTTTCTAAGGAAGGTGCAATAGAGCCTTTTCATGGTGCTTTGGCATTTGATAAGATAGTTTAACATATGGTTTCATTCACTAATGCAGGCCATATCACTTCTTACCATTCAAGTTATTGAATTTAATGCGGCTCTGGTTTTACTGAAGTCTACGGCTAAACCACAATATAAATTTTCAAATTTCTTCAAAAGTAATGACAGGAACTGGTTTTTGTCACCAGCTCTGGGATTTGGGTTTATTGTTCTTCTGATTTGTCTAACATCACTACTTGCTGACAGACTATTTGACTTTAAGGTTCGTGAATCATGAATATAATTTATATATATATATATATATATATCTTTTCTGCAATTTTATTTCATTAGTATCGTAAAAACAACAAAGATTATATATCTGTTACATTTGTTGTAATTCTCCTCCTACTATCACTCAGTGTTTTAGAAGTGGGAAATTATGTAATGACGATCTAGGCTTTAGCCCCCAATAGAAATGCTTGGCTAGAACCGCTTATGAGCCTGTGCTGCAAACCTTGGTGGTAAATACTTCTTTTCTGAAGACAACCCGGCTCTCAGCCTCGTCGCTAGAATACCAAGCTTTCCTGTTAGAACGGATATAACCCTTTTAACGAATAGATTTATAGAGTGAGTTGGTTTTGCAAAGAACTGAATTATAAGAATAGAAGACGAAGAAGGAAGGCTTTAGTTCAATGTGGTATAAGTGAGAAAACCATGAGATTGATTAGTAGTAGTATTGGGAAAAACCAAGTCCCACATTGAATAGAGATAGACCTCAAATGAATTTATAAATAATGACGCCCCTCAACTTATAAGCCGAGTTTGTAAGGATGAGTGAAACTCAATATAAAAAAACTTGAGTTGTGAAAAGTTTAGAGGAGATAAGGGTTTATTTATTGGGAATTTATTGTAGTTACATAGGATACTTTCTCTTTGCAAGAAAGATGCCTTGGCAAGCAGTTATAGTTGTACATAGTCAAGTGGAAGCTGCACTAGTTGTTAACTGTTGTGCCGAAGAAGTATGATGAAACTGTATTGAAGATTAATGATCGATTATAATTATAAAATTGATTTAATTAACGTTGAATTTGAAGTGAAATATATTTATCTTTGTATCTTTATACTCAAAAACTAAGTTTGATGTAAAGATAGTGTAAATTTTTCTTTACATAAAAGGCTATCTAGCCACTAATAACATGGTTTCCTTCATCAGAAAATTTGAAACTTTCTGAAGGGGCCCTGGGTTTTTCTCAAGATACATTTAACAACACCTTCAATAGATTGGAAGCATCATTTTTGATACACCATAATTTTCAATTCCAAATACATACAGCTACAGCTAGTGAAATAGAAACTGCATGATTATGTTTTTTCTTTACAGACATCTTTCTGTAGAAGCATCAAGTTGTTTGCATAGTGTTATAGTATATGATTAATAAAATTGTCCACAACATATGGTCCTACCCTATCATGGAAATTACCTTAGTTCCATGATATAATGAACTTGCCTTGGCAGCGGGTATATGGGAAGCAAAAGACTAAAGTTAGAGGATGTGTGGAACATAAGGGAGAGATCAAAATAAGACAGATATGTAACTAGTGAATGAGGATTCGATAGAGTCTCCCGATTGATATGTGGTTATGTATAACTGACACTTCAAATTGAAAACACCGACATGTGTTGGTGTATGATACCACACCAATACATGTAGTTATGTTCAATTACTTCTATTTTCTTAAATTATTACCGGTGTCTACATGTCTAGTGTCGGTGCTTTAAGTCTGTACTTGAGCAAAATGAAATGGATTGGAAGTTACTGAATTGTGTTTTGTGTTATATGGTTGCAGCCAGTTAGCAACTCCATACTGAAAGAGATCCTACTGAACAGTGATATCTCAAGAGTGTGTTGTGTTGCTGCTTACTGCATTGTCACTCCTATTTTGGAAGAAGTTGTTTACAGAGGATTTTTATTGACATCACTTTCCTCCACCATGAAGTGGCATCAAGCTGTAGTCATAAGCTCTGTTATATTCAGTGCAATTCACTTTTCTGGTGAAAACTTTGTACAACTGTTCATCATTGGGTGTGTCCTTGGCTGCTCTTATTGCTGGACTGGAAATTTGAAATCTTCTATTGTTATTCATTCTTTGTACAATGCTTTGACCTTACTAAGAACTTACTTTTATTAAATTTTATTTAGGGGAATCAATGTGCAAAATTCATGACATATATTATTTGGTTTACCAATTTTCCCCAACATAGTAACATTCTTATTTGTTAAAATAAAATAACGTTGGTCCAGTAGGTATAACTCAGCAGCTTTAGAAGTTGAGTTTGAACTTTGAGATTTTTCATTTCTCTATATTTAAAGTGCGAGTTTAGTTATTTAACTATTTAACCAGGAATCGAGGTCTTTATTTTATATTTTATTTTTACCATTTAATTTCTAGGGGAATAAAATCCTAATATCTAGAGTTTTTGACGAATTTTGACATCAAATAGTTTCAGTTTTCTTCCATACACAGTTGCAGATAATTGAACCATAATCTTTCATATTAAATTCAGTGCCAACAATTAATTTAACACCTTATTTATACTTTTAACAATTAAATCTTTCATTTTTATGTCACACCATCTAATTTATGTCATGCCATCAAAATTAGATGGTCAAAAATATATTAAGGTTTTAATTAGTGGGTAAGAGTAAGACATAACAACACTCAACTCAAGTCTCAACCACACACACTCTGTAACTTGGGGTCCCAACTCCCAACTTTAGTCGGCAATAAGCCTAAAATAAAGCCTGCCAGACCCCACTGCCAGTTGTTTAATTTCAACGTCACTCACTGAAGAAGCCATTCAAATTTCAAACACCGGTGATGTAGACTTTATACATATCCCGCAAATTTCGATCGACATTAACGGACGACTCAGATCTAATTTAATATCGTGGCTTCCACTCATCACGCCACGTGTCTTCTGATGCGTTGGATCCCACTACTCCTTTCCTTATTTAACGTTGTTTCTTTCAACTTGTTGTTTATTTTTGTGGTTAATATTCTTGTTCTTTCCAGCACCTTCTAGTTGGAATACTATAAAACTTAAGTTGTACTCCACCTTTCTTAACCAAACAAATTCATATCTATTTCTATCTCTAATCACTGTAATCAGTATGAGTGGATTTGAGCATCAGGTGAAGTACAGAGCCGTAGAGGTGAAGAGATTTTTTAAGAAGGGATTTAGTGCTGTTGGTAATTCATGCAAGAAAGGATGGAACAAAATTAAGCATATCAAACGCTAGTCTCATCCATAAATCTCCACTCAACCTCTTGTTTTTTTTTTTCTTGCTTTGTATTTTCTCTTCATAGATTTGGTTTTCATGTATAATAATTTCTTCTAAGTCTATATATATTGCTAATTATTTTTTGTGTCTCCTTTATTGTTGTTTTTTTATTTATTTATTACTCTTGTTAGAGATTTTATTATTTTCTAAAGATTGTGTTTGCCTTTTACTTTTTGCTTTGTTTTTGGGTTTGATGCAATGTTAACATGTTTTATTGTATTTCTTGTAAAAATAATGGAAGAAAAAAGTACACCTAAATTCTACTGTATTTGTCTAAGCACAACTTTTATGTGTATATTTTTAAGAATAATTTTTACATGATTTTTAACTTAACAAATTATGATTTTTTTAAAATTTATTGTAAACTACGAAAAATAAATTTTGTGTGAAAAATCATATGAAAACTACATGTAAGTTTCGACCTTTGTTAATCCATACTCCGCATATATAACCCAATCCAACAAATCAAAATATTACAAAATTCTTATTTGAATTGAGAATTTATAGTATAATTTTTTTTTTAATATGCTATCTTGATTGATCAAGATTAAAATTTTTATAAAAATAAATAATTTAACAGTTTTTGAGTTTTATTGAATATTAGTAACTTTGATAAATCTTAGTAACATATTAATCATTTTTTCAATTTTTGTTATAACTTATAAATGATTTAGGATCTGTTTCTTACCGATTAAAAAATAAATGATTTTGTCTTAACAATTATTTTTTAGAGATTTAACTTTACTAAAAATTAGAAGATATTTTGTGTTTTTTACAATTAAAAAAATATTTTTTATAAAAGAATATTTTTTTAATTTTTGGATGCAACTATATAAAAGTAATTTTGTTTCATAAAATACAATTATCTAAATATAATATATTATATAAAATAAATATATAAAAAATACTTACATTTTTATAAAAAATAAATAGGATATATAGTTACAAATAAAATAAATTTATAAATTTTATCTTCTAAAAATAACAAATTATTGTTTCAAATTTTAAATAAGATATTATTGAAATATGATTATAATATTAAAGATAGTTTTGTCCTAAATTTTTTTATGATGTTTTCTCTTTCTTCTAAAACAATTTATAAAAAACGTTACTATTACCAACTTCATATTTTTAGTAATTTTTAAATTATCTTTATAATTTCTGATTATTTTTAAATAAGTAATTTTTTTTCAAAAACAAATTATAACAAATGAGCACTTATTCTAAGAGTAAAATTTATTAATTTTTATAAAAAAATCATAACAAAAATGATTAAACCCATTTATACACTTATTTTAAAAAAATCATAACAAATTTTTTAAAAAAATCATAATTTAAAAATCACTTATTTTAATTAAAAGAAAATAAAATATGATTTAGAAGAGTCTCATAGAGTAAGAAAAATGAAAAGAAGAAGAAAAAAAAAAAGAGGAGAGGGACGGATGCTGTTTAAATAAAACACAAAGTTACAAAATAATCATTTTTTAATTTGTGTTAATTCACTCATTCCCTTGATTGTCTCTTTCTTTCAACATGTCTCATCTCTTGCTCATATATTTGATGACCTACAAAATAAAAACACATAAAAACATAAGACAAACATGTATTAACTAAAACAAAATGCAAACAAAGTAATAAAGTTTGGATTGCCTCATAAGAAGCGTTTGTTTATCGTCATAAATTTGATATTTCGATGACGTTTGTGGTGGATCATTCAAACACTACATCAACATTGTGGCAGTCAACTTTACCTTTAATCTTTATCTGTTAACCTTGAAAAATTTATCTCTCTAAAAATTTATATTTGTTATAACAAGACAATAATCAATTATTATAAATCATTTTCACAAATTATGCATTGCAACATCACCCACTAAATCTCAGTCAAAAAAAAAATCACCCACTAAATCTTACTCCCTCCGTCTCAAAATAAGTGTCACACTTGCCTAAATTGTTTGGCTCAAAACAATTGTCAGACCATCTCTAATAGAGAACCCCATTTTTAAATATTTATAGGGTTCTACTTGTACATATCACTTATTTATAATTTTTTAATAAAAGTACCTAATAAACAATCATTTGCTCCAATCCAACATCTGTCTTAAAAGTTCTTAAGATGTCCTACCAATAACTATATATCATTTAATTTACTAATTAATTATTATTTACTATGTTATAATTATTTATTTTATAATATTAAAACATGTGTGACTCATTAAATACTATGAAAGATAAAGTGCTTACAGTATTTAAACATAGATACTTAATAGGTATCATTTTTGCATGTACTCCAATGGTAGTACTTAATAGATACTGATTCTTATTAAGTACTAATTGATAAACACTTACCATTAGAGATGATTTCACATGCTATTTATAACATTGTTTTTTCCTATTTTATCCTTATTACTTTATAGTGTAATGATTAAAAAAGTTAGTAAAATAACTAAAAATAGACCAATAAAAAGTATGGGTATTTCTGTAAAAGTATTATTCTCTCTCTTTCATTTATACATTTTTCTTAAAGTGTGTGAAGTGGTCAACTATGACACTTAAATTGGGACGGAGGGAGTATTAAAGTTTTTTTTTCTTACATAAATTCTATTAAAAAATTTCAATCTAAATAATAATGTGTTAACAAAATCACAAATGATTACAGTTTAAGCTCAAAGAAATTATAAAATTATTACAAAAAAAAATTACAAAATCACAAATCGATCTCCCAACATTTTTTCAAGAGTTTTGATAGAAGTTAGTAGAAAAATCAAGCTCCAAAACTTTTCATTAGAATTGTCAAAATGTGTGTATGGGTAGGCTCGCAAAAGCTTGGAAAAAGAAATGATTTGAACACAAATCAATTATACTGCAGATGTTAGAGTATCTCCATCAGTGCAATTTAACTTGGGTCCGCGAGCTTGGAGTATTAAAATGTAAAGGAATTTTCACTGTTCATTGATGGAGAACAACATGCATACCACCAACATGGCGTTACAGTTACGTTGTGAAGACACGTTTGTGACTGGTTTTTCTGATAGAATGAAATGAATATATAGAATACAAGTATCATTTAAAAAACCATTTTATTTTTGGTGGGACCCATTTTAAGTTCTTGAGGAGTTCACCATTGGAGTAAAAATTTATTGAGTTACTTTGAGGTGATGTGGATGAGTGGAACCCACAAAAAACCAATAGATGAAGATCAATGATCACTAATAAAGATGCTCATACACGGTTACCTCCCTAAATATATGAGAAAATAAAAAATGCTTATTATAGCTAAAATTGGCTTCTTGAAAATGTCCCGAATGACCTGGCGGTGTTCTCCTGGCCCACTTACATTTATTTAATTAAATTAAATCAGCTTTGTCACGTCTCTATCATCCTCTTCCGTCTTCTATTCTACCCCTTTTTAGCTCTTTGCGATTTTTCTTCTCCCAAATTTTTGGTCAATCTTGTCTCTCTCTTTTCCATAACTTGTCTCTCAAATTCATATTATACCTATTTGAAGTGACTTTTTATTACTCACTCAAGGCATATATTTCTCAATTGTGTTTTGTTTTCTTTGTTGTTTGAAAGAATGATCAATTTGTATAACAATAATTGTCATGAGAGGTGAATTTCCAAATTAGATTTTTTCTGGATACATTCATTACAATGCTTTTCACCACTCTCCTATTTTCTAAAATTTTTATTGTACTACAAGTACAAATTGTTTTCACTTCATGCTTTCTTCAGTTGAATTACTTCTACAAATTAAATAAGGTGGGTGTATCAATGGTGATAATGCTTTCTAATGAATAAATTGACAAGTGTGAGTAAGTTTTATATTGCTTAGAGAAGTGGAAGTTAAACACTTGTCAAAGTGGATGATCCTCTAAGACTGCCCCGTTGATACCCAACACCTTCATGAAAGGAATGATAAGTGGCAGACTCCAATAAAAGGACAGAAGAAAAATTGGATTTTGATGTGTGATATGCTGGCAAATTAAGATGAAATTATTTACATTTAAGTTGTTCTAATAACTTATATTAATTAAAACATCAGTATAGTAAAATTGGAATTACGGTTCAATCTCCGTTAAAAGGAGATTGAAACTACTTAATAGTATAACTATCACTCCTAAATCAAATTAGTCAGTTCAGATGAAAGAAAAAAAATTAAAAAGATCATTATATTGATTCGGTTCTTTATCTTAATGAGATACATTCACCTATAAGTAATTACTTTTAGGTTAGTGGGCCGAACCATTGACCACATACTTATGTATATGAGCATTGTAACTCGCATTGATTTGATTAAGTCTTTTGATATTTTAGGTTAGTGGGACTTTGTTATAGCATTTCAGATGCTTGGACCATCATTGGATTATATACAATTATATATTAATCCATTCTTATTATCCTAATGTGAAATATAAGTATTTAGCGTGTATGATTTCGTTTTCCCTATTGGATTCAATTTCTGTATTGTTAAAGATTGTGTTTCTTATAGTGTTATAATTGAAAGTGCTTTTATAAATAGTTTGATATTTTAGTAATTGATCAATGATATGGTTAAGTGGGAGATGATTTTATATATTCTATTATGATATATATTGCACTATATTATGATAAAAGGATATTTATTTATTGGGCTGTAATTGAAAATAACCCATGATAGGTTGGGTTGTTTCGTGTAAACCTGTTGAGAGATTTCTGCCTCCACTGATGAGTATGTATATATATGTATGTGTGTGTGGGGGTGGGGGGGGGGGGGGGGGGGATGTTTCAAGTGAGAGTGATTTTAAAATGAGATGGTTAAATCTAGGGGCAAAATGGACCGAGTCGGTCGGGTATGCCCATTTAACCCGTTATTTTTGGCGGACTGGACAAAGGTTTTCAGGCCACCACTTCGTCCCGCCAAAACAACGGACCAGTGGCGGTGCGGGTTAGCCCGCACGCTTTAAATACTTTTTTTTGTGCCCATTTTTAAAAAATTGCATTAAAATTAGATTGTGCAAGAATTATTGTTTGCTTTGATAAATGTAATTCATATTTTAGTTGCTCTGAGATTGATCTGAGAAAGATCAATTTTGGTTTAGTTTTCTGTTTCACTAGTCAAGTTACTATGTCAGACTTGGTAGTTAGTGAAGTCAGTCAGTTAGTTAGAAGTGTTTTGTCTTAGATAGTTACACAGTTGCTTGTGTGATAAGTAACAACATGTATAAAGCTACCTTTACCCCATGTGGATGAATAACAATCATAATTTTCCCAATTTCTCTCTAACTTTCTCTTTTCTCTCCAACTCTCTCTTCATCCTAAAACTTCATCATCACCAATTGTTTCAACATTCTTTATTTATAAAAAAAAACTCAACAGTTTTATCTCATACACACACACACTACTTGTTACCTATATTTATCCTATTTAGGTGGGTTGAGTACCTCTTGTACTTTTTTCCATCTCCTTTAATATATACTACCTCCGTCCCTAATTATAAGACTCATTTTGACCACTGCACGTATGCCAATGTACAATTTTGACCACTAATATCTTTAATTGTCTAATAGTAAAAATTATAAAAATTTGATATTTTGAAAGTACTCATCAAAACAAATCAAACAAGATCTTATATGCTAATATTTACATTTATGTATTATTAAAAAAATACGGTCAAAACAAGATAAGTGAATAGTGCAATTTTGTCGAAAAGAGTCTTATAAAAGGGGATGGAGCCGTAGGGGTGTACATGGGTTGGGCAAACCCACTTGATCCGGTCAAATCCACCCAATCCAACCCAAAAAAGTGAATTGGATCGGGCAATTGGGTCCATATAGATTTGAAAGTGAAAAATCCATTAAAAAAAATTGGGTTTCGGGTAAAACCGGACCCAACTCATAAAACCCACTGACCCACTCCATTAGTAGTTTTATGATTTTTTTTTAAAATATTTTTCATATAAACATAAAATGTTTGCTTTTATCATTTGATCATTAAAAGTGAAAATTTCAAGGTCCAATATTAAAATTTCCAAACAATTTGTATGCATGTATATATTAAACGAAAAACGCATTAGTCTTTAGTACTTTACACATTCAATGCATTTTCTGATTATTTTCGTTGAGTTTTTATCTTTTGACTTCTTTATGTCATTTAAAAATAATGATGCAAACAAAATATAATTCTTTGAAAACGGTGAAAGTATATTATTTTTAAAGAAAAACGATGATATTATCATTTTATGGTGCTAAAAAAATAATTAAAATAGGTTACACTAATTTTTAAGAAAATAAAAAGGTTGAGTAATTTTTAAGGAGAAAAAATAAGATGATTCATGATATAATAATTTAATATAAGAAATAAAAAAATTAATTTGGGTAACCCACTATCCCACCCAACCCAATCCAAAATTTAGTGGGTTTACCCAACCCAACCCAATGTTAAAGTGGGTGGTTATTTTACTAAACCCAACCCATCTTACTCTAACTGGTTCGGGTTTTGGTTTTGGCCAAATCCAACCCAATCCGGCCCACGTACACCCCTAGATGGAGGGAGTATATTATTTTGTAGTTAAAAAAAAACTACATTACATGAACCTTCTAATACTAATTAAATACGTTTATAATTAAATCCATACAAACATCTGCGCAAAACATCATATATAAGCACATAATCAGTTACTAGAAATCAAGCAAAAACTAGCACAAACAAAATGCAAAAGTTATTAGAAACAAATAAATCACATATAGGAAACCCCATATATAGGTGGTTCAGACAACTACATATATATGTGCACAAAATACAATGAAATCAACAATCTCACAATTTGCAACGAAAACAATAAAAGAACCTTGAAAGAGAAAATTAAGATTAGCAATGAAAATAAAATCAAAAACTCTAGAACTAGAAATATATATAGTGAGAAACTAATGAGAAACGGAGAAGGTCAAACCAAAGGTTCATGCCGTTGTTGAAGGTCAAACCATGAATTTTATGAAGAGATCTAGAATCCTTCAAGCCTAAGATGATTTGAAAATGGTTTTCAACAAACTTCACGCGTGTTGATTAGAACTTCATCAACTTTGTTATTGTGCACAAGTACGAAGATAAGAATTGCAATTACAAAACATCGATATTTGATTAAAAAAATCCTCATAATAATGTGTATAGCAAAATTGGAAGAATGAAGCAAATGCAAAAAATATTTAGATGAATCAATGGAAAATATTTTGTTGACCAATATTACAACCTTCAAAAGGTACAAAAGCTATTTTTGTTAACAAATCAAGCATTAAAAATATAAGAGGTCTATGTACGTCACTTTTTACAAATTGTTTTAATTGAGAATAATCTTCACCAAAATATCTTATCACATTTAAAAGATTTCAGGAAATAATTTTATATAGATAGAAAATATATTTTATAAAATCTATATAAAGAAAATGTTATGAATATAAGGCTGTAAATTTACTTTGGTAAAAAAAATGGCTGCAAATTTAACTGATAATATGTCCATCCATGTATATATGTGTGGTTATTATAACTTTAAATCAAATCTTATGAGAAACCAACTAATTAAGATGTGTTAATGGTTAGCAATGAACATAAATTATGTTTTTTTTTTTTTGTCGAGACCGGGGTTTCCACCGCCGAACACAGTGTCTAATCCCTCGCTAGATTTGAGGCACTTCGAAGAGAACATAAATTATGTTGATTATAAGTTATTAATATTAAACTTTGCGTCAAAAAAAATATTAAACTTTGTAGGATACAATTTTAGGATGGTTTTGGATAACTGTTCCAAAATAAATCTTTGGTAACACCCGTACTCTTGGTTAAATCTTTTTGTTTATAATTTTAATTTTTGAGAAAAATATTAAAATTATTATTTCATATAAATATAATATAATTTTTAAATATTCTTTTAAGTTAAAAAAATTCTACATAAAAATCATAATCATAATGCTTTTTTTTTTACGGTTACAACATAAGCATATGCTTTAAATTTTGACAACTTGATATATGTTCTTGTAACATTGCAATGATTTTATTTTTACATAGGTGTAGTATTTGAATGATTAATATCCTTTTATGATGCTAACTAATTCCATCTAATGTACCAATTAATTGGGTATTAAAATGAAAGATTATATAACTTCCTAGTTTTAGATAAATAATAAAAAGAAATAAAGAGCGTCAAAAGGAAAATTAAATGGATTATGTCTAAATCAAAGATTTTGCAATATATATACTCATGTTAGTTTCCACTCTTGGAGACCAACAACAAAAGAAAAAGCTATTAGTCTTCTTTTTATTCTTCTCTTTCTGTTCAATTTTTGCTTCATATTTCTCCACCATGTCAAAGAAGAAGTCTAGCTTAGGGAGACAAAAAATTCCTATTGAAAAAATACCAAAAAAAAGTCATTTGCAAGTTACTTTCTCTAAACGCCGATCAGGACTATTCAAAAAAGCTAGTGAACTTTGCACCCTTTGCGGTGTTGAGATTGCAATCGTAGTTTTTTCTCCTGCTGATAAGGCATTTTCTTTTGGTCATCCTGAAGTTGAGTCTATCGTGGATCGCTATTTCACTCGCAATCCTCCACAAGAATCCAGTGCTCATCAACTTGTTGAGGCTCATAGAAATGCAAATGTTCGTGATCTCAACATCCAATTGACCCAACTTCTTAACCATTTGGAGATTGAAAAGAAACAAGGGGAAGAGATAGAACACATGAGGAAAGCTAGGCAAAGACAATTTTGGTGGGAGAGCCCTATTGATGAACTTGGCTTGAATGAGTTAGTCCAATTAAAGGGTTCTATTGAGGAGTTGAAGCAAAACATAGGAAAATTTGCTACCAAATGCATGATGGAACAATCTAATATGCCTTCACCAAATATGGGAGCCAATGGATTTGGACGTTATGATTCTCTTGACAACAAATTTGGTCTTGGGATTAACATTGCTCCTCCACCTCCTAATTCCTATTATCTTGGTTTGAGAAATAATGGATATCTTTGAATGAAGAAAAAAGTTTGGGTTTGAATCTAAAGGAGTGAATCATACACTAGTACCTCACTAGTTTTTTTATTTACTTATTGATTTCTAATAATAAATGTAAGATAACAAGTGTGGCTGTATGTTTCAAAAAAAAAAACAAGTGTGGCTGTAAATAATTTGTCCTTTTTCTAAGGACTATTTTGCAATAAAGTTTTACATTCTCATTGATTGTATTTTCCTTTTCTAAATGTAATTTGAACTTTTACATTCATGTTTCATATAAATCATTTCTATTGATATACATCTAAGCAACAGTGTGTACATTCTTTTGTATAATAATTTAACATAAATGTTGATTTCACACAAATGTTAATAAAATAAAGCTAAGAATGAATCAATCAAGAGCATTTGATTTAGAACATGAGTCGTACATTGTTATTTGGGATTAGCTAGGTGTTGCGATTCTTGTATAGCTTAGCAGAGCTTATTGAAGTTGTGATAGCTATTGAGTTAGATTTTGAGAAAGGCCGACATCCTCTTTGGCTGAAGTAAAAAACTCCGGCCAAATACTAGATGAAATAGTTTCTTGAAAGAATATCGTCATGATATATTTGTGCGAGTTTCATGCAATGCAAATATCATGACGATGATTCTTATATCAATGATTCTTTTCATATTTGATTTCATGTGGTTCGATATCATCCGAAGATTTATTCTTGTAAAGTAGATGAATTTATTCACCGAATACTGGTGATGAAAAACCAATAAAAAAGATAATAATAATAATAATAATAAACACAAAAGATGCACTTGATCCATTTTTAATTTACATGTGCTATATCCGTCAACCAATTGTTAACAAAACATTTGTATAAAAGTCTTTTTTTTTTTTAATCAGGTGGACAAGTGAGTGTATCAGAGATTGAACTCAAGTCCTTGCACGTTATATGTAAATGTTCAATCAAATAAGTTAAACTTACGGGACAAGTCATGCTTATATATAGAGTGGAATTGTTAACACGTAACCGTTGAAATTTACAGCTCAAAATTAAGAGACTATCAATGCAATCTTATTTAAAGTCTATCTTTACATCACTCTCTATATATGTGAAAAGAATCCTATGAATCCATTTACTTCTTTTAAGTCAAGTTAACACACTAGGATTTTAATGTTAAATGCAAATTTACAATTTATTGCTTTTACAAAAGTCAAATTCTTCTAAGATTTTAATGTAAAATGCAGATTCACAGTTTTATTGCGTTTACAAAAGTCAAATTATTCTAATAAAGTCCAATTCAACAAGGACCAACATGATTTCATACATTCTCATCATGCTTCTTACGTTATACTACCTCTGTCCTTAATTATAAGACCCCTTTTGACCACTGTACGTATGCCAATGTACAATTTTGACTACTAATATCTTTAATTGTCTAATAGTAAAAATTTGATATTTTGAAAGTACTCATCAAAACAAATCAAACAAGATCTTATATGTTAATATTTACATTTATGTATTATTAAAAAAAATACGGTCAAAATAAGATAAGTGAATAGTGTAATTTTGTCAAAAAATATCTTATAAAAAGGGACGGAGGGAGTACTACGAAACTACCACATTTTTCTTCTCATCAGTATTCAATTTTGAATTCAATCCATTACATTGAGGCAAAAAAACTAGGAATATTTGTTTCTTTATCTTGTTGCATGAGACCCACAATCTTGCCCGGGTATCTGGTCAATGTGAGAGAATTTCTTTTTTTCTTTTTTTTACTTGGTTGCTTCATGACTTTGATCAGATTTATGGCCATGCTAACTTGCTAGAAGCAAAACAAATTAGATGAAGTTTTTCATATTCAATAAAAAAACTTAAGCTAAGCTCACATATAACAATGTGAGGACCTAAGCTTTATCTAAATTTACCTCAACACGCCCTCTCAAGTGTATTGAAGTTAGACGATCGATTTTAAACATAGTTCTCATATAAATTCTTAGAAAAGAGAGGTCTCCTCCATCTTTTGACAATTAAAAATGATCAACAACACACCATGACCCTTCGAACAAAGCATGGTTGTAATCTTCTTTATCTATAAAGTGAACGGAAATGTAACCATCCGTTGTACCAGAGACATTGTAATACCTTTAGACCAACTTCGCCGCAAACAATTTTCCAAAACCTTGTAATTAATTTTCCGAAACCTTTAGACCAACTTCGCAGTCGTCAATGTCTTTTTTCATTGTTGAGCCAACTGATCCCAATCTTTATCCTCAAAAGGAATAACAAGATCATTATTCACATATTCTTAGACTACCTTTGAATTCATCTTCCTCATTGAGTTTCCTCCATATGATACATGTGTTGCCAAAAATATTGAGTAATTTTACTGTATATGAACATGGACTTTTGAATGTCACTTTTATCGCTGTCAAATTTGTTCTTATTTATGTGTACTACGATGGAGGTGGTCTTCTTATTGTGCAAGCTAACTAACCATAACGTTTTCTTTTAGTTAGGAACTTACTCATATTTTGGTCTTTGAATATTTTTTATGTCTGGTAAATTTAGTGACTAAATTTTATTGCAATATTTTTATCGACTGAACTAAACTGCAATATTTTTACACTTTTTTGATATTATCTTTAAATATATTATTATTATTATTATTATTATTATTATTATTATTTACCAACACTTTTTTTTTTCATTATTTACCAACACATGTATTGATGTAAACGCATTTTATTTTTATTTATTATATATGGAATGGACCACAACTTTGTCCTATCCCTTGCAATGGATAAGGCATAGCCTCCCAATGCGGCCTTTATATATGGGCCATAGGTCTGCTCCCCTTGCCAATAAACAAAGCCTTATTATATCCTAAATCTCAATAAAATGTAATTTTTATATGAAATCTGAATAAAATATTTAGTGGTGGCCGGCATAATCAACTTGTCTTTATTCTTTTTCTTTTTTATAATGAAAGACTTGTCTTTATTCTCTTTCTTCGTTAGAACAAAGTATTAACTAGTACTAAAAGATTGGTTTAGCTTGTAACCAGCTCTAAGGGCAAAATTAAAATACTACCTCTTTTCATTTTTAAGTGTCGATTTTTCTTTTTTTAAATTATGTTTTTAATTGTTATTTTTAAAATTTTAAAGTACTATTTATTATTCTTTTGTCAAAAAACTTATGTTCTAAACTGAACTTGGCAACGACCAGACCCATTATCACGTTAGTTGAGCAGGCCCATGTCACGTAGGCCCAAGAGTCAGTTGCTTCTTCAGGATCATAACGTCCGACATCGGGATGATGAACATTTACTACTCATAACTGCAAATAAGAATCTCAACAATCATTGATGGAAGGGACAAATTTTTTTCCCTCCTCATCATTGACCTTAGCCCAACGTTGGGGTATAAATATGTCATTTTCTGCAATGGCTAGTTATCTTATATTCTACCTCTATACTTGCTTCTTCTTCATTCACTGACTTAAGCGTCGAAGTCCCTACAAATACAACCCCTCGCCTCATCAAGCTTACGTGACGGAACAACAACCGAGCATTCCTTCTAATCAGGTGAGATTAGTTTCTAACTATTTCTTGCAAAGAAAAATAAAGGTATTGAAATGGTAATAAATAGTTAAAAGTTTTACAAGCAAAGAGCAAATTGTAACAAAAAAAAAAGGAACAAATTATTTTATATAAAAATTAATAAAATTTATTATACAAACATATATTTCATATATGATCAAATTGACACTAGTAATTACACATCTCAGTCTCACCATAAATTCTCAAGGTGAATCAGAATACTAAATACAATCTATACAAGAATACATGCACCGTTACAAAAGATGAAAATGAAGTACAATTATTATTCAGAATAAGATAAGACATGCAATTAAGCAGCAAAAGAGAAAAAAACTTATTCTGCTTAGTGATCTATCAACTTCCATCAAATGTCTTCTAAACCTTGGATTATTGTTCCCTGAAAAACTATATGAATTAGGATAACTATACAT
Organism: Trifolium dubium; assembly: GCA_951804385.1. Lineage (NCBI taxonomy): Eukaryota > Viridiplantae > Streptophyta > Magnoliopsida > Fabales > Fabaceae > Trifolium > Trifolium dubium. The sequence goes on along the minus strand of OX638075.1, from coordinate 27,607,633 downwards.
GTTTTCCATTTGGTTACCAAACACCCTTGCATATATCATTTCACCGAAGATTCCGTATGTGTTGTCTAGCGCCGAACCACTTGTACTAAACATCGGTGAGGGGTAACTGCTAGGAATTGAGTTGAATTGTTGTTGATGATGATAAGAATGATGAGGATTATGATAACTTTGATAAGTAGGTTGAGAAACAGTTGTAGCATTATATGATCTGGGACCGGTAGGTCTTCGAGGTACAACGACCCCTACTTGATGAGGCTGCGCCTCGCCTTCAGAGGTTGTGGTGGATTGGCCACGGCCGTATAATGGAACTAGGGAAGATTGAGAGAGTTCTGATTTGCATACCGGACATTGTGGCTTCTGCTTCTCTTCGTTTACGGATGTGATACTACTTTGTACATGAAGCCATTTGTAAATGCAAGGCCAGCAGTAAAGATGACCACAAAATGTTACTACCGGATCTTGCACACAATCCAGGCAGATGTTACAGTCAAAGCCACTAGATGAATTTCTATCAGAATCTGAAATCATATCTGTAGAGGTTTTCCAGTTTTTCAAAGATGGTTTATCTTCAAAGGAATCGATTTGAGACGTGATGTCGCTCATGTACTGATCTAAGGCCATTTTCTCCTTTTGTGTTGCAGAATGTTCTCTTATAGGTGACCTGAAATGCACAATCACACAATGTTAGAATTATTTTCCTTGTGGTTAAGAAAGATTGTTTGGCAAAGAAATTTAAGTCAGTTCATGTCATGGACCAACAATGTATCGATTTCAAGCGTTGCAGACATCAAATATACGATCATCCACGTGATGAAATTAATTGGCGTGGGTACAAGACAAACATGGATCTCAAACAAACAAATCACATACACTGTTTTATAGGACAGTTATTGATACTTGATTAGCCAAAAATAAATAATTACATATAACTAATTCATACAAATAAGTAATGTTTATAAATTGAAAAAATCCAAACTCTTTGGGATCAAACCATAAATGTTTAACATGACAATATTAGAGTACCTATAGTACTAACAACATTCACTGAATGAGTGAATTCTGAAACTACCTTCTATTTTGATGTTAATTGACCTTGAAAGTTAAACTAAAAGGGTCTTTTATATGATAATTATTTTAAGTTAGTTAATCAAAATACTTAAGGGTGGTTGGTTAGGGGTAGGGTCTAAATTTGGAGAGAGTTGATAAGTTCAAGTTGTGGTAACCACTCATTCACACATCAGAATCAAATTTTTCAATATAAAAGTTGTTTCTTAAGAGATATACATGAATATTTCAATGTATTTCAGAAAGTAAACAAACACCAAATTTTAAAAGAATAAGCAGATTCAACTCTCTAGCCACTAAACATTAATTAATATTTCAATGATATTATCTAATTACTAACACATGAAATGAATGTGTATTAAAATTTAAAAGTCTTTGTCAAATATAATTCCTATAATCCATTGTTTTTTCCTATTAAGTAGTTAGAAGTTAGAACTAACTTCATAGTTTAACTTTGTTTCTATATGTAAGAAAAGAGGCTTCTATTAAGGTAAAGACTAAGTCTATGACTATTTTCCAAGGCTACAAATATTTTTTAAACTAATAAAATATTATAATACCAAGAAATATTATTAGCATATTGTTGGCTATTACAGTTAGAACATTAAATAAGTTAGTTGCAGAATCAACTCATATTTATTTGAGATATTAAAAAGATAAATTATCCTACTATATGATATGAGAGGGAAATATAAAAGACAAAAGAAAACAATTTCTGATATCTAGCAGCAGTAGCACCATTCACATAATCAGTTTTAATAGAAAAAATAAAATAAAATTCTAGATCTATTGTGACAGAAAAGAAAAGCAATCATTAGTTATCCATCTATCTGTTTATTGGGAACAGAAATTCACAAAAATACAAAATATTTAAGCATACAGTATTAAATTAAATTTATAAGTTGAGAAAATTACTATTAAGATTTTTTTTTTGCTGTGATAGTATAATGCCTAAACAATTCACCTTATAAAGTGAATAAGTTTGCGTATCTAAATTCAAATATCGGTTTTTTTACATATAATATGTAATATTTCTACCAATTAAAATATGCTCACAAAAATTATTACTCCCTCCGTTCTTAAATAACTGTCATTTTAGCAAAAAACTTTTCTACCAAAATAATTGATTTTATGCGGTATTGTTTTTCCTTTCTATCCTTGTTTAAATCACTCTCTCCAATAATAAATTCTCGATTTTATGGAAATTGTAAATTTATGTTAATGAGAGAATAATATATTTGACAACTTATAGTCTTAATTCATCAAATGACACTTAAAAAAGAACAATTTTTTTGCTAGAATGACATTTATTTAAAACGGACGGATAGGGTATTAAGATTTTAGAGATAAAAAAAAAGGTGATTAAAATATATATATACATTTATTTTTGATAAAAAAAAACAATAATACTATGACAGCATAAGATAAAATAAGATAATGCATCAAAAAAGATAAAATAAGATAAGATAAGGAGGCAAAAGACAAGATTGTAAATTGGCAGAAACATAGAAAGGAAAGAAAAACAAAATAAGGATTAGAATTTTGATGAAAAAGTAAAATAAAATAGTAGTAGTAGTAAAACATAAGATGGTAATATAATGAGAGATAAGATAGAATATTGTTAAGTATTGAAAAGGCATGATCGAGAGAGAAGAGAGGTACTTACAGTATAGATAGATATGTAGAGATGATGAATGAAGAAGGAAGATTTGAAAAGGAAGGATTTGAGATAGAGACGCGTTGAGTGTTGAAAGAGACGACAGAATGGAATGAAGTTATGAAGATGGGAGGATTGAACTTGCTTGAGTATAAAAAGAGGAAGGAAGGAAGGAGGGAAACATAGCAAAGTAGTAAAGACCGCAGACAATAGAGGATTTTATTATTATACTATTCAGGCTGAGTCAGTCAATATATATATATATAAAAACAATTCACACTGATTTTAGACTTTATCATCTTTCCCTTTAATACTTTTTTTTTTAAAAAGATAAAATTCACAATTTTTAAAACAATTTTTTGTATTTTTATTTAATGACAAATATATTATTAATAATAAATAAATCTTTTATACAAAATGAATAGATATATGTAAAAGAGGAGTTACAATATAAAAGAGTCGTATACTATAGAAACACCAATGAAAATATCAAAAGAAACATCACCTAGAATGACACTCTTCAACTTTTTGACTACACTAAGATATCACTAAATACTAACTTTCGATCTCGAATAAAAAATAATTGATTCATTAAAATATGAATTTGTATCTATAATACAATAACAAATGTCTCAAGAGTACATATTAGTTTATTTTTTTATTTTAAATTTTAAATTAATTTATTTTTCAATGCCACTTTCATGGAACTACTATTCAATTCAGTTATTCTTTCAAAAAAAATTCAGTTAATTTAAAGTAGATAAGGACGATCATTAAATAATAGTAGTAAATGCGGATGGTTGATAGAACAACTTAAAATTAATTTTCCTTCAAAAAAAAAAACTTAAAATTAATTTAAAAGATAGCTTCTCATAAAAAAAATCAATTTCTGGTCAAAAATAAAAAATAAAAAAATCAATTTAAAAGATAACTTTTTTTTTGGTACAGTTTAAAAGATAACTTCAATTTGGAGAAAACAAGATTAATCTTCAAATTTTTGCTATCTTGAACTAAAAATTATCTATACTATAAAAAAAAAATTAAACATTATCCCCACACCATAAACTTCTGTTATATTTGCGTAAAAAAAAATGTTCTGTTATAAAAATATTGACATTTTCACTAAATTTGATAGCATTTGCAAATTAGTCTATCATTTTGTTAGTTTGAGTAAATAAATATCACTTAAAAGCATTAATAGCTATAATCCACTATATCTTAGATGTGTTGAGGAAACTCATCAACAAAAAACAATAAACAAAGAATAAGAAGAGAATGAATTAAGAAAATGATATAGAATTGAATGAATTATTGAAAATAAGTGAGTGTTTACATAATCTCTTAATACTTATATATAAGTGAAGTAAATGGAACTACTTCCTAAAAATAAGCTAACTAACAACTAACTAACAAATTTTTAAAATAATCAAAACACAATAAACCAAAAAAACTAGAAAAATTGTCAAACTAGTACTAGTTTCTAATACTACAACTTCTGATGCAGCTTCTCACAGAACAACTTCTGATGCAGTAGCTTATGACACAACAATTTCTTATGCAACAACTTGAATTATATACGAGAAACAATACGATGTGAAGTGCACATGTATTATAAGTTACTACCTCCGTCCCTAAATATAAAATTTGTTTGACCACTGAACGTACGACAACGCACAATTTTGATCACAAATATCTTTAATTATCTAGCAGTAAATATTATAAAAATTTGATATTTTGAAAATAATCATCAAAGTAAATCAAACAAGAGGTAGTATACCTAACTATATGTTAGTAGTTGGTTTGGTGGTTGTTAATGTTAGACTTGGTAATAAGAGTAATAAAGATCGTAGTTCGATATCCCGCAAGACCGCAATTATATTTAGAAGGAGATTGAAATTACTTGATGTTAAAATTTGTTCTGAACCAAATTAGTCGGATTAGAGATAATCAATCTAGTGATGATGAAAAAAAAAACTATAAGATTTAAATACATATATAATTTATGAATATAATAATTGTAAGAGTTTACATACCAAAAAATACATAATACATAGAGTACTACTATATTATACAATCGGGGAATCCGTTGAGACCTCAACTAATTTTTTTGGTCGAGACCGGGGTATCCACCGTCAAACTCAGTGACTAATCACTTGCTAGATTAGAGGCACTTTGAAGAATGGGATAGCTGGCCCAAGAATTTAAAATTGCTCCATATCCAATGTGAGAATTGAATCATCGACTCTTAATCAAGGGAGGATGAGCCCCAACGGTTCAACCACACCATTTGAGTTCGTTGAGACCAACTAGTTAATAATATATACATAAAAAATATGAATACATTTAAAACGAATATCTACTAGTTTTAATAATTATACCTGTCCATCGACTAACCTTTTTGAGTGCACAAATATGCTTCTTATCAAGAAGCATCAATTTCATTTGGGATAATCATCCCACTACTAAATCACACTTAAGAAGGCCTATATAAAAAATCACACTTACGAAGCATGTTAAATAACAAAACACATTAATGAATTTGTTTTCATTAAAACACAAGGATTTTGAGATATTTTCTCAACATACTTCAACCACTCTACTATTAACCAACACCACCATAAGACTTGCCGCACAAAGAAACCGTTCTGTCAGTTCAGAATAATAACAATTAATATCTTTTTAAAAAAATATATAAAGATTATCTTGATACCAACATCTTCATTCTTCAAAAATGAAAAAAATTTCTTTACAATACATTTAATTAGTACTGCATGAGAAATGGCATTTGTAAACTTTCACGAGATACATTTAATTTAACACTTTCATTACATTTTTGGATGAGTTTATATAACAAAATTTAGGATACAAACCTTCACCTAGCTAATATTGGTTACTTTCCGTTTGCTTTCTAAATCAAATACATTGTTTGCTGAATCTATGCCAGATACACTGAGATTGGTGGCAAAACAAAATTCTTTGCATGATTGAATTAAACACACAAGTACTGGATTTGGCTCACTATTATTGGAAATTACATTGCTAGCTGCATTCATTAGTCTAACAAGTGTATCCTTCTGAAACCGTTGAGAGTTTTCTTTGAATAGATTCAACCACGATGACTTTGAAAATGGTTGCAAGTCTTTTGGTGTGTTATTGGTGATGCATTTGAGAGCAACAACATAATCATCCTTCTCAAGCTTTGTACAGAACCTCTCCTTGATTAGAGAAACTGGTGGAATTCTATCCGTGGCCGCCAAGTGCTTCCATGTTATCTCCAATGGCTCTTCCTAAAAATAAATCAAGGTTCTATTTTAGCAGGTTGCATGTCCGATTTTAAAAAATTAAGGATAGCTTCCAGATTATTTGGTTAGGAACAATTTGGATGATTTGAAAGGCCTGTAATAATTTGATTTTCAAGAACAAAGGGATTAACGTTGACAACATTATTGATCAGATCAGAATTCATGTTTGGTGGTGGCTTAGAGTGAAGAAGGGTCTGGTGGTGGTTTAGAGTGAAGAATAAAGGATCTATAACAAGATTATGAAAAATCATTAAAAAAAATAACAAGATTTTGAATCAAACATGACATATCCATACTAATATAAGGGCGGGAGCAGCACAAACTATACATGTTTGCAAATAGGGATTTTCATAAAAAAGGGCAATCCGCAACATCTTTAATTGAAGCATATATGTATTTGTTTAGATTCTTATAATCATTTTTCCTGTGTAAGTTCACCTTATTCAAATTAACATGGACATGCAAAAGGTTTGAAGAGACTTAAAGTAAGATTCTCTGCATATCAGAAAAATATCATTTATAAAACAATGAATATGGAGAAAAAAGAATAGAAAGGTCACCTTTCCAGCTCTAGAAGCCTCCAGTATCATTCGAAGATGCCGTTTTGGATTAAAGTGATAACCATGGTACAGCATCCTCTGGTAAACATAGTCAAAATAATCCCACCTTTTTTCTGCCGCACATGCATCTAACATGGTATTGAATGTGTATATATCTGGTATCACTCGCATTTTGTAATCATCTTTTCTACTCAGATGATTTGTGTTTTCTAACATTTGCTCAAATAACTCTTTAGCTTCTTGAAACATCCCATGTTCAACGTATGCTTTCAGCATTATGTTGTAAGTAACCAGATTTGGAGCACAAATGTCCTTCATTTTTTCAAAAATGTAAGCTCCGTCTTGAATATTTCCAGAGTCTAAACTTGCTTGCATCAAGCCAGTGTAGGTCACTACCAGTGGTTTAGTTGCAACCTTACATATCTTGTCTATCTGTCAAAGAATGAGCAATACCATCAGACATCAGTGATCAAACATTTTAAATTGTTTGTACAAATACCCTTGTACACTAGATTAACATAATTTTTCATAACGACCATGGCACTGATCATTGAACTTAGAATTTATACGTATCAGGACTAACAAAAAAATAACAATGGTCCAATCAACTTATGTGAACTGAAATTATCATCAAATTCATCACACTCTCCTGAAACAGATGATACTGAGGCCAAAACATAGCAATTCACGTTGTTTGGAGTATGTTTAGTTGATATAAATAAGGTGGAGTATGTTAAGGAGAGTATGGTGAACTTTAATACTATGTTGTATTTCATCAATTGCTAGTTAGCGACCCAGCATCATATGGAGATTGAAGTAAAAGGTTAACACAATAGTCTCAAAATAGGTCAAAATATAGCCAGGATCTAAAAGGTTACCACAATAGTCAGAAAAATAGATCAAAATTTTTTTAGCACCAATGTGGTGATTGATGTAACTCGGGAGGACCAGCTTAAGAGTTTACTCTGACAAATTAAGGACCTTTCATTTTGAATTGCTTATTTTGTCATAGTACGCCTATTTCACCTTTGGGATGTTCTTTCTTCTTGGAGATTTTTTAAGCTCCAACTTTTATGTAAGTGTAGTATTACTTGGCCTTGTTACAATTTTAATAATACGACATCCACCTATTAATGCACATATAATATTGAATGAAAACGCAATGGACATTACCCATTAGCATATCTACCCCTCCCTTCCTTCCCCATCCTTTCAGAAAAGCAACTGAAAGAAAAAATAGGAGTAACAAAAAAACACCTGCATCAGTGCCTCGTGACTTCTTCCAGATGCACAGAGGCATCGAGCTAGATCATAATAAAGAGGAGCAGAGCCAACAATTCCACGTCTTTCCATTTCATGGACAGCCGATACAGCCTCATCAATTTTTCCCTCCTTCCAAAATGTATTCACGAGAACTGCACATAACAGAAGCAGATCAAGAAAACAATCACATGATGTACTTAGGTGATTCACATGTATGTGAAAATAAACGAGAATACCTCTATATGTTAATGGATTAGGAATAGAAGATTTCTGAAGTTTTCTAAAAAAATCATGAACCAAGTTGTACTTGCCACATGAAAACATCACCTGTTCAAGTATTACACAAATTTGTGAATTATGTGCAAGTCAACATTCATTCATAGATGCAATAGCATTTGTAGTTTTCCTGCTCTTCAATGGAATCAGAGTTCCCCGATTACAATATAATTTGACTCAGCCAGAAAAAGAAACCTTGTCCGACCCCTAAATCTTGTAAAAATCTCAAATATAATGGGCTATGCTATACTCTTCTTTTTAAAGAAAATTTTCAATTATTACTCCCATCTCTTTCCGATGAAGCACTAAATTTAAAAATTTTCTTCAACTCCAAGTGTGAATGAATGAGTAACTCTTTTGATTCAATTAACTATTTTAGCAGCTTATTATTTTCTCTTCTTTGCTTTGTGATCGGCTGTTTTTGGAGGTAATGTATCCTACTCTTTGTTTGTACTCACAATTTATTAATAGAATCTTAATATTCTTAAATTTAAAAAGCATTTACAATAAAGTAAAACAACCTGATTTTTTTTTTGTTACACAAAAACAACCCAATTTTAAGTCTCAGAATGATCGACATGTTTTGTTATATATCAGAACTCAATAAAATGTACAGATGTAACCATAAGTCATAGATACACTACAGGCAACCAATACCTCCATAACAAGGCCATATGTTGCAGCTGAAGGTTTTATATTCTGCTTCTTTAACTGCTGTAAAACCCAAAATGCACCTTCCCACTGTTTCCCCTTAATGCATGCATTGAGGACCTGCATATCCATTTGATATATAAAATACTAAATCAGGCCTGTAATTGGGAAACTGGGGCAACTACAAAAGGAATTCTTTTACGAGAAAAAATAGCCTAGTTTCAAATAGAACGCTAAAGCAGAGAAGGAAAATAGTTATTCAATCAATACAGGGTATGGATATGGGGAAATCCACGACAATAGTATAGAGATTAAACAAACGCACGGTAGAACGACTAAAGTATAAACACATAAAGTCTGCAAGCATGATGCCATTTAAGAAACTTTCAATTGCAAAATTCACTCGGGACATTCATGGGAAGATGATGGATCATCAAAACCTTCATATAGCAATCAAAAGAATAAGGCGAAAAGAAAATTAAAATTTGTAGTTTCAAGCAGCTAATGGACAAAGAGAAAGTATTTTAATTTTTAAAATGATCATAAAAATTATTAATTGAGACCAATCAAGAACTAGCTGCATGAAAATGAATTTTCCTTTTGTTAGAATATATATATATATATATATATATATATATATATATATATATATATATATTATTGGACTTTAACATGCACATTCAGAAAGATGAAATGTCTGACCCCAAAGCCATCCATTTCAATCTAGAAGTGGCCTCCAACTCCAAAGATATGGTGCGGAACAACTATCTCTTGAAACATCTAAAACCAAGTTCATTTTTAACAGCTTACTGCATTATAAACTATGATATCAGGTTCCAGCCTTGGGTCCCAGTTCTCAAATATCCCTTTATTGAACTTCTTCTTCGGTGGAGATCGCATAATATCAATCACATCAAAGAGTTGCTTCATGTGCCCTGCTTGCCCAAGAGTAACAGCAATACTATGATAAGTTACCAAGTCCGGATACGTGGACATTTGTTGCTGGAAAAAGAGGAAACTGTTAGTAAAGTTGTCTGCATTTCATGTCACATTATTTAACATTATTTATACTAAAAATGAGAATATTGCACTGATAGCTGCATTACCTGCATTGCATGAAATACATTTAGTGCTTCCACAGGTCTCCTCAACTTCCCAAGTGCGTCAAGTGCAGCATTGTACACATGCCTAATGTCAAAGAGTTGCATATTAATGGCTACATGAAACAGAACAAAAAATAGGGAAAAATACCATTGACTAGCCAAGGATAAAATTTGACATGTTAAAAGGTTCCACTATGTGTCTGAAAAATCAATCTTACACCAACGAATAACATTTCTAGGCTATACATATTTTGGGAATGGGAACATGCTTCTAGATTGAAAATACACACAGACATATACAAGGTGCCTAATCACTTCCACGGGCCATATTCAAGTACCTTGGCCTATGGGACTGGAAACGCTCACGCATTTGAAGCCATTCGATGACTTGTATCACTCGCTGCCAGTTTCCGAGATTTCCTAAGATTGTGATAAGCCTTCTTATAGAATAGTCATTAAATTTGAGCTTTGCACTTCTTATTATCTTAGAAAACATCCACTCGGGTGAATTGATATCCACACCATTCAGCCTGTTCAAGAAAATGGTCAAGGCAAGAAAGAAACACATTCACATGAATAAATAGTGATGAAAATTCCTAAAATCACATATTGAGAATAGTTACTAGATTGTCAATTTATGTCTGGAAAGAAAGGAGAAAAAAAATCCACGTGTGAAACGGTGTCTACCTGCAAAATATCTGTAATACCTATTCAGCCATACTAATGTCTGAAAAGTTAATTTAACAAGAAGGAAGAAACCTACAGATACATGAAAAAAAAAGAAAAAAAAAAGATGCATTATCTGAATCATTATTTTGCGTCATAAATTTGGAGGAGCCCATCTAAAGCTTAGTATGGTGTTCTTCCTATATGAAATACAAAACTTCTTTTGCATTCTTTATCTCCCAATTTAAATTAAGGGCTAACAGTCTCACAGATGCAGAGATATATAATGCTTTAATCACAAGACTCTCATCAATAATAATAGTAGACAGCGAAAAGTGAAAACTCCACAAATAATAAGTCTCTAAAGATTATAAATCTAGAGATCACCAACTTACAAGTCACATTTAATGTAAACTGAACTTTATATTAAGTTTCAGCTGAGGCAAAGACTTGTTTTTCCTACACTTACTTGTGGAACACTGGTTCAACATCAGAAGTCCAATTTATATATATGGGAAACCACTAAAGTGCAATGTGAGGAAGTCCTAGAAGAATTAATATACATCAATAAAAGTAAATGAGTATGAAGCCGAACAATCATAGAGCTCAGCTCAGTATTAGCACGCAGTTTTTGTTATTTAGCATCATTTTCACGAAACAAAATAAAATTCGGTGTAAAAGTATATTCGTACACTGAATTCCCAAGTGCGTTATTTTGTCCAATTCAGATACCCTAAAACCACGAAAGAAGGAATAAACAACATACTGTTTAGCTAGCTTCTGGATTCTCTCCTCCATTTCTTTATGTGAAAAGTGAGCTTTACTGATAACATTATTCGGGTCTTCAAGATTCTTGAATGCTGCTCGTTCCACCTCCAAATTGTCCGAATCATAACCCCTATTAATAAAACGCTTAGTACTTCCATTCTTCTTGAATGCTGCTCGTTCCACCTCCAAATTATCCGAATCATAACCCCTATTAATAAAACGCTCACTACTTCCATTCTTTTTGAATGCTGCTTGTTCCACCTCCACATTGGCCGAATCATAACCCCTATTAATAAAACGCTTACTACTTCCATTCTTCTTGTATGCTGCTCGTTCCACCTCCAAATTGTCTGAATCATAACCCCTATTAATAAAACGCTTACTACTTCCATTCTTCTTAAATGCTGCTCGTTCCACCTTCAAATTGTCCGAATCATAACCTTTATTAACAAAACGCTTACTACTTCCATTCGATTTAACATTCATCAATCCATTTCCATTCGTCAATTTCTCAATTTCACTATACCTATTACCAGGACCACTATCCATACCTTTTTTTCTATCTACAAAACTATCACCACCACCACCAAAAGTTCTACCCTTTCTAGTGTAATCTCTTTCTCTTCTACCAAAATCCTCTTCTTCTAACATCTTCGAAGAATATAAATCATAATTGTTTCCCCTCTCTACATCACTCCCACCATAACCACCATTCGAATTAGACCTAATTACATTATTCCTAACCCCTCCATTTCCAATTTTCCTTTGACTCTTAACTACACTAAATTCATCAAATTTCGCCTCAAAACTACGACTACGACTACCACTATTCAACCCATCTTGTCTTACAGTCTCACCACGTTTCTGCTTTCCCTTAAAATCAAAATTCCCCTTTTTCCCAACATATTCATTCTTAAACCCTCTATTAAATTTTCCTCTAACCTTACCATTACTATTATTACCTCTAGAAGAGCCTTCATCATCTTCAAACCCATCATCTTTCCTATAAATTTTCACTCTTTCGCCGTCATTTTTCCCCGTATTATTAACCCTAATAACAGATTTAGCAGATTCCATAGCTTTCAAATATTGATCAAACGATGGTTTAAATTCCAATTCCTTATGAAGAAGCTCTTGAGAATGAGAATAATTAGAATTGTCCTTCATTGAAAGCATAACTGGAGTAAAATTGAAGTTTCTAGAATGAGAGATGAAAAAGGGTTTTGAAGAAAGAGGAAGTGGGTATGAAGAGAAGGAATTGGCGCCATAATGGAAAGAATGGAGGGAAGTGAAGTTTGCGTTGAATTCGAAGGCAATAAGTGCCATGTTCAGTTCAGCGTAACACTTACACTCTCAGTTGAAGAAAAATGAAAAACGGTGAAACGGTTGAAGAATCCGCTCCCACTGCATCCTTCGTTGGAGACTGGGAGTTGTGAAATGGAAATCAAAGCAACTTTGTCAAAATATCGTCCTCGTTATCTTCTTCTGCCTAAACCCAAAATCTATCTAATTCTTTTTTTCTTTGTTAATATATTTTTTTTTACTAAAAAAGAAATTCATTCGTTCAAATTAATAAATACACAAATCATTATTAAATTCAAAATTGTTAAAAACTGAAATAAGTGAATCTGTAGCACCTAGGTTAATAGTATACAAGACATTATGAAAGTGCCTACAAATATGATAAAATAAAAGTAAGCGGTGTTCGTACTCCCGAATTTGTAGGATTGACGTTCAAGTCTTCATCAAATATGTAATGAGTTGATGTCAAATTGAATCAACGAATCATGAACAAAGAAGCAAACCAAAAAACGCCGCACAAGATGACGAACAAGCACAACAACGAACACACACAACGTCGCACTAAGACGGTGAAAACTTAAAAAACAAAAGAACCAAACTTTTGTAAATAACTACTTATTTAAAGAGAGAGAGAGAGAGAGAGAGAACAACGGTGTTGAAGGGTAATTTTAGACTAAAAATGGTCAAAAACTACCTCAAAGAAGAAAAGAGATAAAAGTTGATAGAAGAGTGTGATAGCTGACCCTAATTGAGAGAAAAAAAGAGAAAGAAAAAAAGTTGTTAATACACTTTTACCTCTCGTAAAATATACGAAAATTATTTTATTTCTTGAAAATTTTGTTGTTGTTTTATCCTCTTGTAATACAAGATTTTATGTTTTTTAGTAAAAAAAAAATAATATTATGTTTTATCTCCTAGACTCCGTCAAACATAATATAACTATCATAATTATTCTCAATGATAATGCTTTTCTTTTAACTATTCTCAATGATGGATTAGGCCAACATGTGTCGCCAATAGAGTAACGTATCATCCTCGGATATCGCCTCATGATTCCTTTATTTCCTATTGATGTGTGCCTAGTTTGTCGTGGGGAACATGCAATTCATTGTAAGGAGCTTGGAGCTTCCAGGTTCAAATACAAGCACGACTTCTTGATGGATGTTTTATATGATATATTTTGACGCACGAGAGTATTTTAAAAAAAGAGGTGTTTGGAAACTTCTTAACTAACCCACAAGAAGGAATATCGACATTTAAGCCAACATACATTTTGGTGTATGAATGGAGGAGGGAAACATGTATGTGTAGACTTGATTCAGGTTTCTCCACTTATGAGATTGAGGACTCACAATTTCATAGTGGACAAGCAACCCTCAAAGTAGCTTCAAGCAAAGTTGTTAAACATGAAAAAACATGTTATGCTTTTATACCATTTGCATTTGATACTTTTGAATTTCTAAAACCAAAGGTTGTGAATCTTTAAATAGAGTTTAAAAATTCATGCATGTTGTTTCCTTAAATCTATGAATGTAGTATTTAAAAGAATGAGTTTTGTAATTCAAAAAAAATAATGACACAACTTACTCATTTATCTTCTATTAATATATAATTAAATTATATATAAAATAAAGCAAGAGTCACCAATTTAATTTAACAGAGGTGTAAAATTCTATCAACTCAAAAGATATCTTACGTGACATGTCATCTCAGCAATTTTTTAATAAACAATGAAACTTTATCATTTACTAAATAAAAAAACGAGACTTTATCTTATGTACATGGAATTTCAACCCCAACACCCTTTCTTGTGACTTTATTTTATACTTCACTCTTGGACATACTTTGAACTTGTTTTGGTCTTTCGTCTTCTTATCTACAAGTGAAATAAGATAAACACTATGATAAAAATTTATTAGAAATTCTAATCAACAAATGCATGAAAAAATGATCAAGAGATCATCATATGAACTAGTACTTTCTAAAGAAGGAGACTACTCACGCTTAACCATGGTAGTAGTAAGCAGATGTATAAACTAAATAAAATATAGAAAACTAAATTAAGAACACAAAAAATAAAACTACGAGAATTTTGTATTGAAACTTGAAAACGATTACGATGATCAAGTTTGATGAATACAAGAGTATAAAATTTAATTTATTGTCCAAAATGACCTTAAATTACGCCTTTATTTTTATTTTATTTTTGTTACAATTACGCCTTTATCAATAAGGCTGAAATGACACTTTCTCTTCTTATATATAAACACATTTTTTATTTTAACTCTTGTATATAATTTTTTAGGAATTCACTTAAAATCATTTTAATTTAGTCCCTAATATTAAAATTTGTAGGAAAATTCAAAGAAAAAACTTGCAAATTTTCTTGCGGATTTTAGCTTTACGGATCAAAATTAAAATATTTTAACATACATAAATGAATTCCTAAGAAAAAAAAGATACAGAGTCTAAAATAAAAAATGTGCATACATACAGAAATTAAACGAAAATGTCATTTAAGTTTATCGGTTGAAATTTTTGTCCTTACTAAATCATATAACAATTTTTTCTCTCAAGTATAAGTTATCTAAAATATAAAAATAATCTTTTATCCATCAAACATTATACATGATAAAATGTTATTCAATATCTTCAAATTTATGTCGTGTTGTTCTCTCGTGTTACCAATCTTAAGTTTTGCAAATCAAATCTACAAGATAAATATTGAACAAAACAACAGATAACTACCTTTTAAAATATCATAGCCCATTTTGTCCTATCTATTCCGTCTTAAAAAATAGTTTTAAAATGAGTATAAAAAAATAGTTTTAAAATTAAATAAATACAAATAAAATTATTATGTTCAAACAAAATAAAATTATCAAGAAGCAATTTTTTTTTTAAGAGATCAAACACGCCTAAAGGCTTTGTTTGGATAGTTAAAATATTCCCTTCCCTCTCCACTTCTTACCTCAAAAAATTCCTAATCTTAGTTTTTAAAATACTTCTTATCCGGTGAATAATTAGTCGGGAAATTTTATGATATTCTTATTAAAACATAATGTACCGGTACAATAAAAGATTTAACCAGTAAAAAGTTGTCTTTTGTTCATATCATTATTTTTATATTATATTTTAAAAATGATTTATTGCTGCATATAAAATATTATCCAACATATCAAATAACCATTAGTCAATATATTTTATTGTACCAATACATCATGATTTATTAATTGTACCGTACATCATGTTCATAGTAAATATTTCAATTTTAACAAAAAAATCAAACAATAACATCTTATTATTTACCACTTCATTCTATCATATTCCATTTCCATTTCCATCTGTACAAATATAACCTAAAATGTAATTATGGTAAATGAAGAAGAGCAATGAATTGTGTGTCAAAAAAACAAAACAAGAGCAATGAATAAGAAGTGGTCCACATCCAATGTAACATACCCCACAACTGAGAGTCTAAAAACCAAAGATAAACACAAAACACAAACAGTAACCGACGGATAGTAGGTGCCAAGTCCAAGAAATGGCCTAGGGGTGTGTGTGGTCCATGAATGGGATACCAACCAATGAATAATTGACCTCATCCTTGACCATGAGCTGTCCGTGTTCCATCTATAATAATGTAGTCCCTGCGGCTACAGGTACAGTACAGGGTACATACACACATCACTACAGACCCAGAATCCTAAAACCGGAAATGCACACATATGATATGCATTATTTTGGACCACATTTTCGTGCTTTCGTACGAGTCGCGCGCTCCGGTGTTATTCCGTATCATATTTTTAAACCTTTGACTAACACTACAAAATCACACAATTTTTTATTATTTAAGTTTAGAAAGTTAAGTTAGATATTCAAATATGTAAAGTAATTGTTTGTATTTAGGCTTGTGTGTGATTTGTGAATACTAGATACTCCACATAGATGCTATAGAGTATAGGAGTTTTGGTAATGCAAAAATGTAAAGTAAAAAGAGTTAGAGCCCCACAACGAATGTTACCTGTAATCCGGCAAGTCTCGGATGGTTTCCTCCAGCAGTGGCCATTCAGAAATATCTCTGTATGTCACTTGGTGCTTTGGGCCACTGGGCCCGCCCTTTATGCCAGCCCATAACTTGTTGTTTCTGTCCGTTTAAGTGTAGCAAGCAAAGATATGATACCTATTCACCAACAAGCATTTTCCTCCTATTTTTCTTTTGGTATTGTTATAGGTCAAGGATAAGGTGGAAGATTTGAACAACTATTCCGCCGTGCACAAGTCGACAATAATACTACAACGAGTGTGAATCAAATTTAGTAAAAAGACAAATTTGAGAGGTTACAAACATAAATATTAAGATGGTAAATATCTATCATATTTGAGTCGAAATTGAGATATTGATGCAAGTTCTTCCCTTTTGACAATTAGTTCTTCAAAACTCATTATCTCTTCCTCTATTAAAATGCAATCGAATAAATAGCTCGACAAACGAACAAATCGACCTGGCCACTCGCCCCGTTATCTATCGCCAACTTTTCTAATTAGTTAGACAAGACAAATCAATTATTAATGGTTGATTCAAAATTTCAACTATCTGTAAAAAATAACGAGCTAAAGGACAGATTCAACGGATCCGACCCACTTTCTCATTCCTAAAAAAATACAAATACTAAAAAAACTACAAATACTACTAAAATTTGAGTACTAACTTCTCACTCAAAATAATTTAGTATTAGCAAAAAGTAAAAAATAAATAAAAAATAGTAAAATTACAGAAGGTAAATAAATATGTATCTAGTTGAGTGAGTTAATGATATGGGAGTACTAGTATTTGACTTGGAGCATAGCATGAGGTAGCTTAGCACAGCTTAGCTAACAGCATCCGGACACAATCAACACGCGCCAGCCCAGTGTGACAGAAAGAAAGAAAAAGGAGTAAACACCAAACCCTTCAAGTCTTCAACACCAAACCAAACCAAACCAAATGCTTCCTTCCGACAAACTTCGATCTGAGTGAGTGTGTTGTGTATATGCTCTCTGACTCAAGTCAACAACAACAACAGCTACAAGTGTGTGTGTGTGTTAGTTAGTTAGTTAGTTAGTTACACTATTGATTGATTCACTTAGTTGTTACAGTGTTAGTAGTAGCACTAGCAGCAGCTGTTAGAAAAAGAAAGATGAGTAGCAGCAGTAACGAAAGGATGATGAGTTTCAGTAAAACAACATCATCATCACCTTTCACAGTGTCTCAGTGGCAGGAACTTGAACATCAAGCTTTGATCTTTAAATATATGGTTGCTGGTCTTCCTGTTCCACCTGATCTTGTCCTTCCTATTCAGACCACCACTTTTCACTCCAACAATTTCTTTCACCATCCTATTCCTACCCGTAAGTTTTTTTTTTTTTTTTTCCAATCTCTTTGCCTTTTTTTTATTTTATTTTTTTATTTCATAATTTGTTGCCTAATTTAAACTTATGGAGGCTTAATCTAGGGGGTATGGTTGAGCTGTTGGGGCTCATCATCCCTTAACCTATTATCGAAGGTTCAATCTTCATTTTGGATACAGAGCACTTTTAAATCTCAGGGCCAGCTGTCCCGCCCTTTGTGTTTCCAATCCAGCAAGGGGAATAGTCACTGTGGTCCTGGTCCAGACAAAAAAGAAAAACTTGGAGGTTTTTGTTTCAACCCTAATGGCTGGGGTGGTTGCATATTTGATGACTAATGGATGACCTAACCATAGTTAACTAATGACTTACCAAAGTTAACATTTTTTTTTAGTATTAACCTCCGGTTCCTAGGGGAAGGGGCTAGTAATCAAGAGTTCGGCAGCTAGTTAAGTAATGTATGGCCAAGAAAACCAAAGTTGATTGTTAGTTTGTTACCTTGAAGGCTGACCAAAAGAGTTTTTTTTCTTCACTGTTTCCCTTTTTTTGTTGCAATTTATGTAGACACCGATAAGAAAAACAAAGTGGTTGAATGTGGTTGTGTGTGTCGGGTCGGTGCTACATAGTTTGAAATTAAACATTCTAAATTTGTAACATATTTGCCATCACTTTCTGCTGTCTTTGTTTTCCCTTTTTGAGAGAGACATAGATTTGAAAGTGCTGAGTGCTTTGATTTCCTGCTTTGCAGATTTCTATACTTGTACAGTTGTACCTAAACCTTACTACTGTATTATTGCATATTCAGCTATGAAAATTTTCATGTATAGCTTTTATTGCTCTCAAATGAATGTTTCTTATTGATTATGGTCTAGGGTGTGTCTGAAATGTTGGTGATAAAGTAACTGTGTGTATTATAACTAACTATGTATGTAAATTTTTAGTGAGTTATTGTTCCTTCTATGGGAAGAAGGTGGACCCCGAGCCAGGACGATGTAGGAGGACTGATGGAAAAAAGTGGAGGTGCTCGAAGGAAGCATACCCAGACTCCAAGTACTGTGAGCGCCACATGCACCGTGGCCGCAACCGTTCAAGAAAGCCTGTGGAATCACAAACTATGGCACAGTCAACATCCACTGTGACATCTCTGACTGTTGCTGGTGGCGGCAGCAGAGTTGGAAACTTTCAGAACCTTCCCACAACAAATGCCTTTGGTAGTCCTCAAAATACTACTGCTTCTGCAACCGACCGTGCTGATTATCATCTTGATACCATTCCCTATGGGATTCCAAGTAAAGAATACAGGTAATGAAATCCTTACCCTTATTGATTTCTTCGTATTGGAAAATACCTAGCCTGAGAGAAGAAGACAGAAAAAATATCATATTGCTTTGCATATTGAATGAATCTGCCTTTATTTCTTCATGTTCTCGAGTTTCAGTATTTTCAACTGAATTGGCACAAGCATTAGAACTACATCTTTGTGTAAATTGTCAAAAGAATGACTATAGTTGTTAGTTGTTTTGCTTTGCTTTCCCTTCTAGTAATTTTCTTTTCAACGTTGAAGAGGGGGGATCGTAGTTCATTCACCATAACCTGAACTGTTATGTCTGCCCTGCTTGTTCTTGTGATTTTTGTGTTGAGTGATGCTCTGACACGAGGGCTGTAATTATAGTAGACATCGATGAATAATTAAAATTGTCCCGAAACCACTTTTTGATTGATGCTTGGCCAAAATTTTGAGGGAGAAAGATGGTCCTTCCTTTAATTGCATTCTGCTTTTCATGCATTCATTTATTTCTAGAATATGAAGTGTATACATTAAAACAACTTTTTTGGTATAAACAATGAGAAACATTTTAGCATGTTAATATGCGGTCCTGCCGTCAGCTTGCCATAACTATCACATGGGCATAATGAGCAAGGTAGGTACACTAATTGAATATCTTCTAATTTCAACCCTTCTTACGTGATGCATTTCCTTCATTACTTTCCGACAAAAGGGTGTTTTACACTTTCTCTTCATATAACTTTAAATATAGCTGCAATTTTTTTTCTTTTCCCCATAGCCATATCATGTTGCTCTTTTTGAAATTGTTAAGTTGCAGATTATAAGACAAAAATATTTCTTTTCCAGTTCATATTAATATGACATCACATTTAAATATCAAATTGATAATTCTATTGACTGGTCTATGAAAAGAAAAAAAGAACGAAAAAGTGAAAAACTCAGAATTGATATTTAGTTTAGACGCCGGCCAAATTTATTTGAGACTGCTGTCACTGACACTGACTGTATTCAAAGATATCATTGCACTTCGAAAAGCTTGACCTTCTGATGGTTTACAGAACCTTTGCTTTCTCCTTATCCCTTTAACTGAACAGGTATCTTCAAGGTCTTAAATCTGAGGGTGGAGAACATAGCTTCTTTGCAGAAGGTTCAGGAGGAGGCAATAAGGGTCTTCAAATGGAGTCGCAGCTGGAAACCGCATGGCCTTTGATGTCAACCAGAGTTTCCTCTTATTCTGCATCGAAATCAAGTAATAATTCCATGTTGCGAAGTGATTATCCCCAGCAATCATTTTTATCAAGTGAATATGGATCTGGTGAAGCTGTGAAAGAAGAGGGCCAGCCTCTTCGTCCCTTTTTCAACGAATGGCCTAAGAGCAGGGAGTCGTGGTCATGTCTAGATGACGATAGATCCAGTCAAACAGCCTATTCCACAACTCAACTCTCAATATCCATTCCTATGTCATCTTCTGACTTCTCTGCCGCAAGCTCTCAGTCGCCACACAGTGAGTTTTTATTTTAGGCAAAGTTTCGGATTGTAAGCAATAAGTATTGATTAACTGAATCCTGTAATATATCGTTGCAGATAACTAGAGCAGTCGTTCGGGATCTTCAATGCAATTTTATGGAAGGACCCAACAAGTCTAGTTGGATAAGTGTGGTCCCGTGAAATCCTGTGTTCGTGTGTTTTTTCTTTCGTTAAAGCTGATTTGTGTACAACTTTATGCGGTTCGTTGTAAGAAAGACCAACATCTACTCCTCTTGTGGGAGGAGCGGATACTTGTTGAACTCTTGGATATTCTTGGTTTTGTATCTAATGAACGAGCATAAATATTTCTGCTCTGAATTAATGTATGTTTAATTAAGTTACTGGTTTTGTTCTTGAATATTTGAAGTTACAACTGTGAGTTGTTCAGTGTTTTCATTTGCATGGGTTTGTTATTTTTTCACTTGTTTGTATGTGTGGTGTGGGTTTAACTCTCAAACTCAGTTTTACTTTTGCAATGCAGTAATAGTCTAATAGATGTATTAGACAACGAAAGCAATGGTTACACTTTGAAACTCAAATTTAACACCATCTTCAAGGTGCATTTACCTTCTAACTTTCCTCACTATTTTCATGTTCTATGCTAGATTTGCCTCCTATCTCGATCCAACTGCTGAGAAATTTAAAGAGGACAATATATAACTTAGTCTTCCTTAAGAACCACTCCTAACAATCGTCACACCAACACCAAACAGCAGTTTCCCTGTCATTTTCAACCATCAGTCTCTAAGCACACTTCTAATCTAGTTCTAGTTAATTCCAATAATGGTTCAACGGATAGTATTGTTTGTTGATGTTAAGAGTCTCATACCGGTTGTGAGATGATCTGAATATATGCTTATAAATGAGGGTAATCTTCACCTTATAAGTCGGTTTTGCAGGGTTGAGTTAAACTCAACTCTCAATTCTAAGAATTGCATTGTGTGTTCGGAACTGCGCCTGAGTCACAATTTTTGTGTGCAAAAGGAACTTAAATGTGGAAATACAAAAGCTAGAGAATGAAGGTTGAACCAAATGGGTTGTAGAACAATATCTCTAAGGTTTTGATGATAATAATGTGTATACGAATAATTGAGGACTCTAATGTATGTTCTAGTGTGCAGAAAGATTAAAAGTGTTGCTTGAGTCAACGTTGAATATGGAAAGTCAACTATAGTGTTCAACAAACTATGATGTGCAAGTTTAATTCTAACCAGAGTCAACGTGAAGACAAGTTTGACGTTTCAAGTTTTTTAAGAACAAATTTTGCTTTTGAAGATAAGTTTTGATGAAGACAAACTCTTATCTGAAACGAAGACTCTGGTGGACTTAAGTTTTCATACAAGTTTCTGAATTGTACAAATGTCAAGTACTGTCCTTTTCTTGAAGACTCTGCCTTACTGACACAAGTTGTCTGCTTCCTCTTCCTATGAATGTTAGCAACATTGTAGAATGAGCTTTCTTTATGCATTTTGTCTCTACTGCATTAAATGCTCACAACAAAGTATGCTCACGTTCAGCTAAGTTGAAGAGATCATTTTCAAGAAAGCACAAGGGATCATTTTCAAGAAAGCACAACGAATCATTTTTCGCGCCACAAAGTGTTTTGAACTTTATCAAGTAACTGGACCGATCAAAAGTAGAAAAGATTTGAACTTCAAGATATAATTTTACCTTTATTTTAATGAGAGGATCCTAAAACAAAAAAAATTAATGAAATATAAAATTAATTTTATAGTCCAAATCCTTTGACCGTCGAGATTTCTTTGACTAATTTTTGCACGTGGATGTATTTTTTTGTCCTTAAGCATAATAGAATAATTCTCTCAAGACACATATTCACAATATGCCCCAACACAAACTAGAACATTTATATACTCTAATAGTTCAAAATCGCACAATTGAAAATTTAGGAGCTAATAGTGTAATTAAGTCTAATTTTAAAAGTCAGATTAAAATTAATTTATATTTGATTTATGAAGATTGATATAAAATTTAAAATAGGACTACATCAAATTTGATTTGATTCATTTTAAAATTAAATTATTTGATTAAATAAAATAAATGATTCTAAGATTAAATATGTTTATAGTCCTACAAAATTATAAGTTTTCAAGTTTAGTTATTCAAAAAAAATTATTCATTATAGTTTAATAAAGACTAAACTTAGAAAACATTATTTTTTGGTTCAAAAAAGAACGTTATTTTGTACATACTAAAAACATCTTTAAGTCTTGTAAAAAAAAAAAATCTTACAGTCAAGATTTTTTATTTTTTATAATTTAGTCAAGATTCTAAATGCATAATAAAATTCGAAGTATATATATATAAATAAAAGATAGTCAGAATCATGATATTCTCTATTTTGTTCTTACAAATCATGATATTGTATGTATAAATATAAATATATTAAAACCAAATATTTTTTCAACACAAAATTGGTAACAAATCATGTCTGCATGAAATCATGTTGGAAAATTCAAAACTTAGCTAGCACCCAGCTGTAGTATTTTTTCTGAACTCAGAATCAAAACTTGACATGCAAGATATATAAACAACTATGATTTGATTCCAATAGCATTACCAATGATCTATGCGATGAAAAGGAGAACTAGTAGAAACCCTTCATGTTCATCTCATGATAATCTTAAGAAGATGAAAACAACAACAACAATGTATGAGAAGAGAAAGAGAACTAGGAGTAATCATTCACCTTCTACTTCTGGAAGCTTCCTTTCCAACCAACGGGAGAGTGTTCGACATGTCTCGAATATGATTACTTCCAGTGGAGGGAAACTATGGGGTGCAAAAAAGAGGAGAACCCCCGTTTCCAAGAGATTGACATTTGAGGCTAAAGGTAACATTTTTTAATTTCCTCTTAACTTAAATTTATGCAAGAAAATTTTATTTCATTAATTAGATATTGTTTTCCTATGCTATGTTTCTATGTTTTTTATTATGGAAAATGAAATTTTGTATGTTGTAAAGATGAGTGAGTAGTTAATGAGTTGGTTAAAAATTGTAACGAGTTACACTAGTATGTAGTACTATGTATGGTTCATGAACAGTTTTTATAGCAGTTACATTGGTGTATAAGTTGGAACAAGAGTTTCTTACAGTTCAATAGAATAGAGTGGTAATGAATTAGAATAGAGTTTCTTTTTTTGTTTGTTTTCACCACCAGTATCCGGCCCACTGGGCCGATTAATCCGGTTCGGGGTGAGTTCTGACATCAAGTGATTCCCTTAGAATAGAGTTTCTTACAGTACTAGTTGGAACAAGTTTTTACTTTGTACGTGATTTTCTAGTCTTCACAATGGCTGTCATCGTGTTACCTGCCATACCGATATAGCATTTTTAGGGTCCGTCACTACGCGCCGCTATCTGAGATTGACAATGTAGGCTGGATTAGTATATTGCTATTTATATGGATATTTTATTATTTTTGTTTTATTGATTGCCAGATTGCAACAAGGACTCCAATAGTACAGATAGGTCGACCCGAGGAGATAGCAACATTGTTGGAGGCAAGGCCGATGAGTGCCTTAAAGAGAATAGTTTACATTATAGCGCAGTTTCCGAGGATTGTATCCGGCCATCTGAAGTTGCCAATGTGAGGGCAGAGTATAATTCCGCTACTCACGACAGGACTAGTAGGATACTTGAAAGAGTTCAGTCAGATTCAAATGAAAATTTGATTAAGAAATGTGTTGGGAATGATAAGGGTGGAAATTTAACAACTAAAAGAAAAGGCATAGTGGTCGATAAGTGTTCTGATGTTACTTCTACATTGGTTGATGATGACTGCTGCAATGTGGTAGAGACCAATGAGTCTTCCAAAAGGATAAGGTAATTGTTACTTGTTATCAAACTATAGAGAATTAATCAATGTTAATCTTTAAGTTTGTTCATTTTGTCTTTTGATTTTTTAAATTATACCATTATGGTAAACTATCTAAATTATTCAGTTAATATGGAAGGTGTTATTGGAATTTTTTCTACATCTAATACTACAAATTCAATAACTGTTTGACACATCACAACTTATTTTTCTAGCTTCTTTGATCTGGTTTCCTTAGGCGGACGCGGACCACTAATGTTGATCAATCTACTTCAAAATCTAACGATGAAAAGTCATGTGTTAGAGACATGGAAGGTCAGTGATTGCCATCATTTTAAGTTTTGTTTATGGCATTGTAGAACGAAAAATTGGTAATTTATTCCATGTGAATTACATCTTTTACTCAATTTGTTTGTTCAACCAATGTCAAACTCGAGTAGAACGCAAGGGAACAATGTTGAAGCTGAGAAAATAAGGAATCAACAGAAGAGTTTACATCTTTCACTGAAGCCAGAGATAGAAAAGCTTTGTGAAATTCTTCTTCTCCCAGTATGCAACTTACTTTTACTTTATTCAGTTAATCGGTTTTACTTACTCTTTGTCCTTTTTGTTGAAAAGAAAGATTACACTTTATTTAATTTACCAGATTATACTTTAAATCCATCTTTGCCTGCATGCATTCATGGATTTTGTGATGGTTGATATAGTATGCTAATCTAACCTCTATTATCAGAAACTTTGACGGTATTTTAACATATCTTCGTGACACTGCAGGATAATGTCAAAAGTATGGCCGGAAAGATTCTTGAATATATCATGAACAATCACCGGATCTGTGCAGAACCAATATCAGTATTACAGGCTTTTCAATTATCTCTGGTCAGAACATTTTCTTGATTTTTTGCTAACTAAAAATGCATATTATTCACTTGATTGTCTTTATAACATTTAACTGATGACAAGCTTTTTCTTGCAAATTTTCAGTGTTTGACTTCTGCTTCTTTGCTAAAGTACAAACTTGACACTGAAGCTTCTCTTATTCTTGCAAAGAAGCACTTGAATTTTGTCTGTAAGAAATATGCAGTTGATAAAATGCTTGCAATGTTGTGGGATCTGCGGGAAACATTTTTATTAGTCAAAGAAAACTCTACTGTTGCTGGCTCTCCAAAGGCTTTTGAATCATCGAATAAGGTTCATTCAAACACATATATAATACCATACGTTGAATTGGCCGAAAAAAATATTTCTAGAAATATTGATGAAAGTCAGAAACGCAAAAATCAATGGAGAAAGCTACGCCAGATGCAACTGGAAAATAAACATAATTTGAAGAAAGATATTGAGACCAAAGAGGCTGATTTTGCAAAAAGGTACAAAATAGAGTTGGCAGCTTATAAAAAATATTATGCGATGACAGAAGAGAAGCTCAAGGATTACAACCATGAATATTATAAAAGACTTGCGGAATTGAAAAGACAGCATGAAGTACGTCTCTATGCTCTCGAGACAAAGAACTTAGAAGCAAGGCAGAAACTCCGACAGTCGTGGACACTAGATGAAGTATTAGAAACTAGTCCTGAATTTTTGGCCAACACAGTCAAAAGTCCTGATTATCTAGAGTATGCAAAATCTCTGAATTCTTCGTCAACAGATAAATTTTTTGGCGCAGGTTTAGATACAGGTGTATCATCAAGGCCTTGTAGCTCTTCTAGCCATGAAGAGGCTGCATGTAAATTAAAAGACAATGTGGTAGTGAGTGAGAGTACTACATCAGACCACCAAGAACTGGTACATAAAACTACGTTAGAAAACACTTTTTCTCCGGCGACTTCAGTATCTATACCGGCGAATCTCATTGAGCCTGAAGAACAAGTGCAGGTGCAGCCGTTATCATCTGTACAGTCACCGCCTAGTCCAGTTGTTATTTTACCTGCTAATCAATCCAATCCTGTTTCAATGATCATGGAGCCTATAGAGCAGATACAGCAGTTACCTTCTTCAACAAGGTTCCTTCCTTCCTACCAGGATTTTACTCGTGAAGACGCTCTCTCCAGCCGGATTCGTGTGGCATCAACTGGGTTTCAAAATCAAGCCTCTGAGCAACATGCACCGAATTTAGAAGTTGGCTCACGCACACATCAATTAGTGCCTCCAATCTCAAACATGGTCTTTGATTCCCATGTGCCTGGTGTAGTCAGAGCTCAGTTGTCAAACACAGGAAATTTCTCCACTCAAAGAGTTATCAATAATCATCCTATTCAAAATGCAGAACACTTAACTTCGACGAATGGTCCACCTTTGTGCAATAATTCATATCTTAATAAATTGGAAAGAATGAGGAAACTGGTGGATGAGCAAAATCTGAAAAACCGTGAACAAATGGTTATTTTCAGCTCTACTCATTACTGTCAGAATACTTTTTTAGATTTTATATCTTACCTTCCTTTTATGATAAATAATGCTATACTATTGTATTTGTTTGAGCAGGAATTACAGCTGAAATATAATTTTGAGAAGGAAATTGAGGAACGGCGCAGGAAGTATGATATTCAACTGAAAAAGCTTGAGGCTCAATTTCATGAAGCAAGTGAGAAAGTTGTTGCAGGATATAAAACAGCTTATTTAAATACGATAGTGACCGAGGCTATGAATGCTAAGTCTAACGCTGTGTTTCCTGGTGCATCGCAAACGCTGCAAGGTATACATTCTTTTGCTAACTGCATCAATTGTTGAAATTTCTATAACATCGACAATTCTCTTGACTGTAAATCTTTTACCAAAGTAAACAGTATATTTGCTTTTCGTAAATACATCTGAATTGAATTACCAATAATATATTTGTGGAGATATATTTAGGGGGCAATAAGTATGCAATTTGTTGTACTTGTGAGCATATCAATCTCTTCTTTTCATATTCTACTCATTTACGACCATTTGCTCTTTGTTTTTGGGTTTATCTTTTTCTAACCAAATTATTATACTAATGTCAGATATAGGTTATAACCACCTGTTACATCAGCTTCCAAGACAGAAAAATGCTACTTGTCCCTTACAGGCCTCTTACACTACATTGGAAAATTTCAGGGATTTTTCAGCAAGATTACCTCCTGTGAAATCTGTTTCTTCAGCCTCAAGAAATCTCCAAGCTGGTGTAGTGGCATCGGATCTTCCGCCTTATGGACCCTCAACATTTAAACCAACTTCAAGTATCAGTCAAATTTCGCATGGTATGCCAAGACACGTTGCAAAACCATCTCGTATCAACTCCAACTCGTTACCCTATGCAAATCTTCAAGCTGGCGGGGAGATATGTACCCCTGCACTGCATATCAAGTCTTGTAGATGCAGAACTCCATATGGTGTGCCAAGTCGCCCTGCAGAACCCAGTAATACAATTGAGAACTATGTCAAAAATATGACGAGAAGCATGAGATAAAGCTGCTCGTGCAAAATTCATACGTTGCAATTCAAGCATTCTCCAACTCGTTCTTCTTTGGAGCTTAAGAAACAAATGGATTAAAGTATCTTTCCCTTAGTTTCTCTTTAGTTCACTTGCACATTCATAAGAAATGCAACTCTTGTGTAGATCAATATGGCTAATAATGGTCATCACATTGTTGGTGTAGTTTGGAGGGATTCCTACCTTTCTTCATTAGGGATGACTTCTTTTCGGGTCCCTTTTGGTTTTGCCACATTTAGATTTTCTTAACTTTTTTCTTTTATTTGGTTTTGTTTTATTTTCTTTTTTTGGCCAATGGGTTTGGTTTGATACCCTGTGTTGTATATAATTTTCCCATGCTTTTTTTTTTTTTTTTTTGGTACAATTTTTCCCATGCTTTATATATCCTTACTAGTATAAGTTTGTTACTTGGCTTAACCTTAAAGCAACCAATTAACTCTAATTTCCTCGTGGATCATATGCGGTCACTAACTGCATGTAGTCTTACAATCAGTGATCTGTGACACAGTTCGATCTCCATCAAACAGCCTATATTTAAAATGTATTTTAATATTATAAAAAGTAAAATTTTGATCTTTAAATTTTGAATTGTTTGATGAAGATCGGACGGCCACAAACCACCGACCGTAAATATTTGCTCTCATTATTCCTTCAATTTGAAATTTGAATCCTCTCATTAAATGTGAACAGCTATTGTTACTCTACAGATGTGTTTTGTTGTGAGAAGAAACTGAGAAGAGAGAATATAAGAAGAGAGAAAATAATGAGAAATAAAGTAGATTTGATGCTTTGATTGGTAGGAGAGAAAGATAGAAGAAATAGAAAAGATAGAAGTATTCATTAATTATAAAAGTACCTAAATATCCCTAATTAAAAAAACTTCCACTAAAAAAAGGACAATTTAAAAAAGAAAGCAAAAAGATAAAAATGTAAAATGAAGCAAAAAACAAAACTTTCTCCACTTTTTTCTAGGTTGCTAGAAGATTGAAAAAGTGGATAGAACCAACGTGTTTCTTTCACCTCGCTCTTGTATTTCTATGCAACTAAGCAGAGTGATTTTTATTCTCACTCCTATCTTTCTCGCTCCAAACTCCCTCGCATCAAATTCACTCCAACCGATCAAAGACTACTAGCATTTTACTTCATTCCCTCTTTTCCATCTCTCATTTTCTAACTTGGGAGTCCAATTGCTCATAAACCGAACCACGTAACTCATTTCGACTTTCATCTATTTTCACATAAACCCTAACCTCACTTTAGAGTTGCTTTTCAAACCCCAATTTTCATTTTTTCTCTCTCCAACACACACAAACATAACTCATTTATTCTACACCTTAAAGTAACGCCGCTTTTAGATTTTGTTTAACTTTTGTGAAATTTTTTAATTCCAATTAACAAAATTATATACTTTTATAGAATTTCAGAATATGATAAAAAAACCTATTAACCCTTAATTTTATATTGTCAATTCAATAGAGTTCAAACATTTTTCCATATTATACAATTCAAATATGATTAGGTAGAATAAATACTTTTTATTTAATTACTATATTTATTTTTATTTTTCCATTTATTTAAATACAGTACATAACTAAAAATTGGAAAAAAAGAAAAAAAAAAGAAACATAGCCTTTGAGAAATGTGATTTTGAGACAAGGAGTTTGCTTAGCAATCACTACTCAGCATTCTGTTCTTCCTTCACTCCTTTCCCCCAAAACAAACAACAACAAGATCCACAAACGAAAATGGTTGATTTGAAGTAACAGCAATAGTAGAATCAAAATGGGTTGGGGAAGAGCAATATTCGAAGTTTCTGTAGTATTAGGATGTCTTTCTTCACTCGGTTGGGCTGGTTTATGGTTCTTAAACCGTCGTCTCTACAAAGAATACGAAGAGAAACGCGTTCTCGTTCAAATCATTTTCAGCATCGTCTTCGCTTTCTCTTGCAATCTTCTCCAACTCGTCATCTTCGAAATCATCCCCATCCTTTCCAAAGAGTAATTTCCCTTTCACCGGTCTCTGTTCGTCTTGTACAGAAATAAACAAACCCGATTATTATTAATAATATATTCGCCGTTCAAAAAATAATAATAATAATATATGATTATTGATTAATGTGTTTTTGTTTTTTAGGGCAAGATTGGTGAACTGGAAGATTGACTTATTCTGTTTGATTCTGTTATTGGTGTTTTTATTACCTTATTATCATTGTTACTTGATGCTTAAAAACAGTGGTTTGAGAACTGAAAGAGCTGCATTGGGAGCTTTTTTGTTTCTGTTTGGATTTCTTTATGTATTTTGGAGGATGGGTATTCATTTTCCGATGCCATCGCCGGATAAAGGTTTTTTTACTATGCCACAATTGGTTAGTAGGATTGGTGTTATTGGGGTTACTGTTATGGCTGTTTTGTCTGGTTTTGGTGCGGTAAATTTGCCGTATAGTTATTTGTCGCTTTTTATTAGAGAGATTGAGGAAACTGAGATTAAGGGTTTGGAGAGACAGTTAATGCAGTCGATTGAGACTGGTGTAACGAAGAAAAAGAAAATTATTCTTGGTCAAATGGAGATTGAGAATAAGCATGGCTCTCAGGATAGGTTGACTGCTAGATCT
The DNA here is from genome assembly GCA_951804385.1 of Trifolium dubium. Taxonomy (NCBI): domain Eukaryota; kingdom Viridiplantae; phylum Streptophyta; class Magnoliopsida; order Fabales; family Fabaceae; genus Trifolium; species Trifolium dubium. The sequence continues at coordinate 27,576,908 of OX638075.1, read as the reverse complement.
TTTATTAAACGGATTGTTGGTACTGTTGTTCGATCTGTGCAAGAGGATCAAAAGGAGCAAGGTTAGTTTCCTTTTATACTTGAAATGGCCATTTTAAGTGTATGCTTTAGAGATATAGATTTAGGTCAGTATAGTATTAAAGAGTTACATGATCAATAAAGCAAAAATATGTGTTTATGTTGTGGTTTATGTGTTTGGTTGGAGACTAATGCTTGAGTTTTTGAGGATAATATCGAACCAACTATTAGCTAGAAAATGACCAGGAAGAAAAGGAATTTCACACAGAAACAGAAGAAGGAATTCCTTACTGATGGATCTTGGTCGGTTACACATAGACTTAGAATAGTAACTAACTCTTCCAAGTTTCAACACTGAATTACTTTCCAACCGTTTACTTATTCTGCGTCAAATCCTATTTATAGTCACCTTCTAACCTCTTTACCAACTAGCGAGCAAAAAACCACTAACTAAAGGCGTATCTATCATCGTTTTAGCTTCTCTATGGTGCCTTGTTAAGTTTCATGGGTTCCTTTGTGATGATTGGCCCTTCCCTAGACCCTGCTACAGCAGGAGCTGTAAAAGGCTCTGAAGTGGGACAGTGGGGAGTCTTTGGCAGTTAATGTCGTGTTCCTAGATCAAAAGTTTGAGTCTTGGAATCAACCTCTTGTAAATGCAAGATAAGGTTGCAATAGATCCACAACCTACAGCTACGAATAGGTCCGACCCTTTTCTGGATCACCACCATGACTGGATAGTACAAGTTTTCCTTTTTGTTTATTGGATATTCAGAGAGATTGGATTGCATTGCTCAATTTATGCGTGTTTCCTTTTTATCAAAATGGGGCCGTCCCTCTCAATCATGCAAATAAATGTTGCCATGTTTAAATATGATTTTAATTTGGAAGCAAATGTTGCTCAACTCAGGGGTTTAAGTGAATTTTTTTTAATACTGGTCATGGTAGTATATTCTTATTTATCTTTAGCTATGTTATAAAATCATCAATTATCAAATACAAATTTTACAATTTTCTTTTCTTAAATGTGAAGATATCAAAGGCATGGAAGCAGAGGTGCTGGCTTTAGAAGAACTTTCAAAGCAATTGTTCTTGGAGATCTATGAGCTTCGCCAAGCAAAGGTTTACTTTATTTGATATCTTGGATTTCCCTGACCCACTTTTTTAGAATTTTGCATAGATATATTGATTTTTGTTGACATTTACTCCATAGTAGTCAAGTGATTGAACTTTTTCGCACTTTCTCATTTTCTACGTAAATCTGCTTAATATGGAAATTGTTTTAACTATGCAGGAAGCTGCTGCATATTCTCGAACTTGGAGAGGACATATGCAGAATCTACTAGGCTATGCCTGTTCCATTTATTGTGTGTATAAGATGATCAAGGTATTGTGATATTGGACAGCATAACTTGATATTTTATAGTCTAGAAATAGGGTTTGCTGGAAAAATTAAAGCTTTTAATGATGAATTAGAGTTTTCTGAAGGTATAAACGGTTTAGAAGCAATGTATGTTAAATCCAGAAATCTATTTGGTGACTGATGCTAAACTAAAAATTCATTTGTTTGATAGCAACATGTTTTCAATTTATTCTTATTGATAATTATTTTAAGATTCCAAGTCATAAATCTGAACTTAAATATAGCTCATGATGTGGGTCAATGGAATTTACCAAAATATACATGTGGCTGAAAATAAGAACTTAAACTAGAAGCTTAGTACAGTTCCCTAACAAAACTTAGGACCAAGTACAGATTGCATCCTGATGTTTGGCCCATTTTCATGTTTGGTACTCTTTATTTTGTTACCCCTAACCTCCCTGAATTTCGGTAAAATGTGAAATCGTTAAGTGAGAAAATTTAGGCTCCATGGAATGGAGTACTACTGACGTGTGTCACATTGGTACAGGGAACATGTTAAAAGTACGACTTAATGTAATAAATGTGTAAATTATCTAAACTTTAAGAGATCTATAAGTGTTTGGGGTTTATTCTTCAAATACAACACCCTGTCTGACAGTTTCACATTTGGTAAGTAAATTCAGGGGAGTTTAAAACTTTACGAAACAAGCTTCATAAATGTAGACCAAACTTCAGGGGCGTAATTATTTTTTTAAAAGTTGAATGGAAACACTTGTGGAGTTGAAATTTGAAGAACTAGTGCTGTCTTGCATCAGATAAATTTGAAAATACTAAGATAAAGATGTTTTGTTGCAATTTTACCTTGAAATTTGACATGCTATCTCTATAATTAGGCATCTCAGCACCTGAATTTGCCTTTCTTTGTTTAATATCTTAATTGAAGAAGTTTGGTGAATTTAGTTAGACGGTAATTGTATAATTTTTAAGTGAAGAGCAAAAGTTGATTTCTCGTCAGTTTCATCCTTTTAGGAAATATTCCTTCTCCTCTCCTATATCATGTGGTTTCTCGTCACTTTTAATCCAAATAGTAATAAAGGTTACATATGGTTACTAATAGTTATAGGAAATCAGCATTTTCTCGGAGCATCATCCTATACCAATGCTATTTCTAGATCATTTCTTATTTCTTGTCATTAATATGTTTCAAAAAAATTTAACATGGAAATTTGTTTGCATCTTATCATGGAACACCATGCACTTATGGCTCTATTGATGAATTAGTCCCTCCATCACATTATGAGTGTCACATTTGCAACCAAAAATGTGTTTCACAATGAGAGACAATATAATATTTTTTCTTCCAATTGTACCATCCGGTTAATATACTATGCGCACCACCCCCAAGGCATTATCCCCTACTTTGCATTTATGATAATGGTGAATTCACCAATGCTTGATAAATTTAATTTGGTAAAATTGTTATTCTCTTTCTTTCATTTATAAGTTCTCCTTAATTTGTGTCAAAAAACCTAGTGTGACACTCATAATAGGACAAAGGGAGTATATTATTGTGTTGAAAAGTTTAATTGAGGTTGACTAAACATATGTTGGTTTTCCAATTTGTGACATATGTATGGTGATATTAGCAGTATTAGTATTTTGGTGGAGTATTTTTCTAGTGAGTTTTTTTTATTATTTTTGAATTTATTGTAGTCAATATGGCTAATTGATTAATCTTTTTTTGCAGTCATTGCAAAGTGTTGTTTTCAAACAGGTAAAAGATCATATCTTGTGTTATTATTAGTATTTTTCAAATATAATTACTTTCCATCTTTTATACTTTCGCTTATATTGTGATTGTGCTTTTTTGGTGGCAATGTGTTTCTATTATAGGCTGGTTCAGTTGATCCTGTGACAAGGATGATAAGTATATTCCTACAGTTTTTTGATATTGGAATAGATGCAGCCTTATTATCTCAGGTTAGTGTCTCCAAAACCTAATTCATTCTTCTTTAAAGGTCAAATTAGGATTTTTGTATTTTGTAGAGTTATGTACTTATATAGGTAGAAGCTGAGGTTATTAAGTTGGCCTTGTTCTAGTTACACTGCACATGTTATAAATTGATTAGGATAAATATATACAGAGCTTAATTAGTAGGTACAATTAAGTTAGTGCACTCCGTTCACTATTTCATGTCTATAATTTTTTTTTCTCTCATACACCCGTTCCTTTGCTGTTGACTATATTTTGTATGGTATTACATGATTTCATGTTGTATTTATTTATAATTTTTCTGCATTCTTTTACAGTATATCTCCTTGCTATTCATTGGATTGTTGGTGGTGATATCAGTGCGTGGATTCTTAACAAATTTAATGAAGGTATTTCTGCTGCTTTCAATTACTACTTTTTTTTTTGCTATGGCAGTTATGTTACTATTAGTATTTTCTTAATCCTTTTTTTGCGAAGTGGGCCAGTGGAACCATTTAGGAAATACATCTTAGCTTTTCCTTAAACGGAAGCTTCTTCACTTATCACGCCTAACTTCAATTTTTTTGGATTGCAGTTCTTTTTCGCTGTTTCAAGAGTTGGAAGTGGATCGTCCAGCAATGTTGTTCTGTTTTTGTCCGAGATAATGGGAATGTATTTTTTATCTTCTATTCTTTTGATCAGGAAAAGCTTAGCAACTGAATACAGGTATAAGTGTGTACTTGGTTTACTGTTCCCAATCTCTCATATTGGTATTTACTCCAACAGAAACTATTTACTCCTTTATTTTTTTACTGCCTTTAGAATGTGTGCAATGAGTTCACAAACATGGCCTATGTAGTAGTAATCTGTGCATTGGTAATATTTTAATTGATTTTCATGGTAGAAAGATGTCAAGCAATCTTGCATAATCAGAATTACTGACTTTAGGTGCGCATGATATTTACCTCTGGCCAGAGACAAGATATGAACAATAGGGGGTAAGAGAGGTATTAAGTTTTTGATTAGTCAAGATTTGTTTTTAACAGAATAGATAAATGATGGAACTAGTGGGCTGCATAACAATTAAAATATTGAAGTGAGGCCCAAGCCTATTGTGTGGAGAGTGTACACTAGTAAGGGAAAGGGCCAGAAGAAGGAAGTTAGGTAAGGTGTGACTCGGCACCTGATTTTTAGGAGGTGGTTAGGGAATGAGGGAATATATTGTGATTTGTGAACGGGTAGAAGTGATGAGTATGACGTTTATTGTTGAGGTTGTAATAGGAGAATAATTTCTTTGGAGGAGCACTTGCTCTGGGTTACTCTTGTAACAAACTACATCTTCCATTAATTCAATAATCTCCTTTCCATTCATTGACATCCTTCTATTATATTCTTGCATCTTCACTGTTTTATCTATTCTGTTTCTGAGTTCCATCAATAAGTATTTGTCAATGAGAGGAAAGTGAAATCAGGTTACTGACATTTTCATGTAGAATATAAATGCAAGACACAACAACAGCAAATAAGCCTTATCCCACTAAGGGGGGGTCGGTTGGTTCGAAAGAATGAAGAATACCAATGATGTTTAAGTAACCTTTCCATCATATTTATATCTATACAATCAGCTTACTACTTTTCATTGTTTAGAATTCAACTCAAAGTAGTAGCAAACCGAAGTAAAGGATGTGGTTGTTTGTGACATTTGTGTTGATTGATTCAGATTTGGCATATGTACAAATAGTATTATTTCATTAAACTTCTTAGGATGATCAACATTTGTCTTGATGATGTCTGATCGGATTTCATTGACAGGATTATTATTACAGAGGTATTGGGTGGCGATATCCAATTTGACTTTTATCACCGGTGGTTTGATGCAATTTTTGTGGCTAGTGCATTCCTTTCACTACTTCTACTATCTGCACATTATACATCTCGCCAAATTGACAAACATCCAATTGATTGTGAGTGTAACTATACCACTTGAATATGAGATAATCTTCTAAGCATTATGAATTATATAACTTTTGCTGCTAGATAAATGAATCACTTACTATATTTGTTGTTTATTTCAATGCGAAACAGGAAATATACTCATGTAGACATGTATAGTTTCTACTGCCACGGAAGGTATGGTCAGGCCACTAAACATGGTGATTTAAACCTTCTAAGATGGATGCATTTATGTTTATTTGATAACTAACCGATGGAGATTATAAATCCATGCTGGAAGAGAAAGTTGATATTGTTTGTTACATCAACATATGCTCATACTGCCAAGTCAATCGGAACATCCATTTTGGATTATCTTCTTTCGGCACTGCAAACTTCCGAGCAGTTATTGTTGTTGGGTAACATTGAATGTAGATTTGCTTCTGCTTGTTTAATACACCAAATGAATTGGATGTGAATAGTTTTTGCACTTGGCCATACTTTGATGATTGAAATGATGTTTTGATGATCAAAATTAAAAATGTTACATTATGACAATGCTCTTGATGCAAATTACTGAATTTTTTTGTAGTGCATGTAGATAATAAAATAGAGTCCAGTAGAGTGCTATATAGCGCGGACGGAAATGATAGCAAATATCACAAATGTTATTTTTTTTTTATCAGAAATGCTTAATGTCGCGAGGGAAAAATTTGTGAAACAATGCGAATGATGTGGCAAGGCAAATGACCATTGGATTTAAAAATCTTTCCCCTTTGTGCTGTTCTTTTCTCCTCTCATCTTATCTTAGAAATCTTCTTCACTTTCCATCAACATTTCTTCCATCTAGCTGCACCAATCTCTCGATGTTGGATGTCACGATACGTTTCACCTACAATAGCACCAATGGCTCAATCTCAGAGTCGCCTTTATCGCCAAACTGCTGAATCACCACAGTTGAATTTGTTGCACAATCAGCCCCCTGTTGCGGTGATATTTTTTGGGGAGTTAACCCTTGCTTTAGATTCATTTTATAAGACAAATCAAATTTGTTACGTTGATAGATTTAGATAAAGATACTTTTATTTCTACTTAAAAAAAATGAGACAACATATTTTCTAAAATATTTAATGACAAACGTCAACAAAAGAGTTAATTCACACAAAGAATGAAATTGACTTGATTTTTTTTTCATCTTTTTTTGTCGAGATTAGGGTATCCACCATCGAACACAATGATTAATTCTTTCGCTAGATTGAAGACACCTCAAAAAGAAGGATAACTGACCCAGAGATTTAAAACTGCTCCATGATTTTTTATCTGCCTCTGCATATAATATTTCCACCAATAGTGTTATATGCGCCAACGAAAATGATATGGAATATTACCAATTTAAAAAATACAAGATTTTTTAAATTTATTTTCTAATAACACAATTTTGCTCTCTAAAAATATTTAAAATATTAAGTTTTAGTTCATCACTTTTTTGACACTTTTGGTCTTTCAAAAAAATTCTGCCGATGACTTTTGATCTATAGTCAATTATATCATTCAAAAATATTAATTGTTTATTAGAGTCCTATTTAACACATTATAAAAATCCATCTCACAAAAAAATTAACAATTTGTTTTAACTTTTTTAAGATTTTGAAACTTAAAAATTCATATTTAATTCATTTTTTATTAAAAAAAATATCTTTATGAGATATATTCTTATAATATTATAAAAATGAATACAAAATTTGATTCAAAAATATGAAGAGTAAACATAAATCTTATATATATAAAAACAAACTCTTATTTGCTTACGTGGCAACATAACAAAGCTTTCTAATTTTAAATTTTTATTCTTAGAAGAGTATTGAGGTGGCATCTCTACAAAGAACCCTCATTTTCTACTTTTTTATATAATTTTTTTGATAAAAAGTTAAAAACAAACAAGAAATAAATATGATTAATAATAGTAATTTAATGGAAAGAAAATATAAGGTCAAAAATAAAAGCACCTATTTATTTATGAGAGAAACCGATGAGTAACATGAATATGAAAAAGAACCTATGCAATTATATAACAAAGAATAAAAATTAACCCTTGCACCTTAATGGAAATGAATAAAATATGAACAATATAATGAATATGATTGTTTCCTTCGTTTCCTCTATATAAGGTATACATATCTATTTGTTTTCATACATTTTAAATTTTTTTTATAGATAAGTTCTCTCATTTTAATCAGAACATCTCACTTCAAATTTTTTGGTAAGAAGATTAAATCTTGGTTTGTTTAATGTATATTTGTTTTTGCTATGCATCATTTTAATAATGTTGTGATCACTTTAATTTGAATTTTCTTATCTTCATCAATTAGAATTATATCTATATGGATAAACTAATGTATGATTTGTACTTTTGATTTTATGTAGGGAAATAATATTGAAGAACAAACTACATGTAAAGGGAAAGTTTTCCCCTTCAAAATGATCTTGAGGTATATGTCATTTTTATAATTTAATCATTTATTATAAAAACTCAAGTTTAAGTGGTTGATAGGTTGTGAGAGTTTGGTTGTTGAATGATCTCGAGTTTTAGTGGTCTTGAATGACCATTGTATGGATTGGTATCTTTTTATTATTGATTGATGGCATAATTTAACTTATAAATAATTTTGTATGAGCTTGCTTTCGTCTTTTCAATAAAAAAAATACACTTTTATTTATGAGAGAGTCGGATCTTCGAAGATGTAAAGAAAAGAAATGTAGGTAATCAATTAATTTTTATTTTCTGCGTTTCATGATATCTATATGGATATATTTGTACCTTTGATTTCATGAAGAGAAATAATATTGAGGAACAAACTATATGTAAAAGGAAAGTTTTACCCTTCAAAATGATCTTGAGGTATGTCATTTTTATAATTATTTACGATAATAAATTATCATATGTAGAAACACTTGAAGATGACATTTTTATAATTTACCCAACGATAGATTTTAATTTATTTCTACTTTACGTTATTTTGTGTAACTAGGATATGCATAAACAACTTATGGGTCTTTGAAATTGTGAAGTAGCATGATTCATGGCACTTAAAGATGTGAATGTGATGTAGGAGACTGATGAGTATCTCACTTATTAGGATTAGTTGCAACTTGGTGCAACTTGGTCTACTTACAGTCGTGTATGTATTGTGTAATAAAAAAATCTCATACATACTTTTGTGTAATAAAAAGTGAAAAAAGTATGAGAGTTTGGTTGTTGAATGGTCTCATATTTAATGGTCTTGAATGACGATTTTATTGCATGAGAGAGTAAGATCTTAGAAGATGAAAAGGAAAAAATGTAGGTAAACAATTAATAATTTTTAGTCTTAATCTTTGAATTTTTTCACTTTTTATTTTAATATTTATAGTTTTTGTTATTGACATGAATTTTCCTTTACAACTCCAATAATCACATACTCTTGCTTTGAACAGTATTCATGGATCGCATTGGAAACCTTACAAAATAATTTCTCTCACAAAACTTTTCAGTCTAATATAATAATATGACATCCTAACAAAACTCGTAATATTTTACTTTATTTTTAAATATGACTTATCACTTTAATTCTCATCACCTTTCGAAATTCTATTTCCTTGATGTTATATTTTTTTTTCTTCAGAAAATAATAATACTTAATGTCATAAATACTACATAAAATATTTAAAATCATATATTTTAAAATGATAATTTATAATTAAAAGGAATTAAAAAATAGACCCTATAAAAAATCCCTCTACCATATTAAAAAATAATTCTCTTTGGTTAGTTTATATTTAATTGTTTCTCGAATAATTATGTAAACAAATATTTAATAAACTTTACGTATTGAAATCCACAAATGCTATATAAATTAATTAAATATTATTTTTTATATAAAATTAATAACAGATTAAATAAATATAAATAAATAATTAAATTTGTAACTTTTAATAATATATAATTATTAATTATTTTAATTTCACAAATACTACATAAATTATTTAAATATTCTTTTTATATAAATTTATAAGAGATTAAATTAATAAAAAATATATAACATAATACATAAATTTAAAATAACTTTCATTAAAAAGACCTTTCATTTGCTTTTGAAATTCAATTTCTTTTATAAGATATCTTATCTTTTTATATTTACAGAAAATCCTACCTTCTTAAATCATTTTTTATTTATTAATTGATTATAAGTCAATCTATTGTAACACTGAATTCTAATGCTGTAAATTCAAACGCATAGACTTCATACAATAAACAAGTTTTATATTTATTGTGACATAAAATGCTGGCTATGAATTTCAAATTATTTCTTTTCCATAGTAGCCTTGAACTTTCAAAATTTATTTTGTTGTTAGTTTTTTAAGGATCTAGAAACCTACATTGATTGTTGTTGGTCTTTAAGTTTTATAATTTTTTACTAATATTTGAAATATGTCTTTAAAAAGAAACTTTTATATATAGAGAACAGTGAATATATAGCATGATCCAAGCTATACATTTGTACTCCCTCCGGTCACATTTATAAGCAAAAAAAACTATTTGCGCGATGTTTAAGAAATTCAATTAAATGTAATTAATTTTCTTGATTTAGTGTAAAACATAGTTAAGTTTACTATATTGCCATTTGATTCTTCCTTGAAATCACATACTTTTGTAAAAGTAAAATAAATGTATTAAAAAAGGTAAAATTAAATAAGGGTATATTTGCTTATAATAGTGTCCAAAATTTTATAGAGTTTTTTGCTTATATTTGTGTCCGGAGGGAGTAGTAATTTATTTAGAAAAACTACTTGCGCAATAAAATTTATTAATACAAATCTATTTAAATAATTATCATATGTATTATCGTATAATTTATTCTAATTGATTTCAAGTTTTATTTAAACTATATTTTAAATCTTTATCAATATATGTCTTTCAATTAAGTTTTTTTTTTTTTTTTGACTAAAAAATAAATTCATTCATTCAAATTAACAAATACATATATCATTACAAATTCATAATTGCTAAAAACTGAAAAAGGTGAATCTGCAAATAATCTCGCTGCACCTAGGACCTAGGTTAATAGCGTACAACGGCATAATGAAAGTGTTTACAAAAATGACAACATAAAAGTAACCGGAATGATCATATTCCCGGATTTGTAGCATTGACGTCCAAGTCTTCATCAGATCTGTAATGAGTTGATGTAAATGTGCAAAGTTGAATCAACGAACCCCGAACAAAGAATAAAACCAAAAACGCCGCACAAGACGACGACCAAACACAACGCCGCACTACGACGGCGAAAACTTAAAAATCAAAGAACTAAACTTTTGTAGATAACTACTTATTTAAACTAAAAGAGAGAAAACAACGGTGTTGAGGGGTGATTTCAGACAAAAAATAGTAAAAAATCACCCCCTATAATGAAAGGATGAGAAGAGAGAAAAGTTGAGAGAAGAGTGTATGTCTTTCAATTAAGTTGTTTGAATAGAAAAATGTAGTTTGCTTCCTATACAGGCTGTAATAGAGAAAATATTATCTTAACTGCAATGATTATATGTAGAGAAATTGTGAAATAAAACATCAGTTAAAATTAATGTTTTAACTATGGTCAAAATATATTGCACATGCTTTCTACAAAAAAACATGTTTATTATCGTAAAATAAAAATGTTGTTTAGTATTTAGCACTAAACATGTTAAAAATAATGTGCGTCCTTTGTATATGTCGAACATTAAATAATAAAAATAAAAGTAATCAAATTAAATACATAAAAAAATGTTATTTTATTAAAGTGTTTAAAATGCATCCCTTTATATATTTGTTTACCTATTTTTAACCGTGTAATTTCATTGACTCAAATTACAATAAAATTTTGATAATTTTGAGATTTATAATCCTCAAATTTTCCCTAAAAACTAAAAATATATTAAGATCAAAATAATATTATTTTTGCAACTTTATTCTTCAAGCTAAGAGAAAGAATTAGATAATATTTTCTTTAAGGTATTTATTACTAATTATAGAAAAAATTTACTTATAATTAGGAGTATGTTAGTAAAAATAAGGTAGTTAATGCTCTTGAAAATTTGAAAGAAGTCTTTATTTTGACTAAATTTGAAAGAAGCCCTATATATATATAAAGGAATAATTTTTTTAAGAGAATCTTATATTTATTTACAATCGAGATTAAAGTAGTATAATATATTGTTGAACTTCATTTTATTGATTTATATATGCAGCTGAATGACACATTATCTATGTTAAAAGCATGTAAAAAGTTTTTGTTATTTTAGAGATTTTTTAATATTAAACATAATGTACTATAAAATATATGAATAATATTTTATGCATGTACTATAAATTTGACACAACCCGCGCAATGCGCGGGTCTTTTGTTATTTCAAAAAAACTAATTATATAGTTTAAAAACAAGAAAATTATGAAATATATATATATAATCAGCGCTACTAAACTAAACTTAAAACAAGAATAAATAATGAGAAGACAAAAACTTTTAAAAAAAATTAAGAGAGAGAATAAGATTTAAACATAGAAAAAAGAAGATAAAAATATTCTGATCAATAGAATATGCATATGATTCTACAAAGAGATTGTTTGAAAAGAAATTTTAAAAGAAATCAATAAAATATTGGTGCATATTTTCTGAGAAAAAGATGAAATGATGAAAAGACAAAATCATCAATTGCAGAATTCGTTGATGCTCATACGTCGAAAATAAATTTTAGAAATTGTTGAAATTGTAGATATTAAAGCATATTTACATATATTTATAAAGTATAATCAAATATATATATTTATACATATTTACAAGCAATTAAAAATCTCTAAAAATTCTAAGATTATTGATTTGATTTAAATAATGATGTAACTATTTTATTGAAATAAGTACATATTCTAAAGTGTTAACATAATGTTTAAGTTCGACTCAAAATAAAATATATAGTGAGATATTTGTAAAAATAAGATGACATTTTTTGTAAGCAAATAGTAAGATGACGTGTTAAATGTTAAATTCTTCTAAAATAATAAACTATATATCATCATCAAAACTAAATATATGAAATCATCATCAAAACTTATATATTGGCAACAAAACATATTCAAGTTTATATAATAACAAATATAAATTAAATATTTGTCAAAAAAGTATGAACTAAATATTTAAGCAAATATTATTAAATAAGAGAGACAAAAATTAACACTAAATTTGTAGGGACAAACCTCACCGAGAAAAAGAAAAACAAACAAAAACTAAAAGACCAAGCAAAGAAAAATGTAAACCGAACAATATAGACTAAAAAAATTCGGGACTATTGGTTGGGATAAATTTCACTAAATGAATATGTGAGAAAAAACTTTAAAAGAATGTGATGGATGTAAGTAGATAAACTATTTTGTAGCTTAAGTGATTAGGCAGTTACACTTTTGAAACATAATTTTTTAAAAATGAGATCCTAGGAAAAAAAGTCAAAAGGCACCATATATGAATCATATTCTATAATCAAAGCTTATTTCAATATTTTTCATGCGCAATATTAGCAACATGTATATCTCCAACTCTTATTAAAATAAATTATATATAAGAAATCCTTTCAAACTTAGACAATTATAAGAAATCAATCACATTAAAATATAAATAAAACTACAATATAAATCAATAGAAAATCTCAAATTTCTAAACAAATTTTTTATTTATTTTTATACATATAATATTAAATATAATCATTTTTTAAAATAATATTTATCAATTAACAATGTAATTATATTTATCACAATTATTACTTTTCTTTTATAAAAGTATTTTAAATGTATAATTTAATCGAATCCGCGCAACGCGCGGGTTAATCTCTAGTTTATTTAAAAGCATAAACTAAAAGTTGTAACTGTAAAATATTTAAGACACGTAAAAGTGTCAAATTTTTTGGAGAGTTAAAACTCAAGAATTCAAATATTTATAGATAATAAAAACATATTTAACAAAAATTAGAAAATTACAGTATAAAGAAAAAACAAAAAATGGAAAATAAAATATTTTTTAGCAAAAATAGGAAAAAGTGTTTTTCCTTAAAAAAAAAATTGAGTTTCTTTTTTACTTATTGCATTGCATTTACTTACATTTATTAACTTTGACTATATTTTTCTAGCATGTGGAAAAAAATCTCGTGAGTCTTGACCAAAAACAAAAAAAAAAACAAATATTTTGCTAAAACGAAAAAGCAAAATTTTTGTGAAGAAAAAAATAAAATGCATATGAACCCATTTCAGAATAAACGAAGAAAAATGAAATTCTGATGAGAAAAACCCATTTCAGATATTTAAATTTTCTCACAGCAGAAAGAAAAATAAATATATTCAAAATTTTCACTTTGCCATTGATTGCTTCTTCTTTAACGCAAAGGAAACCTAACCTATGCAATGCGATGAGCATACTTTATAATTAAGAGGCATGTCAATTTTCATTTCAAGTTAGATATTTTTATTATTTTTAAAATTAATCATTTTTTTTTTATCATCAATTTTATTTTTTTGTGCATAATTTTTTTGGGATTTTTTTTTTGGTTGCATTGATACTATATAATATTTGAGAAGTTGGTGAGCTAGTAATTCAATGTGGGTTAGGTTTTGATTTTTTTTATTTGAATGAAATTTGGGATTTTTAGGTTTTCTTTTGCTTTCTGAGAAGTGTTTTTTTTTTTATTATTACTTTGATGTTACTTGTTAATGTTATTTTGATTTTGATTTTGATTTTGTTTGTAGATGAGTTCAGTTTTGTGAGGGATTTCTGTATGCAAGGATTTCAAGTTTGAGTAATAATTATGTTCAAAGAAGGTGGTGAGATGATAAAAGGGTAATCTTTTCTTATTTCGATCTGTTATTATATTCGGTATTGATGCTTAGATGTGAAAATTCTACCTAATTTGGATCACATTGTGTTTTAAGTTTGCATAATTGCGGTAATGGATTTATGAGTGATTTAGTACTTTCGATGTTCAAATATAGGTGAATTGCGAATTTATTGAGAAATTGTTATCTTTTTAGGCATTTTTGTTCGTAATTATTAGGGACCTACTAAGACTTGAGCTATAAGTAGGTGTAAATAAAGATGTTCGAGGACATTTTTCTGCATTAACCATCTCGTTTGAATGCAAGCTTAAGGAATAGTGTTGTCTTTCTGTTAGTTGTTGAAAAGAGTGAAAAGAAACTCTACTGTTTTATTTATTCAATTTGACACGGGCATGATCAAACTTTGACACTTAAACTACTTAAAATAATTGTTTGTTTTAGGTATCACCTGAATTAGCAAAGAAGTTTGTCAAACAATTTATGATTCAGAACGCTGATATGAGACTTGAATCAGGGACTTGTAACGTGTGCTCAGCTATTTGTTCATCTTGCGTGCATCTTAATCAAGCTCTTATGGGGTCAAAGGCTGAAGAATACTCCGATGATAACTGTCGCTTAGTGGGGGCTAATCGGTATTCTGCATATGTGGGTGATGGATCTTATGTTAGGGGTAAAACTTGTGAAAGATTGAAACATTCTGACAGTGAAACCAGTAACATGCCTAGTATTTTCTCCAGTCATGGTTCTCTATCCGAAAATACTGATAGTAAACAGGCCTTTTCAGAAAAATGTCAGGATTCTAAGTGCTTAGAAGGTCTTGATGATAGCATTTCTTGTATCGGTAGAGCCGGTAATGCTAATTTAGTGAGTTGTAGTAATCAAATAAATTCAGACAAAATAAATATATCTTCTAGTTCAGCTTCAGTCAGTCTCTTTGGGGCACAGAGTTCTGCGCAATCTGTTAATATCTCTGTTTCATCTGATATTCTCTCTAAATATGCAGACATTCCAGAAAAATTGTCAGAATTCTGTATGGAAAATGTTGATTCATCATTGACCAAAGAGAGAGAACCTATTATTGTTTCTGGTGAAAAATCTCTTCCAGATAAAGATGAACTTGTTAGTGGTACAGTCAAAGTGTCACAAAAATTCTATCCAAAGTCAAAAGCTGATGCGGACAATGATGTTAGTGTTGCTGAAGATGGGGATCATAAACGTTCAACCCATGATGGACTGCATGAGAAGGCTGAGGAGCGGGTTAAATCACTTAGGATATCTGTACCTCAACCAGAAGACGATAGTGATGAATCAGATCTTGTTGAGCAAGATGTAAGTTCCCTTTCTTTCATTATGTTAGTTTGTTTTTCACCAAAAAACTTTCTGAAGATGAAATGGGAATGTAATAGCTTGGATGATGATAGTTATACACACGTATACTTGATGATTTTAAGATTTGAGTAATGTCCACCAATCAATTAAGTTAATAAATGTTTTGCATACACTTCTCCCTTCATATTCTTTTTACACTGACTTTTCTTTTGAGAACTTCTATGATGTTGCTTACTGAGATGATGTTATTTTGTTTCATTGACTGGGAAATAGGTAAAAGTATGTGACATCTGTGGAGATTCTGGTCGTGAGCACCTACTTGCCATATGTAGTCGGTGCAGTGATGGTGCTGAGCACACGTATGCATAAGAACCTTTAATTTTGCTTTTCTATTAGCGTCTACCATTGTTGCATAGTATTTTCCCTGAAATGAGTCTGACATTATTATATCTTTGACTCAGATATTGCATGCGGAAAATGCTTAAAAAGGTACCTGATGGGGATTGGTTTTGTGAAGAATGCCAATGTGCTGAGGAGACTGCCAATCAAAGATTAGGTAAGCACTAAGCATGGAGATTTAAATGCAGGGGCAGAGGAAGAGTGCCAATTTACTTGTATTATATATGATTGATCCCCCACGCAATGTTTGGCCTTTTCCCCCCTGATACCAAGTTTCTAGTTCCGCCCACACCGTATTTTTATTTTAAAAATTGTTCAGAGTAGCCAACCCAACCTAGTGAGACAAGGGTTTAATTATTGATTTAAATAGTGTTAAAATGTTATTGGGTCTGGGTTTTGCACCCTGTATTCTTTCTGTAGTTCATAATTATTTCATTCTGGAACTGAATTTGCACCGTGTTAAGAGGGAACATAAGTACGAAATTAGCCATATCTCTATGGTTGTGAGCTGACATACTTTTGAAATTTAATATTGGTTTTAGATGTTGAAGGAAAAGTTAGTCATGAAGTTGGTTCTACTTCTCAAGTTTCTGGCAAAAGGTCTTCTGAAATCATTGAAGTAGCTGCAGCAGCAGCAAAGAGGGGAGCTCTTGAATCAAGCACAGGATCACCAAAGGCATCAAGGCCCAGGAGATTAGTTCCACTGTCACGTGAGTCTTCATTCAAGAGATTAGAGAATGGAAAGGTGAAACCTGGTCAAACTCTAATGAGAACAGGTATGCTTCACATCTGTTTTCAAATTTTTTCTTCCCTTTTAAGCAGTTTTGAATTCCCTGGGAAATACATCATGTCTCGATCTTTGTGAGTTCTGTTTATTTAAATTGTGATTTTTTCATCTTATGAAAAGGTACATTGTTGAAGTCTAGTTCATTCAACAACTGCAATTCCAAATCAAGGGTCAAACTTGATGATGATGTTCCTCTAAAGCAGAAAGGGGGCGATGAACATGTTTCTAAGAACATGGAGACACCTGGCAGGACAATTGGAAAATCAATGTCATTCAAATCATTAAATTTGGGCCGTACTAGTGAATCAAAAGCTAGAATGCTTTCTTCTAAGTCTGGAACTGCTCAAGAGAGAACGTCAACCAGTGTGTATGAAACTCAACAGAATGGGCTGCCTCGATTACGAGAAACAGAAAATCAGGGCGACAAAACAAAAGATAGTTATACTCATCGTGCGAGATCAGGTACTAATACTTCAAAGTCTCCGTGCTGTCATAAATGTAAAGATTATGGCCATACTACAGAATGTTGCACAGTTGGTGGAAAACAGGAATTTGGTGCTGATGGATCTGTTACTGCCATAAGTAGTTCAAAAGATTTGGATAAAGGTAATGGATTGAAAGCTGCAATCCAGGCAGCTTTGCTTAAAAGACCGAAAATACACAAGAGGAAAGATCTACATGATCAAATTGATCAGTTTGCTACATCAGGCAAAGTCTTGAAATGTAAAGTCAGTTCTCAAGACCAAGTGGAGGTCTCTGCGTCTAACACACTAAAAAATAGTATTTATGCTGAAGAAATCAATGCGAGGCAGGAAATACTTGGGAATTCTACACCTGAAATGTCCAAATGCTTCCCTGCCAGTGATCTGAAACACCTTAAAACTGATTTGTGCTCTCAGCTGAAAAAGTCAGATTCTCTTAGTCACGCTTCTAAAAAGCCTGCAGTGAGTGACTTGGTCAATCGTGCCTTGGAAATCTCAAGTTTTACTTCAGAGATGTCAGCCGTTCCAGAATACAAATACATTTGGCAGTATGTAGCAGATGTAGAACTAGTTTTCCCTCGTTTTGAGTTGTTCTTGGTGTATTATTTCCATTTTTTTCAATCAAGTATTAAAGTTTTGTTTATGCAGGGGTGTCTTTGAAGTGAATAGAAGTGGAAAGTCTCCTGACCTCTATACCGGAATTCAAGCACATTTATCCTCATGTGCTTCCGCAAAGGTTCTTGGTGTAGTGAACAAGTTTTTACCCAAAATTTCCCTGCATGAAGTTTCTCGCTTGAGCACATGGCCTTCACATTTTCATCAATATGGTGCTAAAGAAGATAATATTGCTCTTTACTTCTTCGCCAAAGATATTGAAAGGCAAGAATATGAATATCATTTTTTTGTTGAAACTTGATAATAAGCTAACTTGTACAAAAGATACTTCTTTGTTCTTATAATTATTTATTTAGTTATTGATATTTGAATACAGTTACGAAAGACACTACAAGAGTCTGTTGGATCACATGATTAGACATGATTTAGCACTCAGAGGGTTTTTTGATGGCGTTGAACTTCTCATATTTGCTTCTAATCAGTTTCCAGAAAATTCACAGCGTAAGAAATCTATTATGGACTCTTGCTAAACAATGCTTGATAATAGCTAACTTGTGAATGAGAATGCTATTGGGTTTGGTATTTAAGGTTTATTCCTGCATTAGTGTTCAAGTTCTGCAGGAATCTAGTTCATATGTGATTGTTCTGTAGGGCATATTAGATTTTTGGTCATTATAAAGGACGGCTATATTTGAAGAACCTGGTTGATTTTGTTCCTGGTCCTAGTTGCTGATGCCCATTCATTTTAATTTATGGAAGGATTTACGATTCTGATAAGACTTCTCTAGATGAAATGTAGGAAGGTCATAAAGAATGACAGTGTGTTGTTTAGAATTTACTGTATGTAATAAGCATTGGTTCATGTTATCTATTGTGTTTCAGTCAACATCTTTTCTCCCTTCTGATCATAGCGGGATGTGTTACATCGACAGTTTAGCTTAGCGATATTGTAAATGCACATCTACTTGATGTTTTTTTAACACAAATTAATTGCTTGAATCCTATCTGTTTGTGCAGGTTGGAATGCTTTGTTTTTCTTATGGGGAATATTTAGAGGGAGGAGGATTAATCATTCAGATTCTGCAAAAAATATTGTTTTACCAAGTTTGAATGTGGCGGTGCCAAACGAGAAGGATTTTCC
This sequence comes from Trifolium dubium, assembly GCA_951804385.1. NCBI lineage: Eukaryota > Viridiplantae > Streptophyta > Magnoliopsida > Fabales > Fabaceae > Trifolium > Trifolium dubium. Next base: position 27,557,984 of record OX638075.1, on the reverse strand, counting down.
AACTGCTGTCATGACCTTGTCTGATACTCTCTGTTCACCAGTGCGCATCGATGAAGAATCAACAGCTTGTGGTAAAGCTTGCAGTGAACTTCCAGCCACTTCCATTGACCAAGATAATAGAATCAACTCCAAATCTTCTTCAAGGATTCCTTGTGCTGACGATCAAAAGATACTCACCGCAAGCAGCACCATGAAAGATAAAATTTCAGAGAGAACAAACAATGATGAAAATCAACGAAGGCATAAAAGGAAAGATAGAGAAGATGATCTCAATATTAATGTGGAAGCAACATTTCAGGAAGATCTGGCCATAGAAGCGGTCAACTGTCGGCAACCTAATGATATAAAAGTTGAGCATGTAGACCATTCTGACACAGTTATGGAGGCTCCTGTAGCTAGTTGTCAGGAAATGCCTCGGGTAAATGGGAAGTTGGAAGATACAAACAGTTCTACCAAGCTGCAGTCCATGGGTTCTTCTTCAGTTGAAGACAAAGGATGCAAAGAACCTTGTGATGAGAAAATCATCCATGAGGATCTCGGAACGATGAAAAAAACCTCCTTCCCTTTTGATACGCACAATACAACTGACTCGCGAATGGTAACGAATAGCATGCCACTGGAAGGGCCTCATGAGTGCGGTGAGAAATTTGAAGATGGAATACCGAGTCTCGAGCTTGCTTTGGGGGGTGAAATGAAACAGTCAATGAAGGGTATGCTTCCTTTCATTGGTGGGAAAGTTGACAAGAAAAATAACCAGGAAAAGGCTCCAGATTATTTGGAAGCTGAGCAAGAGGGTGATGATAGTGTTGCCGCATCTCTTTCCTTGTCTATGTCTTTCCCATCTTCCAACAAGGAACCCACAAATCCTGCTTCAAAAGATGAGCATCATGTGAATTCTTCATTGCTCCTCTCTGGGAGATTCACTGGCAAATAAGTATACTGGTATTTCTCATGTACATTCAACCGTTCGAGATCCCTTCGTTAAAGATACAATTCATCATGTAGTACACATGTCCATGTGCCCATCAGGAGTCAATAAGTTTTTTTACCCTTAGTTAAAATATACTTGCTTTTGTAATAGTAGTATAATTTTGGTTTAAGAATGCATAGGTACGGCTGTTTGTAAATCGAAAGAACTTCAAGCCGATATAATCTCAGAAATGTTACTAGGAACTTGCGGATGACTTTTATATGACATGGTTTCCTTTGTATCTGGTTTTTGCTATGTTTGGTTGCGCTTCACACACACACGTCCACCTACTCTTCCACCGCAATATTTGAGAAGCTAAAAAATCAAGCTTCTGTAATAGTAGTATAATCAGTGTTGAACAAGAACAATGGTTCCCCAAGCGGCCAAGCCATTCATAATTTAGCTCATGAAACTCGACGACACCATTAATAACTGCTCCCTTTATTTTCTTTTTTAAAGTTTTGAGAATTTTAGTGACAAAACTCAGAAAATTGCAAATTTGAATTCATCCTTCAATATATCAAATAGGCTTAAATAATTTTCAGGTCTCCGTAAATTCGCACTTTTTTTATATAAGTTTCTCTAAGTTTTTATGTTTTAAGAAAGTTCCTACAGTTACATTTCATTTTCAAATTAATCCCTAAAGTCAAAATCCACAGAAAAATTCAAAGGAAAATCCGCACGAAAACTGTAAATTTTCCTACGGATTTTGATTTTAAGAACTAATTTAAAAAAAAGTATAATTGCAGGGATTTACTTAAAACAGAAAAATTTATAGACTTATATCAAAAAAGCGCGAACTTACGATGATCTGAACATTATTTAAGCCTATCAAATATTACTACTCCCTTTGTTTTAAAATGAGTGTCATTTAAAGTTTTTTCGCACATGTTAAGAAATATAATTATTATGTCAAAAGAAATAACGCTTTTATTAAATTAACCTTACTTTATTGATTTGTTTTCTTAGAATTAGCAAAATGGTAATAATTAGAGGGTAGAATTCAAAAATGTTATATTAGAAATTAAAAATGACACTCATTTTAAAATAGAGAGTACATTTTACTATCATATAAGTTGTATTTATGAGACGTATATTATTGATTTTACTTTTAACAAATACTAGTTTCAACTCAAGCTAGGTCCATGGTTTAAGAGATCCATGTATAGGCAACAACTTATCCAAAAAGTACACATCAGCCTACCTAACTTATTTACGAAGATACATTGTCCAAAGGTTTTTTTTTTTAATAAATTGGAAAATAAATAATTTACAATTGTTTTTGACAAAATTCGAATTCAGCATCTTAAAGTTACGATTAACTTTTTACCACTGACTAAAATCTCAAGTAAAACTTTAGTTAACCAGTGAAACAGTAACTTAATGCAATGTTGTCCAAAGGTTCACTTATTATATAATTCAAATATCACAACAAACTTTATCTTTACTTTTAACAAACTTTATGCTTGGTAGGAGAGAAATTGAGAAGAGAGAAATATATACACGGAAATCGATGCATGTATTTAAACTATATTTTAATCTAAATACATGCATCGATTTCTGTGTTTCTATTTCTCTCTTCTCAATTTCTCTCAAACCAAGCAAAACACACTATTGCAAGGTTCATAACTTCATTCAGTGATATTTTGCTAATATTTCTTTGCTAGTGCATCTTGTTGATATAACTATTGGAGTGTCTTTTACAGTATACTTTTTATTGAAGCTCATCCAATAAGGAACAATAAAATTACTTTTGTTATGAAACTAATCGAAACCAGAGTAAAAATATTTTTTAAAATAGAATGTGAGCATAAGTGTCCCTTTCACATAATAAATCATTCTCAATATATATTATGTATTGAAAAAATAGCTAAATATATTATATCAAAGATTATTATCCATTTATTAAGTTCAAATGTTCAAAAAGCAGAAATAACAACTCTATTATTTGCTGCACAGAATTCATGTCGATTTCCACTTATATCTTCGCAATGCTTATTGAAATTTGGTCATAGCTAACATTTGATGGGATGGAAGTCACATCCTTATAACAACTTTGACACAATTTGGTTGCTTCAATAACTCAAATGCTTTGCCTATATCTACCAAAGGTACCTCATGAGTGAAAAGTTCTTCAAGAGGGAATTCCTGTAAAATGGAAAAAAATAAAAAAATCCAACATTATTGACTATGCATAAACTTATTTTCCTACTGATCAAACTATGTCAAAATTACAGTGATCTATTTCGATTTTACAGAAACTACAAAATGTGACTTTTACAGATCACGATGGGTCATTGTGAATCTTGCATAAGATAACATGCCATACCATACCAAACATAAGCTAAAATCAATTTTAAAAAATCAATGTGAACCAAAAAGAGAGATCCTTTTGAAAATAAGATTAATAGAGTGCATAATTTAATATCTATATTAGATTACCTCTTTTTGACACTTGTTAAGTATGGTGGAAAGATCTGATTTGGCTTTTATACCTCCAAAAACAGAACCTTTTAAGGTTCTACCAAATTGAATAGCAAGAAGTCCAAATTGTATAACAAGTTCTGCTCCTATACCAACTGCAATTGCTTGACCTGTTCCCTGTATACATACATACACATGTATATAATATCATAATCATAATATATACTTAATCAAAAGAAAATTAGGATCAAACATAATTAACCAAACAAGAACATTATTTGATGAAGTTAAAATTAGTACCACTTTTGTGGCTTCCAAAGATTCAGTAAGCAAAGGTGGAACTCCAGTGCATTCAATGCAATAATCTACACCCCTTCCAGTTAATTCCTTAACCAAATCTGAAGCAGATTTTTCAGAATCATTAGAATTTATGAAGTGTGTCATTCCAAAAGCTTCTCCTTTTTCTTTCTTCATCACATTTTTGTCAACTCCAATTATCTGTTTTGCTCCCATCATCTTCGCCCCACTTATGGCCTACACCATATATTCCAAAATCAAAATTCAAGTTTTAAAGAAGATAAAGAGTAAAAACAAACTTACTACTATTTTCATTTGTCACTATCATAACAAGAAGAAAAAAAATTTGGTAAGTAAAATATTAAGTTTTTTTTCACCGTCAGACGTCAGTAATTTGGTCAACTGCGCCGACTAATGTGATTTGTGGCGACAAAAATATGGTCAACAAAAGTCAATGCATTTGCTGCAAAATTCGAACTAGATACATCAACTTTTGTTGACTCATTTTTACTTATATTTTGAAACGGAAGAAGTAATAAATTAAAATTGAACATACATACCCCTAATCCAACAGCACCAAGACCAAAAACAGCAACAGTAGAACCACGTTGAACATTAGCTTCCTTCCAAGAAGCTCCATAACCAGTTGAAAATCCACATGAGATGAAACTAGCATAAGCTGGATTAATTGTTGGATCAACTTTGACAAGATAATTGATATCAACAACCACATACTCAGACCATGTAGCACAACTCAAAACATGGTATAGTGTCTGTCCTCTTACAGACAACCTTGAAGTGTCATCTGGCATTAGACCAGTCAATCTCACAGGATGTGTGTAACACAAATTGGTTTTCCCTGAAACACAATTTTCACAGTCTCCACATTCTCCTATGTATGTTGGGATTATATAATCACCTTCCTTTAGATTTGTTACTTCATCACCAACACTCTCAATAACACTGCATACATAATTATTCAATATATACACGTACAAGATATTGTTAAATAATTGATCATAGTGCACACAAGTTTTGTTCTCTTGATTTTGTAATTAAGATAAAGTTTTACCCAATTCCTTCATGTCCAAGTGCTAGAGGAAATCGATTCTGCAAATTAATTAATAATAAAAATAATTAATATTCATTGGTGGAACTTGGAAGTATGAGATAAACTAATAATAATAATAATAATTTTTTTAAGCAATATAATAAATTAATAATAGTAATAATAATAATAATAATAATAATAATAATCATAATTTATTATGTTTTAATTTTTCTTAATATATGTGACTTTTATTGTTTCTTTTGTAATATGAGACGGTGAGAGTATTAGTCATATAGTATATTCGTAAGGATTAAATATAACTTTCATGAATTTTTTTGTCCTTTTATATGAGATGAATAGACGAATAATTGGAAACTTACAGACAGAAAGTGGGAGGATCAGAGTTCAAACCTGACTAATGCACGTTTGACTTAACAATTCTATTTTGTAAAGAGTAAAAAAAAATCCACACCTAACTCTCTTTATTTATTTTTTTGACACAGCTAACTTTCTTCATTTTAGTCAAAAAAAAAAACTTTCTTAATTATATCCTATATTTAGGAGAAAAAAAGGTAGTAATTAAATCATCTTTTACAAATTTACACAAAATTCTGTCAAAAAATACTGTAAAAAAAAAAACTGAAAACACATCAGGATTGAAATTGAAATTATGTAACTAACATGTGGAAATCCTTTAAGGCTTGAGATATCTGTGTGACAGAGACTGGAACACAGCATCTTAACTCGTACTTCTGTTGCCTTTGGTGGATCTACTTGAATCTCTTCCACTGTCACTGCCTTTCCTAATCCCCAGCATATTGCAGCTACAATCCAATGCAATATAATTATGCAAAACAATAAATCAACATATGATATGAGTAACATGCATGAATAATAAGATCAATAGTTTTCTCTCTGGTTAATGTTATGAGTTTATGAATCATATGATGTGATGTACCTTTGCATGTAATAACCTGATTGGTTGTTGACATTGTAGATGAGAAGAATGCAAAGAAGTCTGAAATTTGGGTTGCAGAAAAAATGAGGAAGTGTGATTTGGATGTTAGTGCTGCATTCACATTTATAGCCACAATAAATGAAAGCTTTGTTTGGATGTACATTACATATTCAGAGATTAAATTATATATTCAATTTGACCAAAAAAATAAATTAAATATAATCAATGGTCAAACAGCAACATATTGAACACCAACGTAACCTCCAAATTAATATATTACCCCGTTCTAAAATATAAGAAAATTGGTCAGTTAAAGTTAATATATTTAGACCAAATTCTCAATTAGATACATCAATTTTTGTTAATTACTTTTCTCTAATATTTTGGAACGGAGGGAGTAATGAATTTAATAAAATTATGATATGTATATGTGATTTTAACTCAATTTATTTATAAATACATTGTATCTAATATGTAGGGATTGAAGTTTACGTCCTTTTATTCTTATGGCTTTGTCAAATTTATTCAATTTGATCAAATTTAATTCAGTTTGTTGGGTGTAAAACTCATATTGTTTGATCTACAAAATATAAATCCTAGATAAAACAGTAGGGAACAGTATAAAACATAACAACAGAACAAGATATTGAATACATTTTTTTTATTTTTTCTTATAAATTAATTAAAAATTAATTATAAACTACATAGATAATATTTATCTATGTGTCATTAATTAAATTAATAAAAAATGAAAATTTTCTATGTGTCATTAATTAATTAATTAGATTTTTTTTTGGACTAATAATTAGATTATTTATGTATAATTATCTTAATGTATATTAATACACAAATAAAATGCGTATAGAATGTTGATTTTCACCAAAACAAAAATGAAATAAAAGCCACTTAGGTTTCTTGTAATGAACTTTTTCAGATTTCTTCCGTATACACTCGAATTTGAAAAATACTGAATTCCCTTATCTCAAAGCCTTATCTAACTTTATCAAAAATCAAAATTAACCAACACCGAATATTTCATTGAGCTCACAAAAATCATAATTCATTGTATATACACTCCCTCCGTCCCTAATTATAAGACCTCTTTTAACCACAGCACATACGCCAATGTATAATTTTGATCGCTAATATCTTTAATTATCTAGCAGTAAAAATTATAAAATTTTGATATTTTGAAAATACTCATCAAAACAAATCAAACAAGATTCTATAAACTAATATTTACATCTATATATTATTAAAAAAATACAGTCAAAATATAATAGATGAATAATAAAATATAGTTAAAGGAGGTCTTATATTAAAAGATGGAAGGAGTATTTATTTAGAGAGACTCAGAATCCTTATCCTTATCCTTAATATATCAAAACAAAAAACACTATGTTAATAAGTTGCCGCCTAACCATGTACTTATCCCGTCTAATGCACATTAATTGCTCCCCAATCCATATGCACCTCCCAATTCATCAAATTGTTCGGTTCCTGATTCATGCCATTTCATTTTTTCTTTTTTCTATTATTATTTAAGAGTGATAATTAAATTTAGGTCTGATTGGTTTATAGAGTATTATTTTTTTGTTAAATTTTTTTTAACAAAATTTTAATTTAAAATTTGATTTAAATAGTTTTTCTTAAATGACGTTTAAAATATTTTATTGTTTTATTACAAATTTCTTTGGATCAAAATGATTCAAAATATTTTAATCAAAATATACTAATTTTTTTTATATATTAATTAAAATATTTAATCAAATGTTATATGAATAGTACACACGTAACTCAAACGACTTATTTTAAAATAGAGGGAGTAATATTTTATTCATTCAATTTTGTTAAGAAAAATAGAACTCTTATGACATAGGAATGAGATCATGCTTAATGTTTGAATTTTAGCTGCCAAATGCGAATGACATACTCCGTCGTCAACCAAAACACAAAATTTTCCATAAAAAAAACAAAACACAATGATGGACTAAATATTGCATTCATCCCAAGAGAAACACTTACTTTGACACAAGTCTATAAATATATTTTTTTTGGTAAAAGGAGACTAAAAAAAAGAAAAAGGCTAAAAAAAAATAAAACTATTCACGAATGAATAAGGTTTTTATTGCGTCATTTCTAAAAAGATCAAGGAGGTTCTCTAGTACAATTCATAGTTAATGCATCAAAATTATAACGGGTCCAATTTTAGTGTGTTCTTCATAAAACTTAAAAAATTGCTCAACAAAATTATCCCACAAAGTACAAGTATAGTTCATAGTTTGTCCACTATTAATGTAATCCAAAAAGAACAAATAGTTAAAGTTTATCATATTTGATACTATAAGTTTTAAAATATATTTATAATTTAACTTAAATAACATATCAAGATTTTTCAATATGAAGTTCGCTTGTACTTTTCTTGATCCACTAGATACAGACTGACAATATCCAATCTCATGAAATGCTTTAATAATATCTGAAAAATATTTGTATAAAAGAAGTACAAGAGTCTTTTTTTTTGACGCAAAAGTACAAGAGTCTATACATAATTAAGTTGACACATTATATATAATCATGATAAAAATAGCTAATAATAAAACTAACTACATAAAACATAAAACATCAAACATCAAACATCAGTACGATAGCTCCCACTATATATTTGTTTTGCACGGGTGTCCTACTGATTTATTGATAAATCAAAGAAAACCTCACAACATTATTTAAAATTGGTTGAGTCAAAAAAACACTATCGAAGATTTTGTCTTAAATAACAACGAATAAATGTCCATTCATAAAGTTGGATTTACGTAAGTTTAGTTCAATTAGTAGAACATTGTATGATAATACAAAGATAGTGGTTTAAATTTTTAACAACCTTAAAAAAAGGTAGAATTTTGGTTATTAAATTTTTCCGACATTCACCCGTCCATGCTTGTTGATAGTTTCTTCCCTCTTGTGCCGTGTGTGAGTTAGCTCAAACAAATTCAGCTCAATTAGTAGGACATTGTATAATAATGCAGGGATTGTGATTTAAACTCACAGTCCATACATTATTATACCTATTAATTGAGTTAAACTCACACAAATCCACCGATATATTATTAAAAAAAGAGTAGAATTTTAGTTATTAAATTATCCAATCAAAGAAATTTCACGAGACACCTTAATAACAGTACTACTCACCATGCTAGCATGATAATAATCTTTAGGGTCTTACTAACGAGTGCCCTCAGGGTACTCTTTAAGCATACTATTTAAGAAAATATTTTATTTAAAAAGTTAAACAGTACAATTGTTAATGCGTTGACTTTACAAATTTTAATAAGTATTCTATAAAAATTTACTATTTAAGGGCTTAAAAAGTACTCCAAAAATACTATTTAGCATTTGCCTAATCTTTAATATAGTACTTGAGTACATGATGAGCTAGACTATTTGGCCTATTAAAATTAAATAATCCTCATGTAATTCTTTATTCTGCCACAACCAAATAATATGACACATTGTTGCCCAAAAATCTTTCCATCTAATATTATCGATCCATCCAACATTGCCATTAATATGACTATATCTGTCCCAAAACTAAAAATTAAAAGGACAAAACTAAGAAATCTTTCATGACAGAATATAATAGGAGTGGTCACACAACCAACGACATGGTATTTACGAACTTCATTAATATCAGCCTACACATAAGTTTTGTTGGAGTCTCTGAATTTATTTCTGGTGCAAAATGAGTTTGAAATGGATATATCAATTTAGGAATAAGAATCTTTAATCTCTCCACAACAACCTTACTCACAACTTTGTATACTGTATTTCATAAAAAAATCAGACACAATTGATTCAGACTCTGGACTGGATAGTGAGAGAGGTTACCTTAATCACATAAGTTTGATCAACACTTTGAATAGTGCGAGAGGTTACCATCTTAGACATCATGGTGAATGTTATGAGTCTCACTGAGTATATCAAAATGATCAATTTAGTATATAAGTCATGATGAGACTCTTCTACCTATTGGTTTAGTCTTTTGGTTTGTACTCTTTTCATGTGTTTAAATCATTAAAGTGGACGTACGAAGAGAGTCCAACCCAAAAGACTAGTCCAATAGATAGGAGAACCTCTCATTTCCAAAAATGACCATAATACACGCAACATTTTTTTATGACCCAACATCACCCTTCACCCTCTCACAAGTGAAAATATCATGAAAAAATATAGTTCACTACTTAAGTAGCAAACTCAAACTCAATTTACTATTTAATGTGTAAACCTTATAAAAATTTAACCATTGACGAATCAGTTCGCTACTTAGGTAGCAAACATTTTTTCTTTCTTTCGATTTTTTTGATTTAACACGCTCGCTACTTAACCAACGAGAGATATATTTAAAAATACAAAAGGTGCGCAAGAATGACGGAGTGCGCGAAAAGTAGTTTTCACAAGCCAATTGGTACAAATTGAACAATTTTTTTCTTGGGCTTAGGCCCTTTTCTAACCCAAGTTGGAAATTGTTTTTGGTACGAGCACAATTGAGAATTTACCTTATTTTTTGGTGCGTAGACGAAAGTGGTGTGATCGGAGTTTGAATCGTAGTTATGGATGTTTGTTTTATGTATTTATTGCTAGTTGAGCTAATATTTTTAAGGCTTAAGTATTATTTTCGTCCTTGTTTGTACGCAAAATTTTGGTTTTAGTCCTTGTATCGTTTTTTGTTCTAAATAAGTCCATGAGTCAACCAAATATTTTGCTTTTGGTCTCTAAAGCTAAAATCCGCAGGAAAATTCGTAAGTTTTCAGCATATTTTTCTACGAATTTTCTTGCAAATTTTTGCTATAGGGACTAAAGTAAAAAAGTTTTGTTGATTCATAGACTTATCTAAAACAAAAATCGATACAATGACTAAAATCAAAATTTCGCGTACATACAACAACAAAAATGATACTGAAACCTATTTTTAAACATAATTTACCTTTTACTAAATGATATCTATTTTTTTTTAATATCTTCTATTTTTTTGGGTACAATATATCTATTATTTTATAATAGAGATTAAAATTGAGTTTTATGATAAAAAAACAATATTTATAGACTTTAATAGATACTTGTGGGATTGATGACTTCCAATTTCATTGTGGATTAGATGGTCTTCAAAGTTGCTTCAAACAAATATGTTAAATATGAAAAATTATATTTGTACTATAATCAACATGCATTTATACCATTTGCATTTGACACTTTTGATTTTATAGCATCAGGGGTTGTGTGAATCTTTTAAAATAATGAGTTTTACAATTCAAAAATGGATAACGGTGCAACTTGTTGTCCGTGTATCTTTTTATTCATTTGTAATTATATATATATAGATAACTTTTAGTAAACCAAAGTCCAAATGTATCATTTGGGCGTAACTGTAAAGACTAATCTCCTCGAGATAATTGAGATACATTTAAGGAGGTGATCTTTCTCAACAAATGCTTCTCTATACACACTGCCCATGGATTCAACCCAAGACCAAATGGTTAAGAAATCTAAGTAAAAAAAAAATTAGATATAAGTTGTCGGTTTTTACACATACATCAAATAACTTATAGATTAATTTGAATATTCCGTTCTATTAAAAAAGTAGGATGAAATAGAATGACGTGACTGAAATATATAATTGCTAATATTGATTAACTGAGTAATTTTTGTTTTTTACATATGTATATAATTATTTTATAATATGAAGTGCATATTTCTTTTTCACATTAATAGCCTAACTCATTACTCCTTCTAGTTTTTTTTGTTGTTGATAATAATAGTGGGTGTCTAAGCTCAAGAGAAAACGATTACACCGAAATTAAACGAAGGATAGTGATCCCTATTACATCAACAAATAACTCCTTTTAATTTTAATTATAAACAAATTTTCATTTTTTAAATTTATTAAATAATTAATATACTCTTATCTAGTATATAATTTTTTTGGTATAATTATCTAGTATATAATTAAGACTGAATATATAATTTTAAAAAGTGAAAAATTGTTTATACGGATGAAGTATTTTTCAAAGGCGTAGGATAACTCTCGGGTTGGTTGTGTAACCAAAAAGAAAAGAAGAAAAAACTCGGTTTGGTGGAAAAGGCAAGTAAATAGCAGTGAAGAAAAGAAACAACAAATAGAATCATCATCTTTCATCTCTATCTTCTTCTTCTTTCTCTCTATCTCTCTCTCTCTGCAATTCCTTCTTATCATCACTGAATTCTACTCTGCATCTTCAACCTCCAATCCATGGCTTCTGGATCATCCGGTCGCGGTAACCTCCCTTCCAAGGGCTTCGATTTTGCATCCGATGATATCTTATGCTCCTACGAAGACTATTCCAACAGAGATCCCAATTCCAATGGCAATCTCACCGATTCAACCAAGGTATATATATATACACGCGTATCCATTTGCCTTTTTTGTCCGTTGACCTATCTAAACCAAAAGGGGTTAGGGTTTATAATTCACCAATTGCCTTTTATCGATGCTTTGTTTCCGATTCATTTGTATATGTTAATATCTAATCATTTATTTATTCACTTATTTACTTAAAATGATGCTTGTGTGCATGTTTGGTTCTGCGGTGAGAAAATATAATTTTGCCAGAATTGATTCTGATGATAACAGTGATTTATGTTTAGATATATTTGTGTGTATGTTTAGATACAAGTTACTATTTCTAGCTTCAACTAGAATCAATTCTACTTTTAATCTCGATAAAATGTACTTTTTGGCAGGATTTTCACAAATCAAGGGTAGGAAGGACATCAGTTTTTCCTGCTACTGGCTATAATCCACCTGAAGATTCTTTAAGTCAAGAAGTGATTGCGACTGTTGAGAACAGTATGAAGAAATATTCTGACAATCTTATGCGATTTCTTGAGGGAATTAGTTCAAGGCTATCACAGTTGGAATTATATTGCTACAATCTTGACAAATCTATTGGAGAAATGAGATCGGATTTAAATCGTGATCATGGGGAGCAAGATTCAAAGCTTAAATCTCTTGAAAAGCACGTTCAGGAAGTAAGTTGCATCTTCCATTGATAATATTGTAGTAATAGCATATTAGCATTCAGTTTATTATCTATAGTTTCTGATAGGAACACTTGGATCCAATACGTGTGATGACCCAATCATTGGGCTCAAGTCACACAAGTACGACTTCTAGAAAATTTTAGAAGCTGAGGGAATAAAGTTTGTTGGGATATTCCCTGAATTTTAGGAACTTTCTAGAAAGAGAGGGAAGGGTATTGTGTAACTCATTTAGAAAGCTTGTTAGACTCAGTTAGGAAGGAAACTTTGGTGTAGTTTTCTGTTTCCTTTTTCTGTTTTCTACCATCATTGCCTTAAGAATACCATAACCCATACTTAGATGTACCATGAATATATCTAAGAATGTGTTCAACAATTTTTAAGTGGGATACCTTAGGTGTGTGAGAGGGAAAGATGGGAATCATTCAATATCATTTGTTCTAGAACCTTGGGGTTGGGCAAAGGGAAGATTCTTTCTTCCTTTGAGGAGCTTTGCTCTGGGATTCTAGGGATTCAATCTCTAATATTTTCCTTTTTATCATCAATAATACTTTTCTTTTCTCTCTAAATTTCGGTTTTTTAACAACACTTGATAACTTGCTATAGCTCTAGGTTGCACAAAAGTGGGTTTGTGTACCCATATAGTGTACATAGGTATGAACTATGAACACAGAATTTAAGTTTTATTTCTTTTTTTTGGGTCAAGTAGTCTAGTTGTTAGACTCACACCTTATGTGTGGAGTGGAGCAGTGGGGGATCTCATGTTCAAATTTGGCCTCTACATATCAATGTCCCTGCTTTCAACTGAGTTATACTTATGGTAGAATGTTGCAAGTTTTCTAAAAATGAGGATGAGTGGGTATATAAGTATATTATATTATCACCATAGAAATTATTGTTGTTGGACAAAAGTACCATTTTCATTGTAAAATGATACACTTGATGCCAATTTGATCCTTCAATGATTTGTGACATGAAATTAACCCTCCAAAGATCGAGAATTAATGACTTTGAAATGACATAAAGCTGATGTCACACTAGGCTCGGTGGGCTAGTTTGTTGTTCTTATTAGTTATTATTGTTAATTAAATCAATATTGCTGCTGCTATTGTTGTTAATTAAATCAATATTGTGGGGACTGAGATCTTAAAACCCGAATAAGCTTATCAGGTCCCATTTTTATGTACTTTGATCAGTGTGCAACCATGCCACGTAGTCTGTACTCAAACTTAAATATTTATAAACGAAGTCATATCTGCATGTACTGTAACATACCTATACTAACATCTACCGGCTGGGATTTAGACAACACCACCAAGGTAGTGCATGATTTCCTAACTTGAATGTAAATATAGGATTATATTTTGATGGAAGGAATACGATGATAGGACCTGTTAATCTCATTATGTATGTCGAAGTGTAATTTGGCAAAGAGTACTTGTGCATGTATCAATCAGAGCCTTTTTACTGGGGTCAGTTATGTGGAATAGATGAGTCTGTTGTATTTTTTTTGAATAAAAAAATGATTTTTCAGAGGCCATTTAGATCTAAATCCTTTTTAATGATTTTACTACTTTTTATTGTTCTTCCTTTATATCCAATTATTAAGTTTTCCTCCATTTGATATGGGGTGTCTATTCAAGACTTTTCACATGTCAAGGCCATCGAAAAATTTGATGTACCCTGTGCATGCTTGAAATTTTTTAATTGAAGACTTCTTTTGTTCTTCAGCAACTATTATCTTGATCTACAAATTTAAATGTATGTTTTGTTTTATCAAGGTTGTCAACTGCCAACCTTGCTTTTATGCATAGTTTACTGGTCGAGTAATCTGCTTTTTGTTGCTTTTATTCAAACCTCATTATTTCTTTGTTCCTTATGTAGGTTCACAGGTCAGTACAAATTTTAAGAGACAAGCAAGAGTTAGCTGAGACTCAGAAAGAATTAGCCAAGCTTCAACATGCTCAGAAAGAATCATCTTCCTCAAGCCAATCACAGTCCAATGAGGACAGATCTTCACCTTCTACCACAGATCCTAAAAAAACTGATAATGCATCCGATGCAAACAACAATCAGTTAGCTCTCGCCCTGCCTCATCAAATTGCTCCTCAGCTGCAGCCTGCAGGACCTCCACCCCAAGCTCAACCACCTAATGTGAATCAACCCACTCAACAACCCACTTATTACATGCAGCCTGGCCCTACAGCGTCTCAGCTACCCCAGAATCAGTATATGCCTTCTGATCAACAATACCGAAACCCCCAACTACAAGACATGTCCCGGGTGGCTCAACAACCAACACCATCATCTCAAATAAACCCTTCCACACCTGTGCAACAATTTTCTCAGTATCAGCAGCAGTGGCCTCAGCAGGTGCAACAATCCTCAATGCAACCTCAAATGAGACCCGCCTCATCTACTGTGTATCCTCCTCCTCCCTACCAGTCAAACCAAACATCAAATCCATCACCCACAGAAACACTGCCAAACAGCATGCCCATGCAACTTCCATATTCTGGGGTTCCCCAACCAGGATCCAGCCGCGCTGATTCCATGCAATATGGATATGGTGGAACTGGTAGAACAGCTCCACAGCAACCTTCACCCCAACAAATCAAGGGCTCATTTCCTTCACAACCTGGTGATGCATATGGAGCTAGTGGGACCCACCCGGCACTCCCTCCTCCTGGTAATGCATATCTTATGTATGATGGCGGTGAGGGAGGAAGGACACATCATCCACCACCCCAACCCTCTCATTTTGCTCAATCTGGATATCCTCCAACAAGTGCTTCCCTTCAGAACCCCAATCTCATGGGCCGAAATCCTAGTCAGTCACAGTTTGTGCGCAACCATCCTTACAATGAGTTGATTGAGAAATTGGTGAACATGGGATTTAGGGGTGACCATGTGGTGAGCGTGATCCAAAGGATGGAAGAAAGTGGACAGACCATAGATTTCAACTCTGTTCTTGACAGGTTGAATGTGCATAGCTCTGTTGGTCCCCAGAGAGGAGGGTGGTCAGGGTGAACTACTACTTAACTCGGTTGTCTTGAAATGTCCTTTACTGTTTAAAAAACTCGATCATTGCGTATTTTACTTTGCACGGAATAAAGGTTTATGTCGTGGCTACAGCTTATCATCATCGTATGTAAAAATGTCATGAGTTGTGAGGATTGTGTAATATTTTTACTGATATCCCTTCACTTTTTTCTTTCTTGCATTTTTTTAACTTATATTTATTATTTAAAACAAGCATATTAAACTTTTAATTATTAATCATTTATACTTAATTATATCAATCCTAATCTGTAATTAGTCACCTCATGTTGCTTGATTTATAATATATACATGTTTAATTTCATGTAATCCAAAACGTGTTTGTGATACATAACTATAAGTATGTGCTCCGATTTTCACATGGTCAATTCATGATTTACGGTGATTTGGTTCACATTATGTACAATTAGTATGCTGACTTGTCTTTGTATCAAAAAAAAAGAAGAAAGAATATTGTGGCAAAAGAATCTATGTTTCTCCGTCTCAACATATAAATAAAAATAGTGCAATAAAAGTTGATGTATTTTTTTTTAGTTGGGAAGTCTAGTGTTTAGAAATTCACTTCTTAAGGTGAAGAAGTGGGTGTATTCGGGTTTGAACCGGATTTCTGCTCTTTTATGTAATATGTCCAACCAATTGAGCTAAGCTCGACTGATGTTGTTGTATTTAGTTTAAGTAAATGTTAAATAGTGTCCTTTTAAACTTTTAAATAATAAGTTTTTATAAAAAAAAGTTATAAAAATATGTGAAGTAAACATATTGTGAATTGGTCCCATGAGTTTAGCTCAATTGGTTGGACGTCGCATTATATATATATATAAGGGGCGGGAGTTCGAAACTCGGTCATCCCACTTTCTCCACTTTAAAAGTGGAATTCTTAACCGCTAGGCTACTTGACAAAAAAAAAAACGAATTGTGAATTGAAATATTCAATTTTTTAAATAAATTATTTTTACATTGAATTCTTAAAGAATGTCCTAAGAGCATTCTTTAGCAAAATCCTTAGTTTAAATTTTACATTAAATATATTGATTTATGTTGACTTTTTTTCATTTATATTTTAAGACTGAGGAAAAGTATATTTACTAGTATTCTTTTTCTTCGTATATTTTAATTTTGATTTGAATTAAGATTATGTTATATTTGATATGTTAAGATTAATTTATGAATTAGTATAGGTTTGAATTGAATTATAATTAAAAGTTTAGATTATTTTAATTATTTGATTAAAGATTTAACAAAAAAAAAAATCATCCAAAAATAAAATAAAATACTGATAAAAAAAATCATAAAAAAAAGAATAAGTAGAAAATGTGTAAAAAAATCCCTTATTAAAAGGAGACATTCAATCATTCTCTCTCTTTCCCAACCAAACCAACCATTGAACCAAAATTCTTCCTTCTTCTCAATCAATCCCATAAACAAACAATGGTGGCGGACGCAAACGTTTCCGTTACCAACAACGGCGAAGAAAAACAAAAAACCGCCGTAATATTCACCTACGGAACATTAAAAAGAAACTTCTCAAACCACCCCCTTCTCCAAGACCTAATCAACACAAACGACGCTTCTTTCATCGGAACCTACCGCACAGTCCAAAATTACCCTCTCGTTTGTGGTCCCTACCGCGTCCCTTTTCTCCTCAACATTCCCGGCTCGGGTCAATCCGTCCACGGCGAACTCTACTCCGTTTCACCCCGCGGACTCTCTCGCATGGACGAACTCGAAGGTATCTCACGCGCTCATTACGAGCGTCTACCTATCAAAGTCGTTCCCGCTGAGGAAAACGAAAACTGTGGCGTGGTTGAAGAAGAAACTTGCGCTGAAGCGTATTACGCTCATGGTGATTACGCTATGGAGATGTGGAAGAAGAATGGAAAACGTGGGTTGAAGTGTTATACTGAGAAAGAAATGATTGGGTATGTTAAACGTAAAGATAGGCCTCAACATTTGACTTTTCTTGATCAAATTCACTTGTTTCTTTCTTCTGATTCTAATTCTAATTCTAATTAATTTCATTTAATCTCTCTTATAATTTTGATGAATGAAGGTTGTTGTTGTTGTTGTTGTTGCAGTGTTTTTTTACTGAATCAATCTTTGTTGGATTAATGTCTGTTAGATTAATGTAATAATTAAAAAGTACTGTAATATGTTCGATGTTTAATATGTTTTTACCAGGAGAGTTGGTTTGATTGTTTATGGCTAGTTGGCCACCAACATTTACTTTTGTATCTTTGCGTTAGAATTGATCCTAGACGTGTAAAATTGATCGAAGAAAAAGTAAATAAAATATGACAAAAAGTTTTTTTAATTTTTATACAATCATTGGCAGATAAAAAGGAAATGAAATGAACAAATATTCAAATACTAATATCATAAGTTATTGTGTATATGCAATAAGTATAGCTATTCAACTAGAGAATAATCTACTACTTGGTAGTGTAGATGCTTAAAATACCAGTCCAATAAGCATGGTCTTTCATTAGCAGGAGCTTGAACTCTATCATTATTAATGTATTTCGGCAATTTATCATCTCCTAAATATACTGTGCATCTTGTAGATAATTGATTGATGACATTCACTGAGTTACTATCATAACCCCATACATCTGGGTTGCTCAATGCATAGTAGTTTTCCCCCGGAGCATAAAATAACGCAATGTCACCTAAAGTTTTCAGTTTGACGTAATTCATAGTTGAGAAGTCAATCTTGTACACATTGAACACTACATTGGGATTACTATGAATCACAAAAAGTTGTCCATCACAAATAACCAACCTTAGGCGTGACGAAGAAGTTACACGAGGAGTACTATTTATATTTAGAAATTTTATATTTGTAGAATTTAAATTGAGTACCCCTATCTCGCCCTTGTTCGTGACAACATATATAGTGTAATCCAAAACAACAAAGTCAACAATCATCCATGGACACCCCATATTTGAATAAGTAACCCAACCAACATTTCGAGATTGATAGACATGCAAACTAACCAGTCTTATGATGATCACGACCATGAAGCTGAAATGATGGAAGTGTGATTTTATATTCCTCTAGCAAGTGAGCATTGAATCCCAAAATTAAAATTGTATGCCCTTTAAAGAGATCTTTCACCATTGCCACAACACCTCTTATGTCAATTCCTTGATCCTTATGATCATTGATAACTTGTAAAAACTCAAAATATATTTTCATGTTATCTTGAAACACAAGTTTGACTTCATTAACAAACTCATCTTTCATCACTAATTGATGTCCTTGTTTATGATCATGATACAATGGAAGTTTGATTCTATATCCATCATGAAGTTCATGCATTCCAAAAATAAATCATTATGTCCTCTAAACAGCTTTTTCATCCTTATAATAATACTTGATGCATCACTTTCACAATTCTTGTAATCACTTTCATGATTCAAAAAATATATCATCATGGCCTTTAAATAATTCTTCGACACTTGCTTTAACACCTCTTGCATCAATATTTCCATCCCAGTAATCTTCCATGACTTTTGCATATTCAAACAACTTTTCTTGAGACACAGCACCTATTATTACATTGGTATATTCTACTAAGGCTGATGCATCGTCACCAAACAAGCGAGTCCAGCCTTTCATCTTGATGATTTGCGGCGGCACAGTTTGTTGAATACTAAAAATTCAGTAGCAGTTTAATTTGTGTGTGTACTTACAGGAATTTAAGGAACAATAATCGCCCTGTTTTTTCATGTTAATTATTTTGTTTGATATATACATAACTAAACTAATTAGATATACTCCTATATAGCTTGAAAAAAAAAAAGTAGTACATTACACTTATCACTTAAAGCATAAAAAAGTCCCAGCAGTGATCTTAGCTAGTTGGCAGGGACATCGCATTTTATATGCACCGATCAGGATTTGAACCCCCGAACTTAAGGGTTTGTTTGGATTGATGGTATAGAATGGAGCGGAGCGGAGCGGAACATAACGGAATGGAATGGAGCGGAACGGAATGGAATAGACATTCCATTCCATTGTTTGGATATTTTACGAGGGAATGAAGTTAATTTCCCACTCCATTGATTGGAAAGTAGATGGAACGGAATGAATTATAACTTGTTTATTCCAATTTTATCCTTTATTTATAAAACAATATTTTTTGAAAAAAAAAACTTTTTTTTTTCAATATCAATCCCTTTTTTCTAGGATTCAATTTTACAGATCTAAATCAATCCCTTTCATGTTCTATAAACCAATCCCTTTCATTAATATTTTTTTCAATCAAAAGAGAAAAATTAATTTTACCGAAACTAAGTGGGAAACAGATTTTTTTTCCATTGAATCAATCCCTTTTACAAAAACGTGAACCAATCCTTTTTTTTACAATTGAAAGTGATCCATTTTTTCAATTTTATTTTTCTTTCTTTTTGTACAGAAACATTATTAACAAAGAATGTCATGTTCATGGTGTATATTACTAATATTTTACTAATATGAGGAAGAAACAACAAGTATGAGAAGAGCAAACAACACAATATATAGGGAGTGACGCAAGAAGAGAGAGTGAAGAATTAAAATAATATTATAAAATTAGGGGATGAAGTTGTAATTGTTAAATTAATCTGTTCCATTCCATCACATACACCCCAAATTGGGCGGAATGAAAAATTGGAGTAATGGGTGGTATCGGATGGAATGAGTTCCATCCCACTCCATTCCATTCCATTCATATTTAACAAAACCAAACAATGGAATCTAGTTCCATCTCATCCCATTCCATTCTATTCCACCACTTACCATCAATCCAAACGAACCCTAAAGCATAAAAGTAATGCATATAGTTTATTTTTATTGGATATATACAACAACTAAATTAATTGGTTAATAAAAAAAAACACAACTAAATTAATTGGATATATGTCTCGTGACATTAGCTCAGTTGGTTGCACGGACACAAGCAAAAACTAAGGTTCAAGCTCAGAATATCGCACTTATTTACCTAAGTTGAAATTTCTAACCACGTATTACTTGACCAAAAAGAGAGATAACAAAAATTGTTTAACATATAAAGAGGAATAATTACATAATACAAGTCGGGGTAATTATGTAGTTTAATATATAAATGGGTGTAACTTCGGGTTTCGGATATGATTTTGCACTATTCAAACCTGAATTCGAAATATCGGGTGTCACCCAAACCCGGTCAACTCGGATTTCCACCGTTGACTCGGATTTAGGTGCAGGTGGGGCGCGGGTTTGGATATTTTTGTCATTCCTAATTATTAGTGCATGGCAGAAAGTGAATGAGAAGATGTTCAACGGCATGTTACTATTTATTTTTTTTGCTTTCACCCTCTGAATTTTGGGGAAAGGAGACCTAATAATTCAGAGTTCGAATGAATTCTAACATCAAGTGGTTTCAATCCCTTCTCAAACTCAACTGCAAGGATTGAACCGTTGTCTTTTCTATCAAGTCCAACGCCGATCACAACTGAACAAACTAACGTTTCGCACATGTTACTCTTTTGATGGTGAAAAAATGAAGAGACGTACGGGACAAAGATTAGAAAATTCTCTTTCTATTGGACCGGTAGTTTAACTCTATTAACTTGAAGGGAGGTTTATTCTTTTAGGAAATTAGAAGGGATGTTGTTGCCATTTGAGTAAAACTTAGAGAAAGTCTATGCAATTTGCTCTACTTTAAAATGCATTTGAGTTTTAAATTCTTTTATCATTCATTCATTTTTGCTTATACAATTGACCATAAAGGTGCTTGTGAATTTAATAAACAAAAATCAAAATTATAAACAAATAAACTACTATAGGTACATTGAAATTCAATGGAATACACTCTGAAAGAAAACACATAATAATAAACACAAAGATGCAAAACAATAACTAAAGAAAAGTTAGCTATACACACACTAGTAGTATATCAAATTAAGATTTTTTAGAAGCATTAGATTCAAGTCCTAATTCCTTTCTTGTTTTTCCAACAAACAAATCTCCTGATTTGATAAAACCAGGTAACCTTCCAATAAGTGTCATGAAAGGGAATTGTGCAACACCATGTTTTCTTCCAAGTGAAACAATTGAAATTGGTGCTTGTGCCTTGTAACTTCCCAATTTAGGTTCTTTCCCTTCTCCTTCTATCAATAGCTTTAGATTCTTGGCTACTAGTTTAGCATGCCCTTGTGCATATACTCCTTGTTTTATTTCCTATAACATATATTTCAATTTTCAAATCAAATTTTTGCATTAATTATAACTAAAATTACTTGTGTGAAAAATGAAAATATCCAATAATACTGGAAGAGTTTATAAAAACAGCTTATGGCATGTATATAAGCTATTTTTAGCTTATTTTCATGTATGAAATTTGTGCTGCTATAGCCTATAGCAGTTATATTTTACAATAGTTTGTACTAAATTGCAGAACTATAGCTATTTGTTTTAATTCTGCTATAGCTATTCTTAGAATTGATAGTTGGGTATAACTCAACCTCACAAAACCGGCTTGTAAGGTGAGGGTTGCCCATCACTTATAAACACATATTCAGACCATCTCGCGCAATCGATGTGAGACTTCTTTCTTAACAGCTATATATAGTGTTGCTATAGGCTTATAGCTATTATTTGACAACACCGCTTAATATGTACCGAATTTATATATTTGGTTTGATTATGCAGAAAAATCTTAATAGCAAGGAAAAAAGTGGACAAAATATCCCAAGAGATAATCAAAATGACAAATGAACTTAATTTTGTCAAGCACTTACTTGAATATCTGTAATATCTCCAATTGCAAAAACATTGCTCCTACCCTTAACTTTCAAGTGTTCATCAACTTGGACCCTTCCATTACCATCCAAATCATTTTTCAAAAAAGTTTCTCGAAGCCAAGCTGAACTAAGTGGTTTCCCTATACATACAAAATGTGCATCTGCTTCTATACTCTCTCCAGCTGAAGTATGATAAGTCTCATTTGTGAATGAGTCTAAGTCATCGACTGATTGATCTAGTTTTACGTCAACTTTCCTTGATTTA
Source organism: Trifolium dubium (assembly GCA_951804385.1). Lineage (NCBI taxonomy): Eukaryota > Viridiplantae > Streptophyta > Magnoliopsida > Fabales > Fabaceae > Trifolium > Trifolium dubium. The sequence continues at coordinate 27,535,123 of OX638075.1, read as the reverse complement.
AGCCATTTTAATGTCTTACTTGAAGCTTTTGGACCAATATACTCTAGCAATCTTGATCCTTTATGCACTATTGTCACTTTTTTGTCAGGAAAATCAACAGCTATCTCTGCTGCTAGCTCAACACCGGTTGGACCGCCTCCAACAATCAGAATTGAACGCGCTGATTTTATCTTTGTATTTTCTGTCATTGAAAGAAAAGAGTCCTCATCACTCATGAAAATTATCTATTGAAAATCTTTTACACAACTTGACAAAACATAGGCAATAGCAATTTATTGTGGAAATTTGATTCCGAGCCTATTTGTATTGGCTTAGCTTATCTACTGGAATAAACACTTGTGAAAACTGTATGAGAGCTTATGAAAACAACTTTTGACAGTACAAAAGTTGTTTTCAGGTTACTTCCATAAGTTCTCCAGGATAGAATTTGTAAACAACTTATAACTTATGTATGAAACGCGACTGCGATTTTCTAAAGCCTAGACAAGAGTTACCACTAAGAATTTTTGCTTACCTCCTTTGTATTGGTCAATTCTTTCAGTCCTTGTTTTAGGGATAGGATCTGTGTGGCCAGTTGCAATAACAAGATAATCATATGCAATCTGACGGCCATTGGCAGTGATGACTTCAGATTCAGTTATGTTGATGGCAGTTGACACAATAAGGTCACCTTTTGTGAAATACTCTCTATGGTTAATCACTGTCCTTTCTGCAAAGGATGGTTCCACCATTACCCTTAAACTTGCCCATGGAATTTCAAAATACTCCTTCCTGTATTATTCAACAACTATAAATTAGTCACTACTAACAAAATTACACAAGTTATGTATGGTTTGAAATAAAAAATCCGCGACAACTATCAGATATCAAGTTTATGATGCATCTAGTATAAATTTTAAATGACAGTCTGTAACTGCAATTGTGAGTGCAATATAACTGTTATAAAAGTCTATGCAACGAGGTCACAAGAAAAAGGACCGTGTGAAATAACCGATTATCCCAAAAGCTTAAGCTTTTATGAAAGGCCATAACAATGGTTTTATATTGTTTCTAACACGCCCTCTCACGCAAGAGTTCATTGGGCTTGAAGTGTGGATAATGCATAGACCTGCCTACCATATGCTTAAATTCCACTTTTTAATTAGAAAGTGAGGGGAGCGGGATCGAACTCTAGATCACTAAGTCATAGAGGCTCTGATACCATGTCAGATAACTGATTATCCCAAAAGTTTAAGCTTTTAGGAAAAACCACAATGGTTTTATATTATATTATTTCTAACAGACCGGACCCTGATAATCTCGAGGTCAGTTGAGAGGTAAGTAATGATTGAACAACAATTATTGATGTCAGATATCAAACTCGAGAACTCTCATCAATCGATTCAACTTAAATTTGTATTGCAAACCATAAAGAACAAGCATATACACAAAAATTGAATGAAACATAAAAATAAAAAAGAACATGAATTGAACAAAGAGAAAGCTCACGGATCAATAAGAGTGACATGAGCATGATGTTGTATAGTTTTAGCAAGAACAGCACCAGCAACACCACCTCCAATAATCACAACTTTCTTTTCCACCATTTTTGTTTTTTTTTCCTTTGATGAGAGTTGAAATTAAGTTTGTAATGATTGTTATGTTTTTGTCATAATAATAAGATAAGGAAACAATATAAATAGATGTGGTTGCGTCATTGCATGTATCATCAAAAGATGAAACGTCGTAGTTTGAATTTGGACCTAAACACGACCAAAGCCAAATGGTAGCTAGCTATAGTCAACTTTACAACTCGAATGAGGTGGAGTAGTGTTAGTAAATAGTAAAAAAAACACTTAGGTCTCTTTGATATGTGAAATAAAGTATTGGATAGAACAAATAGTACTCCTTCTGTCTCAAACCTATTGTCTCTGTTGACTTTTGAAATTTATTTTGACCGCATTTTTTTACTAATATATAAAGACAATTAGCAAATAAGATCTTGTTTGATTTGTCTCAATGAATATTTTTACAATATTAAATTTTTATAATTTTTCATGAAAAAAATTTAAAGATATTAATGATTCAAATTATGCATTGGTATGCGTAAGGACAATAGTTTTGGGACGGAGGTAGTATAGTACAAGACAAACATTTAATATTGAACAAATTTTGTCTTATATGCATGATACTTGATGGGGAAAATGTTATTATGGTGATTTAGACAAGTTGTGCTGAGGACAAAAAGTTGCCTCATTGTTCAGTGGGGGACAAAAATATCTAACTTTGTCCAGTCTTTTGATCTTCAATTTGTCCAGTCTAAGAGACAGTTTTAAAATCAAACACAGTACAATAGACATTATATTCTGTTCAATCTCTTATTTTTTTTAGCAGATTAAACATATCTTTAAAGAATCAATACTTTGTTTGAGGTACAAGGAATCATAATTTTATTTTTTTAGTTGGATTCCTCTAGAAGGTAGTGCGTGTATTAGATTTTGCAGTAAGGAAAATTAGTTGGTTGCATTTAAAAGTAAATTAAACATTAGATTTGTATAAAACTTATATTTGCAGTCAATTTTTATAAATTTTAACCTGAAGTTAAAACTTTTTTTGATAGAGTTAAAATCAATTTTTGAGACAATCGATTTTACTAAAAAAACATTGTATATGTCAAAATAAATTTAGATCAATTGATTGACACATTTATATTATATCTAGCATAATTAAGATTTGAATCTACATCTTATTCACATTTAAAAATTAAAATTTTAACCATTCAATTATATAGACAAAATATTATCGAAGCCACTTGATATGGAGACCACTTTTAATCATGATTCAAACTTTAGTCGTCGTTTTTAAAGAGCGCAATTCTTTCTTAGATGCAACCTCAAAATAAAATTAGTTGGGCACACACATTAGAAACATTAAAAGTAAAAGAATTTGGTCACATTATTTAACTTTAACATTAACAAATGATTACCAATTTGAATTGACATACATATGTTACTTTAGAGTTTTAGAGTGTGGTCCTTATAAAATTGTATTAGGACCGAGATACAAACATATTATTATAGAAATTAATTAAAACATAAATCGTTACATCCAAAATTATATTTAAACTTATTTATAATAATAAAAAAGGACCCCCCCAAACATTTTCGTGAATCTTCATGATGATAACATTGATAGGTACTATTTGAATATAAAATGTCTAGTTGCCAATTTGCATAAGTTCAATCTTGTTTGTCAAGAACTTAATTTTAAAATATAACAGGTGAAAAAATAATAATTGAAATTTTCCATTGGGTTTTTTTATAATATGAGCTGAAAATTTGTTGTCGTGAAATTAAAATACGTCTCATACGTGAGATCGTATTGTGATTGCATGCTGGCATCAGGATTCTAGTATCTTCTAGTAATTTTTTTCATCTAGCAAAAATCATCTATAGTAGTACTAAACTATGGTCTATATGAACTATGATGGGTTTGATTTAATCGATTAATTTTTGGTTTTGGATAAGATATTTACCTATGTCCAAAAATGGGATAAGATCCATATCTTTCACTTTCATAAGATTTTGACTATTTCGGTTGAAAATTGGCTTTTTCTTGGTCGTACTTGTGATTCTTATTGCTTTGGTCTTATGGCTTGGGATTTTTCATTTTACTACTAAATAATGTGTACCTTTCATCCTACTAAAATTATAATGAAGGTATAACTTAAGATAAAGAAAACTCAACCATAATATGATTCCTAACAAGAGTTTGCATTTTCTTTTCTTCTTTCCCTCCAAGTCTTTTACGCCCTCCTACAAAATTTAAAATATTTTCTCCCGAACATATTTTTGAGCTTTCGAGTTCTAGAATCTAAACAAGATGGATTTTTCTATCATTTTGCACATAGACTGGCTAATTTATCAAAACAATCATGTCAAATTGTCAATACCACAATAATACATCATTAACACGCGCTTCCAACATTAGTACAAAAAATCCGCTTCTATAAGCAGCACGGATAAAAAGTTACATTTACAAATAAGTTACAATATTACACAAAACATGGGAATTCAGAAATCAATCAGTTCAAGTAAACGCAAAAGCTCTAAATCATAGCTTCAGGTTCACTGTGAGTTTAGGATAAAATCGATTTACATTGAATCCAAGCCAAACATAAAATTTTACAATCAAACCACGTTTGACAGTCTCAAACGCAGGTTTGGGGTGTTAAAACTCGGAACCTAACAAGCACTATGAAAAAAAATTGATTTATGCAAGGTTAAGCACTGAGCCCTAATTGTTTTCTTGTTCTGCCAACAAACAAATCTCTAGATTTGAGGAAGCCAGGAATTCTTCCACTGATTGTTAGGAACGGGAATTGTGCCACTGCATCATTCCTTCCTAGTGAAACTATTGCCATTACTGCGTGTGCTTTGTAGGTTTCCCTCCAACAATCTTTACTTCCCTCGATCATCAGCAGCACATTCTTCACAACCACTCCCGCGTGCTTCTGTGCCAAAAACCCTTGCTTGATTTCCTATTAATCCGAATTCCATTAAAAAACAAACCATCAGGAGGCTTGTTAAGAGATTAAAATGCAAAAGGTTTATAGCAGATAATCAATTTTACATAAGACAGAGTTAAAGAGAGTTGTAAGTAATCATCTCGTGCAATGCAAGCATGTTATAATATGTAGGAAACTGTGCATATCTACTTTTAAAATTTGATGTCACGGTAACTTGAGTCTCTAAATTTAAGGATCATGGACATTTTTCTTCCCCAACAAAGTTGCTGAACAGATCCAAAGAACATGTCTGGTTAAACCATTTAATTAAGCAATTAACATAAGCGTTAATCAGAGAAGGGCTATGTATAAGCTATTTGTATAACAAGATATACATTAAACCCAAAACGGTTTCTGTATTAAGTTATAAGCTTTTTTCCGGTTTAGTAGCAATCATACAAGTGTTGTTCACTTGTTCTCAGTTATTTTACATCAATGTTTTCATCATTAGTGAGTAAAAACTCAATATTAATCAAAATCCAAGCAATAAAGCATGATCTCTCGGATTAATTCAAGAAAACGGACAGAACATCATGGGAGCAGCACAAGACTGTGTAAGTTATGGGTTGAGTGTGCTATAAAAGTGGGTGGTTACATATATAACAGTGGAAAAACATAATATGTTGCTAATAGCAAGCACTTACTGGAATATCTGTAATATCTCCAATTGCGAAAATGTTGGTCCGGCCATTGACTCTCAAGTTTTCATCTACCTTAACCCTTCCTTCAACATCCAAGTCATTTGCCAACACAGTTTCCTTAAGCCATGCCGAAGCTAGTGGTTTTCCAGCACATAAGAAATGACAATCTGCTTCAATGGTCTCCCCAACTGAAGTATGATATATCCTTTTGTCTCCGTCTGTGGTACTGTTTAAGTCAACTGCTTGTTCTAGTTTCACCTCAACATTCTTAGATTTCAACCATTTTAGAGTCTTATCAGCAGCTTTTGCCCCTATGAATTCAAGCAGCCTTGGTCCTTTGTGCACTATAGTAATCTTCTTATCTGGAAAATCAACGGCTATCTCTCCAGCAAGTTCCACACCAGTAGGACCTCCTCCAACAATCAGAATGGAACGAGCAGATTTTATCTTTTCATTTTCTGCCAGAGAAAATGAGCTTTATAAATCAAGTGCTAACGCCTGACAGTAACTATTTATTACATTGTTTAATCCATCTTATAAAATCATTCACAAAACACTACTAAAATGAACAGTGTCAGTATATAAATACGATTTAATCAAAAATAAAATTAGAAAATAATCTCAAGTCTGACGATATAGATAATAGCAATGGGCTCAAAATTCAATCAGTTGTTTTGGGTTCCAATATTTCTTCCAGGGTGATACAAGTGCTCCAACAGTCTTTTATGAAGCAGACAAAACCGGCCAGTTCAACCAGTTGAATCGGAAACTGGCCGTTTCGCCGATTGGTTTGATCCCAGTTACGTTAGTCTGGTGAACCAGATCAAACTGGGTTTGTTCAATCAGTTTTTCATTTCATAGTATGTAAGGAAGGCCTTGCAGCCAATTTTAATGATTAGCCTACATGAATTCAATGGAAGAAACTCGGTCTCCTAAAAGATCAGCTAAGAAATTATAATTTAAGAAACATTCAAAGGCAACCATTATGGTAAGTAATGCATGCTCAACTAACTGTCTGCAAAATTTGCATCAGTTTAAATTCATAATACTTTTGTCACCCTACAGAACAAAAAAACATACAAGTTCAACTTTACCTTCTTTATAATGATGAAGTCTTTCGGCCCTAGTTTTGGCTACAGGTTTTGCATGGCCAGTGGCAATGACAAGATAGTCATACAGAACCCGATGACCATCTGCAGTCAATACTTCGTTTTCTGTCACATTGACAGCAGTTGACACAATAAGGTTGCCTTTTGTGAAGTAATCTCTATGGTTTATCAATGTCCTTTCTGCAAAGGATGGCTCCACCATTGCTCTCAAAGCTGCCCACGTAATCTCAAAATATTCCTTCCTGGATTCAATAGCACTCAATCAGGAAAAGCACGGACATTATCAATATAGCACCGATACTTCATATTGAAGACATGTTTGAGTGTCCGACATGTGTCGGTGTCTAACCCTAAAACTTATGATTACGTAGCATCACTTTTATTCTCACAAAAGTTAGACTCTGATTGGATAAACAACTTAATAAAATGCTTATAGCATAAGCCCCCCCCCCCCCCCCCCCGTGAGCTAAACTCAATTGATAGGGACATTGTATGTAACATGCAGGGACCAGAGTTCAAACCCTGATACATCTTAAATAAGAAAACGCATATAGCATAAAAATGTTTATGTATTAAGTTATTTCTATAACAAAAGATATAATATAATTGGTATTATCATAAGTTATCCAACAAAGATCAGAAAAATGGACATGACATAAAAAAAATGAAACTTGAAAAAATGGGAAATTGTAAAAAGGAATTATGATTCGAAAAACAGAAAAGGGTAAAAGAAAAAAGAATTACGGATCAATGAGGGTGACAATTGCATGGTTTTGAAGAGATTTAGCGACAGTGGAACCGGCAATACCGCCTCCTAAGATAACAATGCGCTCTTGATTTGCCTTTCTCATTTTTCCCTTTCTTTTCTAACACAGCAAAATGCAAATGATGGCTCTTTTTTATTACAAAATGTTTTGTTTCAGGCTGCCTTGCTTGGTTTGCAAAATGCAAATTTCATTATCTTGGATAACATTACCCACATCACATGACTTGAAAAACATAAAGGCAAAATTATATCAGGGCTTACATATTTTAATAAATGTGTATAAATGAAAGAAAGATAATATTGTATCACTTATAAAAAGTTAATTTTTTTTTATTGGTCGTAGATATTGAGAAAAATAAATTTTTGAATAATTTTTTCTCTAACTTAATAATTGTTTTAAAAGACTAAAATAGAAAAAAAATCAATGTTATAAATAATAAAAATCATTTATTTTACGACAAACAATTTATTTTGGAATGGAGGGAGTATCATTTATCTTATTTATTTGTAATATTTTAATCATTTATCTTTATTTTTTTATCAAATTGGTCTACTCTTCTATTTGTTTGTAACATTTTTTTTGAAACATATTTATCTGTAACATTTTAGTTCATTTTTATTAAAAAACTACTAACATAAGAAATAAATAAGAAAATGGACTAAAGTGTTACAAATAGATAAGATAAAAGACTAACTTAGTAAAATAGTAAAGTTAAAGGACTCAAATGTTACAAATCAATAAGATAAAGGACCAATTTAATAGTTGTTTCAAAAATAAGGACCAATTTGATAAAAAAAATAAAGATAAAGGATCAAAGTATTACAAATAAATAAGATAAAGAATCAATGTTGTATTTTCGCTAAAAATAAATAAAAAGATAAGAATTTAATTTATATGCACCGTTTAATATAAAATTATTTTATACACGCATCAAATAATGTATCGATACATCTTGTATTGTGTTTAAAATTACATGATATATAAAAAAAATTATTGAAGGCAACACATTCATTAAATGTCACGTGGAAAAAAAATTATATGATATATCACATTCATTAAATGATGTAGCAACACATTATTAAAGGTATTTGTAAATAACATTACACTATCTGTCAAAAAAAACATTATACTAACAGTGCATAATAATTATACTCAATAGACAATGGTTTTTTTTTTACTCACAAAAGACAATAGTTTAAATATGTTTGCATGTACAAAAAAAATGGAAAATGTTTTGATATGTAATTTAGATCGATTAAAATTAACGATATTCAATAAATTGTTATATTTTTCAAATCATGTTCAGTATTTTTAAGTTTTACATAGATAATTTATATAATATAAACTTTCGATTCAACATTTAATTTTGTAAAACTAGTAATCGTTAAATGTAATCAGTAACTTGTACATCATGTGCAATCCATATACTTGATATATGAAAATTTCTCATTTGCGTCTCCATCAAATAAACTTTTCCTCTGTCATCATATTTCTCAATGGTGTATGGAGAAATAAACTTTCTTAACTCTCACCCCATACATATAAAATATAATGTCCTACCAACTAAATTAAATTCACGAGACTTTTTTTTTTAATTTTTATTCCTAATAATAAATGAATATTGTAATGGTCATAAACAATAAAATTATATTTTTCTTATGAAATTCATATCTCTAAAACATAATAATCGGCAAATAATTTTTAATTAATAAAAATTTACGTTAATTTATTAATTTGTTAACTTAATATACGGTGCCGTTACATTCGAATTTTTCAAATATATTGTAGAAACTCCTTTTTTTTTAATTGCGGGTACGAGAACGAATACTATACTCCCTCCGTCCCTTTTTATAAGACCTTTTTTGACAAAATTGTACTATTCACTTTTCTTGTTTTGAACGTATTTTTTTTAATAATACATAGATGTAAATATTAGCATATAAGATCTTGTTTGATTTGTTTTGGTAAGTACTTTAATGGTCAAAATTGTGCATTAACATATGTACAGTGGTCAAAAAAAGTCTTATAATTAGAGACGGAGGTAATATTACTCAACCCAAACCATATTCATTGTCAATTATATTTGTCATCCCTAAAGTTCTTGCATCTTGTAAATTAAATAGTATCAACGATTATACAATTGACAAATTAAACAATATATTAATCTCTCATCTCAACTAGTTAAACTAGTACTCCTATCTATCTGCGTTGTTTTCTTTAAAGAGCACTTGCTTATATTATGATATGCATAGCCATGTCCATGTGCTTTGTAATAAAATTCCAACGTGGATGAGGAATTTGCACATGACATGGTGTTACTATAATGAGACAGAGCACTGAAACCATGTCACAGGTTGCATTTTTATTCAAATCAATATATATAGTGTTTGTTAGTGTTTCATCTTATTCAACTTCCATTATTCGTAGTATAGTTAGTATCATACACTAATCATTGTTTTTATATCCTTTTCAACTCATTGAACCTCGTGTAAATTAAATAATGATGGTGTCGTAGTTGGTTAGTGGCCCCATATTTGAAAGAAAATTCGAGTAAATTCTATCTACATTCTACTGTGTTTGTGGATAAAGTTTGGCTTGAATATTATATATGCTTTTTCTTCCTCTATTGTTAAGAGGGTGGTGGGTTGTTTAATTATAGGTCATCAATAATTCATATTTAACCTAGCTAGAGTAGAAAGGTATCCTCCTAATGTTAACGTATGTCCTAACATCCTCAATATGGGATGTTTAGCTCTATAAGCATCTAACTCAATAAGTTATATTTTCATTGTGCAAGAAAAAAAAAAGTGATGTTTGTTGAGTAGAAATGTTCAATTGAGCATTCTCTATTTTTATTTTTTATTTTTTTGGTATATGAGCATTCTCTATTTTTATTGATGATTAAGATTATAACAATATTGTTCACCAAAAAAAAAAGTCACATGAATAAAATCAACTATACTAGTCTACAAAAAGTAATCCCACATAAAGTTTGTTGTACGCAATATATTATTATTGAAAATAAAACTCCTTCCTTAATGTCACATGGAAAAATATTGGAACTTTGAGTGTTAAAGGAGCCACCTTCAAAGTCAAAATTTAGAGACACATAATTATTAAGTTGGATAGAGCAAATGCCAAATTGAAAGAAATGTAGTTATTATAACTTGTGTTCCACTATATCAAACAATTGTGTCAAAAAAACTAGTATATCAAACTATTTTTATTTTATACTACTATACATCAATTTCAAACTTTTATGAGTATTATTTTATCCAAAAAATATTTTTCTTTATTAGTACATATTTACTTTAATTTTCATCTAATTTTCAGCTTAATTTATGTTCAAGTTTTCTTTTCCTTTATTCATGTATATGATATGATATAGAAAATCTCATCTTTTTCTGTTCATCCTTTCTTTCCATTTTAATCCGGACAAAAGCTTTATGATGCACTTAACACCCTTTTTTAGACCTTTGTATTTTTCATTATTGTCATATAAAAGTTATTTCTTTTTGTTTTTGACATTTGTCCTTTTATTTTATTTTTCTGAATTATAAAAGGGCCAAAGCCCAAGTGATTCGTCCTTTTGTCGAAATGTAAATGTAGCAAAGATTTAGTGTGCATTTGTTAAAAAAATATTATTTATACTTTAAAATAAAAAATTATTCCTAATAAATTTGGAACTTAAGTATAGTACCTCTAAATTATTTAAAATAAAAATTGTGACAATAAATAAATGGAAAGTAGCTTTATTTTTGTTTAAATCTCTAAAATTCTAAAGCTTAACCATACAATTCCTTAATCACTGAGAACTTTCTTCCCTCGTACTTAGTTTTTCTTTTTAGTTTTCTTTTTTCTTTTTTCTTAGCTTCTATACCAAAAAAAAAAACAATCCCTTAATTATTTCAAAACATTACTTATTTAAAAATACTTTGTGGAGAAAAAAATCAGATGAAGGGATATATGCACCATCTCAAGACAATGAAATTCAAAAAATACTTACAAAATTATTTAAGTTTAAATCCTCTCCAAAAATACATTCAAGATGTGTGTTGTGATATATGATAAGGAGGTACTCGTATAGTACTTCAAATTTATATTTTGAACAACATAATTTTTAACTTTTAAAGAGATAAAATATTCTATTTTCGATGCAAAATTATACTATCTATCTACAGTAACAAGTGTTTTAAATTTGGTCAAAAAAAAAAAACAAGTGTTTTAAATGTAGTACATTTACTTTTCTCTTTTCTTTTTTTGGTCTTGTCCATTTTTTTAATCATTAAATGATATTCTTAATGCATGTTTGATTTAACTTTTGAAAAAGTCAAAAGTAATTTTAGAAGTATAAAATTGATTCAGAATGATTTTATGGTGTTTGGTTCTTCTAAAGTAGAATTGATTATGTTATAAATTAGGATTTGTAGTTATGAGTTTAAGTATAATTTTTACATTAAAATTTATTGTCCAACACATTTTTGTATGATTGTATTCAAGCATAAATCAATTATGTTAAAATCAATTCTATCAAAATCATTTCTGACTAAAATCAAACCGAATATACGCTTAGAGTTAGCTAAACATGCATATTATAAAAGATAAAGACCTAAATGAAAAAATAAAATGTGTCACTCGTTGAAAGTGTCACTCGTTGTCATAGTAATCATTGAATCAACATAAAACATTTTAAAGTCTCTAATTGTTGATTCCGATAGTCAAATTAGTCCAAAATATAATGTTAAATTGGTGTTAACTATGATAATGTGTCACTTACTTTTGTCAAGTCACATATTTGGTGTTTCTTTTCAGTATTTTTTTGTGATTTCGTCGTCTTATAATACGACGTTGTTTGTTTGATTTACCGTCATAGTGTCGTGCGACGATGTTAAACCCATTGAATATGCACTAAATTTTAATCGAATTAGATCAGCAAATCTGAAAAACAAACATCGTACTAAGACGAGAAATCAAAACAACACCGCCTTAAGACGATAAATCAAAACAACTCCACATTAAAATGAGAGTAAAACAACACAAGACGAAAAAACACAAAAAAAAAAACTTTAACATAATCTAAAAACATGTGAAAGTCACTTATTGAAATAAAAAGATAATCAAGAGAGTTACTTATGGTCAAAATGACTTTAAATCACACATCTCTAGATAGATGAATAAGAAAAAAAAGAAGCAAACATCACTTAAAACAAACTCACACTTATAGTTTATTTTTTATATTAGTACCATTATTCATTGTTTAACAAACACATGGATAGCGGATTGAAAAAAACTGATGAAACCGATAATCCAAACCGATTCAAATCTGAAAAAAGCGATTGTTTTTTGTTCGGATAAAAACCGAACCGAACCAATGAGAACCGAAGTGGTTTGGATCGGTTCTCAGATTTCATTTTTCCAATATGCGAAACCGGTGAACCGAATCGATCATCTTATAATAGCCGATTGAACACATATTTTGAACATGCCCCAACTACGTTCACTTTGGCATAACACGTAAAACAAAACACGCATAAAAAACTCAAGAAAAATATGTCTCTCAAAACATAGAAATCCTAGATCCGTTTCACTTTCACGCATCCACTTTACTCATCAGCGGCTATCTCACTTTGCTTATCGGCACCGGCCGCTGCTGCTGTATTTTGAATTAGATGAAAAAAATTATTCTATTTATGTGTTGTATTTTATAATTCAAAAATATGTTATTGTTTATTTCGTTTATGTTATTATTGTACGCCGTTTAAAAAACTGAGTTTGAAATATATCGTTTGAAAAATAATAGCAGATATTATATCGAAAAAACAAAATAATGCAAACCGAGTATAGTATCCGATCCAAACCGACCAGTTCGGATCTGATTCAATTTTAAAAACCGAACCAAACCGACATAAATCGAACCAATTGAAAGTTCGTTGATTCGAACATCCAATTCACTCAAAACCGATTCAAACCGGTGCAATTACATCCATATCGATAGTAGAGACATTGTATTATTTATACAAATTATTTATACAAAAGTCAAATTTCAAACCTCAAACATCAATTGAGATATTTTAATGGTGGGATTTCTAAATATTAAACTGTTTGACAATTAATTTATTTTTTTTTACCAAAATCACATTGTTAACGTTTTTTTTTACCAATTTGTCCAATTTAATTACTCCTAAGTCACACATTAGAAATTGACTCCACAAACTGTTGGTGACAGTTGAAATGTTACTTATTATGGAAAAATAAATGGATAAACTGACAGTAGTATTTCTTTTTCTCCCATGAAATTGACATTCTTCATGTTTCACCATCAAACCAACATTGATGAATTATGAAGAAACAAGAACAAGAACAATAAAATTAAAAAAAAAAACATATAATAAAAAACAAGAAAATGAAATAAACAACATAATATTGAAAGGCCTTGAACCTGGTAGACCAGCTGTGACTGTCGGCGAAAAACTAAGCACACCCATAAGCCCCCCTCTTGTTCTCTCTCTCTCTCTTTCTAAAAACTCTTCATTCAATTCAACTGTCACAATAGAGAGAGAAAGTGTGTTTTTTTTCTTGTTGGGTCTTGTTTTTTCTTAGCATTGGTAACAAAGATTGAAACTTTGAATCTTGGTAGTTGTAATTCAGTAGAAAAATCATCAAGTGTATGGTTTTATTGTTGCTCATTGTTGAATGAAACCATAGTAATAGAAAAGTGTGAAATTTTTTCATGGTGTAGTGTAGAAGCAATGTAGAAGAAGGTTAGTTCAATTTTAAACTGTTTGATGTGGAAAGTGAGAATTTTGAGAAGTGGGTAATGGTGTAAGATTGGTTACTAAAATTGGTTTTTTTTTAGTTTGGTGAATTGTGTGTTGTGGATTCAGAACAATGGAATCTAAGATGGATCAGTATGAGATCATGGAACAGATCGGTCGTGGAGCTTTTGGTGCTGCTATTCTTGTTAATCATAAAGCTGAGAAGAAAAAGTAATAGTCAACTGGGTTTCAAATTTCAATTTCATTGATTGGTTTATCTAAGAAATTTTTGATGATAGGTAGGTTAATAAGTTTGATGATTTAAGCTTCTTTTTATGTTCATGGTTTGTAGATATGTGTTGAAGAAAATCAGGCTTGCTAGGCAGACTGAAAGATGCAGAAGATCTGCTCATCAAGAGGTGAGTTTTTGTTTATGTTTTTGGGGTATCCCTTTTTGTTGATTTGATTCATATACTTGGAATATGCTTTTAATTTGTGGAGGAGATTTAACTATTGTTGATTTTTGGAAATTTTAGATGGCTCTTATTGCAAGAATTAAGCACCCTTACATTGTGGAATTTAAGGAAGCATGGGTTGAGAAGGTGAGAGACTTTCTTAGTTTTTGCATATGATGTACCCTTAACATATTCTTACTTTTGTTTCAACAATTTGTTGCGGTTGCGATGTTGTTATAGAGACTTCTTAAACCTGTATATTGTGGTCACAATTACAGTTGTCGGCCACAATTTAAAACTGTGTTTGCAAAGAATCGCCTTCAAATGCAGCCTCGATTGAGGTTGTGTGGTGGTGATGGAGATATGAAAAATCTTGATGTCGCCATTCAGATTGTGCTAGTGTTTTAGTAAATACCGGATAGTGATTGTTTTCTTTCCTGCTAAAGTCGTTCTACTTGTGTTGTAGGGTTGCTATGTCTGCATTGTCACTGGATACTGTGAAGGCGGAGACATGTGAGTCTTATGTTAATAATTTTGAACTCACAGTTTAGTGTAAAGGTTCATATGCTAAATTTCTCAAAGTTTGCCATACTTGTTTTCCTCCATTTATAAATTTTCTCGTTTTTTCTCCTCAAATTTGTATCAGGGCTGAAACGATGAAAAAATTAAACGGCACTTACTTTCCTGAGGAGGTATTCTTTTCCTCCATTTATTAAATTTACTTGTTTTTCTCCTCAAATTTGTAATACATTTCCGTTAATTGTGTTTTTTGTTAACCTTCTTGTTTATGTATATTTAATTCCAATGTCTTGAGTTAATGTTTTGTAATGGCTCATAATGTATGTTGAAATTGTCCAGAAACTCTGCAAATGGTTCACTCAATTACTTTTGGCAGTAGAATACCTTCATTCAAATTATGTTTTACATCGCGATTTAAAGGTACACTTATACAAATAAAAATATATGGCCTACATTTATTTTCTCTAATTCAAAATATATTTGGTCTGATTTGTTGACTTTTTTGATAGTGTTCCAACATCTTTCTTACAAAGGATCAGGATATTCGCCTCGGTGAGTTCATCTACCATTTTTAATCATATCTGACACAGATACTTATGTTTTCAACATTCCATCCTAAATCTGTCTGTATTTTTCTGGCATATAGGTGATTTTGGACTTGCTAAGACTCTAAAAGCAGATGATTTGGCTTCTTCGGTATGTATGGAATATGAAACTTGTTTTTTTCTACTATAAAATCAAAACAATTTCTTAACCACAAGCTAACAAGTGCATTTCATTTGTGTACATCGTTACAAGATGTGGAAATGGTAATTATTTTAAATATTTCTATGCAGGTAGTAGGAACTCCGAATTACATGTGTCCTGAACTGCTTGCAGATATTCCGTACGGATTCAAATCAGATATTTGGTCATTAGGTATATATTTTATAAGGATTAAGGAAACACCTAATACTTGCAAATTTTGTTTTGGTGCAACTAAAGTTATTTTTTGTTGTTCAGGCTGCTGTGTATACGAGATGGCTGCTCACCGCCCTGCCTTTAAAGCATTCGTAAGTTTCTTCTGACTTTTTTACTTTATAGGTTATGTGATTCTCTACATTGTTCTGTAGGTTTTTATGCATGTAGAGGTACCTCACCATGTGTTATTTCTTAAGTGTGTTTTTAACAATACGTTATAAATTGTGTATCAGGATATGGCAGGATTGATAAGCAAGATAAATCGTTCCTCTATCGGCCCTTTACCTCCGTGTTATTCTCCTTCATTGTAAGCAGATTATATATACTTATTGTTATGATCAAATACTTTTTCGTTGTACCCTTCTTGACGAAATCAGACTTATGATAGCATCATATAGTTGCTAGTTTGCACACATGTTTCTGTTTTCTGCGAGAATCACTTAGCGACATTGTTATAGGCCGCATTTTGTTGCACAACTTCAATTTTGTTTCCATTGATATTTTGTAACTTTTTAAATTTAAACTATCCATCTAACCTGCTAGTTCAAACCCTATTTTGCTCTCTGATCTAAATCATAAGTTGTTTACTATTGTACCTACAGGAAAATACTAATAAAAGGCATGTTGAGAAAAAGTCCCGAGCATCGACCAACAGTAAGCATCTCTTGAAAAGAATTTTCATTTTCCAATTCAGAAATGATGTATTTACTATCACTGTTTTTCCTAAACAAGCTCACTACATTTTCTCACAACAGGCATCTGAAGTTTTGAAGCACCCTTATTTGCAACCTTACGTCGATCAGTATCGTCCATCTTTCGCTCCTCAAACATCCTTTTCTCCAGAAAAACCAATTTCTGCTGTCAATGTTATTAAAAGGCATATGGCCGAAAGTCAGAACAGTACTAGTTCAAGTAGTGACAAAGATAGTTTAATGTCAAATGAGAGAAACATTGCAACACCAGTGTCAAAGTGTGATAGCAAAGCCACTGAGATCGATATTGCATTAATCGATGATGATGGCTCAGAGCATCTCCAAGAAGTGATAAAATCATCTCATAATGAGCAGCGTTCTAATGTTGAATCTAAACAGCCAAAAACAATCAGAAATATAATGATGGCCCTAAAAGAAGGGAAAGGTAGAGAAGCTACTTCTCCGATGAGAGGCAGTCGTGTAAAGGCTGGTGGAGTACCGATGCAGAAAGTAAATACAGACATACCATCTAAATTGCCTAAACCGACTTTCATTGCTCCTAGTTTGAAGCCTAATTTAGAGTCGCCAACCGTTCCCCTAAAGGCATCCCCCGACTCTTCAAAACGAAGATATGGATCACCTCATTCTAAGCTTCAGGTATAATACCTTTTGAACTTCGAGTTAATTGGTATGCATTGTCCGTATAAAGATTTTTTTACACTCAATCAATTATAATCTTTAGATCATTAAAAATGTTTGACTTTAACTAAAACTATCTTAAAAGTCACATATACGATTGGTTGTGATTTTTTGATAGAGTAAACAGTTTTACACTGATAGTACCAACTATTTTTGAAGATTTCCTCGTAGCATTTAAATTTATTTCTCAATGTACTGGCAGTTACTAATGATAGAGCCGTCACCAAAAGTTAAACCGAAAAATGACGTGACTCCACCTTCTGGTTCTATTAAACAAGTAGAAGGAGATGGAGTTCCTCCCAGGCCAAGGCAAATAACTCCCCCAAGCTTACTTCGGCGACCTACTTTTCCAGGACGAATGAGGCTGACAGGAATTGATGTTCCAAACACAGCAAACGATAGCGGGAAGCTAGGTCCTAGTAATACGGGGCAGGAGTCTGAGATGAGCCACTGTCAGATGTTCAATGGCAGTGTACCGCGAATATCTAGACCAATTAGGGAAACTCAGAATGCTCTTGAAAGAAGTTCTAAAGGAATGCAAACAGACAGTAGTAATTCTGCTTCGTCTTCGGTTTCGATTCAAGGATGCGAACTTGCCGATGATGCAACAACTTTTATTGACATGAGAGAACATATTCTTCCTGATCATGACAATGTGAGAAATGTTGTAGGTGTTGAATCACCTCCAGACCGCAGCCCCTCGACAACATGTTCACATTGTAAGATGGCTGAAGAAGCGTCCGAGGAGACCTGTGAAGTCACCATGAATTTTCAGAGTACTATTAGTAGTAATGAAAAATTGAGTTCCAATTCAACTCTTGATCATGCTGCTGAAAATTCTAAGGAAATGTTTGCTTCGGAAGATAGTCATCCGCGAAATAAGACAACTATATCCACTGCTTCCGTGTATGGTCATAGATCTGTTGAACAACCTGCTGAGGCAGCTGAAGAAATCGAAGATCTTCGAGATATTTTTAAAGAAATGGATTTAACCAAGTCTCTCAAACAGCTACCCTCAACTTCTGGAGAAAACTCTGTTTGGGAAGAAATGGTTTTGGTAAACAAACTCAATAATAGGCCTGAAACTGTCACTGGTGATGACAAATTCACGGTGAAGGAGCGATTGTCGCTGGTCGCTGAAACTGATCCTATCACTACCACTACTAGAATATCGAACCAGATAGTTTCGCACGAGAAAGGAACTGTCATGCAGAATCCAGCAGCACAAGAAAGGCCAGATACTAGTCATCTTCCTGCAGCCTTTGACGATGTCATCCATGTTATTCGCCATAGTAGTTACCGTGTTGGGAGTGATCAACCAGTAATGGAATCTGTTGAAATGGGAGTTCAAAATGTCGATGTCGGCAAGTTTATCAATGTTATGAGGGACGACATAGAAAAAAGAAACATAAGCTCTCCAATGGCTCTCAAATCTTCAAGTTCCTCTGAATCCACAAGCTCGATATCTAATATTTCTGATCAGTTGGAAATGAGAAACGTAAGCACAAGTTTCTCCGACACTGCAAGCTTGAAACCCAACGTTTCCGATCATCCTAGTCTTAAGGAACAAGAAGTGACCAACAATGTTTCTTCGGTTTCAGAATCCATTTCATTGGAGCTTAATAAATGCTACGCTCCAACAATTGAAGACAAACCACCGGCAAAGGAAATTCTCGATGTGAAATCATTCAGGCAGAGAGCCGAAGCACTTGAAGAACTTTTGGAATTGTCTGCAGATTTGTTGCAACAAAATAGACTGGAGGAACTTCAAGTTGTTCTAAAGCCATTCGGTAAAGATAAGGTCTCTCCGCGAGAGACAGCGATTTGGTTAGCCAAGAGTCTTAAGGGAATGATGTCAGAGGAAAATGGCGGACGCTGTTCATCATGAGGTATCTTAATTTTTACCTGATGAGTTTGTTTTGTATTTGAATGCTTAAAAATTTGGTTTTATAGTTCATAGCTATTCAAGCAGCACTTGAATTTTTAAGAGAGAAATGTTTGGCTTTGTTGCTGGTTCTTTTTCATTATTGTAATTCTTTCAGTACTTCTATGATGCTGTAAATAGTGATCATACAAATTAATAATACCAATTTACGGTTAATTGTCGGACATCCCGAGCCTTGGTATAGTTGTTAAATATTACTGCATACCTTTCAGCTTCAATGTTACTTCTGAAATAATGCCTCCGTCGGTAAAAATAAGATCGTCTTGAAAAAATTCTAGCTTCATTTGATAGTACATTTTTCAGATTTTTACTGCATTAATTATTTATCGAAATATTCCTTAATTCTTGTGACTACTTATGATTAAATGAAGTAAAGCAAAAGAAGAAATATTTTACTTTCTAATGACAGAAGTAGAAACCACTTTTCCACTAGCAATCAGATACCAATGCATTGTTGATTGATACCATAATTTTCAACAAAGCATATGATAAATCTTTCCTAGATAGAGTAACAAACATAAGGGACCTACTTTAGTTATAAAAAGTAATATAGTTTGTCCTTAAAGTGATCTACCTTAAAAGTAAATAGTTTCCAAATTTCCACCAACTTTCCATATAATGCACATTTTGCCTAGGAAGCATCACTGCTATTATCTCATTCACATATTTACGCGTTTTCTTACCTTATAAATATGTGTGGTTTCTATTTCCTCATTCAAATTCATGACACACTACACTTTTGATCAAATTCATGATACACTACACTTTTGATCACTACATCACCTTTACCTTCATAAGAAAAACCTATACACTGGTTTTAAAGGATACATATAGTAACAGCACTATATCAAAACTGAACTTGATTACTAGCTACTATAGCTAGCATCATATCACTAATCACTAATAAGATAAAAACACAAGAAGATCTTCTGTTACCGGCTTTGTCCGAAGTAATGAACATGGAACACCCTTCTACTAAAAATATCCCAACAAGAAGATCGTCTGATACTGGCTTTGTCCGTCGTCTACCCTTGACAGTGGTAACCATCTTTGTCATTTTAATGGCTGTTATTGGCATAGCTTGGTTTGTCATGCATCCACATGACCCTAATTTTGCTGTAACATCACTTTCTGTCTCGAACTTCACTGTATCTGATTCACAGATTACAGGCATGTACGAGGTTAAACTGACCATAACAAATCCAAACAAGAAAATCGAAGTGATTCTCGACCGTTTCAATGTGGCGATACTTTATGGTGAGGTCATGCTGTCGATGGCTGAAGTCCAACAACCTGTACTTTTGGAGAAGATGAGCAATATGAGTGTGAATGTTGACTTGGTAATGAAGAATTCACTAAAGTTGGTGCAATATAATCTAGTAAAAGAATGGAACAAAGGGGTGGTGAATTTTGATGTTAAGATGGCTGTTAGAATTAGATTTGAAGCTGGAATATGGCCAAGCAAAGAGAAGATATTAGGTGTTTATTGTGGGGACTTGGATGTGGAATTCTATTCTCCAAAAGACACTGGAAAACTTTTGGGTATAGGGAAGAATTGTCCCATAGTTAATTATTGAAGATTGGTTAATTGCAAGACGAATGGTAGCATATAATCTAATAGTACTCTTTTCACACACTAGTACTTATGTATTTATTAGAAGAAATTTTCTGTTAGGTCTTGTAACTTGTCGCGTCAATTTTTTCAGTCAATCGTACAGTGATATACAAAGACATAGTTTGTGTAACATAGAAAACATCATGTTATGTCACGTAAGTAGAACTCGGATGGTAACAAATTGTAGGGATATTTGATATACCGGGGTACGAATTTGAATTTAGTTTGTTTGAGTATCGTCATTAGGCTCTTCGACAAAAATAAAACCATGTTATCATATATATACTTCATGCAAAATTTACAATAGAATATGCGTATAATCTATCAATCGTTGAATTACATGCTTCACTACTTTGAATGTTTTGATATATATCACATGTCTCAAAAAATATAAATATAAGTAATTGGTATATTTTGTTAGGATCAAATTATAGATGGGTCCAAAAAACATAAGATCAAACAATATGAATTAGATAAATATTACTATACTAAATATTCATCATTTCAATTGAGAGAAAATAAAAAAGAGTTACAAAGGCAAATAGGAAAACAATCTATAACAGAATACCTAACAGAAAACTATCTATAACAGAATTATAACAGAAAAACAGTTAAGTGTTTTCTAACAGTATAATCCAAGCAACTGTTATACACATAGTTAAATATTGAAATTCAATTGAAACTTGTGAAAAAAACTGATATTTTCTTCTTTTCATTTCAGTAAAACTAATAGAATATGTAATCAAATTCTTCTGCTTATAAAAGACATTCACTCATTATCTTCAGCTTGAGCTGTTTAATCTTGAAACAACTTCTTTCAATTCTGTTTTCTTCTCTTATCATCACATTCTCTCACAAAAAATCTTTCAACTATGAAAACCTACAAAGAAGCATCTCTTTACACCATTGATCTTGGTGATTCATCTTTGAATCAAGCTTATGCTAAGGCAACTGCATTCTTTGCAATGCTTGGTGAATGGATGATCTTATTTCTCACCTGTTCGATCGCGTTGTTCTTCGTTCCTCTAACTCCTTCTTTAACACTTCATTCAACTACTTCAACTGTTCTCAATGTTACCAATGGAAAAACCTTCACAGCCAACTTGGGTGTCGAGTTTTTAGCCGAAGATTCCAACCCACTTGGAAACCCCATTCACTATGACTCTCTTCATCTCTCGCTGTTCCACCATCAAGAAAAGCTCTCAACTTTCTCTCTGCTGAAACCTTTTCACAACAAACCCGCTAAAGATTCGACTCAAGAAGCAAAGTTTTGTAACGTGTCTATGATGATCGATGAATGGAGCATTCATGGTCATGGAGAGCCTTGCGGGTTTGTGTATTTGGATTTACGATTTAGTGCTATTGCGAGACTCGGTGAACCAGTGTGGCTGGCTATGAAAGACAGGCTAGAAGGTCATTGTGGAGAAGTGAAAGTTGAAATGTGTCCGTCGGGTAAGAGCAACGTCGTTGTTAACTCGTTTCTTGCGTCGTGCGATGTTTATAGTGATTTGGTGACTAAGGTTAAGATATTAATGTTCGGAATGTTGATCTTTCTTCTTGTACTTGCTGTGGCTATTCCATTTCTTGTTTAGCATTTCTTTTGCTCTGCCACATTTTCTTGAATCTTAGGTTTCACTTTTACTTGTTCTTCAAGGAATTGTAAATTTGGTTTCTTTCATTCTGTCATGGATTTCAATTCCATGTGTTGTTTCAGTTAGACTAGTTATGTTGTAAATCTTCATTTCTTTTTTTAATATCATGTAAGTGTAATAATATGTAACACTTGGATGATTGAAAGAGTTGTAAATGTGTTTGTTCAAAATGGAATAATAATGCAATGTAACTTTTCTTCCATGTTTCAATTTTTTACCCTTCAATTCAATAGTCTTTCAAAAGGGTGGTGAATTTTGATGTGAAGATTGTTGTTAGAGTTAGATTTGAAGCTGGAATATGGCCAAGCAAGGAAAAAACATTGTGTATAATCTAAGTAGGAATTGTCGGCTTGTCGCATAGTTGATGCTAAACCATAGTTAACTATTGAAGATTGATTAATTGCAAGAGGAATGGTAGCATATAATCTAATACTCTTTTTACACACTAGTACTTATGTATTTATTAGAAGAAATTGTCTGTTACGACTTGTAACTTGTCACGTCAATTTTTTCGGTCAATCGTGCAGCGATACACAAAGACATAGTTTGTGTAACATAGAATACACCATGTTATGTATGTCACGTAAGTAGAACTGAGATGGTAACAATGTGCAGGAATATTTGATATATTGGGGTATGAGTTTGAATTCAGTTTGTTTGAGTATCGTCGTTGGTCTCTTCGACAAAAATAAAACCATGTTATCATACATATACTTCATGCAAAATTTACAATAGAATTTGCGTATAACCTATCAATCACTGAATTACGTACTTCGCTACTTTGAATGTCTTGATATATATCACATGTCTCAGAAAATATCTATGTCACTTCTATATAACTAATTGGTATATTCTGTTAAGATCAAATTATAGGCGAGTCCAAAAAAATAAGATCAAATAATATGAATTAGATAAATATTACTTTCATCTCATTGAGAGGAAAAAAGAGTTACAAAGGCAAAGAGGAAAACAACTTTATATACGAAAGTAGTTAGTTAAGCTCTTAACAGAATACCTAACAGAAAACTATCTAAAACAGAATTATAACAGAAAAACAGTTAAGTGTTTTCTAACAGTTATAACTTATAATCCAAGCAACTGTTATACACATAATTAAATATGGAAATTTCAATTTAAACTTTGTGAGAAAAAAAACTGATTTTTTCTTCTTTCATTTTAGTAAAACTAATAGATTATGTAATATACAAGCCATTCAAATAATTAACTTCTTCTGCTTATAAAAGGCATTCATTCACACATTATCTTCAGCTTGAGCTGTTTAATCTTGAAACAACTTCTTTCAATTCTGTTTTCTTCTCTTATCATCACATTCTCACAAAAAAATCTTTCATTTTTCAACTATGAAAAACAACAAAGAAGCATCTCTTTACACCATTGATCTTGGTGCTAGAGTAGCTGCATTCTATGCAATTCTTAGTGATTGGTTGGTCTATTTTCTCGCATCTTCAATCGCATTGTACTGGATGCGTCTAACTCCTTCTTTCACACTTCATTCAACTACTTCGACTGTTCTCAATGTTACTAATGGCAAAACCTTCACAGCCAACTTGGGTGTCAAGTTTTTAGCCGAAGATTCCAACCCATTTGGAAACCCCATTCCCTATGACTCTCTTGATCTCTCGCTGTTCCACCATCAAGAAAAGCTCTCAACTTTCTCTCTGCTGAAACCTTTTTACAAGGAACCCACAAAAGATTCGACTCAAGAAGTTTTTCCCCTTTTTTTGGTTCAAGAAGCAAAGTTTTGTAATGTGTCTATGATGATCGATGAATGGAGCATTCATGGTCGTGGAGAGCCTTGCGGGTTTGTGTATTTGGATTTACGGTTTAGTGCTAATGCGAGACTTGGTGAACCAATATGGCTGGTTATGAAACACGACAAGCTAGAAGGTCATTGTGGAGAAGTGAAAGTTGAAATGTGTCCGTCAAGTAAGAGCACCGTCGTTGTTAACTCGTTTCTTGCGTTGTGCGATGTTCATAGTGATCTGATGACTAAGGTTAAGTTTGTATTGTTCGGAATGTTGATCTTTCATCTCATACTTGCTGCGGCTATTCCATATATTGTTTAGCATTTCTTTTGCTCTGCCACATTTTCTTGAATCTTAGGTTTCACTTTTACTTCTTCTTCAAGGAATCGTAAATTTGGTTTCTTTCATTCTGTCATGGATTTCAATTATAAGTGTAATAGTATGTAACACTTGCATGATTGAAAGAGTTTTGTATATGTGTTTGTTCAAAATGAAATAACGAAATGCAACTTTTCTTCCATGTTTCATTTTTTTTCCCTTCAACTCAGTAGCTCTTTTGCTTTCTTTTTTAAAATTATTATTGTTTCAGTATGATGATAACTTGGTTAACAATCTATATAATCAGGAATTGTTTACTATGTATGATGATAACTTGACTTATTATTGTTTCAGTATGATGCAGTGCAAAAGAACTTACCTGTTTTTAATAGTTTTTATTACTTGTAATTTATACACACATTGATGTTGGAATTAATCCAACATCACCCTTAGAATTCGATGGGCTTAATATCCCAACGCACGGCGCTTAGGCGCAACTCTTTAAGGACTCTATATACTAACAACGATTACTTTTAGCATAGCGGTAAGCGCTTAATCCTACAATTGAGACCATTTTCTTGGTGCCTAGAGTCTTTGTGTCAACCATGTGAATCATGATTTTACTTTGCTAAACCACTTTGTGATTGATACACTTGTGTTAGTGAGCCACATTACAAGCCAAAGACAAAAAAAAGAACACTTGGATTTTGTCATTGAATATTGACAAACTTAATTTTAAGTATGGAGTGACAGTTGAAAGAATGATTAATATTGTCGATTTTGAATTAAGAAATGTCTACTGAATTGAAGGTTTTATGGTGAATTGTTCCGAATGCATGAATGTGTGGCTCTAATAATTGCCATGAATTTTTAATCAAAAATAAAACAATTGCCATGAATTCAGTTTCATTAAATTCTATCAAAATGACGTTTTGGTCTTAGTTTAAAAGTAAAGAAGGTAGCAATATAAAACTTTGTTTGTTCATCGGTATAGTTCATTATTTTGCTTATAAACTGCTCTACATCAAATTATAAAGGAAAAATATTATTTTTTGTTCTAAATATAAAAGAAAAAAACTATTTTTTTGTCTCAAATTATAAGTAAAAAATTAAATGTAAATTGAATTTAATTTTCTTTACCTCTTCTTTTATTAATAAACAACCAATAAAAATTATTTTTACATATTCTCACGCAACTTATTTAAAAAAAAAAACATACAAAACCATATTTCAAATTCATGTTTTAATTTTCTTAATAAGTATGAATTTTTTCCTTTATAATTTGAGACGTAAAGAAGTATATGAAGTGTTTTTGAAAAAAAAATAGTGACATTTTTCTTTATAATTCATATTTTATTTTAGTCTATGTGTCTTTTTTTCTTAAGAATTCATTCTTGTATGTTAAAATCATTTGATTTTAGTCTTTAAAGTTAAAATTTATAGAAAAATTCACACATTTTTTCTTCAAATTTTCCATTGAGTTTACAAGAATGAAAGTACCATTTAAGTCAAAAAAATATGAAGTGTAATTTATGTAATATGTTTTGAGTAGCCCCTCTACCTACTCACATAAATATTATTTATAATGCGATGTCTCATCAATTGAGCTTAATTCGTGGAACATACATTGATTCTTAAATAAATAAATTAATGAGTTTTTTATGAAATAAAATATTACTGTCGACATTTTTGTATTTTAAGAAATAATAAATTTCATAAGAAAAAAATATCATTGGTCTTGAGATCTGTTGATTACAGCCATGAATATTTTGGCCGAATCGGACAAAAGTATCATAATTGGCATTTCTTGCCCCATATTTTCCATTAATTATTTTTGGTCCCGCCACTGTCTTCACAATCACATGTGACATGTTTAGAACAGTACTTATTTTATACGAAACTGCAGTGTACTAACTACCAATCCCCCACTATTAACCTGTTTCCCCCACTCAAATTCATTTTTATTATTATTTTCACCAATACTCCTGTCAATTTTAAAATTAAATTCCATGTGACTATTATGACAAGAAGTTGAAATTACTAACAAATAATTTACTGTCAATAATAATTTATACCACGCAAAATCATAATTAATTAAAGGGTATGTCGAACATGCATAAGTGACTTAAATTTATACATGGTTTATTAATTATTGATAAAATTATAAACGAATATAAAATTTATAGTTTATTTGAAAGATCATTTAAATAAAAATTTTAAAAAATTAAAAATAATTTAATATATTATTGAAACTCGTAAAAAATAATAGTTGGTGTACGTGAGCATGTTTCTCAGTAATTTATAACACATATTTCATCTCCCCCTCTATTTCTTTCTCTCTATATGAAGGCAAGCCTTGTGCTAGAAACATTTTCTAAATTTGGAGAGTAGAAATTGTAACACAACCACACAAAGCAACTCACAACTTTTACAGTCTTTTCATGTTAGCTTGCATCTGTTGAGCAATTATAGCAACCACATCATGTCCACTAAAGAATGCGGCCACCACAACGACCGCCGCAGCCTCCCCCGCGCCCTCCTCGCCGTCATATTAGCCCTCATTTTCCTAATCCTTCTAACCATTTTCCTAATATGGATCATACTTAGACCAACAAAACCACATTTCATGATCCAAGATGCGACAATCTACTCTTTCAACATTTCTTCACCAAACTCTTCACCTTTTCCCATACCAAACACACTAACCCTCACAATGCAAATCACACTCTCAACTCATAACCCAAACAAAAGAATTGGAATTTACTATCAAAAACTTCATGTGTACGGTTCTTATAAAAACCAACAGATCTCACTACCAACTTCACTTCCGGATACTTACCAAGGTCATAAAGATTTTACCGTTTGGTCGCCGTTTATTTACGGCATTGGTGTTCCGGTTTCGCCTTTTACGCTTAGCGCTATGCAACAGGATAAGACTAACGGAATGGTTTTGGTTAACGTTAAAATTAATGGAAGGGTTAAGTGGAAGGTAGGAACTTGGATCTCTGGGAAGTATCATCTTTTTGTTAATTGTCCGGCTTATGTTAGATTCGGCGGTGATCGAAATAATAATGTCGGAGTTGTAGCTCCGGCAGTTAAGTTTCAACTATTGCAAAATTGTAAGGTTGATGTTTAGTTTTTTTGTTTTGTTTTGGTTTTACTTTGTATTAGAATTGTTAGTTCATGCGCATTGTGCTCCACCATATGCACCTTCTTGGTGTTCATGAATTTCATACTTGTTTTTTTTTTTTTTTTAGTATTATAGTCATTTATATTATTAGTGATATAAGTCCTTTTATCTTCTTTTTTTGAGTAATTTATTAGAGATATAAGTCTACTTGAGCTTTATATGAAATAACGAAATTGTATGAAATTTCACTTATTTGACACTTATTTGATTTTTTTGTGTTCATGTCTTTGCTACCGACACTAAGTTTTACATATCACGTAGATAAGTTTCATTCAATATATATATGGTTAAGTTTAATTTCATTCAATACTATGTTTTTATGGTAGGACCTTTCATACTCCCTCCGTCCTAAAATATAAGAGAAAAAACATTTTTTCTTTGTCTCAAAATATAAGGAAAAAAAATAGACATTTATGTTTTCTAAGTATTAATTTTACTTATTTTCATAAAATTAAATGCAGATTGCATTTATTTTTCTTTCTTTCTCATTTTATCAATAAATAATAACCAATGAAAAATGTTTTTGCATCTTCCTATGCAATTTATTCTAAGAAAAATTCCACAAAATCACGTTTCAAATTTTCATGTTTTAGTTTTCTTAATAAGTGTGATTTTTTTATTTTCCTTTATATTTTGGGACGGAGGGAGTATTATTATATTAGAGTATGCAATGAGATTTGGTTAAGTTATTATGTAAAATAATGTTTATATATTATTAGTACATAATTTTTAAATTCTTTAATTAAATTGACACTTTTCCCTTTTCTTGTAAAGAATATTTTAATTAATATACCTAAAATACTTTGCCATGTGATTGAATTAATCAATAATAATTAATTTTATTGAAAGTTGATTAACTTCCTCAATTTCAAAATATAAGCAAAAATTATATATATAAAAATTCAAGTAAAAATTTATCAATAAAAATAAATGTATTTGGTGTAAAATTTAGGCCAAATACAACAACTTTTGTCAATCTATTTATATTTATATTTTAGGATAGAGGAAGTAAGTCCTTATTAATAGTTTTTTTGTTGACAAAAGGTCCTTAGAGTAGCTAATGATCAAGGTCTATTATGATTTGAAATTGAAAACTAACATTGAATCATTTACTTTAGTATTAGACTCTCGCATGTACGATGCACATGCACGGGTCTAATAATGAAATATAAGATTAAAATATGTTAAGATTAAAATATGTGTGACAAAATAGCAACATATATTATAAAAACCTTCTCTATTAAAGAATTAACCACATTTAAAGTTATAAAAAGATTTTCGTCATCTTTATTAGTTATTAATGTCTTTAACCCATATTTTAAAATAATTCTTGATATTGAAAATTAATATATTTAATTATATATTTTAAAGATTATAAAATAAATATTGTAAAAATATTGATCCAAAGAAAAATCAAATATTTTACATACTATCTTTGTAAAACAAAAACTGTGAAAGTATGTTTTTTGAATAGTGTATAGGGTCAAATTGTTATAGTACTTATTTTGAAATGGAGTTAATAAAATAAGAATGAGGTGTCCAGTTTCAAAAAAAAAAACAAGAATGAGGTGTCCAGTTTTTGGACATATTTAATTGTAGTCTTATTAATTAGTTTCATGGATGCTTCCATAGCTTTAGGATCATGTCCTTAGCACTAGTATTTAATTTTTAGGGCGACGACAAATTGTCTCACTGTTTTGCTTTGTTGTTTTCTTCTCTTGTTGGTGTTTTCCATCCGGAATGAGAAGATATCGACCAATAATAAATTTAATAACTCAAGTGATACACAGTGATAGATAAATCGCAAGTAATAATTAAGATATAGTGTTCATGATTTGCTTTTAACTTTAAACCAAACATTTATACTAATGTTTTAAGGAAATAAAAGACAAATAGGAGAGAGGAGAGATAAGACTTGTTGAAAATTAAATTTAAACTTTTATCAAATAGTTGGTAAACGATTGAATTTTAATTTGAATTGCTTGTACCTTACGTAGTATATGTTAGAGGTTAGTTCTCTACAAATGATTTATTCATTTACCACGACAACTTAACTCGATCAACCATTGCACATATTTTTATGGTCATACAATTCACTATGCTCGCTATAATCTCTTAAGTTAACTATTAGTTAACATAGACATGAATTTATTAAATTGTTAGTCACAATTAACTTTAATTCT
Source organism: Trifolium dubium (assembly GCA_951804385.1). Taxonomy (NCBI): domain Eukaryota; kingdom Viridiplantae; phylum Streptophyta; class Magnoliopsida; order Fabales; family Fabaceae; genus Trifolium; species Trifolium dubium. The sequence goes on along the minus strand of OX638075.1, from coordinate 27,505,311 downwards.
CTATCTCTAGACCAATTACAAGGTTTAATCATTAATATATGTTTAATTTATACATTTAATCTTTTAGCAAACATGAATTTAGAAACCATTACTTACAAAAAAAACCATTACAACCATTCATGAAGCATAAATAACAAGATTAATGAATTAGTAAATTGATTCAATCATAAGAGAACTAGTGATAATCTAACAATTAACTAGAAATTCATACAAGGTTTTCAATAAAAAATTCAATCTAGAAGAAATTACTCCATTAATACAAGAGATGAAAAGAGTTTAGGAATGAGATGCATGGAAAAATTAAGATGAGAATTGGTAGATGAGTAATATTCAATCTTGTTTTCAAGCTTTTATAAATCATGTTTCTCCATCTTCAAATTGCTATTTCCAAGCTTCAATAATGGTTCTAGACCATTTTTCCTCTCAAATTTCGTAACGCCTTCAAGAAAATGAAGTTTTCGATTTATAGGTCCACCAGTGCGCGCGTGCGCCCAACGCCAATTGCAGAATGTCTGGAGCCAGTTATGCGCGCGCCCAGCACCCACGGCGGCCCAAAAATTTGAATTTTCAGTTTTTCTTCGCGCAAACAACCTCTAATCCCTTAACTTTTTGCACATTTACTATGATCAAAACACTTCTAATGTTCATCCCATCATGCCGCACTCACATTCACTTTACACATCCCATCAGTATTCAAACAAACCCATCCTGCCGGTGGAGAGGCTTCGAGCTAATTAAACACTCTCACCATTGCTCACCATTGCACACGCATCGGCAACATTCATAATAAAAATACAAGGAAATCTTAGGTGTAACAAAATGTTCATCATGATTCATGTACTATCCTTATTCCGCCACTGCCATAGCGTGTGACAAGCTATGCCCAAACATTACATTTTTATTCTTTTATAGTGTAAAATTAATTTATCTTTTATTGTAATTTTTATTTGTTGTTGAATAAATTAATAATTTTTTATAGCAAATACTCCCTCTAGTAGTCTAGTCTAAGCGATAAATAACTTTTTAGATTCATTCAAAAAGTAATGTATTTAGACAATAATATAGACTAAATACATTACTTTTTCAATGAATCTAAAAAATCAATTTTGCTTATATATGAGACTAGAGGAGTACTAAAAAGTGTACCTGATGCACTCTTTAAATCTTTTAAATAATAAATTTTTATAGAATTTTTAAAAAGATGTATAAAATAATCGCATTGAAAATTGTGTTTGTTAACATTTTGAATAAATAATTTTTTTAAATAGTATGCTTAAATAGTACTACCTCCGTTCCAAAACTATTGTCTTTACGCATATCAATGCATAATTTGAATCATTAATATCTTTAATTTTCTTTGATAAAAAATTATAAAAATTTAATATTATGAAAATATTCATTGAGACGAATCAAAGAAGATTTTATTTGCTAATATTTGTCTTTATAGTCCCTCTGATCCTTAATATAAGACACAATTTACTTTTTTGGTTCATTGAAAAAGTAATGTATCTAGACTATAATATAGACTAGATACATTAGTTTTCCTATGAATCTAAAAAGTGTTTTTTCTCTTATAGTATTAAGGACCGGAGGGAGTACATCTATACTATTATTATTTAGGACCATTTTTTCAAAGAAAACTGTACACATGTCAACCCTAGATGCATTCTCTTCTCATATTGTTTTGACATTAAATGCATTATTATTATATTATTATTTTTATATATATTCTTCTCTCATATAATTTTTGCATTAAATGCAATATTATTTAGACATAATAATTATTAAATCAAAGTTAGTTCAAAAAAATCAAAGTTGACCGTAATAACTATCACTATTAGATTTTTTTTATAAGGATTATTTCTATAAAATTGTTGGTATATGTAAAGAAAAAAATATTATATATATTTTTTTTAAATTCAAAACATGTAACTTTTTTGGATAAATATATTTTGAGGGACTAAAAGCATCTATTGTTTTATAGAATTTTTTAAAATAATGACTATTCCTACAAACTGCAATATTATGGAGTCTTAAAATTACCATTAAAATAAAAAAAAATAGTACAATTTATATTTAACATTTTGAAAAAAGAATTATTTTACTATCATCACTTTTTTTTTATATCTATAAAAAACGTATAGTTTAAATGTCTTTAAGAAATCAATTAAGACATAGACAATTTATCCTAAACTTTTGCACATGATATGAAAAAATAATTCCATATATATACCAAAAAAACGTGTGACAACATTCACCAATTAATCACCCTAATATTAATTGATTGGTCAACAATTTGGTTATGGAATTGTCTTAAAAAATATTAATTAGTTGCGATTTGATGCCAATTATATTTTCATCACAACCCTATTCTCACTATATAAACACATGACAGTCAGTACAAAAAATTTCAAACATTTGTCACAAAATATTAATCTTACTTCTACTGATTTATGTTGTTCAAATCCTTCTTTTGTTCAATTTCTATTTATTTGTTAATGATTCTTTTTTTTTTTATTAATTTTGTTTGTTTGTTATATTATCAGGATTTGCCAAAATTTGGAGATCAAAGTTTGATACACATGACACTTTTTTCTATTGATTTTGTTTTTTTTTTTACCGGAATTTGCAAAGTTGGAGATCAAAGTTTGACACACATGATATACAAATGAAGATCTACCATTATGTGACAATATTGATCAATTTTAGAGTACAAATATTACACTATGCTTTATAGTTTATAGTTTAACATGTAAGAGATTATCACATGTTTTTTGGTTACTAACTCTTTTACGATTAAAAATTGTAAAGATAGAAAAATTGTAATATAGTCTTAATTTTACAATTTTGTTTGATTACTATAGTCTTTTATGATTGAAGATTTGTAAAATTAAAATTTCAAATATTTATATGGACTAAAAATATATTTAATATTATGTTATTCAATATGCTTACATATTTTTTTTAGAAAAAAAATGTTGAAAGTTAAACTATAAATCATTGGATTATGATAATATATTTTTACAATGTTTATTTTTTCAATGCCAATTCTTAAGTTTAAATTTTGTTATCATTCTGATTGTGATAGCATACTATTATACTCTATTTCAACGTTGATTGAAATTTTTAGTAAACAAAATAATTTTTAAAGTTTAATATTTAATTATAATTTATCACATATCACAAATATCCTAATATATAAGTTAACCAAAAAAATCCCAATTAAAGAATGTATTGTAGACTTGGAGTTATGGAAAATATTCTCCTCTCTTATGCATTTCACTTTTCACATTTATATCATTGGATTTTAATGATGCAACCAAAAAAAAAAAAACTGGACAAAAAATTTGTACTATTAAAGGCAATATTCGAATTCTTATTTTAACAAAAAAAAAAAAATCACATTTACCATACAAAATTTCAATTTCGTAAAAAATTTAAAATTATTCTCAAAAAATGAGTTTTAAAAAATAATAATAAAATTAAAAATTACTTCATGTTTTTTAAACGATAATTTAAATGAATATGCTTTTAAAAAATAGTCAATTAAATTTTAAATAGTAAAAATATTATTCAAAAAAAAAGTAATTGTTTATTTAGTAAATAATTAATAAAATTATTATTTCGATTATTTCTCACAGTAGTATAATGAAGCACGATAATGAATATTTTCTACCTAATATGAATTTGTTTCCATTTACAGGTTGCACAGTTATGAAAAAAAATATTCAAATTATTGTCAATCACACCGAATACATTATTTATTCCAATAAAAGTTAAATATATTCTTCATCTCCATAAAGTTATAAAATTTTGTCAATGTAAATTTAGTCTCTCAAAATTTTAAATATTAATGTTATTTTTATTTCATATTTATTTTACTATAAATATTATGAGATTGTTTGACTTTTTTTTGTTTCTTTAGGGGCTTTTATTTGACAAAAACATTCGAATAAATAGAGTACATCAGAAATAAAGTAATCGGTATACATATGTGTCTAGATTTGCATCATTGACAAACTTGATCACTAATTGAATCAGTAGTTGATCAAAGTCGATCTGTCAATCTGAACCAAACAAACACCGCACAAGACGGGAAAAAAAGAATATCGTACAATACGGGAAAACAACAATAGCGCACAAGACGAAAAAACAAGAACACCACACAAGACGGGAAATCAAGAACATCGCACACGACGGGAAAACAACTAACGTCGCACTAAGATGATGAAATCTCACAAACAAAAAACCAACAGAAAATCTAATAGATATAAAAACCAGTTACTTATATAGATTGAAAAGGAGAAGAAAAAATATGCACATGGACTCTATTATTTATAAAGTGTATTTAAAAGTCAATAAATTTACAAATGTATTGTTTTCCCGTGCATGACACGGGCTCATAAACTAGTTAGTAATAAAATACGGTCAAAATAAATTTCAAAAGTCAACAGAGACAATAATTTTGGGATGAAAGAAGTACATCGAGTACACTCATTAGCACATAATAATACGTTAAAAAACACATCGAGTACATCGACTATTTTTTACTATTTATTTATAAAAAAACACATAATAATACGTTAAAGTTTTTGATAAGGTCACATCATGACATCAACTTCTTTTTTTTACACAAGCTCACATATCCTTATTACCCACCGCACAAATACCTAAAATAAATAATGATGACAAAACAGATGTGTAGATTTTCTATGTTCTCGTTTACTCCTAGTTCAAGTTTCTTGGATTGGTTACCTTCTCAAATCTCACTACAAACTCCAAAGACTGGATCACTCTTGTGAAACTAAATAAAATAAATAAAGTGTTCTTTCACATTTTAATTTTTTCATAGTAATATAACTTTAATTATCAAATCTACGAGAATTTAATTTAGTTAATAAAAACATCACATTATATTATATATTAATACATTCCAAACCTATACATTTCACTTATTTGTAATGATAAAATTAATGCCGATGTGCATAGTTCACTTAATTAAGGTGAATTCCAAAATGAAAGATTAACTTTTATGCATATGTTATTACTTATTAGAATTCATTAATGTTAACGGTTTTTATAAATTAGTATAATTTATTTTGATGAGTCTCAACAACATATCAAATAACTTTTAATTTATATAAAATTTGATATAAAAGATTTTTTTGATATAAACTTTCAATCCAACAATATATTATATAAAATTCATATTCATTATAGTGTTTTTAGCAACTTGTGTACGAAGTCTTTCACCTTAAACAAAACATTCGCTTAATTATACTACAATCACTAAAAGATTTTTTTTTTGTTTTGACCACTAATATTCGGTTCATTAGACCGATTAATCCGGTTCACACGAATTGCATCATCTAAATCCAATTGTGTAAAATCGTAATCTTTACATATTAAATTTAATGTCAATCGCTACTAAACAAACTAACTAACGCTGAATTAGTGACAAAAAGAATTTTTTTACTTAATTATGAGAAATGTAATCTCACGTTATTATCATGAATAATGACTAATGAGTGTAATACTAGTACTAGTAATGAGTAGTAATCCTCTGAGAAATTGAGAAGCTCGAGACAAGAGGGTGAGCGAATTCCCATAATGCCCATTGAGTGAATAAATTCTTTTCATTTTCAAAATCTAGCTTCTTCTTCAGTCTCTTCACATTTCTCACCTCATTTTTTACTGGCATATATAATGAAGCTTCTGTAGCAAGTAGCAACAGTGTTTATTTTCAAGCAGTGATTATGGGAGTGCCATCGTTTTATAAATGGTTAATCAACAAATATCCAAATGTTGTTGAAGACACAAACACTTCAACTGTAGAATATGATAATCTTTATCTTGACATGAACTCAATTATCCACCCATGTTTTCATCCCAATGATGATGATAACAACAACAACAACGTTTGTTACTCTTCCTCTTTTAGTATTATCTTTTATTATTTTTCAAGTTTTTAAAGTTGGTTTTATGTATGTTTTTCAGAGTTCTCCTCCAACTACCTTTGATCAAGTGTTTACAAACATATTTCACTACATTGATCACCTTGTTACCATTGTTAAGCCTCGCAAACTACTCTACATGGCTATAGGTGAGACTAATCACACTAACCCCAACGTTTTACTATTTTTAAAGATAGTGTTTTTTATAGTTTAATATAATGTTAGTGACATTACATTTCATTGTGTAAATGTAAGATGTTTGGCAAAAAGAATGTGCGTTATATAGCACTGACACTTCTGATTGAAAATTTGTTGTATTTGATGTGTTGTTGGTGTTAGACACTTTACATTACTGATGGCTATGTATCTCTGTTGTGTGTGTCTAATAGTTTTAGTGTTTTTCATATTGTTTAGACGGAGTAGCTCCACGAGCAAAAATGAATCAACAACGTACTAGACGTTTTAGAACGGCTAAAGACGATGAAATGCACGTAAGTATTTAATTTCATTTTTATATAAGTTGTTTTTATCAAAAAATAATAATTTAAGTTTACAAACTAGTAGTTGAATGATTAAGGCTTAGTGTTTTTTGAATTAATATTGTTTTGTATTTATAGGAAGCTGAAGAAGATAGACTGAGGAAACAGTTTGAAATGGAAGGAAAACAAGTTCTTCCTAAACAAGAATGTGAAGTGTCAGATTCAAATATAATAACACCAGGAACAGAATTCATGCATAAACTTTCAATGGCTCTTAAAAGTTACATAACTTCAAGAATATCCTCTGATCCATTATGGAAGAATATTATAGTATGTATTTATATGCATAGTTCATACTCATAACTAATTGTATTTAATTGTTTATAAATTTTGTTGATGTTTCTTACTTAGGTAATTTTGTCTGATGCTAATGTTCCTGGAGAAGGAGAACATAAGGTTATGTCCTTCATAAGGAAACAAAGAGGTCTTCCTGATTATAATCCAAACACTGTCCACTGCTTATATGGATCGGTATCGAAAACTTAGTTTATTTTTTACTTCATATGAACCAACCATAAGTATGAACTTTAATTTTATAAATTCAATGATATATATATTTATGATAAACTATGTTTATTTGTTTTTAATTTGTCCATTTTGTTAATTAGAGGGCTATTGATTTACTAATGACTGTTTACAAGAAAGAGTTCAACAAACTTGGTGGATATCTTGTGGACATAAATAAGGTAAAACTAACAATGTTTGTTACATTATGATTCCTAATTAAGATTCATTCAATTTATTTAATTCGATTTTATTTTATGTACTCTTTTTATGTGTCCATGATATGAAATCAGATTGGGGAGAAACATGCTGCATTTGTGAAGCTGTGGGTTCTTCAATATTACTATTCAGGAGTTCCGTCATGGACATGGTAACTATTAACTAACAATATGGTTAATGAAAACTTTTTTTTCTTGTGTGTCAAGTAATTTATGTGTGGAAAATTAAAAATAATCACTGCAAATTAAAAACAGGTTTTATCCCTATCATTATGGTCCATTTACTTCAGACTTCAAAGGCATGGGTCAAGTGAGAGTAAATTTTGAGAAAGGCATCCCATTCTTACCTTTTGATCAACTTTTAAGCGTTCTCCCTCAAAAGAGGTAATTTTCTTAATTATGTTCTCTAATCTTCACATTTAATATCTATGAAGCGCTGTCACAAACACCTAAAGCTTAGTAATAATTTGCAAATATTGAGGTGTTTGAGTGTAAACCGCATGTGTAAGTACTATTTGCATGTGTTGGATACTAACACATGTAAAACACGCCTTCAATTGAAATTGTCATTTCTACATAGTTTGATACCATTTAGCCTTGATTGAATCTTATATGCTTTTGATTTTATGTAGTTCTTATGCTCTTCCGAAAGCTTATGCACAACTGATGTTGGATGAGCAGTCTAAAATATTTGACTTGTTTCCTCAAGGTAAGCTATGAAGTTTGATCTTTTCTAGTATATGATTCTTTGAACTTGTTTTCTTGTTTTTCTTCTTATTCTTTTTTTAATTTTGATTTCGTAGATTTTGAAATTGACACAGAAAGGAAGCGCTTCATGTGGCAGGTAATCTAATCTCCCTTGCTAAGTAGCACTGATTGTAGTAAGTTGCAAGTTTTTTTATATGTATGCGGCGCGAATTCATACACTGACATATATGAATGATGTTACTCATGAAGGGAGTATGCAAACTTCCATATATGGATGAGAAAAGGCTTTTGGCTGAAACCAGAGAACTCGTCAAAGGATTAACAGTATGAATTATTACCTCAATTTTTTTTATACATTAAATTTGTGTTCTTTGTTAACGCCATTTAAATCGTAAAATGTGATTTGTAGGAAACTGAAGCCAAAAGAAATTCAGTTGAAGTTGATAGGTTGTTGGTTAGTAACACTGCAAAGGTAGCGGAAAAAATATGCTCACTAAGTTCAAATAAATTAGAAACAAGTATAAGGTTTGTCAATGTTTATAAATGATCGTTTCTAACAATACTTGCAGCTTCTTCTTATTCTCATATTGTTAGAAATAAGTAACAGTTCATTGTTTCCGTTGTTTTTAGCAGTGACGGCATTGGAGGCATCATAAGTCTCTGTCGCGATTGCGTTGAGAACAACAAACAAGAAGACTTAGTGTTGTATGCTAAGACTAAAATGTTATTTTCAGATTTTTAGGTAGCACTTTACTTTATCTATTTAATATTGTTTTTTGCTGCAGCTGTGTCAAATATGAGATGCCTATGAATGGTTCAAGCCAAGTTCAGCATCTACTATATGGTGTAAATTTTCCTGAAAAGGTAAATGAATTAACATTCGATATATTTCCTCTTTCACAATATGAAATTGCTAACTTCCAATGGCATAATTCCAGTTTTTGGCATGGTTTAGACTTCAGACATAAGATACAAAAGTACTTAACTTGAAAATGAAAACATTCATTTGTTTTGCAGACGATCTTTGAAAAAGACATAATGGAAACCGTTCTCTGGCATGAACGTCAACAATATTATAATCGTTTCAATAGGTAAAGTTTATTAATTTCTTTTTCCATTTACTATGTGAATAATAAAAAATATACCATCTGCTGTTGATTTTATGGTGCAGCCAGTTAGATTAGACTCGTAATATATAACATTTTGCTGCAATATAAAGTCGAATGCTGATTTGTAAAAATCGTAATTTAACTGACCAACTTGATGATTATTCAGGTCACATAGTCAAGACAATTGGAGAAGTTCAAACAGAGAAGGCAATATGTCAAAGTTTCCTTCTAATGCATCTACTTTTGGTGGAAGAAGCTATGGACCTCCTGACTCGAATCACAAAGGCGGTGGCGTTGGATGGGGTACAGGTAGAGGAAAACAAGAAAGGATCAATCATGACATTCTCAATGAAAGAATGGCATCGTTTACTCCATTTCATGAACAACCTAATGATCGCGGAGGATCTTCTTATCATCATCAATGTTCAAATGCACCTTTTGGTAGAGGGCGAGGTCGGGCTCAACAAAATTCGAACAATGTGTATTCTTGGAAGACTGTTTCTTCTAATTCCAACAACTCGTTTCGGCCTCAATGGACAGAATCAAAGGATAAAAGGCATTGGTAGAATTTAGAAAGAAAGGTGTTCAAGTATACTTCCTTTTTGTTTTGTGAAGTGTTTAATGGATGGATTTGTTTATTGTTAATCTTCATGTTTTCGGTGGTTGAAACTTGAAATGATCATTTTGGATTTGTTTTGTAACTTCTGGCATTTAGTACTAATTAATGTTATTGTGTTCTATGTAACTTATATTAGTGTTAAGTTAGACATCCTCTAAATTTAATTAAGCAAGTATTATTCCCTCTAAATAATAGCCATTTAAATTTTTGTCTATGTACTTTCAAATTCTTTTAATTTGACATTGTAATTTCCAATAACTTTTAATTTAGTCCTTTAATCCTGTGGTCTAATTTAGTCACTTTAAACGTAGTAAAACTTCAAAACCAAATTCATTACTGTGATGTGAAATCATTCGGAGTATAAAGAGAGGGAAAAACAATTTAGAAAGGTGATTTGAGTCAAAAATTAATCCTTAACCACCTTTATTGTAAAGTAAACCACCCTTCTTTAGATGATGGAGAATATAATTGTTTTTTTAAAGATGTTAAAGTCACTTATTAGAGGGGGATTGGGTCAAAAATTGATCTTAAACCACCTCTCTTTTAGATGGTGGAAAATATAAAAAAAAAAAAAATAAGGTTAAGGAAGAAATTCTCATTACTTTGAAAAAAAGAATCAAATTTATTGTTTTGCTGAGGGGATGCTTTCTCAACAAGTGACTCGTGATATTTGTTAGCATTTTTCTTAAAGTAAAAATATATACAGTATCTTCATAGCAAACTTTTTCATAGTTAAGATAATTTTATGGCTTAATTACAATTTCAATTCTCTATTTTTACTCACTTACGAAATTAATTCCCTATTTTGAAATCTTAGTTTTGATCTATCCATCATAATTTTATACTTAAAAATGATGATGTAATATATTTTAAATGACATGATATACAATCTGCTGATGTGTAGTCATCGACTAATTATTTATATTTTCTTGTAATTTTATGATTTTTGATCATTAACTGTTAGTCTGTTACTATCAGACTATATGTCTAATCATTTAAATAAAATTGACGTCATGGGTTTTAAAAAACGATACAGGGACAAAAAATTAAAAATTCACGAACTTACATAGATGATTTAGATATTTAAGTCCTTAAAATATGTATGTCACAATTTTTAAATACAAAAATTGAGTGATAAAAACTGAATGATTTTAAAATAGGAAGATCAATTTTGTAAGTGATTGAAAATAAGAAGACCATAACTTTAATTAAGCCCAATGAATATATTATTTCTTGAAAAATTATGGATAACTTATTTAATAAATTAAACAATAAGAATACGAAGAATTAGCCACGTGAATAAAATAATCATATTATTGATATTAAAATGAACAATAAATCGTCTCATGAACTTAGTTCAATCAGTCAATTGATTGGACATCGCGAAATAGTTAAGTCAGACCTCATACATTTATTATTAGAGTTCGATTTTCAATTCCTCTATTTTATGCGTATAAATTTATGATGACTTTATTATTTCATTTATATATTGAGAAAAAAATTTAAAAAAAATTGGATTTATTTTAGCAAATGACTCATTTTTTTAAAACTAAAATTATAATTCCAGATATTTCTAACAACAAAAAATTATCTCTTGATTTTTATTTACCTAATTATAATTCCAGAGGTGTGGATTATAATGATTTCTAACAACTAAAATTATAGTAATGATTTTTATTTAACCAAAAAATTATTATGGTTAAAGTTTCTGAAAAGGTCACATCGACCTTAACCCTCACAAATTCCTAAAATAAATGATAATGATGACAAAACAGAGGTGTGGATTTTGCATGTTACCTTCTGGTTTACTTCTCGTCCAAGTCTCTTGGTTTGGTTTAGCTCACACTTGCCCTCTCAAATCTCACTACAAACTCCAAAGAGCAATCACTTTTGTGAAACGGAACAAGTGAGGAGAATTTTCTACAGAAAGTTACTACATCTACTAAGTTAATACTATGTGCTCCAAGTAAATTTAATATAGAAAAATTATTTTAGAAAACGTGCATTTAATTTTTTAGAAGTTAACACACTTTTTTATTACTCCCTCCATCACTAAATATAAGACCCTTTTTTACTACTGCACGTACGCATAATTTTGAACACAATTATCTTTAATTATCTAATAGTAAAAATTATAAAAACTTGATATTTTGAAAGTACTCATCAAAACAAATCAAACAAGATCTTATATACTAATATTTACATCTATGTATTATTAAAAAAATACGGTCAAAATAAGATAAGTGAATAGTGTAATTTTGTCAAAAGAGATCTTATAAAAAGAGACGGAGGTAATATATAATATCTATTTTTAAATACTGTAATATGTATCTTAAAAATATATCAGTAAGACTCAAAAAATAAATAAAATAGTTTTTTTAACAAAACATGAATTTAATATAAAATTTTAACCACAAAAAAATATAAAAATTCATAATTAATTATTGTTTTATTAAAAATTCTAAAAAAAATTTGGGAGAGATTATTATAATTTAATAATTTTTTTTGCAAAATTTTATTCAAAAATATGAATTCTACATATGAGTTTACTTAGAAGGAGTGACCAAAAGTGAAGATGAAAAATTTTATGGGGACTAAAAGTCGAAGAAAATTTTTAGAGGGACTAAAAGTAAAATTTGATATATTTATGGGGACCAAAAACTTATTTATCCCAAAAAAATATATGATCAAAATTGAAATTGTGTACAAAAAAATTTTGAAATTGTATCATAGAGTAATATACTTCTTTTATGTTGAAATAGTCAGCAAAAAATAAGGATTAAAATAACAAAAAGTAATTAGATAGACTTAATGGTAAGTTAAATTTATCATTTTCCTATTGGTGCACCAAACAACAGATTAAAACAAAATTAAAAAATTTTAATATATCTTATTTCACTAACCTGCGTGCCAAACATGCCTTTAAATATTCATTAGCTGAGAGAAAAATCACGCCGAAACATCTATTAATTATGAGAAGTTTAATCTGAGGTTATTATAATGAGCAAAGAGTAATCATATCCTCTGAGAAATTGAGAAGCTCGAGACAATGAGTAAACTATTTTTTTTCATTTTCAAAATCTCTTCAGTCCCTTCATATTTCACACCTCATTGTTCTGTTGCCGATTTTTCAACTACTAGTAGTACTACTACTTCTTCAAAATTAAAATATTCTGTAAAATAAATACCGTAAATGTACTCTACTTTTTCATTTATCATAGTAGTATATATATAAATGTGTTTCATGTTGCAAATTAAACAAAAATTTAAAGAGTCATCTATATAGTATGAAGCTCTAAACTAGCAACAGGGAAACAAAGTTTATTTTCATCAATCATATTAATATTAATATTAAGATTAAGAAGCTGTGATTATGGGTGTGCCATCGTTTTATAGATGGTTAATCAACAAATTTCCAAAGGTTGTTGAAGACACAAAGACATCAACCGTGGAATATGATAATCTTTCCCTTGACATGAATTCCATTATCCACATATGTTTTCATCCCAATGATCATGATAACAACAACGTTTGTTACTCTTTCTCTTTTAGTATCTTTTATTACTTTTCATGCTTCTTTTTATTATCATTATTATTTAATTCATCAAGTTGATGCATGCACACTTGATATGCTAGCTCAGTGGTAAAAGTTTAGCATTGTAACTTCAAGGTGTCAAGTTCAAATCTCATTAGAGACAGTTGTAAAATGACCATCAGTGTCAATGATTCATAAAAATTTCCCATGTATGTTTTTTCAGAGTACTCCTCCAACAACATTTGATGAAGTGTTTACAAATATGTTTCACTGCATTGATGACCTTGTCACCATTGTTAAGCCTCGCAAGCTACTCTACATGGCTATCGGTGAGACTAATCACATTAAGCCCAAATTTTATTACTTTAATACATTGTTAGTAACACAAGTGTAAATGTAAATTATTTGGCTAAAAGAATGTTTATTAGATAGCACTGATGACACGTGACACTTCTGAAAATGTGTTTGATAATGATATGTGTAGTTGGCGTTAGACACCTCACATTAATATATATTTTTTAAAATTATTATTGATGTCTACGTATTAGTGTTGGCGGTAGTGTGTGTAATAGTTTTAGTGTTTCTCATATTGATTAGACGGAGTAGCTCCACGGGGGAAAATGAACAACCAAAGGGCCAGACGTTTAAGATCAGCTAAAGATGAAGAGATGCGCGTAATTATTAATTTCATCTATTTTTACTAGTTGTTTTTTCAAAAAAATTATTGAATTTATAAAATGGTAGAATGATTGAGGTTTGGTTTTTTTTTGAATTAATTTTGCTTTGTACTTATAGGAAGCTGAAGAAGAAAGACTGAGGAAACAATTTGAAATGGAAGGAAAACAAGTTCTTCCTAAACAAGAATGTGAAGTGTCAGATTCAAATGTAATAACACCAGGAACAGAATTCATGCATAAACTTTCAATGGCTCTTAAAAGTTACATCACTTCAAGAATATCCTCTGATTCATTATGGAAAAACATTATGGTATGATATGCATAGTTTAAACTCATATTTAGTTATATTTAATTGTTTATTAATTTTGATTTTTTTACTTAGGTAATTTTATCCGATGCCAATGTACCTGGTGAAGGCGAACATAAGATTATGTCATTCATTAGAAAACAACGAGGTCTTCCTGATTATGATCCAAACACGGCCCACTGCTTATATGGCGCGGTATATTTTTTACTTCTTTTGTTCTATGATATTTGAAAATTTTGAGCTTCTATGATATTTGAAAATTTTGAGCTTTAACTTTTGATTTTGGGTGCAGGATTCTGATCTTATAATACTTGGTCTGTCAAGCCATGAGCCTCATTTTTCAATTATAAGAGAGGTTATTTTGACGCAATACTTACATACTTAATTAACGTCGATAAACTATAAATTTAATCTTCTATATCGCTTAACATGACAAATTTAATTCATTGCATGTACAGGATGTGCCAAATTGTCTTAAGAAGTTCAAGGTATAATTATATATAATAACTGATTAAAGTCTATAACTTTGAAGTTGATATAATGATCATATATGATTTTGAATCATATACTTGCTTGCAGCTTTTGCATATTTTGTTGTTGAGGGAATATCTTGAATTAGAAATGAAGATACAAGATCCGCCGAAAAATTTCGATGTTGATTTTGAGCGGATAGTTGATGATTTTATCTTCATGTGTTTCTTTGTTGGAAATGATTTTCTTCCACATTTGCCATCTTTGGATGCGTACGAGGTATTTAAAAACTTTTATAAATTCAATAGATAGAATAGAAATCTATGATAAACTATGTTTATTTGTTTTTAATTTGTCCATTGTTGTTAGGGGGCTATTGATTTACTTATGACTGTTTACAAGAAAGAGTTCAAGGAACTTGGTGGATATCTTGTGGACATAAAAAAGGTAACACTAACAATCTTACATTATGATTCCTAATTAAGTTTCATTTATTTAAATTCAATTTTATTTTATGTACTCTTTTTATGTGGCCATGATATGAAATCAGATGGGGGAGAAACATGCTACATATGTTGAGCTACCAAGAGTTGAAAAATTCATACTTATGGTTGGTTCATATGAAGAAAAAATCTTCAAAAAAAGAAGTGCAATTAGAGACAAGAAATTGAAAAGGATCAAGTGAGGTTATGAGAATTCGGTAAGTTCATGCATATACTATTTGAAAAATGGAGACATTCATTTGACTTCCATTGATTCTGTTGTTTTCTTCCAGAAGCAAGAACGGAACATTTGTGATAATGCACATATTGAAAACGAGAGTAGTTCAAATTGCGCACTTCATATTAATAAAGCGCAAGCTATCGACAATGGTTATTTTGTTTCTGATGAAGAAGTAAGTATGCATATTGATTGATATTTTTAATTGTACAATGTATTATTGGAGTATATACGATAATGTTGTTGATAATTTTCAGATTTTGTAAAACACAGAGGAACTAAAAGAGAAATTAAACAAATGGATAGAAGAGAAAGGGGACTTGCTCAAGAGTGGAGATTTCTTGATTGACAAGGTATATATTTTTTCCCCAATAGTCTTTTAATTTTCATTTTAGATGTTTTTCTTCGAGATATTGTTCTCCAATAAATGCATATGAAACATGCTTATGTTAGCTGCCAATGTATTGTTTTGATTCATTTTAGATAGAATTGGGAAATGTTGGATTTAAAGAAAGATATTATAAAGAGAAGTTTTCTGTGGAGGGCTCAGCCAACATTGAGAAGAAAAGGAAAGAAATAGTAAGTTTTTTCTTTCTCAATTTCTATGAAGCATTGACACAGATATAGACACCAGATACAATACTGATAGTTTAAGTAAATATCGTTCTTTTGCGTAAGAATATTCAACAGCGGTGGTGAAGAATTACAATGTAATTGTAGGTGCAGAAATACACTGAGGGATTGCTGTGGGTTCTTGAATATTACTATTCAGGAGTTGCTTCATGGACATGGTAAGTAACAATACGGTTAAAGAAAACTTGTTTTCCTTGTGTGTCGTGTAATCACTGCAAATTAAAAACAGGTTTTATCCCGATCACTATGGTCCATTTGCTTCAGATTTAGAAGGCATGGGTCAAGTGAAAGTAAATTTTGAGAAAGGTGCCCCATTCTTACCTTTTGATCAACTCTTAAGTGTTCTCCCTAAAAGGAGGTAATTTTCTTAATTATGTTCTCTAATCTTCCATCACATTTAATATCTATGAAGTGCTTACACATACATTTGGGGTTGTTTAATGCAACCGTATGTGTAAGTATGTATAGTCTTTGTGTCAGATACTAACACCTTCGTTCGAAAATGTTGGTCCTACTCCTACATAAGTACATAGTTTGATACCGTTCCTTAGCCCTGATTGAATATTATCTGATTTCATTTTTATGCAGTTCTTATGCACTGCCTAAAGCATATGCACAATTGATGTTGGATGAGCAGTCTAAAATATTTGACTTGTTTCCTCAGGGTAAGCTTTGAAGTTTTACTTTTTCTATTATATGATTCTTTGAACTTGTTTTTTTGTTTTTGTTCTTATTCTTTTTTTATTTTATTTTTTATTTTGATTTCGTAGATTTTGAAATTGACTTGGAAGGGAAGCGCTTCATGTGGCAGGTAATCTCCCTCAAGCTATGTAGCACGGACACTTTAGATTGAAGTCATGTTCGGTGTTGAACACATGACCGACAACACGATACTAGCACATTTTGTTATATTTAATCACTTCTATTTTTTCATATTATAACTAGTATATACGTGTCAATGTTGTGTACGCCCCTTCTAATGATGTTTCTCATGAAGGGTATATGCAAAATTCCATATATGGATGAAAAAAGGCTTTTGGCTGAAACCGGAGAACTCATGAAAGGATTAACTGTATGAATCACATTTTACATCAAATCTTTGTATACACAATATGTACACCAAAATTGTGTGCTTTATGTACACCCTTTAAATCGTAAACTGTGTTTTGTAGGAAACTCAAGCAAAAAGAAATTCGGTTGAAGTTGATAGGTTGTTGGTTAGTAACGCTGCCAAAGTAGCAGAAAAAATATGCTCACTGATAAGTTCAAACAAATTAGATACAAGCATAAGGTTTACCAATGTTAATATATGATAGTTTCTAACAATATTTGCAACTTTTGCATATATACTAATAGCAATGTTTTAGGAATAAGTAACAGTTCATTATTTCTTTTATTTTTAGCAGTGACGGCATTGGAGGCATCATAAGTCTTTGCCGCGATTGTGTTGAGAACAGCAAACAAGAAGATTTAGTCTTGTATGCTATTAAGAATTAAAATATTCTTTCAATTTTTTAGTTAGCATTCTACTTTAGGTAGTATTTATTATTTCTTTTTGCTGCAGCTGTGTCAAATATGAGATGCCTGTGAGTGGTACAAATCAAAATCAGCATCTTCTACATGGCGTAAATTTTCCAGGAAAGGTAAATGAAGTGTTCTTCGATATCTTTCTTCTTTTGCAATATAAAATTGTTAACTGCCAGTGGCATAATTCAATTTTTTGGCATGGTTTAGACTTCAGACATAAGTTAAAAAAAGTACTTGACTTGAAAATGAATACATTCCGATTGTTTTGCAGACAATATTTGAAAATGACATAACAGAAACGGTTCTCTGGCATGAACATCAACATTATCATAGTCGTTTCGAGAGGTACAGTTTATTAATTTTCTCTTTTTCCTTTTACCATGTGAAAAATCGAAAACAGACCATCTGCAGTCCATTTTATGGTGGAGACAGTGAGATTACACTTGTAATGTATAAATTGGCTGCATTATAAAGCCGATTGCAGATTTGTAAAAATCATAATTTGAGTGACCAACTTGATTTATTCAGGTCGAGTAATCAAGACAATTGGAGAAGTTCAAATAAAGAAGGAAATATCTCAAAGTTTCCTCCTAATGCATCTACTTATCTTGGAAGAAGCTATGGACCTCCTGATTCGATTCACAAAGGCGGTGGCGTTGGATGGGGTTCTGGTCGAGGCAAACCAGAAAGGTTCAACCATGACATTCTCAATGAAAGAATGTCGTCGTTTACTCCTTTTCATAAACAACCTAAGGATCATGAAGGATCTTATTATCAACATCCGAATTCACCTTTTGGTAGAGGACGGGGCAGGGCTCAACAGAATTCAAACAATGTGGATTCATGGAAGACCGTTTCTTCTAATTACAACAACTCGTTTTGGCCTCAATGGATTGAATCAAAGGATAAGAGCCGTTGGTAGAATTTATAAAGAAATGTGTTTAAGTATATATAATACTTCCTTTTTGTTTTGTGAAGTGTTTAATGGATGTATTAGTTTTTTTTGTTAATTTTCATGTTCTTAGTGGTTGAAACATGAAATGATCATTTTGGATTTGGTTTGTAATTATTAACTTCTGTTATTTACTACTTGTGTTTTTGTTTTCACAGTGCTAAATTACTGTTAACTTAGTGTTAAGCTATAGATATCCTCTAATTAATCACTTGTGTTTAGTCATTTACTATTTGTGTTTTAGTGCCTGCACTTTCAAATTCGTTTAATTCTATACTATAATTTCAAATCATTTTCAATTTAGATCTTTAGTTTAATTGAGTCACTTTTTTTTCTTAAGTTCGGTATCCGGCCTAAAGACTGACTAATCCGAGGGGATTAATCACACCACCCACTTGCAAGGATCCTATTTAATAAGTACTATTTAATAAGAAATGATCAATTCTCCATAAAATAACTTAAGTGGTATAAATTCAGAGACATATAAATTTGGTAGGAGAAGATCAATAGATCAATTTTTTGAAGGGAGCAATTTATCTTCTAATATATCAAAAAAGCAAATCATCTGAATTAAGACATTTTGTTTTTTGACTAACTAATTAGGACATTTTGTTGTTCAGGCTGTACCCTAAAATATAAACAAATAATGTATAAAAATTTAAGCCTAAAATAAATAATAAAAATGATGAAGTTGAATAAGTGGTTGTTATGTTGGAATTGGACAGTAGTGGAGGTAAAGTTTGCAGGACTATTAAACGTGTGATTCGCGCCGAACCCTAACCGAACATAAGCAGTTTTAATTAAAAAACAATAATAAACCCACACTTTTTTTTTTTTTTGGTTATATAATAAACCCACACTTCTTGCATTGTTTGTTTTCTTTCTCATTTTCAATTTTTTGTTTATTTTCATTAAGTGTGAACTACCAATTGTTTGTGTATTTTTCATTAAGTGTGATTCAATTTAAATTCAAAACCTCTAAATTGTGTCTCAATTTTTAGATAGTAATTTCTATTTTATCCACAAATAAAAAAAAATTAAAATCTTTTTTACGATAGAAAAAAGAAAAATTAATATTTTTTGTGAAATTAATGAGAAACATCCTATTTTAAATGCAAGAGTTGAAGACCTTATATCGTACATTCAACTTATTTATCTTATCAACAAAATTTTAGCTAATAAATTACTTGAAAAAAATTAATAAACAATAAAATTCAATTAATTTATATAAAATATGATTTAATTAAATCCCTATATATACAATATAAAATAACCCAAGGGGTATGGTTGAACGGCATGAGGCTCATCCTCTCTTAACCAAGGGTCGAGAGTTCGATCTCACCTTGGATATGGAACAGCTTTAAATCCTTGGGCCAGCTATCCCACCCTTCGAGGTGCCTCCAATCTAGCGAGGGATTAGTCACTGCGTTCAGCGGTGGATATCCCGGTCTCGACCAAAAAATATATACAATATAAAATACTCCATAAATTTTCATATAACTATATTATTTGATTTGATTAGTCAACATTATAAACAAAATGTTACATTAAATGTGTATATAAATTATTTATAAGTGCTTCCCTCCACAATCCACATCAATATCCGAACCAAATTCCCTCCCTCCTTCCTTCGTTTTCTCTTCTCTTTCTCTCTCCCGCTTTTTTATTTTCCGACTACCCAAACACAGATCTCACCCCTTTCCCTCTTAATTCCTCCGATCCCTTCTCCGAGCTCCGTCGCCGTCAGGTCATGTCGGCCACCCGAGCTCCTCCTTCCGCCGCCGCTTCCTCCAATCCTCCCGACCAAATCATGCAATCCATGAAACGTCAACTCCCTTTCTCCTCCATGAAACCTCCTTTTGTTGCTTCCGCTGATTATCACCGCTTCGCCCCTGACCACCGCCGTAATCTCGACCACGAAACTGAAGCTATCGTTGTTAAGACTCCTGTGAGTTTAATTTTTTTTTATTTTTAATTAATTTTTTCTCATTTTTTATGATTTTTTTCGTCAAAGAATTTTGTTGCGATTTTAGAGTAGGTTTTTAGTTTAGTGATGGAAGGTGATTTGAAACACTTTAGATCTATTCAATTTTAGGTTTTGATTAGTTATTTAGTTAGTTAGTTAGTTATTAATTTGTTGAAATTAGTTGCTAAATTAGTTCTTGGGAGTTTAATATAACTTAGGTTTTAGTAAGGAAGGTTTTTTCCCCTTTAAATTTAGTGGAAATTAAGTTATGCTGAAGAGTGTGTTTTGAAATGGAAAAGGAAATTGATTGTTCCATAATTTTCTCGAAGTTAAGTTATATGAACTTCGAGAAATGGGGAAGTTGAGAGGATCATAGGATGTGCTTGTTGATTACCACGGAAGTTGATATCTTGATGTGATTACCACGGAAAGGTTCATTTCATGTTGCAAGGAAAGTATTTGGTTGCATTGGTTGATTTATAATGCTTCTGAGAAGTTCAATTGAGTTTATGGGCAGATTTCTCTTGTTCCTAGTTGTTTTTAAATGAGCTTTTCTATTTCGTACAACGGTTTTCATTGAAATTTGACGGAAAAAAAATGGGTTACCATACACGGAGGAAGAGTATTATAGAAAACTACTCTACTTCCATAACCAGGACATAGAAGAAGAGTATTATAGAAAAATTTTATGTGGTTAGTAAAGTAACTCTACTTCAATAACTGTGTTTTGAGATTTGTTTAGTTTATTTTTGGAATCTTTAGTTTTTCTCTTTTTGAATTGAATCATTTTAATCAACTTAGTAGTATTGGTGCTTGCTAAATGTGTATCCTTATGTTACTTGTTGATGAATTTTTTGTAAGGTTATGTTGCACATCCTTGAAGTACTTATTTTACTATCTGATGTGATAAAAGCTGTTAAGTTGTGTGTAAATGTGGCTTGCCCCTTCCTGCTATTGTCTTTGGAGATCAGTGAAAAAGGTTTTCAATGAAAGGCTTAAAACTGACTGATCGCAATGAACAAAAAATATGATCATGTGAAAATTGAACTGGGCATAACTTTGTGATGGGCTGACCTGCTATTTCTCATATATGCAGTACGATGCTGCTCTTTTTCATCATCTTTCACAAATATCTTGACATATTTTATTTTTGGAATTCATATCTTGATATTTACAAGTATTGTGTTGTGCCTGCGATGTCATCTAATTGTATATTATAAGGAAGTAAGTAAATATTTCCTTACAACTTCCTTCTTGTAATTGATGCGAAGTCATATATTTATGGCTATGTTATTAATTGTGCCGCATTTGTGCTGAATCGCCTGATTGCGGCCAAATCAAGGGTCTCGCCACACAAACTCATCCCACTTTGGCCACAATTTGGATGTTTCCAGCCAGGAGCAGGTGTTTTCCAGCAAGAACCTCAAAATCTCACCGACAGAGAAATAGTAAAGAAGTATGAAGTAGAATGATGGGCCGCACAATTTGGAACATTTTAAATTTAGGTTTTCGGTTTTCCCATATTGGGCTCTAAATAAGTTTAATTATGTGCCGCACCACGTCTTTTCTACCCGCACCCCCTTTTTCTACCCATAGAAGACTAAAATACCTGTTTACGTCACCCCTTCCACCCTTCTTTTCCCTTTTCTCCCATCTTCTCCCTTTTCCCCCTCGTAAGCTATTATCCTGCTCCCCTTCTCTACCACTATCTCAGTTTATAGCCAGCTGCTCTGCACTGTTATCCCAGATTTACAACATAGATTTATGTTTAAATGAGCTATTTATGAAAATATAATTCTTATTATTCTAACTTATTATACATAATCTTTTTTTACTTCAGCAATTGAAGCGGAAAAGTGACGCCGCTGATTTTGAAGCTGATTCAGGGGTTAGGATGACTCCTGGATCCACTGAAGCAGCCAATAGTCCTTTTCAGACACCTGTATCTAGAAAGACGGGGAAGGGAGGCAAATCCTCTAGGCTGACTAAATGCAACAGATCTGGAACTCAAACCCCAGGCTCAACTATTGGTGAGTATTATCATCCAAGCTTTGTTAAGTAGGATTTTATATTTATAAATTTCGTAATATATTAAAGGAAAATATTTAACCAATATTTTGGTTGACAGCTAGTTTACCACCAACATACACCATCTTTCCGTCAATTGTCGATTTCGGCAAGCAAGAAATTATATTTTTTCTATAAACTTTGCAGGTTCTCCTTCAGGAAATAATCTCACCCCTGCTGGTCCATGTCGATATGACAGCTCTTTAGGTATTACTTAATTTTTCAGTCTTGATTAGTTCATTGTTGATCATCAGAAGTTTATTGTTATTCAGAGTGTTGGAAAGCGAATGTTCAAGTGATTGTTCCTAGCATTCCTCTTGTTTATTTTACACATTACCCTGCTAACTAAATGTAATTTGGGGCAGGTTGAGAAAATGTTGAACTTCCATTTAAATAATTGTAAATATAATGTTTTTAAGTTAAACCAATGTTTAGGGTGGTTACATGGAAAACACAGGTTAAGTAGGTTTATCTGAAATGTGGCGGAAGTAATGGGGGTAAAGTGTAATCTACCCTTTCTTTATATGTTTTACTAAAGAATAAAGTTTCTGGACTCATTTTATCATTATCCTATATATCATTTTGTTTGAAAAAAATAGGCTTGTTGACAAAAAAGTTCATCAACTTAATAAAACAAGCAGAGGATGGTATGCTTGATCTAAATAATGCTGCTGACACATTAGAGGTAACATATTTTCTTCTGGTCTAAATATTCCATGCTGATTACTGAAAAGTTTGATTACTTGATGAAGCTTTGGTGTATACAGGTGCAAAAGAGGAGGATATATGATATAACAAATGTTCTTGAAGGGATTGGCCTTATAGAGAAAAAGCTTAAGAATAGGATTCAGTGGAAGTGGGGCTTCTTTCTATTCATCTGACATTATTCTCATTTTTTTTATCCAAGGTTGTAACAATTTTACCGACTCCTTTGATGATTGACCAGGGGGCTGGATGCTTCAAAACCAGGGGAGGCTGATGATAGTTTTGCTAGTTTACAGGTTAGGAATGACTGAATTTTATCTTTTGAATTCACATGGAGATTCTTTTCTTTGGAAGATATAAAGTCAATTTATAAATTCTTCGCAAGAACTTTTCATTATTCAAGATGAAGCTTACCATGTCTTCAAATCATGTTATCTGAGGCAGTTTGTCTAGCATACTTTTTATTTGGTTGAAGTAAATTTGCAGACTTTCTGACTTCCGTGATCTATAACATATAATAGATATGAAGCTAGTATTAAATCCTGAAATGTTTTAGTGTTTGATTTGTTTTTGTTTCTCATGCAGGCGGAAATTGAAAATTTAACTATGGAGGAACACCGGTTAGATGAACAAATAAGGTTTGGGTGTCTCGTGGTCTTGCCTTTGATGATTCTTTTTTATTGCAAAGTTGTTGTGTTCGCCTGTTGTCTATTGGGAGTTTAATTTTTTTTAATTATGGCAGGGAGATGCAAGAAAAACTACGGGATCTTAGTGAAGATGAAAATAATGAGAAGTAATATTTATTTTACCTTAATCCATATTTGGGTCATTTTGCCACACTTTGATGGTCAAACTTTATTTGCTGTGGCTTTTCTTTAATGTATTTCCATTCTTGAAGGTTGCTTTTTGTCACTGAGGAAGATATTAAAAACTTGCCTTGCTTCCAGGTTAGTTTCCCTACTTCAAAGAACTTTGCTTCTTGTATATATTTAGGATTTAGGATTTTAACTGGTGCCATTTTCCTATTTCCAGAATGAAACCTTGATAGCAATTAAAGCTCCACATGGCACCACTTTGGAAGTCCCTGATCCTGATGAGGTTATTTGAGAGGGTGTGAGGAGTTGCGTAGAAGTAATTGATTACCCATTTTATCTATCTAAATGCAAATACCCTTTTTCCTATTAGGCTGTTGATTATCCACAGAGGAGATACAGGATAGTCCTGAGAAGCACAATGGGCCCAATAGATGTTTACCTTGTTAGGTATGCTTAAAATTTTAGTTGTTTTGCTATCATTTACTTTAAGGGTCATTTAGCTATTGCAATGGCATGGTGAGATTACAATGTCATATGAAGCAATGATGCTTGAAGCTTGCAACATGCTATAAAATTGATATTCCTGATTTCTCCTTTTTCACTGCCATTCTAGTCAATTTGAAGAAAAGTTTGAGGAGATCAATGGTGTTGATGTTGCACCCCAAATTCCATCCAGTCCAGAAGTTATAATGCATCAATCAACTGTGGTCCCAGAGGATAAAGGGAAGGAAATAGAAGTGCAGGCACAAGATGGTGAAGGGCCTAGTTCAGATCCTACCAACTCTAATGACTTCGTGAGTGGGATCATGAAGATTGTTCCATCAGATGTTAATGTAAGCATCACCTCAGTCTGTGATATTTGTTTCGTATTTGCAAATAATTATACTGAGAGAATCTTATGCCAGCAGAGTTCCAAAATCCGTTTACTGTTATATTTCAAAGCACAAATAAATTGTTTCCTGTTTCTTTTTTAGGGTACAAATCGTTACATGTTTTTTGTTGTAAATGTTTTAGAGTTGTTTCTGATTTAAGAAATAAAAGCATAAGTGTTGAAGCTGATTTGAAATTGTGGTTTCTCTTTGCAGAGTGATGCTGATTACTGGCTTTTATCAGATGCCAATGTTAGCATAACCGATATGTGGAGAACAGAATGTATTCTCTCTTGACACCTTACTCTCCACAATTCATTCCTTTTATATATGTAAATTATAACTTCCTTGATATAATTTCAGCCGGAGTTGAATGGAATGAACTCGATGCACTTCAAGAAGATTTTTGTATAGCTCATGAGCACACTACAACGCCAAATCATGCTTCAAATATAGGTGAAGTGTCTTCTGCATCCAACCCTACTATAGGATGAATCCTCAAAAGGATTTGTTGTGAATCTAAAGAGAAAGTGGAGTTCTTTCTCCTCCAACTGAGAACCTATGACATCCACCCAGCCCCGTGGTTGGATTGAAGGTTCCTAGAAGATACTCTTCTCAATGTTTATCAAGAAGCTCATCCTGCAGAACTAAATGGCCAGTCAAATGGCTAATTGTACATAATCCAAGCGACTTTGTACTTCAAGAGAAAAAAACCCGTGGCTTTGGTGAACCCAAATTTGTATATTGTAATTCCCGGGCTATATAGACCAGCTAGCGCAATGTGTATGTTCGCAAAGCAATAAAAAACACATTTCAGATTGCAAATTGAAGTATAATTGTGCTATCAGTAAAGCACAAGTCAAATAGTAAGTTTCATCTGAGATTCTTTGGTGATTCTGTTTCATTGAACCCATGTTATTAACTTCTCCTTTCTCTATTGCTCTTTCTTCACGTTTCATATTAGTGTCTCTAACCGTTCGTACTAGTGAGCTACATCATTACTTGTAAGGGGTGCAAATGGAGGATGCACCCATTCAAATGAATTATAGTAATATTGCTAGATAAAGATTGTTTATTAATTTTAACATCACTTTAGCTAATGTTTACAATAATATGGATTTACATGTCCACGACTGTGGAAATAATGTTATTCTGGCAAAAGAAATAAAAATTTATTACAGATAGAACTATACTACAATGAAACACTGGTATTTGATGGCACTGCAACTATTGGCTACTTATCTTTATCAGCTTTCTTTCCAATCCAACCAGCCACAATTGGGGTAAGAGCAACTGTGGGTGGAAACCTAATTGGAGATGCAGCTTTATGTGCAGCATAGGCCAAAGCAAAAGTACCAACTTTTTCACCGGTCGCATCAGTCGCGATTCCTACCTGAAGATATAAGAAAGACAATGTGTTAATCATAATAGTTATTTTGTTTTAATTATACTGCAATTCACATTGAGTTATGTAAGAGCATTGCACCTTCTGAAGCAAAGTTTGAACATCTACTCCAGCATTGATGAGTGCATAACAAAGAGCGAAAGAGATCAATGACAGAGTAATGGAGGTGGCCAGGTATGCTCCTCCATATTTTGCCAGCAACTCCTTGGCTTGATTGCCTTTCGATTTCTGTCCTTCCCCTTCTTCCTTTGAGCTGAAAATCTGCAAAAAGAACAAAACTTTGATTTTACAGAGTGAAAAATGTGCTGATTTTTAGAGTGAGGAAGTGTCTCAAATGGTCTACAATGAACCGACGATTGAATATCATTCATAACCCTATCAACAAATAACACAACCCTTCTCCCGTAAGTATTCGTCCTCCCGACCAATTAAGACGGTAAACCGATTGGTATCGACTTGGGAAAAAACAATGAAACAAATATTCGTAGCTTACAACTCAACTTATTCAATTTTGCTTATTTTTGTCAAATCCACGCCAATTTAATTATTACATTCGAATATCGATACACTATAGACCACATTTTTCTTGAAGGTACAATATCACCCACAAGGCTACCCCTTATCGTTTGCTCCCCCAATATCCAGAAAAAGATACAGTATTGCTAAAGAAAGAGATGGAAAGAAAACCTAAAATAAAATTCAAGGGTAAACACAAAACAAAACATTGACAAAGTGACACATCTCTTGTTCTAAACTCAACATTTAATGTGGTGAGATAGCCCAAATTCTATCTGACAAGCTAAACTAGTTAAAGTCTTCAAGGCTAAATTTTTTCTTCAAAAGCTTAATTTCCTTTCCCTGAAAATTTCAGCAATAAAATCTTGGAAAATACTTTTCACTCCCTGTTCACTCAATCCAAATAGGGCTTCTTTTTACAAAATATTTCTAAAGCAAGAAAAACAAATATCTTTGTAGCAAATATACATAAACAAGAAACCACAAAAAAGAAACTTTTCACTATGGTTCATGAAATTTAAAACTTTTCAGTAACCACATAGTCCTAAATAAACAAAAAAAGATTAAAGAAAAAAATGGGCACCTTCCAAAGACCAGCTTCAAGACCATACTTTTGAGTAACTTCTTCAGGTGAAGAATTCTTTGAAGGGTTTTTAATTTCCTCAGTTTTCTCTTTAACAGCTCTAACTCTGAACCCTTTTACAGTAGATTTTCGTGACTGAATTGAACCAAAACTGCAAAAAATTCTAGAACTCTCCTTGTTGTTTAGTAAAGAAGCACAAGAAGATGATGGGAGAACCAAAAACGTTGTCATTGTTAGCTCCTCAGAACATATATTGTTTGATTATGAAAATTGCAAAGATATTTTGTGAGCTGAATTGAGCCAACAGAAAAAGAAAGAAAGATTGTTACTTTGTTGATGCTTACATGTCATGTCACAAAGGAGGGTTGTTCTTTGTATATTTTAGTGGGCTATATCAAAGATAAGCCCAACAAGAGGATGTGGCAAGGGCACGTGACTTTAAACTTATGGTCATGGGAAGAGACACGTGTAGAAACAAAGTAAATCCTCAGTTTTACAATAGCATATTCGAGTATATTTTTTGTGTAATTTTATGAACTAAAATATATTTAAAGATTAAATTTTTAGATTAATAGAAGGGTTAATTACCTATTACTCCTGTAATATATGTCAAAGTTGTTTTACCCCTTGTACAATATTTTGTTGCTTTACCCTGTAATATAAAATTTTGTGTTTTACCCCCCTTGACTCAAGTCAACCGCCGCAAAAAAATTGTTTTAACAAGGGTTTTAAACTGATTTTTAAAAAAACCGCCGCAAAATATAATTTTAGCAAAGATTTTAAACCGCCACAAAACAAAACCGCCTCAAATTATATTATGGTTGATTTGAGTCAAGGGGGGCAAAACACATAATCTTATATTACAAGAGGTAAATCAACAAAAAAAATTACAGAGGTAAAGTAACTTTGGTATATTTTACAGGGGTAAAAATGTAATTAACCCTTAATAGAATTACATTTAAGGACCAAACTCACTCATCTATGTTTGTAAGTTTGAAGGATAGAGGAGGAGTCGAGGAAAGTAGAGGAAAAATAGGATTCGAATTTTATGCAGTTGATTTTTTTTTTGTGTAGTCGTGTAGTTATGTTATTTATAGTTGATCAAATAGTTATGATTTAAAAATTATATTTATCAACTGTATTTATTTAAATCATCCGATGTTGAAACTCATATAGTTAAATAAAATTTGTTTTAGATCTCATAATAAAATCTCTCACTTTATAGTTCGCAAAAATTTCTCTTTTGCCCCCCCTCCCCATCATTTCTCTATTACCCCCCTAAAACTCCAAAATGTCTTTGAAATTGGACAAAAAATGCATTTCGGGATCTAAGACCCGAAATGCATTTCGTGAACTATGTCCCAAAACATTGACGTCTCGCAACATAACACCCATCACGGAATTGGGTTCTAGAATCGATTCTGCATACTGTTCTGTTATTACATGGTTTTCTGACAAATTAAGAACCGATTCAGCCTTATTCAGAATCGATTCTGGGTGAATTTCTGGTTTATTCTCTGCTATATTTCGTGACGTATAACTCGAAATGAATTTCGGATTATAGATACCGAAGCATAGGCTGTCCCCCCCCCCCCCCCCCCCCCATGGCGACGCCTTTACTTCGTGAGATAGATCACGAAATTCATTTTTTTGTGGAAAGCATCGATGCTAAATTCTTCAGAATCGATTCTGAATGCTAAATTATGAATGTTAAATGCTTCAGAATCGATTCTGAGTTGATTTCTAGGTGAAAGTGGCTTATTTTGGGACGTGGATCCCGAAATCAATTTCGGTTTTAAGGTCTCGAATTTCATTAACAAGGGCGAAAAAGGTAGTTAGGGGGTGGGAAGAATATTGGGGGGGTTATTGAGTAATTTTCATAGTTCCCTTTAGGCTTTATTGGGCGTTTGGCCGACCCTGAATATTATGAGTTTATATCATTTGATGTGTTTTTGAAACTCAACAAGATGTATTTAATAAAAACTCATGAATTGGTGACTTAGATACTTTAGTTGATTGTTTGGAGGAGGTCTACATGCTAAGATTTATATGTCTATGTTTTTATTCTTCCGGTGCCCCTTTTTTTTACTCAAGAAGTTGTTATTTAGATTTTGATCGGCCGAACACTTTTGATTCAAATTCGGGAGTTAATGTCTGTCTAGTAACATCTTTGTGAGTCGGATTGTGGTCTCTCTAGTGGTATGAAAGCTGAAGAGTTTCTTTCTAAGAATGATATTATAAACGGTTCTCTTTTAGGTAGTGTAAATTTTGATACTTTTATTGGTGCTCCGCTTATATATGACATCTTTGTTTTGTAACTTTTCTTTTACTGGTCTCTGTTCGTCATGTACAGGGTCTAATTCGACTATTTTTTATATGATATAATATTGTTCGTCTTGTTAATTACATGTGAGACCATTAATTACATGTGAGTCATACATTGTTTAATTTAGCATCCCTCTCATTGTATTTGCGCCCCCCAGCTACTCACTCCCCGCCCCACTCACATGATCAAAGTTAGCAGCCGTTATATGTAAGTAATATTAGATGAAAGAAAATTTTTGTACCAAAAAAAAGATGAAAGAAAATTTATTATATATATACAATACCTCCTTATTTAAGGGAAAAAAAAACAAAAGCAGAGATACACTTGCAATTGGCCAATTCAAATATTTAAAAGCATATATTGTATCTTTATATATGAAAATAAATTTCAGTCATTGAAAAATAATCCTTGATAAAGAATATCATTATGTTTTTTTTTTTTTTGGGCATGTGAATATCATTGTGATTTGTAACCAAAGAAAAAATCAAATCAAATACTACTGATTTTTTTTTGGTATGTAAATCAAATACTACTAATAATATCATTCATTTTTTTTTTTTGAAAGGAAATAATAATATCATTCATAAAACTAATTAAACCCCATCATTATGTTATTACCAAAACCTTTCCGGAAGAGAACCCCATTCATCCCACAATCCAACTCACACTAATTTTGTTTTGGTTATACAACTCACACTAATTTAATTTCACCTATCTTTATTTTTTTGTAATATTTTTTGTGTCATGAAATCTCCCACCATATATTTATATAAAAAGCTCAGCATATATATCATCACATAGTTAGTTTGAAAACACTCTCTACCTAATAAATAAACATATTCATCTTTCTAATCCTTTTTCCAGCGTTGTAACACCAAAAAATCAAAATCAGTGTCCCTCTTATTTTTCTTATATACCATATAGTTTATATAAATATAAATATTTGTGTGTGTGAGTAAAATTTAGGAGATTATATTATACTATATAATGTCTTCCAACAAGAAAAAACTTATAAAAACATTTTTCACTACAAATGGAAGTTGTGGATCATGTGCCAAATCAAAAGCTCATCAAGTACATGAACCAACCCAAAAATCCAAAATTTCCATCAACCAAGAGATCACAAACCCAAGTTGTAAAGGTTCTTCAACTACAATTTCAGGTGAACAAAATGGCGCAGTTTGTAGTCTCGATGGTAGCGAATATTTCTCCACCTCCACATGCTTTGAAAGTGAGACAATAAACAACTATTTTGTACCCAAAGATACTCCACTAATGAACCCGACGACGGTTGAGAAGGACTCATATCATGATTTCAAACATTCTCTGTTTCAAATGATCTTCGAGAATGAGATCAATTCGGAAGATGATCTTCAAGAACTTTTGATAGCTTTAGCCAAGGGAATTGACAAAAGCAAGTCCAATAATGAGGAATCCACACACAAAGAGGAAGCAACAACGGATATTCTAGAACTAATGAGTTATCCTCCCTCAAGTGAAGAGGGAGGATAACAAATTATTTTAGGATCTATAGCTAGATGGGGGGAAGGGAATGCCATTTTGATATTTTGTTTGTTAATTAGATTTAGTTTGTATACAACCTCTTTGATGTAATGAATAATATCATGCAAAATCTAGTGAATGAATCGCAAAGTTTGACACTGACTCGAAGAGTGTTCTTTCTTTACTTTACCTATGACTTGGTGCTTTCATCATGCACAACGAAGAAATTGTTAAGGCCCTTCGTGCCATGGAAACGAACTTCAAGCAAAACACCGACGACCAACTGAATCATTTCACCACCACCCTAGAATAATACATGGCCAACCCAGATGCAGGCACGTCTCCTCAAATTGTCCCTTGCTAAACATTGTCGTGTATTCAGTTTAAACCCCCCACAACATCCCTTTACAGTGTCAACTTTACAATGTCAAGCTTTATACCCTCCACCGGTTATCTCCAGTCTTTCGCGTCACCCTAAGAATTAATGAAAATTAACTGGATTTTTATCCTTGAAATTTTATAAGCCTTTTAAGCAAAAAATTATTTTTGCATCAGTACGTACATACATTAATTATCCTTGAATTAATGTGTGCTCGCTTGAGATTTGGGAATAGAAAGCAACATGCACCAATATAATTTATGTATTGCATGATCCGATGTATATATAATTGCTCTGTTTTATAGAAGTTCAAGTCTGAAAACCTAATACACTTTTATATTACAAAAAAACTTAAGTGTATATGTAGGAGAGAATTTCAATTTTGATGTGCAATCAAAAATATTCATATAAGCTGCATGTTAACACAACTTTCAACAGTTATTTGTATTTGATTAGTTATTTGAAGGAGCCAATTTTGTTGAAAGTAGGAATATTGATTAACATTAATTTATAAAGATCCTTCTACAAAACATTAATAAAAAACACAAAAAAACTTAATTTTAAGGCGTATTTTCAATATCTCCCTTGTCAAGTACCTTTCAAGTCAAGACACATGAGACTCGAGCTAAAAAAATTTGCCCAATAATCTAGCTTGATGATTATTTGGGGACCAAAATTCTATTGCTTCATCAGAATATCTTAAGACATGTACATAATAAATTATGATCCCTATTGAGAACGAGGACTCATATATTGATTTTACAGTTTTAAGGCTTCGATCGAAGCTCGACCCGGTCAAGGCACTGGTTCACATATTAGACCAATGAGTCATTGGTAGCTTTTCATAACTACATGAATATTTATAACTTAAAGTTAAATTTTATAACTATAAAATTTGATAAAAGGTTTTCTAAAATTTATTATTATTAACATTGTATTTTTTATGGTGTCAACAAAAAAACATTGTCTATTTTTATAGGGCGTTAATTTAATAATATTTTTTGGGTTTATTATGACTTCTTTAGTGATGATTAATCTCTATCGAGGAACTTGTGAGACATACTAAGTGAAATTTCCTCTTCAACCGAATTCTTTTTATACGCACGAGTTAAAAATCAAACTTCTAATCATATATTTAAGAGATCAAATATTTACTACTTAAATCAATTCATTATTGGTCGTTAATTCACTAGTACTATATACTAATCTTTCAAAAAAATTTAAAATAAAAAATATAATATATATGACGATGTAGACCTAGCCTTCCATATACTATAATATATTTTTTTGAAACATATCTTTAAAATGAAAGCCTTCTATGCACTAAAAAATATTTAGGATTCATCCATGTGCATGTTCTGAAATTTGAATAGCAAGTATTTACGAGTGCACTTGGTAGTTGGTAGGTGTGCTGCAATGGATTAAATGTACAGCTAGTACATGCATGAAAAAATTGGTGACATAAATACTTGAGTTAGAGCTTTTTATTTATTTTAATGTACCTTTGAATAGTAGCTCAGTTCCCATCTGTTAATTTATTAATAATATAGCTAAAATTAAAGTACCATATGGCACAATCTAAGAACAAGATGTGACTGATGTGTAGTTATAAAGAGAGTCAGATGTTACAAGTCAAAACTCAAAACTAATTAATCATCTGCAAGACGGCATGACTAAGTACTATTTCTCTACTAACTAAAAAATTATCAAACGGCTGAAGGAGACCATTTATTGAATTTTATTTTCTATTATAAATGTATTATAGTATTGGAAAAATTAAGAACACTTTTATTTGTTTTTACTAAATTTGTAATCATGATGTAAATTTTAAAATTCAAAATATTTGTAGCAATACAACTGGACTAGAAGCATCAATTACTTATGACAATTCGCAATTCTATATCTCACAGGTGGAAAACCAACAATTTGGAACTACTATATTATTTTTGGCTAATAGTCAAATTGTTTTTTCTACAATAATATAATAGTCAAATGTTGTGATTTAATAAAAAAATTATTTAATATTCCTTTTAAAAATTATATATTTTTTAAACTAAGATATACTGTGTGCGCAATTGTTAAGACTAATCCATCAAAATTATTGAGATTCATTTAAAAAAATTAACTTTTTCTAACAATTTTTCTATATATACAATCCGTTTGAGAAAGAATAAAAATATTTTGTTTATTGTTTCTTGTAATAAGTTTTAGATGGTGCCTAATGCTTTCTATTTTGCCTTCAATCAAATTATTAAACATAAACTTTTTTTTAAGAAAATTATTAAACATAAACTTTGAACTTGTATTACTAACAATAATAAATTGAATATTATTACTAAATAAGGAAATTTCGTCATGAAATTTGTGCACTTACTTTTTTGCCTTTCATTCTCTAGTTCCTAGAGAAAAATAGGTCCTAGTAGTCTAGAGTTTGCTGCAAATTCTAGTATCAAGAGATTCTAATCATCTCCTAAATACAGTTGCGAAGTATCAAACTGTGGTCCTCCCTACCAATTCAACGCCAATCATCACTGGACCAACTAACGTTAGGTGAAATATCTTAAAATTGTGAAAAGTTGTCTCTTCAATTTTAGTTTTATCTTTTGTTTCTATTATTAGTTTTGTTGTTTGATTAGAACATTAATTAATTAATGCTCCCAATTAGACTCAATATAAGAGACAAAACTTCATGGGCCGGGAAAAAGCGAAAGAATAGACCCGTTTCCTTGTAAGTCAACTTTATTGATAGAAGCTTCTATATTTTTTTGGTAAAATGATAGATGCTTCTTTGTAGTTTAAAGTAATTTACATTTTAACATTACGTAAGAAGCTACGTAAATTAAATAACGTAAGGAGACAAGAATTATTTTGTTCTATGCTTTGTAAATTAAGTTTCTTTGTATATGACCCTAGTATATGACCCTAATTATAAACATTTTTATAATTATAAATAAATAAAAATTATACTTAGCATTTTTAAATGATTAGAATGAATTTTATTAATGTATAGATATACTAGTTATTGATAATACTATTTATCTTTAGAGATGAAATTTCAACGTTAAGTGCATTTATAAATAAAAAATATAAGTCAGATATTGTTGCACATTTATACATTTTGTTTGTCTAAATAGTTTAATGATTAAACTCACATTTGTCCACCAAAAAATGGTTAAACTCACATTTTAAATGTGAAAATTGCAAAAATCTTAAATTGAAATTCAGATACACGCACATTAAACATTCTTGCAGCTACCAACCGAGTTGTATTTACAAAATAGTAATATTTTTGGTCAAGACATTTTCTTAATATGTGTAAATTAAAAATGACAACAATCTTATAATAGAGGTTTTAACTATTTTTTTTTATCATACTCCTATAAAAACAAATTAGATGAAACAGAAATTTCTATTAATTATGGTAACATCAATGATATTTTACACAAAAGGAAGTAGCTAAACATAGTACAATAGTTCCTTAAGAAAAAAACAAAAGCAAGATACAATAGCAATTGGCCGGATTCCAATGTTTAAAAGCATATATATCTATCTATATATGAAAATAAACTTCAGTCACTGAAAAATAATCCCCAAATAAAGAAACTTAATATGATTAATTTATTTCTTCATAAAGATTAACCAAATAATCAAACCTTATACTCTTGAAATCCTAATCCAATACACCCTCCTAAGTCAAGTCAAATCAAATAATAATACCCTTCATAAAACTAATTAAACCCCCCACCCAAACTCAATCTTGATCTAATCTTTCACCAAACATTTACG
Source organism: Trifolium dubium (assembly GCA_951804385.1). Lineage (NCBI taxonomy): Eukaryota > Viridiplantae > Streptophyta > Magnoliopsida > Fabales > Fabaceae > Trifolium > Trifolium dubium. Next base: position 27,469,918 of record OX638075.1, on the reverse strand, counting down.
AAAGAGACCCCATTGATCCCACAATCCAACTCACACTAATTTAATCTCACCTATCTTTATTTTTTTTCCTTCTTTTTATCATGATATTATCTACCACCATTTATTTATATATAAATCTTAGCAAATCATTACATAGTTAGTTTGAAAAGGAATCCTACCAAACAACACCCTCTACCTTAACATATCCATCTTTCTAACATTTTTTTCCAACGTTGTACTTTCTTTTCTCATAACACCAAAAATCAAAATCAATGTCCCTCTTCTTTTTCTTATATACCATATAGTTTATACAAATATAAATATTTGTGTGTGAATATAATTTAGGAGATTATACTATAATGTCTTCCAACAAGAAAAATCTCATCAAAACATTTTTCACTTCAAATGGAAGCTGTGGATCATGTGCAAAATCAAAAGCAATTCAAGTACATGAACCAACCCAAAAGCCCAAAATTTCCATAAACCAAAAAATCATAAACCCAAGTAGTAAAGGTTCTTCCACTACAACTTCAGGTGATCGAAACGGCGCCGTTTGTAGCGTCGATGATAGTGAGGATTTCTCCACCACCACTTTTTCTGAAGGTGAGTCGACAAACAACTACTTTGTACCCAAACAGAGTCCACTAATGAACACGGTGGCGGTTGAGAAGGACTCGGAGGATCCATATCATGATTTCAAACATTCTATGCTTCAAATGATCTTCGAGAATGAAATCGATTCGGAGGATGATCTTCAAGATCTTCTCCGCTGTTTTCTTCATCTCAATTCTAGTTGTTATCACAGTGTGATTGTTAATGTCTTTAATGAAATTTGTCATGAAGCATTCCCCGACAAGGTTTGTAATATTACTACCAAACCTTCCGAATGAAAATAGAAAAAGCTAAATTAACAACAAAAGCTACAAAAAAAAAATGATTTCAAACAGTCGTCGTCTCTAGTCTTTAGAGACGATTTAAATTTATTTGTCTTTAATTTTCGTTGTTAATTTTAATTTTCTAGTGGTATGAATCATTCAAAAGTGTGATCAGGATCAATATGGCAAAGGGATTGTGGTCAAAGCAATTATTGCTTCAGCATATAAAATTAAGATGATACATAATAACAAAGATTTATATTATGTGTTTGTTTGCACTAGTTAGGCAAGGTTCGCCCATTGAATTAAAAATGGGGTACAAGCTACAAAGTAAACATAATTGGCTCATCATGTATATTGTTTTATTCTTTTAATTTTGTGTGATTACGTTGTGTGGGGTTGAAAAGAGTTGGACTTAGTAAAAAGTATTAAATTAGTTGTGTTTGTTTCCAGATTTTGTTCATATTTTCTTTAAATTTGTTGCAATTCTTGCAAGTTCATCACAAACATTTATACGAAGTAATAATTAACATACTATCCAATGTATATGAATGTGTTCTAGTTACGTTACTGGACCTATGCTTACTAGGAGTATTGTAGATGAATGGATTTTATTGGTGAAACATGTGTTATATTCCAAGTAATAAAATCGTACTATCCAATGTAGTAATGCGCTAAAAACATTAATAGAGCAAGATCGATGAGCGGTCCGATTTTTAAAACTTTGATATTAGTATATGGTAGAAGTAGTAAAATGATTATCGCATCTGAAGCGATTAATTTATAAGTACTAAATTAGTTAAGATTATATATTGTATAGTATTAGACTAAGAAGAAGTTGAGAGTTTATGCACGGTAAAATTAAAATTACAAAGATTAAAATCAATAAAGAAAGGTCTAGGGTCATGTTTTCACAATCATCTTTGATTCCCTATGTCTCCACTTAAATTTAATTTATTTTTTTAACTCAATTACAATCTCTTTAGTAAAATTATTATACTATTTGGTGATTAATATTATTCTCCCTAAACTAATTGTTTGTTTGGTCGTGCAAAGAGTTCAAATTCAAAAAAAAGCATAAACTACAAAAAGTTTTTTTTTTTGACTAAAAACTAAAAAAGGTTAAATGATTGGACAAGTAAAATTAAGGTTTAGTCATGCAATAATTCTTGTCTCAATTATCTCCACTAACCAATTACAATATGTCGCTGATCGATCAATTAAGTGATTATTACCATTCAAAGGTTTCATCATTCCTCATTATGTGATAAAATCAATAGTAACATAAGATAGCTCAAGTGGTAAGAGCTGAATGACATATAAATTGGATAGCGGGAAGTTCAGAGATCAATTTTTGACAAAAACAATTTATATATTTCACTGCCTTGCATCTCCTAAACCCCCTAATTGACAATTCAATTTGTGCCCACTGATGACAAAATAGACGGATTAGATAGACTTCAATCATAATTGATGAATCAGCACAATCTATTAGTTCATCAACAATCCACTAAAAATCATTTCAAAAAGTTCAATCTAATTCATTCAATTTCCCTCCGTTTTATTTTTAACTTTCAATCTAACAAAAATTTCTTCAACCAAGATAATAGATTATTTTTTCCTATGCTGCCCTTATTTTCATGCATCATTTACTTTATCTCTTCAATAAAATTAAATCACAATTTTCCTCAAAAAATAAAATTTTATGGGAGTTGTGGATTTGTTAATAAAAGAATAGTATATTTCATTTCAAAAAACAAAATAGTATATTTGACAAATTATACCTTTAATCTATCAAAATGACACTTAAATAGAAACAAAAAAATTGTGTTAAAATATTATTTAAATAAGTTTTTTATAAAAAATTTAAAATATTTATAAAACAGTTTTTTCTATTGGTAATGAAATAGTATAAAATAGTTTATTTAAAGTTTCAGCCCAAAGGTAATTTTTGTTGCTAGGCCCAAACAAATTTTTAATTAATAGCCCAAATCAATATGCTCTTACAATAGTTTTATTTTAGCTTTCACCTTCTGGTTCACATACAAAATGGATTTTAATAGTCTAGAGTTCGGAACGAGTTCTGATATCAAATAATTATAATTTCAGCGTCAATCACCACTAGACAACCTAACGTTTGGTAACAAAAAATTTGTTATAATTTTTTAAATATTAATAACCTAGCTCAACTGAAAAATAATGTTAAAATTGTTAGGTTAGATGTCAATGACTGGGGTTCGATCTCAGATCCCTCCACTTTATGTGTTTGAGTTTATGATTATTTTGTCAAATAATTAATTTGCTATATGAAATCCTCCAAGATCTTCAAATTAATTTGTTCATGACTTAAAGTCAACATTTTTTTTTCACCCTCTGATTCTTAAAGAATGGACCAGAGTCAGCTCCGAGTATTTAAAGACCTTGTTCAAAACTTAAAAAATGACCCTTAAAAAAAGTGGAAAAAAAATTAAGGAAAATTAACTTTAATCTAAACTACAAATAATAGCAAAAAAAATAATTTTTATAACTAACATAAAAAATTCGTATTCTAATCAATAACAACATAATATCTTCTTGCTTATATAAAACAATTCATTCTTCTAGCATTTTTGGAAGCAAATTCATCAACATAGTCTACTTCATATTAAATATTTTTCAAAAAATCATTCTCAATTGCTATCATTACTAAACTATTAAATATTTCTTGGATTATTGGGCTTGACTACTTGGTGAATTACTTAGACTTTAATGATGTTTTTTTTTTATTTCACACCTCATCTATACTAGTAATATTATTACCTAAGTTTTTATTTAGACCCTCATTTTTTAAAGGCCTTGAGCCAAGTCCCATGTTGCACTTGCATGTGGGCCGGATGTGGAAGAGACTTTAGTACTTCAGAATTCAAGACGAATTTTGATATTAAGTGATTCAAGTCTTTTCTCAAACAAAATTGTTGGAATTAAACAATAATTTTTGCTATTAAATTTAACGACAATTATCACTAAACCAATTAATTAAACCAAGGTATTTTATTGGTCTTGATTTGAGCCAAGTTTTTTTTTTTGGTACAGAGCCAAGTTTAATTAGCAGAATAATTCAGGATTGGAATTTGGAAGTTTTCTTATTTTAGCAATATTTGAAAACCAATTATTTCCAATTTTATTTTATTTCAAATTTTTACCAATTTTAGTATCTTTGGACACGTCGATCGCTATCCAGTTTCAATTATTTGTCTTGAATGCACTGAATAATCGAGACATATATCATTGAAGACATTCTGATCACACTTGATAATTCAAATGAGATTTAATAATGCAGTCATAACATAACAGGTTACTTATGGCTCATGCTTTCATGCACAATTTGTGTATATTTGCATCATATACAACTTGTTAATTTTAATATAATGAATACAAATTTTATAAAATTGACAGTTGGATTAAAAGTTTAAATTATATAAATTATTCATGCAAAATTTCATAAAAAAATTAAAATTGTTTGATATGTTATTGAGACCTATTAAAATTAACCGTTTCAATAAATTAAAAATTCATAAACTGTTAATCTTCAAGCATCTCAATAACATATGAAATGATTTTTAATTTTTTTAAAACTTTGCTTCGATGATCTATATAATATAAATTTTTAATCCAACAATCAACTTTATAAAATTCGTATTCATGATGTTAAAAATTAAAATTAACAAGTTGTGCATGGTGCACCATATGCGCAAGTTGTGCATATTAGAATTCGCTGGTTACTTATGTTTTGTTGTGTCACAAGAGTATATGAATATTGTTTGAGACTTTAAGCTTAAATGCTCTGATATGCATGATTAAAAAATCTTGTATTAGTGTTTGTGAGTTTATCTTAGTTAACAATGACATCACATTATTTATATAAGAGTCGGGGTTCAAATTCTAAACATCACACTTATTTATCTTAATGATGAGATTTCTAATTTAATTACTAGACTACTTCATCAAAAAAAAATTGTAATATGTATAAATTTGTTTTACACGGTTGAAACAATACGGGCCATTGTACTTCATTTAATTTAAGGTGTGTTTGTTTTAGCTTTTAAAAAATATTTTTATTCTTTTTATTTTTAAAAATAATTTTTACAATAATTTAATTCAAAATAGTAAAAGTTATTTTAAACTCATCTTTTTTATAAATTAAAAGAGTGATTTTGACCTTCAATAACTTAAATATTTCTGTTAGAGATTTTTACTTAACAAAAATCACAATTGTTTTTAAAAAAACAATCTCTAGAAAATGATTTTTAAAAAAAGCTATTTAAAAAGTTTATTTTAGAGATCTTTTTTGAAATTTTACGATCCAAAAAAAATTGTATTAAAATAATAAAATACCTAAAACAAATTTTTTTAAGATGAGCTATTTAAATTGATTTTTCATTTGAAGCTTTTACAGACAAAATTATTTGTTAAATTTTTTAATGCAAAAATAATACACTATAAAAATCAAATTTTTAAAAAAAATACCAAACACAAACGCACCCTTAACCGTGAGACTTATATCATTGGAAATACATTTGAGTTTGACCTTAGCATGTGTGAAGTGGTCAAAAATGACAATTTTAAAAGGAAATAGATGGAACCGATAAATAATGGGTCCAAGTGATACGGCACTTCTTTTAAATAGGTGGTCAGAGTTCAATTTTAAATTTATGCATACAAAACAAAGAATTTACTTATGTAAAAAAAATCAGTTGAAAGGGGACAATCCATCATATGTGTCCCACAAGTTCAACTGATAGAACACATATCTATCATATTTTTAATGTAATATCTTTAATTATGTAATATAAAAATTATATCTAAAAAATATTCATCGAGACAAATTGAACAATGTCTTATATGTTAATATTTATTATTATATATTAACAAAAATATATGATCAAAATAAATTATTTGAATAATGTGCATGTACTTCAGACGACAGTTAAAAAGGAACAGAGTGAGTAAACATTTAGCACATGTACAACATCTAAGAAAATATTAAGACATCTAGCAATCATGTAAAACATCTATATAAATTTTCAATAGCGGTGTAAAATATTCAAATGTTGTTTAGAATTTCTATCTCAACTAGTAGAAAATACTAAAATTATTAGATCAAAAGTCTATAACCAATATCTCTAATAATTTATCGTTCCATTCATGTAAAAAAAAATTCATTCAAATGTTATATTAACACATACAATGTATCTGGTTACCATTATTGGACCATCGAGGGGAGCCTCATTGAATTGTATCAATACTTTAAGGTATAAATTAATGGTTCACACTTCTCATTTATATGTTGTTCAATTTCAACTATTCTAATTAATAGAGACTTAAATCACAGTTAATAGATCTCAAGAACCATTACCGCGGAAACATGCATACATGTTAGTTATTAAGAGTTTGTGATGATAGTTAATTAACCTGGTCCCTTGGTTATAAACGCATCTACTATGAATCAGATTCGTCTGTACTCTCTCCGTTCTGAAATATAAGGAGAAGAAAAAATAATTTTATTTATTAAGAAAATATAATTATGAGAATCTAAAATATAGTTTTGTCGAATTTTTTTTGAAATAAGTTGCATAGAAAGTTGTAAAACAATTTTTTATTGATTATTGTTTATTGAGAAAATGATAGAGAAGAAAAATTAAATGCAATTTACAGTTAATTTTTCTGAGAATAAGAAAAAACATATTTTTAAAAATAAATTTTCTCTTATATTTTGGGACAAAAAAAAAAAAATCTCATATATTTCAGAACGGAGGGAGTATTTTATAATAGTCGTCATATTTACACAACACAACTGTGGATCTGCTGGGTAATTTGTCTCCATCTTGTAAGTTTAGTAATTGCTCTGTTTTTTGTCATCAAAAATATTAATTGCTCTGTTTTTTTGTCTTTCTTTCTTTTCTTTCCAAGACTAAATTAATTGCTCTATTATAAAAGTAGAACTGTATGGTATTTTATGCTACTCCACCATATCTTTCGGTTAGCATCAGATTTAAGTATCTGGCTGGCTATAATATAAGGATATGCTACATACATGAGCAGATTCAATGGAAAAAGGCTTCTTCAAAATAAAAAAATAAAAAATTAATAAAAGTATTACCGACACATGTTAAATTATCTAAATATAAAAAAAATTATATTTAATTACACAAAAAGACTTTACTTACATTGCGCACTATTAGACCCACTTCCCTTAAAAATCAAAGATTATAAAACCATATAAAAAAATAGAAATCAATTAACTTGTATTGATATTTCGTATGTGATCAGCAGCAGCCATGTACGTTACTACGCTGCAGTTGTATACAGTATACTAATTAGGATCAGAAAGAGGTTTAATGTTCTATGGTTGGTACTTGGTACTTACCGTAATATGTGTCTATTTGGCCCAACTTAACTTTTACTTTTCTATTTTTTTAAAAATGAAATAAAGAAGTATACAATTGAATTTAGTCATATTTCTCCTTAAAAGTATTAGAGAAATGAAGTAAAGAAGTGAAACATAAAGTGAATTAAAATCAAACAATTTTTTTTTTCTTTACTATTTTTAAGGAGAAAAAAATAAGTAGAAGTTAAGTCAGACCAAACGGGCACTATATATATATAAGCAGTGGCGGAGCTAGACAACTTTTAAAGCCCAGGCAAAATATCAAATTCTAAATAAAAAAAATCAATTTTGAAAAAAAATAGGCTTAAATATATTTTTGGCCCTCTAAATATTTTCAACGTTTCATTTTGGTCCTTTAACTATTTTTCGTTCTGTTTTGGTCCTTTAATTATTTTTTCGTTATGTTTTGATCCTCTAACTTTCACTATACTAATCTATTTGGTCCTAATCATCGTTAGAAAAATGTCAAAGACATTAATTTTGCGTATGTGGCACTTAGGGATTTGGTGGCTTTGGTGTGAGATCCAATAGGAAAACGTCGCGTGGCCATAGACTTTCTTCTTCAACGCGTACCGAGCTTCCTCCATCACCGTCTCCATCCACATCACCGGTGATCTTTCCAGTCATGAAAGCTTACGAATCGATACCCCAAAATCTCTCATTATTCACGCTGAATCCAAATTTGATGTCCGTTTTCTCAATAGAGGCTTTTACCTCTCGTTTTTTAACATTTTTCTAACAGTTAGGACCAAGTAAGTTAACAGAATGAAAGTTAGAGGACTAAAACGGAACGAAAAATAGTTAAAAACCAAAGTGAAACCTTGAAAATATTTAGAGGACCAAAAATATATTTAAGCCAAAAAAATATCAATTTTGTCATAAATTAATCCCTACGAATCTCAGTTTTACTCTAAACTAACTCCTAAAACACCAAAAATTATATTTTGCAATGAAAAATCTCAGTTTTGAATAAAAAAAACCTCGATTTTGCCCTAAATTAACTCCTAAAATACCAGTTTTACCCTAAATTAACCCCTAAAATAACAAATATTTTGGGCTGAGCCAGGGCGCTAGCCCTGGCAGCCCTTATGCTGTCTCCGCCTATGTATATAAGAGTGTTCCTAAAATTGCAAGATGTCATGGCCCCATGCTTTTTAAAAAAGATTCCTAAAAGTGCATTTAAGCATACTTTATATGAAATAATCTAATAAAACATTATTGGTCAACCAACAATAAATTGGTTAAAGTAGTAGGAGTTTTAGATTTCTTAAACATGTGGTTAGAATTCAATTTCTAATTCGTGTTGTTGGAAGAGGTGATACCACCTTATATGCCCACTAATTCTTCGTTAGAGATTTATTATCATTAACGACAACGAAAACTTCTAATATCATAGTACTAAAAGATTCCTAATAGTTGTCAATACAAATGATAGCATAGATTTAGTAATGAATAATGATAATGAATTGGAAACTTCACCCTCTATATCATATGAAAAATTATTTAACAAGTGATGTCATAAATGTGGTACATTGATGATGTCATATGAATAGAGATGGAGAGAAAATGAGTTGTTGAATGTATGTTTAAAAATAAAAATGTTATTTAAACACAACTTTTCAAACACAAATACAATACAAAAGGGTGTTTTAGACATTTCAACTTAAAATTGAGGATATATTTGAAAAATCCCTCTTTTCTTTCATTAGCTCTCTCTCTCTCCACTTGCAACTTTCTTTCCCTCTCTCCATTGTAGATTTGCAACCATAGTCGGTCGGCAAAGGGTAGGTGAAGCTTGATTGGTGGTGGTGGTGGTGATGGCGGTGTGAATGTGAAGTAGTGGTGGTGAGATGCGTGAAGTTGAGTGGTGGTGATGACGGTCTAATACCATGGTGGAGGATGGATGACGGCGTGGTGGTGGCAGGTGGAGGTCGGTGATGATCAGAGAGAGAGAGAATGTTGCACGCGTGTTGTGAGTATGGAGGAGGGAGACTGCTTGTTTTTTTTTTTGCTTTTATTAAAAAAGAAATAGAAAAAGATATATAAGTGAACAATGTTATACCTTGTTGTATTTATGTTGGAAAAATTGTGTTTAAATAAATTTTTGTTTAAAAATTACAACTTTTTAGTATTAGGGTTTGACATAAAGGGTTTTTAGTTGTGGGATCGTGAGCGGTTTCATACAGATTATTTAATTATATCAATATATTAAACTTTAAACAATCACACAAGTGAAATTTATGCACGACAACAAAATTTATGTATGTGGGTATCTGTCTTGATTTTGACGAGAAAAATCCAAATATTATATCATATAGCAAAAAAATACACTATTGACAAAAAAAGTCAAACACAGTAACACTCGTAATAATACGAGGGAGTAAATTAAAAATAAAGATTGTACCGCAAAAGAAAAGTCAATGTGCCTCTTTCCAAATGATTTATATATCAAGCATTCAACTATGTAATTTCCTTGAATATCACTTTCCAAAAAAATTAACATTTTGCTTATTTTCTTATATTTTTCATCTAGAAAGAATCATGAGCCACATAACAAGTTCATCATCACGCCGTACAAGCTCTTCTTCATCTTCATCAATATCTTATACATCAGATTTAACTAGTGATCTTATTTCACTTTTCACACCAACTGAACAAGGTAAAGAATCTTTTAGTTCTAACCAAACAAATGTGCCAATAATATCAAAGCCAATGTCTCTTGTAGGTTGTCCCAAATGCTTCATGTATGTTATGCTATCAGAAGAGAATCCAGAGTGTCCTAAGTGTAAAACTACCTCATTTCTTGACGTTATGGGAAGTACTTCTGAGACCACAGACAAATGAGGTATGAACTATATGAAGACTACTACTGCAAGAATAAATAAAAAACTTTAATATGTATTTGTTTGGTAGAATTTTATCCAGAAATGGCTTTGTAAGCAGTACTACTACTCCTATAACTAAAAAGGCTATATATGTCTTAATCAGCCAAATTAGTAAGTACTGTCTGTACTACTTACTATATCTTTGTATGTTCTGTTGGATATTTGAGGTACTTATTGCAAGAAATATTTATGTACTAATTTTGTGTGTTTTATTTTTTTTTATTTTTATCAATTCCTATTTTTATTTGTTATTCAATCTACCTTCTCATTCTTATTCTTATAATAAACAATGTTATAACAAGAAATTAATGTAAGTTTGGTATCACGGTGCATATGTCAGAATTACGGTGAATTATCGTGATTATGACATATTTACCATAATACCAAACATATGTTTAGTGATTGACGAATGAGAATATTATATTAGAAAGTTTGATTCTTATCATTGACATAATCCTAACAATATTGGGGTAAATGGGGTTTAGTTGGTTATTTTACTAAATTTCAAAACAGTTTTTCACTAAAACTCAGAAATTAAAATAAAATAGTAGGTTTTACTTTCTCCGTACCAAAATATATGTCGTTTTGATCATATCACACAAATTAAGAAATATAATCATTGTTGTATGGAAAAAATAAATTATGAGTTAGTTTACAAAATTATCCTTCATTAATGATATGTGAGAGATAAATTATAGAATTGAAAGAAGAAAGAGAAATAATTAATTAAAGGTATAAGAGGAAAAGAAGCATTAAATGCTATATTAGTAATGTAAAACGACATATATTGTGGTACAATTTTTTTTCTTAAAACGACATATATTTTAGAACGGAGGGAGTATAATTTTAGTTATTGTTTCAAAGATTCCATGTCACCTTATGGTCAGTACTCTAACCACCATCATAATTAAATCAGTTGTGGATAGAGTGGTAATGATAAAATGTGGTGTGCACTTGTTTTATCCTTTATTTAGGTAAACGATTTGTGCACTTCTTTTATATATATATATATATATATATATATATATATATATATATATATGTTCTTTTGAAATTAATTTTGTTTTAAAGCTTGGTATCCGGCCAAGGACTGATTAATTTGAAAAGACCAATCCCACTATTCATCTACAAGGGTCCATTTAAAATTAAAGTTTTTTTTTTATGGACTATTCCACTAAAATTACTAATAATTTTTCATTGTTCTAGATTTGTTTATTCTTGGTTGTTCCCAATTTCAAAGACTCCAAATTCCTCATGCATCATTTTCAATAAGTGGTCAATGAGCTACTACTTTAGGAACATTTTGAGTTTGCATTCTAACTGAAATAAATAATATTTAATTAGAGTTTAATTATTTAATTTTCTGGCGAATTTTAGAATATTAGGGTATTTTCTCTTGAGAATCTGACCCGATTGGTCTAGTTGAGTTTGTGGTTTTTGTTGACTTAGTGTGATCTTATTCTGTACAGTTTTCCTCTTACTTTTATGGTGTTTCTCATCTAATGTATTTTTTAACATGGTAGCAAATTGTCTATCTCATGTTTCTTTTTTTACCTCTGTAAAAAAAAATTGATTCACGTGCAATATAGTGCATGTTTGGTATCACAGTAGTGTGCCAGAATCAAGGTGATCCACTGTGATTTTACAGAAGCTACAAGTTATAGCTTCTGTAGAATCATGGTGGATCACCGTAATTCTGGCACACCCACCATCATACTAAACATAGCTATAGACAAATATATATTTTATCCTCTCTGTTGACATTTTGCTTATATGGTAGTATTAAAAATAATATAAAATTATTGATATGATATTTCTTAACAGCTAAAGTTTATGCGATAATAGGTTATTTAATATGGTATCAGAGCCACTATGATCTAACGGTCAAGACAAGCTCAACGGACTCTGCGAGAGGGAGCGTATTTATATATGAAAAGTAAAAGAGAAATATGATATATAATGTACTAAAAGACAATATTATTCATAAATCATAGATCAACTAACGATGCTATTACTAGGACAAACACCTTCATTCAAATTTGAATTCAAAAAATTGCAGATGTACATATAAGTTTCACTGGTGTTCATCACTTCATTAATAAACTAATAAAAAAAAAAACTTCTTTTTTTTAAAAAAGGATTTAAAATGTAAAAATAGGAGTAAAAATTAAAATCGGTAAAAAACTTCTCCTTTCTTACATGCACCCAAATTCAAATTATCTTTTTTATACCAATTAACTAAGTAAACAAACTTTAGATTATTTTAACTAAAATAGATTATCATTGAGCGTAAATTAAAATTAAATTCATTCCACAACAATTGCAATACATATTACAACAGCCACAATGTCCATAATTTGTGCTCACTAAGAATGCACAATTTAAAAAGTGTGAAGTAGTATACACATCTCAATAGGTGCTTGTCTTCTTACTAGTAATTTCCTCATTATTAAGAAAATCAAGCAAAACAGTACTCTTACATTTGGGGCATTTGGGATCAATTTCTGGTAACATAACATACATAAGACATCGAGTACAACCGACGAGAAGCATGGCTTTAGTCTCTTCCGCAACATCACAAGACACACATGATCCGTTTGACAAATGAACAAATTCGGTCGATGAAGATTCCGTTGAATGTGACAAGGTTGCCGCTGCCCGTGGTGGGGATAAGCTCAGCCCCAGTCCTAACGTTGGACTCCTTTCTCTTTTACTCATCTTTGGATAATTTTTTAAATTTGTAACATATAAGTTCAAAATAAGACAACATGTACATATATAGGATAAATAATTGACGGTAAGATATTTAATTTAATTAAATTGAATTCAATGGGTTGTTCACCTAAAGTTAGGACTAACTAATTAACATATTACTGTATTAAAATTATTCACAAGCATTGTGAGATGGTTTGATGTATTTTTTGGTTAGGAGATGGAGTGGTTGAAAATGGAAGACATAAGATTACTAGGTTAGATGAGATGATATCTAATCTAAGTGTAGAAGTAATAAATTAGTAATAGCAATATAGGTGTTTGAGGTTTGAATTTGAGCAAATGGGGTGGTTATATACAATGAACTTTGAATTGAAGGATAAGAATGGATAGAAAAAAGCAATATAGAGGGAGGTGATTTATTGGATTTAAATGTCAAATTTAATTGTGTATAAAAGTGGGGGAAGTGCAACAAAAGAAATATGACAGAATTATAGCAATATTCCAATATGCCTACGAATTTAGTTACACTCCTAAAAAGGGTTTTTTTTCTTTGTAAAAAAAGGTTTTATTTTATTTTTTTTGTCAAAGAATTCATAAAAATGTTGATTTTATAAACAAATATGCGTGTTTGGGCTAAGCTAGGCTCAGTAGTAGTTTATATGTGGTTAGATTAAACTCATACACTTTAAGTGTGAACAGATAGAGAATTTTGAATTCAAACTCAGATTGCAAATAATGTTTCTAACATCTATCAATTGAGTTGCAACTTGAAGCGAAATTGAGATGAGAGATTTTGTAGTCTTTAATGGTATTTTAGTAAAAGTACTAAATTTAGACGTTTAAATTTTATTTTTCATAAGTTTAACAAAATTATAAGTTTACAATAGTATTATTTCATTTAATAAAGTAAATTGATACAAAAAAAGAAGTAAATTGATTTAGATGATATTTTCAAAGTAAATACTTCCAGAGATTTTCATTTGAAGAGTTGATCAAATATGAGATGAGAGGTTGTATAATTCTTTTAATCCTGCACTCTCTCATTGTCATGATCTGTTTGTCCTTACCTAATAGTAGTACTTACAAAGTTGATGCAATTTCCTTTTTTCAAACCAAGATAACTGAAATTAAACAAAAAATGCTTCAATCCAGATTAATGTATGACATGTTAACCACCAACCATATATTGTAATCCTAAACAACTATCAATTTCTTGTGTACTTTTCTTCCTTTTCATAGTTCAAACTTGTTCATAATTAATAACTTCATAATTTTCAAAAGTAGAAAATGAAATTGATAAAAATAGAATGCCAAAGCTCCTACTTCCAACAACAAAAATAACTAGAATATGAAATTGATATACTGCAAATCAAAAGTGTGTAATTTTAGGAAAATAATGTGACACAGCCACAGCAAAAATAAATAAGAGGTTCTGTGACAATTTCCATTTCATTGAAGATGGATTTGTATTTAAATGGTAATGGTAATAATAATATTTCCTAATATACAGTGGGGAGAAGATTTTTTATAACATTTCCTTTCAAATAACTTTAGAAAAAGGAGTCCTGGGTTCGATCCTTGACTTGAGCAAGCAACAATGTTAAAACTCTAAAGGAGACTTTGCCACCCATTTGGATCTCACAAGGCTCGAGGGATTAGTCTCTGCAGTTGCGCGCAGAAGACATCCGGTTTACACAATTTTTTTTATAGGGAACAGCTTTACAACAGGAGCATATAGATTACCGTTGTTTATACATTTACTGTGTCTGACCAATCCTCTAAAACTTTTTTTTGGCTAATGCCGTTTAGTATATGCTTACAGTGCCGTTTGTTGATGTCCCCGAGTGCCGTTTAGTATATGCTTACAGTGCCGTTTGTTGTGCCATTATTACTGCTTCTACATTGCTGCAGTTGTTCCTGGAGATGCCTCACAACTTCATTCAATCTTCGAATATTTTTCTCTTGCACTAAAATAATCTGCAGCAAGCAACATCAAATGAAAATATTCAGAAAATTTATGGTAAAAACATAGCATAGTCACTCCCACATCTAAGTTAGAACAAAAAAGTTATAATATTTTTGGACTTGAGAGCATACAGATGATGAATAGGCACTTTGTGACATGTATGTAAACGTATAACTTTTCTACAAAGCATAATTTAAGGAACTACTGATTTTCTTTCCATACAACGTAGCAGCTATAAACTCGGGATCTTATTGTCAGCAAGATATGAATGTTTTTTTGCCGACTTCAGAAATGGTACCCAAATTTTATTGGCCAATAAAACGTTACTTTCTTTACCTTAAAGAAATCTCTTCACACTTTAATGTATCAAAACAGGGATATGCTAATGTTAATATATTAAAAAGAGGACTGTCTTGTCAAGTTACTCAAATTGTTACTGGTGCTCACTGCCTAAACAAGCCGATCTTTACTGGAAGAACAACCACAAAAGCCTACAACGCACAATACCAGAGACAATAGAAAATACTAGAATGATAAAACTAACTCTCTAAGCATTAAATTTAAATATTATTCTTTTGTCACTAAGATGATGTGTTTTATAACCATACAAAGGATTGTATATTTGAAAACTCAAAGCAAATTCAGATCAACAAAGGATTCAATGATGCAATTTCCCGTTTAATAATTGATAAAATAAATGTAGATTTATAACATATTGCAGATATCTTCTCATTACATTAGGAAAGAACAAACCAGAAAAAACCTATACTATGCAATATATGGGCTTCACCAACACTTCTATTCCAGAATAAGTTAGGTATGAAATAACATAAACTAAGTTCAAAAAATTCCAAAATTTAAGGATTCATGGATTTTATCTGAAGACTCGGGTTTTAAGTGTTACATTTTAAAGATGGGGAAAAGGAAAAAGTTCATAAGAATTAGCCAAATCAACTGAACTCATTAATTTAAAGCCATTATCAATAGTGAATAGCAAAGCAAACACCTTTTCATCTCTGAACGAAAAACGAACCACAAGTTTCATTGAAAGTTAGACTATTTCCCTATTTGCACAAACATCTTAGTTAAGCACTTATAGCATACACACTTATCAGTTATCATATAAGTGCTTATGTATAAGCTTTTTCTATAAACGAAAGATAAATTAAAGTCAATCTGTTTCCATAAATTCTCCCAAACAATCTCGCAAGTGCTTATACCAATAGATAAGCTCAAATAAGCAAATCTAAACAATCCCTAAATAACAATTACATACATACATACAAGAACATACACATTGATGCAAACAATAAACACTATCAAAACTAAGCGAAAAACTCATCGATCGCATTTGTAAATTGTAATCATCTCTAAAAATCTTTCACTCAATCATAATAACAGTAATGAAAAAATAAAATCAAAATGCATCAATATTGGAGAAACAATGGAAATGGAAAATGGGAAAAACTTAAAAGTTAAAACCTTCTCCTTTACAGCTTCAACCCCTTTTGAAATCCTTTGCTGCTTTTGAGATATGGTTGAACTTGAATCAACATCAACCACAAGTTGTTGTTTCCACTCAAACTGAGAAGTGATTACAAGCATAAGCAGTAGAAAAACAAGAAACATGGTTCGAGGCATCATTTCCAATTACATACATAAACTGCAAAATATCTGCATATGATTCAAATACACAGTGAAAAATATTACTATAAAGCTTTGAGATCAAATCAATTTGGTAATTAGGGTTTTGGGTTTTTGACCTAAAATTTGAAACAGTGGTTCAAGTCAAATTGGGTGAAAAAATTTCAAATTAAGGGAAAAGAAAGACATGTAAAGTTCAAGATTAAAAGAGAAAGCTTACAGATTGGTGAGAAGGAGAAAAACCCAAATTCATCATTGGTCTTCAAATGGTGTTACTGTGAAAGAATTGGATATATTTTGCAGTTGGAACGCAATATTCGGATTTGAAATTTTTTGCAATAAATTTGAAAATTTTTGAACCTCAAAATATGAAATAATTATTTAAAGAATGAAAATTTCTTTGCAACTTTTTTGACAATTTTTTTTACGTAAACAAAATAATAAATTTATCATAAACTCATATACATATGGACGTTCGACCTAACAATTTCAATATTTTCAATAAGATGAACTATGAGTTCTTGACACTTTTTTGAAACTCTATTCAAACAAAAATAACATTTTAATTTATTCATTTCATATTTTCATAGCAAGACAATTTAGTTTTTTATATTTTTTTATCAAACACAAATTAATTATTGATTTGTTGTAATATAAAGAATAATTCATTTAAAGAATAAAAATGCTAAAGACTAATTTAAATTTTATTATAATTAAAATTAAATTGGACCGTCACAAAATTATGAAATAATATTTTCATAGTTATTTCTTTAAGTAAGATTATGAAATAACTATTTTTATTTTCATATTATTTTATTAAAATTGAATTGGACTGTCACAAAATTATGAACTTCGCCACTTTTTAAATAATTATTTTCTTGTCATTTGAGTTTAATTCAATTGATAGGAACATATTCACATAATTTATAATATCAAAATTTGAACTCTAACACGTCCACTTATTCACTTTTTAAATAGCAAAACTTTTATAAGAGTGGAGCAAGATTGATTAATAAAGCCAAGATTAGAGTTGAAAATCAACAATATGACAACACAATGAAGGATCAAGGAGCAGAAGAGTGTTCCATCAATTATTTTGATTTAGTGGCATTTCTTGTGCCATCGGTCTGATTTAAGTCAATAAAATTTGAAATAATATTTTCTTTAAGTTTGTCTCCAATGTTGTTGTGGACAATTTTGGATGAGTAACTACACCATATTGTTTAAGGATGACTAATATTTTATTCCATCTTCCCTAAAACAAAAACGTATACACATTATATGACATTAACCAGTTAACTAAATAATAGACATGTGTACACCAACATACTTGGATCGAGTCTAACAGAATAGACTAAAATCTCATAACATGTAAATTTGAATATGATTACATCAAATAGTAAAAAAAAATCTATAAACATATTCAATCAGATTGTCCAAACACACAAAATCCCTTGTTTAGAGCTGTGAATCCTCCATCTACGACAAGATTGTGACCGCTAACATACTTAGACTCATCACTTCCAAAGTATAATGCAGCTTCAGCCACATCTTTTGGCACAAGATTAGTACCCTTTAGGTGAGAATAAAATGGTAGAACCTCAACATCATCGTCTAACTTTAAGTAATTTGTAACCATCGGCGTAGCAACGAGATAAGGTGACACAGAATTCACTCGAATACCGAATTGTCCAAGTTCGATGGCCGTATTTCTCATTAGCCCCACAACGGCGTGCTTTGAACTTGTGTATGCATGTGAAGCAACACCACCTATGCTTCCACAAACACTAGCTGTGTTAATTATGCTACCTCGTCTAGCGGGGATCATTACCCTAGAGGCGTGCTTTGTTCCGAGAAAGACGCCAATCAAATTAACATTAATCACTTCCTCAAATTCAGATAACTTGTATTCAAGTATGTTGGTTTGGTTTACACCACTTATGCCAGCATTGTTAAACATTATATCTAGTTTACCATACTTGGAAATCGTCGTATTCACTGCGTTTTCAACATCTTTTTCCTTTGTCACGTCGCAATGGACATAGGAAGCGTGTGATTCGTGTAAATCTTTGCAAACAGAGTGACCTCTATCGTCTTGAATATCAGCTATCACCACTTTAGCTCCGTGTTGGGAGAAGAGTCTTGCAGAGGCCTCGCCAATTCCGCTCGCACCGCCGGTGATTAGAGCCACCTTCCCCTCTAGCCTTTGTAAATAAATTGAGCATGACACATTGACACATATATGTACAAGTTAGATATAATTTCATTTCAGTATCATAAAGTTATAATCCATTATTGTACTTAATATAAGAGTCAATTATAAGAGTTTTGGTCCATTTGCATTAACTTTTGAAAAAGATATCTATATCATTAATAGGGGTGGCAATGAACCGAATCAACTCGAAGAAAATTCGAGACTCGATTCGACAATTGATTCGTTGAATTTGGTTCATTAACCAAATGAGCTGAATTTGAGCTAAAAATTAGGTTCGATAATTAAATGAGCTGAACTTGAACTATACATAGTTCGACTCGTTTGGTTCATGAGTTGACTTGAACATATATATAATACTTAAAAATTAACTTTGACAAACATAACTTAATTATTTTTACCCACAAACATAAATTGCTAACATAAATTAAATAACTCATTTTGTATAAATAAAATCACTATTTATTTATTATTAATTCATTTTGTTTGCTTTATGTTTAAAATTTACAAAGTGCTACAAACATATCATTTGTAAAATATAAAGTCTCACATCGGATGTTTAAGAAATTTTGAGAACATGAGTACATTATAATTATAAATAAGTGATAGACACTTACCAAAGATAGCTTAAATGAAGTCGAATATGAGTTAGAGTTAGAAAAAATTGTGTCAATTTTTTGAATTGAGTTTTGAGCTAAAAACGAACCGAACCTAACGAGTCGAGCCGAACTATTTATGAACTTTAAACGAGCCGAACTCGAGCTGAAAAAAAACTTCGTGTCGAATTCGAGCCGAGCTTCGAGCTGAACCAATTCTTATCGAATCGAGTCGAGCTCAGACATGGTTCGACTCGACTCATTTCCAGCTCTATAATGAATATAAAAATCTATTGGAACATTTTTTATGCCTTAAAATCACAGAGTTATTTTGGAATTAATTATAAAGCATAGCAGATTGATATCTAGATTTTTATTAAAAAATTATGTAAAATTATTTTACATTGTCAATATATATTCATCAACTTTATTGATAAAAAACCAATCGACGATTTAACTAAAAAAAGTGAATTAGTTGCAACTTGTTTACCTTTTTAGCGCAGCAGAGACCAAAGGAACGGTTGCCATGGGTGAGCTTTACACGTTTCTGGATAGTCAAAGAGAAATAATTTAAGTTGTATGTACTATATATGTATCTTTACTACTACCTTAACTTATCTCATTGTGCATGAAAAAAGCTCCTAGTTTTAATAGATGATTGATCTCAAGGTGAAGCTGAATATTTTTATGTAGTTGCCTTCATTGACTGATGTAACGCACCGATCCATTGCACCAACTATTTTGAAAGTGATGTTGAAAATGATGTGTACCAACTAGTCAAAAATTTTAAGGTATTTTCTTGCGTACCCATAAAATTTGGGGATATTTACTCTCAACAATTTAAATTTTTTTAAACTGACATAAATTTTTGTAAAATAAATTGTTGGATTAAAAGTTTATATCATATAGATTATTTGTGTAAAATTTTAGACAAATCTAAAATCATTTGATATGTTATTTAGACGAATCAAAATTAACAGTTTTTGTGATTTCTTAAACACCGTCAATCTTTATGTGTCTCAATAGCATATCAAATGATTTTAGATTTGTCTGAAATTTTACACAAATAATCTATATGATATAAACTTTCAATCCAACGGTGTATTTTATAAAAAAATGTATCGCTCAAAACTTTTTATAGTAAATGGGGGTAAATAACCCCAAATTTTGTGGGGTACATAAGTTGGCACCAATTTTTAATGGGGCCAAATGCTAACTAGTATTATCGAGGAACTAATTATATTAAGAAAAATATTTGTTATACTTTTAAATAATTTTTATACTTTTAAAAAATTAACTATACAAATTCAAGATAATTTTACTATATTTAGTTCTTTAAATAAGAGCATTTTCAACAGGAGTGTCTAGAAAGTATCATAAGTTAATAATATGTACCTTAATTTTTTTTTATCATTGAAGCAACTATATGATGAGTATAGAGGGTATTAAAGAAATGATTCAAGTATCTTATTTAAAGTACCGTATCATCAATTTAATATATTTTTTGTATATAATTATTAAATAACTTGAGTTTCTTAAGAGTTGCATTAATTTATATGATATGTATGAATTGCATAAGTATTACATGGTATTGTAGGACTACTTGTTAGTATATGATACTCAGAATGAAATTACTATTGAAAATGCTCTAATATCTAGAAGATTAGTTTGAGCAAATTTCTTCTGCCCACAAAAATAACGATATATGTTAGTGCTTTTCGCTCTAATCCACTCTAGTTTAGCCACCGCTTTCTCACACTCTCATTTGAAAAAAAAAATCAAAAGGTCATCTCTAAGGCACCACATCCAATAAATCAATCAATACATGTGAACCACAAAAGAAACTACGTATGATATTTAAAATGACACATATGTATGAATTTCAAAGCCACCACAACATCAATTAATTGTGTAGTATCGTTCATGCCCAATAAGTCACTTTTGTACAATTATATAGGTAAGTAACACATGAACAATAACAAACACCAAAAACACAAAGGCAACAATGAAAAAATAATCGAAATTATATGCAAATTGTTCAATACAAAAGAAATGAATCAACAAACACAAACATCTATAATGCGACTTACATTTGATTTATTTCGTAATTTTGTTGTGTAGATATTGCAAAAAAAACCTGGAAACTACATCATCCTTTTTTTACCAAGCTAGTTAACATCCTTATTAACATTATTAGGGACTTAGCTAGAGTGATTAACATATTTGAAAGAGACCGATTTATTTGAGTTTTGTCTGAATTAATGATCAATACTACATTTCATTATCCTTTTATAGATCAAAATGGAGGTTTTCCCAATTAATACTACATTCAAACATGAAAATTGTTGTGGCAATTGTGAGTAAGTCTCATATTGCTTAGAAAAGTTGAGGTTGAACACTTTATAAATACGAAGACTCATAAATTCATTGTTTTAATGTTTTGGGTAAGGGTGTGATGTCCGACTCACTTATATAGATGTTCTTGGACTATATGTCAATGATGTCCAAGACTGCCCCTCGGTGTTCCAACACTAGTATCAGAATTGATGTTTATAGATCGGGCTCCTTGTATCAAAAATATTCTTGATAAAAGTTAGTTAGGCGGCGGATCTCGTGTACAATGAGTGGCAACGATAATGCAAATGTATATGATTGGAAAAACTTCTATTTAAAGGGGAGTAAGCATAATAAATGAAAATTCGCATTTAAAGGAGAAAATATTTTGGCATGTGTGAGTAGATGACTCATAAACTCAGTACACTTTTGACATTATTTTATTTTTGTGAATATGACAAAACAAAATTGGGAAAGCCAAAATATGCTACTACCATTTCAAGTAAAGTACAGTCAATACCTCCCCCATTACAATACATTACCAGTACAGTACTTGAAGTCTAGCTTCAGGCAACTCACATGAAAGCTATACAGTGGCAGAGTAAAAAAAATTATAAAATTTGAGTAAAATATTAAATTTAAATAAAAATTTAATTTTGCAATAAAAATTTTCAGTTTTAAAAACAAAATGTTAGTTTTACCTTAAATTAATCCTTCAAAATTTCAATTTTACTCTAAACCAACTCTTAAAACACCAAAATTTTTGTTTTGCAATGAAAAATCTCAATTTTAATCAATTTTTTTTTAATTTTGCCATAATTAATCTCTAAAAATATCAATTTTACCTTAAAATATCAAAAAAAATTCCAACCGAACCTTGGCTAGAACCCTGACAGCCCTTATGGTGAATTCGCTCATGCATCGACCCAAGCTCGAATTCAATCATGATCGTGTTTTTCATCACCCCCACAACAACATATTATCGATTGTTGTAGCCAACACAGTTTCGAGCTTGTAGTCTTCACTATTGTACGATGATAATTATGACTTATGAGGTATGCTATTCAGTAGAAGAATGAAAAAGAGTATGCAGTACATATAACAATTATTTTAGAACGGAGAGAATACTCTTATTATTGATAGAAAATTTAATTCATAGTACATGATTAAATTCCATAAGTACCAACCTTGATGCAACTTACAACACAACAACGACGAAATTCATTGTTTAAGTAGATTCTTTAAACACAGAAAATCCACGGTTTTCGACTGTGATTCCTCCATCAACAACGAGATTGTGACCACTGACATACTTAGATTCATCACTTCCCAAGTACAAAGCAGCTTCAGCCACATCTTGTGGAACAAGATTAGCACCCTTTAAGTTAGAATAAACCCCTAAAACCCCATAATCATCAAGCTTAAAGAATTTCTTAGCCAACTCGGTCCCAACAACATAAGGTGACACACAATTAACCCGAATACCAAATGATCCAAGCTCGACTGCTGTGTTCCTCATCAGCCCAACAACGGCGTGTTTTGAACTTGTATATGCGTGCGAAGCAACACCGCCTATGCTTCCACAAACACTAGCTGTGTTAATTATGCTACCTCGTCGAGCAGGGATCATTACCCTTGAAGCATGCTTTGTTCCAAGAAAGACACCAATCAAGTTAACGTTAATCACTTCTTGAAATTCGGATAACTTGTTTTCAAGTATGTTGGTTTTGTTTACACCAATTATGCCAGCATTGTTAAACATGATGTCTAGTTTACCGTACTTAGAAATTGTTGCGTTCACGGCGTTTTCGATGTCTTTTTCCTTTGTCACGTCGCAATGGACATAGGAAGCAGATGATTTGTGTAAGTCTTTGCAAAGAGAGTGACCTATGTCATCTTCGATATCAGCTACAACGACTTGAGCTCCGTGCTTGGAGAAGAGTCTTGCCGTGGCCTGGCCAATGCCGCTCGCACCACCGGTGATCAAAGCCACCTTCCCCTCAAGCCTTGCAAATAATTGAGCATGGCATGTTAAGTAAGTAAGCTATATAACTTAATGATAAGTTCTATAAAGTGATCAAATTTATCACTCATTGAGCTTTTCTTTTTCTAAAAATTAATAATCTCTAAAAAGTAATGTATAAACTATTGAGTATATACTAAAATGTAATGTATAAACCATATGCTTCAAATTAAACGAGGTGAAGTTACAACTTTTGTACCTTCTCAAAGCAGCAGATGCCAAAGGTGCGGTTGTCATGGCTGAGTTTTTCACGTTTCTGTACCGAAGACAAATTATAAGTTATAAGTTGTATGTAACAAACCAAACAAAAGTTAAAAGCTAAATATATTAGTAGCAATGAATCGGTCCAAATGATAAAGATTTTGGGTATCTCAGTCGTTCAATATATTAAATTAAACTTATTTATTTAGTTTTTTAAGTTTTAAAGTACAATGTTTGATTTATTGTACAAAAAAAAAGTACAATGTTTGATTTCAATCATAAAATTTACAACACTAAAATACAACCAAACTCACATGATGATAGATTCATGTATTTTTTTTTTTGACGTTTATAGATTCATGTAATGTGGTGTCAACAATTAGGAACTTGTATTTTCCCAACAAGTACAATTATTGGGGATTAATTGCTAATAGTAGTACTCTCTTTGTACTTATGTAAAGAGATGGTTCATCAACTGCCTTGACACATTTCATACTTTTTCAACTCGTTACAAAGAAAACAAACAAGTACTCGGTTGGTATTTTTGGTAGTCTGTACTACTCTTTAAGAAATTAATCAATTCAGTTGATTTTTTTAATGTGTTCAATGGCTAGAATTTTAACCGTTTAAAAGGAAAAAATTAATCTATCTTTATGGTGATATGTTGGAACCTTTGGGCATGGAGAAACCAATCTAACTTTTGGGAGAACTTTCATCAGTCTATTGATCATATTCATGTCATTCTTGATTTGGTTTGAATCATCGATAGAGGAGATCGTTCACAACTAACATGATTGTCAAGATATTTTAATATTGTCCATATTGATCGGAAGAGGCCACGAGGAGACTGGGTTAAACTTAATTGTGATAAAGCTTATAAAGAGTCATTGAACCTTTAGGTTGTGAGAGTTTTATTTGAGACTCCGACAATCACTGACTATGAGCATAATTATCGGTCGTTGTTTTGCAGATGTATGGAACCGGTGTCAATGTGACCACCAATATTTGAAGTGTCATGGGTATCTTTCTTCTACTACGTTGCCAACTAAGTTTATGTTTGATATCACGGTAGAAATGTCATAATCATGGCAATCCACATCGGCCGTTTTGCAGATGTATGGTATTTGAAGTGTCGTGGGTATCTTTATTCTATTACGTTGTCAATTAAGTCTATGTTTGACACCACGGTGGAAATGTCATAATTATGGCAATTCACCGTGATTTTCTAAAAGCTGGACTTTGTGACTTCTGCAAAATCACGATGAGTCGCTGTAATTCTAAGTTCTAACATATTCACCGTGATACCAAACATGCACTAAAGCAATAATGCTTTTGCTGCCTTGATCATTTTTGTGATGTGAGACATGTACGAGGAGTTAAAGATAATTAAAATACATTACTTTTTGCATCTCATTATGAGAAGCAACTTTAAATTACTAATGGACATTTGCAAAACTAATAGCACTACTCTCATTTGTTATTTGTGGAATCTTGAAATGGCACATTGAGATCAATCAATGAAGACAAAACATGTGTTGTTTGGTCAATTTGTTGTATGCATAGAAGATTAAACGCATGTTTGGTATCTAGTGTGCTAGAATTTCGGTGATATACTATAATTTTTTAGAAGCTACACGTTATAACTACATCTACAAAGTGATGATAGATCACAAAATTCTAACACACTCATAGTATAAGAGAAAAAAACTCACTATTTTTGTCCCAAAATATAAGAGAAAAAATATAAACATTCATTTTTTCAAAAAAAAATTATTCTATTTTATTTTTTCTATAACCAATAACTAATAAAAACTATTTATTATATTTTTTTAAAAAAAATATATTTTCAATTATTATAATTTTTTTTCCTTTTCTCTTGTAATATCATATGGAGAGAAAAAAGTACGCCCTCCGTCCCAAAATAAGTGTCATTCTTGTCGAAATTGTTTGTCCCAAAATAAGTGTCGTATACTATTTATAAAATTAGTTTTTACTATTTTATCCCTCAAAGTAATCATTATGTAAGGGAAAAAGTATACTAAAAAATCTACTTTTTAATATTCCAATGTCTACAAGCAATAAAAATAGAAGGTATTTTAACAAAAGTCATATTTTGTCTTGTTCTTTTACATATTTTTTAAAGTGTGTGATTTGGTCAACTGCGACATTAAAATGAGACGGAGGGAGTACCTCTTTTAAAATGAATGAAGGAACTAGCTAGCTAGAGACCGAGAAAACATTTGACTTGTGAAGAAAAAACATGTCGTCACTAGTAACAACAACCACTCCGGCCATCAACGGCGGAGTACCAGTCATCGCCGAGGTGGACATGGGTTCCGATTTCAATGCAGTCACTGTTCGAGCCACTGTTGTTCAGGCTTCCACCATCTTCTACGACACTCCCGCCACTTTAGGTTCTCTTACTTACTTCCCCTCTCTAATTCCATCATATCATCTTTTACCCTCTTTTTATAATTCTAGATGGAAACCATGGATAAGTGTACAAAAATAGAAATTGTATTTTTGAATTAGTAAAAGTGATTACAAAGTGGTAACATCAAACATTTTAATTGTTTCCTCTGCGCGCAACTGCAGAGATTAATCCGCCCGAGGTAACTGATATTCATTTAAGGAGTTGACCTCTTCCAAGAACAAATGCTTCTCCATACGCACTGATCGGGATCGAATTCAGGACCAAATGGTCAAGGGGCCAAAGTATCTACCTAACACTTCTGCCACACTATGTTGGTACATCAAACATTTTATAAAGGCAAATGGGTGGAGCCAAGGCCCAGCAAGTCTGGGCATGGGCAGCTGTCCGAGCTCTGGCCAAATTTTTTGGTATTTTAAGGGTTAGTTTAGGACAAAACTGAGATTTCTAGGGGTTAGTTTAAGGCAAAACCGAGATTTTTCCGGGTTAGTTTAGGGCAAAGTGATATTTTTTGTTCAAACTGAAATTTTGTCAAGGCTCTATAATTTTGGTGGCTCTGCCACCACAAAAAAACTAGTAACTAACTATATCTCTAATTTTGTTTGAGTTGTTGTTTTGTTGAGTGTCCTTTATTGATTTGGGTGTAATCATCTTTTGGTTTGAGTTTTTTACAATGTTGGATTATTCTTGGTGTTAAATTGGTTTCTGATTTGTGATTATTTTGTTTGCAGATAAGGCTGAGAGATTACTTGCTGAAGCTGCTAGCTTTGGCTCCCAGCTTGTTGTGTTTCCAGAAGCATTTATTGGTGGCTATCCGCGTGGTTCTGTTTTTGGTGTTTCTATTGGTAACCGCACTGCCAAAGGTAGAGAAGATTTCAGGAAGTATCATTCAGCTGCCATCGATGTGCCTGGTAAGAGCTTAATTCGAAGAATCAGTCACTATTAAAATTGAGGTGAAAATTTATGAATGAGTTTATATGTGCACACATTGATTTTAAAAGAACCAAATTGATATGTGCGCACACACGTTCCAGTAACACATATTGTAATTGTTTCTGTAGGTCCTGAGGTGGATAGATTGGCAGCAATGGCGGGGAAGTATAAAGTACATTTAGTGATGGGTGTGATAGAGAGGGATGGTTACACACTTTACTGTACCATTCTCTTTTTCGATTCTCAAGGTCAATACCTAGGAAAGCACAGAAAAATCATGCCAACAGCACTCGAACGAGTTATATGGGGATTTGGAGATGGATCGACCATTCCTGTGTTTGAAACTCAAATTGGAAAAATAGGTGCTGCCATTTGTTGGGAGAACAAGATGCCACTATTAAGAACGGCAATGTATGCTAAAGGTTAGAAATTTTATCTTTGATTTTTCGTTGTTCGATTAAATGGTATTCAAAATGACCAATACTTTATAGTACTTAAGGTCTGTTTGGACTTCGGATTTACTTTTTTGAACTTATCCACTGTTATAAGCATTTGTGTGACTCTTTAGGAGAGCTTATGGAAACAACTTATGACATGTCCCTAAGTTGTTTTCACCATTTCCATAAGCTCTTGATGATTGCTTATGGGAACAGTTTGATTTTATTTTATCTTTTGTTATAGAAATAACTTAAACATAAACACTTATATGATTAGTACTTATGCTAAAAGTGTTGAATTAAGTTGTTCCCAAACAGAGCCGGTTTGAATAAATTCCCCTTAGTAAGTTAGTAGCAGTAGATATTGACTATTTCAGTACTGGAGCTGGTTGTTTATGTTGCTAATTTGACGGGGATTGGTTTTAACAGGTGTGGAAATATATTGTGCACCGACTGCTGATTCCAGGGAATTATGGCAAGCATCAATGGCTCATATTGCTCATGAAGGTGGTTGTTTTGTTTTGTCTGTAAACCAGTTCTGTAGGAGGAAGGATTATCCACCTGCTCCAGAGTATGTTTTTGAAGGTTCAGAAGAGGAACTTACACCTGATTCTGTTGTATGTGCTGGAGGTAGTGTCATTATATCACCGTCAGGGACTGTTTTGGCAGGACCAAATTATGAGGGAGAGGCGCTGATAACAGCAGACTTAGGTATGTCTCTCATTCAGGTTGATATTTATGCTTGTTGCTTGAACTTATTTGCATGGAGTATTGCTTTCTTTGAATATATGTCCAGCTTCTAGTAAGCACAGATTGTTACTCAACATGTTTCTGATACAGTGTGCCAGATTAGCGGGCTGGTATGAGTATTAGGTTATACCATTATAGGATAGTTGGACCAATGTTGTTTAATAGCAGTTATAGTGCTATAATATAATGGAATTTAAACAAATCGTTATTGTTCTGCTTTACGCTATATAGTACAAAATAGTGGCTATAACACTATTGTAAAGTGGAATTTGAACAAAGTGCTAGTTTCCGCAATGATCAATTGACGACCCTGGGATGGACTTGCATTAGTATGACAACACTTGGTCATTTCAAAATTGATCTAGATCAAATACCGTGTAATCGAACGACAACACTTGGTCTAGATATTTAGAATATTACACAGTACTTCTGTTATATATGCAAAATTGTTATTACGATACACTACTAATTACAAGACTCTAGTTTATTTAAGTCATAAAGAAGATAATTCCGTTTGAACCATTAGGAACCAAATGAAACTTTGTAGTTGGAAATTTGCATGGATCTTCTATACCATATAAAAATAGCTAATATAACTTTAGGATATAGTCGGCTGAACTAATAATATCCGGCTCAACAATTTACCAATGGTGGTTCACTCTGTGCTTATCAAACACTTAAGACTAATAATATCTCTTGGGCTCTCTTGAAGGTCCTTTATGAATTATGATGAATTACTTTGTGGCTTCCATAGTTTCATTGCCATAAAAAGTTTTCTTTTATGAGTTGAATGCTACGTCCTGATTCTTGGAAATTTTGTGCAGATCTTGCTGAAATAGCAAGAGCAAAGTTTGATTTTGATGTGGTTGGACATTATGCAAGACCTGAAGTTCTGAGCTTGATTGTCAAGGACCATCCAGCAAATCCGGTTACTTTTACCTCGACATCAACAAAAACTGAAGAGAAGACCAAGTAGTTTCTTCCTTTCATGGTCAGCAACTTCCGAACCTCCAGTTATTGATATGTAACATAAGCACTTGCACATATGTTCGATTCTGATGAACTTTTTAGAATGACTTTGGATAATTGGAAAACTCTACTACAGAAGCATTTAAAAAGAGAATCACAAAATTGCCATTTTTAAATAAGTGATAAATGCTCAAATTTATATTTGTAATCTCTCCATGGTTTTTCAAACATGCTGTAAGCTTTCACAGAAGGCAAAGCAATTCAAATGATTGTTGTATCTGTAAACTATTTATTAATGATATTTATTAAGCTTGCTTATTTTATGTCACGGCATTTTATAACAATAATTACTTGTTAAAAAATTAGTTATTTATAATATATTTGATCTTCTTTTGGGGAAGTTTCTAAATCACACAATTGATTAGAATTATTCTGTTGGAAAGGTTCCGAACCACTTTTAACAGAATTAGAGAATTGCTTTTGTTCATACCTGATTTGAACATTTACTTAGAAAAAATCTAAACATATATATTCAGGACATAGAAAAACCTTTGTTTACAACTTACAAGTAGTCCTATAACAGGTGTAATTGTCCTTTTCTTATTTTCACGAATCATATTAAAATTTAAGTTGAACTTAATTCAACCCTACAAAATTGACTTGTGCAGTAAGAGATATCTCTTATAAAACATATTTTCAGGTTCTATTTCAACTCTTAACAAATCATGTGTATATTCCCTAAATTTTATGTGCCAAATGAATTTGGTTTCTAGATATTTATGACTGACCAATCTTTTTCATTAAATAACCCAACTCCAAAAACTGAGGGAGAAAGAGTTGTATGTTGTGTTGTCACTTGTCAAATATCTGCCATGACAGATATTGGCGAGTCATCGTGATTCTGACATTTGTTGTGATACCAAACATGCACAAAATCAAATGTATAATCTAATCTTGCAATCAATTGTATGCTTTGTCATTATTTTCTTATAAGACCTTAATGTAAATAGTGTTCATGAAGTCATTGTTTGCATTGCAACCAATTATATGCCTAGTAGAATTTATGATAAATTTCACTAACTTCAGTAATTGGTGAACAAATGTATTTTCTTCATTTCTTTACTATAATCAGCATTTTACAGTGTACTAATTCTAAACATGTGGAAATATGGGTTAAGCTAAATAGGTGTAGGGTCCCCCTACAAAAAGATCCAAACGGAGGTAACATAAGATTACAGAATTCAAATATTTGAATTGATGTATGTAGTTGGAACTATCTTATAATAATGTTATCTTTTACAGGCTGTCACATTCAATATTTTTCTTCATTTAAGTCACAACCATACATTTCAAATATAATTGAGACCCTATAGTTGCTTATAGTAATAGAGCTATTTGTTCTTATTACATTTGTATGGAAGCCAAAATGCTCCATTATTTTTATCTTTTGGAACTATTAAGGAAATCACATGTGTAGTGACTAGCCAACAATCATTCAGTGAATCAAACAACTTGTCCAATATTTACATGTTTGTTTCTTGTTATATAGTTTTAACAAATATCACAATTTATATATTACCAATGATAAGTTTTGAACATATTCATTACATGAAAGACAACATTTACAATTTGGAACAAAAATAAAAATAATAGGAGCTATCAATGATAATATGTTGCTAACTTATATCACTATCAAAACTCTTTAAGTAATGTCTTGATTTTTTTCCTTCAGCTTCTTGCTTCAAATTTTCACCTTCAATGGCAAGATGAGGATTTTCTCCAGCTTCTTCACTAGTACATTGCAAAGTTAACTGTTGATCTCTTCTCTGAAGTTGATTAGCACCCGAAATAGACCTATTGCTCGGAGTTCCTTCTGTATCGTCTTGTTTCCGAGCTCGGGAGAGATATTCAGTTGCAGTGTCGGCGTCTGAATTATCACAACATTCTTGAATATTTATAGCTAAATCCCTTTTCTTAAAACTGGAATTTCTCTTGTTGAAGCAAATGCTTCCCCATTGAATTCTCTCAGAGGATTTTCTCCCTGTACTTTCTTTGTCAGTTGAAACTCTTTTTGAGTCGTTTTGAGCATCCTTTTCGCTTCCATAACTCCACTCGTAGCCTCTATTGTCATTATTCATGTTTAATTCAATGGAAACGAGATCACTGCCGTCCTCATCCGAGTCGTTCACTTTTTCTGCATTTTGGATTCCCTGACAAATGTTGTTGAAATAAGACTCGAGATCATTGAATTTTGTACTATCGGGAGAAACATCTCCATTTTCTTCATCTCTAGTACTCATAAAATTCTCAAGCTCGTTCCTAAGCTTTTCTAGGAAATCATTTTTCTCCTCAAATTGATATTTAGCCTCTGAAAGCTTCATCTGAACTCTCTCCTCGCGTAAAACATCTGCTAGCTGAAGCATTTCCCTCTCCTTTTCCACCTCTTCGAGAACTTTAACCGACTCCTTTTTCATTTCCTCCACTTGTGCTTTGTCTTCCCCAATACCTCTAGCTAGTTCATCACACATTTGCTCCAGAATCTCTTTTGCACGTTTCTCCCTTTCAAGCTCTTTGCATACTTCCATGTGAGAAGCTTTTACAGTAGCCATTTCTATGGCGATCTTCTTATTCAACCGCTCAGTTTGTTTTCTTAACTTCTTCTCCACCATAAGCTCTTCTGCTACAATTTTTACAGCATCATGAATCTTTTCATTTTCTCTTCTTTTCCATGCAGTCTTTTCTTCCGCAAAACGCTTCAGCACATGTTCAATATCTTCTTGGTTCAAGTTTGAGCGCTCTTCTTGCATCAGTTTATCAATTAGGCCGCAAACTCGCTCAAGCTCACTTCCAAGAGCCAAGATGATGGCCATTGTTGATGACTGTTTCTCTCGAAGACACATTTGATTTAAAACCTTAAGAAGCTTCTTTGATGTAGATAGACCGCTTCTAGCTTCCTTCAGACGGCTCTTAACTCCAACCACATTTTTGCTACAATTCTTCTGCATTTCAAGTTTTAAATGTAGTTCAGTTATATCTTTTCCAACCACCAAGACATTTAGTTAATCCGATCTACCTATATTTTCCTGCTGTTACTTTTTCTGATAAGATAAGTGATCTCTAAGGAGCCATGTGGTCATGGTTATTAATTTCTACCAAGCTCAAACTAATGTACCAGAAAAATCACCAAAATTGAATTATATTCCAAAAAAATGTAAATTTTCTTTCAAATAATCTATAACAAACTGACTTAAAATCTCATTGTTCATGACTGGTCAGCTTTACTTATCAGGAAATCTAGCAGTAGCAGGTCACCTTTATTGGTGTTTCCCTCCCGGTTACGTTTTTCCATCCACAAGGCTCAATCTTGAGGCCTTGCTTAAACGATCCGAGTCTAGTTAGACTTGGACCAACATAATATTGGTAATTATCTATCGATATACATACCACATTTCTAATTAGTATGACAAATTCACTATAACTATTGTACCTCAATTAAATTGCCACTGATATGAGCATCCACACCAGAACGAGATAACCCTGACCCTGTTCTTCTGTATCCATCACTTTCAAATCCTTTCATTCTCTGCATAACCAAGGCAAAACAAGAATCACACAACTACATACAAAACCCAAAAACCCAACACACAAATATAAACTCTTTTTCATAGGAATTTACCTCTGAAATAGGACTGTTACATGGATCTGACATAAGTGGCCTTAACAAACCTGATCTAGACAACCTCACATCTTTTTCTCTTCTTCTAATAGTTGTTTCCTTGCAGCTTCTCATTTGTTCAACTTCAAACTCCTTTTTGACACTTGAATGATGCAAATCATTGATTTCCCACAAAGTAGCAGCAAGTTTTCTAGCTGAAACAGAAATCTCCTTCTCTTTATCTTTAGAAGGTAACCCTGAAGCTGAAGAATGAAAAAGATTTTGTGTAGTAGTATCCATAGAAGGTGAAGTTGTAGAACTAGTCTTCCACAGTGGAACTGGTGTAGTTGACCCTCCTTTCTTTCCAACCAAAATAGCTCTCTTGAATCTGTATTTTCTTGCCAAAGAAGATGAAGATGAAGATGAACAATTTCTCTTCCTGATTTTGTTGTGTGAATTCTCTTTAAGACCTTCTTTAAGGTTGTTTGTCTGATTATGACAAGAGGACATGGTGATGAAAATTGTGTGCTAGAATTTGAAGTAACCAAGTTTAAGATTTACATGAAGATTTGGACACTTGATAGATGATAGCTGTGGTCAGCATCATAAGCTTTTGTTTTGGTTTTTCTTCTTCTTTTCAATATTGTTTTCTTCTCTACATATTTTTCTTTCACTCTTGTGATGTATTATGTGAATGTTTAAAGGAGTTTTTTGAGTAGTGAAAATTTTGGAACATGCAAAAAAAATGAAAGAAAAGAAAAGTGAGAGAAATAAGTGAGTTATTTTGGGTGCAAAGTAAGGGAAATCTTGTGTGAAAGGGAATGGTGTAAGTAAACTGTAAACCGTTTAGTTTAATGGATGGGAAAAGTCCCTTAAAAAGAAGGAAAGAGAGGATGTGGCTGACACGTGAGGGGCAGGTAGATTGAATGAGGGACATGCATGTGCTTTTTCAAGGTTTAGAGAAATGTTCATCCATACTAAGAGGCAAAACCATGTGGTGTGAGAGTGTGTATAAAATTAAATATATTGATATTAGATAATATTAGTGTCTTGATTCTTTGTATTGCATTGATTTATTACACTACAATAATAAAAAACTTATTAGACACGCTCAATACCATTTAGATGAAATTGTTCGAGTCTCTTTTAATTTAATCAGATATGTTATTAAGTTCAAATTCAGTCATAAAAATGAAACAATATTATAAAAAATTAAGAAGAGTTTGGTTGTATTTGCATTACTACTTGGATCAAAGAATTATTCTTTATAGTTATGTGCAGAAGATATTTTGGTGAAGAACAAATTATATTATGTATTGCTAAATGGTCCTTATCTTTCATCTCACTTGGAATGTTCCTCAAATCTGTCATCACTTAATCTATAACAGCGTTTTCCTCTTGTCATTAGTCCTAGAAGACATAAATTTATTTTAATAATAAGATCAATCATAACAAATTCTTTACTTAATTCCATGATTATTAGTAGTAATATATAACACAGGATAATCATTGTCACATGTCATATATTGATGCATTGTGAATGCTAAATTACTGTTACGTTGGTCTCTAGGATTAATAAGATATGGATGATTAACTACTTTCATTATTATATTTGATGATAGATAGCAAAAAAAGGATATTAAGAAAAGCATGTGGTAAATATCTCTTCAATATTTATCCAAACAAACAGGGTTGCTATACATACTAGCAGAGACAGAGTTATAGGGACCTGGATGCCAGTAGTTGGAACTATCTTACATTCTCACTGTCAAGCAAATTCTAACATTTTTTTATTCAGACCAAATGGGTTCTATACTGACTTGACAAAACTGGTCTAAAACATGCAGTTAAAATGTGAGATTGGATTTCTGTGTATTTAAAATTCGGTGCAAGTTATGCAGTCACATACGTAGATAGTCCAAATTTCATCGTAGAAATTTTATATTAAATAAAAATCAATAATTGTTTTAACATATAAATTGTCTAATTTTGATTGGACAGTTTAAAGATACATATTACTTAATTTCGCTTAAAGAGGGATCAAAATGTATAGGATGACGAGGGTTTAAGAGTTGGGTTATCTTCGCTTTTAAACGAAAAAAAATGTTGATAGAGTTGTGTATTGAAATGCAAATTTTGTGAAAAGGGGGTTATGTTTAAGAGAATTTCTCATATCCTCTATACTCTCAAAGACCCCTCAAAACTGTGTTAGTATCGAAGAAGATTATGAATTTCAAAATTTTCATCAAACTTATATGCTACTAACATCAATTGTGTTGTGATGTGTCAAAATTTTGGATAAAAATATGATGTCTAATCAAAATTTTGTGACTATAGTTTCACTTGTGTGAAGACTTTCTATGATTTTTTTTTTCAACAACTGACATCAGAATAAGAGTTATGATCAAGTGAAGATTCGAGAAAGTAGTGTTGGGATCGACCCATAGATAAGGTTACTAAAGTCTTAGTTTTATGCTTTGTTTGTGAGTATAGAGAGAAAAATATGAAAAACAAACTCTAAGTGAAAATATGGCGTACAAATGTATGATTGCTCATTACTCCTTACAAACTCTTTTTTTTTTTTCACTTTTTCTTACTTCTTTTCCGAAACTCTCATGTCCTTCTCCTCCAAACTCACAAACAAAACATTAGAATTTTAAGTAAAAATATAATGTACAAATACATAATTACTCTTAGTCTAACATAATGATTCAGAATTTCAGCTCAGTCTTGCTCCAAAGTCTCAATAAATAAATTGTTAAAATTTCGAATGACTTTACATGCTTCCTTCACAAACACATTGGACCTAGTGGGACCCTAACAAACGGCTCAATATTACTACTATCATGTGTTTCATGAAAATCCAATGGCCATTAGTTAGGGCATCTGTTGCATGGGGGGCCACTATGGTTTATTTTGCCTGTTCTGCTGTTTATATTAAAAGTGTTTGATTTGAAATGGGAACATACGGTGTGGTTTCTTAAGGACATTGGCCGTTATGTCTGGAAGTATATGCGGCATCATGCACGGCTATTGTAATAATAGTAACAGTGTTTATTTTCATCCATGGACCAAGTAGCTTTTATTGCTTACATTACTCCTTATAGCTACTTCGTACTACTACTACTACTATATTGCTACTGCTTAAAGATTCATTGTTTCATCTAAGGACAGAAATGAAGAAAGCTGGAGTGGATGAATACTTTTATTGTTACTTTGCAGATTAATGTAGTTGATTAATAGAATTAGAATTCGAATCTAAAGAATGATGACTACTTAGTTTAAAAGGCTTACAAAATTTTATGCAGAATTTTGATGAAGAATTTGAATCTAAGATGATATCATAAAAACATCCCTATCAAGGTTTTAAGTTACAATATATGTAACTGCGGCCGCAATTATTGTTGATGTAGTAGTTTCCGCAGCTGCATCGCCACAAATGTGGTGTGATATTTAGTCACATGTTTACGTAACTGCATCAGGAATTGCATCAAACGATTTAAAACATTTCAAATATAATGAAAGACTATTTTTAACGGTCTCTCTCAACCTTGTATTTCAAGCATCTCCCAATCAATATCTACGTACACTAAGGGTCTGTTTAGTTGGAATGAAAGAAAGTGGAAAGAGAAGTAAAACGCAAAAACCAATGAATGAATTTAAACTAAGATTGATTATATGTTTTCCTTCCTTCCCACTTTCTTTCCTCCCAACTAAACGGACCCTAAAACTCTATTATAAAAGGTAAATTGTGTAGTGGCACACGCGGTGGCACACCACTTAATATAGTTTGTGAACATTAAAGATCATTTCACATAGTAACAACCGCAATCCACATTAATGTGTGGTGTTCCATCGTGGGTATGTTTGGTACTATTAAAAGGACTTTCTCTTATGTCGTATTGTTTCATGCTCACCAACTTGGAGGGTCGTTTTTGCATAGAAGAAAAATGTGTGATATGTTTAATTTCATTAGTTTGTGTATGGTAAATATAAAAGTTGAGGAATAATACAGACAGCGAGAATTTTAAACCCTAATCAATTATCTAATTAGTACGTTCTTGCTGTAGAATAAGCACGCAGTTTCACATGGTTTTTTTTATCACAATCATTGATTTTAGATCGAACGGTTTATATTATCATACATCAATAAAAGTAATCGTAAATTATCTCAGCCATCATATCGTGATCGGAGTTACTGCATCGATATGCAATAACTGCATCCAATTCCGTGAAGAAATAACTTTATGAGATAGTGTATTTGTTAATTTTGGATGTTGTGGAATTGTGGTGTGTGTATTTTGCGTTTGTATGTAGTTTGCTCCTTCTTACTTGATTAGCCTTGAAAAATTTGCAAAACTAAAGCCATTAAGCCATGCATACATATACAGTAGTAATAATATACAACATTGATTATGAAGGCGATGTTACATGACCATTTTTCCCAGTACAACAGAAAATGTCCCAAAGAGTACTACTACATGGTAGATTACAAGGCTGAAAATTATTTATAAAGGTAAAAGCAATTAATAACAGAGCATAAGTTATTATGAAATTAAAATTTAGAAGTACTCCTCAGTCCTTCCCTTGAAACCAATCTGCCCAAAAGTAAGGGAGATGAACAGTCCCAAATGCCATAAGACCAGCCATAACCTGTTCATAATTTTTGCATTATTATACATTTATTATGTCTGCCCAAAATTATATTCAAATGCAGATGATTAAATTACGTAGAATGGTTTGTCGTTTATATAGCAAAGCGCGTCAGAATTAAATAACAAAGGTTCCATGGTCTAGCGGTTAGGACATTGGACTCTGAATCCAGTAACCCGAGTTCAAGTCTCGGTGGAACCTAAAATTTTTATTTCCATTATGTTACACAATAATTCATGGATTATATAGTTTATAAAGTACGGTATTAAACATAATTGTATAGAAAGTAGTAGAATTAAATAAGTGTTTTTTTGCTTATAATAATGACCGGAGGGAGTACATTATAACATTAGTATTTTATAAAAAGGCAACACGTTTTCATGTCAAACCTTAAAAAGTCCTATGACTAATTATTTTGATATTATTTTAATTTTTGAGTAAACTAAATATCGTGCATACGCGGTTGTAGAGATTAATCTCTCGAAATAATTGAGATTTATTTAAAGATTGGCAACTAACAATAAATTTTGATATTACTTTTACAAAGTAAACTTGTTTAAGCAAAGTATTTTTCGAATTAGTCTATGATCCCATATAAGCTAGCAAATGAAATATGATATCATTCTTTTTTAGTAACCAAAAGTTTAGGTGAGTTACCTCGAAATTTAAAAAGCCGACAAATATCTAACATAATATAAATCAATTTCTTATTAACTGAATCAATAAGTGAATTGGTCAGATTTAAGTTTAACCAAATAAACCGACCCGTCCACCCAATTTATACAACACTCATCAAATAAAACGAAAATATTATTGTAGGAAATGTTAGCATTATACTTAGAGTAATTATCACACAATTCCTTAATTAATTCCTCAATCTCAACTACTAAACCAACCTTGAACACTTTATTCTTCCACTTATTGCTTCACTTCTCATCTATGATTTCGTTTTAATTATTCTTATGAATATATATATTATGATTACCATAAAGTGGAGAATAAGTGAATGTAATTAATAAAAGAATGAAGGAAATTAAAAAAGATAGATGATGAAAATGACTAACCAAAACTGTGAAGTGAGAGCAGGAGGAGTAGGGAAGTGAGCAAGTTCAGTTCCAATGCTATCAAAGAAAAGTCCAGTCAGACTTTTACCGTCAATAGCCGGTATGCTAGACGGTGCCAACCAACCAATCAAACCAAATCCAATCACATTGAAATCTCTTCGTAGCCAATCCCTTTGGAAGCTACTTTACACCATCACATTATATGCATCACAATTCACAAAAATAATGTCACAACTTGTTTTTTTCATCATCATCATCAAAATAAATATTCATACGACACAATTTATTTATCTCAGTTGACTCATGATATAGACATTATATTTTATATGCAGAAGTCAGAATTCAAATTCCGCACACTGATCAATTTATTCACTGAAATTCTAACTATTAAACTATTTTCCAGAAAGACACAATTTATTTAATTTCAAAACCATGTATAATTAAAAATTTACCATGTAACCCTTCCACCATTTCCTAGTGCCATAGCTTGCTTCAAAGGATTCCTAGCAATCACTTGTGGTTTCACAAATCCTATAAACAAAATACAATTATAATTAATTAGTACAAGCATATAAAAAAATAATGCTTAATTGTACATTAATGAGTGATGAATGATATATATACCTGAGGTGAGACGTGATGCACCACCCATTCCTACGACGGTTGTAAAGGTGGTTGTTGCCATATTAGAGTATGATTTTTGTGTTCACAGTGCAAAGAGATTTGAATCAGATTTGTGAGGAAACTTGTGGTGATACTTGTTTTGATGTTATTAATGTTGTTGTTTTCTACGAATAGATTGGGTTTGGATCGCGTTTTCGTGGATGTCTGGTTACTCAATGACATTATGCCACATAGGAAACTTTGGGATAAAGTGGGGTCCACATTAATCCATTGGTTTTTTTGGGCACATCAATCCTTTGAAGAAAATCTCAATTTAATCCCTAAATCATTTTGTTTTCACTAATTTCATTTCTAAATTATTGAAATCAACTAAAAACTTTATTAAAATTTTTTTGTTACCATATTGCTAAGAATTTATAATGTCATTAGGGATGAAATTTATAGGACACATAAAATGAGTTCTTCCATCTCAATCAAATTATTTTATGTATGAAACATAAATCGAACTTCTAACCACATGTTTAAAAAGTCAAAAACTCTTGCCAAAACTAAAAAGTCTTTAAATTATTTTTCATTCAATTATTTAGTTTCTTTTATAAAACAATCAACTATTTAATTCTTAAACTAATGAAATTAAGAGTTAAATATATTTTTGATCCTATATAACGGGGACAATCAAATTTGTTAAATTAGTCTTAACTCTTAAATTTTTAAGTGATTTTTTGTAGACATGTTTATCACTTTAAAAAATATTTATTTATCAAAATTTATAATTTTTTATTGTGAGATGAATTAAATATGAATTTTTTGAATATCAAAATGTTAATTTACCATATTTTTATCCAAAATCTTAACGCATTGAGAGTTTATGGATTATCTCACTTATGAGTCTGTTTGATCTGCAAAATAAAATTACTGTACAGAACAGTACAATACAGAACAACACAGGATAAACATTTACGGTATTAAACAAATTTTGTCTTGTATGATGTTTGATGGAAAAAATGTTATTTTTGAGATTTAGAAAAGTTGTGCTGAAGACCAAAAGTTGTCTCATGGTTTAGTAGGGGACAAGAATATATGATTTTGTCCAGTCCTTTGACCCCCCAGTTTGTCCAGTCTCAGTGACAGTTTTCAAATCAAACACAGTACAACAGAAAGTATCATGTCCAATCCCCCATTTTTTAGCAGATCAAACGCAAATGTTCAACCTTCACTTTTCAATACACTTGCAACGTCGTCGTTGTCTAGCCATTATCAGGAAGATACATACATTGAGCTAAAAATATTTATACAAGTGAGTTAAACACACTTTTATCTAAAATCTTAAGGCATTAATAAATTTATGATTCTCTCACTTATAATGTGTTCAACATCAACTTTTTTAAACAATATTAAACTTATCTTATCTCACACTTATCATAACAAAGATATCACCTACTTAAAACATTGGAGAACTACACCGATACAACTTATAAAAGATTACAAAAATAATACTACACCTAAAATCTAAATGTAGATTTAAAACAATTTGAAGCTCATTAAAATAGTACTACCTCCGTTTCTTTTTACTTGTCGTTTTAGAAAAAAATATTTGTTCCTTTTTACTTGTCGTTTTAGCAATTTAGGTTATATTTTGCCTATTATATCCTCCTTTTTATTTTATTTTATTGACTAAATTTTGTATAATTGTTTTTGTTGAAACAATAAAATCTTTTTTATTGTATACAAATTTTGTTTGTTTTTAAATAAAGTTTGTTACAATTTTTTTGAAAATAGATAATGTTTGTGAAAAAGAAGGAATTTATTGGTGAATTAAAAATATGATATATTTAAAAAAAGGGCATACTAGGAAAATAAGGTGCAAAAATATACCCCTCCTATTTTGGTCTTTTTTTTTCTAAAACGACAAGTAAAAAGGAACGGAGGTAGTACAAATTAAACTATATAGAATAAAATCTCAACAAAAAAAAAGAATAAAATCTCAAAATAAAATGCATCCTTCTATTGTAAAAGTCTTTTAAAATCATATAAAATTAATATAATTTCACAAAGCATTTTAAAATCTTTTAAAAAAAAAATTCATCAAAACAATCTTTCAAAATCTCTATATAGCTAAGGGTGCTCAAATCCAAACCAATCCAAATTAAAACCGCAAAACAAATCCAAAAAACCGAAAACCGCAAAAAACCGAATATGTTTGGATGTGTTTGGATGTTCTTTTGTGAAAATCGCTAGATCGGATCGAATTTTGGATAGATTTTTCAAAACCGATCCAAACCGAACCAAACCACATACATACATTTTAATACTCATTTATCTTTTTAATACTATGATATATTGCATTAACCTATTACTTGTTAGTTTTTAATTTTTTTTAATACTACTTATTAGTTCAATTTAATCTAATTTTTATACTATTTCATATGTTTCAAATATAATCAATAATTGTCCATCCAAAATATTAATGTTTAATATATTATATGATATATTTTTCATCAACCTTATTTTTTGATAAATTTTACATGAAACTTATTATTTTAACATATCTTTATAATATAAATCTTTAACAAAAGATTTACAATTTGGATATCCAAAATAAACCGCACTAAATCGGATCGGATTAGATCGGATTTTTTTAATTAGCCATCCAAAAACCGAACCAAACCACAACTAATTATATCTTTAGATCGGATGAATTTTGACCTTAAAACCGATCCAAACCGAACCGCGAGCACCCCTATAGCTAATACACACCCCTAAACTAACGCTTAAGAGCACATAGGAGTACAGAGCACATGTAAAACAAAAGACGAGTAAGTTTATTTTTACACATTATTGATCATTATTTTTTGGTTAAAAATATTTAACATGCTACGATTGCACATGTGGTTATTGGGGACTGGGGTAGGTACTGTAGCCATAATTAAACCGACCTGCTATTATATTTTATTGGCCATGTTTAGCATTCCTCATCTTGTCAAAAAAAAAAACATTCCTCAACTAATATGCACATGTGATTAGTGGATAGGTATATATAATGTATGATGTGGCCATATGAATGAGTAATAAGTTGGACGTGCATAATTTTGTAGAAGCACTTTGGTAGGTTTATTTTATGAGAAAAGTTATAGATTACAGAATTATGTATGCAAGGTCGTTTCTTATGAGTTTAATTTAGAGTGGAGACATTGCATAAAATATATATATAGGAAATTAATTTAATATTGATACATTCACTTGTTCAATTTTAAAAAGTAAGATTATATTCTATTAACTACTTGATAAAAAATTAAGTATGCATGGTGATTCAACCAAAAGTGCATATATAAGTAAAAGATAGATTAAAAAAAAAGGATACACCAAAATCTTCTTAAAGGTGGATGCAGCATCCTGGGCACATCACGCAATAGGCGCGCGCATGGCATGAATTGCTAGTAGTTTAAAATGAATCAAGATCATGGATTTGTTATGCCTTTATTATCATTCTACATTATTCAATACTTTGATCATATAATTAGTTTAATTTCTATTTATTTTATGGATATAAGTTATTATTGAGAGCCTCAGTGTTAGTATACCACTGAGAGGAGTAGTGAGAGCTCTAAGACTTAGTAGTCTCAAACCACAACAAATTGATTTCCGATAGATATGTAAACCAATGAAGGATGCGCACGAAGTATAACAGATGATGAAGTATTGGATCGAGAAGAGTACTAAATTTTCATTTATGCTCTTTATTTTATTGAGATATGTTGTTATTCTAGTTTGTATGTTTTCGACCAAGTTTTGTATTTTAAGTTTTAAATGCTACTTCATGTAATATTTGAATTAAACAATTCTTGTATTTTTAATGTATTCAATATTATTCATAAATATTATACATCGTATTCTATATATTCAATATGAGGTGTTATAAGTGGTATTTTGTCTTAGGCGCGGCATGAGGAAGGCTGGTGGGGCGCACAATATGTGCACATTTGGCATATACACCTTAGCTTGTACCGAGGAGACTATACAACTCTTGATCAATATAATATATTTCATTTTTTTTTCTGTTCATAAAAATAACGTATCACTAAAATTTGGTTGAAATATAACATTATTAGTTTAGAACTTTAGCTAGGTAAAGATAATATAAAAAATTGTAACAAAAAAGAAGAATAATATAAAAAATAATGTGAATTGTTACCGAAAAGAAAATAAAATAAAGTGAATCATTGGATCTAAACATAAACAAATCATTCATACAATCATTAACAAATTAGAATCATGCATGTTACACAGTGAACATCAATAAATCTTTGTAAATTGTTAAATTCAATCATTTGTATTGAGTACTACTCGTATTACTATATAGTTAAAAGTCAAAACCCTCTC
Source organism: Trifolium dubium (assembly GCA_951804385.1). Classification (NCBI taxonomy): domain Eukaryota; kingdom Viridiplantae; phylum Streptophyta; class Magnoliopsida; order Fabales; family Fabaceae; genus Trifolium; species Trifolium dubium. The sequence continues at coordinate 27,426,165 of OX638075.1, read as the reverse complement.
CAAAACCAGCCAAGTAACAAAACCAGACACAAACAACAAAAGCAACCACCATAGAAACACCATCTCTTTCCTTCTGTCTCCTAAACTTCCTCTCTCTCCTCTCCCTAACCAAACACAAAAATCTCTCAAACCTCTCCTTCATCTCTCCCACTTCACCAACTTTCTTTCTCTCTCCAAACTCCATAGCTTTCATCAATATCCCAACTCCTTCCTTTCCACCAACCTTCCCTCCATCCATATCCTCCATCACTAAATTCACCTCCCTCACGTGCAACTCCCCTCCAACTTTCCCACAGCACGTGACTTTCACCATGCATTGCACCGTCTCGGTTGCGCGTCGCGCCTCTCCGGCCATGATCAGTGAAAATAAAATCTCTATGTCTCTGGTTAGCCAGTGCCGCCGTACTAAAACCGGTTTCCGGCTTGAAATATTCATCGATCGTTTTCCGGTAGGGTTGATTATAATCCAGCTTAAACTTATATTTTCTTCCAAATGCTTCATCCATTCGTCGTTGTTTTTTCTAGCAAGCTTCATCGGTGTTGGAACAAACTCGTTTGGCTCCATAATTTCAATCCATAACGGCGAGGAGAGAAATAAATTGTTATTAGTTTTGGTTCGTTGAACTCTCGAAAACACCGGCTTATCTTTGTAGTGAATATCCACGGCGGAGAAGAGTTCCGGTGGTGGAGGAGACGTTGGATTTGAGTTGCAAGAGAAATGATGAACGTCGTGAAATGCATCGGATAAAACCGAACGGTGGCCGTAGGGGAAAGTGGAGATGACATGGCAGGTGGTGGGGTCTAGTAAGGAAGGCCACGTTGCAGTGGCAATTTTTTGCCAGAGATTGTTATCTGAGCAGAGGTGGCGGAGGTGAGAGCAAGTAGCGGCCGCCGAGGCCAGCGCGGCGGCATCGAGGCGTTTGAGGATGTGTGTATGGATGATATCATGATGCATGTTGGTTATGATGCTTGATGATGATGATGAATCCATCATACTTTGAGGTGAAGCAATATCCATGACCATATGATATGGTTTATATGTTAATTTTGAATTTTGTTAATTAGTACAAGAAGATGAGAATGGGGAAGATAATGAAAGTATTTAACTATTTATATATGTTAACTGAATATTTTTTGAACAGCAGACAAAGTGTATTTTTATAATATGTTAACTGAATTGAATGTCTTAACATCAAAGTGGCTAATGATGGTGATTGCTAGCTGAGTCAAGTCAATATTGGATCAACAGAGGTGTACATACATATCCACTCTTTAATTTCATACACCTATTATCTAATTTTAATTATTTCTATCTCTCTTCTCTAATTACATCATTTATTTATTATATTTATCACTTTACACTTTTTTTTCTCTATATCATTGTTGTATTGGATTCATTGGTTGTCAAGTTTATCTACATATGGAAAATTTCGGAATTAGATTATCTCCTATTGTTTTTGTTCAACACTTTCTCCTTTTCTATTAAGAGTTGAAAATAATTGATTGAAAAAAAAAACATACAAAATAGGAGAGAAAAATATTGATAAATAATTAAAATTACAACAAAATAGACAACATGAATAAAAAGACAGAAGATTAGTCATGAATTATAGGTGAAACCTCATCACAAAAAAAAAAACGACTTTTCAACTTTTTATTTAACATTTCATTACTTTTTTATTTCAACTTTTTTCTTTATTCTTCTAGTAGTTGTTAGAAAAATTATTTTTATAGCCGTCACCCACCGTGCAATCATTATTCATTATTTAATTAAAAAAAATTGACAAGACAAGGGAAAGTGCATCTGTGCATGAAGACAATATATGATTTTATTTTTTATTGAACTTTTTATCATGATAGTTTCAAGAGCAAGGTTGGAGGTGGAGATAGATTGGAGTCGAGAACAAGAATTAGCGAAATTTGTTGTAATTTGACTCTTTGTAAACTTGCAAATTCATCCAGTGGAAGGTCTCATTGGTACGTAGATTCGTTGTTTTAGACTGTTACAAACTTGTAATCTGATATATTTATTTATTTTTTAAGTAAATAATATGTTATTAATGACATGATATATTTAATACACGGATCAACATTAACTCTATTCATTTCAACGGGGTTTGGCAACACTTTTTTCTGTTTGGTAACGTTGTTAAAGGTTAGGGTAAGTTAAAAGTTACGCATCTTATTTGGTTAGTCATGATCCGGAGTATTTGGCGTTTGCAAAATAACATTATTTTTTAAGTGGGCAGTGCAAAATTTGAACTCTTTGTTGGATCAAATTATGTATATTTTTTTGTTGTAGTTTTTATCTATCGAGTATGACATCATGTTAGTGTTTCTACTTTAGATTGGTGTGACCACTCTTTACCTTGTCTTCTTAACATCTAAAGATTTCATTATTTGGATTGTAAAGGTTGAATAATCTTTATACTCCTTTTAATTCATTTATTTTATTTATAAATAAAAACATTTCTATTGTTACATCATAAAAATATGACATCAGTGCTAGAATTCTGAGACGAGGACTAAAATGTGTTGAAAATGAAATAATAGCAGGGGACTAGTTTGTGACTAGGGTAAAATAGGAGACTAAAATCGTAATTAAACCTAAATTTTAATTGTAATTTTAGATCTCAATAAAATCGTAGTTTCTATGAATAATCTTTATTTTGAATAATTTTTTTAATAAAAAAATAGATGTTTTTTTAATAATCTTTATTTTGAATAATCCATTTAAGCTATCAAAATAATTCTTATAAAATACAAATAAAAAAAAAGTTTAAAAATCCTAGCTCAATTGATAGAAACTGAAATTATTAGGTTGTAGGTCCATGATCGGAGTTGGATTTCTAATCTATCCTATCCATTTTGTGTGTGTGAGTTTTATAATGACTCTATCATTTCATCTTGTAAAAAAAATTAATATTAGTGATTAAACTTAAGATGCAATGATTATAGGGAACAAATGATATTCCCTCATCCTCCGTCTCAGAACTTTAGTTATATTAACTTTTTTTAATTTTGTCTCAAAATTTTAGTTTTTTTTTAGAAGTTAAGAACCATTAATCATGTTTATCATTTTACCATTACAAAAATTAAAACATTCATTAACTAATTTTTTTTTTTGTCAAATAAACCTATTGGCTAAAACCTCCACCCTTAAAGTGGATAAACGGATTCAAACCCCACCCCTACATATGACTTAAATTATCAATTTTATTTTTAACAATGGCTTAAATACACTTTTGATCCTCTAAGTATTTTTAAGGTTTCACTTTGGTCCTTTAACTATTTTTCGTTTTGGTCCTCTAACTTTCATTTTGTTAAATTACTTGGTCCTAACCGTTAGCAAAATGTCAAAAACGAGAGATAAAAGTCTCTATTGAGAAAACATACATCAGATTTGGATTCAGCGTAAATACTGAGAGGTTTTGGAGTATCGTTTCGTAAGCTTTCGTGACTGGAAAGATCATCGGTGATGTGGACGGAGACAGTAATGGAGGAAGCTCCGTATGCGATGAAGAAGAAGGTCTCTGGCCACGTGACATTTTTCTATTGGATCTCACACCAAAGTCATCAAATCCCTAAGGCTTTGTTTGGATAAGAAGTGAAAGTGGAAGAAAAGAAAGAGAGAGGAAAGAATGTTGAAAGAAAGAATGTGAATAGAAAGTGAATGAAAAGTGAGATGATTGTTTAGTTGTTTGGTATGAGAGAAAGTAAATGAAAAGTGAAAGGAAAGAAAGATATATTATTTAGTAAAAGACATAACTACCCTTCTATATATGCATGTATATTAAAATTGAAATGAATATTAATATAAGTATATATCAAAAAGTATTAGAATATTAATATAACATATATTAAACAAATTTTATAGACGACAAAAAATAAACAATTTATATTAATCAGTTGTTAATTTTTGTATTTATACAATTTTTTTGACAAGATTAGTACTTTAGACGAACATGATGCAAAATAAATTGATTGTGATGGTATAAACCAAAAAGTATTGTTAGAAAAATAATTTACCATACCCAAAAAAAATTAAGAGGTAACAGGCGTGATGCTCCTGCGTTTGATATGAGAACGAAAGCAATAGATTATTTTTTTGTTACAGAATTAAAACAATAGATTAAAAAAAAAATGCAGCAACACATTTCAAAAACAAGGTTATTTTGGTCCTTTTCAAAATTTCAATCTCATACCTTTGCTTTCTTCTCAAACTTGGACGGAAAATATTTTGATTGTGGGGCCCATAAAAAGTAAACTTTCTTTCCTCTCTGACAGAGAACCAAACAGTGGAAAAGTTATTGGTTTCTGCAGTTTCTTTCCTTCCATGATCATTCCTTCTACTTTCCCTTGAACCAAACAGACCGTAAGTGTCACGTATGCAAAATTAATATTTTTGGCATTTTTCTAACGATAATTAGAACCAAATAAATTAACATAATGAAAGTTAGAGGACCAAAACGGAACGAAAAAATAGTTAAAAGACCAAAACGAAACAAAAAATAGTTAAAGGACCAAAGTGAAATTTTGAAAATATTTAGAAGACTGAAAATATATTTAAGCCTTTAACAATTTAACTTTATATTTTTTTATTATTTCTTAATTGACATTTTAACATCACCCAATAGTAGAAAACAATAGAGTTAAGGATTAGACGGGGTGAGGAGGGTAAGGTTGTTCTCTACTTCTTTCTCTTGGTTCGTTTCCGTTAGTTCTATCCATATCATATCTATGCTATGCTATGCTATGGATACTCTTTCAAGGATTAGATTCCTCTCCTCCACCTTTCACTTCCCCAAAACCCCTTCTTTATCTCCTTTCCCAACCACCCCTTTTCTTTCATCTCTAAGACCTTCTCGTATTACTTCTACTTCTACTTCTACTACTTCAGGTTAGCTACTTCGCACCTTTCATTAATTTCCTCAAACTACCATTTTTCTTGGTGGATGAAGGGTTTGGGAAAATGGGTAATACATAGATTATGATTATGTATCCTAAGAAGCAATGACATGTATACACTAGACAATAGACACCATAGTGACACGGACACTGACACGCAAACACGACGGATAATAATTTAAGAAAACAGACGCGGTTTGATATAACCGCACATGTATGTTTGTGCTGTGTTGGTGTCAGACACCTGACACGCCTTCAATTTGAAGTGAAGTATATGTGATAGACGGTATCAAAACCATAATGTAATTGTGCAATTGAATGTTTCTCATAGTTGTAACAAATTACTAGTAGTTTTTTTGTACTCGGATGAGTAGTTCCTTCTGCTTGAGATATAATATACACTATTAACTTGGGAATTTGTGATAACCTGTTAGTTTTAATTTTGAAGTACATAATTTTTAGAGCTTAGACAACAAGTGATTTGGATTAGAAAGAAGATAAGTTTTAATTCTTAGTTTTATTGGACATTCTGCTGAAATCTAATTGGTTGAATTTCATAATTTTTAGTGAGCGATGCAGATGAGGATGTCTTACAAATTTTTTTGAAGGATAGAGAATTAAACGGGGATTTTGTATCAAGAACTTCTGATTTATTATGGCAAATGAATGTGAAAAATTCTGACGACTATGATGTCAGTAATGTCACTGACAACAATTCTCAACAAATAGAACAGGTGCAGCTGATTCATTGTGTCTAATTTCAAACCATTCTGATTCAATTTTATAATATCAAGCGTGTCACTTTTGGAAATTCTTTGCTTTGCATTGATCCAGTTGCGAAGTCTGTATATGGTTTGTTTGATCAGGCTAATTCAGTTTCATGTGATTCTTCTAATACTTGTAGGTAATAGAGACTAGTAGTGAAGCTGGTTTTTTGAAACTTTCTAGTACCCGAGAGTGGATATTAGGTGACAATTCTGCACCAATTAACAGGAAGATGACCGCAAAGGTATGATTTTTGTTTTTGATTTTGATTTGATGATCATTGGTTTTCATGTTTGTGTCATAGTCCCTTAACAGAAAGGAGGAAACGGGATGTGACATTGATATGTTTTTTCAAATAATTTTACGACTCACTTATTTCATGGTACTTAAATCGTAAATAATTATTCACTCGTTTTATAATATTTGATGCTTCCCTTCATATATCAACAGACAATCCAAGACAACAGAGCAAGACTCAAGAAACTGAACAAGCTCAAATATCAATCTGTATGATACCTCTCTTGACTCAGTATGTTCTTTATTTGCTAAAGTCAGCAACATTTACCTTGAGGCATGTAGGTTTTGATTAATCACAATTTTACCGATATTGTTTAAGGTTCTAATTTTATATTATTTTATATTTTTAATTTTAGCTCAAGAGGGAACTACTATTTCTTTCTGTGGGTATTGGATTGGCTTGTAGCGGATATTGCTTGATTGTTTTTTCCGTACAGGTAAACTTTACATTTGCATACTGTTGTGTTTGTAGTCTTGTCAACTCGCGCTATTATAATTCATAGCTAGATCAATGTAATGCTTCTTACCACTCGGTTATGTTCTTTCTTCATGATAAAACTAACTTTAGATGCTCTTGGCATTGTCTTACCATAATATGATTTAACTTTCACCACCATGGTGTGACTTTCAAAAGTTTGCACATCCACGTGTGTTGTCCAAGTGTGTAAAAAGAAGTTTGGAGTATCTATGATTAACTGATGTTTGTGCCGTCTTTTCAGGCTGCTTTGAGTTATGGGATTGGAGTCCTTTTCAGGTTTGTTATTACATTTAGCTATATTCTGTCTTGTTGAATTTTTTGGCGAGTTTAACTAGATTTGAACTTGGCTCAAAAGTATAAAGCTTCCCAAACATCACCTCAGATAAGCTTATGAGATTAATTTTGAACTTTGATGCACTGTTAGTGTAAAACTTTTTATACTATCAACCAATCACAAACTTGTAGGACTTTTAAGGTCGATATGATTAAAGTCGAATGTTTTTAATGATCCGATGGTTATGATTGATTGACAACGTAAAATATCTTTACATAACATTGTCAGTACATATCATATAAATCCTTGTTCTCTCAAATGTTAAAAGCCTAGTGAATTTTAAATGGCTGACTATCCCTTTTTTAAACAACTAAAAGGCCAGTTAATGTTTTGTTCATGACAATTGCTCTTTGTGGGTCGAAAAAAAATATATATATAGCTGTTGTTGGTTATTTTGGTATTTTACTGATGTAATATTTTTAATGCAGTTGCTTGTACCTTCAGCTCTTGTATCAACATGCAGACAACATATCCAGTGAAACCGTTCCTCAAATATTCATGAAAAAGAAGTCAAACAAGTACGCCCGAAAACTGTCAATTTGAATTTGATTTAGTCGTGTCAGTTAGCATTCTCTGTTGTTGACATTCTCTTATTCCTTGTTTTGGTCAAACAATATTTCTTAACCAGAATTGGTATAAGGAGTGAGGACCTTAATGATTTTTTGGAGAAAACAATCCGAGGTAGTGGTATATCACTTTCATCTCCAAGGCTAGTGATCCCGGCAGCAATTTACGGACTTTGGGCTCTGTCTCATCAGTATTTTTCTATTGACTGGTTTGATTTTCAGGTAAACCTTGGAAACATCAAACACTTGGATCAAAGAACACTTTCTTGTGGGATTTAGATTGCATGCAGTCAAAAAACTATGCATTCATGCAGTCGCGACATCAGTGATTGTTTGATCAAGATCAGACTATTCATTTAAGTTCGTTATTTTATATTTTCAAAAAATAATAAAAACCCGCATGTTTTTTGCACCAGCCGATCGTTGATCAAATGACTATTGATGTCCTGATGGCATAAATGCACGGATTTGTGATTGCATGCAATCTAAATCTCTTTTGAGAGCGCTTTATTATTCAACTACCGTCTAACAATATTGGTCATTTTGATTATTGTCTTTTCTTCACTCACAGCTTGTGCCAGCCATGTTTGGGATGTTTGTCTATAAGGCTGCTGCTCTAGTGCAAGTTTATAGAGACAATAAAGAGTTAGGCTTTGAATTTCCAGATGATTTTTAATGAAGGAAGGGTCAAGTGATTGAAATATTCATTTTCCTATGTTCGGCAGATCACGCTATTTCCTACATCCTCAAATATTGGAAATGGCTAGCTGAATCCGCTTACATTTATTTTGTACCAGAAAAGGCCATATAGTATATATACATTGAAAGAGTGTAAAAGATAGTTTGAAATGATAATAAAGTTGTTGTTAAGGTTGTTTTGACATCAAATAGTTCTATTCCCTCCTAAACGCAGTTGCAGGAGATCGAACTATGATCTTTTCTACCAAGTCCAACGTCAATACCAATCGTTTGGTGGTTTGCCTTTTATTTCAGTCAATGTATTTGTGGTTTGAGAATCATGTAATCATCTGATCTCGTCAAAAAAACAAAAATCATGAGAAGTCATTCAATGCAATGTGTCAAAACTGTTTTTTTAACTTCAGGAAAATTTATATCTATAGGTGAATCTACCTTGTTTTCTCATCGTCCGTGTGTGAAGTAACTTGTGAAATATGTACATAAAATGTATAAATATAAAAAGTAAGACAATTTTATGGAAAAAAATTGAGTTTAATTTTGATTACAAAGAGGGATAAAGCCTATAAATCAGAAAATTACAAAAGACGCTTTTAGGAGTGACAGTCCCATTCTCATCCGCAACCAAAAGGTGCTTAAACTCATTTGAACAATCCTCAAAAAAACAACACTCGTTATTCAAAGAGTAACTATGTCTACCTAAAGCATCCGCCAATAGATTAGCTTCACTATAAAAATGGTTGACAATCACTTCTCAATCAAGCTTCATAAGCTCACAAATCATATCAACAAGAGTCCTCCCACATAAATTACTATTCTTTTTGTGCGTCATATCATTAACCACTCCAATAGAGTCCACTTGCACCTCATCTCTAGAAAAATTCATCTGTCTCACCAATTTAAGCCCTTCACCCCACCATAAAGTTCTGAGAAGCCTTATTGGTGAAGAATGGTTAATAGGCTTCTCAAAATTTATTGGCGGAAAAGATGCCTATTCACTTTATTTATAAATGATATATTAATTGGTTGTTATATAATTATTAGGTAATTTAGATTATTTTTTTTATAACCGAACTTATTTTAAATGATAAAAAATATTTTTTACGTTAAAAATTGAAGAAAAAAATGAACCAATTTTTTTTTGAAACCCTCCCTCTCATAAAAAAAAAAAACTACTAGTACGTCTAGTAGTACTAGTACTCACTCGCACTACTAAAGTGAAAATAAAAGAAAGTGAAAAAAAAATCCACTGACTCGTGGTAGCTAAGTGGAGTGTATGGTAGCTAGCTACTGAATTCAATTGAGCATTGTTTCTCCCGTCTTCCACTTGCATCTTCTCTTCAACCTCTTCTTCTACTCATCTTCTACTAATATCATTATCATCATAAATTAATTATTATAATCATCACTAATCACGATCTCACTATTATATTATTTATAACTAGATAGATCGAGATCTTCATCGTCTTCTCTATCTATCTACTCTGAATAAACCCTAGTTAGTTACATCAATCAGATCTCAATTTCCTTCATGGCCATGGCGCCAAGAAAACCACGCAACCGTGAAATGCTATTCGACTCCGTAATCGCTCTTGTCTTCATCCTCGTCGCTTGTGTCGACCTTTGCGACGGCGCCACCGTTGTTGATGTTTACCGATTAATCCAATACGATATGTCCGGTGTTCCTTTCGGATCTCGACTCGCTAGTCTCAATCATCATGCTGCTTCTCTTCATTTCTCTCCTAATGCTGATCTCTCTCGCACTGTTCTTCTTATTCCTCTTCGTGAACTCAACATCTCCTTTGTTCAAGGTTCTTCTTTATTTTATTTTATTTTAATTTTACTGATACAGTGATACTTAACTGTTTGTGAAGGATTTTGAGTGACGCATCTTACAAAGTGTTTGTGAAACTGTTGAAGTGTTATTGCGGCGCTTCCGTGTTCAATCCTTATTTTTTTAGTTGTTGATTTTGTTTTATGGAAATTGTAATTTTGGATAATAATAGTTTTTGTTTGAGACAAAAAAAGAAAGTGAAGAAATATTAGTTAGAAATTGGAATGTTATGGTTCATTTAATGTTATAGAAGACATTTGAGCTTATTTACTGACATTGATTGAGCTTATTTGAATTGACTTATTTGAGCTTATCTAGTGACATTGATTGAGCTTATTGCCTGCCTATTGGAACCTCTTATGACATGTTCATAAGCTCTATAAGATAGCTTATGAAATCAGCTTATAGCTTTTAGGAAAACTATTTAACTTTGTTTAATTTTTATACTTACTATATAAATAACTTATACATAAACACTTACTTGGTAGGTCTTTATGTAGTTAAGTTGTTTATTTATCCAAACTAGGCCATATTGGCTGGATTTATAACCGTAAACCAACAGAGTAATATATTAATCTGGGCCATTTGAATGGCGTGGACGGAGGGAAAGGGTGCGGTGGGTTAGGCATCCTTAGACGAAGGTGTAGGAGTCGGGTTTGAAGCAGGTATTGTTCACACAGCAAGCGGGAAAAGTCATGCTGAAAATAAATAGATTGAAAAACTGGTTTTTGTGTTTGCCCCATCCTAGCATCACCTGTTGTTTTAGTCAAGTTCTAAAAATAGTCATTACTATTATAATTTTTATATTGATCATTATTTGATGAGTGGCATTTTCTTTTGTCCTTATGTGGCAGAGTATATTGTTGCCGGCAAGCCTTTGGGGGGTTTAATATTTTTGCTGCCCCAGATATTTAATTTTGAAAACAAAGGTGGCGTGGAAAGTAATCGTGATGATGGGAGCAAAGATCCGCTGAAGAATGTGCTGGCCGAGCTTGAACAAATACTTATACACGCAAACTTACCTGTGAGTAAATTTCAGAAAGCCGCTCCTTTATCCAGATTGTTGTACCTTATTATTTTTCCTTTGGAATTTCATATAAAATGAATTGTTTGCTGAAATTCAGGTAGCAGAAAATTAACTGCTTATTTCATTAACTGTGAATTCCTTTACATTATTGTTCTTTTTTCCTTCTCATTTTACGTCATCAAGTCATGTTATATACTCTTTGAAGTAATTTATGCATTCTATTGACTCTGACTAAGCTGTGTTCTCGAAAAACTTAACTGATTTTATTAGCAAACTTATTGGTTTCTTTTAGTGATTTGTTTGATGAAGTAAATTTCCCATTAATTTGTTGATGACTGAATACTTTGGGTAGTGATCTACCCAACCTTGTTTGATGTAGTAATACAGGCCTTGTAAATTTTCCCATGCTTATTATAGCCTTTGTCCTCTACTACTATAATACCATTTTCTGTAGTTTATAGTGTGGATTGTCATGTATTCTGAAATTTTGTCTCATAACCAATAAGGCTCTGAAATATGATTCTCAATTTTTTAAAGACCATTATCAGTATGCTGCCTATTGGGATGATGGTTTCTTAAGTTTGGTGCGTGAGAAAGGATAGGGGTACTTCTATTCTATGCTATGAATTGCATTCTTCTACCATATTTATTTTTCTTTCCAATTTATACAAGGATGTTTATTTGCTTTTTAGTAAATGACATGGCATCCTTTTTGACTAATGTGAAGGAGCATGATTCTTGCAAGTTTGTTTTGTTATGTTTCTTACTATTATGTTATCCGAAACCTCTATTATTATTATTTTTGTTTTTTTAGCTAACTTTTATGGTGCTGCTTTCTTTTTGCAGTATCCTGTTTATTTTGCTTTTGAGGATGACAACATTGACAACGTGTTATTGGATATCAAGAAGAATGATGCCTCTGGTCAGCCTGCTACTGCAACTACTGGCGGGTGAGTTTAATTCGGTGGATAATGCTTTCATTGCTTAAACTAAATTTTGCAAAATTCTCTCGATGGTCAAGACAAGTGACGTTGAATTTTATGGTTTGATTAATTGAATATTATATATTGAATTATTTTACATATTTTCAACTTCCGGGTATTAGATCTTGTGCTGTGAGTTATGAATTGTGTATGACTTATGATTTTGAATTTAAGTTTAATCAAGTGTTTGTAGTTTGATTTAAATGCTTTTTGCCCTTTACTGCGTCTATTTTATGCATATGCTTGAACTTATATGCATGCACATGAGTTTTATGAGTTTGTAGAAGAGCTTACAATCCATTGTACAGTAGTATGAGTTTTATAAATTTGTAGAGAACTTGCGAGAAGATGGTCATGGGAGGTGAGACGTTGAGTTATTTTTTTGTACATAAGATGAAAAATGATAATATAATATAAAATAAATGGTTAGAAATTGAAACCGGTAGCTAAGTAAAAGAATTAAAAAAGGGGCTTATGTGGCTTGACATAAGTGTGTGTGCTTAAAAGAGTGTGACTCTAGCATAAATGTTTTCTTTTTTCCTTTAATATTCTTTCTGTAATAAATTTGTTCACACGTTATGTTTGCTTATCAAGTTTGTTTACTTTTGGAAGTGATGTTGTCAATGATTTCTTTTCTTCCTTTCTTTCTGTGTTTTAGTTTTTGTTTATTTGCGATGTTGCAGGTACAAATTTGTTGTTTCAGCCACTGAGCCAAAAAAAGTTGGATCTCCACCCATTACAAATATTCAGGTGTTTGTTCCGTCTTCTTTTTGGAGAAATACTTCTTGGTTGATACTGTTAAGTGATGGGTGTGCAAGTTATTTTAGCTTAAGTAATGGCATTGCATGAATATGTCATCAATTTTTATTTTTTTTTCTGTTTTTCTTTGTATTAATTTGTTTGTTGCACATATACTGATACCTTGTGAGATTTCTGTCTGAACAAATGAAAAATCTTTGTTTTCTTAATCATACAGTCTAAGATGACTTATCGAAAGATATGTAAGCTTTGGAAGAGCCTTGGATTTGAACATGACTCAATAATCCACTTGAAACACCCTCGTTTGGTCCATGTTAGAGACTTGAAATTTGTGCTCGATTTGTTCCCATCTGACATCCCCTCATGTAGACAGAACACAACAATATTGAATGTTGTTCTCTGATAACCACTTGTCCTGCTCTTCCCCTGCTTACCCCAAGCCCTACCCATCACTTGACACGTCTATGTTTGTTCATATAATTTTGTATTTTAGGTAGAATGGTAGGATCTGTGTTACGATCTTTTACCCTCTCTTAAACCTAGGTAGGATCTCGAATTTGACAACTTTGCTTGCCATCAATATTTACTATCATACTGTGCCGTCCCTATCTCTATAGGATAACATGCAATATCAGTAGCTGCCTATACCAATCACCTGTTGTCTAATTGATTTCATTATGGTCAAGTCAAACATTTGATATGTTGTACACTTGTCATGCTTAGTAACCTGTTTGAGTAATGAACTACTTGTCTATTCCTTACTGCTATATCACTTTCCTCTGGCTTTGATATGTTTCCTCTCTGTTTTTTTTCTTCTTCTTGAGAAAGTGAGTATTTCTTTATGTAGGCTGCATAGTTTGTAATTTCTTAAATTCTTGTCTCCTTTCTTATTATCATCTTACATAGTTTGTGCAAGTTGCATTTTAAGTATAATGTTGAAATGTGAGCTTGTGCTTTATGTTATTAACTTGGAAAAATGCAGCTTATGCTTGATAAAATGTAAAAGATGAAGAGACATGTGTTGCAAATATCTTTGTATTCAAAGCATTTTAATATTTTTGTGTTTTGGATAGAACTTGTGTGAATATTCAATATCTTTTATATGGTTGCAGGGATGGTTGGCAGGGCTCAAGACAGATGGCGATTCTCATCAATTACCAACCATTGCGATAGTGGCATCATATGACACCTTTGGGGCTGCTCCGGTATGTTATTTATTAATTCCACATATAAAACAATACGGAATGGCCTTCATGGTTGGTTGTGTTAAAACATCTGCAATTGTAGGCATTATCAGTGGGAAGCGATAGCAATGGAAGTGGCATTGTGGCTCTTCTTGAAGTAGCTAGATTATTTTCTCTTTTATATTCTAATCCGAAGACAAGAGGACAATACAATCTTCTGTTTGGACTAACATCTGGTGGGCCTTACAACTACAATGGAACCCGTAAGGTGATACATCCTATTTGGAAGCCCTCCGCCCCTCCCTTTTTCTGACAAGTCTGTAACTCGTCAGCTGTCTTTGTGTTATGATTCCTGTAACTAATAGTTTTGTATTTTCCAGTGGCTTCAGAGCTTTGATCAACGTCTGCGTGAGAGCATTGACTATGCTATTTGCTTAGATAGTATTGGCTCGTGGGAAAATGAACTCTGGATTCATGTGTCTAAGCCTCCAGAAAATGCCTTTATTAAACAAATTCGGGAAGTAAGTTGCTTTGTCACAATCACGTGGACTTTACTAAAATAAATGGTTAACTTGCAGTTGAGATACTGACTTTTTTGATGGAAAATATTGGTGTAGGATTTTTCAAGTGTTGCAGAAGAGTTAGGTTTCCAAGTTAATCTGAAGCATAAGAAAATAAATATTTCAAATTCTCGAGTAAGTCAAACTCTCACAATTCTTCATGTGCATAGCTCTGACAGTACTTCTGTCTAGTCACTCAATAACTGCAGCATAATTACAGCACTAATAAGAAGAATAACAGTATTTTAAAGAAAAGAAGCATCCCTGTCCTACTCATTTTATCTGACTCGGAAAAACAAGATGAAAGACCTATTTGAAATTTTAATTTAAGTTAAAGGACCCGCATTGTAATTTTTTTTGCCTATTTTAAATGTTTTACTATTAATCTACAGCTGCCTTTTAGTTACCATTTCCTTCCTCTAATCATATCAGCTTGCATGTCGAATTTTATTCAAAATATTTCCTGATAGCAGCAAGCATGTACTTCCTACATTTGTCTAACTTCTACTTTTAAAGTTGGGTATTAAAGCTAGACATATGCTGTAGGTAGCTTGGGAGCATGAACAGTTTTCAAGGTTGAGAGTTACTGCTGCCACCCTTTCTGAACTCTCTACAGCACCTGAATTGCTAGAAAGCACGGGTGGTTTGATTGATGGCAGGTTCGTCTTTGAACTTAAATGTCAGAATTTTATAGTTTATATGCATGTTTGCTTATTATTTCGTTCTGCAGGCAATTTGTCAATGAAGCGGCAATTGTGAGAAGTGTGAAACTAATTGCCGAGTCTCTTGCGGTAAGATTAGTTTTACCTCAGGACATTTAAATGTTGCACAAAGTACGTTTAAATTTTCCACAAAAATGATAGATTGGACCCAACATGCTGTCTTTATAATTTTGCTCGGAAAATAGTGTTATACTGTTATTAATCATCAGATTTTTATCAAAGTTAGCAGGAGTACAATTTTCTATAGTAGTAACATAGCTATCTGTTCATTTATTATTCTCTAGATTTTGTCAAAGTTAGTGTGACTATTTTTTTTTCTCTAGTAGAGTAGTAGTAACAAAACTATTTCTTCATTCGGTACCAAACTGATGTTTCTACTACCGTGCACATTTAATTGCAGACATCGTAGCATTAGACATTAGTGGCCCTCTCAGAATGATTTAGCTTTCTTGTTCATTCTTTGATGGATTAGTGGCCTTGAATCAAGCAAAATTTTAGCTATTTGTTACAACTTGTGGCAGTACCTACTTTTGTTGTTAATACTGATTCTTTTATGACGTGATGTTTCGTACATTAAGTTAACAAAATCCTTTTGTTTGCAAAATTTGCACTCCTGGTGTAGAATTTACTCTTCATTTGTTCCTTCCACTTCATCTCCCACTATCCTTTTAAGTACAATCACAGTTGTTGCAATTTTAATTTCATTATTGGTATTTGATTCTATTTAATTATGATTGTCACGTGGCCTCAAGAAGATTCATATTTATTTTTTATAAAGCCAAGTTCCTTTCTTTAAACAGTCTTTTGAACTGTATTTTGCAGAAGCATATTTATGGGCATCAAGGAAAGAATGTACAGATCTTTGCAGACAACAGTCACTTGGCTGTAAATCCTTCGTATGTTCTATCATGGTTAGATATTTTGTCGCGAACACCTCGAGTAGCACCATTTTTATCAAAAGACGATCCTTTTATTACAGCATTGAAAAAGGTATTTTTGGATGCTGAATCATTTTTGTGTAACATGTATCATGTCTTTTACATCTGTATGAAGTCGAGTAGGATGGATGATGGTGGGTCCACCAGTTAAGGAAAATTTTGCAGCAACATCAGAATGTATGTAGTAGTTTTGGGTTGAGAAGGGATTGTATGTAGTATATGGGCTATGTTCTATGCGCTAATAACAAGGATTATATGCATTATATGTAGTATATGGCTATGTTCTACGTGTTAATAACATGAAATATTTCTGGAATAAAAAGGCCAAATTTGCTGTGCATACTATTTGTACTAGTTTATGAAGATATAAATAGGATTGGAATTGAGCGTGCCCAGTCAATTTCTTCGATATCCGGTTGAAGCATTCCTCTTGTTATCGCTTGTATACTCACCCAAGTATTGTATGTTTATAGGAATTAGAAGATCATACTGATGAAGTTCATCTGCAACGAGATGTACTAGACGGGATGTTCACTTTCTATGATTCAACTACAGCAAAGCTGAACATATATCAGGTATTTGAAGTTATTTTCTTTGCATCTTACATGTATTCAAAGATAAGCCATTTGCGTTTTTCTCTTTTTTCCAATATGAGCATCTGAATCAAACTTAAATGGATCTTTGACAGCATTTTGCTTAGACAATCTTCATTCCCGACTGTGTTTGTGGTTATAGGTGTTTTTTAATTGCGGGTGTAACAATTTTGTGTATTTGACTGACCTTGTTTCACTTGTTTTCCAAAGGACATATTTTCCTGATTATGAGGGAATTTTCATGACAAACAAAACATTATTTATTATTTTCCAAGCGTTTTACTTTTGGCTTTGTAATTAAATAAAGTAAATATTGGTTGTACAGGTTGCCAGTGTTACGTTTGACTTGCTGTTGCTTCTAGTGTTGGGATCATATTTAATTGTGCTCTTCAGTTTCTTGGTCATCACTACTAGGGTATCTATTTTTCAACCAACATTCCTCGCAAACTTTCGATTAATAGTTTTTCTGTGTAAATTTAATCATAGTATTGTTGTTTAACAGGGTCTTGATGATCTAATCAGTTTATTTCGGCGGCCTCCTTCTAGAAAAGTGAAGACTGCATAATGACAGGCAGGATAGTTCTCTTATGTTTGGATTACGTAGTTCTTGTGTTTTAATTAAATTAATTAGTTTCTTAGGATGAAAGTTTGTAATCAAAAGCTTTGTTAGCGTATTTTATTCATCAGTTGTTAAATTCGGCTCATTTAGTGGTTAGAAACAGCAAAATGTTTTTGGTTGTGCTAAATTAAGAACGCCAAAATTTTGATATTATTTTCTTGTCTTATTTGGCGCAATCATACTGTCAAAAAAAATAAAAAAATTGGCGCAATCATGTAGAGGAAAAAAAATGGTTAGTAATGCATATGCTGTGAACCCAGCTCACCGTGGGTGGCTAATTTGCTGTCTTGTTTACTATTTATTTGGATTTAGATCAATGAAAAAGAATGGTCTGGTTAATTAATATATATAAAGTTCTGCTTAGCAAAAAGAGAATGAAAGAAAAAACTTGCACAAGGTTGCAATTGAGTAAAAGTTTTTACTCCCAATGTTCTTTAATAAGTTTAGTCTTAGTAATTTTTTTTTAAAATAACTTGTTTTACATTAATTTAACTTTACCCTTAAATTTATGTGTCCATCACTTTCAATTTATTATTTTTTTTTGGTGCACACTTTTAATTAATTATATCTCTATATATTTATCATTATTGTCAATAGTCAATAATAAATGAAAATAATCTTATAAAATTGATTTATTATTATTATTTTTAATATATGTAAAATAACTTAAGTGACACTTAATTTGAAAAAATATAAATTGTCACTCAACTCAATATCATCACAATCTATAGCAAATAAAAGACCCTACTCCACAAAAGACCTGTTTTAGTACAACCCAAGCTGAACCTGTTCACAAAGCATAAAACAAAACTATTAAGAAGTAATGTGTTGATTGCCATAAAATCACAAATATATTATAAAAAAAAAGTAAAAATTTATTTCTTTAATATTTATATTGAAAATATATTAAATTTCATACTCGAGAAATCCACCATGTTTAGTGTTTTCTGTCAGCTCGCATCATCATTCATCAGGGTCAGGTCTGCTTTTCCCACACATTTCTATTTTTTTTGTGTAAATTTTATCTTAAACCAATCTCCAACTTTTCCCACAAGAATGCTCAAGTTAAAAGTTAAAACACTGTTTTTATGAAAACCTAACTAATTATACTTTAATTAAGGAAATCATTTTCGCTCAATCAGGTCGTTCTATATCCCCTAAATAGACTGACAATAACTAATACACTTGAATTTTGACAATGAAACTGTGCATTGAGATGACATTTGTCAAAATCAAATTATGGCATTTATTTTGGAATGTATAATTTGGTCAATAGTTGCAATTTCATTGATGAAGTTGCTTCGTTTGAAATAACATTGTCTGAATAACGTGTGAATGACATTTAATTGCTATAGATAATATTAATTTAAAATACAGATAATGAATAGAAGGAAAATATTCCAACTTTTGTTATTTACCTCTTTCTTTCAAACGCCAAAATCATACAGTTAACCTTATATTACACACATTACATCTTCAAAAATTGCTATGGGGAAAAGGACTCGAGACATTTCATCTGTATTTCCTATTTGTGGAATTTTGCTTGGCAATATGTTCAAACAATGAATCGTAACCACCTTTAATTTAAAAATAAATTCGACTTCAACTTCATATTGCATTCTATATCTTCAGCTTCCATCCTCGGGCAGCAAGCGCTTCACGAATTCGTTTAGCTGCATCAGCAGTATCACTAAGGGGTGGATAGCTCCAACTCTCCGATATCTGAAAATTTTAGAAAATTTACTTCCATTACAAAATAAACTTAACAATATGTATAATTTCAGAAAGGTATATCCTTCATTCCTACTACAATAATATTAAATCCTTGCATGGAATATAAAAGTCATGGAGTTTCACTTACATCCTCAGAACCTGTAAAAGACCGAACAACTCCAAGCTCTCTCAACGATTTGTGAAATTCAGTGAATTTCCATTTGCAACGTTCAGCCCCAATAACATAGACAGGCTTTCTGTGGGATGGACAAAATGATTTAAGAATAAAATAAGATCATATACTTTATCAAGATAAAGTATATAAAATTTGTGTTAATCACAGAAACACACAAACATACCCAGTGCTGCAAGCTTCACTTATCATACTAACTGAATCTGCTGTGACAACAAATGCATCAGCCCAAGCTAGATGGCCCATGTGTGGGTTAGGTTCTGAAAGTCGTATGTTATTGACAGATTAACCACATATATCAGTTAAAATTAAATTAAATCTGTGAATAGATAGATAATGTACTTGAAACCTAAATAAATTTTTACCTTGCCCATCCCAAATATACACTTTTGGATTATTTCCAAGTTCTTTCAATATGATATTGGCCACCTGTTTAACAGACCAGAGAAGGAAGAAAAATTGAGTAACAGACGAAAGTAATGCTGGGTGATAATATTTTGAGAGATTGCAGGATTACCATACTTTTTGAGGAGTCTTCTCTGTAAAGGATATTCTAACACTCCCGCAACTAGCAAGAACACTGAGCAAAGATGTTACTAACTGCTTTGCAAGGTCTCCACCATATCGACAGTTACCTAAATCAATTATGGAAATCAGTCAAATAACCAAAAAAAATGGCTACTGTAGTTTGAAGTTTAAATCCGTTTCCTAAATTTTACTACATATCAAAGGATTAAATTCAAAAACTGAAATTACTTGTTGGTCCTCCAATGTTGACAACGAGCAAGGGCCTGTGAACATGTGCAAATTCATCATGCCAAGCAGCAGCTGCACTGCGTATTGAAGTGAAATCTATTTGATGTAGGGCTCCAGTTGTGAGAACCTGAGTGCACATTACCGCATAATAGTATTAAGCAATTAACAAGGCCCAACATAAAGTAAAATCAAAGTTTCTCCATCTAAGAAACAAGCTATTATAGCCGTATCATATGCACATTATACATACCACGTGACTATCCGGAGGATCACGTGGAGTTATCCAGCTTCGAATCAGCCGAGGAACTTGTTCCTGTCCTTGTGGAGTCAGAGGATAATAGTCATGCTTAGGTGTAATCACCATGTCAAACCTATTCAAATGCAATCTTGGATGTTGTATCTGGCCATGAGACAAGGACAATAAAAAATACTAAGATTAAAATCAGAGCCTGTATTTTATGTAGTAATGAAGGTCAGAGCAAAATAGAGGCGCAATAACACACAGCACCATATCCATATTAACAATGAAATTTAAAACAGAACATTGATATTCCAACATTTATTAGAAATTAGAAATGAGCACAATATGCAAGTTTTATTACTGAAAGAACACATTTATCATTTAATGCTGATTTGAGTCATGACTAATTAAGTCTACGAGAAGATGATCCTCCTGAACTAGACAAGTTTACACAATAAATCACACAATTTTAGACATGAAATTAACAATGTTTTCAAGTGCAGACTGTATGACGTTGTGCAAAATCAATATTGTGATTGCGGCAACCATCACTGTAAAACTATGGACTGCATCAATCCATTAGCCAAAAACAGAATACAAACACAAGAGCAGAACTGCAACTCCAAACCTTGAATGTGATAAATATCAGAAGTAAAGAAAATAAAGTCAAAGACATTTAATTTCACAAGGAAAGAGACCACAGAAGTAGCAAACCATTCATTTAATTTTCTAGCAAGATCATGTCAAGGAATTGCAAAAAAAAAAACTGCTTTAAAGATTGAAAATAGACATGGGGAACTTCTACAAAGTCTTGTTGCTCCTAGTGTTTTGGAATGCATTCACAACCCCCAGTTTTGTCAATCACCAGCTCAATTTGTTCTAGGTGAATTTTAGGCATTAAGCCATTTTTAATTTCACCTTCCAGCTTTCAACAAAACAAAAACAAAATCATATAGCATTGAATCATATGCATTATATTCAAAATGAATCAAACAATGCCATAATGCCCTATCACAAATCATATCTACAGATAGACTGTTTAAACCACCTAAGATAAGATTTTATCATCTTGTCCAGAGTAGGAGATATGCATAGTTTTCTCTAATGATATCAATTATTATCCCATCTTGTCTTGTGTGATCACTCATCAATCATAGCACTCTCATATCTACAATACTACAACACTGATCTTATTTTGTTGTTAGAGTTTCCCTGTCCAACGATCTGTCTGTTTCATACAACATAGCAGGCAGCTCTTTAGGTTGTGGAAAATTTTCTTGTACTTAAGTCATACATTTTAAGCACCTTGGTATTACTGGTAATTTGTTGTCCAGAATGTACAAGATATAAAAGCAATGTCAGATAAATGAAAATAAGTGTTAAATCTGCAGACCTGAACGACGAAAACATTCTGAGGTGCTAAACTTTTTATGGAACTTGCAGTAGAAATGGTATCTCTTCCACATGCAACCACCAACAAAGGTCCCTCCCTAGACATATTATCAGTCATATCATTATTTGTAAGGAGAGAAAGAACTAGATAAGGATAAAAGAAAGAGACTACAGGTTGCAAGAAGTACTAGACATGAATCAGTACAAATATTACAGTACTATAAGAATTAGAATATGATAAAAACTGTTACCAATTAATATAAATACTGAATAACAACTGATACATTTCAGTATGATATGTCACCTAATATATTAGATGGATAAATGAGTAATCGTATACTGTTATCGATAAAAAGAAATTCATCATTCTTAAAAAGATTATTAATGGTAAAGCCACAGATATTTGAAATTTGAATATAAGGTACATAGCCTAGTTATAGACATCATTACAGTGTTATTCAGTTTCACTGATAAAAAAAAAGGGAAAAGGATTTACTTCTCATAAGTTTCTTGAGCAAAATTTACTATCTGTTTTGCATCAGCTTCTAAGACACCCAACAAGCCTGCACCGGCACCATTTTCTGAAGGCATAAACTTGTTCTCTTGAGATCTCAACAGTAGCAGAGAATAACTGTGGAACGTTCTTACTATGTAATATATTTTCTTATGGAGGGAGACTGGAAGCCAATGAAGCCACTCATTAACTCCCCCTTTAGGCCTGGTAACCCGCTGCGACAAATCAATAACTAAATTATGAGCAAACTTGTACATCTGTAAAGTGGTACTCTCAATTTAGAAAGGATGGATGGGGAAAAAAACCAAATTTGAGCCCTAAATCAAGAGTTAACTTTGGCAATAAACAAAGGTCTACATAACAGCATGCTTTAGTTGTAGACTCTAATAAAAAATATTCATCAGTTGCAACTCATATGATGTCTCTTAAAAAAAGTAAATTAAGAGGTTTATCATCCTTGCTAATTGGAGGACGACGTGTTGAAAGGCAATAGAGTCATAGCCCAACTTACATATTGAGAGGTTTTAATATTAGGAAGTGATCATAGCAAAACTGGGATAGCGTTGCAGTTTTCATCACAGATTCTTCAAAATATGCAACGCTATAGCCCTCTATTTCATCACACTGACACATATGTCTCTTGTCCATATAAAAAAATATATTATCTTCCTTTTAAATATGTCACAAATTCACTTTCCCCATCTTAATGTCAAAATGTAACAACTAATAACATATCACTAATCCTATTGTAAATAAATCCTGATTCAATTTGATTGCTTACACTGTCTAATATTCAAAATGTATCATTTCTATTTCCACATCAACATAAAAAATTGCAAAAACAAACCTCGCGAAAAATAATCAAACTTCATTTTAAATCTATATTTTCTAAACTATAACAATAAATCAATAATCTTCCACTCATTTTACATGTTCTACATTGGCAAAATTCTATCTCATAACTCTTCTCCTAAGAAAATCACTTTAGGTTTTCATATTCCAATTTATCAATCACAAATCTCACTAACTATAACAATAACCATAAAATTAACTCAAAAACTAGTAATAATCACACAATTAAGTTCAATAAGCTGAAATAGTAAAGCAGAAAAAGCGATTATAATATACTTACATATAAGAAATAGTTATCAGCGAAACCAAGTGCGCGAACCAAACCGATACTCTGATTCTCGGAAGAAGGAAAACCGTTTCCGATAACGACGGCGCGTCGGACTAAGGTATGAACACCAGATTCGAATATGTCAGGCGTACCTCTATGGGCGGTAGGGCTGGGCGGTTCAGGAAGTTGAATTGGTCTCATCGATTTGATTATTTTATCTTCAACGAGTTTCAGTTAAAGAATTTGGCGCAAGAGAGATTTTCTCGAGAAAATTAGTACAAGGAACGTTGAGATTCTGGCGAAAGAAACACGTTGCACTGTGGCAAACAACAACTACTTTTTTTACTTGTCTTTGGGAAAAAGAAACTAGAAGGCGAAGGCCCCACTCTTTTCTTGTAGGAAATTTTCTTCTTACCCCCTTTTTTTCTTTCGCCCTCCCTCCAAAATTTATAATGCGCTTTGAAATTTTAAAAATCAGTGTAATAATCCCACAAAATCTATTAAATCTTGTGTTAAGAATCTTTGATCGTAAAAGTTATTATTTTTTTTTTTTGAAATCTCACAAAATTAATATCATCCTATAGTCTTTTAAAATCTCTAATTTTTTTTTTGATAAAACAATCTTTCAAAATTTCAATCCAATTAATACATCCCCTTTAGAATCTGAAATTTGATTTTTTTTTTTTTTTTAAATTTTAATTCATTGTTTTCGTGCGGTACTCTAGCGTTGATGGTTGAACCCGAAAAAGATCGAGCCAAAGTGGTTAATTTAGCATACGTCTCTTATATACTATGATTATTCATGAGAACCTCACTTATATTTTGTGGAATTCTGCTATGATTGCCTCTCTGTTGTGGCTCTCCTATGTTGCTCAGTAGTCTAATCAGATTTGTCATTTTTTCTCTCCTTAATCAGGTCCGAAAAGATCAGCCAAAACAAATCGGAGTAGACTACCGAGCAATTGTGATACCATATGCCTTTGTTGTAGCTTATCTTGAAACTTTAAGGATGCTTCTAGCTGGATTTATTTACATTAGGTTCCTTTCATTAGCACTGCTCACCATTACCAATAAGCCATTATTTGTTTTCTAGCCGAATTATTATCAAGTTAACATACTTAACCAGCATTGTGTTGAGGTGTATGTATGTGAAATTGTGAATAGCCATTAAAATACAGGAATATATACAGGGTTGGCTTCACCCTAAATTACAATATCTCAATATCACCATTCACCAACATACAAAAGCATTAAAATGAATAATATAATGTGTACAAGAAAATTGCAATAACTTATAAAGAAAAATAATTTAAACCTAGATTATGAAAGATAGTAAAAATCCACATTTACAGAGTGTGCCCTATAATCACAAAATAGTATGCTTCCGCATGTAATCTTATATTACAAAACCAAGAACCGCAACAACGAGAAAATATATGTAAATGATTCTAGACCTTGTATCAAATTTTCTCATTCAGCTCATAATTTTGAATCTGAAATATTGAAGTGCCAATGTAGATATTGACAGGAATCATCTTGATCATTGCAGACTGCAGAGCTCAGACAATATAACCAGCAGGAGTGACAATTAAGATCTGCAGGATGATAGGGTAATGCCACCACAGAAAGCGGCGATTAAAAAGTAAAGGAGAAGAAC
The DNA here is from genome assembly GCA_951804385.1 of Trifolium dubium. NCBI lineage: Eukaryota > Viridiplantae > Streptophyta > Magnoliopsida > Fabales > Fabaceae > Trifolium > Trifolium dubium. The sequence continues at coordinate 27,401,316 of OX638075.1, read as the reverse complement.
AATCACGCATGTCAATAACGCCCTGTCAAAAACCATAATACACACAGTCAAGGCAAGGATAGAAGAAAAATGCAAAAAAAACCCATTTTTCTTTTCAGAATAAATTTAAAGAACTTTTGGTATCCAAGATCAAATATCTATTTCCGAATATATATTCTTTATATTAAGGGAAAGAACTTTCACTCACAAGAGTTTAAAATTTTTCATCCAAAGAGCTCTTCGAAGGCGCTTTGATTGTTTCCTAAAGTGAAATGAATTGTCTTGCATTGTTGCTGTCTTATCAACTAGAAGTTCAATCCGGTCACCTCTCTCCAATACTTTTTCAATATTATCCACCATGATAGTGCGAATCTGAATGATATAGTGAAAAATACAATGTCATTAACTAAGTGATAGGCCTTAAATAGCATTAGCATGCATGACACAAACATCAACAACTTAAGTAACGTTACCGCATCTATACAACTTATAATCCACATTATCCAATACAGTCTCTTTAGAAGCATGCTGCAAAATAATCAACATGTGATGATTTTCAGGAAAAAAACGTAAACAACTTTGCTAATAAGTATTCTTGGCTATAGCCTATAGGCATCACTCTTTGGGGTGAGTTATGCTACTTTTAAAGGCCCTCAGCACATTTCAAGTGAAGAGGTTATACCACTTCTACGAACTTACCAACTTTATATAAGTTAATAACTAATCATCACATTGATTTTTACTAAAAGTAAAATTGGAAAAAAATAAATAATATTGAAATCATATTATCACATTTGTGTTTTTTTAGTCCCACAAACCAGATGGATTGTTATTGTTATAGAACCAGACTATACGTTAAAGTTGTTTGTCAGTTGCAGTGCATACCTAGGAAAAAGGTAAATTTATCAACAGAAAATAGAGTTTGCATATTAAACTAACAAGAGCACAACTTCGCATATCATATCATGAAAATTGATTAGCTTGTGTAGTGTTCTGTTCTCATTTTCTCACTTGGGGCTAGGTATATAAAATGTGGGTAAGGAGGGACAGATTTCTTCGAAATTACTTACCTCACCAACTTCACCCCTCACACGATTGAGGGTATCAACACTGGGATTACTAGAAAAAAACTCCATTTGCTGATGCAAAACTCTTGAAAACTCATCATTCATTGCATAAGCTGGTGCATAATTGGCAACTTTGCTGTAGTTTTTCATAAACCTCATTTGGATATCTTCCAAGTATGAGAAAGGGATTCTCCCTAGATAAATAAAAAATGGAATGCAGTAATAAGCACATGAAAACAATAACAGATTAAACAGAATACTAAGTTCTTGCTGTCTTGACCACAAATATGGTAATGATTGCTAGTCATTGTTGATGCATTGCAGAGATAAATATGACATCAAATGAAAAAAAATTGTAGGCTAAAAATTAGACATCAAATGGATTTTTATGTTATATTTTTTAAAACAAAAAAATTGCTTCAGAAAAACAATAATCAACCTGGCCCTTAATTTTGTTATGATGTAAGAAACAAACTGTTAAAATAAAGGGTAGTTTTGAGTTTCAAAAAACTTGAAAATAATACCATCACTTCTCCATTGGAGGATAACTAGATTCCATGTACAACTTCTCAAGGAAACCTTACTTGATGCAGTAAGATGCTTATATGTGGGAGATAGCAGGCACTAGGCCTCTGCCTGGGTCGGTAAACCTTGTTGGAATTCATCATTGTGTTTGACTACCCAACCACAGGCCTTCCTCTAATTTCAGAAGCTAAAGTGGAGCAATCTCACTTATCAAAATGCCGTGTGGTTTAGACGCTTAGTCAAGCAAATTCTGGAACAAATCTTCTTCACCAATTGCTTACCCAGTTACCCCCCCCCCCCCAAAAAAATGGTTTAAATCATGTCTAGGTTTGATAGGATATTCCATAACATTTTGCACAAAGAGCAAAGAGCAAAGAGTTCGGTTCATGTTTTGAAAACTCGACATGATTACTGTTCTAGCTAAATTTGACCGATAACAAAGATACAATCTTAGAGATCAAGTTCTGCCAGTGTGTAATCTGTACTTAGGGTCCTCTTTTAAACTGCTGGTCCTATCCATCTATAATGGGGACAAGGTTCAAATGATTGCATTAATTAGGGAAGGTTGATATTAAGGCATTATCAAACTGTAGTTATGCCACATAAATATGTTATAAATATGTCTTTGCATACCGCGTCCTCGGCTATGTATTCTTAGTTGGTCTACAGCCTCTAGCTAAGTCCAAAATGCAAAAGAAGTAGACATAAGCTAAAGAATCTACCAGCAAGATCTGGATGGTTAACCCGGAGCCTAAACGGTGAAAGAGCTCAGTATAAGTCTAAGGCTTGATCTGCAGTGTACGGACAGTCCAGTTCCTTATAGTTATTGACTGTTCACAGATTCCGCTTCTGACAAATTCCTTACGGATAAGAGTCTTTCAAAAGCAATGACTGCATTAGACATCGCGCCACATCATGCCACCTTGATGTCAATTGAATGAAGCCCCGGTTCAATTCTACACCGAGAAGCAACCAACAAACGTGCGTTCACCTTCTTGAAACGCAATTGCATTCTCAATGAACAAATTCATACCATATACCGAACACAACGTCCATCCCAAACAATCAGCAGTAGCCTAAAAAACCCTAACCAACACCTCTCTACAACACAATTGAATTTCCTAACCAATAAACTAACAACACAAAAACGACATCACAGACTTCAATAACTCCATTCATCAATTTCACCGCACCGATACATTAATTTTCAATTTTCAACAATTTTTTATTCACCAAAAGCAATAAAATATAAAAATTCACTGTCCTAAAGCACAAACATTATTAATTTTAAAGTTTTAAATTTAAACTCAATTTCGATCACTTTCATTTTAATTCATCGAAACAAAAATGAAACCTCATGCAGAACATTCAATCCAATAAAATAACTCGTCACACAACAAAATTCAAACTATAAAATTGGATCTTACAATTTAATATTAAAAAAAAAAAAAGAAATGAAGAAGAAGAAGTGAAAATACTAACTTCCAAAGGTATCATTAGCCATACAAAGGAAGGTAAGAGCATCGGATCGGAGTATATGAAAGATATATCTATCTTGAGAGAAACAGAGTCTTGACTCCGATTCGGTTGGAAGCTTCTCGAGTAAGCGACGAGAGACTGCGCCTGTGTTGCCAGTGACAGCGCTGAATTCCGCCAGTACTACTGTGCCTCTGGCTACCAAAGCGTACAGGATCGCCATCACCGGAAGAAACGTCGTCTGCTACTGGTCTTCTTCTTCTTCAGTTTCTTCTTCTACTAGATCTTTGAGTTTGTTTGCTTCGAATCAAAACCCGTACAAAATAAACCTTAAACCGGATTAAAAAATTGAAAACCGCAAAAAAAAACCGATTTTTTTTTTACGAGAAAAAAAAAAACATATAAACTGAATTTTAATAACATATCAAATAATTTTTAAATTATTTAAAAAATAATTTATATATATAAATTTTCAATTCAATAATAAATTTTATAAAATTCATATTTATTATAATATTATTGAAAACTACGGTTGTTTATAATAGATAAGTCACTCACGTAATGCAATGATGCACTCACGCACCTCTTCTTAAGTGGGGCAATAGTGCACCATTTGTGAATAAGGTTCTATCAAATACTAATTTTATAAAATCTATCATTAAATTGAAAATTTATGATGATATTTAAAAAAAATTCAGAAATTATTAATTTTGATGAATCTTTATAAAATTTTAAGTTAACATGGGCCTACTTTAAGATTGTAAAAACCTACTCTATATAAAAAAAAATAAAAAATTAGCTAACATGGCCCCAAATATGCTAGTCTGTTCAATTTTTAAAATATTGATTTGATAATGATATGAGTTGATCTACATTATCTATGATCTATACTATGAAAAGATAAAATCCATCACAAAAAAAGATAAACAGAATTATCCGAATTTAATGGATGGTTGGTCTATAAATAAAAAAATTCATGAAAGTAAAATAGTTGAATTATCAAAAGAATAAGGCAAATAGAACAATAGAAGGAAAGAATCAACCAAAGTTGAGTTTAGAAATTGAGAAATCAGTTACTTACATCCATCATCTGAAAGAAAGGTAATAAATTGCATTAGTCTCTATCTACAATTTTTTATAAAATGTCTTCTTTTTTTTCATTTATTTTGAATATTAAATTGTGTGAAACATGAATGATGAATCCATGATATTGACACTTGTTTATCGATAAATCAATGTTTTATATTTAAAAAATTCGTTCTTTATTAATTTTTTAGTTTATTATAATTACAAATAAATTTAGAAGTGTTTATTTAATTATCAAGCATATTTTTAGATAACCAATTTAGTAGTAATCAAACTTTTTTTTTTGATAGTTAACTCCTAATCCATTAAGTTATTATTAGCAAAATAGAAATAGATAATAGGCACTTGGGTAAGAGTATGGTGTACAACTCACTTGTACTTGACTCTTGGTCATCGTGTGGATGATCCCCCAAGCTGCCCCCTCATGTTCTAACAAGCTAGGTTAGGGTTATGCATTTGGTTTCTTAAAAGTTAGAAATTATTTTCTACACACAAATTTTTTACTTTTATAGTTTGTTTTCCTATGTATATTTAGAGCACGATTTAACATGACTTTAGAAAAAAGCACATTTAAAAAAGACTTTATAATTTAAGATTAGTCAAGATAAATTCTTTAGTACCTCACTTATATTGTTTGTATCAGTATTTTTCTTTTATACGTCGGAAAGTGTATCAGTATTCAATAGATAAAGTTTATTTAAAATGTAAACTTGTTAAACATAATATGATATGTTATTGATTTTACTTATAAAATATTGATACGAAACAAGATAAATTTTTTTTTTTTGGTATAACGAAACAAGGTAAATTGGATACTAAAGTGTTATTTAAGATTAAAACTGAATTAAATAAAACAACTAAAATCTACCAAAACAAAAACAATTGAATATTTAAAAAATTGTTTGTTTTTAGGCAATATTTTTTTTGTTTTGGTGTCATTTTAACATATCACTCTTTCAAAATAGATAATTTATTTTTCGTTTTTTGATGATTAATTTAAATTTAAATCGTTAGAAATAGATAGACAAATCAATTGTTTACTTTTTATCTTGCGCAATTTCAAAATTGTACTAACTTCTCACTATTTGTTTCTCTGTTTCTTACAGTTTCAATCTCATAGACTTTACTATAATGGATGGTAGAGTTATCCCTGAACAAGTTGCGGCTATTGTTGACAGATACTTGTCGGACAACAATCTTTCATCCACTTGTTTATGCTTTAGAAAAGAAGCTTCTTCTATCTTCGCTAATAATCCCAATCACAAGGTATTTTGTTGTATATTTTTTTTTCTCATCCTTTTCGAACTTTTTTGTATTTCCTCTATTTTATCAAATATTTCTGTATATTCAATCTAACTTTTGTATATTTAGGCACCGCAAAATTTGATGACATTAAATGAGATGTTAAAAGATTATATCAGTTTAAAAAAGCAAAAAATTATGATGGATCAAGAAGAGGCTGTTTTAAAACAAAAGAAAGATCAAAATCAAAAGCTCTTTGAAATTCTAGCACGTAATGCCATGACTTCTTTCATTAATGCTGGTGGAAACATTCCTCAACCTGCTGCAAAATCAACAAGCATGGCTGTTCCTCAACCACCAATTCGTTACAAATCTCGTCCAGGTACAATCCTTTATCATCAATATAGCTTATTTGAATTTATTAATTAATGCTATGTTATCTATCGCGAATAAATTAATGGAACACAAATTTTTCACGACTGTTGTGCGCCCTTTCCACCGTGCATTCTCATAACCTCCGTTTATTCCACTGAAGGTCTTGTGTTATGTTATAATTTGTGAATAATTCGGTGAATCTATTTTTCGCTTAATATAACATCTCTCTTTAATAATCATGTTAAATTTTCTACTTACCATATCTTTTTTTTTTTTAATTAGGTGTTGCTACTACTTTTGTGCAAAACAAATTGTATACAGAGTTTCAGCCTCCTCAAAGTAATTCAAATGTTAATAGTAGAAACAATTCAACATCAAGTATTGTGAATGTATCTGGTACAAAGAGAAAGGATATTACTTCAACTATGGATGTTCCTTCAACAGCAAAAAAGCCTTGTAATACTTCATCCAATACTAATATTCTCAACCCGGGTCCAGGCTTATTGTTGCAACAATTTTATTATTCAGTGAGTTCTCAAAGCGATGCGCCTTGCGATCGAGAGGTTATGCCAACTAGTAATTACAAGATGATGCCAAGCAAGAGAGTTATGGCCACTCCAACGAAACAAGCTGTTTCTATGGAGATGAGTCATTGCATTCCTCCTGTCATGACAAATTCAGACAATCCAAGTAATTGCGACCGTGTAGAAATTACGAGGAGCTTTGATTCAGATGAAGTGCCCGACAACTTGAGCAATCAGTTGGTGGAGATAAACAACGGTTCTATGTTTGACCTTTATAACATAGATGATGATGATCTTTATAATCAAATTGACTTTACAAGATGAATGACACCAAGGAGAAGACACGCAAATGAAGAAATGTTAACTTTGTACAAATAGTATTTAGTGTGCTGCAAATGATTATTGAATGATTGGAGTGCCAACATAGTTGGGATGTCAGTTATTTCATAATGATGCCTTTGCACTTTCTATTTCATCTAATTAGATAAATTATTCAATCTTTGTACAGTTTAAATCTATAAATAAGAATATGTTTCTTGTCATTTATCAACTAATATATATATTGTAACTTTTAGCAGAAAATATACTGGTATGATTGTTTCTTTGTAATTTTAAGGCATGGTACTAAATTACTAAGTTGTGCTATTCATGTTAAGGATTACTAAGTCTAAACACTTTGTTTATTTTATATAAGTTCAGTGTATTTCTTAGAACTTTCATTCAAGATTAATCACTTTCAATGAAATTTTTGATTCTAATACATATTAAAAATGAATTGATGTGGCACAATTTGTTAGCCGCGCATACTCTATTCACGTGTAATTAATTTGAATATTGATGATGAGGTATTCATAAAGTGATAAAACTAATTAAAAAAATGAATTTATCAAAACTATAAAACTAAAAAGATGAATTGATATTTAAATTCATTGTTTATTACATTGACGTATTTACAAAGATCCATATTCAATAATCTACACCTTGCTTCTTATTCTCATGTGGTCAGCTTCAAATCTAATACATACACTTAAGTACCTTATTTTCTTGGGTAAAATTAATCATACAATTATTATTCCTATATATGAATTATTGAGTAAAAAAAATGATGAACTATGTTACAAATTTAATCCCTATAATCAATTTGTCAGCCACGGTTGATGTCGTATATTCTAACGAGTCATGTATATTCTTGACTAGGTCTTGCTTGATATCCCACCATGAACTGGAATTAAGACCAGTTAATTTTTTTTGGATATAAATTGAATATTTTCCGTACGCATCTATAGAGATTAATTCTTCGAAAATCAATTGAAATTTAAATCTTCACACTCCCATGCCCAAAGTGATTCTTGGAAATGAACCTCATCATCACCGTTACCATTGTTATTCACATTCCAATTACTGCTATTTGAACCTCCTACATCCTCTGGCAATTGAACAGTGTGAAGTTGAGAAATTTCAAATGAACTTGATGCATCCATTCTTGTAGCTTGATGATCGGCACCAAATTGATTATGATCAATCTCAAGATTAACATGTAATTGATTAACTCTTTCCTTTTCTAATGGGCGCCTGTCAAATGCTCGAAAACTTCCTGATACAACATACACGCGACACAAGCTGAATTCTCGCCTCAACTATAAACATCAAAACAAAACATTATCAATCATCGTAACTTATTTAATTTACTTCTAATGATAGTTTATATGCTACGTACTACTCACTTAGTACACTAATTTTTTATTTTATCAAATAGCATATATATAAATGAACAGTGAATATATAAGTGAACGTACCAAAATTTAAAGAGAAATACTTTTTATAATATCCTCCTTTATTATTTTTTGAAGTGATACGACGAACCTTTACGATAAAATGAGATATACTGATTATTTTATTTTAATTTCAGCAACCTCCCTTATATGGTAAGTGGGAGTTTTTTTTTTGTTATTGAAGTAGATTCCTTCTTGGTGATGTATTCGCGACTGATAGCACTACCCAAATTTAAATTCAATTTTTATATATACAATGTATCTACTAATTAAATTAAACTCATGAAAAATATACATTAGTTTTATAACTTAATTTAATATACTTGTTCTATTACTTTTTCATGCAAGGAATAACACCGACCCATTTAAAAATCAACAACTACATGTATTTCTTTCGTTCCATAATATAAGCACCCATGATTTTTTCATACATATTAAAAAAAAATTATAGTGTAATTATTACGTCTAATTTATGTATAAATTTTACTAAATTGTCCTTTGTTGTACAGTATGTTCATTTTATTTGATTTTTTGTATTCCAATGCAAGTTAGAGTAATAATTAAGGTATATGTAAAGAAACAATAATAATAATTTGTAAAGTACTTATATTTTAGGACTAATTTTTTTTGAAAAAGTGCTTATAATTTAGGACGGAGGGAATAATATTTTAATTATTTCATCATGATTTTGTTCTTGTGGGCATTTATTACATCATGATGATGATTATGATGATGATATAATGATGTTATATATATACCTGAGGTGTGGCAATGTTTGATTGGTTAGAGACTTGAATGGCTCTATACTCATTCATCTTCCACTTAGTTTTTCTTCCACTAGGAGCTTTCCCTTTATAGAAAACCATGGTTTTCTTCACCCCAATAACTTTGCTATCCGAAGAATAAACATAACCAGGTGAACCAGTTGCCTTCCAATACCCACAAGCAGTTGTTCTATTAGGCCTCCCTCCCCTCGCTTCTCTCTCTTGCCCCGGCGAAAAGAAAAACCATTGCTCTTTATCTTCGCGGCAAAGCTCTCCCGCAAGAGCTACAACAAGACATTGCAACAAAAAATCATCAAATTAAGTAAATCGGTAACAAACAAATGTTACAAACTATACAAGTTTAATTTGTATATACAAATTATCGTACAAAATATTATATATTGTCCGATCTGAAAATCATATGTGCAATTATGATTGATTGACAACGTAAAATATTTTTACAGTGACAATTGTAATACGAATCAAATACATGTTATGAAATCTAGTTTATTTTAATGTACTTACTTGGGAGATTCCATGGTTCTACACCATTAATGTCAATGACCGGAATAACCCTGTCTATAGCATTTGCTTGTCCTTGTAGCTTTTTGTTTAGGTAAAAGCTAACAAGCTCTTCTTCAGTAGGGAAGAAACGAAAACCAGGAGGGAAGATATTTTCCATTGAATTAATTGAACTTGATTTCGTGTCTTTTTTTACTCTTTAAAGTTTCAAGTGTGTTGATCATATATATATAAACAATATATGTATATACACAAGTGTCCAAATACTTAGGTGTGGGACATGTGAGAGTAGAAAAATTTGTGAGTTTGGGATAGAAGGGTAGAAACTTCCACACGGTTATAGGAGCAAGAAAATGTCTTTGCAAAGCAAAAAACCATATTGGATATTAATTAATGCTCCCATATATCATCCAATTAATTTCCCTTTTGAATAAGTCATCCACTCCAAAAACCTATTATTAGAGAAATACAAAATAATCAAGTAACGTAGCTGTCTCTCAATAGTTGCCAATATACGTAATCATTTTATTTTTGTAATATGTATTGTTATTTTTTTGACACAATATTTTATAGCTTTATTTAGATTTTCTGATCAAATTTATGAAAATTATATATTGATAATAAAAATGGTTAAATGTTGTAAATTCTATGGCAACGGGTAGGGTTGGACACATGTTTGACACTACTCAAACCCGAACCCGAAATAACCACCCGAACTCAAACTCAAATGTCAATCGGGTGACAAAATACCACCCAAACTTAAACATGTTGGTTTTGGGCTTTTCCCACCCGAACTTACATTAACAAAACTAAAAAAACATAATTCAACGAAATTATGGTCTACAACATTAAAATAGTCTATAATATGCTAATATAAAAGGGATAATTATATAATTTAATATATACACTACAAGAAAATTTGGCTTTAGCTACGACTTATTTTGTAGCTAATTCGTAGCTAATTACTAGCAAAACGGAGTTAGCTACAGATTATTTGTGAATTTGCTGTCAACATGATCGTAGCATGGATTGGGCGGCAAATTATCTAGGCAAATATTTCCTAGCTAATCTGCAACTAATATAACTAAAATCCTAGCGAATTCCCAACTAATACATAGTAAATATAGCTCAAAAATTGTATGTTTCCTAACTAAATCGCTAGGATATTGTCACAACAATTTCGCAACAAAGCTCTAGCTATATTTTCATAGCAATTTCGAAACTAAATCCAAGTTTTTCATTTTTTTTAATAATTAAAAAAAACCTTTCAAATCAAAACTGTTTGGATTAAATTATAACAACTCACATAAACACATTTTAAAGGTTTCTTAATTGTTGGGGAATAAAATATGAACACAACTAGAGTACAATTTTAGAGTATTAATATTACTCATTATTGAACAAATTTAACCAAAAGCTAACATTAAAGATATACAATATTAAATTGGATCTAGTGATCATCCAACAAAAAATCAACACAGTGTATTAACATCTAAAACCTCTTTAAGAGTATCAAGTCTAGCACAATCACAAGTTTTCATAACAAAATTCTCCAAACCAACCAACCCCTTTGAATGCTTCACCAACTCCACCATCTTCAAATCAACCATTGCCACATGTTTTCCCCATAAGCATTGATCAACTAACAAGTAATAAGTATAAGTCAGAACTAACCTTATCTTAATTAAGTCATTATCCTAATAATCTTCTTTACGAAAGACATGAATTGCTCATAAAAAATACAACTACCCTTCATATCAAAATAATCTTTATCCTAATAATCTTCTGTAATTAAGACATTATCCAAAGACATAGATTGATCATCACAATCTGAAACTGATAATCTATTAGAAAGGGAGATTGACCCAAATTACCTATAATCTTGCTAAGTTTGAACTTTGTCCCCAAATGACATTATCCAAATATGACGAGTGATGGCAGTGACACATCAAAATATCATTTATAATGCACTAGATATAGCTAAAATATAAGCATGAGTCCTCAAGTATAGTTGTTATACTTTGGAAGTTTTCACATGGGCAAAACATAATCCAACTGAGACAACTCCTAAATCAATCTAAAGAGTTTAAGAAGGCAAGAACTACTATAAGAAAAGAGTACTCAAGTTGATAGAAATTGACTTACTTGAGCCAAATCAGCCGTCGCATACAAATATTTCACTCCAATTTGGCAACCTTAAATCATACAAATCATCAACATCCTATGATTGGTGAGGCACTAATTAGTTCATAAAAATAAAAAACATAACAAATTCAACAAAGATGAAAGATGCAAAAGAACAACTTAAAGAAATACTAAATTACCCTCACCTCCTCCTTGATCTTGTGGAAACTACAACAAGTAGTCATAGCCTTATACTCTCACTTTCTCTTTGATCCTAACATCATATATAGTTCTACCTGCATGCTCTTTAAAAGGATAAACTGCACACATCCAGAACATATAATCAGTGATGATCAATCAAGTGTAAAAAATACAGAGAAGGAAAAATATATATCAGCATTATACTCATTTCCTTAACACAAAAAAAAAAAAAATTCAAAGAAATGCCCAAGAAAATTGAAGTTTGACATTGTAAGCAACCTAACATCCAATTTTGGCTTCTTTAAGGAAATCCAATATAAGATCAGTATTAAGGCTTCAAATTAACGGCACACTTGCATTTCATGAGGGACAACTATGTTCCAACATCAAGTAAGCATTGAAATTCCCCCTGTAAAAAACAATATACCTTATAAGAGACGTCATAAAGGAAGGAAGAAAATAACATCACAAATGAAGAAACTCTCAACTAAGTAAAGCTTACCAGCAAAGAAAAGAAATATGACAGTGTCACCAAACAAAAAAAAACACACCTAATGATGCTAGTGACACCCTAACATTATTAAGTGCCATGAGCATACAACATTCAGGAAACTACAAACAAAAAGGGCTATAAGATATTAAGTTATTTCTAATGACAAACTCACAAGTTTCATAAGGCTTATATATCAAGAGAAAACCAGAGGAGCTGTGAATTCTCAAAAAACCTATTTAATCTAAAACTAGGCTTCAATGTACTATATGATTGTTTAGTACTTACCACTGTGATGGTGAAAGTGGGGGCAGGAAGATGATTCCTATTCTTCTTCAGTACTTACCACTGTGATGTTGAAAGTGGTGACATACGAGGAAGGATCAATCTTTGAATTTATTAATCTAATTGTTAGCTCCTAAACATTACAATTGCAAGGCTTCACATGCAAAAGAAAATGAAGTTAGAAATGCAAAGTGGCACCTTTCGTTCCGAAGGTGCTCTCGTTCCTTGCGGTCCAACGCCTCAAGCCGTGGATCATTTCCCCATGCTTTTCGAAAAGTGTGATAATCAGTATTGTCATTAATATCCTGAAAAATACATCATCTACAAACTCAATTAGTTCTACAAATCGATAGACTTGATACCAGAACAATTATAAGAACAAATGAGCTCCAAATTGAGGCAATATTAACCTTTGCGGCTTCATCCAATAACTGCTTAAACCCCTCAATTGCAGCCTTCTGTGCAGCACATTTTTCTTTGCGTTCTTCTTCCGCATGATTTTTAAAATACTTAAATTTCCCCTTTTTGCTTCATGTTGAAGAGAAGATGCATTAGCAGGTTATTATAAAAGATTAAGCGTCTTAAAAATGTGAGAACCAGTTCAATGCAAATAAATGGACTAGAGACCAGTTTATCAGTCAATTGATTATTCATTTGTAAATTTTTTCCCTTTAAGAAACAAGTCAAACTACTAATATTATTTAAAATGCAATGGACTAGATAAACCCTGTATTTCATACTCAAACAAACAAAATTCATAGAACTGATACTATTGAAAAGTTCAATGCAAAACTTGCCTTCTCATAATTGAAAAGTTAATTGCAAATGTATCCACATAACAATCAAGATTCTTTATAGAAACACAGTTTTCTACATCATTGCATATTGTTTCTAGAAAGATAATCTGCAATAAAAACACAAAGGTACATATTAATAATCCTATAAGCATGAATTAACCAAAGTGTTCAGAGCTCATATTCTTCTAATAGCTAAATTAACATAGCATCACATAAGTAAAATTTCAATAAATAACTATTAGATTATATTAATAATCCTATAAGCATGAATTAACCAAATTCTGGAGTATTATGTGATATCAATGAAAAGTAATAAATTTGTTCTAATCAATTGAGTATCATTACAGTCTACATATGTGAGAAATGTGACAAAATAAAAACAAATACAAACCAATAAGAAGAAAAACGTGAGCAAAAATCCAAAGTGATGGATCATTATTGAGATATACCTCAACAAAATACAAAGCTCAATCATCATTAACTAGCATAGATGAAGCTGAATCACATTAGTCAAATTTAAAATCATCACTAGTCCCAAAATCTCTAAGAAGTTTTTCTTCATAGATCACATAGTAGACTAAAAGTTGATTAGCAGAAAGATTAGCTTTAAACTTTATCCTATACTCTTTTTAAATTATAGATTAAGAAACCTTCAAAGTAACCTTGATACCAAGCAATCAACAAGAATTCAAAGTTAGCAATATAATACACTTGAAATGCTCTTAGGAAACACTTCAATTTAGTTCCACCTCAAGAAAAATAGGTAAGCAATATACAATAGAAAGTTAGATTCATATTTAACTTGAGTTCAATCCAACAACTAAAATATGCTAGAACACTAAAATAAATCATTGTAGTTATTTACTATGCAGCATATTTTTAACACAATCATATACACCTAGGGACATTCCTAGATCAATTAATCAAACCACATGTCTTCAAATACTAGTTGAAGAACAAAAGTCTGCACAATTCCATATGAATCATTTACATTGCAACTATATAGTAAGCAAAAACTTTCAGCACCATCATTAGGACCACATAATACATTTTAGTTTTTCCAAAGAACAACTATTGTGAACACCAGACTCCAAGAGGCAACAATCAGACGAAGAAAATTGACTAAAGCTAAGAAACTAACTCAATAGTGATCGAAAGCTTAATGCAGTACAATTGCACATGCTCAACAAAGAATTTCAACATTGAATAACAAGACAAGTTTGCAGGGTACAAAGGAATGAATTAAACTAGAAACGAAAGTGAATAACAAGAAAATATGAATAACAAGAAGAAATTGATCTTAGTTTTAATCAACTTGACTACATGCTAGGTTATAGGTGTAGAATGCGAAAATAGTTGCGTAGAAGATGAAATTAGGGTTCTTACCTAATCGGAGAACTAGAGGTCTCATCGGAGAACGAAGTAGAGAAGTTGATAGTAACAACGACGTCGAATACGGCTCCTGCAGAAACTCGCCGGATAGAGCATCAAAGAGAATCGCAACCATGGAGACGATGCAGATTGGAGAGATCGAGCGACAGTTAGGATCGGAGAGAGACGACGGTGTAGATCAGTGATAGAAGACGGTGTAGGTCGGTGTAGATCGGTGTAGATCGACGGTGCAGATTGGTGAGATCCATCAGCCATGGCTGGCGTGTTTCGTGATTATGAGAGTGACTGAGAGAGCAAGCGAAGTCGAAGTGTTTAACCTTAATAAAATATTACAATGTATTTTGTATTGTAGCGTTTGAGAAAAAAAAACCCAATTTAAAGCCAAATTTGCAATGAGCAGGAATCGAACTCACGCCATGGCAATAAATGAAAAGCGTCTAAACCAGATAAAAGTAGTATTTTACCAAATAAAATGATAAAATCAAGTTGCAGTCAAGTGGTAGCGAATTAACTTGTTGTTAACTATCAATACAGTTTGTAGCAAAATAATCGTAGCAATTCTCACATTTTCTTGTAGTGATATCATGTGTGGTTTCAGGTGTGAGTTTAACACTACCCGAACTCAAAAGATCGAGTGTTACCCGAACCAAATCTAATCAACTCGAATTTTACCCGTTAACTCGGGTTCGAATTAAAGTAGGGCCCGCTAGTTTGGGGTTTTTTACCATCCCTAAAATATAATATATATGTAAGTTTCTATAAGTTATTATACTTCAACTAATTATAAGATTAGATGTTTTAACCTGGATTCGAATTTATATGTGAGTATAGTGTTTATCACTTGTCTACGGACTAAAAATAAATATAAATAAAATTTTGTATGATTTTTTTTAATTTCACAGAATTACATAAAAACTAAAAAGATTTCACTTATTTAAGTTTGGTAAAATTTCCTTTTTGTCAAAATTAAAGCTGAGTTAAATTTTCAGTAAAAAAAGTGAAAAATCCATGCACTTCTTACTTATTCAAAACAAGAAAAAGAAAGAAAGAAAAAAAAAAGAGCCACTTATTTAACTCACGTTTATTTTTATCAGTATTAATGTCTATTTTATTTTTGTCAACATTATATCTATTCTGATTACTAATCTTACAGGTAGAACACGTCAAACGTGTCTCACCCCCAAAGCAATATAAGTTAGATTTATTTTTGTGAATGAATATATATATACCCCAAAGCAATATAAGTTAGATTTATTTTTGTGAATGAATATATATATATATATATATATAGACTCTTTCATATAATTATGATGATTCATGGTGATTTTTCAGAAAAATATAAATTGTAACTTTTACAAAATTATTGTGAATTACTATAATTCTGATATATTCTCTGTGATACTAAATAAAGACTAATAAGAGTTTAAGCTATGTATTTGGCTTTTTAGGCTCAACTTTTTTCAATCATATTTTTTTTATCTCTGCATATTCATTTTTATTATATGTTGGTTTGAGGTTTGTTCAAATAAATCACATGGTCATGACTCATCTTTATATATAATAAGCCAGAACTATTTCAAATTCTCTCTCCTCACAGTATTCTCTCCTCTCAAGCATTTGATATTAATTGCTATTGCTACAAAAAAAATACTATCACTCTTTTTTTTTGTTACATTGATATCATTTAAAATACTTCAAAAAATCTGTTTTATATCAAAAAAATATTTTTGTATGAAACATATTTATGAAAATGGTATTAAATTATCATAGCCTTTAATTACACTGCATAAGTTAATTTTTAAATTAATTTGTCACATTTTAATAAATTATTATAGAAAATTATAAATTAAACAATAATTAATATAAAAATAATTAGTTGAAATAATAAAAAAAATATTATATATTCATTCAAATATAAAACATTTTTATAATATTGATACTTATAAGTTAAAACCCTAAAATTATTAAACAACAACAAAAACAAATTATATTTTGTGCCAAAAGAAATTATTATATTAATAATAATTACGTATCAAAATATACTTTAAATTTTCTCAAAATAGTATAAACTTTGAATAGCAAATCAAATATTACATTAATGTCAATTAAAGTCAATTATGACTGATTTTTATTACCTTTTTAATTTGTTACTTTTCTTCTATAAATAGCTATTGGGTGAACACTACAAATAACACATTTTCCAACTCTTTTCTCCTTTCTTCTGTTATTTTATTTGTATTTTTATTTTTATTACTTTATTTTAGTCATATATTTCTATATAGCGTGTCAATATATTTTAATCATATATTTATATCAATATGATTTTATGAGTTAGAGTTAATCATTTTTTTTACATTTTATTTGCAGATGTTATGAGAATGATTATTGGTTCTGGTGTTCAGAAATATGACATGAAAGATGTTATGACGAAGATAAACAAATGAGTTTGATTGCAATGAATTAATGATACATTATTTGTATTTTTTTAAAATTTATATTTATTGTCCAATTGTACTTCATATCAATTTGTTTCACGTTTTTCTAATTTATTAATGAAATTGTGTATAATATAAATCAATTTTGTTTCTGTTTATATGTATATATGAAATGGTGTAGAATTGTTTCACCAGATTATTGTGTTTCTATTATACAAACTATAAAATATATACTGTGTTTCTTATGGTTCTTTGATAATAAAAATATAAAAGACCATGTTTAAGGATTAAACAAATAGCAAACCATGAAAAACTTAAATTGGTAGGTGTTGAAGCAAAGTGAAGAATGTCACAACTTTAGAAGAAAAAAAAAAATGAGCGATGAAGACTTATAATTTGGATGAATCAAACTAGCGCATAAGTTTCTTTTTCTACATTTTAAGATTTGATTTTTTTTCATTATTTATAAATATTTGATTGGATCTGCCTACTTATTACTTATTAGATTAATTCATTCAAAACTTTGTACATGTAGTAACCAAAATAAAAAAAAAAACAAAATTTCTACCGAATTTACATAATTACATAATTTTTTCCCTTTTTAACTGTGTTTCCTTTTCTTAATAAATCAAATTAAATGCATTTTCTTATTTTAAACATGATTCATATTATGATTGATATAAAAGCTAAATAACAGTACTAACTAAAGGCGGATCCTTAATTTAGAAATTAATTTGGCTTCCTTTTTTTTTTTAATTTCTTATTCTACAAATTTAATTTTTTTCTCTCAATAAATCTTAATAATGATCAGTATAATTAGTATAATCATCTTTGTAATTTGCCCTATTACTAATTAGTCACTGATTTTAAATATTTCTTATTTGGTCCCTATCTTTCTTAAAAAAATTCAATTTACTCCCTTTGAATGATTAAGTTGAAAAATAATTGACAAAAATAATAACTAATTTGAGATATTGATAGAGTCAAAAATCAAAACTAATTTGAGATATTAATAGAGTCAAAAACCTATTTGAAATTAGGTCAAAATTGAAATTTTTAGTGGTTAGTTCAGAACAAAATTGAAATTCTTTTGTTCAAAGCTAAAATTTTGCACGCACTTTATAAATTTTCTCGTCTCGCACCTGCTAACCGATATATACGTCATGCCAAGGGATATCTACTTAAATTCTTACTGTCACGCCCATAATATTATTTTGGACCAAGATTGAGTGCAATAATTGATTAGTGACTATATTGCATTTAGTCAAATTGAAATCGTTCATAGCAAAATCGGATAGTCAAATTTAAAACTCAAATTTATATTTAAAAAATAAATTAAATTTAAACTTAAAATTATAATCGGACGGTCTATATTTAGCTACTATAGTACAGTCAACATGCACCTTATATATTTCTTAATATTTTTAAATATTTATAAAAAAAATATATAATTCCCGTGGTTAGCACGGTGTACAAACTAGTGAACCATATGATAGGCAGAAAGAATATTGATGTTGGTGTTTTTCAGGGAAAAAAATTATTATCTAAATCAAGACATTGAACTCAATATTATATAATGAACTTGATTAAAAGACAAATTTTAAGATAATTCAAATTTGAGATTTTTATGGTAGAATATATGTTAAATATATATATATATATATATATATATATAAATTGGAACACATCATTAACCAAAGGAAAATCGTATTTCACGAAATGCAATACCACTTAGTCAAACCCACAACATTGTAGCATTATAATTGAAGTTAATCATCATTTTCAACTTTCAGTCGAATCATCTAGACACGGTTTCTGACCCACGATTCCAACACAAAACCCGACAAGTTTTGGGCCATTTTAAATGTAAAAAATAACAATATATATCAGAAAACCATTTACAATACATTTTTTATTTTAATTTTGATTCAAATATTCAAAACGAAAAATCCCCAAAATTAGAAACTTTCAATCAAACTTGAAGATATGATTTTGTAAGGCAAGAATATAAACAAACTTTGATATCAAACCTTAAAATTTCTATATTTTAATAAACAAAATTCTACTTTAAACAACAGAAACAAAAAAATGGAATTAAATAGCCACATACCTCCAACCATTGCTTTTGAAGATGTTGATGGTGCAAGTTTTATGAATAAGATTATTAGTTTAGAGAATCAAAACAAATATTTTGCAATTCCGTTTATAACTTATGTCCATCATAAAAATATTGTGTGTGCCTCAAATAAAAGTATTAAACTACCCTGCTATAGCCTATATCTTTCTTTTTTTTAAGTACTGCCCAACTGTATCTAAATTTAGGGAAAGAATAAAAAGATCATTTTGGGCTTAATGAACAATTTCCACTATATGCACGTGAGTGTAATTATCACGTATTTAAATTATTAAATAAGTATAGAGTTTAATGGATATGCCCTAACATTCAACAGAATTCAAATATTTCTCATGTCATACAATTTTTACATCATTTGTGTATTACATTATTTTCTCATAAATATAAGAGAAAATTAAAAATACAAAATTACATTTTATAAAAACATTACATAAATAAATAATATGTTAATTAAAATTCAAGCCCTGATTTTTTTTCATTTATATAAAGATAAAAGCACAACTAATTAATTCTGTTTTTTTACTTGTGCAAGAAAACACAACATTTGCTCAACTCGACTAATTTCAACAATTGGTATATATATATATATATATATATATATATATATATATATATATATATATATATATATATATATATATATTTTGACAAAACTTCCTTTGAAATCATTAATATATGTGTGCGTGCGCACGTATGTTGTCATCTCTTCTATGTTATTCATATAAATAATTTTTTTACATCATTTCATTATTGTTGTTTTTTTTTTGGGATTTTTCTCCTAACTATTTCGAAAGGGCAATATATATTATTAAGTGAGATATTTTTCAACGTTAAGATACACACATTGATTTGTGACATTTAACATTATTTATAATTTTATAAATGACTTCTTACATCTCTTAAATGCTAAAAACTATTTAATTAATGTTAACAAAACATGAAATATTTACTTATAAAGCCATAAAAAAACATTTTATTTATGAAATTCTAAGACATAAAATATGTCTCGAATTCTCATGATTGTTTATAGTTTTATCATCTTTTTTACTCTATTTCTTGTTGCAACCAGTAGAAGTATGTGAATTTTCACATCATTTTTATTTCTAATTTATCATATACACAATATTATATCACCATCTTTTTTTTCTATTTCATGAGAAGTATGTCAATAACTTTATTTATTTTTCTTATTTGACAATGCAGCTAGAGTTCCCTGCACTTCTGATAGTGATTGTCCAGAATGTACAGATAAGAAAATTTGGAAGTGCATTGATGGTTTTTGTGACATAACTGTTAGTGAATCTGCTGTTGGAAATGGGTGTATTTTATGTTCAAAATGTGACATTCAATGGTAAAAATTTGACTTTGTAATATCAAGAGGTTTTATTCAAATCCTACCTAAAAAGGTTGTCAAATGACTATTAGACATACCAAAAAATGACTATTAGTACCACCGTTATTAGTAATATATTTTATATGAAGACCCGTGTCAGACAGAGTTAAATATTTGTGTAATTTTTTTATTGAAAAAAAATATTTGTCGAAATTTGTTTAACAAATATTTTAAAAGAGTTTCCATTTATATATTTTTATTTTATTTTAGCAATAATGAATGTTTTAGAAATCGTGATTATTATATGAAAATTTTGTAATATTTGTATTTTTATATATGAGGAGGGATCCGTTGACTTCAGGAGTAATTCTGAGTAGATGAATTATTTCACTTAATATTTCATTATCCACATTGAATTTTACCAATCCAACCGTTGATTATCATCATTATATAACAATGATCAAGTGCACATTTTTATGTAAATCCAAAATTCGTAGCTATGTTATCCAAGCATTGACATTTACTTTGTTTTTTAAAAGCTTATTACACGTTCATTTGAAATTACTTAATGATGTATCAAATAATTTTAGAATTTCATCAAATTTTTTCTAAAAGTCATCTATTCAACTAGAACTTTTAATTGGACGGTTGAATTGATGAAATTCATGGTGAATAATGAAATATTAAGCGGAGTAACTCATCTCAGAGTTACTCCTAGAGTCAATAATGAATCCCTTATATATCCCTCTGAATGTGACAGCGTACGCTGGTACTATATACGCTGGTACTATAGTATACTTGCACTTGAACAAAAGAGATTGTTAATCAATGAACATGTGCCTCTCATTAATTTCCCCATTTTTCTCTTTTTGCTGTATATGGATTTCTTGATAATAATCTATTAAACACATTCTTAAATTAGGCGTGTTCAGGTATCAAGGTATCAGATTTGATACATGCTTCTTAAATTAGGCGTGTTTAGAGATCAAGGTATCAAATTTGATACCAATGTGATATTGACATATTTTTTTGGTCAAATAATTTGGTGGTTAGAAATTTCATCTTTAAATTGAATAAGTGAGACGTTTGAGGTTCAAACTCCAACCTTACATATATAATGTAATTTTCTTGCCGACTAAGTTAAACTCAGACATATCAACTGAACTAAACTTACAGAGATACTAACATATAAAATTACTTTAAATTATATCATTTGTTTGAAAATTATTAGCAGTATCGACAGTGTTTGTGTTTGCATCACCTTAATTTTACCCTCATTAATTGTGCCAAAGGACATTGAGTTAAACATTTCAAAACACTTCTATAAGTTAGCAATATGTCTTATAGTATAACATTGCAACAGAAGTTAACAAACCATAGTAGAGAACTGATAGTAACTTGTTTTTAAACTGTATTCTTTGACATACTCTTTGTAATTGTTTTTGTTTTATAAAAAAGGTCAATATATTTTTTCATATATGCATTGATTTTTTACAAAACCTAAACCAATCATAGAAAACATGTTCAAATGACTGTTACTAATAATATTCTGAAACCTGAGATTACATATACAGTGGTCAGAAATCGAACTCAAAAATTCTAATTTATTCATCTTAATGTGAATTCTACTTTTTTTGACAAACATCTTAATGTGAATTTCTAAGTACTAAATTATTTGATAAAAAAAATGTTCCAAAACCATACAACATTCAAAACTTGGAAAGCAGATGAATATATATTTAACATTCTCACAGGCACACACATAATACATCATTACATATATGTTGCATTTGGCAACATATATGATATACATCATTACATCTATAATTATAATAGTATTTATAATCATAATCATAATTATACATAACAAACAAGACTATAAAAGTCTATTGTTCCCTATAAATTTTATTAATACTCAAGTGATTATACATCACTTGAACACATGATTAACTAAATTTAAGGTATTCCAATTATAGGAACAAAAGGTACATAATAGCTACTAGGTGCCAAACCCCATTCTGGAGGCAGAGGAAGATCAATAGTTTTGGATGAACCAATAGGTTTTGCAGCCTTACAATTTGTGTTTTGAGGGCATGATCTCATGAAACTAAGAGGAGTTGAGATTGTGTAGATGTTTTCTTCTTTTCCTTTAACAATTTGTGAAACTTGGTTTTGATTTTTGGCATAAAGCTGAATTTTTCCTCCAAGAAGTTTTGCCAAACAGTTCTTAGATGTTTTTGTTTGGTCTAAGGGAAGGTTAACCTTGAAAGAGCCATCCTCTTCTGTTCTTGTCATAGCTAGGTTTTTAACACCTTCACATTTCACTAAGACCTTAATATCTGAAAATTATGGAAAAATTTAAGAGTCAAGGTATAAGATGGCATTGATATATGGATCTAGCTCTTCTAAAACAATCAATTCATTTTAAAGTGTAAGATGAGTAACAAAAACTAATTGTATATAAGGCCAGTCCAACGTCCATGGAGCTGTAAAGTTAGGATGGGAGCTTCTTTGGCACACCCATTGTTTCCGAAAAATCACATGTGTTCGAAAGTATATTTTCGAACATGTGATTTTTTGGAAATATACTTCGGGACACATTGAGGTAGGAAAATAGCTCGCCCTAAGCGAGATATTCTCAACAAGACCCTTTTGTTAGCTTAAGACCCTTACAAAAAATTAGGGGGAGAAACTTTTACAACTATGAGATCATTTCAGATGATCTGAAAAATACATAGTTTTTGAGTCGTCTAGATGTGTATTTCTAGAAAAATCAAGAGTTTTTTTTAGAGGTATAACTTCTAAAATCATGTGTAATTTTTAAAAATTACGATACGAGTAAAGTTGATCCCAAAATTATGGACCTTAAAAAATAGGAGTTTTGATGAAATAATTTAGCACGGTTTTTACTAGTTGCCTCTTTGGATCGGTCTTATTGATGAATAAATTAATGATCGATATTACATTTACATGTATAACTAATGTGTTAATATATTTGAGTTTATCATAGTAATACCATACCATAATATACATATGTCTAACATTAAGGTGATAAATATACCTATAAAACTAAGTAATGAATTGTAAAAAAAACTCAAGTAAAAAAGGGGAGTGAGTAAGCACAAACCAGATAAATCATAGTTGTGAGTGCAATCAACACAGGACACTTTTCCCTTTACGATTTGGCATGCTGCTAGATCAATTCTAGCTAGAAATAATGCAAAGAAAACAGCTGTGATAACATGAACATATGCCATGACCAATGAAACAGGCAAAAGCTGATAAACAGAACACCACAGAAATTGAAATATATATGAGAAGATGGCAAGTGTGAAGCTTATAAATATAGAGGTAGCACCATACTAAGTATGAGTATAATAAATATAGGGACCCTTTATGGATGAATTAGTTGTTGGTGTTATCAGATTGCATTAAAGATACCTTCAATAGAGATTACTACTTTCATGGATAGCATGAGAGTCCACAATTATTGTTAGATAGGTCAGATAGTACATCTGCATACATTTATAGTTGATGTTTAGGAAATTTAAAGCATTGTTCTATTGGTAAGAAAATTGAATATATGATGTTGGGAAAAAAATTGACACTCATCTGTAATTTATTATAAGCACCTCTGCCAAAATATCAAAGTTCTCATATGTATGATTAAAAAATTGAGTACATATTTTTAAAATGTTACTATTATTACATATTTGATTCTTTACAAAATGATGTTAAATTAACTAACAATGAATTGGTCTAAGTGGTAAGGCTTTTAGGTCTCTGGTCAGATGATTGATTTTTGGCTCCTGCATATGGAAAAAAATTAGAAGGGAAGAACTCATCTTGAGTGCCCCACAAGTTATCTGACAAAAACTAATCATCGTTAATGACTGTAGAAACTTCTTAGTACTGTCATGATAAAAAAAAATAATGTTAAATTCAACCACTTGCTAGCATTTTAAACAAAATACTCATAATTAAAAAAGAATGAAATGAATATTGTACGTAGTTTTCAGTGACAGTGACAAAAGTTTGCAAGTCCGAACTAAACAGAGAAAATGTCACTAAACAACAGGGAATTTGGAACTTTTAATAATTGTGCATTGATTCTTGTTGTTTCATTAATCTCATTGTGTTATGTTAAGTGAAATCTTCTACTATCAAGGAAACATCCATAGTGGAATAAATTCATATCCATCCACCAATGCAAAACGTACATTTTGAACATTGAATTCCAGAAAGATTTGTGAATTATTTGGTCTGGTCTTGGGACAACAGCTGACAGATTAGATACGAAGATTAAAGAATCGTAAATGTGGTAGGTATTGCCTCCAATAAATAAGCTTTTGGCATTAGGATAGGGCCATAGGGGCATAGCTCAACAACAGTGATAAAGATAGTCTAGGTAATTACGAGTAGAAATAGGTTAGGTCGAATTAGACTTCGTGAAACTTAAGTCTGATCTATCAAAAAATGAATGTCTGAGTCTGTCCTTATGAAAACTTGAATCGAACTTGTTAATTAGTTTGCTTAAAAGAGAAAGTAAAGAGGAGGAAGATTATTTTACTTCGTGGTTTGACTGCGTTATCAAGGATCGTCATACGAGACATTACGCGCCCAAAGTGGGAAAGGAATTTAAATTTTTTGTTCTAATGAAGTGAGAAAGGAATTTATACCAATATTATTAAAAGTTTAAAACTAAATGATAAGATTAAGATGAATGTGCTGGTTTTGGCTTTCTATAACCTTAATTAGTTTTACCAGCTGGATCAAACTACTTGCTTGATTGGTTCACTACAAAGTATAAACAACTAAGTACATACGTCAAAAAGAAAAGTACAAACAACTTAATTGCTTACGCTGTTGTACTATACTGAATGTAGATGTAGATGAGAGTATTGTTTGTTTGAATGTAGATACGAGCATGTTGGGGTCTATACAAACAGTAGGTTTTGGGAGTCTCATTCGGAACATTTTTGGAGCGTTTCTGGAAGGGTTTTATGGTACTGCGTTGTAGTCAAGTGTTCTTTATGCTCTAAGATCATGGCCTTGAATTATGTTGGGTTAATGGATTCAGGAACATAACTTGCTATTATGACTCTTTGCAAGCAGTTTCTTTGATTAGAGATGGTGTTTCGCCATATCACAGTTTTGCGAATGAAATCCACAACATTCATTAACTGTTGAGTAGAGATTGGAACGTTATTATTGATCACACCTTTCAGGAGGGAAACACGTGTGCTGATTTATTGGCCAAGATGGGAGCGTCAGCGAACACGCCTTTGGTGGGACTAAAAGATAATTCTTCTCAACTGTCTAGTGTGCTTCGCTCTGCTGATTACAGATGTAGAGGAAATAGTTTGGCCTTAACTTATTATGCAACAAATTTCACTAAATTGGGATTTAGGTTTTTGGGTATCTCATGTAGAGGGAAATTTTTTTGCCAAAATTATACAGCAAATGCAGTGATGTTCATATGTGAGACATAAAGAAAAAAAATTGTCATCAAACTGCGCTTATTTGTTACTTTGTTGCACATTAAGGACTGGATTCCTATCAAAAGAGAAGGAAAATTTGAAATTTTAAAATATTTACTTTGTTATCACATTATTTTATTTGGAAAAATTGACATGATGTTATTTGTTAGTGAATGAGTGCTGAATTTGGCATAGTTATTTGAATTTGAGGGTGATGATTTGGTATGGTGGGTGGTTAAAGCCTAAAGGTTGACATATATAGGAACAATTTTTATTTGATGGTTTTCAATTTGTATATTATTAAAATTAAGATTAAAATTTAAGATTTTCATGTACTTCAGTAATAATGAAACCAAGAACAAATAAAAGTAAGATGAGGAAAACACCAACATTGTAGATAATTTTATTCCACACCATTATTAATATAGCAAACAAAATCAAACAATGTCCATCTTAGACTTATACATAGAAACATTTAATGAACAATAAAACAAAGAACAACAAATAAGTAAACAAAAGAAAAAACACAAATTACAATTGCGTTTGGTAGGAGACTGAAATCATCTGATACTAAAATTTGCTCTAAACTGGATCAGTCTACTCAGTAGACCAGATACTGGTGGTGAAAAAAAACAAAAAAAAAACACAAATCTAAATATCCATCACTAGGCCTTACTAGGTAGCAAAACCTTTCTTCAAATTTTGAATGATTGAAACATTGGTCTTAAAAGCCAAAGCCAAGACAGTATCATCAATAGTGGTATTAAACAATGTATTAGGAAGTGAAATAGTGCCAGCATTAGCACTACCAAAAGCAGATATAGCAAGAGCAGGAACCTTTTCATCAGCATTATGTTGAAAATGAACAAGACCCTTAGGAAAAATAAACAGGTCACCGGTTTGAAGATTTTGTGTGTAAAGTTTATTAGTCATGTCAACAAGCCCAACTTGAAGTGAACCTTGAACAACAAAGAGTAGTTCAGATGCACGTGGATGAATGTGTGGTGGATTTATGCTTTTAGGTTGAAATTGAAGAGCAGCATATGATACACTTTGTCCATTTAATGATGGAAATTCTACTATGCTTGCTTTTAATACTTTGAAGGGTGGTGGGTTTGTGTTCGGTGGCCCGACAAGGACGCGAAAGCCCATGTAAGTGAAGAAATTTGCATCGATTGGGCCGGATATTGGGCTTATGAAGTCGGTTAGTATGTCTGGGTCGCCGGCCCTTACAAGGGTAAAAGTGTAAATGATGAGTGAGAGAACAAATTTTAAGATAGAAGGAGACATGTTTTTTATTTTATTATTTCTATAATGTTGAAGAAGTTTGAAGATGTGGTTGAGATTTGAGAATGTTGTGTGTGTATTTATAGGAAAGTTATGAGATTTCTCTATGATCTATCTATGTATGTATCTAATGCAGGCCTCTAGGATGGACGACAGCACCAAAGGATATTTCACAAGACATATATCTTGGTTTGTAGTTTGCAGCCGGTTTGATTGTGCCATTAGCAATGAAATGACAACAATGGAAATTAACCATGAGAAAACATTTTGTTTCTTAGTTATTAATTTTATTCGTAATTGATATAAGGAGAAAGTTAGCATATGTCTTAAAGATATATGTTAAGAAACTTAATATAAAAAATTTATCTTAAAAATCGCATCTTCGATCTTTTTGAATAAATACAAAAAAAATTAAGGAATGATGAGATAACACTTTAATACTATCAACGATTTAATTGGTATACAGTAGACACTGTATACACCAACAATATAAATGTTTCTTAGAGATTAACTGTTATGTACTTTCAGTATAAAATTATTTTACACATACATTCAATAATATATTGTCATATTATTTAATGAATAAACATATATAGTAACATAGTTTTACAATGTCATCTTATTTTGAATAAATACTATAGTATGATATGATTTGATTTAATGTATGTATGTATGTATGTATAAAAAAATTGCATTATCTGCACATAGAAATTAATCTCGATTATTAAACATGAATAATAAAAATAAAAAACATAACTCATATAACTCATATTGTGAAAAAGTACATGCATTATGAAGGAATCATAGTGATTTCAATCAAAATCAAAAAATGGATCGTCAGTTTCAAACAAGTTGGGATCATGAGATGGGATATTACGCCCACAGTGAGAAAGGAATATGTTCCAAATATTATTGAAACTAGTTTGAAAAATAAAATGCTAGGGATACAAAATTAGTAATTTGTGAACATGTATGAGAGGGATCAGGGTCCAGGGATGTGCAACTGTCTGTAGGGACTAGGGAGGGAGCTGTTTTTTATCAACATACTACGTAATTTCAAGTATAATTTTGTGAAATTCAAACTAATATTATTAAATCATAATACAACAAATTGAGATACCAATTTTAATGAGATAATATAAATAAGAATGGTTACGTTTTATACGTGCAAATGTTTTACCACAGTTTAGTAGTAATTAATTTTTGCCATAAAATTTATTTTATATACGTGAGAAAATCTTTCCTCTCAATTCAATTTTTTTCATACGCAAAAGTTAGAAACAAAACTCTAACCGCTTGCTTGAGAGGTTTACATTTCTCACCACTTTGACCAATTCATTATCGGTACATCAACATCAATTTTACTATAGTAATATAGATGTGTTGAGAAAATACAAATAAAGTCAATCGAACTTATCAACAATCACACCACACTACTTCCTCCGATTTTTAAATGATATATATTGTATAAAATTAATACAGTACCAGATACATAAACTTTTGTCAAGTTATTTTTACTTAGATAAATAAGGCCTAAGAGAGTAGGTTAGAGGATGGAAATTGGGGGGAAATAAAATGTAAGTTAACTTATAGGTCAGTAGACAGTAAATTTATGATGCAGTTATGCAGATGTATTTGTTAAGTGTGCAAGACACTATCAAGACAAAATTAAATTTTCAGGACTTTACAATTAAGAACAAAATTAAACTATCAATGCAAACTAGTTGAGTAGTTAGCCACAAAAGTGAGAAGGGTTAATAGCTAGAGAGACTGCTAGGTACTTGAAAAATAACATGCGACCCTAAAAAATTGCCTTATAAAAAAATATGACAACTTTTTTTTGACACATTAAGAAAAATAAGACAAGTTTCTAAAACATAATTATATCAGTGTAGAACACGAGTGTTCACTTTATCATCAATATATGGCAATTCAAAAAACAATGAGATGAAACAAGTGTCTATATGAAGCTACAACTTGCAAAAGATTATCTCAGCTAAAAACAAATAAGTCATCGTTCTCTTTAATTTGAATTACATTTGTGGTCACCTTAAATAATCTGAGGTAAAGAATGGAAATAATGGTTGCCATTCCATAAAAAACTGGTAACAACCACGCAATTGTTAAGGAGCTCTATCGAAAGGTGTTGTATCATTATAACAAACATCCCATACAGCTTCCATAGAATCCTTGGCAGTTGAACCAGAACAAAATGGATTTGAAGCCAATGATGCCATAACTCTTCTTTTGACGCATTCCTTCAAGGTGAATTAAATTAACTCAGTATTGAACTCATAAGTCTAAACTCCAGAACATTTTAAAAGTGAAAAAATTATGTTTTTTAGAAAGAAGGAAAAAACAGAAAGAAAAAAAAATACTTGCTTTGAAACAATCAAATCTAGAAATAATCTTTAGCAATTGCACTTCACAGAGAATGATAGAGTACAGAAATATATAACACTATACAAGGCCAAAAGGGGACACATAATCATTAGCCTGGTCTAGACATGATAATTACCACTGCCTAAACAGGTATGAAGTATCCCAAAGTAGTTAAAGTAGCCTGAGTTATAAAGCCTAGACACGACACGGACATCGGTAATGTCCAAAACATAGGACCTTGACATTGACAGTGGTAATGTCCTAAACAGGTATGGGAATCATTTATAGAAGATCGAATTTGACTTTCCAATCCTCTAAGATAATTTTTACTTTTAGTTTTATCAACTCGCACAAACAATCCTTGAGCAACAGATCTGAATTCTGATTCTACAAAAGATGTTGCCATCACTTTTTGTTCTTTGCTCTTCCATGAAACCAAATTACTTCCTTGAAAGATGCAATATCTAGAAGTTCATCTTCTGTCTACTGAGGCTTTGCTTGAGAGTTAGGAGGGGAAGTAATTTGGGTATAAAGGAGGGAAAAGGAGGGGAGTTCCTCAACAGTCACCACGTTTGGGAGAAAAAAAGTTGAAAGAGATGGGAAGAAGAATGTTTATGATTGATTTATATTTTTTTGAGAGTATTATGATAAAAAGAAAAATATGATTTGGAGAATTTGTCAAAGTCCTCCAAAACTCACCTCCAATACATTAGTTCCTCGACATTAGAGGGTTTTAATTTTATTTTATAGAGAAAGAGAAACCTCCATGCAAGATGGGTGGGTTGGTATCATCCCTTCGATTTCCATTTTCACCGTCCTTATCCCCAAAAGCCTTCTTTTGTCTTCCTTCCTAACTTCCAAACAAAATCTTAAGAATTCTCATGGTCTGCATCACCATACACATATAGGCGCTTAATTTACCATTCTTAAGTAGAGTGTGTGTCATACTCTAGTAGTGCAGATTTTGTTCTTAGTTTGAAGATAAGGCAATCAGTACATGCCTTGATACATCCTTTGCTTACTCCGGATTCTATTTTTGCTTCTCCCAATTGTGTTTGGATCCACAGGATTGGAGGGTGGTTTGCATGGTCCTAATTTGGTGTTATATAGTGCTCCGCTGCTATTTTGGTTTGCAATTCATTGCAGTATTTAGCATTTTGATGAATGTTAGGACTTAGGTGTACCCTAGCCCTAGGACAATGAATGATTGAAGGTAACCAGTGCATATTTAATTTTAAGGAGATTTCATTGCATCAGCAGCTGATCAGGGATAAAATTAGGCATTTGGTGTATGATACACAGTCTTTTCAAGATAAAATTCTTTGTAGTTTTGTATCGTTTACATTTTATCGTCATTATCTGTTCTGTGTTTGCCTTCATGTTAAGAGTAACCTTTATCCCTCTAATTCTCTAAGTTCTATCATCATCTGATCATCTACCTGAATTTCTATATTTATCAATGATATAGGAGAAGAATAGTTGCCACGAGCTTAATGTTCACATTATCATAGCATGTCTCAAATAAAATACTTTGAAACAGTCAATACTAAAGCCTAAGTTACTAAACTCTACTAATTTCCCTAAAGCTGCTGCACATTATCTCCAAAAATATTCAACCATAATTATTTTTTTGAATAAAAGGAGGAAGGAAAGAAATGGCGTACTTGTTCGTGCCCTCGTATTTTCATAAACCCTCGTAGAAGTTCCCGTTTGTAATGACAATCACCACTTAGATGACCTGCTCTTATCTGTTTCACATAATCATCAAGAAAAAAAATTGACTAAATGAAATTAATACATCAAAGTCAATATGATTAAAAGGGCATCGTTAAAAAGTAACCTCACTACAAGCATGGTGAGCACAATCAGTCCAATTCAAGTTTGCAGCCCGACAGTCATCAAATGCATGAATTAGCTCGTGGATTATCACCTGGTTAACCTCGTCTTGCATTTGTGTCCGATTTCCGCACACAACTATCTGTGTCCAAAAAACATAGAATAATACTATAAGTAAATTGAAAACCTTATAGTATAATCATAGGATTACACAAAGCCAGACGACAACAATTGAGATTATTTTCATCATCAAATGTCAAACTTGGTATATCAGCTTTTTAAGCCAACAATGATTGCTTCACCTCAACTCAAACTTTCTAAGGAGTGATTGTCTACTTCTTAATAATCTACCTTCACTCTCTTTATTTCTCTCTTAACACATCATTTTCCCTCATTCATACAATCTTATTTAAATAACTACTCTCTCCTAAATAGACTAAAAGCCACAAAATCATGACGCTAGATAGATCTCAGCTTATTAACTAGTGTATAGTTAGCTTAGTTAAACAAATTTTAACTAGCTAATTACATTATAGTTAGACAGTTAAAGAACTGTTACTAGTTAATTTCACACTAAGCTTTATTCTTCCTATCACACATAGCAGTATACATATAGCTGGAACTAGCAATTGTATCAGAACTGAATTCATTTTTCCTCATTCATAAATACTAGAATGACTTTGCAACGATAAACATGTTTGGACAACAAACAGATTAAGTAAGCTTGTTTGCATAAGGTATTTCTAAAACAAAATCAAATTGCTTTTATATAAACTGTTTTCATAACTTATCGTCGAGAATTTATGGAAACAAACTGAAAAAAAAAAAAAAAAAACTTATAGACATGTCATAATAAGTTATTTCATAAATTCTCTGAAACATACTCACAAGTATTCTCGTCATAACATAAGCTCAAATAAGTCAATCCAAACAGATTCAATACATATACAAACACCGGACAGGACAGTGACACGTAAACAAGAATAATTTTTTTTTTTTTAAAGTGATATAATTCAATGTAATTGTAATTGTAAGTGTCGGTGAAATGAAAAGGTATGTATGTACACACCCCTGCACCGGGAAGATAACCGCCAGCATGTGACTGATCGCAATTAATAGCTCGGATGAAATTATCTTGAACAGAACATCCAGCTTTCTCCATGTGTTCCCTTAAAAACCTTACCATTGGAGCTGATATAAGAAAACCACGAAAAGTAGTTGTTAGTAGAAATAAGAAAGAATAGAGAGGGAATTTTGGAAAATGGAAGAGAATTGAATTACACTTGAGACTCTTCTGAATCATGCGTTCGCATTCCTTGAGAGCTTTGTCGCCATTGGCGGAGGAAGCATCAAAGTCTGTCATCCGGTGCCGGAATCTGATTCAGGGTTCCAATTTCAGATGCTACAGTCTACAGAGATGATAGTAGGGTTTATCTGGTTCGGTTGAATCGCTGAAATTTTGAAGCAAATGTTTATTTTATTTTATTTTTACAAGAATTGGCCATGCTTTGGAAATGAAATATGTTAATGAACGGAGTAGATGAATTCTTCCCTATCCACTTATATTATTGATTTAAATTTAAATTTAAATTATGAATTTTTTAAATATAAATTAATATAAAAATATAATATAGCAATGATTTTTGTCTACAAGATATTTGTTTCTAAAAAAAATGTTAGGTATAAGAATGTTCACCTAAAATTTATGACCCCAACAAAAACATAAAATAAAATTTGGTCGGATGATTTAGTGGTTAGAAAGAAAATTTAACCTTTTAAAAGTAAATAAATATGTGTATTAAAATTTAAATCTCGGTCTATGCACATTAACTAATTATAAATTTACAATGTTCTTATCAACTGAGTTAAAATTATGTGGATAAAAACATAACATTTTATTGAGAGAAATCATGAAATATTCTACTATATGATTTCTTTTTTAATAATCAACACATATGAATTAAGACATTCATTTATATAGAATTTTTGTTGTGTGACACATCATTAAATTTTAGTCTCTTAACCTATATGAAAGAGAGATTTTTAGTCAAAAATGAAAGAGAGATTTAAACTCAACAATTTAAAAATGAAGAGATTTATTCATGAAAAAGTTAAGATAGAAATATCAAAACTCTTGTACAAAAAAACAAAAATATCAAAACTCAAAACATTATACATGTGGTAGTAAAAAAGAATGTGTTTTCTATTATAACTGAACATTGTCAACCTTTGAAAAAGAACATTGTTGTCCATCACACTAAAAAAATTTGAACATTGACTATCAAGTACACCGCCCATTTTTTATCACTAGTTTTTAGTAAGGTCTTCCTAACTTGTTCATGTAGGACCGAGGTCGATTTCAGGTCATCCACTTTGTATACGTGAATTTATAATAAATGACATTGTTATTTTGTCAATGTATAAAAAAAATAGAAATTTTATTATGGAAAATGTAATATTTGAACTTAAAAAAACAAAAGTTTAAAAAATATGTACTTTAAATTAATTTTAGTGTTAAATATGTTTCTGGTCCCTATAAAATGCGGTCTTCAAATTTAGTCCTTATTTTATTTTTATTATATTTTTAGGTCCTACAATTTGTTTCTTGCACATAATTTTAGTCCCCACTAAAACTATTTGAATGATTTTTTTTATAGTCATGTTTAAAACATCATATAAAATTTATTTACCAAAATTTAAATTTTTTTAACATGATATGAATTAAATATAAATTTTCTAAATTACAAAATTTTAAGATAAAAGTAAGGAAAATTATGACCTAAAAATCAAATTTTGAGCTCGCTTTTTTAGGAGGAACTTTTTATGGCGTTCTAAAGATACTTGTGAAAAAATTATTCAAAAATACATGTTGATTTACCAGTAGAAACAAAAAATGAGTGCATAATAATTTTCTAGAGACTATTTTTTAAGAAATATTAAATAGGGACTTAAATTAGAAGATTGTCATTTTGTAGGGACAAAAAACATATTTAACCCTTAATTTTACATTGATAGACAATATAAAATGATTTTATTTTTATATCATATTAAGAAAATGGATGAAATAGAGTGAATTGACACATACATTTTTTTAGGGAAACAAATTAACAAATATATTGTGTCAAAAAAAATTAACAAATATATTATTATAATTATTATTAGTTTTTATTTTTTACATTTCTTTTTCAATTGATGTTATAAATTTATTTTATTGTAATAGATTTCTGTAGAATAGTTCAAATGGGAAGAATCAAATGACATGCTCGGGGAAAATCCATAGATCAATTTTTACTTATATAACAAATTATTGTAGTATGATTCAAAAAAAAAATTATTGTAGTAGTATTGATATTAAATTTATTTTATTAGTTGAAGTGGAGTATTCCTTTTTTCTAAAAAAAAATTGCTATTAGTGAGTATTATTTTTGTGCTAAAAAAGCACTTGGAAGTTGGAAATGCATTATCCTTAAAATCATCATCATATTCATTCCTCCGTCCACCCCTTTTGTCTTTCTTTTTTCCCATTCTTTTTGCCTCTCATAAAATCACTCTAGTAGTAACCATCATTCATCACCATATATATAAATAAATACAACCACACATTCATTCCTATTATTTCTACACCATCCATATCCACATCCATCACAATCTCCAAAAATGGAAGAAAAAAAAGGAGTAAAATGGAGTTGGACATCAGCAATAATAGGAGCAGCATCAGCAATAGCAGCAACATCAATCCTCTCAGCAAAACCAAAAGACCCATCATTCCATCTCATTTCCATCAACTTCACTTCCTTAAAACCATCTCTCCCTGTTCTTGACGCTGAGCTTCTTCTAACAGTCCATGTCACTAACCCAAATATAGCTCCAATTAACTACACATCAACTACCATGTCAATTTTCTACGAAGGTACACTTCTCGGTTCTGCACCGGTTCAAGCCGGTTCACAGCCACCGAGATCGTGTCAACTTCTTAGACTTCCTGCTCGCCTTAAGGCGCGACAGCTGGCGCAACATGTTAAGAGCGTTGTGTCTGATGTGGCGAAACGGGAGATGATACTTGATGCCTCTGTTGATATTGTTGGTACTGCTAGAGTTTTGTGGTGGGATCATAATTTTAAGGTTAGAGTTAATAGTCATGTTACTGTTGATCCTGTTTTGCTTGATGTTATTCATCAGGAGAATACTGCTCAGCTTCAACTCTTTGCTTCAGGTCGGTGATTACAATTGTGTTAATGAATCAATGAATTTAATTAAATTAATTTGGCTATTGAAAAAGCATTGTGATTTGTTTAGATTTGAAATTGGAATTTGACCCTAATAATGTGATGATTTGATTCTTTACTTTTTCAAGCCTGTTACTTGAGGATTGAGAATTGTTTTTTAATGAAAGAAAATTGAGAATTGTCTTGCTTTTAATGTTGTATTACTCAAGTTTTAATAATAGTATCTTTAGCCAAAAAAAAAGTGCCAATATATTATAGTACTTTGATACGAAGAAAAATTCTCTCTTTCAGACGCGGTTGTGCGAGATCGAACTAAGATAGTAATACTTATTGGTTATAGTACTATCTAAAAATTTATGTCTTGTGATTATTTGGGTTAATTAGTAATGGGTCATTGTTAGGAGTCACCTAACAGTCATATAGACGAAACTTTTTAGTTTAGGGATAGCAAATAATTTCTCTACCGTAGTTGAATCCACATCGTTAAATTTGATGATTAGTATTTAGTGTTGCATAGTTGCATTGTCATGGATCATTGAATGTTAAGCTACCATTTTGTCCCAAAATGTAAGAGAAAGTTGGTCAAATAAAATTTAATCGGATACGTCAACTTTTGTTGACTAATTTTCTCTTATCTTTTTGGGATGAAGGGAGTATATTGATAATTTTTTTTTGACTAAAGCTATATTGATAGTAATTGTTATGTTAAAGATTGTGTATTCAAATTACTATCATGTATGTATCTTTATCAATGTAATAACTCATGATTTGTTGATGTGGTTGCTTGCACATTATTTGTGCGAGTAGATGATGAGTTGGCAGGTGAAGATGAAACTGAAACCGAAACTGAAACTGAAGTAGAAGTTGAGAAGTGATCAACATTTCGCCTTAGCACTAAATACTAGTTTTTTGTTTTTGTTAATTTGTTATGCTATTTTGTTGTGTTTCATTGACTTTAGTTTATGTTGAATATTTTAGGATGGACTCTAATATTGTGACTTGTATGATTAGATTCTAATTTGTTGATTGTTATTTGTTTATGCAGCTGATTAAGTGACTTCTTTATTATAGTATGTATATTAGTTTTTAATTGAACCAAATTATGGTATATGAGCATTGGGGATTGAACAAAATTCTTGGTGTGAGCATTGGGAGTACGTTTACAGATTTACTACTTGCATAATCAACACTTTAGTTTATGACTAAAAAAGTAGAAGATTGTAGAGTAACGCCTAACGGTTATTAATCGTGAATTTGTTTAACAAATTTCTGGTTGATTATTATAGACCACCTCTAGTACGTACTAAGGTCAAATGTTTGTTTACTAATAGTAGAAACAAAGAGAGGATTACAATAAAAAAATTGTTGATTAGGTGACTCACTAGCGTCTCTCTAGTAAGTTTATAGACTATACTCGTTTAGTCAATGTTGCTTTCTCCAAAGACTCGGTTATACCAAACAATCACATGTTGCTTTATCGGAGGATGGATAATACAATTGGTTAAGCTGGCTGAGCTAAGAGTTAAGGAGTTAAAGGAGGTTCAAAGTTCAAGTAATGACAAGTAAGATTGTAATATACTACTAATTACTAATAATTAACATTGTTTATAAAACAAAATATGTTGCTTTATCGAATGAGCTAACTGCGGAGTAATTTACAGAAAACATCTGCAAATGATTTAAGTTAGCTAAGCGTAGCTCAATAAAAAGATGAGAAATGACATTCTTTTTAGGGTTACCATGATATTGATACAAAGTTTTCATCGTCGTTAACAATGTTTAATCTCCATTGGAAACATATGGAACACACAAAATAGATTCTTCTCTCTCAACTGAATTTTCTACATATACATAAGTCATAAATTGAATTTCTGATCACGTGCTTAAGTGGATCAAGACATGTACCTCTCAAACCAATTTATTGTTGGTGAGAATTGACATTTTGAATGTCCAATTTTGCATTATTATGAATAACTGTGTTGTGTTAGTCTTTTTCTTATTAAAACTCCATATGAGAGTTGTTACAAAAAGCGATAAGGATTCTACTTGTAACACGAATAATGCCAAATTCTATGTTATGGCGATTAAACTAGTCCACAATCAAATAAATAAATAAAACTAGTCCACAACCAGCTTGGAAGCTTGAGTAACTCATTGAGAGTTTTTGAAAATGAGATAATTTAATATGAATTTTTAAATTTTAAGAAATCAAAATAAAAGTAAAGGAAATTTGGTCTTAAAAATCAAGTTTTGATCTATATTTTTTTTTAACTTTTGTAGTAGATGTTCTAAACATGTTAGTAGCTAATATAATCATTCAGAAACATACCAAAAAAAATATAATCATTCAAAATACTCATCATTCGTACGACTCGCAAATACATCACACCATATTTTGAGGTATTGTACGACTTGCAAATATATTTTGAGACAAAAATGATTTTTTTTTTTCTCTTATATATTGAGATGAGTGAGTACTTAACAAGTGGCCTAACACGACCTTTATCTTTTATTGCGTAATTAATTAATTAGCCTCGGTTACCAAAAATAGAATAAAAATGGTACTAGTATTTGAAACGGTGCCGTATTAAAACCCTGAGAAGTTCGTGTGTAGAAAAGAAGAACAATTAATTGAGAGCTTCAGCCACAACTTGCTTCCTTCTACGAACTCACTCACACTCTCCGTTCAACTCAATCAATCTCGTAATTTCTCTCTTTCTTTCCGTTCAGACTAATTTTCTTTTAGATAAACACAAAATGCTTCAATCAGATTTCGAATCACTTTCTGAAAAATTCACAATGCTTATAGTTAATTATTAGATTCACGCTGTTTATATATATTTCATAATCATTCATTCAATAATTCTGTTTAGTTTTTATTTCACAATTAACATCCAATTTCACCTTTGTTCTACGCGTTTCAATTTTTTAACTTAATTTAATGTGTCATCTATAACTAATCTAGCCCCTTTAGTTTTAAAACTTGATGAAATTTATGCTCACTTTGTTTGTTTGTGAAATATTTGCCATTATTAAAATTATGTTGTTATTAGTAATTTTTAGAGTAAACCACCAAATTCGTAGGGTGCTCTCAAATAGGTTATGAGATTATGAATATTTCAAAGGCTTAAGTATCATTTTCGTCTCTGTATGTACACGAAATTTTGGTTTTAGTCCTTAAATTGATTTTTGTTCTAAATAAGTCTCTGAATCAACCAAACTTTTTGCTTAAGCTAGAATCCGCAGGAAAATTTGCAAGTTTCCTGTAGATTTTCCTGCAAATTTTCATGTGGATTTTTGCTACAGTGACCAAAAACAAAAAAATTGGTTGATTCATGGACTTATTTAGAACAAAAATCGATACAGGGATTAAAACCAAAATTCTGCGTACATACTGGGACGCAAATGATACTTAAGCCTATTTCAAAAAGGTTTTTGACTCTGTCAAATTTTACTCATGTTAGTCTTTCTATAAGTTGGTGACCGAATTGATAGTAATATTAGGAACTAAATTGACAGTAAGTGGTCTATTATAGGTACCGTTACTTGATATTTTAATAGAGTTAGGGATCTTTTTGAAATATTTCATAATCTCATAGACTTATTTGAGAGCGAGCTACAAAGTTATGGATTAATTTTTTGTTTATTCCATTTTTATGTGTGTGAATTTCTGGTGTCGGGATTCTTTGTAAAGTTTAATGATTAAAAGAAATAGATGTACCAACTTTACCATTTTCGTATATTATTTGCAGAAGAAAATCGACAGAATGGCAACACGGGTGGCAGTAAGACATGCATCCAGGAGGCTATTTAGCAGTGGCAGCGGGAAAGTTCTCAGTGAGGAGGAGAAAGCTGCAGAAAATGCTTACTTCAAGGTAACCTCAATAGTTGCTTTAGTTTATTTACTCTTGCTTCATGTTGTTTTGTTTTTTAGCTTGCTCTTTGCTATCGGTTGGAGGTTTACGGTTTTTGTGTAATGGGTCCCTTCTGAGCTGTTTTTATATTAGAAGGTTTTCCTTTGATAGTTGTTTTCTTCACATTTTTCATCCATGTGGTTCATATCATTGCATATTTAGGGTTCTCTTTGTTATTCTAAAGTTTCAAAAATTACAACCAATATGATATGATATCCGGCAAGAAGAATTTCCATATCCCTCTAAAACATGTTTAAATTAAAATCTTTGTACTTTGTGGAGACCATTGCTTGTGCAAAATTTGGGACTAGCACTCTTTTTAAAAAAGGAAATGTGGTGCTATGTTCTTTTACCATAGACCACACTGCATCCTATGTGCATGTTGAGAAGAATTTTGAATCATATTTCCTTTTTAATGCATTCAAAATTTTAATTTGTTTTGCATAATTT
The DNA here is from genome assembly GCA_951804385.1 of Trifolium dubium. Classification (NCBI taxonomy): domain Eukaryota; kingdom Viridiplantae; phylum Streptophyta; class Magnoliopsida; order Fabales; family Fabaceae; genus Trifolium; species Trifolium dubium. Next base: position 27,361,218 of record OX638075.1, on the reverse strand, counting down.
TGTTTTGGCTCTGACGACAAATCATCTGGAATTGTGTAAATAGATTTATCCAAAGTGTTAAAGTCACAACTCATAAGTGTTGCCTTCGATTATACTAGTTTCTAGCAAGGAAACAATTATTTATTCACTTTCATGCGCTGTTAATCTGTTAGTCCACTGCCTGCCTAGAAAATAGATTGGTGCTGCTCAACAAGTAAATGTACATATATGTATAAAGATATGAAGTTAAAACTTAAGTGTATGCATCCATATCTTTTGCTAATCAACTCGATTGCCATAGAGAAAGATTGTATCTTATGTTGGTAGTTTGTCTACATTACACTAAAGGACTAAGCTTTCTGGTACCATCTATTCTATGGTGTTTACATATTTTTTATGTTGCAGAGAACTGAGCAAGAGAAGTTGGAGAAGCTTGCTCGCAAGGTATGCCCTCGAATTTTACCTCTTGTTTTTTTAATCTTTTACAACTGCATTGTTGTATATGATGAACTTGAAAATACATACCTTTTGGGTCGCCATTCTTCAACCCGTTATGCCACATTTTTGTTCTTTGATTGAGGAGTTTTATCAGTTTTTCTTGGTGAAAAATGATGGATTGGAAGCATTATCAGTTTGGTTTGTTCAAATGCCATAGGATTTTTTCATTTACCCATTTAAAAACCAGAAAATAAAAAATTATACTATAAAACTCTAAATTCAGACATCCATTTATTATCCTATGCAGAAACTTGTGATTTAGCCTATAACATTGTGTCTATAATAGATTCAGTATTGAATGTTACCTCTCTTACTCTCTCAGTGAAGGGTGTTCACAGTTAACAGACGCCCTCAGCTGCAGTTTGACGATAGAACATTGTAGATTTACCATTAATAGTATAGGATAATATTACTATAATAAACAAAAGAGTGATAATGGGAATGTTGGTTGACTATGAAGCCCAAATACGCCACCTTCAGAATGTTATATTCACCTTAAGTCCTATTCAAAGGAAGTCTCGATTCTACACGTGTCTAAAATTAACTATATCATTCTTGTGTTGCTTGTTCCTATTATCCAAGAATGCACGGCTTTCTAAGTTTGGATCATTGAGAGACAACTCTGCCATGCCAATTCCAAACTCTTCTTCATTATACCCTTAATCTTTTCTGAACCTAAGTCAAAGGTTGTCGTGCACAAAATTACCATTTTTTGCGTCCTTTTTGTTTTTTTCCCCAAATATGAATAAACGGGTATGTACTATAATCCTCTAACAAACAATATGGTGAAGAACTAGGTTGAACAGGAAGGTTCAAGACGAACTTTAGAGTTGTATTCTGAACTTATCAAATCATATCCTTGTTACTTAAATGGGTCAATAATTTCTTTAAAAAAAATTAGGGGACACTATATATATTTAGGTGTATGATATGCATTTCAAATCGGATATGGTCCAGCCCTAATACTTTTGTAAATTTGAATTATCTTGAGTTCATAGTTGGTTGACTATTTGGCAACATTTTGATTTTGGGTATTAGTCTACTTTCTGTATATTCAGATGCACACTACAACAGTCCTAACACATTCTGCTATGGTTCTAGAACTTGATTACATTATGCTGGTGCCAAAGTATGCTCTTGTCATGTTTGGAGATTGCATAAATTCATTGATAATGTAGATGGTTGTACTTAATGAAATCTGTTGTCAATAGACGTCTTATTGTAACTAGATGATGCTTGTGGGTATTAAGTGACTAATGAATTGATGAACATATTTTAAGTAACAAGGAGAAAAGAGATGTATTTTTCAGCAACTGGTGATAGTCAAATGGCAATTGACAAATAATTACTCCATATATTCTTTTTGGCAGAAATTAATAGTAAAAAAAATACAGCAAAAAAGTTACATTAGTTCCTCCTAAGCATGGTTTAACTTTAAACTCACAAGATCTTCTCTCTTCTTGAAAGTCATTTGCATTTTAATCATACTTATGACTCTAACTAAAGGACCAAACCAAATATATTTGCAATGTTATTTCTTTATATTCTGCCACTTCCTGTTCCCACTAAGACTTCTAGGTTTTTTCTATTGGGTGTTAACGTGTTTGAGACTCTGTTTTCTTTAGCTTGGTTACAATAAATTGTTTGAGTTCTGGTTTATATTCCAGCATTTTTGTTTTCTCTCAAGTTTTGCACCTCTTTCTATTTCTCTTTCATTTTTCCATTGTCCTTTTTGCATGCACTATTTATGAATGCTGTGCTCTGAACTTGATGTTAAATATATCTATTCTAATACAGGGTCCTCAACCAGAAGCAAAACCAGCTGCAGGCTCAGGTGGTTCTGTGACTGATGCCAAACCAAGTGTCTCTGCTGGACAGGCCGAAACATCAGGTCCTAAAGTTTCAACTGACAAATACCGGAATTATGGAGTTGTAGCTGGCACTATAACATTTTTTGGTGCTTTAGGGTGGTACCTTAAAGGCACTGCAAAGAAGCCCGAAGTGCAGGATTGAAGATTTTAGTTGCGGTGGTTGTTTTTGATTTCGTTTTGGTTGCAGCAGCTGCACAAAAATAAATAACTACACACCACTCTGCTTTTATTCCATCATTATGTAAGCATGGATTACTTTTTTGTTTACCCTGTTTTATATTCTCTTAGCATAATCAGCATCAACAGTGAAACTGTGTAATATCAAGCGAGAACCGAGAAGGATATTTTGCAAGAAAATCACATTGAGTAACATTTGAATGGAATTTTGGGGAGTTCACTGCAATATTATATGAAATGTTCATGTTTAAAGACTCAGTTTTTGTGTGATTTTTCAAAACTAAACAAAAGTCACAAGTGCTTGCGGAGAAGTTATTTGAAGTAACTAAAATAAGCTGTACATATATTTATGGCTTTGTTTATGTGGCTTACATAATTCAAAATAAAAATAGATTTTTGTGGCATAAAGAAGTAACAAGCTAAAATAAAGTTTAGATTCAGTTTGCATTTGGTTAATGCAGATGTAAATGTATCGTTTGAACAAGTTTTGAGAGTACTCTCAAAAGTACACCTTGATTTTCCAGGAGTTGTGTATCATACCTCAATCTAAATTATATTTCATCAAATAAAAATGAAAGTTTTGTTGTCCATGCACAAACATACCTGATTTGAGAACTGTAAAATCCTATTTTTATAAATAAAAAAGTATTCTCAAATGCATAATCAATTTTACAAGATAGCAGAATAACAAGAATAAATTAATTTTCAAAAACATTTCAACCAAATCAGAAATTGGAAGAAGGAAAAAATAAGTGATGATGGGTCAACTCTGGTATCTTGATTCCAGTAAATAATTTTTGTATCAATGCAATTAGCCTTAAAATCATTTAATCATTTTCATTGGATAAAATAACACAGCATTATTTAGTGTAATAAAATCAACAATATATGAATAAAACTAACAAAAAAGCAAAAATTGCACCAGCCGGGAATCGAACCCGGGTCTGTACCGTGGCAGGGTACTATTCTACCACTAGACCACTGGTGCTTGTTGAAACTGGTTGACAAATATATGTATTTATTTATATGTTAAATTTTGTTTTCTTCTTTTTCTATATTACTTTCTACACCACCATCACAATATTGTTCTTCCTATATATTACTTTCTACACAACTATGGTAATGTTCTTCATCATCATCAATATAATGTTGTTCCCTTGCATCATACTTAATAAAATGCAGGGTAAGCCTTCCATCTTCTCTATGAGCATGAAGAAAATCTGGTGTTGGTATTTGTTTAAGAATAAACCTTCCATTGTTCTTATAAGCTTGGTAAATAACACAAGGTTTTCCACTGCTCCCTATGCATGAAATAGGTGGAGGGTACGCATTCATCACTTTTGCTCTACCACTTTTCCATAACCCTTTTCCTTCTAAACCCGAATCCTTTTCGCCATCTTCTTCTTCTTCTTCTTCGTCTTCTTTGTATTCTTCATATTTGTAGTCTTCGTCTTTGTTTTGTTTGTCGTCTTTCTGTTCAAGGTCTTCAACTTTATCCGTGTTTTCAAGATCATCACTCATATTGCAAATTCTCAATCTCTTTAACTTCAAAGATACATTTCTTTTGAAAGATAATGAATTCTTATTCTCAAGAGGTTGTTTAATAGGAATAGGGTTTAAATGGTTTATTAGTTCCGGGAACGATGAATATGATGATGAACGTGATGGTGACGGTTGAGGTGTAATCTCATTGAAATAAAGTTCTCCAAAAATCTCAGTGAAAGAAGATGAATGTTGTATAGGTCTGATTTGGTTCTTCCATGATTCAAGAGATTGATCAATAAGTTTTGTTGGACTTTCTGCTTGCAATGGAGGGTTTTCAAATATGTGTGTAAGGCTACATGTTGCCATGGTTGATTAGATTTGATGAATATTGATATTTCCTAGGTTTTTTTTCTTTTTGTTTAGGGTCAGAGGGAAAGAAAACATGACATACATTAAGAAAGATTAGAAAAGGTAAAGATGAATGTTAGAGTTTAATTTGGTGGTTTTTATTTTTAAATGGGAGAGAAAAAAGGAGGATAAGGACACCAAAATAGCTTAGTTTAAGAAATATGAGGGGGAATATGCCATTATTGTGTTGGAGGCTGTTATTATTTTGGTATCTTTTTTATTTATCTTGTTATGTATTGTTAAGTTAGGTGGTTTGTTTTCTTTCCGATGTACCAAAAAAATAAAAAAAAGTTGGTTTGTTAAGCCGTTTATTGGGTGGAGTGGAGATAAACTTAACAGAATTATGATTTATCTTTACGTATCATATCTATTAATAGATTATGATTAGCATCATGGTTTTAAATTTGAAATTTGCAATGTCAATGCAATGCGCGAAGGATTTTGAGGTCTACACAAAAGTGAATGAGTTAGAGCTTGAACTTCGGTCACAACACCTTAGAAAATTAGTGAATTAGTCATTGAAAATTGATTCAGTATAAAGAGTTAACTTGCAAGAGCATGAATGAGTTTAACTCTCGCTGCCAATATGAAGACTTTTTTAGTGAGTGATTTGTAAGTACCTCTATAAATATTTTTTTGGTTTTGAGGTGTTATCTAATCCTGTCGCGTCTACAAAATCCAACTAATGATAATATGAATATGATCACAACTAGAAGTAGTGATTATTTTATAAATAATTTATAGTTCATCATGCATAAAATTTGTCCTAATTGGCATATTAGTTCTTTAACCTTCAAAGATATTGGGTGGACGACATACTTTTAAGGCAAATGCTAAAAAGTGCACCCAGTGCACTCTTTTTTTTTTTTGAAACAACCCGGTGCACTCTTTAAACCCTTTAATTAGTAAGTTTTTATAGAATTTTTAAAAAGATGTATAAAATCAACGTATTGGAAATTGTATTGTTTAACTTTTTGAATAAATAATTTCTTTAAATAGTATGCTTAAAGGGTGCACTCGTTAGCAAGACCCTTTAAATTTTATGTCATGTCAACCCTAAAAATACATATTACAAGTCACATACCAAACTTGGCTTAGAATAATGCTTACTCATACAAATGTACACACTCACCACCTTCAACACTCTGAATTTAACACCTCCAAACTATGCTAGTTTTGATCATAGTGCCATTTCTAATCTAAAAACCAGACAAGTCAAAAAAACCAAGAAAATCATAAAACTAAACAACTACAAAATCTTGTCCTTGCAAGTTGCAACTTAAGACTAGATAAACAAACATATAATGCCATAAGTGACAAAAAAGAAAAGAATCAATTCACATTCCAGCACAATGGTGCTTTTTTAACTGTCAAACTTCTATCGGGTCTTGAATCTATCCAGCTCAAATTACTTCATTTTCTTTTCCATCAATATCTTGCTGGCAGTGTTTTTCCTTGCCCTCAGTGTCCTTGATACAAGTGTCTTCAAGAAATTTATCACTTGAACCGCATACATCAATGCAGTCAAAGGGTCTACCATCTGCAATCAGCTTTACTCATCAGATAGATAAGTTGGAACTTTTACTACTATTAAGAAGAAAAAAATTCAACAATAAGAATTTCACTAGTGTTAAAACTTAAAAGTACTGTAAAAATGTGTATCCAGTGTCAGACATGGGTTGATGTCGAACACCGACACATGTGGTTACTTTCAGTTAGTACTATTTTATCAAATTACTATCGATGTTGACGTGTTAGTGTTGTGTCTGATATATGTATCAATGCTTCATATACTTTCTTGAACAAGTTACAATTCCTTAAGAATTACAAATTTATTGAAACTAACTAACCTGAGTCATGTTTGGTGCAAAAACCATGGCAATGTTGCGTGCATTCATCTTATTAAGACATTCCTCTTGTACAACATCAGCCATCAGATTGATAGTCCAATCCAAAAGGGAAGCTTCCGTATGAGGTAGCTGATTCATCAGTTCGGCGCAATCCTCTTCTGTTTGACATTGCATTACCTGCTCTGATGATAAAGAATCCAGAACACCTCTTGGCAGCTCCCTAAACCAAGCCTTCAAGAGTACAAGATTACCAAATCAAATTATCATATAGCATTAAGGTCCTATTTATATAAACAGATTAGTCAAACGCTTATAGCATTAGCTCTTATCATATAAGTGCTTATATATATGAACTATTTCTATAACAAAGGATAAAATAAATTCAAGTTCAAACTGTATTCATATAAGCTATAAATTTTTTCCATAACCTATAGGAAGAGGTTATAGAAATATGCTGAAAACAACTTATAGACATGTCATAAGCTGTTTCGATAAACTACCACAGACATTCTCATAAGTGCTTATGTCAGTAGATAAGCTAAAATAAGTCAATCCAAATATGAATGAGTATACAATTCATCTAATGCAAACAAAAGTAAAATATATAGTAAGCAATAACACAAGTGCTAGTATAACCATGTAAATTTAATACATCTTTTCATTGTCATACCTTAATCAAACTTGCTAAACAATGTACATCGATGTTTTGTGGAACCACTCCTTTATTTAACTGTTCCCTAACATATTCCTCTTGATTATTGTCTGCATTAATTCTGAAAATTCCCTCTGCCTGCATAAGGTTTAATTCAACTGTAAAATTGTGTAACCAACAAAGAATGAGTCATTTGTGAAAGCCCATAAAGAATATTCTAGACAATGAACCTGTAATCCTCCTTGAGCATACAAGTGCTCTTGCATTAGTAGTAGAATTGTTGGCACAATGTTCCCTCTTGTATCATATGATAATTTCATGGATTCTGTTGAAACTCCAAAAACAGTTGCACCACAAATGTGATAAATCAAAACAAAAAAAAATCATCAAACATCACAAATTTGAGTACTTACAATGGTTTTGAATTTAACAAACAACAAATAAGCAATGTTTTACAAACCGAACCGAACGAGACAATTCAAACACAGACCATGGTTGGTTATTTGAGCTTTTCGATTGTGATTTTTGTTCCGATTTCATCGGCTTAAAGCAGTTGAACCATGACTTGCAGGTCTCACCGGTTCGATACACAGTTCAAAAACACAGATACTACTCTCGGATTAGGCGTGTCTCAATGTCGGACAACGTGTCATGTCCAACAACGACACTTACAATAATTACACTTAATTATATCTTTTTTTCAAAAAAATTATTCGTGTCAACGTGTCAGTGTCCGCATCCGTGTTTCATAGGTTCAATATTTTAAACATTGAGTAAAAAAGAGAAGAACATGAATGTAGCAATGAACATACCTAGCACTAGGAGGTGTACTTGGAACTTGAGGTACAAACTCAAGAGGCAAACCCAAGAAACCATTAAACCTATCAAATGTAACATGAGCAACATGGCGCACGTTAGTAGGTAGACCAATTTCCATGGAAGCATCATTAGAGCAAGAACCAAAGGATTTCCTGAAAAGGGTCACAAGAAAGGCCAAAAAGGATAGCTCTTGTTCATTCTTTTCCCTCTCTGTTACAGTTATCTCCTCTGTTTCACTTTCACAGTCAGTTAGCATAGAAAAACTACCGTTTACTGCAACGGCTAAAGAAGAAAAAGAAGATGAAGAAGAAGATGATGATGGTGGTTGTTGTTCTTGGTCGGTAGGGAGAATGAGAATGGAATCACAAGAATGTAGCACCTCAGCCATGGCTGTAATTGGAAATGAAGAACAAGGGCTTTTCTTGGAGTATGAAAAAAAGTTTGTGGTTTTTATGAAAGAAAAAAAATGTGATTTTGTTGAGGAAATGGTCAAATTTTTATTATGTTTATTTTTGCATGGAAATGGTCAATTTTGTTGGAGAATCAATAAATGCCCTTCAATTTATTTTTACTATTATAAATTAATTTGACTTTCTTAATATAAAATAACTGATGTATATAATTTACGATGAAAAAATATTGTATATCATGTAAGATTGTATCGCCAACACCAAATTACCGTGGCACTAAAAGTAATTACTTGTATTCAACAATAATAATTGTCTGTGTATTTTATTTGTTATATAACATTCTGATGAAATACTTGTCGATGAAATAAGATATAAATGCACATGCACTAAGTAGTTAAGAGTAGTTACTAGTTTGGTGGAGCTTTATTCAATGGAGTATTCAACTTCCATATCAAAAGAATCAAAGTAGTTAAGTGCAGCAGTGGTAAGTAGCTACTACTAGTTTGGCCATCTCACTCTAGTTTGTTGTAGACTACCAACAACAAAAAATATGGCTTTTATATATATTCTTTTTGGTGATTTTTTTTTGTTGAGATTAATTATTTTTATAGTTGCATGTTTGCACATGTGAACGTGGAGGAACAAAACAATTTTTGAAGTAGACTTTCGACGCTTACGAGAGTCGATTCAAATAATTTTAAAAATGGCAACATAAATTGGCAACTACATAAAAAATCAATAAAAAATCAATCGTTTTGAGGGATTCAACATTGGGATACTATGTTTATTCGTTGGTAGCACCCTCTAGACGGGTGCATCAAACTCAAGTGCGATGATACTTATAAAAACTCATCCAACCTTATTGGATGTGGAGGCTTGTTACGAGACACAAATAGAAGATGTTTAAAAATGTTATGTTCGAAAAGATTGACAGTTGTGAAGCACTTCACGCATAGATGTGGGGAATGTACATTGACATGAATTTGACTTGGAAGATGAGGATTACCCGCCTATAGTTAAGGCCCGACATGTTCGGGCTCCGATAAAAATATTGATATTTTTATGGTTAGTTTAAGGCAAAATTAAGATTTTTGGTTGACTTTTACTCTTTAGTCTTGTAACTAAAATTTCACCATTTTTACATGCAGTTATAGAAATCAAACCATGATATTCCATTTCAAGTCAAGCGCCAATCATCTATGGACTATTTGATTTTTTTTGCTTTGTAGAAAGACAAACAATAAATAACCAGTATTGTAAAAATGAATATACCAAGAAAAAATGAATAAACAAAAATAACAAGAGTTCCAAAGTAAGAACACAAAATCGAGTGAGTCAAGCGCCGGAAAAAAAAAACTGAGTCTAACTCGGTGACACACACACACACGAGAAACAACAGTGTGTGTGTAAGGATCCGAACTGAACAAACCATGGCGGTGAGGGCCACAGTATCACGCTTCCCAATTGACACCGATGCACGCGAAGGCTCCGGTCTTCTATGGGGAGTAACCGTCGCACCCTTCGCCGCCGTCGACGAAAACGACCAATCTCCGGCATACGGATCCAACGGCGAGCTCTTACCTCGGTGTGAGAATTGCTGGGCTTACTTCAACACCTACTGTGAACTTGAACAATGGTCATGGACTTGTGCACTCTGTGGCAATCTCAATGGTCTCTCTTCCGATGCAATTGAACGATATTCTCGTCCTCAATCTTGCGCTGAAATGATGTCTTCGTTTGTAGATCTTGAATTGCCTCCGCGTATGGATTTCAATTGTTTTGTTTTGTTTTGTTTCATTATTTGATCTTTGTTAGGGTTTTCGAATTTAACTGTTTTAGAATTTTGCAGAAGAATCGTCTGATGCTGCTGCATTGCAAGCATGTCCTGTTTATGTTGCTGCTGTTGACTTGTCATGTAAGATTCTTCGCTTTTTGTATTGTTTTATTGCTTATTCATAAGCTAATTGTGGTAGTTGGTATTGCATTTTGATTTTTGCATCATTTTATTGTTCAGTGAGCTTTTGTTAGTTAATTGATTTTGATCTGGATCTTAATTAGGAGTTTGTTGAAATAATAACAATGGGTTGAAATAGTAGTTGTAACGCTATTGATACGGCGTAGTGAAATTTAAACAAATTGTTATTGTTCTGCGATATACTATTTAGTACAATGTCTTTTCAAATAGCAGCTATTGCGGCGCTGTAGCATAGCAGAATTTAGGCTCTGTTCGGATAGTTTAAAATGAAACGGAATTCGCTATTGATAACACTCGTTAAATATTGATTTCAATTAAAATTTGCCATAACATTCTATAAACTTATATTGTCTTTTCTTAGAGAGTAGGAGTTGCATACTCTTTCAGCTGAGAAGTTCACATGTGCATGTGCTAGAAGCTAATCCTCATGGACCCATAAGCTATAACTTTTACACAATGTTGTTAAATAGAAACTATAGTGGCGCTATACTGCTATAGTGTAGCGGAATTTGGACAAACTGCGATACGCTTTTTATTACAAAATGTTGTTTAATAGCTGTTACTGTGGTGCTATAGCACTATTGCTTAGCAGAATTTTAACAATCCGCTATTCTCTGTTATCCGCAATTGACAACATTGTTTTTAATGACAATTTAGTTGTGTGTATGAGATTAGTGTGATATTTCACTTACACTTAAGTAGGTAATGAATATGTTGCTTATGGTGATTTGAACTTGTGTGGAACAAATGATTCTTAACGACTACATGCCATATTTTTTCGATTGATTCAGAACTTTAATATCAACTTTTCCATGCTTTATAATATGGCACTTGAGGGCTACACTAAGGGTTCAAATCAAGTAACATTTTATGGCTCAATGTGAATGATGAAAGACAAAGAAAGCCTAGGCAGTGTTTATCAGATTATGTGCCATACTTTGCAAATTCCTGCGATAATTAGTATTACCTCCATTCCTTTTTAATAGAGACAAATTGAATTGTCTCTTATAAGAAGAAACGGATGTAGTAGTAATTAGGCCGATATATAATTTGTAAAAAGTGTCAGTGATAGCAAAAATTTCCATAATATTGTTCTATTTCGCCTATCATATTCCCCGCCTATGCTTGGTCTTTTTGAAACTGTATAGATATAGACGGATGCAATCATCAGGGTGAAGAAAGTTGCCCCTAATTTACTATTAACTTTTATTTTTTTCAAGCATTCTATTTTGCATCTACTTGTCTTCTTAATATCATTTTGTAATTGTTATTTTGTGGCTAACTTAAAGAAAACTCTCGGGTTTAATTGCAGCTTCCGAGGAGTTTCTGGAACTCACTAAAAGTGCGTTGCTGGCAGCTTTGGAAGGTACTATGTTGATCAAACTATATATATTTCTTTCCTGCATAACATATATCTTTTGAAAATTGCTCTTATTTTTTTTCACTTGTTCTATTTCAGCTCTTGCTCCTGGTTCACTTTTTGGGCTTGCTACATTCAGCCATAAACTAGGACTCTATGATGTTCAAGGTCCAATACCTGTGGTGAAAAATGTTTTTATCCCTCCTGATGCAGAGGGTACCTTATCAATTGAGCTTGAAGATGTCATGCCTTTGTTACAATTTCTGGCTCCTGTATGTTAATGACATGCGTTTATTTTTTTAATTTCTGGGGCACATGTTCTGATGTTAAAGCACAGGGATTACAATATTTGGAAAAAGTTGTCAAATCTGAATTCCGTAATCTTTATTGAAGGTGGAAACTTTTAAGGACCGTATTGCATCTGCACTTGAATCACTTAGACCAACAACTTCATGGGAGAGAACTACAGGGGCAGGTCAAGGAATGGAAGGTGTTCTGCTAGGTGGGCGCGGTTTTGGAGTGGCAATGGAAGCCCTCTGCAATTACCTGGGATCTGAATATGGAAACACTTTTGCATTAGGTTGTATTATTATCCACAAATCTTACCATTTATGATTTTGTTTATGTGCTTCTTTAATGTTTAATCTTACTTCAAAGTTTCAATATGTCATTGTTTCTATTGAGTACTGCAGCTAGAATCTTTGCATTCATGTCGGGGCCTCCTGATTATGGAGCTGGACAATTGGATACTAGACGATACGGCGAGCAATATGCAAGCAAAGGGGAGGATGCAGATCGTGCATTACTTCCAGAGCAGACACCATTTTATAAAGATCTGGTATTTAACTTATTGTTATCATTGCTACTATTTCCCATTCACCTAGAAGTGGAAGAATTGACATGTGTTTCACAGGCAGCTGTTGCTGTTCAAGCAGGCGTATGTGTTGACATATTTGCTGTAACAAATGAGTATACTGATTTGGCATCACTAAAATTTCTGAGTATTGAAAGTGGGGGCTCCTTATTTTTCTATACAAGTACAGAGGATTCAACTTTGCCTCAGGACATGTAAGTCTCGTCTGTTAACTTAAATGTGTAGACCCACTTTACTGATAAAATCATTTCAAATTTTTGATATGTATCAATACGAGACAGTTAAACAATATGTGCTGATTGACCATATACCCATGTGTTCACAGCTTGAAGCCAGTACATCTTTTAAAGCAATCAAGTCCAATTAAGTTGACCACTTATGCTATTTATCAATCACTTCCCTTAAGTGATAAATGTGGACTAACATTTGATGATTAAACTTAAACCGATTTTTAAATCAGAAGTGTTGCAATACCATCTTAAATATCAACGATATGTAATGTAAACACTTTCAGGAATATCACTTCGGGTGACTATATTGGGATGTCTTTCTCTTTGCAGGTATCGAATGCTGAGTAGACCATATGCTTTTGGTTGTGTCCTGCGATTAAGAACCTCAACGGAGTTTAAGCCTGGAAATTCTGTAAGTGTTTTGTATAAGATGGATTTGTAATTCTCAACTTTTGCATCTTCTTATAACCTATAGAATAACTTAGTATTGTATTGCAGTATGGTCACTTCTTTCCAGATCCACAGTATGAAAATGTTCAACACGTCATATGCTGTGATTCTTATGCTACATATGCTTATGACTTTGTGTTTGAGAACAACATTGGGTTTTCAAGGTATAAATCATTACTTGTTACTTTCATGTCATGTCTTCAACTTTATGGTTTGCATTCTTATACATTGTTGATGTATGAGTATGACTGTTTACATGGTGTGCATCCAGAAGTGGGAAATGTTACGTTAAACCTTGTACTTTTGTGTTATTCAGACTTTATATCCTTTATTGCAAGGCAATCCAAGTAACTGAACTCCAAATTCGTTAATTTTTCTATCAATTATGGAGTGTGTGGTTTTACATAATGTAAACATGGCCCTTTTTATAGTTTGTGCATCTAAGACTTAACTTTCTTTGTTTTTTTGGGTCTTTGTTTTTCTTCTGCTGAATTCTGGAGTGGCAATAATTCTTTACAACTAAGACAATCCAATCTTAAGCAGTTGAAATAATCTTAATATTGACACACACTGCTTTTGCTTGACAATGAATAATGTGATTTTCAATGTTTGTGACGTAGTTTGAAGAGTATACCTATAGAAAATTGCTCAAACAAATTAATGATGTTTATATTTACTGAACTTGAAGCACATATTTCTAACTGATTGAATTACATATTTCTAACTAATAGATTTCTCCCGATGAGCAAGACCCTGGAACGAAATATTAGACATGCATATTATTTTTCCTGGAATCATGGTGGACTTCTGGGCTAGATAAATATAAATATATAATAATACACTTGTTGGCACGTGAACTGAATGCAAGAGAATATTTTTAACTTAGAAGTAGCTCAATATATTTTGATCTTAAATAACATAACTTATCTACTGTTGTTTTATATAACTTCTACCACAAGATAGGAGTACTTGTATGATATGGTTCCTATTCAGATAAAGTATCACTCTCACTTTTTTTATAGAAGTAAAGCAGATGTTCCTACACTCCAGATTGCATTCCAGTACTCAGTTGTAGTTCCTCCTCAGGAGCTTTCCAATTCAGACGAGGTCTCTATAAGCAGGTATATATATTTACATTCTCCTGTATGGATGTTTTACATATCATGTATAGTAGGAGTTTTGCTATTTTATTTCATGGTCAAGTTCATTTATTTAAATATATTAATCACTTTCTCTAAAGTCTAATATACTAAAGTACTACAATTTTTTTTATTATCACTGGGCATATACTACGTCTCTTCTGAATTGCTCGTTCCTTGTCCCTGGGTTCTCATTTGCAATCATATTTGAATATTCTGTCATTACAAGTTCAAAGGTCCAATAGGAATACTATTATCTTTTAGCTGAAGATGGGATGTCTTACTAGCGGTATAAACTTGTTTTATGTTCCTAGGTTTTGTTTAATCTCCACTAAACTGTGAAATATTAATCATTCAACGAACACAAGCAAGAGCTTAACATTTTTCTGAACCAAAGGCTCTGCTCTTTCAACATTTTGAAACAAGTTCTAGTGAATATTTCAGCACATTTCCCAAGGAATATTGTGTTGGTTTTCTCTTCAAAGGGATCTGATTTGGGGCGGAAAACATGGTTCTTGTGAAATTTTCTGCATATTCTTTCCTTCTGTCTGCTGGTCTTTTTGTTAGGTTTGCTCTATAGTGTTTCTTTAATTATGGTGCTTGTTAATTCTCACTGATATTATCAATTTTGTGATATCTTGAGAGGCTGTCTTGGTACAAAGGAATTTATTTTTTTAATTCATGTCAAGGGTTTTATTTTATTACATCCTGAGAAAATTGTTACTGTTAACTTGAGCACAATATGAAATTATTCATTTAGTTGCGAATGCTGTTGTTAATCTTTACTTTAAAGATTGCGGGGTAGTTGAGGTCATATCACGAGTCTTCTGTTTTTTGATAATATGTTTAAACTTATTGTTTTCTTCAAAAATCCGAAGTCTACATAATGATGGATTAAAGGCTTTTTGGGCTTAGTTTGACGTACTGCTTTTTGTTGCAGAACCAAGCATCATTCCCTTCAACGTCGGCTAAGGATCCGAACAGTGCAGTTTGGTGTTGCTCAGAACATTAACGAACTTTACGACAGCTGTGATCCTGAAGTTGTTCTATCTTTGCTTGTGCACAAGGTGAATTATATAATCAACCTAAATTGTATGTCCTTTGGATCTATGTTAGTTTTCTGATCTACTGTTTGAAGTTAATTCTGATATGTAACATGTGTTGTGCTTTGTAATTTTTTAAATCTGCTATTGTTACAAATATAGAATTGCCACCAAAACTGTACTCACTTGCCCCGTAATGCTGTCCTATCTTAAAATAATAATAATAATAATAATAATAATAATAATAATAATGACAAGAATAAGAAAAGTAGAGTTCTTTGTTATTTTCAACTCAATTTTCTGATTAAATTACTCGTATTGTGTTTTGCAGGTTATTCTTGCCTCTTTGGAGGAAGGAGTTCGGGAGGGTAGACTTTTGCTTCAAGAATGGCTAGTGATCCTTACAGCTCAGTACAACGATGCTTATAAACTTATTCAGTATGGTAATGGAAGTTCAATAAGATCTCAGCTTGACGTTGCCTTCTTGCAATGTCCTCAACTGCAGCCCCTACCACGTCTAATCTTCGCTCTGCTTCGAAACCCTCTTCTTCGCTTTCATGAAGAAGGTGTTCATCCTGACTACCGCATATATCTTCAATGCTTGTTTAGGTAATTTATGCTCTCATATTTATTTGAGTAATTGCATTTGCATGATCATGTCATAAACGACTGGCGGAAGGGATAGACTAAACATAAAACTGAATGAACTCAAGTCTAAGACACACTCAAATGTAATGTTCAAAATTTGATGATTTTGTTAACATGTGTCCATATGTTAGGAACAAAACATGGAAAGCATTAAAGGAAAAATAGTTGCATTCAATAAAATAAAACTGTATGATGCCCAATATAAATATGATACCCAATATAATTCCTCGGTTTGGTGACTGTTGTTACTTTATAATAGTTGATTTCAATTTCGATGTAGAACAACCATAATTTCATAATTGATTTAGTCAGTGTATGTACATTTAATTTAGAAATAAAGGTTACCTTTGAACACAATGTTTTCCTGTTTGTAATAGGTTTTAAATTTGTTTCCCTTCTCTTAGTAGGAATGTAAGATGAGTGAAGATCATTTTTTTTAGAAGAGTTTAGGTGCAAAAGTGAGTTGAAACTTGAAATTAATTGGGTAACTAAATAAAAATGCAAAGCTTCAGAAGCATTGGTTTGTTGTTTTGAATTTCTCAGCAATTGATTATGTAATTTATTTTTTGTGTTGTAGTGCGTTAGAACCGAGTTCCCTTCATCGTGCTGTGTATCCAGTATTGACATCATATGCTACGCCAGACAGACAAGCATATCCTCGCCATTCCTTGAGTCGTGCTGCACTGCTTACAAGCGGCAGTCCAATATTTTTCCTGGACGCATTCACAATTCTGATTGTGTTTTATTCTTCAACTGCGGATCCAACACTTCCTTTTCCTCCACCCCATGATTGTAAGCCTTCTCAATTTTCCCTTTGGTTTGCAGTCTCCACTGAATTAAATATCAAAAGTATAACCTTGTATGTCTAAATTATATGCAAAATACCTCGTCAGGTTTGTTAAGGACTACAATCAACAAATTGAAGAAAGAGAGATGCATCACTCCTAAACTCATTTTTATTCGAGGAGGGCAGGACGATGCCTCAATTTTCGAGAACTTTCTGATTGAAGAGCAGGATGTTGATGGAAGCGGTCTTACAAGTGTGATGGGTTTCGTTTCCTTCCTTGAAGATATAACTCATAAAGTTTTAGAATTCATAAAATAGAGATCCCTTCGGGGTGCAATGTGTATTTACAGATACAGGAAAATAGGAAATAATACATACATGAAGGGAGCTTCCATTTTGTGAGGAAGGATTCAAGTTAGTAAAAAAGAATGCACATTCAAGTCAAGCTGGTGTTTTCCCCCTTTGTTGTACTTATACTGTACCTGTCTTTTTATTTATTTTTTATTTAAATCATTTGTGACACCTTTTGACACTAGGACACTGATTACTCTTTTTGTCTATAATCTTCCAGATTTACATTACTGCTGTTAATCCTGTGTTAGTGGGAAAATAATATTGGTAACCTACTGTGTTGGAATTTGGATGATAAAGTGAAGTGAAAGTTAGAAACTTAGAACATATAAGCCTCTACAAGTTTGGTTTTGACATGTCTTCTCTTAGGCTTCCTTCTTCTAAACTAAACTTAACCTAACACTAGTGTCGGCTATCATTCAAAAATGTTTCATTCTTTTAAGAACGAGAGTAGTAACAAAAAATAGTAAGCATAACAAAATATAAATTAACCTAAAATTACCAAATTTCATGTTAATTGACGTGAGTTAATGGACAGATCAGACTGATCTTAATTGATCCTTTTTTTTTGACACAATAAGCCTCTTAATTGATCTTTTTTTTTTTGACAATTCTTAATTGATCTTTTAAAATGTGTTATAGTGGTAAAACAAAAATGTATTTAAGTGTACCTGGTTCTTAGAGTAATTTTTTAACTCCGGCTTAATCAGATAGCTCACAGGATCGAAACCAGTTCTAAAAATATAGCAGTGTTAAATTCTTTTAAGACAAAATTTTTCTATCTTTTATGGTCCTACTCAACTCGTGGGATTAAACTTTGTTGTTGCTCGTAGAAAATATCAAATTCAAACAAAAAAAATAGTAATTTTTTATCTTTAACAAAAAAAAGTGTACTAATTTTTGATCATATCACAACCATCTATTTAGAGTTTGGACATACATTTTTTTTAACATAAAATATACATACACTTAAATAAAAAACAAGCAAACAACAACTTACGTCGATACTTTTTTTGATGGCAAATTCAATCATCTTAAAAACAACATTAGTTTTTAATCTTTGTGGACATACATTGATTTCCATTTTTTTATATGTTCCTAAAATATCCAAAACTGTCATTTACAGAAATACCCCTGGTCCACATCGGTTCTCTCTCTGTCAATGTCTCCAACTCGAACAAATAAACGGTATGTCGCATATCGTAATTTCGTAAGAACAACATTTATAGCTCCACCAAAATTTCCTTTTCGGGAACACAAATTTAGGGTTCATAAGAATCAAGTTGCTTCTTTATCCAAAATCCAAATCGTGAAAAGCTTCATAGCTTGCGTTCATTTCGTTATTCGCCTTCCCTTTCGCCCAATTTTCATTCAGTAACTTCAATTTTTTACCCCCTAAGGTACTCTCTAATTATCCATAAATGAATGTGTTTGATTTCTTAATTTTAATTTTATTGCATGATGATAGAACTATATTAGTGGCAGTGATTACTAATTAGCAATTAGCTAGTAGAAGTGTGTAATAAATCATATCTCAATGCATATTTGTAAATTTATGTGGCAGGAGAGGGTGCAGAGATTGGTAGTACCTTTTGTTTGGAAACTGAGATTAATTTCCCAAACTCCATTTTTGTCCTTCAATCCTTTTCATGCCTAATTGACAACATTATTTGACTTAAAAAGTTTTCATTTTTGTATATCATGCTTCTGAAATTCTTGATTTTTCATTGCCACCCATTTTGACTTTATGTTATATATAAGAGCTTTTGCTCACTGACCACTTCCTTTGACCATCGTTTCGAATTGGGTTTTTCGTTTTGTTTGTTTGATTGTTGGACTTGCCTTTCAATGCTGCTAGTTTTGTTATCATTTGACCCTTTAGTAAAAAATCTTTCTTGATGCGGCGATTTTGTAAGTCTTATCTCATTGTATAGTTCCACTGAGATTCACTCGATGCAAAAAATCCTTTTTCGTCCTTTCGATATGTGTATAATTCTTCCCAGGAATTCTTCTGGCCTCTGTGCCTTCTTCACAGTTGTTTCACAAGTTTGTTTAATTAGTTTCGTAAGATGCCGAGGGGAAAGCCAAATTCTTCATCAGTTGCTAAGCAATCTGAACCTGAACCTGATAAGCCAGTTGAATCTGACGAGAAGGTTGACCTTGAAGAGGAAAATGATCCCGAGGAAGAAGAGGTTGAATATGAAGAAGTAGAAGAAGAGGAGGAAGTGGAAGAGATAGAAGAGGAAGTGGAAGAAGAGGACGATCCGGACGAAGTAGAGGAAGAGGAAGAGGAAGAAGAGGAGGAAGAGGTCGAAGAAGTCGAAGAAGATGATGCCATGGAAAACCACAGTATTGACGATGATGAGAAGAAAAAGCACGCTGAACTTCTTTCTCTTCCTCCTCACAAGTCTGAAGTTTATATAGGTGGCATTCCTCTTGATGCCTTAACTGAAGATTTAAAAGAGTTTTGTGAGCGTATTGGGGAAGTTGTACAGGTATGCCCCTGCCATTTTTATTGTTCTGTGTGTACTTATATACAATATACAATGTCACCCATTAACTTGAAGATTGATGAGAACAGGTTCGAATAATGAAAGGAAAAGATTCTTCTGAGAATAAAGGCTTTGCTTTTGTGACTTTTAGAAATGTAGAACTGGCTTCTAAAGCCATTGAGGAGCTGAACAATACCGTATTTAAGGTAATGTGATACTTGATAGCTTCAGTTGCTAATACTATAGATCCTTTGAATTTGAATTTGTTAGCTATAGCTACTTGGCTTCAATGCAACTCTAATATTATAAGAAATTCAGATGCATAATGCAAGCAGTTATTCTTAATGCAATTTGGTATGATGTGTTCAATGCCTGACTATGTCAATGGTCAATTGTCTCAGGGTAGAAAAATAAAATGTTCTACATCTCAAGCCAAAAATCGTCTTTTTATTGGCAATATTCCTAGAGGCTGGGGTGAAAAAGACCTGAAGAAGGTTGTGACTGAGATTGGACCTGGAGTTACTGCTGTCGAACTGGTCAAGGTATGCATTAAGCTGTTCTGCATTCCTTTTCCATTTTTAATGAAGTTTCTTATTTATCTGTATGTTGTTTAATTTCTGATTTAACTGTATGTTGTTCAATTCCTTGACTCAGGATATGAAGAACATTAGCAATAACCGTGGCTTTGCTTTTATCGACTATTATAATAATGCATGTGCTGAATATGCAAAGCAAAAGATGACGAACCCAACATTTAAGCTTGGTGACAATTCCCCAACAGTGAGCTGGGCTGACCCTAAAAATGCTGATTCCTCTGCATCATCTCAGGTTTCATTTCACTTGTACTCCTTATTTTAAGCTCTGTTAAAGTTAATAGTATTGAACTATTGATAGTTATGGTTAATATGACAATTTTTTTTATTATAATAAAATGTCCGCAACTATAATGGAGGCATGGAGCCAAGATTTAAGTACATTGTTATTAAGATGCTCAAATGCTGCTTTCTAGGTTTTAAGTTATTAAAGCAATATTTATAACAGTAATAACTGTAATTCGGACAAAATGAAACACATTGGGTTGTTTATGAGATGTTTGACCTTTTGGGCTTTGTTTGGTTTGGGTAAAAAACTCCTGCATTATTTTCACAATTTATATTCTGTTATTTTTAAATACTCTCATGTTTAAATGAAAAATATATCTCCAGGGAGAAAGGAACTATGTCTAACATAATGAAGGCAGCCACTTAAATTTAGCCTACTCGGTGTTGTTACCATGAGAGTAAAACAATAGTGTTCATTAATTGGTTGGTGTTTTTTATAGAAGAAATAACAAATTAATATTAGTAAAACAAAATATTACAACAGGAGACTGAGAAACCCTAGTAACTGGGGCATGAAAAAGAAATGGAAATAACATGACAATTCTAAACAGTAAAGCTCTCATGTTCATTAGTAAACCAAACATGCCATTAATAAACCAAATATTCAAGGTGCCTCTATAAGGAATACCCAAATAAAAAAATATATAACTATGCCAGGTTAATGCTGCAAAGCCAATTGGGTTGGCCTAGTGGTGTTGGCCAGATGACCACTTCATTCTTTTCCAATGGTAGGTTCTAGTGCTTTAAGAGTTCTAGGGCTGGCCATTGACTCAGTCAGGGTACTACTGCATATATTAGATTCATACATTAAAAAAAATTCAGTGTAGCAGCCCTAGTACTTTTATATGAGTCCCTGTATGTTGGATTGATCCTAGTGTATGCCTTCTTTCCCACTTTTCCTTTACTGCAGCAACACATTTAGCTGGAAAGAGCCTTTTTTTTTTACAGACCTGAAGTGTCGCTTTTGTTCATGCGCTGTGTTTTTCTCAGAGTTCATTTTTTTAAGGGATTTTTTTTGAAACTTGGCAGCAGAATAGTGGCTGGATATGGTTACCGAGAATAGTTCTACTCTGAGTTGTTGATACCTTGCGTGTTTAGCTTAGAGTACTACTTTGAGTAGTACTATTCAGAATAAGGTCTGAAGTGCATTAACAGCTATGAACTACTTAATTACATTTATTATTTGTAGATGACTAATATTCTAACATGCACTAAAATTTGCTATTGAATCTTGATTTTAGAATACTAGTACTAGCTATTGAGTTAGTATTGTAAACGTTGCTATCTTAGATGCATTACTCTAAACACATTGAATATTGTGAATTCTTAAACATGCATGTACAGGTAAAGGCAGTATATGTGAAGAACCTTCCTAAGAATGTAACTCAAGAGCAGTTGAAAAAACTTTTTGAACACCATGGGAAGATCACAAAGGTGGTTCTTCCACCACCAAAGTCTGGTCAGGAAAAGAACAGAATTGGCTTTGTGCATTTTGCAGAGAGATCAAATGCTATGAAAGCACTAAAAAACACTGAAAGATACGAATTAGAAGGTAACATTTGAATGTGTTAAGTATCCGCATTGTTGTAAATAATGTATTTTTCTAATATTTATAATAATTGTACTTGGCCCGTTAATCAGGCTCGGGCCCGTTAGGTTTAGACTAGTCTATTTAAATGAATTAGTACATGTACTCTTTTGACAACATTGAAGTATATTATAATATTTTCTACATGGTATCAAAGCTCCCAGTTTTAGGGGTCTTGCTTCCGCATAAACCATAATCACCATTCGGTTCTTCTTTCCCATATCCATTAGGTTCCTTCTAAAACTGTCTTCATTGCAGTCTTCTGTTTTTAGGCAGTTTCATTCTGTAATCCTTGTTCAATTGGTTTCAGAGTTTTTCGTTTCGCTTTTATCTACCGCGCACCGTTTCAACATGATCTACATTTTCCATCACGTGTTGATTCTCAACAGCTTCACTATCTGAACTGGAACGGAAAACAAAACCAGGATTCGGAAAAATCTCCGCCGTTGGACCAACAATGCACTGTTGCATGCCACTTCATTCTACAGCAGTTCCCGACATAAGAACCACATGTGGCCGTTCGCTGCTGAACTTTCCCAGAACATTCGTCTCAGCCTCCTTATTCCATTTGAGGGCCCAAAATTGCAAACGAAGATACTTTTTTTTGCGAGTATTCTTAGTGCATTTGGGGTTTTTAGACTTTTTTGTGTGTGCACTTCTTTGGCCTCCTTGTTGTTGGTTGTTAATGCACATATTTGGTCTCTGTTATTGTTGGTTGTTACTCAGTTCTTTAGCCTCTTGGCATTGACAGCAGGGTTGTTTCCATATCATCTTCATTGCTATTTGTTCTTATCGGTGTTTTTCCTATATTGGTGTTGCTGTTTTTGTGGAGCTCTCTTCCTTTATTGTGATGGCGAAAGTTGATGGCAACAGTTTTAGTGTTATTCATTTGGGAATGAGTTAAGAGTTTTTTCTTGATTGCTTACTGCCTCTGATATTATGCCTAAGAATGCTTGGATTTTGGACTCTAGAGCCGTTGATTGAATGACATTTCAATTATGAGTGATTTCTTCATATACGTTCCCTTCCAAAAATCATAAATTTTACTACTGCTGATGGTTCTCGTACCTGTAGCTGTAATTAAAAATATTTTTCTACATGCATTTTCAAAGTTATTTAACTGTTGCAAATATTGATTAGGTTTGTTCTGAGTTTTCAGGTCAAATGTTAGAGTGTTCTCTAGCAAAGCCACAGGCTGATCAGAAGGCTGTAGTATCAAATACACAGAACCAAGGATTACTTCCAAGTTATCCGCCACATCTTGGTTACGGTTTGGTTGGGAATCCCTATGGTGCACTCGGTGCAGGATTTGGTGCTCCTGGTCTTGCACAGGTGATCCATGCTTTTTGGTTTTGATTAGATATTCTTTAATTGTTTTGAGACACAAAGTTATGCTTGTGTGGTTTTCTCATTGTGTAAGTGCTGATATTAAACCGTACTATTCTATGGATTAGTGACATTATAGTCTTATTGCATGCATACCTCTTTTACATACTGGGCAGTCTTTCCTGTCCTTTTTAGTTTTTATAAGAGAAATATGACAAAATCAAACAGACTATAGAACTTCCTTTAATACAATTTTTTTCTTAAAAATACCCTTATCATTTATTAATATCTCCACTTGCACAGGGAAGGTGGAATTTTGTGAAAATAAAACTTACAAATAAAATAGGGGTATTTAAGGAAGTTAACAACAGTTAATTACTCTGTAAAGTTGTACTTTGTTTCTTATATTACGAATAAAAAAAACTCAATGTATCATATAAGAAGGATCTGTAGGACTATATTTTAAATTTCATTAATAATCATGTCCATTGGACTTATTAGTACCATGCTACATGAAGTATTTTTACATGCAAGGTGAACTATGTAATATATGCCATTGATTTATTCTCACATTCACCATATATTAATCTGAAATTCTGATGATTGGAGTTGCATCTTTTACAGCCTTTGATGTATGGACCGGGTCAAACTCCCGCTGGAATGGCCATGATGCCAATGCTTCTGGCTGATGGACGCATTGGATATGTCTTGTAAGTAGAATTGTGGATTGTTGTTCCTCCATATGTATATGTACGCTACATGTTGCAATGGTGTTTTCAGATGATAAGCCTACCTAGTTACTTGAATTCAAAGCCTGAGAATGTTTTCTTTTGCAGGCAACAACCAGGATTGCAGCCACACACCCCACCTTCACATCAAAGAGGTGGCAGGAATGACAGTGGTAACGGTGGTGGTGGCAGCAGCAGGAATACGGGCACTTCAAGTAAGGGAAGGCACAACAATGATAGTGGCCAAGGGCGCAGATACCGCCCATATTAGTTGGTCTGTGATGTAATTTTAAGGTTGTAGTGATACACTATTGTTTTACATTAAAGATTTATTTATCTGTACGTTCTGTTTTGATTACATTCATGATTTCTGAATTGGTGTTTTATGTATGACTTATCCCAGTCGCAGAATTGCATATACTTGAGAAGAATATTTAGTTCCTGTAAAATATTTAAATCTTGAATACAACTTCCATCTTCTTCCTCCTTGCATATACACAGGGTTGCCATTGCTTTTAACTTTTCTTGTGATCATGTCAACCAATGTTTTTGAGTCACTTTTCACTTGAAGTTGATGGAAACCTTGTCTTAAAGCAATTTGCATTCCCAAGTACATTCCACACATTCGGCAAAAAAAGCGTCACAAGTTCCAATCTTCCGAGCGTATCCTTTGATCCATCTTTCCTCCGAGTTTCGAAAAAGACCACCACACCCAATTAACCCCAAATAATCCTTGTATGCTCCGTCACAATTAAGCTTGATCCTCTCCTCCCGAGGTCTTTTCCAATTAATGAAAATAGTGTCGCATTGGTGAATACTCATAGGATTTTGGGTGTATTTGTCTATGTCTTCAACCATCTTTAGAACCTTAAAAATTGGATCATCCGGGTGCTGAAAGTCATCCTCAAAAATAGTTTTATTCCTCCACATCCACATGTCCCAACACGTCACCATAAAAATCGTGTTCCATTTCCTATTTAGAATAACATGTCGTTGATTGTTGAAATTATTAAAGATTCAGTCCCTGCAAGGAAGAGAGAAAAAAATTAGAAATTTGATTTGGTGAGCTTAATTAAAAAGGGCAGAAGATTGGAACTTGTGACGGCCTAGCAGGCTAAAATGTTTTTTTTATGGCCTGTACTCTTGTAGTCTGATCTTTTTACCTAAATATTGAATAAAAGTATAACAAGTGGGTCAGTTGACCTCATTGTTTCCTCAATGTACCCGTCCGTGCTTGGATAGATGGTATATAATAAATTTTAAAAATCATATTTAATTATTTTCATTTTCAAAAATTTAATTTTTTTTATAGTATTTAAATATGTATGAAAAAATAATTTAAAATTTAAAGATAATTAAACAATTTCAAAATTGAATAAAAATTAAACAATTTTTTTTAAAAAAATATAAACAATTTATAGACTAAAAAATATCTTCTTCTTTTTTTGACCAAACCAAAATATCTATTTTTTTTAACAGGACTAAAAACAAATATTTGTTCTACCATAAAAAAAAAAAATTTGTAATATTATATGAACCAATAACATATTTAAGCTTTAGGTTTAATGTTTATGTTTGAATCAAATTTAAACTGAGAGCAGAAGAAGAGAGGTGAGATGGATGAATCAAAGCACTTATATAGTGATAGGGTTCCCCTCTCCTCCATTGAAGCTGAGATGAATCTTCAAATGTCAAACCTGACGATGAAGGCTGATGAGATAATACCGAATAAGAAGAAGGCTGTGTTGGTTGGATTGAAGCTGCCGCCGGTTGAGATGATGAACATGAACTCTAGTAGTGTTGATGTGAAAGAGCAGATATTGAGGATGAAAAAGTTTCTGATGGAACATCGAGGGTTTCCGGAGGATAAAATCATTCTCATAATCAAGGAAGACGATGAAGACGAAGACACCAAACCTACCGGAAAATACATACGTGATCACCTATACAGGCTGGTTGAGTGCTCTAATCCAGGTGACAACCTCTTCATCCACCTCATTGCCTATGGCTGTTCTGATGGTCTTATTCTTACTCCAGATCAAAAACACATTGATGGTATGTACTATTCTATTGCATTGCATTACATTACTTCAATTTATATCATATGATCATATTGCTGATGCTGATTGCTTTTATGTTTATGATTATTAAACAGATAATTATTTCAGGGCACTTATATATAAAGCCGTCAAACTGGGTTGTAATCTCACATTTCTATCTGATTGTTTAGTTCAACCTAAACCTCGTTGTCCTTGTCCTAAGACACCATTACCTCCTCTCCTAAGTAGGGAGGAACGATGGAAGATCTTGTCTAATAGCAAACTTGCTTCACAAGCCACCGTTGCCATTGGCTACTATGGTTTTGTAGCATCCACCAACTTGTCTCATGTAGATATCCTCACTCTCCAAGGGGAGCACAAAACTGAAACCACTACCACCCACACCCGCCTTCCTTCACGTGTGATTCTCTTCACGCCTTTCCCTTGTGATCATAACGTCTCCCCCCATAACATTAGTGATGTATCAGAAGTAGTCTTCCCTCCACCAACTAGATACAAGCACACATCATATGGGGCTTTTACCAATTCCTTACTCGATGTAATTGAAGAGACTCATGGTGGTCCAGTTACTAACTTGGAGCTTGCTCAAAAAGCTATAGTCAAACTCGGAGGAGGACAAATGCCTAACCTCAGTTGCAGCCACCTCAACCACGCTCATGCTCCTTTTGTGTGTTGATCTTATGCTGGCCGGGAGACAAAGATACAATGTTGCTTTGAGATGTTGAAACTGTCACATGCGCTGAATATAGTGTTCTACTACATACAGAGTGGGGTCAAGAGAAATAAAAACAATAGCAACTAGCAGAAGTGGTTTTTTTTCATGGGGGATGAAAGAAGCAAGGCTCAAGTTGATGGCAAAGTCTCATCTATTGAGAGGAATAATGCTGCTTTCAAGTTGTTCAATGGCTGAAATTCAAAATCAAATTGGTCACATGAATGACAGACTCATGGTTCCTTTTAGCTAGAAGATACAAAATCAGCATAGCAGTATAAGTTTGTGTTTCTGTTGGTTATTTATTTTGGTTTCCTCATTGAGTTGCTGTTCTTTTATTCCTTATGATTTAGAATTTTGCTATATGAATACCAAAGTCATTCAAGTGGACAACAACAGGATGATAAGATTCACGCTATTTCGAGGAAGACCAATGTTTATCAGTTTGATCGGTTTATCAATGAATGAAGTGTCTACTCAGTTTAGAATTTTGCTTTAGACCCCAGTACTTGTCATTTCAGGCTAGATAACAATGTGTACAAGATAAATCTGCAAATGAATACCAAAGTCATTCAAGTGTGCAATAACAAAGTTCTCTGAAATCTGATTTCATTAGACAACATTGTCGAATCTTTCTTGAATAAGAGTCGAACAATACAATTTAAGACTAAAAACAGTCGTAGAACAAAAAATATACAAAACAAATAAAAACAAAGCAATGGTTTTTAGCTGGTATTAAAGATTAATGGATTGTTATAAGTCCACCAATTACAATCTTCATATTAACACTAAGAATTTTATTTTAAGGATTTTAACAATTATCATCAACGATTTTATTTTAAAAATTACACTTAAATAAAATTCCCTGTCCAAGACACGGGAATAAAACTAGTGTAATTTAACTGTGAATGAAATATGTTATCCCTATTAGTGGTATTTATGAGTCCGTTTGGTGGTGAGAATAAGATATGATAAAATATGGTAATACTAGTAAGGTCGAGAAACTCGATGCCACAGTTTTTAAATAACTTGAAAGGTCAGAGCAAGTTGATATGAGCTCCTCTTTTTTGTCCCATGTCAAACCTAAAAAAATAGGCGGAGAACATTAAGTAAAGTAGGCGGCACTGGGTTTGAACCGCAGGGAACCATAGCATGGGAGGATGTCTAATCCTTTTGATATTTTTGCTATGCAATGAAAATTTAATTTTTCTTTTTTATCAGAAACTAATCTGGATTTCATGATTTGGAGGTATGAAAATGAGTCTCATACTTAAAATAAACTCTTACACACACAATGAGAGAATGAAGTCTTCAAGATTTGGGATACAACATTCTTTCCTAAAAGCTTCCTTCCATCAAGGTTAGTGAATGCTAGCATTTTACATACAAAACTTGGGTGAAAGTTATATTTGTGACACTAATTCATAGCATCCA
Organism: Trifolium dubium; assembly: GCA_951804385.1. Classification (NCBI taxonomy): domain Eukaryota; kingdom Viridiplantae; phylum Streptophyta; class Magnoliopsida; order Fabales; family Fabaceae; genus Trifolium; species Trifolium dubium. The sequence continues at coordinate 27,332,991 of OX638075.1, read as the reverse complement.
AGCCACAAGGAATCATGTATATTATCCAAATAAGCAAGGTTTACATCTTGGATCAGTTGCGACCCATGACTAATACAACTGCAGAACTGCCCTCATTCCTTACATTTTATTGATCATCATCATCATCATCATCACCATTGCCTTTATCAGATGGCTCACCTTTTTCTAACTTTCTTTTCTTTTTCTTCTTCTCATTGCTCTTCTCATCTACCTTTCCCTTCGATGCCACCGCTTTCTTCCCGGCATTCTTCTTCCTAAACTCTGATGGGCCAAAAAGAAAAATTGTTAAAGTCTATCAAAGACTACACAGACACATCAAATGAATTTTCAAGTAAGAGCAGACAATAGCCAAATCCTAACAGCTGCACATCTTTACTTAATATATGATGAATTCATGAAATAACATAAATTTCATTTGGAATGTTATAAAGTAGCGTCATGTGTGATTCAATAATGTACTCCGACATATCGTCCCACTCCTCTTTGTAGCTATGAACCAAATATTACTCACATCACAAGTTCATATCTTGCCCCATGCTTAGAGTTGGAGTACAGTGTTCACAACACAACATAACCAACCCTTTATGTGCATTTCTTTAGGTGCGTTTCATGCGATCAGCAACTTAAAAAACATTTATTGTGGTTATAACAAACTTTGACAAAAATTATGGATTTGAGAAAATCATGGTAGTTACGAAAAATTTCAATTAAGAACACATGAAAAACACCAAAGTTTTGTCCTTTTTGAATTTCTATAACAACGAAAATGAGAATATCATAACAATTAAATAAATGATAACACTTCATCAAGATACTAAACCTTAAAACATCACATCTTCACTTCACTAGAAGCTAACAAACTAATACTAGTAAAAAAGTAAAAATAAAGAGTTTAATGGACATGCACCGACTGTGTAAAATAGTTTTACTCGTCTAATAAGTCATACGATATCATAGGTAAGTGAAAGTGACCTTCAAGAGAAGCTTTTAGAGGACTAATAAACTCAGTAAAATCAGTTTCTTCAAGAGCTTTGAAAACATCTTCAGCATTGATAATTTGCCTCTTTGATTCTTTACATATATCATTAGCCCTACAAATATACATAAACAACACCAATCACTATTCACCTTCTTCTATCTCAATAAAGTTCCCATTTTTAAAATAACCCATAAATCAATTCTCAAACCCATTACAAAATCTGAACCCTAATGGGGATTCCAACCTCAAATTCAGCAAATTGGTAACTTTTATCAATGAGAGAAAATTAGGGTTTGAGAGAGAAGGTTACTTACGTAGCGGAAATGTAGTGGATGAAGATTTTAGCACTTTCGGAGAATGCGAGAAGAGCGTCTTTGTTGACGTTAATGTCGCCGTCTTCGGAGCAAGTGGATAGCTTATCCTTCACCACACGGCGTACGATAGTTTTGGGAAGCTCCTCTGTCTCTGCCATTAGAGACTCTTGTTCAATTTGTAGAATTAGGGTTAGAAGAATTGGGAATTTGGGTCTCTGTGTTTGTTTGTTGTGGCTAATAACTAGGCTTGGTTTCCCGCCATATTATTACTTTTCTCAGCTTCCTTATATTGGAAATACATTAAATTATTTAAATAGAACTTTGAACTAATACAAATTACTTTATCTGTTTTAAAATAAATGTCATACTTGACAAAATTGTTTGTCCCAAAATAAATATGATATATTATTTATAATATTGATTTTTCTTATTTTATCCCTTAAAACAATCATTAGGTGAGAGAAAAAATAAACTCAAAAATCTACTTTTTAGTATTTGAATGTATACTGCCAATAAAAAGAATTGATATTTTAGTAAAAGTTATGTTCTCTCTTTTTCATTTACACATTTTTTTTAAAGTGTGTAATTTGGTCAATTATGACATTTAAAATGGAACGGATGGAGTATTTAAATAAATTTTTGACTAATGAATACAAATTTATATGCATGAGGAAATTTGAGAAATTAATAAATCACTAAATTAATGAGTGAAATACTAAATTTCTCTTTGCAATTTCAAAAGTTGTTAAATACCTTCTTGAAATTTAGAAATAGACAAATATTCCTCTAAATTATAAAATGTCAATCAAATTGTCTCATGACTCATGCTTTATTTAATTGCATATGTGACATCAGTCAACATTGTGCTACGTCACATCACATGAGAGGGGTGTAATTTACTAAAAATTGCAAAATTAGAGGGCTAATTGACTAGAATATCGTTAAATTTAACCCTCTAATTTTATAAATTTTTGTCAATTATCCTCACTGTAACGTATATCTTGATCAAATATTATTCTCTCATATAATACGGCCCCACATTAGCAAATATCACATGTGTAATTCATGATCGTACCATCAAAAGATAAGCTAAATTGGAAGCATAACTATATGAAAACTTCTAGAAATACAACATCATCATATCATATAAATGAAAGATATCATACAAATATTACAAATTTCTAAAAATTTCTTTATATACTACATTTGATTTAGTATTTGTAAAGTCACCATCATCATCAATAAGAAAAAAATTTAAGCCATCTTGCACGTGACTCTTGATATTGTAACATATAGTTGATCATGTGAAAACACTGACGGGGAAAGATATACTCCAACATGTTTCAATGAATGCCCTTGATTCTTGTTAATAGTCATGGGAGAAGATACAGCTATAAAAAACTGTCTCCGTTAAAATTTGGAAGGAATTCTCATATCAAAAGTGTTAGTGATGATCTAGGAATAAATACTTTCTCACTGATATTGCTACCTGATATCACCTTTGCTTTCAAAATAAATTTTCTCATCTTTGTAATAATCAACCGAGTACCATTGCGTAAGTCCAGAAAAATTGTGTTTAGAAATTCAAGAGTGTGTACATCATCTGACCTGTCCAAACCAATGTTGTCATTATGCAGAGAATCATAGCTCAAATATACATTTTCATCGCCGGATATCAAGGATAACATGTAATAATTTATCAAGTCAACAATAGAGTTTTTGGGAGTCAAAATAGCTCTATCTTGAAAAAATCTTGGATCTTTCATATTATCCAAAAGAATGGATATATGAAATCAACGATAGATGCAATTGGATCATCAGATCTTAATCTCAGTATGAGAAATTCATCTGGAATACGCAATTTGATATCAGCATCATTCATCTCTCCAATGCTTCCATCACCAACACCCAATCTAAAAAAAAAATTCCTTTCAATTAAATCTTGACCTGAACTACCATGCAAAAGTCTCATATTAATGGTTAAGGTCAATACTTCACAATGAGGCCAAATGGATGAATAATTGATGCTAGCAAATCCAAAATGTTCATCCACTTCATATTCTTTTGTTCTTCAAATCATGATTTTTGTAGGTTCTCTATTTTGTATATGAATTTTTTGATGGTTATAAATTCTGCTAAATAACATAGTTTTGAATGTAGCATTCCGTTTCATGGAAGAAGAGGCATTTTTACTGCCAATATTTTAGGAGTTGATTATTCATAATAAATTTACATATCACGAAAACTTATATGCTATAAACTGAATAATAGTTATGTTTTTTTTTTTGTACAAAGTAAAAATCATTCTAATGATCTTTGGTATGCTATTAAATGCCAAAGTGCTTCTCTAAAATAGATTTGGATGTGATGCAAAATCGACGAGATATGCAGAAAGGATGCACCAATTTCTTGCAGCCTACCAATCAATATCTTGTGTTCAAGTTATGGATCATACAGGAACAACGTGTTTCGTTTTGTTTGATTGCAACATATCCAAATTTGTTGGAAGAACTGTGCAGGATCTAATTGAATCAAATAATTAGATAGTGAGTATATCCTTATATTTTTTTAAATTGTTGACATTGACTTTGTAAATATTTTGTACTCCCTTCGGTCTTTATTATAAGCAAAATTGACTTTTTAGATACATTGAAGAATTAATGTATCTAGACAATAATGTAGTCTAGATGGACTAGCTCTTCAATGAATCTAAAGGTCAGAGGGAGTATGTGACCTGAGTCTTTCTTCTGCCAACTTATATTCCTGCACGTGCCTCTTTCTCATGAGAGTCCGATCATATTGAGAATCAAGTTTTTTCTTAAGGGATATCATCTACTGTAGCAGCCTTGCCATCATCTGAGAAACTCATTGTTAAACAAAATATTCAATACTTGCCATATTTTTTCAACATTTTGTTTATTAACATGTTCCTCTGAATCTGATGATAAAAAGACTGTTACAGAATATGATATCACCTCAAAAAAACTTGATTCTCAATATGATCGAACACTCATGAAAAGGAAGCATGAGCAGGAATATAAGTTGGCAGAAGAAAGACTCCGGGCACATACAAAATATTTACAAAGTCTATGTCAACAATTTTAAAAAATATTAGGTATTCTCACTATCTGATTATTTGATTCAATTAGGTCCTGCATAATTCTTCCAACAAATTGTGATACATTGCAATCAAACAAAACGAAACATGTTGATCCTGTATGATCCATAACTCGAACATACACTTGAACATGAGATGTTGATTGATAGGCTGCAAGAAATTGGTGTATCCTTTCTGCATATCGGTTCCAAAGAGTACAATGAATTCTAATTCCCCTGCAATATCATAGGAAAAACAAAAACACAATTAATCAGATTCAATCTTTAAAAACACAACAACAAAAGGAGTTCAGGTTTTCATGAAAGCCTACTCAGCATCTTCAAGACTAGAGAAAGGTTAACATGCTTGTGCTTCTTGCCGTTCTTTACAGTTTATTTCAAAACATCTTTTTAAACAATATGGCCAATAATGTCTACATATATATGACAGTGGAAACAATTATTACGAACAAAAATGTGTTGGCAAGCATTTGAAAAGCAAAAGATAATATTACTGGAATGTAATTGCTTGCCTTTCATTATACTGTAATAATCATGTGTATATATACAAATATAATCCTATGGTAATAATAACAATAATCAATGAAAATAATTGCAAATAATTACATAAATTATTATGCCTAATGACTGAATATTCTATTCTATCAAATATATCAAGCACGCATATCTTACCAAT